>BPTQ01000006.1:8615628-9950425 GCA_019973895.1 Chrysanthemum seticuspe | reverse complement strand
GATGGCAAAAGGATGATGGGAAATATGATGCGTGGTACAAAGGTTCTTATTGTCCTAGATGATGTTGATCATAAAAGCCAGCTTGAGGCGTTAGCTGGTGATCTTAATTGGTTCAAGTCTGGAAGCCGCATTATTATTACAACAAGAGATGAGCAGGTGCTATTATCACATGGAGTGAGCTTGATATGTAATGTCAATTTGTTGACGGATGACGAAGCAGTTTGTCTCTTTAATAGATATGCATTTGGTAAAAAAATTCCATCCCAAGGGTACAATGAGATGTCAGGACAAGTTGTACGATATGCTGCCGGCCTTCCTTTAACCGTAAAAGTCTTGGGCTCATTTCTCTGTGGTAAAAAGGATATTGAGTGGAAAAATGCTTTAGAAAGACTAAGAAAAATTCCGGAGCACGAAACCCAAGAAATATTGAAAATAAGTTATGATGCTTTAGAAAAGGATTACAAAGAAATATTCCTAGATGTTGCATGCAAACTGAAAGGTGAGCAAAAAGACAAAGCTATCCGAGTGCTTGAAAGCTGTGGATTTAGTGCTATAATTGGTCTAAGAGTTCTTGAGGAGAAATCACTTTTATCTGTTTCTAAATACCGGAGCTTGGCCATGCATGACCGTATAGAAGAAATGGGCAAGTATATTGATTGTCATTTACACCCTGATGAGCATAACAGACATAGCCGATTGTGGATTGACAAGGAGATTGAAGTGTTTTTAACTCATGTTTTTTATTAGGGTTAATGGCATGTAATACCTACGTACTTTCTCATTTGTTCCATTATCATATACGAACCCAAAAAAATACCACAATACCCATCCAACTTTCAAATTTTGTTCAAATATCAGATACGAACTTTTTTATTTGTTCAAATATCAGATACGAACTTTTTTATTTGTTCAAATATCAGATAGGTACTTTTTTATTTGTTCAAATATCATGCACAAAAAAAACAAAGAAAAACAAAATTTGAAAGTTGGATGGGTATTGTTGTAATATTTTGAGTTCGTATATGATAATGGAACAAATGAGAAAGTACGTAGGTATTACATGCCATTAACCCTTTTTATTACTGGTTTTTGGCTTACAGATCAATGAAGCAATAAGATGTATCAAACTATCGCCACAGAGACTTGATTTAAGAACTTTTATGAGAGGTCTCAGAAACATGAAGAAACTAAGAGTTCTTTACATGTGTTCTGGATCTTATTGGGATGATAGTAGAGTTAGCCAACTCTTTCCAAATTCTTTACAGTATCTATGTTGGCGAGCTTACCCTTTTTCATCATTACATGAAACATTTCAAGCAGACAATCTTGCCGGGCTTGACTTGTCTTTTAGCCCAATATTACAACTTTTGTTAGTCCGAAAAGGAAAGGTATACAATGATTGGTTGGCTATTGTTCATTATTGATCATAATGCTATACGTACATCTATATATTGGTTTGTTATTAGGCCAAGGTATATTCACCTTCTTTGTTTTGTTTGTGATAGGCTCTTACTAAGCTGAGATTCCTTGATCTCAGCTATACGGGCTTGGGAAGGTTGAACCTTGGACTCACTCCAAATCTTGAGAGCTTAGATCTTAAAGAATGTTGGAATTTAGTGGAAATTAACGCACCTGTTGGGTTTCTAAAAAACCTTCTCTACATGGATTTAAGTGGTTGTGGTATTATGGAAGTGTCCAAGGACCTTCACCACTTGTTACACCTAGAGGAGCTATATTTGTCCAAGACAAAGATTAAATATCTTCCAGATAGCATCTGTATGTTGAAACAACTGAAATTTATTAATCTCGAAGATTGTCATAATCTTGAGAAGTTGCCCGATGATTTTGGCCAATTAGATTCTCTAGAGGAGCTAATTTTGTCCAATTCAAAGATTAAACATCTTCCAGATAGTGTTTGCATGCTAAAACAGCTTAAATATCTCAAACTCCAAGGATGTGGGCATCTTGAGAAGTTACCTGAGGGTTTTGGCCAATTAGAATGTTTAAAAGAGTTGAACATAACAGGCACAGCCATAAGTCATCTTCCACAGTGCATATTTGGGTTAAAAGGTGTGCGTATTATTGGGTCCAAAATGATGCTTGAGTCATTTGGTTTTACGTTCGAGATTCAAAGCTCCGACCATGAAACGTTTGTGAATATTACAGGCGCCCCAAAGCAGGAGTCTCCTGTACTCTCAATGGCATCTTCTTCAAGTACTTTATCAACTCGAAACAGCATTAAGTATGACGTGTTTTTAAGTTTCAGGGGTAAAGACACTCGTATTAACTTTGTTGGCAATCTTTATCATGCTCTTAAGAAGAAAGGAATTAAAACTTACATGGATGATGATAAAATCAAAGAAGGGAAAACGATCACCGACCAGCTTATCAAATCCATTGAATACTCAAGATTCTATATTATAGTTTTTTCCAAAAATTATGCATCATCTTCTTGGTGCTTGGAAGAGCTTGCAAAGATTATGGAATGCCAGAAGGTGAAAGAGCATACTGCTTACCCCGTTTTCTACGATGTAGAACCCACCGAAGTCCGCAGACTAAGTGGGGCAGTTGGAGAAGCTTTTTCTAAACATGAAAACCAAGAAGCTGCTGGGAAATGGAGAGACGCTATGAAAGAATTAGCCGATCTGGCCGGGTGGGAGTTGAAGGCCACATCTAACAGGTAATTCAATTTCCTCATCATATCTCTGTAATATTGTGCCTAATCTACATTTATATAGATGTTAATCCTTTTATGTTATAAATCCTAATTGTTTATGTGGGCTTTGAAAAGCTAATAATATAATCTTTAATTATGCAGGGATGAATCTGAATTGATTCAAATAATTGTTAATGTTATATCCAAAGAGAAATATTCCACTCTTTCGAACGCTGATGAAAAGTTAGTGGGGATGGAGACCCGAATCAGTGATGTTCTTTCATCTTTAGAGATTAGTACTCAAGATGTTCGCATGATCGGAATCAAGGGGATAGGAGGTGGGGGGAAGACAACTTTAGCCAGAGCTGTTTATGATCAAATTTCTAATCATTTTGAAGGAAAAAGCTTTGTTGAAAATGTCAGGGAAGTTTCAAAACCTTCTTTTTCCGGTTTAATGAAGCTCCAAAAGAAGATAATAAATGATGTCTTTTATAAACAAGACATCGCTTTTAGTAGTGTTTATGAAGGGAAAAACATGTTGAAAGACATGATGAGTCGTAGAAAGACACTTATTGTTTTAGATGATGTTGATCGTATAGAACAGCTTGAGGCGTTAGCAGGCGAGCCTGATTGGTTTAAAGCGGGAAGTAGAATCATCATTACCACAAGAGATGAGCAAGTGTTGTTAGCCCACCGGGTGAACTTCGTTCATGACGTCAATCTGTTATCATCTATGGAAGCGATTTGCCTCTTCAGTAGGTATGCATTTGAAAGAGACATTCCAACTCAAGGGTACGAAGAGCTATCAGGACAAGTTGTACAATATGCTCATGGTCTTCCCTTAACGATCAAAGTTTTGGGTTCGTTTCTTTGTGGTCAAAGTGAACCTTACTGGGCAGATGCTATAAAAAGACTAAAAAAAATTCCATTAAAAGCAACTATGGAAAGATTGGAAATAAGCTTTGATGGTCTAGAGGATGATTACAAAGAAATATTCTTAGATGTTGCATGCATACTAAAAGGCTGGAATAAAGAACAAGCAATTAGAGCGCTTGAAAGTCGTGGATTTCATGCTGAAGTTGGTTTAAGAGTTCTTGAGCAGAAATCTCTTATAACTTATAATGAACATGAGCAATTGGGGATGCATGACCATTTAGAAGAAATGGGAAGGAATATTGTTCGTCGGTCACACCCGGATGAATCTCAAAGACATAGCCGATTGTGGGTTAACAAGGAAATTGAGTATATATTGGCTAATGACTTGGTAAGAATTGAGGGAATTGAGTATATATTGGTCCGTATGGTTTTCTAGATATTTCATTTTTGGTCCAATAGTTTGAAAATTTTCGGGTTTAGTCTAAAATGAAACATCCGTGGGTTTGGTCCAAATTCCTGACTCTGTTAGTTTGACTATATTTGACCGTCACTTTTCTTATAAAAAACACATTAACAATTCCTCTTTGTGTCTCTCTAAAAAGTTTTCCCCAAATTCACTTTCTTTCTCTAATAATTACTCAAAAATTCATTAATTCGAATCAAATTATCATTCAATTCATTTTATATCATCTTCATTCACTCTCAATTTGATAATGTTTTCAGAGATTTTGGGCGTTTTGAAATTTAGGGTTCCAACAAAAATTAAGGGTTTTTATTTTTTCGATTTCAGGGTACCCAAGCAACTAAATGTCTATACTTCCGTTCACCGGGTTTCAGTGCTGAAATTGCAACAAAAGGTCTAGCAAAAATGAAGGATCTTAGATTTGTTGTTATGAGTCTCTATAATAAGGGCAATATTGTTGAATTTGATAAAGTTAGCGAATACCTTCCAAGTTCCTTACGATTTATGAGATGGTATGGATTTCCTTTTTCGAGTTTACCGAATACATTTCAAGGAAAATATCTTGTTGAACTTTACATAAGTCACAGCAATATTGTTCAACTTTGGGAAGATGGAGAAGGAAAGGTAGAATGAATAATGGTTAATTTGTTGTTTTTCCCGATTACATAAGTCACAGCAATATCTATTGGTTTGTCATTGCACCAATATTAATTGTTTTTTTGTACTTATGTTAGGTTCTTCATAAGCTAAGGTTCCTCACCTTATGGAGGTCAAAATTACAGACCTTTGACCTTAGGTTGGCTCCAAATCTTGAGCAGTTGACTATTTACGAATGTTCTGATTTCGTAGAGCTTCATATACCTGCTGAAAGTCTAAAGCTCTTATCTCTCAACCTCAGTGATTCAAAGTTGAGGACCCTTGACCTTGGGCTGACTCCAAATCTCAAAAGGTTATATCTTATAAATTGTTATGATTTGTTAGAAATTAATGCTCCAGTTGGATATCTGAAAAAGCTTGACTTCTTAGACTTAAGTGGTTGTGGGAGGTTTAAGTCTTTTGTGTTTGACAATTGGTCTGAACCAGCTGAGGTTGGTTCTTTATCTGAGTTACATCTGATTGCAGAACCCACTGATGTATGCCCATTGCACTCCGACAATGATTCTCCAAAGTTTCGGTTTGAATGTTATTATAAAGAAGATCCAGCTTCATCGTTTGGAAATCTTGAAAGGCTTATTTCGATGGGTCTATGTGCTTGTACAAACCTTGAGAGTTTTTCAAGAAGCATTTGTAGTTTACAAGGTTTAAGAAAGCTTAAACTTGAAGGCGGTTTTTCAGAATCACCAAAGGACCTTGACCAGTTAGAATATCTAGAGGAGCTAACTTTTTCATATACAGATATTAGAGGTCTTCCAGATAGCATTTTTAAGTTGAAACATCTCAAATCTTTCAAAATCAAATCTTGTTGGCTTCTTGAGAAGTTACCTGAAGATATTGGCAGATTAGAATCTTTAGAGAAGCTAATCTTAACCGACTGTAAGCTTTTGCAAGATATTCCATACAGCATTTGTAAGATGAAATGTATAAAGGAGTTACATCTCTGCGGTTGCATTCGAGTTGTTGAATTGCCTGAGGATATTGGATGCTTAGAAGGTTTGAAAGAGTTAAACATAGCAGGTACAGGCATAATCCGTCTTCCACAGAGCATTTTTAGGTTGAGAGGTCTACGTATTGTTGGGTCGAAGCGGCTTCTTGATACACATGGTTTATTACTCAAGAGACAAAGAACCTGTGATGATGATGATGATGATACTGCTGCTGCTGATTATGATGATCGTGCCGATGATGATGATGCTCGTGTTGATGATGATGATCAGGATGATGCTCGTGCTGATGATGATGATGATGATGCTTGTGCTGCTGATGATGATGATGCTCGTGCTGCTGATGATGATGATGATGATGATGATGATGATGATGATGATGCCCGTGTCGATGATGATGATGATGAAATAGTCTGCTACATATAACCATTAATTACACATGCCAAAGGAGCGAATACATTAAGAACTATTTTAACAGGTACCTTCTTTTTCTTTTTCTTTTTTTTAATCTTAAATTGATTATGGAAATATTCATTGTTTCTGCAATATATGTGTTTCACTATGATTCTAACAATCCATTTTCTGCTATTAGGAGGTCCGATCAGTAGGAAGCATTCGTCAATCAGTGCATAACATTTAGTCAAGTGAACTCTGATCGGGTAAGTCATCAAGCAATTTCTCAACTCGAATGGATTCAGTAGGGTATGGTTTATCATACAGATTTTACATTTTTCTAATATTTTGTTTCAACTTGATCTTTCAAGGTCTGATGAGCAGGAAGCAATTGCCACTCAGCTCAGAAGATGATCTAAAGCTCATATCTCTCCGCATCTATTCTCATTGATAGTTTTCTCCGATACACTCCCAAAGTACGATTGTTTGTAAAGAAGTGTTTCAAAGTATGATTGTCATTTTACCTTTCGGTATTAGTACTTTTTTAAATGTATACATTGTTAGATCAAGCTATAATCCCAACTTGGATGCTGTACTAGAACTTATTACTTTAAAGATTAAACACAGTTGACTTCTTAGAAAGTCAAACTGATGAAAATGGTGGGAGATGATCATGTTAAAAATAAACTTAATAAAGTGTTATAAGGGATGTATAAGATGATAAACTAGTTTTATATATACATAAATAAGCTCTAAATTTGGAAGAAATCATTAATTATGCAAATATTTGACTTTTTAGTCAAACTACTGGCTTTCATCAAATTTTACTGATGTTTTCATAGAATTGTACGGACACACAAATTTTAGTGATAAGATATTATCAGCGTATGTACTGTTTGTAGTTTTGAAAGGCATTGTGTAGTCATATTGTGTCTTTGTCATGGTTGAGCTACAAACCGTAGAATGTTAAATTTGGTAACAGTTTAACATGGTAAAACTGAGGTAACACAAACCGTTACTTACGACTAAAACCAAACCATGTCACCACTGACCGCGTAGGTGATTCAATGTGATATTGATAAGATATATACTGAAGTCTAAAAGGTGAAATTGCAAAATGTGACACCTAGATTTGTTTCTGAAACTTCACTTCTTTGTTCAAGATTTCTTTGACGAAAAAGATTTATTTTTTATATGAGTTTGGATATTAGTGTCATATTAAAAATGAATTCAGTTAAGGTTTCAGTAGTGATTTAGTTATCATACACAAGTTTTTTGAAAGCCTGAAAGAGCGTAGGTGAGAAATGAATAAAAAGGAATAAGTTGAAGGACACATTATGTCAAACCTCCAATTCATACTTTAGAGCAAAATCATTTTTTATAAGCTAAAATTGGTATCCTAATCAATTTATTGTTCAATTCATTTGCTACACTGCCACAAGAAATTCGAAAACCCGCAAAATGTGAATTGATTTGGGTAGAAAGCGGGTCAGAATCATAACCTGGTTAAAAAGTGGTTAATTTGTTTTAAGTTTTGGTTTTTCACACTTTGGCCACAAGGTTTATAATAAAAGTGGTTTATTTACATGTCACATGCAGCTTGTGCCTTCTCGCGAGTTATGACCCAGCAAGATAAGACCTTAACCCTTTCGTGTACCCTCAATTGATCTTTGAACCTCGTGAATACGCTTTTAACCTTTCTGTGAACCCTTGATTGATCCTTGAACCCCAAGTGTGATATCTTTTGTTAACTGATGATCTGGGTTCACACTCACATCCATGTAGCAACATTTTTTACACCTCAACTATTATCCAAACTGGTACATTTTGAGTTCATAACTTCATGTTACTTGGTAAATGTAGACACTTTATTTTGGCCGTAAGGGGTAAATTATTATTAAATACGTTATCAGAATTCAAGATTGCTACTAGCCCATGGACGATGGTTTTGCATTGGGTGGCATGAGGATTTGATGACTATCCAAAAGACCTAATCTCTCGAAGAGATGCTGCTCATCTAAGCAAAATATCAAAAATACGTTTCGACGTTGTCGTCCAAACCACTGCTTGAATCGAATCGGGGTTAAGGAACCGAACTTATGTCAACTTGGAATCGCCTAAAAATATACACTTGGTGAAGAAACGGAACGACTTTCTCAGATTCTTGGATTTCGAATATGAATTGATATTAATTTCGGTATGGATTAATTGTATATGACTCTAGTTCAGCTTAATTATTGTCTGTTATTTGTATGTAATCTTTGTGCTCTTGTATGTCTTTGTAACGTGTTGCTAGTTTAACAGAAAATTGTTTTAAAAATTTCTCAACGAAACCAAACTCACAAAGTTATGATAAGATATCGTCTTGCAACAAACCTCTACATTAAAAGTTATATGTGCTTTTTGCCGACTAAAAATTCACTTGAGACAAAATAATTTGGGCCCGCTACTTTGAACCTTCTTCCCATTGTCTTATATATTCAAATTTTGAGGGTTGCAAAAGCTACGTTTCATCCTTGAAAGGGACTTATATATTAAAGAATCACTCAATTGAATATAATTGCATTGATGATTATAAAGAATGAAAAAGCATGCTCAAAGACTTAATTACTTGAACATTATTGGATTAATGAATATAAAAACTGATTTAACTGAAAGTTCAACTTATCCTATTAATTAAACTAACATATTAATTAAACTCAAAAGGCTTCAAGCAGAGCGTGTCACTTTGTCAATTTTGAATGAGAGGTGATTTGCATACTTTTTAATTTGATTGGCACACTCATTTAGTGTGTATTGCCGTGTATACCCTTGTAGAGGTGAAAAGGAGTACGGTAGAGGATCTATTAAAAAGTGGGGCAATTTTAAAAAGCCTAAAAAGTATTATCATCCGTCGGATCATCATACAAATTAAACACTACCACCGGCACAACCATAATCCATGACCAAAACCACTATTGTCCGACCCCCATTGATGCTGCCACGTGTCGTCACGCGCCGTGACTTCGTATGAATTTTTTTTTCAGTTTCTTGCGATTTCCGGCGACTTTCCGGCTACCTGGAACTACACCTCCGGCGAGTGAAGGTTCCCCTCACGAATCAGATCCAAGTAGTCTCGTCACAGCAGCCACCGTAGGCCGCTGGAAGCCACCATCTCTGCCGCCGTCTCTTTCACTGGAGAAATAAGCAAGAGAAAATCATAAGTTGATGTTTTCAGGTTTATGGTTTTGGTTTCATTTAGAAGCATAATTTTTTTTTTTTTTTTTTTTTTTTTTTTTTTTTTTTTTTTTTGGGATAAAATGTGTGTCATAATAATGATTTAGATGATAGAGATGGAAGGACTAATTCATCCATAAGTTGTAATCCTTAAAAAAATACTTTGTAAATACAAAGAACCAGGTGGATGAAATGTAAAACATTTGATGATTGTTTAGTTGGTGATCTATACAAACTCAACAGTAAGAGTATTTGTTTGGTTCAATGTTCATCTAATAATGATTTAGATGATAAAAAGGATAAAGTAAAAGGAGTAGGTGAGATGAAAGGTAAAAGATAAATAATTGTTTGGTTGGGTGATTTATGAATTCTTGGTGTATATAGTTTTATTTGTTAGAGATTATCTTCATCACTTCAAGTTAGCAATGTTCTATCAGTTTTCTTAAAAAAGATACAATGTTCATCAGTTATTTTTTATAATGTTCATCATTTGAGGTTATTGTTGTTCATCAGTTTATCAGTTACTAAAAAACACAATGTTCATCAGTTATAATGTTTATCAGTTGAAGTTATTGTAGTTCATCAGTTGAACTTATTGTTGTTTATCAGTTCATCATTGTTTTAAAAAAAAATCAATGTTCATCAGCTCATTAGCTATTTTGATAATGTTAATCAGTTCATCAGTTATTTTGATAATGTTCATCAGTTTAAGTTATTATTGTTATCAGTTTTTCTAAAAAACAATGTTCATCAGTTCATCGGTTAATTTTGATAATGTTCATCAATTTATCAGTTCAGTAGTGTTCTTAAAAAAATACAATATTTATCAGTTCATCAGTTATTTTTGATAATTTTGATCAGTTCATCAGTTATTTTTGATAATGTTCATCAGTTCACCATTGTTTTTAAAAAAATTCAACGTTCATCAGTTCATCAGTTATTTTGATAATGTTCATCAGTTTAAGTTATTATTGTTATCAGTTTTTCTAAAAAACAATGTTCATCAGTTCATCGGTTAATTTTGATAATGTTCATCAATTTATCAGTTCAGTAGTGTTCTTAAAAAATACAATATTTATAAGTTCATCAGTTATTTTTGATAATTTTGATCAGTTGATCAGTTATTTTTGATAATGTTCATCAGTTCACCATTGTTTTTAAAAAAAAAATCAATGTTCATCAGTTATTTTGATATTGTTAATCACTGCATCAGTTATTTTGATAATGTTCATCAGTTCAAGTTATTATTGTTATTAGTTTTTCTTAAAAAAAACAATGTTCATCAGTTCATCTGTTAATTTTGATAATGTTCATCAATTGAAGCTATTGTTGTTTATCAGTTTAGTACTGTTCTTAAAAAATACAAAGTTTAGTACTGTTCTTAAAAAATACAAAGTTTATCAGTTTATCAGTTATTTTTTATATTTTTCATCAGTTAGTGTTCATCAATTTAACTATTATTTTTTATAAAATTAAATATTCGTCAATTTTCTTTTTAAAAAAAATAAATGTTCACGAGTTTAAAAAAAATTAAACGTTCATCATTTTAGAGCAAAAATTGAATGTCCAGCAATGTTTATAAGCTAGTAAAATATAGGTGTGGAAATAGCAAAAACAAATCTGGCACAAATAATAGAAGGGACACTTGCCATCATATAATGACTTTCTAGACTTTTTAATCTTTTCCCACTTTCTATATGATCACAACTCAAAGGAGTATAAGTAATGTAAGGGTATAAGCGACAATACACACTAAATTGGAGGGTGCCGATCAAATTATGGAGTGTGCAAATCATCTTCCATTTTGAATATGTATTATAAATTTCACTATTGATGCTAAAATTGTAACAAACACCTAAAACTATGGTTTCATTAACTGAGGTTAAAAGATTAGAATTTTTAAGAACACAAGTTTTTCAATTCCAATCATATCAGTTAATGGTGAGGGCTCATCTCGATCCTAAAACATTGAAGTCTCGAGGAAGAATGGACTTTGTGCTATTACTACTATACTAGCTAGCGCATTTAAAACTCGGTAGATTTGGCTATAAAACTTGACTCGACTAGATTACTAGTGTAACAAAATATAATAATATCAAACAAGATTTGTACTCGCCAACTTTGTTGCTTTTCTATAGTTCTACTCGATTAGTTACTGGTAGTGGATTTTTGTAAATTTACATACACGTAAAGAGGGTGAATATAAAAAATGCTACATACCTACTCCTTCCGTCTAAAAAAAATGTTCACAAACAAATTATGATATGTGTAATTAATGTTAGTTTTGATTGATAAAAAATCATTTATAATTAATATAGAAATTAGAAATTAATAATTAATGCATGTTTTGATTATGAGGGTAAAATAGGAAAATCAATCATAATTACTATCCAAAAATAATGTAAGATATAACTTTTCACATACACATCAAACCATAAGCACAAGGTGGCGTATAAGATGGAATTCTAGAGAGAAAGTTAGAGGTTTAGGGAACTTTAGTGAGAGAAAGAAAATTCTTATTATGAGCTCCAACTCTCTACCTTGGGAGGTAGAGAGTATTTATAGTCTTACATAAAACGCCACACATCGGGCTGTGGATCAGGCATACAGTGGGTAAAGACCCGTCCGTCCTCCACGGTGTTACTTAACTAAATACTACATAATTTAACATAACTACGACTACGAGCTTTCTAACGAATACAAATACTTGAGGTGACCGACTCTTTAATACCGGGAATTTCTAATTCCTAACAATCTCCCCCTAAGGGAGGTCACCTCAATCATGTACCAAAATTACATTGAATACAAATAGATAATACATTAACGATTGATCTTGCATTCTTGATGTAGTCCTTTGCTTCTAAGCTCGTAGTCATTGATTGCATGTTTGGATACTCCAAGTGGAGGTCTTTTACTGATCCACGTGATAATAATTTTGAGCCATCATTTGAGATCATCAGCTATCAAAAATCTCTGAGACATCCATTGTGGTGTAGGTATTATGTGATGTTGTGACTTTAGGACCGACATGCTCACATTCTGGATCATGATATCTTCTCATCAGAGTAGCGGAAGCTTTAGTTGATTCATGATATTGGCAGCAGCGTAGCAGAAGCATGGAGTGAAAATATCAGAGTCATTGATGCACTAATCATGATTTCTTTTGAGTTGAATGTGTTTAGTGAGCATGCGGCTATGGATTGACCGCTTCATTCTGATCAGCTGCAAACGTCGGGTGTACCTGCATACAACAGTTAGCAATAAATCGCACGAAAGTGTCTTTGATCACTTTCGTTGAATTGAGGTACACGGCCCACGGTTCCCCGTTGATCAGTACAAGTACTGCCTGTGATCAGGTATAATTCCGAAGAATTTCCTTGACAGGGTTTCGCAGCTGCTCTAGCTGTTCTCAAACCGGAACATCTCAAAGAAGACAACACGGAGTGAGTGAACCAGCGAATTTTAAGACCACTGATTGATGAAAAGAGATTTGAAAACAATCGTGTATTACTCAATAGAAATTGTTTTTGCAATACAACGAAGGTTTTATTGAAAATCAATTATCAATCATAAAAACACCTTTTGATTTGAAAAATGAGTACACGGTCGATGTGCTAAATAAAAGGTTTTTAAGCACACAGACCGGTTTTTCAAAGGTATCCGTCAATCCCTAACCTGAACCAGGATTGATTCAAGAAATCGAATCGCCCCATTGTTTCTGTTCAGTTGTCACATGGTTGATCCATATAATAGATCTCACATGCCACCTACCAGGAGCTTGTTTGATGTTGGCTCCAGAAGGCTTTCCATCTTCATTGTGAGTGTGTAAACACATCACTCAGATGTTCTGGCAATACCACAAGGATAATGCGTAGGACTCAAGATATAATCTCTCTTTCCACATTGTGTGAAGCAGAGAGTCTTCATTGAAAGTGTCCTAATGAGATTTATTGATGATCTCATGGCTCTAGACTCAATTTGTGCATATTTGGATCCTATGCCGGAGACTAGGGAGAGGGTCTCCTTCTTCAATATCAACAATCTCTAAGAGAAAGTCGATAGATAATGTCGGTTCCCCGTGAGAATGAAACAAGTCCTTTTAAGAGGAACTTGAGTGGTTTGGAAATTTGAAGTGCAGTGCGTCACTGGGTCCATGACGTCTTGTCTTCAATACCGATGTTACCATCAGTAGCATATGAATTGAACCCGGTTTCTGCCCTAAGGTTGAATAAATGGAGGGCTATTTGTTTTCACCCTTTTCTCATTCAATTCTTTTTAATTCTTCAACCACTTCAGTGCTTACCGAGACTTCATAACTAGAACCTTGTTGGGTTTATTCCAGTACTAGCTCAGTCTTAGTCCGCACTCTTCCCTTATCTCATTTTTCTCCTTTTATCATCATACCTAAGGACTTCTACACTAACTAGTGGATTGTCCCTGGGTAGATCCTTCCGGTTCTGGCGGATCATGGGAACCAATACCTAACCTTATCATCCTTATATCACCGTACATAAAGTAAAGTTGGTCGGTCAATTTGGTATTGTTCATCTGCCATATGGAACCAATTGAAAACCATTTGAAAATCAATTCAGATACTTGTGATGTATTATCAAAGCATTTTGTACCTGAATTGTTTTTGATATTTTTAGAACGAGAACTCCCCCTCAACATGTGCATCAAGTATTTGAAAAGTGTTTTGCACACGGAGGCAAGAGAAAGAATTAACTTCTTTGATTACCATTTTCTAAAAGATATCACCATCACTTCCTTGATCAAATCAAGTAGATAAAGCATTTTCAGGAAGGATGAGGTTTCCATAAATTTGCTCCCCCTCAATATGTGCCTCGAGGTTTGAAAAGAGTTTTGCACATACTAGAGGGAACCTGCACATTGGGATAAATGATCACGTTTCAAATCATAGGTTTAAGATAGGTTCTCCCCCTCAACATGTGCATTGAAAAATTGAAATCGTTTGTCACATGTGGGAAGGACAGCATGTACATCCTTATAAAACCATTTACCGAATTATCAGTTTAAATCCAACATTCTCCCCCGATCACAATTATCAAATCATTTGAGATTTGTGATCTCTTATAGATTTAAATTGATTTTGAAAGCTTTTAAGGAGAAATGTGACTTGATTATGAAAGCTTCTTAACTGATAATGATCGGATTTTAAGACTTTAAACTCCATTGATAAAACATGCATGTACATCTTTTGAAAACAATTTTTAATGCTAAATAACTTTTAAATTTAATTGAAATCATTCTCCCCCTCAATCAATGACATAGGTTGTTGATTGAGAGATAAAAATTTTGACAAATAAGTCCTGATGATTATCAAAAATAGAGATCGAGTTATTTTTCAAAGCATTTAGTTTTCAGCAGATAAATGTTTATAGAATCAGAGCATGAAATTTTGAAAACATGATAAAACATGGCTCTGTTCTTTCTTTTAAAACCGGGTTATTGCCTGAAGATGACAATAAACCATCGTTTCTCTTTCTCTCAAATTTTTTTTTTTTTTTTTTTTAAGAATTCGAACAACATCTAAAGTCCCGTATCATTCTTTGAATGACACCACAAAGACCGTAGATATAATCGAACCGGAAAAAAAACATGACAAATTGACAATATTTTTTGAAGATTTTTTGAATTTTTCAGATTTTTATGGATTTTGAAAGTTTTATATTTTTCTATTTGATTTTTGAAGGTTTTATAATTTTGTATTTTGTTTTTTGAATAGATATATACAAGAGATAGATTAAGATAGACCTTTACTCCTCGTCTTCCTCCTGAAGACGTTTGAGAGTTTCTGGTTGAAGGCTTTTCAAACCAAGACGTGGAAGAATAAACTCAAAACGTTCTCTTGGAAGAGCTTTGGTGAAGATGTCCGCTAACTGATATTCAGACCTCACAAAATATAGTTCCACCACACCTTTTTCCACTTGTTCCCTGATGAAATGATGTCGAATGTCGATATGCTTTGCTCTTGAGTGTTGAACGTTGTTGCATGAGAGAGCAATAGCACTTTTATTATCACAGTACAGAGGGATTTTGTTGAATTCAAAGCCATAGTCAGTTAATTGAGATCTCATCCATAAGATTTGAGCACAGCAAGATGACATGGCTATGTATTCAGCCTCTGTAGAGGAAATAGAAGTACTCATTTGCTTCTTTGAAGACCAGCTTACAAGCTTATCACCCAAAAACTGAGCACCTCCAGATGTACTTCGACGTGTATCTTGACAACCTGCATGATCAGCGTCTGCATAGGCCGTTAGTGACATACCGGTGTCCTTCGGGTACCATAGTCCCATATTGATGGTTCCTTGGAGATACCGAAAGACCCGTTTAACTGCTTCAAGGTGCTTTTTAGTAGGCTTATCCTGGTATCTAGCACACATGCAAACAGCGAACAAGATGTCTGGTCTACTAGCTGTGAGGTACATCAGGGATCCAATCATACTACGATATTTCGTTTGGTCAATCATGATCCCTGAGTGGTCCTCATCTAGTTTGGTTCGATCAATCATGGGGGTGTCAACAGGGTCACATGAATCAAATCCAAATTTCTTTAAAATCTCTGTTGCATATTTAGATTGATTTATGAAAATGCCTCCGGGACTTTGTGAAATTTGTAATCCCAAGAAAAATGACATTTGTCCCATCATTGACATTTGAAACTTTGAACTCATTTCATTAGAAAAACGATCACATTCCATTGGGTCAGTCGAGGCAAAAATAATATCATCAACATAAATTTGAACATGAGTTAAATGTTTGCATGACTTCCTGGTGAACAATGTAGGATCAACTGCTCCTTTGCTGAACCCGGTTGATAGAAGAAACTTTGACAGTGTATCATACCATGCCCTTGGATCTTGCTTTAAACCGTAAAGAGCCTTCTTCAAACGATAAACGTGAGTAGGATGCTCTTGATTCACAAATCCTTCAGGTTGGCTGACGTAGACGACTTCTTTAAGATCTCCGTTCAGAAATGCCGTCTTCACATCCATCTGATAAACTACCATGTTCTTACTAGCAGCGTTAGCCAGAAAGATTCTGATTGCCTCGATTCGAGCAACTGGAGCAAAAGATTCTTCAAAGTCTATACCCTCCTCTTGACGATATCCTTTAGAAACCAATCGAGCCTTGTTCTTTAATACATCACCATGCTCATCAAGTTTTACTTTGAAGATCCATTTGAGAGCTATAATCATAGCACAGTCTGGAGTAGGTACTAACTCCCATACATCAAGACGATCAAACTCATGAATTTCATCTTGCATGGCATTGAACCAGCTATCTTCATTCATGGCAGTTTTAACATCTTTTGGTTCGATCTTAGATAGTACGGAGTTGAAGAAGCACCATAAGGCATCGGTTGCGAGTTGTTTCCGTGTTGATACAGGACGAGAGGGATTTCCAATGATGTTGTCTAAGGGGTGATCGTGAGTCCATTTTCTTAGGTGTTCATGTGGCAGTTGTTGAGGAACTGAGGTAGCTGAGTCGATGTCTCCTGAAGAAGATGGTTCTGATGATGATTCAGGAGTAGCAAATATGTTTTCAAATGGAGCATCTTCAGGAGTTGCAAAGGGATTATCTTCATCATTGATGCCAGAAACATTTCCATGATGTACATTTGAAGAATGATGATTTGTTGATGAGACTGAAGGATCAGCAGTGGGTGCTTCATGACTTAAAGACATTGAGACTGAGGGATTGACTTCATTCACTGGAATATGAGCATCCTCTGTTGTGGGAATCATCACCTCATTAGTATTTGAATCATACAGTTCATCAAACATAGGATCAAACAATTTCTTTACATCATCTTCAGATGGAGGTACATATGGAGTTTCTTGAGTAGAGTTTGGAACAAGAGATGAACCAATGGGACTGTCTTGAAGTGCGGGTCCTGAGCTGGAGTGTCCAGGAGCCATTTGACCGGTCAGCTCATCAAACGTAACGTGAATTGTTTCCATGATATTTTGGGTTCTTTTGTTGTAGATTCGGTATCCCTTTTTGTTTGGTGCGTATCCTACAAATACTCCAATGTCAGCTTTAGCCCTAAGTTTCCCTAAGTCTTGACCCTCATTAGTTGGATAGCACAATGCACCAAACACACGAAGGAAAGAGAGATTAGGTTTTCTGTTGTGGACAAGTTCATATGGAGTTTTTCCATGTACAGTGTGGATTAGGGAACGATTTTGTGTATAGCATGCAGTGGCGATTGCTTCAGCCCAGAGAAACATTGGAACCTTTGAGTAAATCAACATTGTTCTAGCGGCTTCAACCAGAGTCCGATTTCGTCTTTCAACTACACCGTTCTGTTGAGGAGTTCGTGGAACACTTCTTTGATGACTGATTCCAACGCTTTCATAGAATTCATTAAGTTGTTTGTTGACAAACTCAGTTCCATTGTCTGTTCTGACAATTCTGACGGTTTTGTTAAGTCGAACCTGCAGCTGTTTGATGAGTTTGATGATGATATCAGGAGTTTCATCCTTTGTCCTTAAGAACTTGACCCAGGTGAATCTAGAGAAATCATCAACCACAACTAACACATATTTCTTCCCAAAGATATTCTGTACCCTCATTGGTCCACATAAATCCATATGAATCATATGAAGAACTTCTGTGACAGAGTTAGTAGGTTTGGGTTTATGGGCATATTTCTTGCTTTTTCCCAATTGACATGCTGAACAAAGATGATCCTTTTCATACTTTAGTCTAGGTAAACCTACAACTAAGTCCTTTCTGGAAAGATCGTTGATGGTGCCGAAGTTCAAGTGATTGAGACGACGGTGCCATAACCATGACTTTGTTTTTGAAGCCTTTGATAACAAGCAGATTGGAGAAGCCCTCATCATGTCATCGATAGAGATGGTGTAAAGGTTTGACCCACGAGTTCCTTTTAACAGTTCCTTACCATTAAGATCTCTAACAAAGCAGGTATGTTTTCTGAAGGCAACTTCTAGATCAGAGTCACAGAATTGACCAACAGAGAACAGATTATGACCCAAACCTTCAACATAGTAGACTCTCGAGATGACACTATCACCAACAACATAATCTCCATAACCCATAATAGCACCGAAATGATCATTACCAAATCTAACAGTCCCGATGAATTTGCTCACGAAGTTCATGAGCCGCGACCGGTCTCCAGTCATATGCTTGGAACAGCCTGAGTCCAGGTACCACAGAACGATTTGAACGATCTGCAGTTGAACACAGACAAAAATGGATAACTGGATAATTGGGATCCCCATGCAAGAATGGGTTCCATTTGGTTAGTAACAATGTTTGGACCACCCACATCAGAAATAGAAGCATTCATATCAGAAAGTGAGGCAATGGAATCGTTGTGAATAGATGCAGTACTAGTGTCAACATTAGCCCTGTTCACAGTGTGATCACTTCTTAAGGGGATAGTTCTACCAATAGGCATCCATTTTCTAGTGGGCATTGTCTGATTAGTCTTAAGGCCAACAGGTGTCCAATAAAAGCCTATTTTGCTGAATGTTCTTCCTGTGGGTTTCCATTGTTTTCTAACTTTCTTTCGTTTTTGTCTTTTAGCCTTCTTAGCATGAATTTTAGCATTAACAATATTAACTGGACAATTAACATCATTAGGCAGAACAGTAACACCACATTCATGATTAGAAACAGAATTCAAGCAGACATCAGTACAAGGTTTGCAAATAGTATCTAAATTCGAATTAATTACAGTACGCCTATGGCAATTACTAGAATCAACACGATTCGTTTTATTCAATTCAAGCTTAAAGTTCCTAGATTGTTCTTCTACTTTCTTCCAGTGCACATTCTTAGCTTGAGAGGTCCTATCATTCCTTGTATTGTCTTGAGACTTTGACCTGCTCCGTTTAATGTCACTGTTTACTCCTGTAGAGGGAATGGGAACATTAGTTGGTTTAACTACTCTTTGCATCACCTGTTTAGATGTACTGGGGTCTGAACTACATGCAGGTGCACTTAGGTTCACTTTCATAACACTAGAGGCACTGTGATTTGTACTCCTAGAAGGCACACTTGAGTTCTCTTTCTTAGCATTGACAGATCTGGAATCTGAGCTGTTTAAAGGCACACTACTGTTCACTTGCAAAACATTGGGAATCGAATGCATATCATACTTAGATTTAGGCATTGAGCATGGAATCAAAGGATTAACTCTCTCACCTAATGACTTTGGGCATATTGTGATCAAGCATTCTAAGATTTCTTGAGATCGTTTGGCATATAAGCAAGCATGTCCAATTGCATTATCATGAGGTTTCTCTAGCTTATCCTCTTCAACAATCTCACGCAGACATTCCAGGCAATCCTTAAGGGATGAGAAGTATGTTTAAATGGCAAGTTTGTTGTTCCTTAGATGAGGGGGAACATATGTCACAGATAAAGCATATTTATTATAAGAGTGAACCTTTGATACAACATTCTCCCCATTTGTCATTGGCGTTTTCCCTTTTACCTGACTCTTCAGATTCTCAATTTCCTTTTGCATTGAAGCTATTTGTTCGTTGTTTTTGTTACGAGTGACTTTAATTGATTCAAATAACTCATTGAAATGACGTTTAACCTTTTCATTTTCTTCTAGAAAACTTTCGTTTTCCTTTTGTAAAGCATTTACTAGGTTTTGAAGATGAAACGTTTGAGAATTCTGAGAATCTAAAGGAGGAGGCATATGGGAGCCTGTCATATTGTTCGTTTGACCTTTTAATTGTGAGATCTGGGCTTTCAACTTTCTGATCGTGTTGCACTGAGCTTGAATTTGTTCATCACGTTTGTTAATTTGAAAAACTGCATCAAACTCTGGAGCATCTGAAGATGTCTTGATATTTGAAGTTTTGACATTTTCTTTGAGATGTTGATATTTTAGTTGTAAATTAAAATACTCAACTTCTAGTTTAGAAAAATGTTTAACCAAAGTGTCGTGATCATCCAGTTCAATTTTCTCGTTTAGTTTAGAATTAGTTTTTTCAAGCTCAATGACACGATCATGGGAGACTTTCAGGGCAACAGATAGTTCATGAAATTTGGAAGCATTAATAGAGCAATTTGAAGCAGTGAAAAAAATATCTTGAGCAACACATTCAGTAATAAGAGTCTCATTCAATGTATGCAAGTTCTTCCTCTCAATCTCATTATATTTTAGTGCACGCTCATAATCACTAACTTCAGCTACCATTGCATCAAATTCCTTTTCCATTCCCTTGATGTCAGTTTCAATTCCCTTTTTAAGACTCTCAAAGTGATCTTTCAGAAGTTTAAAGAAAGGCATGACCTCAGTTAAATAACATTCTTTCATTTGCTCAAAACCCCTTTCTCCTTCTGTTATACCAGTGGGTGTGATCCTTTTCTTACAAGTTTTCTCAAAATCAACAAACAGTTGAAATATGACATATTGACTAATTAAGGTCTTGCTTTTAGTGGCAATTTTTCTAGGAACTAGATGCATTGGTGTATTAGGAGGATACTCAGTCGCTCTAGGCATTTTCCATAAAGGGGGGTTTGTTTCAACAATATTTTCAGCTTTTAGCTTTTCTAAATCCTTTTTCCAGAAAATTTGTTCGGGAGTCAGCAATGTTTGAGGCTTGAACATGTTCAAGGAAATCCAGTTTTCCTTCTTGTAGTCATGGGGAGTGATGACAATTTTTTTCTCTTTGCATTTCGGGTCATCTAGTTTTTTGTTCATCCTTTCCCTAGTGACTTCATCAGATTTCTTATCTTCCTCAGTGCACTCAACGCAACTAGGTTTCTGCCTAGGCTTAAGAATTTCATTACCATCATAAAGCACCTTATGAGCATTTCTAGCCTTTTTAATTACCTCTGGATTTGGTTCCTCAACAAGGGGAATGCTATGCTTATCACTTAAGACTCGATGTTTAGTGACCATGTGAGCAGTCTGAATGGTGTTTCCTTGTATGTACAACTTGTTCTCAAGTTTGTTTTTCAAAGTTTTCAGATTAGAAAAATCTCTCAAGAGTTTTGATTCCTTTGCATTAAATTCTTGCTTAAGCATTTTCACATTTTCTTGAAGTTCTTGTTTTTGTTTAGATGTTTTAGAAAGTTTTTCTTGCAAGGAATTTAATTCTTGTTTCAATACTTCTTCTCTAAACTTACTTTTTCTAATTACTGTACTTACTTGGTCATCCATTTCCTGCTCACGAGTGGTCAACTCAAACTTAGCACGTTGTTCGTAAATAGCAACACGTTCTTTATAGGCATTTAGTTCAGAAATTACGGAATCATCAGGGGCACATGCAGTGTATTCATCAAAAACATAGTCATTATTGACTGCAGAAGATGCATCACTTGGTACAACTTCACTTTCACTTTGTTTCACGTATTGATCGTATGGAACAATATCGATATTACCCATATTTTCAATATTTGATTCAATAGTTTCAGTTGATTGTACTTTGTTATGCATCTGTTACACATCAGCATCATCGTATAGTTTTAATACCTCTGAGATTAGCTTGTCATGGGATGGCCCAGCTGATGGTGAAGAAGAGACCTTGGGAGACACCATTGGAGAAATGCTAGCCATAAAGATTGTGTGTGCAGTAGGTCCATCATCCACATCAGAGTCGTAAGCATCGCAGTCACCGACTTGAAAGGCATTTTGATGATTGTGACCTATCTCCTGAATAGGCTGCTCATCTACATCTGCATCATAGGTCTTGGCATTGCCCTCAGCAAGAAACAGCAATTACTCTTCGTTCAAAGCAGCACCATTGTCCTGAGCTTGTGCCAGCAGCATCTTATCTCTGAAGTATTCAGCATTCTGTGGACGCTTTGGAGATGTGCAGTTCCTTGCAATGTGTCCCTCACCACCACAGTTGTAGCATTTGATTGGCTTAGCTTGACCTAGGTTACCATTCCTTCCTCGATTCTGGTTTCCAACATAACCTCTCCCAGCTCCACCTCGTCCCTGATCATACTGTCTTTCCTGAACTGGTTGCACCACGATCCTTCCATCTCTAACAGTGGCTTGATTGTGTGGGTTAGATGCAGTTCTGAGGTTGTTGTTGGTTTGTGGGAGAGTATTCATGTTTTGACTAATGAGAAGAGCAAGTTGATTAATGAAGCTACCCACGTGAGCATCAGCATCAGCTTGTTTGTACATAGGATCAGGAATGAGTTTGTGATTACCATTACCCGAAGGTATGACTTGTGATGCTTTGGTTGTGATTCCGATGTTTGAGTAGAAAGCTGTAGAGTCATTAGACGAGCTTGTCTCTCCCTGGTTGGTTTTGAACTGATTGAGAATTAATTTTTCAAACATAGCATGTCTCTCATTCTGAAGGAGGAAGGCATAGAGTTGCTCATAGTTTGTATTCTTCAATCCTTTAGTGAGCTTCACAGCGGTAACAAACTTGTGCCATTCGGGATTCATGTTGTTTACAAATTTTGAGTTCAACTGAATGTTAGGCATAGTCATTCTGATGTTCCTCATGTCATTAACTAACTTATGAAATCTCACATAGTACTCATAGACATTCTCATCTGGTTTCATTTTGAAGTGCTCAAATTCGTCATAGAGTTGGGATTCTCTGTCTTCCATAGTTAATTCAGAACCTGAGAGAAGCATCTTATCATTGTCCCAAACTGCCTTAGCATCTGTGTTATGATTGATCAGCTTGTAGATGTCTTTAGGAAGACCTTGAAGAACAATGTTTGAAGCCCTGATGTCTGCATCAAATCTCTTTTTATCCTTATCATCAAGCTCATCATACATCTTAGGTCTGTCCATTCCGTAAACAGGAGTACCATCTGCATTAGTATCTATTATGTCTCTAGTCGTCTCAACTCGATATGGTCCTTCATCAATGGATTTGAGAATGTTGACACCATTTTCCTTTCCAAGGCAATACAGTCTGATTCGTTGAGCCCAAGAGTCGTAGTCAGTTCTGTCAAGCATGGGTGGACGAGTATCTGAGCCAGCTGCTTGAACATCCTCGGCAACAGTGGAGATGACAGTAGGAACGTTGGTAGACATGTTAACAGATTATACGGGATTTTATAACTCTATGATTAAACCGGGAAATAGATTCTTTCACGGGATTTTACTAAATCAAGAGAAAACCGTAAACAATCACTTAAGTCGCTAGAAGATAAAGCACTAAGTCGCTAGCAGATAATGCACTAAGTCGCTAGAAGTTAATGCACTAAGTCGCTAACCCTTAATTCGCTACACCCTAAGTCGCTAGAGTCCCAAGTCGCTAGACAAAAAGCAAGTCGCTAAATAGTAACTCGCTACAGACCAAGTCGCTAGCCAAATTTTGGCAGCAATTCGCTACACAAGTCGCTAGATATGCAAGTCGCTAAAGAGCAACTCGCTACAGACCAAGTCGCTACCACAAGTCGCTACCCGTAGTGGAGAGTCCACTACTTGTACTTTAACTCGCTAGATCTAACTCGCTAGCTTCAACACTGTAAGTCTCTACAAAAATGTGAAGCAAGTCGCTACCAAGAAAATATTCCGTGAGCTAAGTCGCTAGCTTGAAAAACCATAAAAACATCACTTTTCAATCCAAAAACAACCCAACCAAGATGATTCAAGCTTACCAAATGAAAACCTAAACACTTTTGATGATCCTAAACATAAAAGTACCAACAAAATTCAAACTTTAACACGAGAAATCAACCAAATGATGCAAAAACCACTAAACTTTTTCAAACTCAAAAACCACCTAAAAACCACTATAAATCCAAAGATGTGCAAGATATGATCTAACCATGGCTCTTGATACCAATTGTAAGATATAACTTTTCACATACACATCAAACCATAAGCACAAGGTGGCGTATAAGATG
Source organism: Chrysanthemum seticuspe (assembly GCA_019973895.1). NCBI lineage: Eukaryota > Viridiplantae > Streptophyta > Magnoliopsida > Asterales > Asteraceae > Chrysanthemum > Chrysanthemum seticuspe. Next base: position 9,926,370 of record BPTQ01000006.1, on the reverse strand, counting down.
GAATTCTAGAGAGAAAGTTAGAGGTTTAGGGAACTTTAGTGAGAGAAAGAAAATTCTTATTATGAGCTCCAACTCTCTACCTTGGGAGGTAGAGAGTATTTATAGTCTTACATAAAACGCCACACATCGGGCTGTGGATCAGGCATACAGTGGGTAAAGACCCGTCCGTCCTCCACGGTGTTACTTAACTAAATACTACATAACTTAACATAACTACGACTACGAGCTTTCTAACGAATACAAATACTTGAGGTGACCGACTCTTTAATACCGGGAATTTCTAATTCCTAACAAATAAAATCTGAACATTTTTTTTGGGACAAACATAGTAAGGTGGACACTTTTTTGGGACGAATGACGTAATTAGATCGCGAACTGTACAAGTCAAGTATAAAAACACTTTACTTAATCTTAACAAAAGATGAGTCGATTTCATATATTATATGAACTGATCCCATGTAACTAAGAAATTAACTACTACGTAATTAGTATCGTACGAAGTGTACCAGGTTATAACTAGAGATGTGAAGATGATTGGTATCAATGCCACGTAAGGCACCTGCTCGATCCAACGTGGCAGTCTCTATTACAACTTGGCATTCTTTACATCCCTAGATAAACTCGTAACCTAACTCACATTTTTCATATTATACACAAAAGAATAAAATGGGAAATTGTATAAAGAAACATTCACCCCTCTGCTGATGATTTCTAATCACCGAAAGCTTTACCCGAGAAAAACTTTATTTTCGACAGGTGGAAGATAGAAAAAATTTTGGGGGATGGTGAGAAAAAGGCGAAGACAGAGATAAAAATTCAGATATATTATCGAAAAAGCAATTGAAAGAATAATTCTTAGGCAGGACAGATGTCCAAGGGTTATCGTCAGAACAAGTGCTTGATCGGTTGATGAGCGTTAGTGATCGATTTGAATCTTATCAACGAGCGTGGAGGCCTGCTCTACAAAGCATTCCTGAGTAAGCATATAGCTATAGGTGATCCAATGATCCATCTTGGTTAATTTTTTTTTACCCAAAGTACGTGAGTTTTATTTCTTACTAGTTTACTTAATTTTTGTTAGAATATACTGTTACGTAAATATGTTTTTCATATTTACTTTTGCAAGGTTGCAGTGATAAGTATGTAACAATTAGTGTTCAGCTGGTATAATGGTACTATATATGGAACTTCTGATTTAGCATTGTTTGTTCTTCTTTAAAATGGTGGCTCTCATGCTCTAACTTATCCGTCGAGCACATATATGGCTTTCCATTATTTTTGGTGCAAAAGGTGAATCTTATATATAACTTCCAACGTGTACATTATAAGCATAATAACACTGATTTGACAAACCAAATCAGATACAAAAACTCCAACAATACAACTCAAATCAGATAAACTACATCTGATACAACTATCTTCTGATAACAAACCCAAACTATAGCAAACATCACCATTGCATAAAACACCCAATCCAACTGAATTCACCTTTATATATGCACCTTACCATCTGATTACATTTCCATAACAACCCCCCACCACGACCATTCAACCAGCACCCACAACAGCCAAAGAAGGGAAGAAGTATGGCATCATCAGGAACCCAACCATTCCAATCAAGGGCTCTTCCAGGACCCCTACATTTCCCTCTTTACAAAAGGCTTCAGGGCCTAGAAACACTCACCTTGAGGGAGAAACTACATGCCCCCTTAGATAGGTTGCAAGAGAGAAAGGATAAACCTTATACAACCAAACAACATACACTCCAAACACCACCTTTGGACTAAGCAGCATTTACTGTACCATTAGCTACCATATTCATCTTGACTTCCCAATCCAATTGTGCTTTTGAAACTGTCTTAGACGGTTTAACTTTCAAGCTCATCATCCTCATTCTCATAATATCTTGCAGAATTTTAAAAAGATCTTCACTACTTCTTTGTTCTTCTCTAAAAATTCTATTATTTCTCTCTTGCCAAATAAGATAGACACTTACAGCTAGAGCTAGTCTTCTTATAACACTCCCAATAGAGTTCCCATTAAAACACCTGACAAAATCACTCACTATCTCATCCCACTCCATATTGCCACAGTCCATACCTACTTTCATTAACACTTTGCCCCAAAACTGCTCAGCATATTTACATTTAAAAAACAATTGAGGGTGTGAATTTATGTCCTGATAACACAGTGGACAGACCATCAAATCATAAGAGCCCCAATTCCTTATTTTATCTTGAGTAGACAGTCTATTTTGTATAGCCAACCATAACATAAAAGCATGTTTAGGGATGTTCTGGGTAAACCAAATCAGTTTGAACCAAGGCACCTTATTACCCAAACTTAGCAGATGACTATAGGCTTGCCCCACAAAGAAGTCTCTCAGCTGACCATCTTTGCATTTCCACACCAAATAATCATTTTTAAGAGGATCCAATACAATGGGTTGTAATTGTGTAATCATTGGGAACTTTACAACCCACACTTGAGGCCATACCCAGCTGCCATTTTCAATAAATTCCCCAACTTTCATGTCAACACTAAATCTAGCATTATACATATCTCTATAAGAAACCTAAGTATGTAAGGATCCAATATTTCTCCAGTTATCAAACCACATAGATGCCTTCATTCCATTTCCCACTTTCATGATCACATAATCCTTCACCTCCTTTCTTAATCTCAATAAATTTTTCCATCCCCAACTATCAATCACTTCCTCATTAACAGCCCATATGCTCCTTCCTTTTAGTTTAATAGTACTAATCCACTTTACCCACAAAGAGTTCTTATCCTTAGCCACATTCCATAAATGTTTTATAATCATAGCTTTGTTCCATGTGCTTAAATCTTTCAAACCCAAACCACCATACTGTTTTGGTTTACAAATGCTTTGCCACGCTACTTTTGCCTTTCCTTTGGAAATTTCACTTTGATTCCATAAGAAGCCCTTAAGAAGTTTATCAATGTCCTTTATCACAGTAAGAGGGAGTAGAAAACTGAAGCCCAGTACACATGGAGAGATTCCAACACTGATGCCACTAACTGAAGTCTGCCAGCATAGGATAAACAACTATTCTTCCAGTGGTAGATCCTTCCCTTTACTTTATCAATTAAACTCTTACAATCTTTCACACCCAGTCTCTTTGTGATCAAAGGAACCCCTAGATATCTTACAGGTAGCTTCTCCACTTTGAAAGGAACAATTTCAAGAATTTCAGACTTATCAATATTAGTAAGGCTGCCAAAGATAATAGTGATTTTATTGAAATTAGGAAGTAACCCAGGGTAAATACCAATTTCCTTAATAGCTTCTCTGATAACCTCCACTGACTCTCTATTGCCATAGCAGAACATAAGTAGATCATCAGCAAAACAAACATGCGTAATCTTCATCTTTTTACAGCCAAAATGATATCTGAATCTACCATCATTCTCAACCTTTCCTTGCATTATCAAAGTTAAAATTACCATCACTAAGGTAAATAAGTAAGGAGACATTGGGTCTCCTTGCCTTAGCCCCCTGCCACCCTTAAAAAAACCATGTCTCTCACCATTAAGACAAACCGAGAATGAGGTTGTAGTTACAAATTTCATGATCAAATTGATCATTGTCTCATGAAATCCAAAACCTCTTAGAATATCTTCAAGAAACTGCCAATTGACTGTATCGTATGCTTTTTGGATGTCAATCGTTAAAGCAACTCTTTTGGGACCCTCTTTTCTATTATAGCCCTTTAACAACTCCTGAGAAATCAGAATATTGTCCTGAATCTGTCTGTTTGGTATAAAGGCACTCTGATTCATACTTACAAGATTTTCAAGACCACTCTTCATTCTGTCAGTTATAATTTTGCTAATACATTTGTACAATACATTGCAACAAGCAATGGGCCTGAAATCAGAAACCTTAGCAGGTGTAGGAATCTTTGGAACAATGGTAATTAAAGTGGTGTTGATCTCATTCAGAATCTTCCCTTTTTCAAAAAATTCTCTAATGGCTTTGCACACATCTTCACCCACAATACTCCATGCTTTCTTAAAGAACAATGAAGAGAAGCCATCTGGACCAGGAGCCTTGTTATCATCAATTTGAAACATTGCTTTTCTTATTTCCTCATTTGTGACCCCTCTCACCATTCTACTTGCTTCTTCTTCATTCAGTTTAGCATAAATCAAGTTCTCCATATCCCTTATCTTACTGACAGGCACATTCACTCCCAGGAAATTTTGAAAATGCTTCACAAACTGGTTTGCCACTTTTTGACCTTCATATCTATTCCCTTGCTCATCATTTATAGCAACGACTCTATTCCTGTGTTGTCTGCTTTTAAGAGATCTGTGAAAGAAAGCATTATTCCTATCCCTAGTACTAAGCCATTTCACTTTTTCCTTTTAATACAACAACTTTTCCTCTTCCTTCATAGCTTTCACATACTCTTTCAACACTTCACATTCAGACTCTCTCAAACTCTTGTCATCAGGCTGCTTATCAATCTTGACTTGAATTTCCTTAAATTTGTCCCTCATCTTAATAACATTGTTAAATACATCACCATTACTCCAAGCAAGTTTCTTCATGTAACCCTTAAGGCCTTTTAATTTCTTGATAGTTTTGAACATTTGGCATCCCTCTACACTATCAATCCAATGCTGCTCCACCAAAGGAATAAACTCCTTCTTGTCAACAACAAAATTGAAAAATTTAAAAGATCTTTTCCTGACTTGCATAGCCTTGGGAATCACAAGCACACATGGGCAATGATCTGAAATCAAATAAGGTAAAAATAAAGCATGAGCTTGATTAAAAGTATTAATGAACTCTTCACTTCCCATAACTCTGTCAAGCTTTTTCAAAATTCCTGTATGATCACCACCTTTAGCTTTGTGCAAATTCTTTGTCCATGTATAGTACAAACCAGTACTTGAAATATCCTCCATTTCAATCTTATTTATACAGTCTTGAAAGTCACTCATGTCTTTAGTCAAATTAGAGCCTCTTATAGTATGTTCTCTAGGGGCCAATGTGACATTCATATCACCTAGCATCACCCATGGATGCCTACCAATAATTCTTCTGTATAGCTCCAAGTCTTTCCAAAGTTCCATTATCTCACTGCCACCATTGGCAGCATATATGAAGGTACTATACATCTTAATATTGCCACTAGTAGATTCAATTTTGCAAAGAATATATTTTTTTGCCATATGTATCACATTTACCATCACATCATCACTACTCCAACCAATCATAATTATGCATCCCTTATCACAGTATCTCATATTTGAAGTCCAATTCCAGCTACCAAATATACTACCACCAATATTATTCAATTTCTTTTTTTTTTCACATGAGTTTCCAGCACTGCACAAACATACAATCTCTCTTCCAATATCCATTTCCTTATTTCCTTTTGTTTCTCAGAAGTACTAAGACCCCTGATATTCCAAGCTCCTATTTTAAAATCCATTATCAAACAAACAAGCTACTAGCATTCCTCCAACACCCTCTTATCCATTCCTGAGTCTTCCTCAATAACATCCTCTTGCTCAGTTGTTTGTGTCTCCATACTCCCCATAACCTTCTTACCTTTATCCACCAATAACTCCTTTCTTTTGTTGTAATAGGCAATCATATTAATGTCCCATTTTTTCAAATCTTCCTTTGAGGGAGATTGGTTAAGGCTAAGAAAAGCATCCACAATTTCTTTGTTTCTCATATCACTTAATTCATCTTGGTTGTTTTCATCATACATTTCCAGCCCTGCATACTTATTAGATGTCCTTCTTAGAGCATTGACAACATCATTACCAACACTCCAAGCTTTCCTCTTAGGATTAGTATTTCTCATCTCTTCCTTGTTATGATTATTAACTTGACTCTTCTTCCCTTCTTCCTTGTTGCCTTCAGTTTTATTACCTTCAGGTCTTCTCCTTATTTTCATTGTTTTTGCTCTTTGGTTGATATCTCAAAGATTGTTGGTTTGGCTTGTAATTCTTTTTGTATCTGACCTCTTTAAACCCATCATCATCAGTCCTTTTAGAGCCTATATCATTGTATTACCCTCCTTCTTATTAGCAGTCTCCTTCACTTTCCCTTCTAATCCTTCTTTATTCACATTCTTCTTACACATCTGTGTAGAGTGCCCATACACACAACAAGTATCACACTTAGGAGGTTTCCAGTAATATACTACCTTAACAATTTTCCTGCACAATTCCTTTTCCTGACCATTCCTATAAACAACCTCAATCTCACTTGGCAACTCTTTTTTAGCATATACCTCCACCAACACTCTAGCATACCCCACTCTCCCTACTCCCATTTTACACATGGAAGCAGTCACATTATCCATTACCATAGGCTTTCCCACTCTACTTGCTAATGCACTATTCCCATTGGTTGTCCATGCTTCCAATGGCAGATTACTCAGTTTGATCCATATGGGAAGTTCCTCTGGTTCAGTCTTATCAACACTCATGTTTATGTCCCATTTTTGCACAACAAGGGGTTTATTGTTAACTAACCAAGGACCATTATTAACTATGTAGTTCAAGCCATTTTCATTGATGGAACTTCATATAGAAAATGCCATTATTACTGTCAATAATGTCTTTAAATCCATGCCTACTCCACATTTTCCTCAGGTTAAACCTTAGCTCATTAATAGACATATTACAACCTACAAAAAATCCACACACAGTTAGCTCCCATCTTTTACTACCTTCACTGATCATTACTTCATCAAATACTACAACCTCATTTCCATCTTTATCCAATCTCAGTGGGAATAGTAATCAAAGTTTTATCAGTAATAGACTGATTTTTATTCACCATTTTAGGATAAGAGTTACCCCCCACATTATTAGACATACTAGTTCCACCCTTGTCCAAACCATTTGTACTACTCTTATTCACAGCTATACCAGAATTAGGATTTACCTTACCACCAGATGACTCAACATTGACAGTCTGCATACCTTCATCATCTTTTGTCTTATCCAATTCAGTAACACAGACCTCTGGGACCACCTCAGGCACAGACTCATTCCTATCCAACTCCTCAATAACCATCTTATCATTCCCCTCAACAAGCTTATCTACTCCCTCTGTCCCATTCACTATCCCTGATTCCTCCATAGTCCTGCTATTTTCATCACTTTTTGTCCCTTCACCCCCATCTACTATGCTTTCCTTTACACCATTCTATCCTTCTTTTTTGATTCAGTTTTGTGACTATTAGGTTTATTATTATTACAGAGTAATTTGAATCAACGAATTTCTGAGGGACTCTAACTTGTCTCTTAGATCTCATCTTTCAAACTAGGGTTTATACAAATTGGGGAAAAATGATTATTAAGATGAAAATGTCAATTAATCAGTAAAAACTGTAAAGTAACACACAAGAACGTAATACTAAGTACATTTCTATTGCCCCTGTGATCTCCAAGTTGAATAATTTTTATCACTATTTCGACATAACCACGACACGTTATTTGCGTAAAACAATGACAATGAAATATTTTTTGGTAATACTTATTATTTCTCGACAGTTTTAGATTCCATATAAACAAACATAAAATATCTTATATATAACAAAGAAACTTCATTGAAAATATAAGGTTGAGAATTATAATCGGACTAATGGTAGTGAAACATTATGCATATATGGCAAAATTGGACTATTCTATTGGTCAATAAAAGTCAAAATGGAAACTCAATTGGTCAAACTTTTTAATTTTCGTCGATTTTTCAAAATGTGCTAAAAATATATATTTCGATCGTATAAAAAACTTAAAAATGAGCAGTAATTAATAAAACTTTAATTGTTATAATTTAAATAAATTATGTTGACTTAGGTATAATTATTAATTTCAGGTTTTTAATAATTTTATAAAGTTAGTAAATACAAATAGACTTTATTCTCAATATACTTTCTATTTTATAAAAAAAATACAACAAAATATTGTTGTTATTTATAAATATTGTTGTCACTATATATTAACCTGATGCATTTGCACAGAGTAATAAATATAAAAAAGAAAACACGAGTTACCATGAGATGTAATTAAATACACGAGATTATAAATATACGAATGACTCATTTTATTTCTCTTTATGAGATTAAGTACTGATATCTACAAAATTTTATTTTTTAACTATCCACATCTAATAATGACACATGTTATTTTCTTTATAATTTTAATCCGCGCGTACACGAGTTTAAAAATTAAATTCGATTAAAATTAAAAATTTTAACCGAAATATAAATATCAAAATGAAGGCACGACCTCACGAGTTAGTATAATATTTAAAAAATAGACGAATTTGTACATATAGCAACGACACTTAATTTTTCAAGAGTCATTATGCGCCACTAAACACAGATAATGTATAAAATATATTATAAATAATTAAATTTAAACAAGATTAACATAAACACCATTTAAGTTTAAAAAGGTCATTTCGTGCATTAAAAATGTATACCAAATAATAATCAATTAATATATAATTAAAAATTATGTAAAATCATGTGTATGCACGAGTACTATAATTATATAAGTATTTTTTTTTAATTAGTAAAATATTAGATATTACTATAAGGCGTTATACGACGTATATGGACTTACCTATACGACGTAGTCCATTATTCGAAAACTGTACTTTCTTCACTTTTAGTTACTTCACATTCGTATATACATAACAAAAATTACACAAACTAATTAACGTTATTATACACCGTCGTTGTTATGTGCGGTAATCGTCTAATCTTAACAAAAGCACAAATTAAAAAAACTAGTGAGAAAATATTCTTTAGTCCAACTCCCAAGTAACTTTGTCATTTAAATCCAAATTAATTTCGAAAACATTCTTACACAGGTGCCATGCCGCCACACAATTCATTCTCAATAAAGACAAAACCCGCCGAGACACATTTCCAAAACCCCCAAAATTCATAAAACTTACAAAACACAAATCAATAAATCAAACCCTAAACACTTTCAATTCACATTAATTACTCTGTTGTAAAAATCGGCTCAGCCGGCCGATTAATCCCTGCATAATCGCTGATCGCTCAGTAAACGCCTTGATTTATCATAATCGGCCTATTTAATCGATTTGGTCAAAGATCGTTTTAAAATTGGTCAACAAACCGATTAATCGGACAAACTCGAACAAAATCGGTCTAATCGGACAAAATCACTTTAAAGCAGTCAACAAAATCGCTTAAAAATCAGACAAAACTGCTTAAAAATCGGTCAACAAACCGATTAATCGAACAAAATCCGTCAAAGCTCGCTTAAAAATGACCAACAAACCAAGTAATATCTATGTTTGACTTTGAACTTTGAATAATTATGTATTATGTTTATATTTAAACACTTAAAATATTTGAACTTTGATGCACTATGCATATTTCATACATATAATATAATACAATATCTGAAATTACAATTTTGTGAATAAAAATTCTAATCCGATTAATCCCCGATTAATCCCCGCCTAACCGATTAATCGCTAGGCCCTACCCGACTGCCTCACTAGCGCCTAGCGATTTTAGAACCTTGCAATTAATCATAATGGGTGATTTTGAAGCACCTTCATTCTCATTAGGTTTCGACTTCGATTTCGACGATCTCCCCCAAATCACTTTGAGTAATGATGATGAAGAGTTTGTGATTGAGACGCTTACTGTTACTGATTCAGATGAGGAGAATGTGGTGGAGGTAAGGCCAAGATTGAAGCGGTTACGCTGCGGGTGTAGTGTCGAGGATAGGGTGTATTAAGGCTGAGCGTCGGTCATAAACCGACCCGAACCGAGAAAACCGAGGACCGAAAACCGTGAAAAACGCCAACCGAAACCGAACCGAATGTTGTCGGTTCGGTCCGGTTTTTCGTCGGTTTGGTTCGGTTTTGTTGGTCTAGGTGTATTTTGACATGTTTTTGTCGGTTTTGGGCCGAACCGGACCGAACCGAACCGACCCGACCCGAAACCGAAAGCATGTAAAACCTTGAAACCGAAACCGAACCGACGGGCTGTCGGTCCGCTTCGGTTTTTGTCGGTTCTGGTAATAATCCAAGGGTAGTTTATGTAACTTTATTTTTAACTGGGATATTTATTTATCCCCTCGTTTGGGAACAACACAATTAGGCTGGACGCAGTAACAAGTGGGGATCGACGTAGTCGATTGATCATGTCTCGATCGCATTCATGTGGGGAATCAATCGCCCAAACTTTTTCACCCATCTTGGTCTTGTTCACGATCGAAATACATTTCAACTTTTGAAACAATATATTACCGTTATTAGCATGCAATGGTTAAAAAAAAAATTAACCCTATAAATACACAATACAAACACACTTCAATCCACAAATCTATTTCACACAATTCAAACTCAAAATACTTCTGAACACAAGATTTATTATGGCTTGTCGTCTCCTCCATTCAGTTGAAGATATGAAAATGTACGTTAACAAACAATGCGACGAAGATGATGTTGCTAGAAAAAACGCTATTATAGACGTTATCCATCTGTTTGAAAAGGCAAGGGCAGAGAAGCAACAGATGATAGAAAACTACAAGAGTTGCAACGACATTACGCCTGAACGAAAAGCTGTGATCGACAAATTTTTGAAAGATCAAGCCCGCAAAGACGACGAGATTACTGACAAGTTGTGGCGATGTGTTCAAAAGGTTATCAGACAACGTCAGCACCAAAATCAATTGGAGCTACCGGGAGAACGAAAAAGATGGTGTAGGTGCATCAACTTCGACTACCAATTGTTTTGGGGAACTTCTGCTAGACGAGGAAGACTTGGCTCGTATCGAGGAATTTGCCAGTTATCGGACTCCCTCGTGTAACTCTGCATGCGGGGAGAACTCAGATTAGATTTATGATTTATGTATTTCGTATCGTTTTTATATTTAATATATTATTGTTTTTATTTAGTATTGTAAAATTTTAATTATTAATGAAACTTTAATTTATGTTAAAAAAAATTTAAAAAAGAAAAGAAAAGAAAAAAAACGGAAATTGATCATGGTCGCCCTTACTGATACACCTAATTAGGGGTGTCACTCGGGCTGACCCGACCCGAACCGACCCGAGCCAATTCGGGTCGGGTCAATCGGGTTCAAAAATATATTCGGGTCAATCGGGTCAACCCGAATTCTAAACAAGGTCGGGTTCGGGTATATTTTTTTAGCCTTGACCCGACCCGAACCCGAATAACCCGATTCAACAACACTTTTACAATGTAAAATATTCGGGTTGACCCCGAACCCGAATTGACCCGACCCAATTGACCCGACCCGAGTTGACCCGAACCCGAATTGACCCGACCCGAGTTGACCTGAGTTTTAAACAAGGTCGGGTTCGGGTATGTTTTTTATGTCTTGACCCGAGTTGACCCGACCCGAGTTGACCCGAACCCTACCGGGTCAGCCCGAATAACACCCCTACACTTAATCGCCTAAAGGTGCTGGAGAAAGAAATGACGTGGCAGAAAAAATGAGGAGGAGATTGGGCGCCTTTATTAGGGCCTTACCAAAACACATAATTTTTGTACCTTCTTTTCAAATGACGGTTACCTAATTCCACAACGCCATTACTGTGACTCCACCGCGACTCCACTGCCACACCACCGCAACACCACCGCGATTCCGCCGGTATTCACGTCTAGTATATTATTAGGTCAAATTTGCTTTAATATGATGCTTTTAATTAATATATCTGCTATGATTTGCTTTGTAGGTGTTTGGTGTGACGTGTTAATTTTTGCTTGCATAAGGTAATCTATTAATTTTTGCTCTAACTTTTATTGTGTGTATTATATAATTTTAATGATATTAATCGATTTATGCATATGAATTGCGATATCAGTAGTGATAGATTAGATTGTACATTTGGCGTTGAGAACAGTTTAGGCGCAAAAATTGATTTAACAATATTGTTCAATTGGGTTGAGACGTCTAATGATAGCGATATTTGGTAGGAGCAATATTTTTGCTTTGGAGTGCAACATTGTGTTGAGACGTCTAGTAATAGCGATATTGTTCCATCATTTTGATAAGTGACATTTTGCATATGCTGTTGAAATGGCGCATTCTCAGTACCTATTAGTCAAAATTATAGTCACCTAAAAGCTACGATGTTTGGTTTTCATATCACATCTTTAGCATATTTGCAACTTATTAGGAATCCGTGAGGCATCGGGAGTCTCAGTTCTAGTGGTAAAAAGGTTCTCTGTTATTATATCGTGTTAGATTCTAGCATTACTACTTAATAAATAATGTAGTTGCCTTTGTTGAGTTATTTACTGTCTCTTCAATCGTGCGCGTGGAACAGGTTCTCCATCTGGCATCTTGTATTTCGAAGTCTCAGTTAATAATACTCGTTATAGAAGGAACTTCTGATCCTTTATTTTCTTTCGGCGCAAAATTGATTTCACCTGATGATTTGTTGCAGAGTTGTTCACTATGGGAGAAACTTAATGTGTATGTACCGCACAGTCTTGCATCTCTTTATGTGTTCCTGGTGATTATTTGTGGCCAGAATTGTGAAAATTGCTGATACTTATTAATCTTTATTTCAGTATTTAGTTTGTCTTTACATGTTTTTAGCTGATTCCCTTTATTTTACCTGTTATATTGCAGACCAGTAATGCTTAAGAAGTTTGAGAGCAGGGTTATGGTCATCCAAAACAAGTCTCACAGTGATGAAAAGATAAAGTTTTTTCAGTATGTGACACTGGTGATAAACAATGAAACGTTATGCACTTCTTCAGTGGTTCGGTTGATGTTGTATCTTTGAAAACTAGAGTGTATTCGTTTTTAGCTTCTGCAAAAACATAGGATTTACTTGATTTTTTATTGCATTTGTAGGTATTTTCTAGGATCAGATCACTAGTACAAAAGCCCGATGCCCTTCAAAGTGGGGTCAGTGCTACTGATGCTGCAAGGACACTCGGAATTGCTCCAGCTATGGCCAAGGAGCATCTGCTTGCTGCTGAGAATAAAGGTACGTGATAGGATCCGCATAATATTTAAATTAACGCGGCCCTAACAGTAGGTTTGAAAATTGACTTATACATAACTAGATTAAACCCTTCTTAAACTGTTATGGGTCAAAACGGCTCGTTTCAACCCAAATTAACTTATACATAACTAGATTACCAGAAAATTGCACAACTTCATCTTCTGCTATTCCTATACAGAATATTTTTAGGCATATATATTTTGGTGGCAATAAGGTTGGGTAAGTAACAGGTTAAAGCCGGTCCAGTTCAAAATGGGTAGGTTTTTGCAGATCTAAACTATTGTGTATTGCAATAACTTAATTTATGTGAATGGGATGACTTTTAAAGGTGTCAATTTTGGGGGGTAAGTAATAGGTCAGAGCAGGCTCGGCTCAGAATGGGTAGTTTTGTGCAGACTAAAACGGGTCAGGCTAAATATGAAAGCAAAAATATCTTGTTACCATAACTTATCAGGTCAAAAAAGCAGGTTCAGGTCGGAATGGGTAGTGCAAATTTAATCGGGCTGTGTCACAAATGATTACCAAACCTATCTTGTTACAATGATTAAATATTTGTAAAGTGAATGACTTTTAGAGCTGGGAATATGGGATGGTCAGTAACCCGTCAACGCAGTTTTAGCCCATTCGACCATTAGGAATAATTTTAGCCCCAAACCCCCCGAATGACCTGTTTATATTTGTTTTCATTGCAGGAAGATATGTTTATTACAATGACCTGTTCATATTTGTTTTCATTGCAGGAAGGGTATAATGAAAAGCATGGCGTCGATGCCTCTAAGCTGAATCATGAGGATAAAGAGTCGGTTAAAAGCATATTTTATTGGTTTGTATATTTGACTATACACGCAACTTGTTATTTATTACTGTGTCAAATTGTTCATTGATTGATTATATGTTACTATCGCAGCAGATGAGGAAACAACTTTCTGGGGCGCCAAAGATTCTGAATTAGGCAAGACACGATGATATACTAGCTTGACACGCAGGGTTTGTATTGAAATTTTGGTGTCAGTGTTGACTATTTTTGTATTGGAACTTCGATATACCAATCTTTTCTGTTTTTACTGAAAAGAGTTTGGGCAAGTTTGGGCCACTACCTGTAATTCTTGTAACAGTGTAATAATATTTATGAATAAATATTATTTCCGACACTGAGAAGATAGAAAAAATTTCGGGGGATGGTGAGAAAAATGCAAAGACAAAGATAAAAATTAAGATATCGAAAAAGCAACTGAACGAATAATTATTAGGCAGGACAGATGTCCAAAGGTTATCAGTAGAACAAGTGCTTGCTCGGTTGATGAATGTTAGTGATCGATTTGAATCTCATCAACGAGCGTGGAGGCTTGCTCTACAAAGCATTTCGGAGTAAGCATATAGCTATAGATGATCCACTGATCCGTCTTGGTTAATTTTTTTTACCCAAAGTACGTGAGTTTTATTTCTTAGTTTACTTAATTTCTGTTAGAATATACAGTTACGTACATATGTTTTTAATATTTACTTTTGCAAGGTTGCAGAGATAAGTATGTAACAATTAGTGTTCAGCGGGTATATATGGAACTTCTGATTTAGCATTGTTTGTTCTTATTTAAAATGGTGGCTATCATGCTCTAACTTATCCATCGAGCACATATACGGCTTTCCATTATATACCATACTATAGAGTAAAAACGTTATTACCCTTAATAAACTTGACCTAGTTTAGTTTTAGATTTGAACCCGACTGGCCACTAGTACTATATAAAAACGCTACGACCTTTACTTACGAATTCTCGACAACATCTTGCTCCAGCGTTAATGTCGTTTTCAATATCTAAATCTTTTGGCCTAACTTTATGTGAGTAACCAAACATTAAAGTTTGTAGGTTCGAAGTCTTAGATGTAATTTGTGAAACATTAGCTTGTAAAAAAATTCAAGTTATTTATTTATTTATTTACTATATATGAAATCTTAACAAAAAAAAACCCATCAGGTAGGCCCAATGTAAGAGTTCCGTCAATTTGGTCAAAATTTTGCAATTAATGTAGCTTTCTACTACTAGTACAGTATTATATATAGTCGTCTTTCTTGAAATATACATGACGAGTTATTTGAGTTGCTTCAGGGAAACCACACGAAGCCTACAAGGAGCTAAGCAAATGAAATGGTCCCACTTGAACATAACATACACATTAAGGGCCCGTTTGGTTTGTAGATGGGTTTAGGATTTGGAATAGGATTTGGATTAAGATTTGGATTTAAATTTGGATTTGGTATAAGTTTTAGAAAAAAGTAGGATAGATAAAATATATATTTGATATATTATTATTAAATATATAAATATTTAAATACCAAAATTGTACTATATTTTAATTTTCAACTAAATATAAGGTTCTAAATGGGCCATGTTGGTTATATATGGACAATATTATAAAACCCCAACCTCAAAGCCAGGATACGAGTATGGACGTATATGTGGGTTTTGTGGGGTCCTTTTCAACCCAAACCGCCAACCATACATTGAAGTTTAGTCTCATGCCCAAATCCAACACCCGCGCCCCTCAACCAAACGCACCCTAAATTTTTTGAACATTTTAATATAATATCATACTTCTAAAAATCTTTATAATAATAGTACATTTTTATTGCTCCCGTGATCTCTCCACGTTGAATAATTTTTATCACTATTTCGACATAACCACGACACGTTATTTGCGTAAAACAATGACGATGATTTATTTTTTGGTAATACTTATTAGTTCTTGACAGTTTTAGATTGCATATAAACAAACATAAAAAATCTTGTATATAACAAAGAAACTTCATTGAAAAAATAAGGTTGAGAATTATAATCGGACTAATGGTAGTGAAACATTATGCATATATGCAGGGGCGGAGCAAGGATATTTTCTTAAAGCGTTAGGTACAGTTGGTGCCGTAGGTGGTGCCATTAGTTGTGCCATGAAAAAAGTGGTGCTACATATGCACTTTTTTCTCATGACACCAGATTTCTCTATAACACCAAACACCCCTCCCTAGCTATAACGCCACTTCTTGGTGCCATCAATTTTTTTCCATTTAATATAAAAAATATATATAACTAAAATTTAATTTCATTAATAAAAAAAACATTATATAAATTAAAAGTACAACACATTGAAAAAAAAAAAAAGACATCAAATTAAAACAATACTTTAAATAAAACAACATATATACTTAAAATTAAATTTTCATTAATACAAAAATACATTAAAAAGTAAGTTGCATAAATCAAAAACCCTAAAACCAATCCAACCTCTGGCGATTTCCGACGATCACATCTAACCCTAACATTCCGATCTTTCTATTCCTATTCTCAATTACCTGTGACCTTGATCTGTTCTACTTAACAAACCATGCGTGGGGAGTTAATTGGCTCTGATTAAGCGAATAAGTCTTGTTTTTAGGGATCGATCTATCGTTTTTTTAGGGTTTACTTTTCTAATCGCCGCTACTGTTTTTTATCGAACCTGTTATCATGATTGATGTTGGTTAGTATCTTATGCTTTAATCATGCCTTAGTGTTACTAAGATTATCGTGACTGAAGATTGACGTGGATCTTCTTGCTCTCTTGGTGTTTTGTTATTCTTAGGGTTTCGGTTCTACTTTCTGGTTTTCGGTTTTTAGGGTTGCTTTACTTTCTTGTTTGTTGTTATGGACAAGGTTGATGATTGTAACAATGATGAACCTACTGTTAGTCCTGGTGAGTCGATTCTTCAATCGACAATGAACCCTAATAGTAGGAATGATGAGTTTGCTGATAATGCTTCTGATTCTCGTTCCGATGGACAAGTGGAGCCGGTTTCACTTGGTTCAAGCCATAGCCACGACGCACCTAGTCATGCCATGCCTGAGGGTCATGATACTTTATTGAAAATTCTTGCTATTGAAAAACAAATATTTGAAGGAAAACTGGTTCTTGTGGGTGAAGATGGGCAACCATTAAAACCAGTTGTGACAGTGGATACTACTACTTCTACTGGGGCTCATCCATTTGAGCATCTTAAGGTGCCGCAGTCACAGAAGGAGTTTGAGGAGATGCTTACTGCTATTGGCTATTATTCAAAATCTCCTCAAGATAAGAGTGGTCCTATGGCTTCTAATGCTAATGATAAGGTTGATACGAATGCACATGGGGTTGTAGGTAGTGAGAAGGTTGGTGTTTTGAAACGACCTTCTTCATCGTATGTTGGTGTTACTTCTACTGAACCACAGAAACACACGTCAAACTTTCGTAGGTTGAAGTGTAGTACGAACGCTTATGGTGTGGATCTTTCTGTCCCAATGAAAGTGGTTGAAGAGGTTAACACTAGGTTTGAGAATACTTTGTATGGGTATTTCCTTGGTCAACGCCTTGCTTTTCCTGTTGTTTATTACTTTGTACGCAATGCATGGGCTAAGTTTGGTATACAAAAGGTAATGATGAATGCAAAGGGGTTCTTCTTCTTTAAGTTCAATTCAAAGAAAGGTATTGATGATGTGCTTGAAAACGGTCCGTGGTTGATTAGAAATGTTCCTATCATTCTTAAACCGTGGACCTTGAACACTAACTTACTTAAAGAGGATTTGACCAACATCCCGGTGTGGGTTAAATTCCATGATATTCCTCTCGCTATGTTTTCTGATGATGGCCTTAGTCTCCTTGCCACATTGATAGGCACGCCTAAAAGGTTAGATGCCTTTACTAGCCAAATGTGCAAGGACTCGTGGGGCCGTAGTAGTTTTGCAAGATGTATGATTGAAGTGAAGTCGGATGAGGTGCTTAGGGACAACCTTACTGTTGAGATACCGTTACTTGATGGATCGGGTTCGACTATTGAGAAGATACGGGTTGAATACGAGTGGAAACCACCTCATTGTGATAAATGTAAGATTTTTGGTCATACTCTTATTGAATGTCCGAAAGTTGTTAAACCTACTGCTCAGCCTACTATGCGTGTTAATGATGGTTTCAAGACGGTCAATAATAAGAAGGGAAAGCAAGGTGGTTCTACTATTTCGGGTCAAGGAGGGTTTACTAAACCTGTTGTGGGTAAGCAGTTTCAATATCAACCCAAAAAGGCTCCTCCTGAAACGAAGAAAGTGGAAGTCACTAAGAAGAATGCTTCTGATGTGGCTAGTTTGAGTGGAACTAAGATCTCTACATCTAACAAGTTTGATGCTCTTAATATGGAATCTACGGATGATTTTGGCACTCCTCCTAATGACACCAACAAGGATGTGGATTCTGGTCGTACAATGGAAGCTAATGAAGATAAGTCTACTAAGACAGGTACTGCATCACAAGAACCCCCTGTGAGTGATTTGAAAGAGATGGAGTCGGATGTGGCTCCTAAAACTAGTGATTCTTCTATTCCGCCCGCCTCTTCTACTAAGAGAGTTAACCCTTTTTCTAAAGTAGGAGATATAGTGGTATCTGATTCTGAAGATGAGGTGATTGCTAACCCATTTGATGAGTCTGCTAATCTATTCGGGGGTGGCCAAGAGTATGAAGATGAGTATGATGACTATGATGACTATGCGAAGCAGGTTTCTGATCTTCCGGGGAATTTGGATGCCTTTAATGCCATGTATGGCACCAAGCTTCAAGGACCTAGGAAGTAATTTGTTTTTGTTATGTTCTATGTTATCATTTGAGTAGTGGTTTCTTTGTTTGTTTTCTTGTTTAGAAAATAGGTAGTATCCTGTTATGTAAGCTTTATGCCTATGTAACGGGCCGAGATATGAGATTTCACTCATATCCATTGTTCTTAAACGTATTTTTTGGTTAATATATTTACCAGGGTGCAAGATTACTCCCCTTTACCCAAAAAAATACATTAAAAAGTACCGAAAATAGTGAGTATGTCATCAGTTGAAACAATATAAAGCCCACTATTAATGATAGAGCCCAATATGACCACCATATAATAAACTCCAACAAACATACACTAGGTCATCTCTTCCGCCCTCAACACCTGATCATCAACATCTACAAACACTATTTGACAAAAGTGAGTATTTTTTCTTTCCGCACCATTTACACAACGTTTAAAACACAAATACGACAAAAAAAAAAAAAAAAAGAAAGAAATCCAAAAATCCCACCGCGTGGGCTGCTGGTAGTGGCGCGAGAGGTTAACAACCGAGATGGGGTATGGTTTGTGGCGCCGTCGGTTGGTGTTGTCGGCCATGACTTGAGCCATCAGCCACTGTATCTAGGCCTCTTAGAGGGGGCAAAAAAATTTTTTTTTGTTACGACAGGTCGAGAAAGAAAAATGAGTGTGTGCAAGAGGGCCACCAACTTTTTTTCCCCACCAAACTGATAACTAAAATAAATACGTCAAATTAATCCAAATAAAACTAAAAATCTTATATTTTGGGACAGGTGACATATTATTATATACAATAGTTTACCATTAATAACCAATATATAGTACTGTATAAGTTACACGGTATCACATGTTTATGTGACCAACATTTCATGTCAAAAGTATTTAGAAACTTTTCGTATAAAATGTTAATAGTTCACTAGTAATAATACGTTTTTTTTCAACGAAGTAATAATAAGTTTGTAAAACTTAAATTCGTATGTCCAAAAGCCAAAAGAAAATATAGAAACAAGTGACCAAGCGATTAAGTGAACATACTTTTACGTAGCTTTACATAACTAGTGAACAACTTCTATGTTTTTCTTTTTTTAAGTAAACTAAGTATATTTATGTAAGCTAAGTAAAACAATAACAAAGCCACAACCGAAAGGAAAACAAAAAATCGAAAAAGAAAAATTAGTATCTTTTCCCATTTTCCTATGCTATTATGTGACCAATCACAATCACAAGAAGAGAGAGAATCTTATCTTCTTTTTAACCTCTTTCTTCTTCCACTCTTATAGCCAGCTGTAAATTATTTCCGGCAAGAACAAATTTTTCCTCTTCAGTCGATTGTTATTGTGGTTCTGTCGTTCCGATTTTTTTTTTTTTTTTTTTTTTTTTTTTTTTTTTTTGGTAAAGGGTTTCCCCGGTAAAATGTATTACACCAAAAAACATTTAAGTACAAAAGGTGTAGGTGAAGTCCTACAACCCGGCCCGTTACATGGGTGAATAAGAACGCACCGTAGTGCAACAAACCACACCATCATGAGAATGACAAGCCAAACTCATGAACAAGCTTCAACAAGCTACTAACCAAAACACTAACTAAGAATGACACGACCATTCTTATTACTAACAAAGAAAGAAGCGAAAACAACTTTCTAAATCAAACCACCGAGATGGCAACAAAACCTCCTGAAAAAGCGTCTCATCAATGGTTAACACAGAAATGTGTTCATTCTGAAAATATTAAGAGGCGTAAAATGAGCATGATACATGCTATTTCTTTCAGCAGCGACTTCCAAATAGCCTAAGCGGCTAACTTCCAAACAAGACGACCCAATAAACATTAAAAAGCAGTAGCACAAGAGCAACACACCCTTAATGTCCATAACACATACATGATCACCCTTAGACAAGTAGCAATCACACCGCACCCATTAAATAAATACATACAGATTATACCTTCGAGAAAGGAAATCCCAGCAACCTCGCCTCCATTTTACCCATATTAGCAGCAGGTACTAAGATCAACATCATCATGTATGTATTACACTCCACTCAACCATTATGAGAAGAGTCACTACCAGATCCCACATGAACACCACAGTCGACACAACGAACGCGTGACATCGTGCACATACAAGCCTGGCTGCATAGCAATCGTACAGGCATTCGAATACCCCTTCCCAATCACCATACAACTCAAATGAAAAATCAACATCAAAATCTCTACAACCCACTTTCAATACCCGCATAATACCAGATCGAACCAAGCCAAAATCCTAACAAATCTGATTCCTTATTGTTAATTCAGTAATCCCAAAGGCGATTAAAGAAAAAACAGAATAGATAGGAAGAATGATGGGCGGACTTGTTAAGGTTAAGGAGGCCGGATCTGATAAAACAATGGTGTATGTGATAGACGATTTCAAATAAACACACCCCCTCCCAAATCGTATCAACCCATCAAACCCGATTGCATATCACTGATGATAGAGAGGCGGGAAGATGGATGGATTTGGCCGGAAAAGTTAGGGGAGGGTGGCGGCTGAAATCGCCCCTAGGGGAGAGAGAGGAAGTGGGTTTTTAACCGTCGTTCCGATTCTGTCATGAATGTTCAGCTTTGACTTCATTTCATTTACTTGTAAGGAAAAGGGGGGGGGGGGGGGGGGGGGGGGGGGGGGGGGGGGGGGAATGAGACAAACACGAGAATCTCAAAAAAAAAATTACACTACCCCAGAAAGTTTTGAGGGGGCACGTGCCCACCGTGCCCCTTCCGTAGCTCCGCCCCTGCATATATGGCAAAATTGGAATATTCTATTGGTCAATAATAGTCAAATTGAAAACTCAATTGGTCAAACTTTTTAATTTGTGTCGATTTTTCAAAATGTGCTAAAAATATATTTGTCGATTGTATAAAAAACTTAAAGATGAGCAGTAATTAATAGAACTTTAATTGTTAAAATTTAAATAAATTATGTTGACTTAGGTATAATTATTAATTTCAGGTTTTTAATAACTTTATAAAGTTAGTAAATACAAATAGACTTTATTCTCAATATAATTCATATTTTATAAAAAATACAACAAAATATTGCTGTTATTTATAAATATTGTTGTCACTATATATTAACCTGATGCATTTGCACAGAGCAATAATATAAAAAAGAAAACACGAATTACTATGAGATGTAATTGAATACACGAGATTATAAATATACGAATGACTCATTTTATTTCTCTTTATGAGATTAAGTACTGATATCTACAAAATTTTATTTTTTAACTATCCACATCTAATCATGACACATGTTATTCTCTTTATAATTTTAATATGCGCGTACAAGAGTTTAAAAATTAAATTCGATTAAAATTAAAAATATTAACCAAAATATATAAATATCAAAATGAAGGCACGACCTCACGAGTTACTATAAAATAAAAATAAATAGACGAAATTGTACATATAGCAATGACACTTAATTTTTCAAGAGTCATTATGTGCCACTAAACACACATAATGTATAGAATATATTATCAATAGTTAAATTTAAACAAGATTAACATAAACACCATTTAAGTTAAAAAAAGGTCAAATCTTTCGTGCAGTAAAAATGTATACCAAATAATAATCAATTAATATATAATAAAAAATTATGTAAAATCATGTGTATGCACGAGTATTATAACTATAAAAGTTTTTTTTTTTTTTTTGAAAAATCTTAGATATTACTATAAGGCGTTATATGATGTATATAGACTTACCTATACGACGTAGTCATTTTTCGAAAATTGTACTTTCTTCACTTTTAGTTGCTTCACATTCATACATAACAAAAATTACACAAACTAATTAACGCTACTATACACCGTTGCCGTCATGTACGGTAATTGTCTGATCTTAACAAAAGCACAAATTAAAAAAGTTGCACCGTTTGTCCCTAAGTGGCAAACGTTATGCGCTATTTGTCCTTCCCTCTAACAGGGCCCACTAACCGTCGTTAAGTCAAGTCCATGTGACGGTATTTATGTCCTTTTAAGTTCACAAATGAGGTTAAAGTAGTCATTGTAGCATTATGACTCACCACTACCAAATAAAATATTTTTAATAAAAAAATAAAAAAAGAGTTTTGATTTCTTTTTTTATTCCGTCACGAAACTGTCGATGATGGTTGTGAGTTTTGTAGTCGGACACCCACCCAATTCGCACCCAACAACTCCAAACCAACACGAGTACAATTAACACCAATCAAAACCAACTCCTGAATATTAACGGAATACTTGGACAAACCAACCCTTCGTCGTTAATCCTATTCGTTTTCCACCCATCAATATGCACCTTCCTTAACCCCCTACAATTCTCCGCCACACTCAACAACCCCAAATTAGAACAATCCGGCGTTTTCAAAATATGCAAAACCTCCAAACTCCTACATTTCGCAACCGCCACTAACCCGAAATCACTCAATTGCAACCTCTCCAATTGCACCTCAACCAAACCAGTAACACTCTCCGTAACCATCTCCAACACCTTATCCCAATCACCCGAACACCTAAACACCTTCAACGTCCTCAAATTCTTACTCTCAGCCAACAAATTCCCGAAACACTGCGCATTATACAAATCCTTCAAACACACAAACTTCAAACTCATCCCACCCGGTCCCACACTCTCCGCCACGTCACCATTACTAATGCCACGTAAGCGCTTAACAGACAACTCCTTCAACAAATTACAATTACCAATCAAACCATTCATTCTTTCCACACCAAAAGTACAACTCCCACACGAAAACCTCTTCAAATATTTCAAATTCTCAAAAACCCTAACCATACCTAAATCAGTAATCTCACGACACGCGCGGAGTTTCAGGCGCGTGAGATTCCGGCAATGCTCAGAAATCAAAACTAATCCATCGTCGCCTATACTTACGAAATTGGACAAAGTGTTGGTGGTGGTGGAGGGCATAAATAAATAAAAAAAAGAGTTTTGTAGTCGGATTTGTGGTGCTGGGGTGGATAGTGGTGGCAGTTAGATGATGGTGGTGAGTGGTGGCGGGGTCATTATTGCATCTGTGGTGGCGCGGGGGTGGTTTAGCGGTGGTTTGTAGTCGGATCTGTGGTGGTGGGGGTGGTTTACGATGGTTTGTAGTCGGATTTGTGGCGGTGGGGTGGTTTAAGGATTGTTTGTAGTTGGATCTGTGTTTGTGTTTCTGTGAAAGAAAAAGATCAGATGGATAAAGGATTGACCACAAACTATATAAGGGGCAGATGCAATGACATTTTTACCCTCATGTGCAAGTCACATGAGGGGAGTTTAACAGTCAAACTTAACGTCGGGTTCAGCTACGGTGGATTTGGGTTTGGTTGTTGTTGATGATGATGATATCGAGGACTTTTCGTTGCCCGAGGATAATAATGCTAAAGGTAAAAGTGATTGTTTATTATAACTGCTTATGGTTTTGTAAATGATTTGATAATTAGGGTATATATGAGACTCTTCAATAAGCTTGGTTACTTATCTGCTTATTTGATTTCGTGAGTGAAGTAGCAAATTAGAACTTACAAGTTCTGATAAGCAAATTAGTAACAGTTTTTCGGAGCTACCCTTTAGTTGTCCCAGTGTTACTTTTGGTTGTGAGTTTTTTTATATTTGATTTGATGATTAGGGGATTGAGTTGTTTGTTATCTCTTTATTGCGGTTTCATATAGTCAGTATGAATAATGAATAAGTATTATACCTTTTTGTGCGTAAAATAATCAGAATCAGATAGTCAGTATGAATAAGCAACTTTGAATTAGTTTGTCTATAATTGATATCATGATCACAATCAGTTAACATCCGTCCAAACACTACAAATTTGACTAATTGTTTGTCGTTTCAAAACGATACTAAACACCACTAATGCTTTTTTCAGTAGGTTCAATTTGGTTTCCTAAAGATACTGGGATGAGTTTGGCAGCCAATTAGATTATTTTGAACTCTAGTAGCAACGAAAAACTGGACTTGTTTTCTCTATGTTGTGGGTGGATGGACTTACGAGTTACCCTTGATAACTCCATTGTGTCTATTGCGTAATATATTTAGTTAATCTTATGATAATGTAGCAAGTCTGGTGTATTTAGGGAATTGGGGCCATTGGGCACTCGGGCTACAACTTACAACCCCTTTGTACTGTCATTATACACCATTACTTATGTCTTAAGATAAACAAGAAAGTTGTAGTTGTTACCAATGAATTTTCTTATCTGAATATCGAAATGTATTTATGTATTTAGGCTTTACCTCAGACATAAACGCTTAAATAAGTAGCAACTTGTGATTCTTTGTAATCCAAGAAAGATCACAAAGATATCCACTAAGCAGCACCACTGAATCAGTTTGCTCCCGTTGATTAACTTAGAGTAAAAGGGATGGTATTTGTGCTAGTTTTATGATTTATAAGATTCCATCAAGTGGCAGTCACACGTATTATAAACCAGTGTGCTAATTACTGTCACGTGCGCTTGTTTATCATTCCCATATTCACTGGTTGTTATTATTGCTAAATGCAGATGATATTCTTCCAACACAACACTATTCAGTCAGTAACAGCTCCAAATTTCCGCTTACCGGACTAGGTGTTTGACCAGAGAATCAGGAAAAGGAAAGCAAAATATCTCATATGTCTCAAACGCGCCAGAATCTGTAATCACAAGCTGCAGCAAACAACCGTTTCCAAAGTTAACCGTCAGTCCTCTTAGAAAGTTTCAGCTGATTGATTCCGACTCTGATTCTGATATTCCTTCAATCAGTAAAGTTGCTACTACAAGACCAGCAGTAAGTCGGAATCTTATTTGAACAAGGAGCATTCTCTAGGTTTAAATCAGCAGAGAAAAGTAAATGAGTCACTCAATACTTTCACCAGAAAAGATTTATGGGAAGATTTTGAACACGAGAAGAGTTGCCATATCCCGACACCAGCACACGATGAGGTTTGTGAGGAATATTTTAGTTCTCTAAAAGACAAAAGTAAAGTTCAGAGTAATGTTGGAAAAAGTAACATGATAGTCATGTTATGGACAGTGTAATAGATTTAGATGATCCTCGCCCGCCAGCACATCACTATTTTTTCCATAATGATTTGAGGATCCAAGAGCTTGTTCGAACCCGTTTCTGCAACTTTTTCCCATCAAATGCAGAAAATAGAGGTTCTGATCAGCCCAGTACATCAAATATCGATTACATGTAAGTTAGTTCTGCTATATTATTGATAGCTTTTAAGGGGTTATATGCAAATAACTCTTTTCAATTATAATTTTGTTGTATTTCTTGTGTTTTTAGGGGTCAATTTAGCAGTGGTGACAAAACTAAACAGGCTGCTAGAACTAACAAAGCTGAGACAAGCTCATCAAGGAAAAATTCAAGAAAATCAAAGACTCATGAAATGTCACAAGGTTTCATGAATCCTAAAGTCAATACTGCGAAAGGGATCACAAAAGATGCTGGCAAAAGAAGGGTTCAAGCAGATGGTCATGGGACGGGGCATTGGTTCACTAATGGCGATGGGAAGAGGGTAAGTTGGAAAGTTCTTGTTCTGTTATTGTAGATTTCATATCAAGGAACTGTTAGAACCAAATACGGGTCGTGTTTTGGTTTGGATTGGCATGTCAAAACACCTTGACCCGAGCATGACATGTTTATGTAGTTAGGTCAGCTATTTCAATCCTAAATTGTTTAC
Organism: Chrysanthemum seticuspe; assembly: GCA_019973895.1. Taxonomy (NCBI): domain Eukaryota; kingdom Viridiplantae; phylum Streptophyta; class Magnoliopsida; order Asterales; family Asteraceae; genus Chrysanthemum; species Chrysanthemum seticuspe. The sequence goes on along the minus strand of BPTQ01000006.1, from coordinate 9,900,008 downwards.
ATATAACCCAAACACCGTCTGTTTAACCCGTTTTTCTAAACTGGTCGGCTGGTTCAACCCATTTAAGTAATTTAACCCGTTTAACCCACTACAAACATAATTTATCTAAATTTAAAAAAAAAAAAAAAAAAAAAAAAAAAACCAAGTGGGTTGGCCGGTCAACCTGTTTAACACGCACAGCCTGAAAACTGGTTAGACCAGACCCGAACCGTTTTCTTTCTGTGTTGGTTTTGGGTCGTGTTTCGTGTTAGGAATTGCCACCCCAACTTCTTGATTGCATGTCTTTATTTGTTGTATGATGTGAATAGAATTTTCTTTTACTTTCAGGTTTATGTAAGTAAAGATGGGCAAGAAATGACTGGCAAAGCTGCTTACATTCACTATAAAAAGGTACTTCTGCTCAATTATATCTCCCAACTTTTTTACCTTGTTTTGCTTTATATTAAATAACTTTATGTTTAAAAATCTTTTTTGTGTAAATATGATCTGAGCTCAATTATGTTGCTTTTGTCCTTTAGCAAATCTGCTTTCTATTAACATTGAAGAATATCTCCTGTTTTGACAGGAGAGTGGAGGATTTAAAGATAAAAAGGCGAAGAAAACTTCCACCAAGAAGAAATGAGTGTTGATCGTGTGGCTGAAATGTGAGATCGGTATATGCTCATATTGAGATACTAAGAAACTGATTGGGATGTTCAAAGGCAGTTCGCTAATGAAAAACAGAGAATATAGCAGAAGCTTTCCAAAATTCAAGTTGTAGTCCAGACCTTTGTCTTAGGAAATAAACATATTTTAGACCCGATTTTAGTTTTAGAATTTGAAGCTTTTTAAGAACTCTTATAGTTATAATTGGATATCACTTTGTTAGATTGGAGTTTTAGCCCAAAATTTGTTAATTTTGAAGCTTGATTTATGCAAAATCAGCATTGTATTTGATGATTAAACATAAAAGGTAACATTTGATATTTTTGTAACAAAATGGATCTTGATTTCATCTGTTTATGACTTCGGATCAAACCGGGTCAAGAAGATGACCCGTAAGAATATAGTTCATTACAAAGTTATCTCTGTCAAAACTGTTACAGTAAAAGTTATAGTTGCAGGCTCTAAAGTTGTGTACAAAATATTTTTTAACCAGTGCGCTTTCAGGGCTCGTCAGTTTTGTAAAATTATATTATAAAAAGGCAAGATTAGAACATGAATTTATGATGTCAATTGTAATATTCGATTTTACTTGTTCAAAGATCAATCAATCAATCCACTAAGATTAGTCAAAATGTCTATTTTATTGAAGTATTATTAAAACAGGGAAAAGAGTTTATGTGAAGAATTTCCGTATATATTTATTGAAGCAATATTATTGGTGTAGGGTAATGAAATTGAATGTTAAAAAATGGTCCCTATTTACAGATAAGAGGAAATTTCTTATTGCAAATTATGGAAGTAAAGTTCATATTGGTTTGGGAAAATAATAATAAAAGAACGAGTGAATGATGTGAGTTTAGCTATATCTCTTAGATGAATCTTATCTTTCTTGACCAAATAATAGCCTTATGTTATCGAGTCTTTGTCTTCTCAATATACACTTGATTATCTTATCCATGTTTCTTTGCTGTTAGTTCCGATAATTTTCTCCACTAACAGATCCTTAGATAATATCTACAACAGAATGGCGTCTAGTTCTTCTTCATCCGTTCAAAAGAGCTTCAAGTATGATGTTTTTTTGAGCTTTAGAGGTGGTGACACCCGTAACAATTTTGTTGGCCATCTTTATGAAGCTCTTCAGCGCAATTGCATTGAAACGTATAAGGATGATGAGAAAATCGAGCAAGGAAAACCGATCAAGGACCAGCTCTTCAAATCCATTGAGGACTCAAGGTTTTTCATCATTGTTTTCTCCAAGACTTATGCATCTTCATCTTGGTGCCTAGATGAGCTTGTCAAGATTATGGAATGTAAGAAGACGACCGAGCAGAATGTCTATCCTCTCTTTTTTGATGTGGAGCCCACTGAAGTCCGCTATCAAAGTGGGGCTGTTAAAGACGCCTTTGAAAAAAACGAAACAAAGGAGGCTACTGAAAAATGGAGAGAGGCTATGAAAGAAGCATCTAATCTGGCTGGGTGGGAGTTGAAGGCCACAGCTAACGGGTAATTCAGTTTCATTCAATTTTCTTCATCATATATCTATGTAATATTTTGCCTAACCTGCATGTATATATGTTAATCAGTTTCATTTAATTTTTATCATGATATCTGCATTTAAATAAATGCTAATCCTTTTATGTTATAAATCCTAACTCGTTATGTGCAATTTGAGCAAGCTAATAATATAACAATTAATGATACAGGGATGAATCTAAACTGATCCAAATAATTGTTGATGTTATTTTCAAAAAGAAATATTCCACTCTTTCGAACACTGATGAAAACTTAGTGGGTATGGAGACCCGGATCAGAAATGTTCTTTCATCTTTAGATATTGGCACAGAAGATGTTCGCATGATCGGAATCAAGGGGATGGGAGGTGGGGGGAAGACAACTCTAGCGAGAGCTGTCTATGATCATATTTCTAATCATTTCGAAGGAAAAAGCTTTGTTGAAAATGTAAGGGAAGTTTCACAGCCTTCTTTGTCTGGTTTAAAGAAGCTTCAAAAACGGATACTAAAAGATGTGTTAAATAAACAAGACATCACTTTTAGTAGTGTTCATGACGGGAAAAACATGTTGAAAGACATGACGAGTCGTAGAAAGACATTTGTTGTTTTAGATGATGTTGATCGTATAGAACAACTTGAGGCGTTAGCGGGCGAGCCTGAGTGGTTTAAAGCGGGAAGTAGAATCATCATTACCACAAGAGATGAGCAAGTGTTGTTAGCCCACCGGGTGAACTTCGTTCATGACGTCAATCTGTTATCATCTACGGAAGCGATTTGCCTCTTCAGTAGTTATGCATTTAAAAGAGACATTCCAACTCAAGGGTACGAAGAGCTATCAAGACAAGTTGTACAATATGCTCATGGTCTTCCCTTAACGATCAAAGTTTTGGGTTCGTTTCTTTGTGGTCAAGATGAGTATGTATGGAAAGATGCCATAAAAAGACTACAAACAATTCCATTGAAAGCAACTATGGAAAAATTGGAAATAAGCTTTGATGGTCTGGAGGATGATTACAAAGAAATATTCTTAGATGTTTCATGCATACTAAAAGGTTGGATCAAAGAAGATGCAATTAGAGTGCTTGAAAGTCGTGGATTTCATGCTATATATGGTTTAAGAGTTCTTCAGCAGAAATCTCTTATAACTTATGGTAAATATGGCCAACTAGCGATGCATGATCATTTAGAAGAAATGGGAAGGAATATTGTTCGTCGGTCACACCCTGATGAACCTCAAAGACATAGTAGATTGTGGGTTAATGAGGAAATTAAGTATATATTGACTAATGACCTGGTAAGAATCAAGTTATGATTTACTTTAAAAAAAAAAAAAAAAAAAAAAAAAAAAAAAAAAAAAAAAACGCTAATACATGTTTGGTCCATGTGATTTGCTGGATATTTCATTTTTAATCCACTAGTTTAAAAGGTTTCGATTTTGGTCTAAAATTTAACATTCATTGCGGGTTCGGTCCAAAATTTCTAACTCCGTTAGTGTGACTATATTTGACCGTTTAACAAAATAAGTTGCTGTCAATTTTCTTATAAAAAAAACACACAACAATTCTCATCTTGCTATTTGTTTGTGTCTCAAAGTTTTCCACAAATTCACTTTCTCCCTCTAATAATCATTCAAAAGTTCATTCAATTCACTCTCAATATGCGTTATTTCATCTTCATTAATTCATTGATTTTGGGCGTTTTGAAATTTAGGGTTCCGACAAAATTAAGGGGTTTTATTTTTTCGATTTCAGGGTACCCAAGCAACTAAATGTCTATACTTACAGTCATCATGGGATCTCACAGCTGAAATTGCAGTAAAAGGTCTAGCAAAAATGAAGGATCTTAGATTTGTTTATATAAATCTCTATAATTATTATTATAATGAGAGCAATATTGTTGAATTTGATAAAGTTAGCGAATACCTTCCAAGTTCCTTACGATTTATGAGATGGTCAGGATTTCCTTTTTCGAGTTTACCGAATACATTTCAAGGAAAATATCTTGTTGAACTTGAAATGGAAAAGAGCAATATTGTTCAACTATGGGAAGATGGAGAAGGAAAGGTAGAATAATGGTTAATTTGTTGTTTTTCATGATTCATTATGATCCTATATATGTATTGGTTTGTCATTGCAGCAATATTAATTGTTTTTTGTACTTATGTTAGGTTCTTCATAAGCTGAAGTTCTTCACTATCAAGCATTCAAAGTTGAGGACCTTTGACTTTAGGTTGGCTCCAAATCTTGAGAGTTTGACTATTATCAGTTGTCATGATTTTGTAGAGCTTTATATGCCTGCTCATTATCTAAAACTCAAATATCTCAACCTCTCTCATTTAAAATTGACAAACCTTCACCTCGGGGATATTCCGAATCTTGAGAAGCTTATACTCGATGGGTGTAATGATTTGGTAGAACTTCAAATGCCCATTGAAAGTCTAAAGCTCAAAGAGCTTAACCTTCAAACTTACCTCAGCAATTCAAAGTTGAAGACCATTCACCTTGGGAATACTCCAAATCTTGTGAGGCTTATACTCCAAAGGTGTAATGATTTGGTAGAACTTCAAATGGCCGTTGAAAATCTAAAGCTCGAACATCTCGAACTCACTCATTCAAAGTTGACAAACCTTCACCTCAGGAATACTCCGAATCTTAAGATGCTAATACTCGAAGGCTGTAATGATTTGGTAGAACTTCAAATGCCTGCTGAAAGTCCAACGCTTGAATGGGTCGACCTCTGTCATTCAAAGTTGAAGACCCTTCACCTCGGGAGTACTCCGAATCTTAAGGTGCTTATACTCGGAGGGTGTAATGATTTGGTAGAACTTCAAATGCCCATTGAAAGTACTCTAAAGCTCGAAGAGCTCAACCTCAGTCATTTAAAGTTGAGGACCCTTGACCTTGGGCTCACTCCAAATCTCAAAAGGTTAAATCTTGAAAACTGTTACGATTTGGTAGAAATTAAGGCTCCCGTTGGATGTCTTAGAAATCTTGCCTTCTTAGACTTAAGTGGTTGTGGGAGTTTTAAGTCTTTTTTGTTTGACAAACAACTTGATTCACATGACGTTGGTTCTTTATCTGAGTTACATCTGATTGCAGAGCCCACAAATGTTTGCTCATTGCACTCCGACAATAAATTTCCAAAGTTACAGTTTTCATGTTTTTATAAAGATGATCCTGGCAATATCCCAGAAGCACGCCGAGATCTTGACCAGTTAGAATGTCTACAGGAGCTAATGTTTTCATCTACAAAGATTAGAAGTCTTCCAGATAGCATTTGTATGTTGATGCATATGAAAGCTATCAGACTTAAATCTTGTTGGCATCTTGAGAAATTACCGGAGAATCTTGGCCGATTACAGTGTTTAGAGGAGCTAGACCTAACAGAGTGTATAGTTTTACGAGATATACCAAACAGCATCTGTCAGATGAAAAGTCTGAAATATTTCCATCTCCCTTACTGTTTTCTAGTTGAAAAGTTGCCTGAGGAAATTGGAAGTTTAAAACGGTTAGAAGAGTTAAATATAGAAGGTACGGGCATAAGTCATCTTCCACAGAGCCTTTTTCAGTTGAAACGTCTGCGTATCGTTGGCTTTACATGGCAGCTTCAGTCGTATGGTTTTAGAAGTGTAATACAAACATCAACATACGTATCTTTCGCCTACACCTCTTACCATTCTTCAGTCAATCATTTAGAGAAGCCTGTCTTTGATCTTTCATGGCAGCTTCAATCGTATGGTACTTTCTCCTTTTTTTTATTACTAATATAACTTTAATTTATAATTAAAACTTAGTCTTGTTTGAACTTCCATTTTTCATTTATCTTTCTGAAAACTTTTCAAATACCTTCATGTAAGAACAATAATAATTTGGTACTGCAGGTCAGGTACTTTATAAGGTCAAAGTAGTCAATAAACATTTTTACTTGATAATCATCTGCGTATCAAATACCTTAAAACTAAAAGGTTTTTTCTTGGCTTAATCAATCCTTGCCATTACTCAGGCCTTTAAATCAAAGTACAAGGAGGCGGGACTGATGATTCAAGTCTACAATATATACAGTTAAATCAAGGTATAGTTATTAACTTTAGAAGTGTACTGTGTAAATTTAACTACTTTTTATAAGCAGTTTAAATTTTTAAAGTTAGATAAGTTAACTCATGGAGTTCAGATAACACAGTTGACTTCTTCAGAAAGTCAATTGCGTTCATGATTGGATTTTACGTGATGTTGGAGATAATCATGTTATAATAATATTCAGTAAAGTTTTGTAAGTGTATTTAAAATCATATACATGTTTTGATTTGCATAAATATCATCTACATTGAGACAAAATGGTGAACCATTAAAATATTTGACTTTTGAGTCAAACTGTTGACTTTGATCAAATTCACCGAGTTTTTTTTTTTATCCAAGTCAGTAACAGAATCAATATTATAGTGTTTACTGTTGTTAATAGAAGCTACTTAAAAGGTTCGAGGAATAAGACGTTATAATCATAGAATGATTTGGGTAAATCCATGTTCGGACAGAGTTTGAAGCTGGGAACACGAGATGAATGACATTACTGTGGAATGTTTAAATCAGTTTGGTTTCAAAGGCATGGATACGGGTGCCGGGCTTTGCTTATCTATAATGAATTTGTGATATCCCATCTATGTAAATGTGCACGCCCTCGTTTCTGTTTTTGCTCCATATCTTAACACTTTATTGTTGATTTCAATTTTTCAAACCTGGGTCGACCCGGCCGGTTCAACCGGTCGGACCGGTGCCCGGCCACAAAAACGGGTAAAAAAAAACCGAGTTTCTAAAACCGGGTGCCGGGTTTTGAGTGACCCGGGTCAACCCGGGGCTTGAAACCCGGCCAGGTTTGTTTTTTTTCAATTTTTTTTTTTATAAAAACGGGTTGACCCGGTCGTTAATCTGTCAGGTTTTGTTTTCGTTTTTTATCTTTTGGTATCTCCTAGCTAGTTTGTAATAAATCTATTTCTTTGTTGTTAAAGAAAAGGACATTACTTCTTTGGTGTAGTACCACATGAAACTTGCATTCATGTTTAGCAGTAATCTGTAGGGATGTATCGATGTTTGTTACAGCCAAATTATATTGAAAAAAAGCTTATTCAAAAGTTGGACTACTTTTTTGAACAGATTTGATCTTAAAGTAGGATATTTGTTAATTCCGTATAAATGACTTTTTAAGAAAGTCAGTCTGTTCTTTGTGAAAATGGTGGGAGTTTGACATGATCATGTTTTTTAAATTCACAAAATAAAGCCGTTTGACTTATCAAAATCAAAGCCATTTGACTTTTTGAGTCAAAGTATTGACTTTCATCTGTTTTAGTTGACGTGTACTAATGAACATATCTGAGAGCTATTAATGATATTGAACATGTAGCTTACAGTTTGGTTACATACCATCTCGATATTGTTAGAAAATTGGGCTTCATATTGTCTATTTATGGACTCGGAACTTATCTGGGTCAAAACCGGGTCAACAAGATCACCCATACTATAAATTGCTAACATCTACTATGTTTTTACACTTTTAACCATGGAATTATTAAAATAGATGAACATTGCATATGCAGTCCTTCAACTTGTTTTTAGACCGAAGTTAATACTATTTTTAGAAACAATGTAAGTAAGTTAGAAGCCTCTTAACACTGCTAATGCATTAAATTTGGACGCATAAGCATTCTTACTAATGATACGTGCCGATGCTTAAAAGAAAATGTGAAATTTAGTTTAAAATATTCTATATTAGTTCAAAATTTTAGTTCAATAACCAGTAATCAAGCCTTCATCTCCTATTTCACTCCCGTTCCAATGAGCAACACAAAGCTTCTTTAACCCCTTACAAGTCTCAGCAACACTAATGAATCCAACATTGGTGCATCAACAATACGTAAAGCATTTAAATCACGGCATTTAGATAACGATGAAACAGTCAAATTAAGTTGTTCCAAATGAACCACAACTGAACAGTTATCAGCTGGAAACATCTCCAACGCCCTGTCCCATTTTCCACTACAGCAAATCAACTTCAAACTTTTCAAATTTGCAAATCAACGGTATGAATAATCATTCATTAAAAGCACTCCTCCTAAGTTTAATAAACTGAAATTTGGCGGACGTCAGGATAGTTAAATAACCTCTTAAAAGAAAAAACCTCAAGCTGACTAGAGTTATCTAACAGCTCAACCATACCTAAATCACTAAACGAACAATAAACACATGAAAGTTCCTTCAACTTCTTACAGTTTCTTTAGAGAAACGAGTCATACCTGATTATTGTATCGTCGGCCATTTGAGAATTCGTCATTCGTTGGAGGAAGTATGTGTGTGTATGAAGAAGGCGATGGGTAGAAAGTGGGTCAGAATTGTAACCCGGTTAAAAAGTGGATACTTTGTTTTAAGTTTTGGGTTTTCACACATTGGCCACAAGGCTTATTAAAAGTAATGTCAAAGTTAGATATATATGACACACATGCAGCTAATGGACCTTATATATGACCCTCCAGATGCAATCTTACACCTTCTCGTGTGTTGGATCATAACCCTTTCGTGAACAACCCCACCTGGAGAAGCTTTTAACCCTTTTGATTGATCCTTGAACCCATTGAGTGATCTCTTTTTGTTAAATGATGATCTGGGTCGTTCACACCCACACCCTTTTAAGGTTATTTGTTTTTACATCCGATCAAGTAAGCAAAATCTGTTTAAATATTCAACAGGCCCGGGATGGACTTATCAAAATGAAACCAGTTATTTGACGAACAAATAAAATTTGAATAGACTGGGGTTAGTCTGTATAAAACTTTCATTTTGATGGGAATATGCATGCATATGAAACAATATTCTTGACGACCCAACAATTTAGATTTAGGAAGAAACCAATAATTAAGTTAAAAACAAGTAAGGACTTGTGACATCCGCCTGATTCCTTTGTACTTTTCAAGGACCTTTTTTTCTCCATCTTGTAATTTTAAGCAAACCCACGGTGTTCACATTAACTTCGTTAGAACCATTGTCCTCGATCTAAATATAAACTATCACTTTAATCATAAAAGCATATGTTACATGGCATCTTCTTCAACCTCGTCTATTCAAAAGAGCTTTAAGTATGATGTTTTTTTAAGTTTTAGAGGTGGTGACACCCGTAACAATTTCGTTGGCCATCTTTATGAAGCTCTTCAGCGAAACTCCAAGGACGATAAGAAAGTGGAACAAGGAAAACCGATCAAGGACCAACTTATCAAATCCATTGAGGACTCAAGGTTTTACATCATTGTTTTCTCCAAGACTTATGCATCTTCATCTTGGTGCCTAGATGAGCTTGTCAAGATTATGAAATGTAACAAGACGACCGAGCAGAATGCTTATCCTGTCTTTTTTGATGTGGAGCCCACTGAAGTCCGCTATCAAAGTGGGGCAGTAAAAGAAGCCTTTGCCGAACACAAAAAGAAGGAGGCTGCTGGAAAATGGAGAGAGGCTATGAAAGAAGCATCTAATCTGGCTGGGTGGGAGTTGAAGGCCACAGCTAACGGGTAATTCAATTTTCTTCATCATATCTCTGTAATATTTTGCCTAACCAACATGGGCCGACATTCAAAAAATTTATCAACATCATGAAGAAAAACATGGTTTTCCGGGAATGCTTGGTAGCATTGACTGTATGCACTAGGAATGGAAAAATTGTCCAGTGGCTTGGCAAGGGCATTTTGCTAGGGGTGATAAAAATACCCAACAATTATGCTTGAAGCTGTTGCTTCTCAAGATTTATGGATCTGGCATGCATTTTTTTGGGATGGCGGGGGCAAATAACGATATTAATATTTTAGATAACTCTCCGTTATTCAACGACCTTCTTGCTGACAATGCCCCAAAAGCACCTTATATGGTCAACGGAACTAGGTATGAACAGGGGTATTACTTGGCTGATGGAATTTATCCACAGTGGGCAACTTTCATCAAATCCTTCACGGCAACAACTGATGAAAAACATACGTACTTTAAAAGGAAACAAGAAAGTGCCCGAAAGGATATTGAACGTGCTTTTGGTGTTCTTCAAGGCCGTTGGGGCATACTACAACAACCGGCACGTCAATGGGAAATTGCCACGATACGTAGAATCATGTATTCTTGCATTATTTTGCATAACATGATTATAAAAGATCAAAAATTTGCATTACGTGACTATGACGAAGTGTGGGTGGATCCGTCAGCAAATTTGAGGCAACGAAGATGGGTCGAAAGATGTGATACTCACAGTCGTAAGGCAAAAGAAATACACGGCCGAGAAACGCATAGCCAACTCCAACATGACCTTATGAAGCATGTTTGGCAGAAGAATCTTGAACGACATGGACAACAACAAGAGAGCGACGATGATGAATAAGTATTTGCTATCTATTTTTTTTTCATTGTCATTTCCTTTATGTTGTAACGTTTAATTTACGGTGTGTTTTTTTAATTTCGATGTATTTTTTTTATTTGGTGTAATTTTTTTTCGATGTATTTTTTTAATTTCGTATTGTAATATGTTTTCAAATTTAATGTTATGTTTAGTTTAATAAATGAAGTGTTTGTTTTAGTTTAGGGGTTGAAATTGAAAATATGAAATGTTATTGATGTTATTGGGATATTATTGTTGTGGGTGTTTTTTGGGGATGTTAATGTTAAATGTTAAAGCTGATGTGGCGCTCGACGGTGTTATTGGTGTTATGGTGTTACGATTGTATATGCTCTAATTGTTGCAAAAGCTATGTTCACATCCTTGAGAGGGACTTAAATATTAAAGAATCACTCAATTGAATATAATTGCATTGATGATTATAAAGAATGAAAAAGCATGCTCAAAGACTTAATTACTTGAACATTATTGGATTAATGAATATAAAAACTGATTTAACTTAAAGTTCAACTTATCCCATTAATTAAACCAGGGCCGTCTTATGGATTTCAGTGGTCCCATGCCATTATCACAAAGAGGCCCTCAAACATACACATAATATACATATGTATAAGTAGTGCATGAATTAATTAAGCCCGGATATCATATTGTGTTCATATATATAATAGAAGTGCATGAAATTTGGTGGCCCTCGTCAAGAGGTGCGATCGTGCAATCGCACCTCTTGCACTCCCTTAAAGCCGGCCCTGAATTAAACTAACATATTAATTAAACTCAAAAGGATTCAAGCAGAGCGTGTCACTTTGTCAATTTTGAATATGTATTATAAATGTCACTATTGATGCTAAAATTGTATAAACACCTAAAACTATGGTTTCATTAACTGAGGTTAAAAGATTGGAATTTTTAAGAATACAAGTTTTTCAATTCCAATCATATCAGTTAATGGTGAGGGCTCATCTCGATCCTAAACATTGAAGTCTCGAGGACCAATGGAGTTTGTGCTATTACTACTAGCTAGCACTTTTAAAACTCGATCGATTTGGCTATAAAACTTGACTCGACTTGATTACTAGTGTAACAAAATATTATAATATCAATCAAGATTTGTACTCGCCAACTTTGTTGATTTTCTATAGTTCTACTCGATTAGTTAATGGTAGTGGATTTTTGTATATTTACATACACGTAAAGAGGGTGAATATATAAAATGCTACGCATCTACTCCTTTAGTCTAAAAAAGAATGTTCAAAAACAAATTATGATATGTGTAATTAATGCTAGTTTTGATTGATAAAAAATCATTTATACCCCTATAATTAATATAGAAATTAGAAAATTAATAATTAATACATGTTTTGATTATGATTAATAAAAAAATCATTTATACCATTATAATTAATATAGAAATTAGAAATTAATAATTAATGCATGTTTTGATTATGAGGGTAAAGTAGGAAAATCAATCATAATTACCATCCAAAAATAAAATCTAGACATTTTTTTAGGACAAACATAAATAGTAAGGTGGACACTTTTTGGGACGAATGGAGTAATTAGATCGCGAACTGTACAAAAACACTTGACTTAATCTTAACAAAAGATGAGTCGATTTCATATATTATATGAACCGATCCCAAGTAACTAAGAAATTAACTACTACGTAATTAGTATGGTACGAAGTGTACCAGGTTATAACTAAAGATGCGAAGATGATTGGTATCAATGCCATGTAAGGCACCTGCTCGATCCAACGTGGCATTCTTTATTCCAACTTGGCATTCTTTACATCCCTATATGAACTCGTAACCTAACTCACACTTTTCATATTATACACAAAAGAATAAAATGGGAAATTGTATAAAGAAACATTCACCCGTCTGCTGATGATTTCTGATCACCGAAAGCTTCACCCAAGAAAAAATTTATTTCCGACACTAAGAAGATAGAAAAAATTTCAGGAGATGATGAGAAAAAGGCGAAGACAGAGATAAATTAAGATATCGAAAAAGCAACAGAAAGAATAATTATTAGACAGGGCAGATGTCCAAGAGTTATCGGTAGAACAAGTGCTTGCTCGGTTGATGAACGTTAGTGATCGATTTGAATCTCATCAACGAGCAGGCTTGCTCTACAAAGCATTCCTGAGTAAGCATATAGCTATAGGTGATCCACTTATCCGTCTTGGTTAATTTTTTTTTACCCAAAGTACGTGAGTTTTATTTCTTAGTTTACTTAATTTTTGTTAGAATATACTGTTCCGTACATATGTTTTTCATATTTACTTTTGCAAGGTTGCAGTGATAAGTATGTAACAATTAGGGCCCGCTTGGTTCAAAGTGAGGAAAGGGTAAAGGGAAAAGGAAAAGGGAAAGGGAATGCAAATGAATGAGTGAGGTGGGTAATCAATCCCTTACCCCTCAATTTATTCTATAATGGTTCATTACCCATTACGGGGTAATCAATCCTTTTGCACTCCCTAACCAAGCACTAAATAATGAGTGAGGTGGGCCTTTTTGAATACCTTGCCCATTCCCCACCCCCCCCCCTCCCCTTAACCCCCCAACCAAGCACGCCTTTAGTGTTCAGCTGGTATAATGGTACTATATATGGAACTTCTGATTTAGCATTGTTTGCTTTAAAATGGTGGCTCTCATGCTCTAACTTATCCATCAAGCATATATATGGCTTTCCATTATATACCACTAGCAGGGTACCCGCTGCCGCAGGGTACTACTCTGTGACTATATTTTCTGACAATGTAATGTTATGCGGTCATACTTTTATTAAACAATTAAATTCAAATAACAATAACTTTAGTTATATCTGTAGAAATAATTCATCTCCTGTTAACCGGAGCTACCACAAACAAAATCTTGATTCTTTCCTTCAGCACAATCACCCTTCGTCAATTTTGGAGTCGGCCGACCCAGTTCGACACTCATGTTGCAATGGTGGCGACTTGGTCGGCGCAGCGGCAACCGAACCAGTCGACCGACCATTGCGTGCAGCCTAATGGCTTTATTTTTAAATGCTTGGCTTAGTATTTTGATTAGATTGTATATTGTGGTTAAATGGTTGTATATTTTAGTGAGAGATAAATTAAATAGTGTATTAATTGTATGTGTTGAATAATGTTTTTTAGTTATATTTGTGCTTCAAATAGTTTGTACACTGTGTTTTATAAATTAAACTTTTTATCAAATGGGTGTTTTAAATATGACATTAAGTACAAATGTTGATCAGTCAATATGTGTACGTGTTTATGCATAAAGTAATTGTACATATAGCTTAAGTAGTTGTATTTGCTTAAAATCTATATATAGAAATTTTAAAAAATTAGAAGAGAGAGGGTCATCCCTCTATTATAAGTAGTATAAATAGATACTATAGAGTAAAAACATTACTACCCTTAATAAACTTGACCTAGTTTAGTTTTAGATTTGAACCCGGTTGGCCACTAGTACTATATAAAAACGCTACCACCTTTACTTACGAATTCTCGACAATATCTTGCTCCAGCGTTAATCTCGTTTTCAATATCAAAAATCTTTTGGCCTAACTTTATGTGAGTGACCAAACAATTTAAAGTTTGTAGGTTCGAGTCTAAGATGTAATTCGTGAAACATTCAGTGTAGTTTGTAAAAAAATCCGAGTTATTTATTTATTTATTTACTTTATATGAAATCCTAACAAAAGAAACCCATCATGTAGGCTCAATGTAAGAGTTCTGTCAATTGGTCAAAATTTTGCAATTACTGTAGCTTTCTACTACTAGTACAGTACTATATATGGTCGTCTTTCTTGAAATATACATGACGATTTATTTGAGTTGCTTCAAGGAAACCACACGAAGCCCACAAGGAGCTAGCAAATGAAATGGTCCCTCTTGAATTTAACATACACATTATATTTTCTGAACATTTTAATATAATATCATACTTCTAAAAATCTTTATAATAATAGTACATTTTTATTGCCCCCGTGATCTCCATGTTGAATAATTTTTATCACTATTTCGACATAACCACGACACGTTATTTGCGTAAAACAATGACGATGAAATATTTTTTTGGTAATATTTATTATTTCTCTACAATTTTAGATTGCATATAAACAAACATAAAATATCTTATATATAACAAAGAAACTTCATTGAAAAAATAAGGTCGAGAATTATAATCAGAATAATGGTAGTGAAATATATGGCAAAATTGGACTATTGTATTGGTCAATAATAGTCAAAATGAAAACTCAATTGGTCAAACTTTTTAATTTTCATCGATTTTTCAAAATGTGCTAAAAATATATTTGTCGATCGTATAAAAAACTTAAAAATGAGCGGTAATTAATTAAAATTTAGTTATTAAAATTTAAATAAATTATGTTGCCTTAGGTATAATTATTAATTTCATGTTTTAAATAACTTTATAAAGTTAGTAAATACAAATAGACTTTATTCTCAATATACTTTATATTTTTGAAAACATACAAGAAAATATTGTTGTTATTTATAAATACTGTTGTCACTATACATTAACCTAATGCATTGCATAGAATAATGAATATAAAAAAGAAAATACGAGTTACTATGAGATGTAATTGAATACACGAGATTATAAATATACGAATGACTCATTTTATATCTCTTTATGATATTAAGTACTGATATCTGCAAAAAAAAAAAAAAAAAAAAAAAAAAAAAAAAAAAAAAAAAAAAATTTAACTATCCACATCTAATAATCACATGTTATTCTCTTTATAATTTTAATCCGCACGTACACAAGTTTAAAAATTAAATTCGATTAATGTTAAAATTTTTAATCGAAATATAAATATCAAAATAAAGGCACGACCTCACGAGTTACTATAAGATAAAAATAAATAGACGAAATTGTACAGATAGCAATGGCACTTAATTTTTCAAGAGTCATTATGTGCCACTAAACACACATAATGTATAGAATATATTATCAATAATTAAATTTAAATAAGATTAACATAAACACCATTTAAGTTAAAAAAGTTCAAATCTTTCATGTAATAAAAATGTATACCAAATAATAATCAATTAATATATAATGAAAAATTATGTGTATGCACGAGTATTATAACTATATAAGTATTTGTTTTTTAATTAGAAAAATCTTAGATATTACTATAAGGCGTTATACGACGTATATGGACTTACCTATACGACGTAGTCATTTTTTGAAAGTTGTATTTCTTCACTTTTAGATACTTCACAATCATACATAACAAAAATTACACAAACTAATTAACGCTACTATACACCGTGTGTTATGTGCGTAATCGTCTAATCTTAACAAAAGCACAAACTAAAAAAAATAGTGAGAACATATTCTTTAGTCCCAACTCCCAAGTAACTTTTTCATCCGATAATGACCATCGCCATTCTCATTGGGTTTCGACTTCCATTTCGATCATCTCCAAACCACACCCGCACCCCAAATGAAGAAACCCAACACCCAAACACACTGAATTGGGTTTCATCGCTAGCTAACGAGAAGACTGTTGTTGATAATGGAAATGATCATGATGATGATTTTGAGATTGAGACGCTAACTGTTGCTTATTCAGATGAGGAGAATGAGGTGGAGGTAAGGCCAAGATTGAAGCGGTTACGACGCGGGTAATCGAGGACTTTTCGTCGCCCAAGGATAATAATGCTAAAGGTAAAAGTGATTGTTTATTAGAACTGCTTGGTTACTTATCTGATTAGAACTTGCAAGTTCTGATAAGCAAATTAGTACTCTAACAGTTTTTCGGAGCTACCCTTTAGTTGTGCCAGTGTTACTTTTGGTTGTGAGTTTTTTGATATTTGATTTGATGTTTAGGGGATTGAGTTGTTTGTTATCTGTATATTGCGGTTTCATATAGTCAAGAGTCATTATGTACCACTAAACACACATAATGTATAGAATATATTATCAATAGTCAAATTTAAACAATATTAATATAAACACCATTTAAGTTAAAAAAGTTCAAATCTTTCGTGCAATAAAAATGTATACCAAATAATAATGTAAAATCATGCGTATGCACGGGTATTATAACTATATAAGTATTTGTTTTTTAATTAGAAAAATCTTAGATATTACTATAAGGCTGTTGATAAAAAAGTTGGTCGTTCCTTGTTTGGGCTCCGGTTCTCGTATCAATTGAATATTGCTGCTTGAGACATGCGCACTAAGTAAACAGAAAACACCGGTTGCTACTCCGGTCAGTGGATTGTCTCTCAGGTTGTTCCTGTGACCGATAGTTCGAGTAGGACCTTGTCATTCAACCTTGTGCGTTTCATGAGTTCATCAAAGGTTTGGGGGATCTTGTCATTCAACCTTTTGATGAGTTCTGGGTTATTGATCCCATTCATGAACCCTGAGATTTTCATCACTTCGGCGCAGGCCTTAACCTGTATGCACTCATCTTTGAAGCGCTCCATATAAGCGCTTGTAGATTCCCCCTGGCGCTGTTTGACCCTGGCGAGTTCGACGGGGTTTTTAGCGCATTTTTTCGTTGAGTGAAGTTTAGGCGGAACGCCTCTCAACTCTTCAAAGCCATCGATGCTTCTGCGTGGAAGCTTACTGAACCAGTTCCGCGCATTTCCCACTAGTGTAGAATTAAACATGTGGCACCACACATGCTGTGGCCAATTTTCAATTGTAGCGGCTGATTCAAAAAATTTTAGGTGATCATCAGGATCGCCTGTTCCGTCATAGGTTTTTACATTGGCGGGCATGCGCCTCCTTTTATTTTCTGAGAAATCACTGATGCGCCGAGTGAACACATCTACTTTTTGGCGGCGCCACGGAAGGGATATGTCTTCATCCTCTTGGTCGCGATATTTCCTTCTGGATTTCCAGTGTCCAGTTTCGCTATCCTCGTTGTCCGAGGAGTTACCAGAGGACAAAATTTCCCTTTTTCGACGTTTGCGCCGACTGTCCTCAGAATCTGCACTTGAAGGACTTTCACTTAGGGAGTACCGTCGCCCAAGTCTGTCCTGGATCCTGCGGCTACGAAGCCTGGCGTGGACATTGGTACGCCGTTCATCCTCTTCGCTTTCTTCCAGATGTTGCGAGTTAGTTGTCTCATCATTCTCAACTCTCCTCCCAATTCTGTTAAACACTGGGGGCCGGCGGCTATCCCTTCCGCACTTCTCTTTCTGATGACGCGGCGAAGATGTCTCGTATTCCGTATCAAAATTAAGTCGAGCTTGCAGGCTTCGACTCGACCTCTTTTTTGCTTCCTCTTGCATGAGAGCAGCTAAAGTTTCGTAATTTTGAGATACGAAATCTTCCGGTGCTAGTTCCAGTGCGACCCCCTCTAGAGCAGGGGTGCTTGTTTCTACCACTGGGCCCTTGTTTCTGTCAGGTGCATCTGGTGCCTTCGAGAGGTCAGTTTCTAGCATTGATTGGAGGGGAGTGGTAAAAAGGGTGCGCAGCGGATCTCCTGCGCTAGTGGTGGTTGTAGTGGCCTGGGTTGTCCCCGAGCGTTGTTCCACCGTAGGAAAGACCAGGTCTAGGCCTGATCCTTGATTTTTAGCGACACTGGTTGTTCCAGAAGTCTGCTTAGAAGCTGATCCGCTTTGTAGCTTCTTTCCTGTAAGGTCTGTTTGCGATCGCTGGTTTCCATGCTTCGTCATCCTAGTTCTTAGTGTTGCGTCCCAAGGATGGTGCCACTTGTTGATACAAAAGTTGGGCGTTCCTTGTTTGGGCTTCGGTTCTCGTATCAATTGAATATTGCTGCTTGAGACCTGCGCACTAAGTAAACAGAAAACACCGTTAGGCTTATCGTGGGATTGTCTCCCACGATTATCCTCCAGCGTGAGAGTAAGTAATCGATTTAGGGTTAATAGAGTATTTAGGGTTTAGATCGTACCTTTAATGAGGGATAGGGTTCCCTTTATATACACACGAAATCCTTGTTGGTTTCGTGTTCCCCAACCTTCGGCGTATCCCGCCTAAGTCGGTTGGTAAACGATTATCTCCAAAGTTAGGAGATATCCGATATCTTATTCCATAAATAAGTTTGGGTTTGGGCCTTCGTGAGCCCAAACACTTATCGGCTTAGCCCAGTTCGTGCTGGGCTCGCTAATAGCGGTCATCAATCGGGTTCGTGACCCGAATGTAGACTATACGTCATCAAAGGCGTTATATGACGTATATGGACTTACCTATACGACGTAATCAATTTTTTGAAAATTGTACTTTCTTCAATTTTAGTTACTTCACATTCATACATAACAAAAATTACACAAACTAATTAACACTACTATACACCGCTGCCGTTATGTGTGGTAATCGTCTAATCTTAACAAAAGCACAAACTAAAAAAACTAGTGAGAAAATATTCTTTAGTCCCAACTCCCAAGTACCTTTTTCATCCGATAATGACCATCACCATTCTCATTGGGTTTCGACTTCCGTTTCGATCATCTCCAAACTACACCCGCACCCCCAAATGAAGAAACCCAACACCCAAACACATTGAATTGGGTTTCATCGGTAGCTAACGAGAAGACTGTTGTTGATAATGGAAATGATCATGATGGTGATTTTGAGATTGAGACGCTAACTGTTGCTGATTCAGATGAGGAGAATGAGGTGGAGGTAAGGCCAAGATTGAAGCGGTTACGGCGCGGGTTGTCGGGTTCGGCTACGGTGGATTTGGGTTCGGTTGTTTTTTATGATGATGATGATATCGAGGACTTTTCGTCGCCCGAGGATGATAATGCTAAAGGTAAAAGTGATTGTTTATTAGAACTGCTTGGTTACTTATCTGATTAGAACTTGCAAGTTTTGATAAGCAAATTAGTAACAGTTTTTCGGAGCTACCCTTTAGTTGTGCTAGTGTTACTTTTGGTTGTGAGTTTTTTGATATTTGATTTGATGATTAGGGGATTGAGTTGTTTGTTATCTGTTTATTGCGGTTTCATATAGCCAGTGGCGGAACTTGACCATTTATTTTGGGGGGCCGAATTTATTTTGGGAGGGCCAAATCGGGGATTTGTTTTGTAACATCAACTAAATTACCCCTAAAACCTATAATATTTATACTAGGTGCCGGAAATTTTGGGAGGGCCGGGACCCTTCCCTGCCCTCAAAAGAGGTCCGCCATTGCATATAGCCAGTATGAATAATGAATAAGTATTGTACCTTTTTGTGCGTAAAATAATCAGAATCAGATAGTCAGTATGAATAAGCAACTTTGAATTAGTTTGTCTATAATTGATATCATGATCACACTCTGTTAACGTCCGTCCAAACACTAAAAATTTAATTAATTGTTTGTCGTTTCAAAACGACAAGGTTGTAAATATCGCTCGGCGGTACCGTGGCGGTCGACCCCCGCCAAGCGTCATATCGGTCTTGGCGACGATATGGCGGCGCCATGGCGAAAACCATAAATTATAAAGGAATTTATCTAAAAATAAATAAATATTAGCAATATTAATGCTTTTGTTATTTTTAATTATATATCTTCTATTATATAACTATAAATTTGGTGATTTTGTTCCCCAAATTAAAACAAAATCAAAGAAAATTGAAGTTGACCGGCATGAATAAGAAACAAAAAAAAAAACCCTAGATCTGAAGTTGACCACCATTGACCGGTGTTGACCACCGTTGACCGACGCGCCGCAATGGCCGATTTTGGCTGATTTTGACCGCCATGCTCCGATTTTGACCAAAAACGATAAGTTAGTCCGATTTGGGAAATACCGTGGCGGTGGACCACCGCCAACCGCCATGGCGCCGCCATATCGGCCGCCATGAAAACGATATGAAGAGCAATCCTAAACGCCAATAATGCTTTTTTCAGTAGGTTCAATTTGATTTCCTAAAGATATCGGGATGAGTTTGGCAGCCAATTAGATTATTTTGAACTCTAATTAGATATTGGGATGAGTAGGTGTCGGTTGTTTTGACCCGATGCTCAGCCCTTAAGTCAGTATAAATAAGCAACTTTGAAATAGTTTATCTAAAAATGATATCATGATCAAATTACATCCGTCCAAACACTAAAATTAACTGATTATTGCCGTTTCAAAACGATATTAAGAACAATCCTAAACACCACTAATGCTTTTTTCAGTAGGTCAGTTTGATTTCATAAAGAGAAAAACAACGTTCGTGATTCTGTATTTCTTATTGGGATGAGTTGGGCAGCCAATTCCATTATTTTGAACTCTAATAATAACGAAAAACTGGACTTGTTTTCTATATGTTGTGGGTGGATAGACTTACGAGTAACCCTTGATAACTTCATTGTGTCTATTGTGTAATAAATCATATCCATCGTATAACCACATTAATCAAACCACTTTCAATTCACAATATTAATAATCAATTAAACATAATGGGTGATTTTGAAGCGCCTTCCTTCTCATTAGGTTTCGATTTCGATTTCGATACATCCGAACCCCAAATCACACAGAATAATACATCGAATCGGGTTTTGGAAGTTGTTCTGTTAGCTTCTGATGTGAAGACAGTTGTTGATGGTAATGATAATGATGTGGAGTTTGAGATTGAGACGCTTACTGTTGTTGATTCAGATGATGTTGATGAGGTAGTACGGCCAAGATTGAAGCGATTAAGGCGAGGGTGTAGTTTGGGTACGGTGGATTTTGGTTCGGGTTTGGGTAATGGTAAGAGTACCGTGGGAATTTGGTTCGGGTTTGGTGGTTGTTGATGATGATGACATCGAGGATTTTTCGTCACCGGAGGATATAATAATGCTAAAGGTAAAAGGGATTACTTATTTTATTGAGTTTGTTTGTGAATATGATTATTGCGGGGTTTGATATAGTTTTTTAGAATTTAGGATTGCTTATCCAAACATTGTTATTTGATTTTAGTGATGAAGCAAGTTGTTTTAAGCAATGAGCAATTTATCATTTTCAATAAGCAAATCAACAGTTTCTTATAGGACTCCTTCATTTGTGCTAGTGTTTGGTATTGCTGAGGTAAAATAATCAGAGTTAGATAATCAGTTTGATTAAGCAACTTTGAAACTCAGTAGTTTGCTCTTACATAATCCATACATTCAGACATCACAATCATTTAGACTCTGTCCAAACACTAAAAAAACCGATTATATCTTGTTTCTAAAATCTAAACAACCCCAAACACCCTCTAATGGCGAAGCAAACTTATCACATAAACCATTAACCTGCTTTTCATCGAGAACCTTTGATCCCAAATTTGTCAAACGATCTGCTAGGCTAATTATCTGGAACTAATTGGTTATAGACGAGTCGACACAATCAAGTTTAGTAACTTCTTGTCAAGCTGAATAGTTTGCAGGCTGTGCTTATTTTCATGAAGGATCTTTTTCCGATGCTCCCACAAGCCTTTAGCTTTCATCATCTTACACATTTCTAGACCCCCAAACCGAAACTTCCCCACCCTCTTCCCAATCCATCTCCACCTGAACCTGTGTCTCCTGTCATCTCCTCGGCCCACTCTTTCCAATTCTGATTCAGTCCATTCCAGCTGCCCATCTACAGATGGCCCTTCCTTGGCCCAAACACCTCCCGCACCCAAGGTCTAGATACCTACTTCATCTGCGGTACACACTCACACACTTTTTACTTCCCTTGCTCCAGCACCTACTGCTACCACAACTCTTGTTTTCCCTCGCTACATCACCCCATGGCATCTCTAAACCTCTTTCATGCTTCACTCTTTATACCCCATGTACCTCTTCCATTCCTCATTTTCATACCACATATATTATTAGTAACAGACTAACAGTTGACAACTTAGTTAATCTTATAATGATGTAGCAAGTCTGTCTTATTTTGGATTTGGTGCCTTTTGGCTATAACTTACATGCCCTTTCTAAAAACGCTATTATTGTTACTGCTGTCTTAACATAAACAAAAAAATGTAAATTTTACAAATATATTCTGATACTTGAAATATTAAAATGGGATTCTGTTTCCATAATCCATCGTCCTAGTTTGTAACACATACTGTAATCTATCATCCCAGTTTATAATTCCCTTATCTAGTGGTTATTATTATTGAACTGCAGATGAGAATGTTTCGACACAACTCCATTCAGTTTCTAACCGTTCCAAATTCTCGCTTAACGGACTTGGTGTTTTGACCAAACAATCAGGAAAAAGAAAGCAAATTGTCTCAAACGCTCCAGAATCCGTAATCACAAGCTGCAGCAAACAACCGTTTCCAAAGCTGACTGTTAGTCCTCTTAGAAAGTTTTAGTTAATTGATTCCGACTCTGATTCTGATATCTCTTCAATCAGTAAAGTTGCTGCTACAAAGCCTGCACCAAGTTAGAACCTTATTTGGATAGGGGAAAAAGTTTAGGTTTAAATCAGCCCAGAAAATTAAGTGAATCACTCTATACTTAAGACAGAATTATGGGAGGATTTTAGACAAGAGAAGAGTTTTCATATCCTGACACCTGCACTAGATGAGGTCTGTGAGGAATATTTTAGTTCCATGAAAGAAAAAAGTAACCGTAATAGCCATGTTATGGACAGTGTAGTAGATTTGGGTGACCCTAGCCTGCCAGCTCATCAATATTTTTTCCATAGTGATTTGAGGATTCAAGAGCTAGTTCGAACTCCTTTGTGCAATTTTTTTCCCATTGAATACAGAAGATAGAGGTTCTTATCAGCCCAGTACATCAAATATCGATTACATGTAAGTTAGTTCTGTCATATTATCCGATAAATTAAGGGATTTTATGCAAATAGCTTTTTTTTTTTTTTTTTTTTTTTTTTCCCCTTGTTATTTTTAGGTGACAAAACAAAACAAGCTGCTAGAACTAGTAAAGCTGAGATGAGTTCATCAATGAAAAATTCAAGAAAATCAAAGACTGAAGAAACGTCACAAGGTTTTATGAATCCTAAAGTGAATACTGCGAAAGGGATCACAAAAGATGCTGGCAAAAGAAGGTTTCAAGCAGATGGTCAAGCTACAGGGCATTGGTTCACAAACGGCGATGGGAAGAGGGTAAGTTGGAAACTTCTTGTTCTGTTATTGTAGTCATTTCAAATCTAGAAACTGTTAGAACCAAATATGGGTCGGGTGTGGGTTCGGATTGGCATTTCAGAGCACCTTAACCAGAGAACGAATGTTTAAGCAGTAGGTCAACTATGTCAATCCTAACCCGTTTACACATAATCCAAACATCGCCTATTCAACCCGTTTTTCTAAACTGGTGGGCGGGTCGACTTGTTTAACCCATTTTACTTATTTAACCCATTCAACTTTTACAAACATAAGTTATCTAAAACTTTTAAAAACTCAAACGGGTTGGCATGTCAACCTATTTAACAAACACATCCCAGAAACTGTTTAGACCAGATCCTAACCCATTTATTTCCATGTCGGGGTCATGTTTCATGTTAGGAATTGCCACTCCACTTTTTGATGGCGTCTTCTCTTTATGTGTTGTATGATATAAATAGAATTTTCTTGTACTTTCAGGTTTATGTCGCTAAAAAGGGGCAAGAGATGACTGGAAAAGCTGCTTACATTCACTATAAAAAGGTACTTCTGCTTATATATATCTCTCAACTTTCGCACATTGTTTTGCTCTAAAACTGACAAACTTCATTTAAACTTATACTTTTGCGTGTAAATATGATCTGAGCTCAATAATGATGCTTTTGTCGTTCAGCAAATCTGATTTTAACATTGAAAACATTTGCTGTTTTGACAGGACAGTGGAGGAGGATTTAAAAATAAAAAAGGCGAAGAAAACTTCCACTAAGAAGAAATGAGTGTCGACTGTGTCTTACATGTGGGATTGGTATATACTCATCTTGAGATGCTAAGAGTCTGAATGGGATTGTTTAATTACAGTTGACACTCATTGCTTCAGAAGTGTTGGTGAAGTTTCTGAGGTGGCTCAATACCGGAAAAGCAGAAGCTTTTTGAAATTTAACTTGTAGTATAGACCTTTTTACTAATAAACATATTTTAGACCTGAATTTGGTGTTTCTAAATAATTGGATATCATATTTGAAGCTTTTTAAGAACTCTTACAGTTATAATTGGATATCATATTGGTTGAAGTGAGTTTGAACCTGAATTTAGTTAATTAGTGGAGTACAGTCAATGTATTTGACTCTTTCAGAAATGTCAATTGTCTTTTTTATGACAATGGTGGTATTTTGATATGAAGTTGGAGATGATCATGTACAAATGAATCTATGAAGATTTTACAAGTGATGTGTGATCATACACAAAAGTATCATTATATCTTTGGGTTAAAATCATTAAAAACTAAACACATGCGACTTTTTAGTCAAAATATTGACTTTCATCAAATCTACTGATTTTTTATTCAATGTTTATTACTGCTGGTACTGTCAAATAGAAAAAGGAAGTTGGAAGGGCCTGTTATGGCAATACCATATATATTTTATGACCCAAGGTATTTTACCACCCAAAATCTTAATAAGAAACAGATTTTGGTAAAAAATTTAAGGAATGGAGTTTTGATTTCATCAAATATATGACATAAGGCGAAATTTAAGCTTGTTTAATTTGTATTTTAAACCTTTAATTAGATAGTAAGACATTTGAGCTTCAATTTTTGTTGAATTGAATCTCCATTTATGCATGATTAGTAGTGTATTTGATGGTTAAATATATAAGGTTACATTGCATGTTGATTTTAGTAAGAAAATGGAGCTTGATTTTATTTGTTTATGAGTTCGGATCTTACTTGGGTCAAAGCTAGATAAAGAGATGACCCATGAGAAAACTGAAGTTTTGATTTTCACATATTGACCTCACATGTTATAAACAATCAAGTTTCTTTCAAAGTCATTTTTGCCAGTTATACCATATCTATTAAACGAGTTAGTTTTGCTAGATATATAATGAATTTATGAAACCTCTCAACAACATGTTAAATACCTTTTTAGCCATTGTGTACTTTCAAATATACCATTTCTAATAAATGCGTTAGTTTTATGAAGAAATACGTGACAAATCACAATCAGACGTCGATAAAATTTACTACTATGTGTTAAAAAATGTACATACTTCAAGATGGGTAAGGTGTTAGAAATGTAATTTAATAAGATATGACTAGAAGAGTTGATATGTTTATGAGCTTTATCTCAATGTATTTGATATTAGAGTATGCAATGGGAATTTGTGTTCATCTCGAAGTAAAGTATGATGATGATCAATCCAAGAATCTTCGAGTATAGACTTCTTCGAATAATAAACTAGGACTTACCAGTATATTTCTTAATCATTAGTGACAAGTAGAGGTGGTAAAACGGGCGGGCACGGGCTAAAACGGGCACGGGCTAGAATGGGCACGGGCGCGGGCTAATATACAAATCGCTTAATAAAAGACCTAAAACGACGAAATAAATTCTTTAAACATAATATCTTATTTATATTAAAAAACTTAAAGATATTATATAAAAAAATCTTTAAAACGATCGTTAATGTTCAACAATTGAGAAAAAAAAAATGCCCGTTTATGCCCATTTAAGTTTTCAATGGGCTATATGTGCCCATTTCAAAAAAAGAAGGGGGCTAAATTTGTCCAAATCTTTTAAAAATGTTTCAATTTAACCAATTTTTTTTTGTTTTTGGGCACATTTTACCACCTCTAGTGACAAGAATATTTGCCAATAAATATATGGGGAGATTGGGAGGCACAAGTTGAAATCCACATCAAGAAGGTGCTTGAGGTTAGTTTAATTATCTTTATATCTAGAAAGTATTATTTTCATGAATTGTAGTACATAAAGTGATTTGATTGAATTTTGTAAATCAAAGGCATGCATTTGATGTGTGAAGTTCATATGAAATATATCCACGAATGAGAAATACGTGTGATTTTTTATTAAACTTACACTTATTAGTTATTATATAACTTAAATATTTTTGAAGTTACTAGTAGATATATTTAATAGTCACCTAAACCTATTAAAAACGGAGCACACTAATTGTCCATTTTGAATTCCAAAACTATAAGAAGAATATGAGTCATTTAATATCAAATATATACACTTAATATCTCAATCTATAAGCTCCTTCTTTTTTATTGTTATATTCTTCAAAAGTATAGAGTTAAGAACACTCTTACATAAGAAGAAAAAAATAAATAAAAGTTGCATTCTTGGTTATCGATGTATTGTATCAACATCAATGTATGATATTCTGATTGTTTTCTTTTCTTTTTTCTTCCAAAAAATATGTTTTCATATTATTTGTTCGAAAATGTTCTTAGGTCAATTCAGTCTCCGATGATCTCTGATTAGTTTTGAACACAAAATAGCCCAAATACTTCCCATAACATCTTTACACTGTGTTCTCCACTTTATTTGAGAAGGAAAAGTAAAGTAAAGGATACTAAAGGAAAGAAAAGTAATAAACTTTATAAAACTATTGTGTTCTCTAGACTCAAATAAAAGGAAGTGTAAACTAGAAATAAAGTGTAACAAATTTACAAATATACCCTTTAAATGTCTCATTCTTTGACATATGAGTTTACAACATCAGTTTTCACCATCAGTCTCCTCACTATTCTCTCATCCAAGCAAATCAAGATCCAAATACCAAGATCTTTGTTTTCATCTCTTCGTTTTCACCAGACCGAAACCCAGTAAAATAATGAGATCCAAAAACCCAACAAAGTCAAAACCCTAAAAATCTTTATATGAAACGATCTGTGGGTTTCTATTTTGGTTTCTTCGTATTTGGGTCTTTTCTTATTTAATTCAACAAGTGAGGAACATAGAACGATGGAGCATGTTAGTGTTTACATACTATTTCATGCTTGTTTAATCCCGTCACCAGCTTCATCCCAAAACCCCATCACCACCGCCACCTAACACCAGCATAACGGTGACGACAGATCTACAACGAGCTTCATGATCCATTTTTCAGTTTTTCTTATAATAGTTGTTCATTATTTCTTTGAATAGAATCATGGATAGTTGATATTATTTGGTATGTTAAAATTTATTAAGATGATGGTGTGATGGTAATGAAAAAGGTGCACAAAAATAATCTGGATAATGGTGGACTGTGCAAGGACAATGAAAGAGAAGAATATATAATTAAATAGGGATAATTATGTCTTTTGTTCACCTTCCCTTCACTTTCATCCCAATATTGGGATGAAAGATTTTGTAGCAAAATCACCCATGTGATACCCTCCTTTCCTATCTTTTTCTTTCTTTATCAAATCTCAAGAACATAACTTTTTTTTTGTTTCATCCCTTTCCCTCCCCTTTCGTTCCTTTTATGAAACTGGAGAACACAGTGTTAGGGTTCTTTAAAGACGAAGAGTTTTCACTTCAGTGATGAGGCGGTTCAACAGTTGAAGTACAAGAACCAAAAGAAGATGTTTATGTTAGTTAGGTTTGACAATACTTCAATATCCTTGTTCTCACTTAAACAAAGATACTTAAAAAATATCTAAGTATGCAAAAGTCAAGTGGTGGGAAAACCCTAAAAGCAAAAGTAGATAAAGCAAGTTGATAACGCTACACGCATCGTTCGGGGTCAAAGGAACTTCCTTTTCTTCGAGCAAGTTTTATAACACCCTAGGCAGTGAACCTAATCGTTGTAGTGTAGTATTAGAGTAAGCCACGGGTATTGATATCGTTCTCTAGGGGAATAGGAATGCTAGTGAGAAGTTACTACGCTAAGGTTGGGGTTGAGGAAGATTATTTTTTTTTATCTTTTTATATTTTTTTAGAAAATGGAAAGGTACGAATCTCAGGGTTTGGATTTGGGGGTTGGTATTTCTACCGATTACTCTACTTATCTAATTATCTAATCTAAGGTGTATGTAGTCTATGTCTAATTATTATGTGCTCGTATGATGGTTTAAAGATGTGTTCACTTAGGTTTTATTACTCCTTAATTATCTCCTATTGATGGTTAAATTGTCATGTCCTTATTCTTAATCGCGTTGTGTGTCTAAGGTCGTAGGGTATGCGTTTGTCCCTAACTCTTTGAAACTACCAAAGGGTCTCGTCTACAAAATCTCTAGGAATTATAGACTCTAACTCTAAGGTACTCTTTGGATGGTTTAGCCTACAACTACTCTAGACGTTATAGTCTAAGGTTCACAAAGATTAATCAAGCATTAACTACACAACGAATGACCTATCGCATTACTAGATCATTAACAATTAAGATAAGAGACAACCAATCAATATTCAATAATTAAGTTTCATATTCCCTAAGCAAACACACAAGTAAATTAGCCAGACATGGAGAACATGCAAGCATACACACAAATAATTGAAGACATAATTGAATTAATGAAGTAAAACACTTATCTTGGTGTAAGATAGGGTTTGAAACCCTAAAATACTGCACAAGACAGCCTTGATTCGGTTTAGGTTTTACTCCAAAAGACTACACACTAAAACTGAAAAATTCGGATTCTATATATAAGATTACAATCGGGTCGCCGTCATTAGGGTTTCGTCTTGGCCATGTTAGTCTTGCGACGGCGTCACCTTATGATTGTGACACCGTCCCCTTCAGTCTCTGACGCCGTCTGGATCAAATCTAGGCCGTCTGAGTTACGAAGACCTACTCTTTTAAAGCCTGACACCGTTACTTGAAAATAAGCAATTTGGCTACTGTATCGTCACAACGTGTGCTCCGACGGCGTCGCAGATAACACCTGACGCCGTCCCCTTGTGTTTCAGCAGCTTGAGTGTCTCAATTCTTGACTTTGGCCATTTTCTTCGTATATCCGCGCCTTTTCGTCCAAATAAGTGCCATTCCAGCAATTTGCCTTCAAGAGACCTAAAAAGTGAAAAGGAAGGATATTAAGTAATAATGGATACAAAAGTGATCAAATAAGGGCTTAAACGACCCCTCAAAAAGGTACATTTTAAAACCTTATCAAATATCCCTACACTTGGTATTTGCTTGTCCTCAAGCAAATGTGCTTTTAGCCAATTAATTTATAAGTTAGGGGTCATGAAGCATTGGTTTAAAACAATCCATAACACATATAAGCCCCGCAAAAGTCATAACAAGCACGGAAATTACATACTAGCACCTCACATGGGGTGTTTGGATACTCACATCTCTCGGGTGTATATGAAATATATCAAATTGGAAATGGAAGATAAACACTCATTAACCCGTCCTAGTACATAGATTACCATAGGCTTGAGACTAGATCAAACCTCCATCGCTTTGGCGTAAGCACCTAGGAAAGACTATCAAAGAGGTCTTTTAAAGGGTTGTAATGTTAGGCTTACGGTAGGGAAACAAAGGGTTTGGTGGGATAAGCTATTTAGTGGTGGCAAGTCAAAAATCTTTATGTTACAAGTATACGAAGAATGGCGTTGCTAAGCCAAGACTCGACACTCTAAACTCTAGATAACTAAAACAAACAAACATAATTTTAAAGATAGACGTAGGATGGTAGCCCGTATGTTTTTTTTTTGCACTCTATTTTTTTTCTTTTTCTCTATTTTTTTCGATTTTTTTTTTTTTTTTTTTCATACACTTTTACTCTACCATCCTTTACGGTAACATCAAAATGATAGGGATTTATAGGCACATCCATACACTTGAGTTTTTATTCTCTAACACTAATTTGACCCGAATTGAAAAGATCAAAACACTTAGAGTACATTATTACGCAAACAAAGGGAATTTGAATTTAAAGTTCCCTTCCCGTCACTTCATAAACTTTAACTTTTCCCATGAGTCCCAATCGTCCCAAAACTGTGTACAAAGGATATGACTCGACTTAGCAACTCATGCAAGCAACTAGATAATTGAACTAAGGGTTTAGGGTGATAACAATAATGCACTAAAAGTGAGTTCATACAAGGTAGGCTAAGGCGATTTGGGTGTACATTTGGGGGTGGGGTTTAAATACTGCTCTTCATTGATATTTCGGAAAACCGAAAAATCAAGAGAACCGCGAAAGGATAGGCTCAGAGGGGTTAACTAGGGGTATCGTGTACTAAAGATGAGTACAACGCAAAGGTGTGGGAGAATTATTCAACCGATGTGGAAGAAGTAATTATATTACGGGTATCAAACAAAGGGTTATCCTAATGCCTCTTATCATTTAGTTATTCCTAACTACACAAGTGTAGTCTTACTAGCGATCTCGGGATGCATCACAAAACAAGTTCTAGAATCTATAATACTACCGGTTCACACACTAAGCATTAAAGATGAATGCTTTAATTCTTACTAATCTAAGGGCAATCCTCACATTTTGGGTGGAATTTAAGTGGTAAAGGGTTTATGTGCTAGTCATATAACTTCCTATCCATGAGACGCTTTTGTTAAGACTAATGGCCCACTCCTATATGTCATGAAAAATTACAAATTTGGTGCCAAAATTACCCTAACCGACATTTTCTCATGGTTTATTACACAAATGCAATTGGACAAAGCAAATAATTAAGGATAAGCATAGTTTCAAAGTTCCCGTTTTATTTTCCCTCCCTACACTTAAACTGAACATCGTCCCCAATGTTCCCCGAAAGTATCAAAGTTATGATAATGGAAGGTAATTAAAAACGAAAGAAACTAATACTCCCCTGATTAGCTCGGTAGAATCCGTGTAAAGTGGTGGTTAAATCCTTTCTAAGAAGAATGTATGCGTGAAAAGCTCCTTCCAATCTTATGTATATTCTTCTTAATAAATTAAACCTGCACACTTGAAGAGAACAAACGAAACCTTCGCGTAAAATCGGCGATAATAATATATATAAGACTCTATTAAACTAGGATATAATGCTTGTGGAATGGATGTTTACAGAATTTCTGGAAAATTCCAAAAATTTATAAGTAGCTCAGAAAACGAGAAAAAAGTAATATGTTGTTTTTACTCCTTCCTGACACCGTCAGGTTGCGATCCTGACGCCGTCAGGTTATCCTCACAAAAACTGATCTGCGATTTTCTGGAAAAAATTCTGGAAAATTTGCATCTTTAGAATCTGGAAAAATTTCTGCAAAACATCAATTATGACTCGATACAAGCATTTGACTCGAACAAACACACATATATATCTTTTAATTAATTGTTATTCTCATGTTTACGTTTCTTTGGAAAACGTGTGTAATCCTCCCTACACTTATCCTTTATGTAAAATACCTTTAAATGCAATTAAGACGAGGTTAAAAACAAAATAAAGCATTTTTACAAATTTAATCATGAGAATAAACAATCAATAAAAGATATATGACACTAACAAGCAAACAATTAAGCATGGGTTGCCTCCCACGAAGCGCTTTTCTTTATTTATGAGTCTTGTAGCTAGACTCGTAGTCGTGCTCCTACGTGACTTCATTACCGCCATCTCCTTCTAAAACAATATCTTCATCGTTCACCATTTCATTATTATCCAACTGATAATGTTTCACACGTTGTCCATTTACGGTAAATTCCCTTCCATCGTGGTCTAGTAGCACCACCGCTCCATTGCTCATCTGCTTCTTTACTGAAACAGGTCCATACCATCTCGATTTGAGTTTTCCCGAAAATAATCTCAGTCTTGAATTATACAAGAGCACCTTATCCCCTTCCAAAAACTCTTTAGGACTCTTTATTCGTTGATCATGCCATTTTTTTGCCCTTTCTTTGTATGTGATCGACGATTCATACGCTTCCAGCCTTAGTTCATCCAATTCTTGAAGCTATAAGAACCTATTTGACCCTGCTTCAGAATAATCCATATGTCACACCCCCAAATTACCTGTTTTGCAGCGGAATGGAATTCCTGGGGATTGACTGTCATAGCATCACAATCACAGTTATATTGAACGACCTAAAGTGTCGTTTGGAAAATACATCGCTGGATTTAATAAAATAATCAGAGTTCACAAAGATAGGTCCCAAATGAAAGTTACTATGTACGGAAATAAGTTTGGTACAAGTCCAACGATGTTTTTAAAGTGTATAAATCCCATGTGAGACGCGTCGTCACCGCGACTCTATGATATGTCCACATGCATGCCATGAAGTGAATGCCTTAGTTACCTGAAAATACATTGCTAAAAGTGTCAACACAAAGGTTGAGTGAGTTCATAGAGTTGTTGAAAATGTATAATACGACTACCACAAGTATAAATTATGTATGACAATGTCGCCACAAAAATGATACAATTGCTATAAGTCCATGACACCGAAGCTTGACTGATGTTCGCCCCAACAGAGTGTTTTGCCAAAACAACTCAAATAATGATAATGAAATGAAATGCATCCGTCCGGTTGGAATCCACCAACCCGGATGGAGGTGTCACCCTCGATAGATCTATCCACTCACTCACGCTTCTATGAAATTAACGGTTCATGTTCATGAAATGGGGACATTTAACTGGCAATGAGGTAACTTAAGCAATGTAATGAATTTGATATACTTGGTATCGTAATAAAAATGATGTACAATGTATTCTCCCCCGTAGGTTTGAAATAAGTAAAAACTTGAATAAATCGGGGCTATGAAAACTCACCTGTTGCAATGATAATGATGATATAATGGCAATGCTGAAATGAGGCGTAACCTCTGACCGTGACCTATTATGAATGATATGATCTAATGTAAATCATGAAACAATGTCGTGCATGCAAACTCATATGAAATCTATACCACTTGTACATTTGAAAATAGAATTTATCGTCGAAATATATGTTTATGACATCTCGTCATGTTATAAAATACTTTACAAGTATTTACGTTGAAATGATATCCTACGATAATCATTTAATGATTTATTATGAAATTATAACTTTTCGTCGTAAAATAATGTCGTTGAAATTTCATGAAAGTGACAAAACGGCCTCGAAAAGCTAGTCGTAAAAGGGTGCCCGTCGAGTGTTAGGAAACGAACTCAACGGTTTTGGGAAGCTTGTATCATTATCTCAAAGTTTTAGTACATAAGTTTTCATCCTAGAGGTCTCGATCACGGAGAAAAATATATGTTAAGTATGGTACTTGTGTCCCAAAATATTGTTTAAGGGTGGTTTTCGGCCAAGTTTGATTAAACGTATTTAATTTATTACAATTCCGCTAGACAAACGGTCGGACATTTTGGAAAATAGGCTAGGCGATCTTACTTTTACTAGAAGACATCACTTTTATAAGAAAATGTACTCCATTTTTGTTCTCCAAATTTTGTTCTCCATTTTTAGTTCTCCAAACTTTTTGTTCTCCAAATATTTGTTCTCCAAACTTTTAGTTCTCCAAAATATAGTTCTCCAAATCTTTTGTTCTCCAAATTTAGTTCCCCAATGGTTTGTTCTCCAAACTTTTAGTATCAAAATAACATATATATTTTCGATAAGTCGACACTTTTTATAAC
Organism: Chrysanthemum seticuspe; assembly: GCA_019973895.1. Lineage (NCBI taxonomy): Eukaryota > Viridiplantae > Streptophyta > Magnoliopsida > Asterales > Asteraceae > Chrysanthemum > Chrysanthemum seticuspe. Next base: position 9,866,101 of record BPTQ01000006.1, on the reverse strand, counting down.
GTCTAAGCCACATTTTTGACTCGTACAAAATAAACAATACATGCTGAAATTTCCAGAAAATTATAGTTTTCGTCGCCAACTTGAAAAATTCATAACTTCTTCGTTATAGCTCCGTTTTAATCCGTTCAAGCGGCCACGGTTTCGTTTTAAAGTATATTTTCTAAATATCTAGGCCAAAAATTTTTACCTACTGTCGGATTTTCCAGATTTTGAAAATAAGGACAGACCCTTTTGTAAACTTGTCGAAATGAGTTTTTCTCGCGCCAAACCTATTCCAACCCATTCAAAACAAATCCGAAGCTATTCTAATCCTACCATACACCTTCTTTGGGTGTCATGGTTTCCTAGGCATCACCAAAAAAAAAAATAATATATAACAAGGAGTAATTATAGGATGGATTATATATATATATAACACTTAAAAATCTTAAAAAGTGGTATAAACATCACATTACTTGCATGTTTTACTTGTGCATAATAAAAATGAACATAGAAATGAATATGAAAAATAATGATATGTATGAAATGCTTACTAGTAATTGATGAGGTGATATGAACCAAGGATTAATCCTAAACACCCAAGGTTTTTATTTCACAACCTTAATCAAGAGTGTATCTAGATTGTTTTGAACTTGACAAGCAAAATTTTTATGATTTTCTTCTTCTTCTTCAATGGAGTCCGGTTCTTAGAGCAAGAGAGAAGAAAGAGTAAATTTCTTTTACACTTTGTGAATGAATATTGAGTATGTGAAGTTTTGTTATTTTAAAATGAATATAAGCTAGATATTTGCAATGAGAAGTGTGAATCACCCATGTGTGGTCGACATGGGTGAGTTATGAGGCTAGGATACAATTTTTTTTTCTTTAAGTATAGATGTGTACTAAATGTAAAGTTATTTGTAAATAAGTAGTAACTTGTATACACATTTGAGCATTTAAGGTAGCATTAGCTAAAAATAAATTTTAACGGATCAAAATAAACTACATTGAAGTCATAAAAATTATAGAAATACATTTCTTGCGAAATTTGAGTGAAATAATAACTATCGTGTTGAATTTACTAAAACCGTCGTATTTATATAAATATAACAATTTATATACAAAATAAATTTAAAACACTGGGTAAACTTATAATATTATTTTTATAATCTTATTATAAGTATAAAAATATGTTGGGATTATTTTTGGAAGTATTGGATCAAATGTTCAAAATAATTAATCACGCAATAACGTTTATTTAATATGAAAATTATACGTTTAATGTAAAATGCAAAACCATGCATGAACTAATATGATGACGATGATGTTAATGAAATGTAGACTAAACTTAGTCTATATGAAATGTCCTTGATGAAATGTTCATGAATACGCAGCTTAACCCTCCAGGTTACGCGTATTTAATACTCGTAAACGTAATTTACGATAAATGATGAAATAGTGAAACTTTTAAAGTTTGTAAAATGACCTGAAATTACGAGTTGTCACATTCGCCCAACCAAAAAGGAATTCAGTCCCTGAATTCAGTCTATGTTAGGTTCTACAATGTTACTTTGTGAAAAGGTGAGGATATTTGAGTCGCATTGGGTCGTCCAATGTTTTTCTGAATCGTACCACGCCTTTCCAAGACGGGACTTTGAACATAAATTTGTTGCCAACTTGAAATTCTAATGGTTTGCGACTTATGGAACATACTTCCAATATTTTGCATCGTATATTGACGTAGCGTATCTAGCTATATGTTGTTACTTGTAACTGATTTTTGATTTGTACGATTACTTTGTTGTTTCATGAATGACTTATGGACTAGTGAGTTAAACTTTCCTGGTTTTGACCAGTGAATGAGTGATTGACACCTCAACCTTAGAGTGTCTCAATTGGTGTAGTCAATATGTTCATGTGTTGACTATTGTTGTAAAGCAAATTGGTTCGATGAAGAATGATTTACCTAATCATTTCTAGAATATCACACATGCTTTGAGCATATCTTCAAATGTTTGAATTGTTCTCTCGCTCTAACCATTGAGCTGAGGATAATAGGCGGTACTCATGTCCTAATAGGTTCCATGGAAAGATTGAAATGATTATCAGGAGCCTAAGGTGAATCGAATAGCTTATAATAAATACAACTGAAATTGATACCACGTGTCTTGTGCCAAATTTCAAAATATTAAGTGTGTCGAAAAGGACCTTATAGAAAGGAATAGATTATAGGTAACAGTTGTGATTCCTCGCGTTTCTCGTCCTAGCGAATGTCATTACTTGAGTCTTACTTGTCTAAGGTGCTTAGTCTCCATGACTAAAATGTTTATTGTTTGATGGTGTCTCCCCTAATTTCTCTTATCGAAATATTTCCACACTATATGTTTTCAATTCACAAAACCTTAGATATTTAAGTGATGTGGTGTAGTGATTGATTTTCAAGATTTGTCCCGATATTGAGTGCTTCTAAAATATTTCATCACTTATATTGTTATTATGCTAACAAGAAAATAGATATCATCTCATACTATGTCGAAGAATGTTTGTTCTAATTTCAATTGTAGATGGAGAGTCATTGATTGTCCGATATGTTCAAACTTGTTGCATCTCTTGATGTGAAAGTGAAGTTATCCGTAATTTCTAGAGAACACAATGCCTTAGGGAAAGTTTATATCGATAGCCTAAATTTAACCAATTTTTTCCTTTAAGGGAAGCTCATTGTAGGAAAGTTCACATATTGTTAAGGCCATGTTTAATGAAATGTTCTGCAGTCTCAGATAGAAGACTTGGTTGATCCCTATAGTGTTGCTTAGCGTGTATACGCTTCGTACTAAATCTAGTAACTCGGTCTAGCTAGTACTTTTGAAATGATATAATTTGGCTTTTAATCCAAAGATAGTGATTCGGAATGTTTCGTGATGTCTTTAAGATTTTTGTTAGGTTTTGAAAGATCTCGCTACCTACTTCTAGTCCTTGTGAGGAAATCTGAAATCCTTTCATTGTTTTCTTGTATCGAGGAATCCTCCTCATAGATGGTATAGAAAGCCTGTCCTAAAAAGGTAACTCGTCAAATTCTAACTTATTGGTTGAGTGAGTGATGAATGATATAAGAATCTATAGAGTGTTAACAAAAAGAAATGTTTATGAACAATTTATCTGATTACAAAGCTTTGCTTTTGAGTGAAGATTGTTTTAAGAGATTTGAAATGATGCTTGTTACTTTCATGACATAATTCTTCCTGAATTATACATAGGTGATCAGGCCATGTATAATCGAGGACAAATGATGTGATGCTTGGTTTAGTTGAAATGGTATTATGTTCCTCCAAAGTTTTAAATGGTATTCAACGTTTTGTTTTGTAAGATAATGGCTCAATAATTTTTTTTTTCAGAGTAACATGAAAATCGTTTCGCATGATGATATTAAATCGTTGATAAAATGACTGAAAACCAATTGATAGGGTGGTAACGAAACAACTTTGTTTTAAAACTTTATGAAACAATGTTTCTAAGATAGTGTAGAATAGCTTGAAATAAAATTAAGTGAAATAATTTCATGAAATGGTAGCAAAATAACTTGAAATATAATTTGTTGAATGGTTTGTAGGATACACGGGGAAACCTCATAGAATGGTAATAGTCTCCTAGTTGGTCAAGAATAAAGTTGGCCTAACCCCTAGTAAGATAGTGAGGTATCATCGCGAAATGATTGAAAATTGGGCAATTGAAATAAGGAATGCAATAAACAAATGTTGTGATTATCGTGGAGGTAATAAATGATAAAGATTACCTTAGCTAGAAAGGTACTTATTATCGGTTCCTGTCGGTGGTCTAATCATGCCTCAAGTGTAGGAGTAGTAGGCTGTCTAGTAACAACAACTTTGAACTCTCACAGTCCTCAAATCTATAAGATAGTGTAGTTTCTGTAGTCTTAGTGGTAGATGGTAGTGGTGTGTCAAATCATGCACGCTTCCCAAGCTGCAAGTCAGGTGTATGACTAATAGGTCCACTAGGACTAAGCTTGTAAGTCCTACCGAATGGTATGATCTGTCTCAACAGAATGATAATAATTGTCCTGATCCTACAGTGAATCAATGGTGATCGTGATGGTGTAGGTGCAACTTCGTCCTCCTAAAAGGGTTCAGTCTCATCATCTGATGTTATCGGTGTTGAGTCAACTAATGTTAAAATTGTGATAGGGAATGACAGGGCATTCACCATGTCAAAGTGATGTGAGTATGATGGGATGAGTATTTGAAGGCATCTATGTGACAATCGGTTTTTAAATGAAAGTAAATAACTCGCAAAATGTGCGTATGAAACCGCATGTATAGTGACTATGCACTTATGATGAAATGATGAGATGCTATGATGATGTAGTTATAGTCTAGGGTCAATGATGCAACCTAGTTCTCTATAACCGAAGCTCTGATGCCAATCTGTCACACCCCCAAATTACCTGTTTTGCAGCGGAATGGAATTCCTGGGGATTGACTGTCATAGCATCACAATCACAGTTATATTGAACGACCTAAAGTGTCGTTTGGAAAATACATCGCTGGATTTAATAAAATAATCAGAGTTCACAAAGATAGGTCCCAAATGAAAGTTACTATGTACGGAAATAAGTTTGGTACAAGTCCAACGATGTTTTTAAAGTGTATAAATCCCATGTGAGACGCGTCGTCACCGCGACTCTATGATATGTCCACATGCATGCCATGAAGTGAATGCCTTAGTTACCTGAAAATACATTGCTAAAAGTGTCAACACAAAGGTTGAGTGAGTTCATAGAGTTGTTGAAAATGTATAATACGACTACCACAAGTATAAATTATGTATGACAATGTCGCCACAAAAATGATACAATTGCTATAAGTCCATGACACCGAAGCTTGACTGATGTTCGCCCCAACAGAGTGTTTTGCCAAAACAACTCAAATAATGATAATGAAATGAAATGCATCCGTCCGGTTGGAATCCACCAACCCGGATGGAGGTGTCACCCTCGATAGATCTATCCACTCACTCACGCTTCTATGAAATTAACGGTTCATGTTCATGAAATGGGGACATTTAACTGGCAATGAGGTAACTTAAGCAATGTAATGAATTTGATATACTTGGTATCGTAATAAAAATGATGTACAATGTATTCTCCCCCGTAGGTTTGAAATAAGTAAAAACTTGAATAAATCGGGGCTATGAAAACTCACCTGTTGCAATGATAATGATGATATAATGGCAATGCTGAAATGAGGCGTAACCTCTGACCGTGACCTATTATGAATGATATGATCTAATGTAAATCATGAAACAATGTCGTGCATGCAAACTCATATGAAATCTATACCACTTGTACATTTGAAAATAGAATTTATCGTCGAAATATATGTTTATGACATCTCGTCATGTTATAAAATACTTTACAAGTATTTACGTTGAAATGATATCCTACGATAATCATTTAATGATTTATTATGAAATTATAACTTTTCGTCGTAAAATAATGTCGTTGAAATTTCATGAAAGTGACAAAACGGCCTCGAAAAGCTAGTCGTAAAAGGGTGCCCGTCGAGTGTTAGGAAACGAACTCAACGGTTTTGGGAAGCTTGTATCATTATCTCAAAGTTTTAGTACATAAGTTTTCATCCTAGAGGTCTCGATCACGGAGAAAAATATATGTTAAGTATGGTACTTGTGTCCCAAAATATTGTTTAAGGGTGGTTTTCGGCCAAATTTGATTAAACGTATTTAATTTATTACAACTCCGCTAGACAAACGGTCGGACATTTTGGAAAATAGGCTAGGCGATCTTACTTTTACTAGAAGACATCACTTTTATAAGAAAATGTACTCCATTTTTGTTCTCCAAATTTTGTTCTCCATTTTTAGTTCTCCAAACTTTTTGTTCTCCAAATATTTGTTCTCCAAACTTTTAGTTCTCCAAAATATAGTTCTCCAAATCTTTTGTTCTCCAAATTTAGTTCCCCAATGGTTTGTTCTCCAAACTTTTAGTATCAAAATAACATATATATTTTCGATAAGTCGACACTTTTTATAACGTCTAAGCCACATTTTTGACTCGTACAAAATAAACAATACATGCTGAAATTTCCAGAAAATTATAGTTTTCGTCGCCAACTTGAAAAATTCATAACTTCTTCGTTATAGCTCCGTTTTAATCCGTTCAAGCGGCCACGGTTTCGTTTTAAAGTATATTTTCTAAATATCTAGGCCAAAAATTTTTACCTACTGTCGGATTTTCCAGATTTTGAAAATAAGGACAGACCCTTTTGCAAACTTGTCGAAATGAGTTTTTCTCGCGCCAAACCTATTCCAACCCATTCAAAACAAATCCGAAGCTATTCTAATCCTACCATACACCTTCTTTGGGTGTCATGATTTCCTAGGCATCACCAAAAAAAAATAATATATAACAAGGAGTAATTATAGGATGGATTATATATATATATAACACTTAAAAATCTTAAAAAGTGGTATAAACATCACATTACTTGCATGTTTTACTTGTGCATAATAAAAATGAACATAGAAATGAATATGAAAAATAATGATATGTATGAAATGCTTACTAGTAATTGATGAGGTGATATGAACCAAGGATTAATCCTAAACACCCAAGGTTTTTATTTCACAACCTTAATCAAGAGTGTATCTAGATTGTTTTGAACTTGACAAGCAAAATTTTTATGATTTTCTTCTTCTTCTTCAATGGAGTCCGGTTCTTAGAGCAAGAGAGAAGAAAGAGTAAATTTCTTTTACACTTTGTGAATGAATATTGAGTATGTGAAGTTTTGTTATTTTAAAATGAATATAAGCTAGATATTTGCAATGAGAAGTGTGAATCACCCATGTGTGGTCGACATGGGTGAGTTATGAGGCTAGGATACAATTTTTTTTTCTTTAAGTATAGATGTGTACTAAATGTAAAGTTATTTGTAAATAAGTAGTAACTTGTATACACATTTGAGCATTTAAGGTAGCATTAGCTAAAAATAAATTTTAACGGATCAAAATAAACTACATTGAAGTCATAAAAATTATAGAAATACATTTCTTGCGAAATTTGAGTGAAATAATAACTATCGTGTTGAATTTACTAAAACCGTCGTATTTATATAAATATAACAATTTATATACAAAATAAATTTAAAACACTGGGTAAACTTATAATATTATTTTTATAATCTTATTATAAGTATAAAAATATGTTGGGATTATTTTTGGAAGTATTGGATTAAATGATCAAAATAATTAATCACGCGATAACGTTTATTTAATATGAAAATTATACGTTTAATGTAAAATGCAAAACCATGCATGAACTAATATGATGACGATGATGTTAATGAAATGTAGACTAAACTTAGTCTATATGAAATGTCCTTGATGAAATGTTCATGAATACGCAGCTTAACCCTCCAGGTTACGCGTATTTAATACTCGTAAACGTAATTTACGATAAATGATGAAATAGTGAAACTTTTAAAGTTTGTAAAATGACCTGAAATTACGAGTTGTCACACCATATTACAGGCCCTAAGTGCCCAATATGCTTTTTGCTCAAGTTCAATAGGGAGGTGGCACGCCTTCCCGTATACTTAGCGAAAAGGGGTTGTTCCAATAGGTGTTTTGTAAGCAGTTCTGAACGCCCATAGTGCCTCATCCAGTTTGAATGCCCAATCTTTTCTATTCTAGTGGACCGTTTTTTCAAGTATCCGCTTGAACGCCCTATTTGTGTTTTCTACTTGTCCATTCGTCTGAGGATGATATGCAGTAGAAAATCTATGTGGAATGCCATACTTCTTCATTACCTTCTCCATTTGAGCATTGCAAAAGTGGGTTCCTCTATCACTGATCAATGCCTTGGGAATCCCGAATCGTGCGAAGAGCTTTTAAAGAAAATGAATAACTACCCTCGCATCATTAGTCCTAAGGGCTTGAGCCTCTACCCATTTGGATACATAATCAATAGCTACGAGAATGTATTCATTTCCTCCGGATGATGGAAAAGGTCCCATGAAGTCTATACCCCAAACATCGAATATTTCGCAGACTTGGATATAATTCTGAGGTGATTCATCCCTTCGTGAGATGTTTCCCGATCGTTGGCATGCATCACACGTTTGAACCAATCTCTTAACGTCTCGAAAAATAGTAGGCCAGTAGAATCCGGCATCGAAAACCTTTCGTGCCGTGACATTTACACCGTGATGTCCTCCAGATGGTCCCGCATGGCATTCTTTCAGAACTTGATCAATCTCTCTTCCGGCCACGCAACGTCGAATGATTTGATCGGGGCATATGCTGAATAGGAAGGGCTCATCCCAGAAGTAGTGTTTTAGCGTAGTGAAGAATTTCCTTTTATCTTGCCTGGTCATCTAATTTGGCAAAACCCTACTGGACAGATAGTTAGCATAATCCGCATACCATGGCTCAATTTCCTTAATGGCCATTAGCCGTTCCTCGGGAAAAGAGTCGCAAATTTCGGGTATGATCGAATTTCTCAAGATCATGGTTTTCCAAGCGTGACAGATGATCAGCAGCAAGATTTTCAGCCCCTTTTTTATCTCGAATTTCAATGTCGAGTTCTTGAAGTAATAGAATCCACCTAATTAGTCGGGGTTTCGCATCTTGCTCGGAAAACAAGTAGCGCAAGGCGGAGTGATCAGTAAAGATGACAGTCTTGGAAAGAAAGAGATATTGCTTGAACTTGTCGAAGGCAAAAACCACAGCTAAAAGCTCTTTCTCAGTAGTTGTGTAATTTTCTTGCGCTTCATTCATGGTTTTGCTAGCATAGTAGATTGGTTGAAAATGCTTCTCTTTCCTTTGTCCGAGCACGGCGCCTACAGCATAATCACTAGCATCGCACATGATTTCGAATGGCTGAGACCAATCAGGGGTGACCATTATAGGCGCCTGAGTAAGATCCTTTTTTAGTCGGTTGAATGCTTCATTGCATTCTCCAGAAAAATCAAAAGGGGCATCCTTAACAAGAAGCTGTGTCATTGGCCGGGCAATTTTCGAGAAGTCTTTAATAAACCTTCGATAAAAACCCGCATGACCTAGAAAGCTGCGAATGGCTTTGACGGTGGTAGGATAGGGAAGTTTGGATATCGCTTCGATTTTTGCTCTATCGACCTCAATTCCATTTCCAGAGACTTTGTGCCCTAAGACAATTCCTTCTTTTACCATGAAATGACATTTTTCCCAATTTAGGACCAAATTAGTTTCTTCGCACCATTTCAACATCTTCCTAAGGTTGGAAAGACAAAGGTCGAAGGAATTTCCAAATACCGAGAAATCATCCGTGAAGACCTCTATGCTGTCCTCAATTAATTCATGGAATATGGCCATCATACATCGCTGAAAGGTAGCGGGTGCGTTACATAACCCGAAGGGCATTCGCTTGTAGGCAAACGTCCCGTATAGGCATGTAAACGTAGTCTTTTCCTGATCTTCGGGGGCAATGGGAATTTGAAAATATCCTGAAAAACCATTAAGGAAACAGTAGTATTCATGCCCGGCTAACCTTTCGATCATTTGGTCAATGAATGGCAGAGGAAAATGATCTTTCCGGGTGGCATCATTTAACTTTCTGTAGTCGATACAAACACGCCAACCAGTAACCATTCTTTGTAGCACTAAATCATAATTTTCATTCTTTACAACCGTCATTCCTCCTTTTTTTGGAACCACCTGGACTGGGCTGACCCATGGGCTATCCGAAATGGGGTAGATAAGGCCGGCATCGAGGAGCTTGATGACTTCTTTCTTTGCTACCTCCTTAATGTTAGGGTTGACCCTCTTCTGCGGCTGAACGGTTGGTTTGTAATCGTCTTCCATGAGGATTTTATGAGTAAATAATGTAGAATCAATACCCTTTATGTCAGCCACACTCCACGCGATCACTCCTTTGTACTCTTTTAAAACTTCCAAGAGCTTCTCTTTTTGTCCAATGGTCAGCGACGAGCTTATGATGACAGGGAGTTGGTCCTTTCCTTGAAGGAAGGCGTATTCTAAATGGCTCAGGAGATCTTTTAGTTCTAAGGTAGGGGGTTCCTTGACTGATGGTTTTAGCTTGTTTTCTGGCTTTTGAAGCTCAAGGGGTTCAATTTCTTCCTTACGCGGGTAAAAGGAAACAGCTCCAACCATCTGAATTTCTTCGTTGTCGCCTATTGTGTTGCTATCATTATTTATGAATTCGTTTAATAGATACTCATCAATGCAGCCATCTATGTCATCAACAAATTCATCAACTTCCTCAACAAAATAAATAGGGTGATCGTAGGAGGAGGAGTGACTCATAGAATCCTTGATGTCAAAGGTTAAGCTCTCGGACCCCACTCGTAAAGTGAGTTTACCATCATGAACATCGATAATGGCACAAGCTGTAGCCAAGAAAGGTCTTCCAAGGATTATTGGGACTGAGTTATCTTCCTCCATTTCTAAAATCACGAAATCAACTGGAAACTTGAATTCTCCTACCCTTACAAGAACATTTTCACAAATCCCAATGGGATATTTGATTGATCGATCAGCTAATTGAATACTCATCCTGGTTGGTTTCAGCCCTGAATATCCGAGTTTGAGGAACAGGGAGTGAGGCATCAGGTTAATTCTAGCCCCAAGATCTACCAAGGCGTTTTTCATAGAGAGCGCCCCTATAGAACAAGGGATGGTGAAACTGCCTGGATCTTCTTTCTTCTTAGGCAGGCCTTTCTGGATGATAGCCGAGCATTATTCTCCTAATGATATCAACCCTTCAAGTTTCTTCCGATTGGATATTAACCTCTTGAAGTATTTGCTATGTTTAGGGATGTGATAGAATACGTCAAGAAGTGGTATGTTGACGGAAGCACGTTTTAAATAAGACAATATTTTCTCATTGTCTTCTACAGCCTTTTGATTCTTCAGACGAGAGGGATAAGGAATCCGTGCAAGAGTTGGTCGCTGGGCAGGTGCCGATGTTTGTGGAGGGGGATCGTGAGGAGTCGAAGGAGGTTCAGGAATTGCTTCATTTCCTAACACATGTTCCCTGGTGGTGGGATTCTGGTCAGGATGTGGGGGATCCTTGGTAGTAATTCCTGATCGAGTAGTGATGGCGCAAGTTGGATCGTGATGGCCTGGGCCAGATTCGCTTATTCTTTTGTGGAGGTTGGCGAATTGACTCTCTAATTCAACTTGTTGCTCTTGAATAAACCCCTCAAGACCTTTAAAGAGTGTGGCCCCTTCTATGGTAAACTGCCCGAGTTCTTCTTCATAGGCATCACGGATGGTGTATTCAGATTCCTCCTTTCCTTCAGTTTTCCATTTTAGATTGCACCAAGGGTTGCATTCATCGTTTTGATAGAATGTGAGGAGTGAAGGGTCATCATAAATATCATGACTGGAAAGGAAGACGCTCTCTTGACGTGTGTCATCACACTCATCACTCTCGTGTGGCCCTCCACAAATGTCGCATATAAGGTATGGGTTAAATAACCTTTTTTGTTCTGGCGATTTTGTGAGGTATGCCAACTTCTCTTGTGCTTTCTTAATCCGATCATCGAAAGATGATGAATTTTCATTCGAGAAAGTAGATATACTTATTGCATTTACTGGCTCATTCCAATGGTTGTCTTGGTATTGAACGTATTCCTCAATGCGGTTCCATCCTTCTTCCGCAGTGAGATTAGAAATTCTTCAGCCAGTTGAGAAGTCGATCCCTTTTTGATCCTTTCGGGAGATATTGTCGTAAAAGATTTGAACAAGCAACCAAAGGTTGATACCATGGTGTGGGGATTGTTAAATAAGATCTTTGTAACGATTCCAGGAGTTAATGATAGATTCTCCATCTGTTTGATGGAAGAGAAGAATTTTGCTCCTAATTAATGCAGTTCTTCTAGGGGGAAAGAACTTCTTGGTGAACTTGGTTGTGAGTTGTTCCCACGTGAAAATAGACTTTGGAGGAAGCTTATCTAGCCACTCCTTGGCCTGTACTTGAAGAGAAAATGGGAAAAACCGGAGTCTAGATGTCTCCTTGGATGCCCCGTCGGTATAGATAGCATCAACAATTTTTAAAAATTGTTTGATGTGGTGGATTGGGTTTTCGCTGTGGGATCCATGGAATTGACATGCATTTTGGATAAGCCAAATGTCGGAGGCATGCAATACCTCATTGACTTTCTCTGAAGGGTAGATAATGGCATTGGTAAATCCAGATGCAGAGGGGGAATAGTATTACCCGAGGGATTTTGCTTTAGGAGGATTGATGGGTCCATTGACCGGAGTGGCGGGATATTCCTCACCATGTTGGCTCAGATCGTCAATGATGATGGTTTCAGGGGATTGTGGGGACTGAGAGGACTCCTCGTCAGTTGTGACTTCATCAAAGTTGATGGAAGTACCTTGAGGTTCCGAATCATGGAGAGCTTTTCTTCGCCAATTGAGCTCTCTTTCGGGTTCTGCAAAAGGTTCAAGAAGGGTTTTGGTGGAACTGCGGTTTCTAAGTTGTCTAAGGGGGTTGGTAGGGGGAAATGGCAGTTGGTTATCACCTTCCATGATGAAAAGTGATGGGGTACGAACAAAGTTCACGAAGAAGGGGGATAGACTACGAGAAAGCTAAAAATGGGAAAAATTTACTTGATAGGAATCAAGCAAAGAAACCTAAACGAGGTGGACTACTAACTAGCTATTCTATTCCCCGGCAGCGGCGCCAAAAACTTGATAACGCTACACGCGTCGTTCGGGGTCAAAGGAACTTCCTTTTCTTCAAGCAAGTTTTATAACACCCTAGGCAGTGAACCTAATCGTTGTAGTGTAGTATTAGGGTAAGCCATGGGTATATCGTTCTCTAGAGGAATAGGAATGCTAGTGAGAAGTTACTACGCTAAGGTTGGGGTTGAGGAAGATTATTTTTTTATCTTTTTAAATATTTTTTAGAAAACGGAAAGGTACGAATCTCGGGGTTTGGATTTGGGGGTTGGTATTTCTACCGATTACTCTACTTATCTAATTATCTAATCTAAGGTGTATGTAGTCTATGTCTAATTATTGTGTGCTCGTATGATGGTTTAAAGATGTGTTCACTTAGGTTTTATTACTCCTTAATTATCTCCTATTGATGGTTGAATTGTCACGTCCTTATTCTTAATCACGTTGTGTGTCTAAGGTCGTAGGGTATGCGTTTGTCCCTAACTCTTTGAAACTACCAAAGGGTCTCGTCTACAAAATCTCTAGGAATTATAGACTCTAACTCTAAGGTACTCTTTGGATGGTTTAGCCTACAACTACTCTAGGCGTTATAGTCTAAGGTTCACAAAGATTAATCAAGCATTAACTACAAAATGAATGATCTATCGCATTACTAGATCATTAACAATTAAGATAAGAGACAACCAATCAATATTCTATAATTAAGTTTCATATTCCCTAAGCAAACACAAAAGTAAATTAGCCAGACATGGAGAACATGCAAGCATACACACAAATAATTGAAGACATAATTGAATTAATGAAGTAAAACACTTATCTTGGTGTAAGATAGGGTTTAAAACCCTAAAATGCTGCACAAGACAGCCTTGGTTCGGTTTAGGTTTTTACTCCAAAAGACTACACACTAAAACTGAAAAATTCGGATTCTATATATAAGATTACAATCGCGACGGCGTCACTTTATGAATTGTGACGCCGTCGGGTCGCCGTCATTAGGGTTTCGTCTTGGCCACGTTAGTCTTGCGACGGCGTCACCTTATGATTGTGACGCCGTCCCCTTCAGTCTCTGACGCCGTCTGGATCAAATCTAGGCCGTTTGAGTTGCGACGACCTACTCTTTTAAAGCCTGACACCGTCACTTGAAAATAAGCAATTTGGCTACTGTATCGTCACAACATGTGCTCCGACGGCGTCGCAGATAACACCTGACGCCGTCCCCCTGTGTTTCAGCAGCTTGAGTGTCTCGATTCTTGACTTTGGCCATTTTCTTCGTATATCCGCGCCTTTTCGTCCAAATAAGTGCCATTCCAGCAATTTGCCTTCAAGAGACCTAAAAAGTGAAAAGGAACGATATTAAGTAATAACGGATACAAAAGTGATCAAATAAGGGCTTAAACAACCCCTCAAAAGGTACATTTTAAAACTTTATCACAAGTCTTCATAGGAGTCTCAACACCTTTCAAAGAGTTGGTAAACTAGTACAAAAGTTGTAAATAGTGTTCCCTAAAGAAAAGTTTATCTCATACCTAAAGTAGAATTATTTAGTGCACTATTTACGTGATCATCGAATGCAAGATACGTATCTATAATACCTTTTAGGAAACCCTAATTCCCTACCTATATAAGTGAATGTTTATAGTGGAGTTAATGCTAACTCTTGCAATTAATGTGATATAAATTCAAGAGAATTACTCTTGTTAGGTAACTAAAAAATCATTCACCGAGTGAAAGAGAGAACACCTGAATTGTATTCAAATGGGATTGTCTGTAAATTCTTTGATTTATTCAAATAAGAATTTAAATGTTGAAAATTATGAGTGTGTTTAGTTTGTTTCTACTATATAAAGATAAAAGCGTGTTTACGTAGTTATCATTCCCCTTTGTGTTACATACAAGTTGATTAGTGCAATGTTTATTAATTATCTTGTTGGTGATTTGTAATATAATCTAGACTAGATGGTCACGAATACATAGATCTATGAATATCATTAAGTTAACTCAAAGGCTACAATGCTAACTATCTCAATCATGCTTTAAGGATTTCAACCAATTCATGTGATCTAGCTATGCGAAACTAATGATTATAGTATTCACTAATTCCATGAGAATGGTCATCTACATGTAATTAAGCACTAACCTTTGAGCTTTAATTATGTTTGATTAAACATTAGGATTTTGTCCATCTCTAGTCACAGATAACAATGGTCATGTATAACTATGATTAAAGCAATAAACATAAGGATACAATTATTACTCAACAATAAATCTAGCCAATAAACTTAAAGATAAGAAATTTCATCGATAAACACATAATTTATCCAACAAGACATCAATAAACGTAAATCAAGTCATATTAAAATAAAGAATCTTCATAATTAGGCAAACACTAAGGGTATTTAGCCTATAATATCATAAAGTAATAAACAAAAACAAATATCAAGTAAGCTAAACATGTTCACGAAGAAAATATTGCCAAACTGAAGAAGACTAATGTTTATACGCCTTTGGTTCATCAATCCATAAGAGTTGCAACTCCAACAGTCATGGAAAATACTTATGGAAACCCTAAAAGTCGAGTGGTGGAATGGTTCTATCCTAAAATTCGTGGAATGTGTTTGTTTGTATAGAGTTTTACAAAACCGACCATGGATATAGCGTATGTCAAAAGATGTGCATACGCATCATGTGCGTATTTAATGCTAAATACGGCGCATGTCAGTTAACAAGCATAAGCTGTATGTGTGGTCTTTGACTTATGTTGACTTTGGGCATCTTGTGTACACGTCTTATGTACGTATATGGGCATATTTAACCTTCACTTTCTTCCAATTCTTCTCGGTATTCTGAATGTTTCTTTTTCTTTTTGCTCCACAAAATATAAAGTAAATCAGTACCATATCTTATAGGCTATGTGGGTTTCCACACTAGTATTTAGGATCCAAACACAACTAATCATTATTTACATTTTATAAAGGTTTGCACACCACTGACATTGGTATATGTTTTCTCTCACACACAATCATCTTATCATCTCTCACATACAATATGAAAACTCATTCTCTCTCTCTAAGAAACCAAAACTTACACCGGAAAAAAGAGCCATGCTAAATATACATTTTCTTTCTACTAACAAAACCTCTAGACCTTCGTTAACCTTAGCTAATGATTACCTATTAATTATCACCACCAGCCACCACACCCACAACCGAACCTCACCATTGCCGGAAACATCCCCTCCAGAATATTTAAAAGTAAGATCACTTTTTAGATCTCGAGCCCCTCTCCAAGATCCAATATTTAAAAGTAAGATCATATCTTTTGTAGAGAAAGATTGTTGTGATGCCTAAAATCCGGTTTACCGGAATTCCTAATATTCGTCTTACCGGAATTGTTGTTTTTTGGAAAATGGTGATTGGACATAAATGGGAGACGGAAATAAACAGGTGAAAAAAATAAATGAGATGAGAATCTCGTGATTTTAAATAGACAAGCAAATAATGAAAAAACGAAAGATTTTTGGTGAGAGAGTGAAATTGGAAAAAAGAAAGATTTCTAGTGAGAGAGTAAAATGAATTTTGCAGGCGATGTGTTTTGAATTGTGTGTGAAAAATACACGTTAGCGTGTGTAAGAAAAATAATACATCTACCTATATTATAAGTGAGTAGCTTGAAATCACTGTGAGGCCTTGAGCAAATGACACATCAACTATTGTGAAGCCTTGAGCAGATAACACATCAGCTTTTAAATTGCTTTGAAATTTTGTACTCATTCTTCCATTTCCTTCCGTGCTTCCTCAACCAACCCATTATTTTACACTCATTTTTCTCTAGCAACTACATCATCTCTACGGTTAGCTCTTTCTCTCTATATTAAAGCAAATGACATACGTCAACTCTAATATTTAGCTTTTTGGTTTTGAGAACCGCATGTCCTTCAAACCCTCTCTTTCATCTAAAGTTTTTCATATCCTACTCATCCTCTCTCAACAGGTAATGCACACTATCTCTTATTCTCTTTAATAATTTTGCCAAGAATTGCTCAAGTTTCTTTTTGTTATGCTTTTAGGCTTGATTTCTTTTTGAATTGATCAAGTTTCTTTTTGTTATGCTTTTAGGCTTGATCTCTTTTAGGATGTGATATAGATACCCTCCTTATGTTGTCACATCATAGGGTTTTGGTCTAACAGTATAACCCGCGATGCACACCGTACAAGCCCGTGATGCACCCAATCATTGGATACCCTCTCTTTGGGAGGGTGTGGATAACTTGTCCCTATTATTAACGATGTTTTTTTATCTTTCTAGAAAGAAGATGAGAATCATATTCTGTAAACAGACAAAAAAATGGTACCTAAATTATTACCTCATCCAAAATAAAAGTAGTATTGATGCAATTACTTTATTGTACTACCTGCTGCAATAGAGCAAACAAGAGAGGAAGAATGTGGTTGTCAAAGTCTCGAATGGTTTGCATTTTAACTTTTGTTTTTATTGTTTTTTGTCTTGATCTTATATAAGGAACCGCGGTTAAGGACCCAATACGTAGATGGAGCTTGGACTGGTGAATATGTGAGCAGCAGATTACCGAGCTTAACCAATCGTTATCTATAGGTTTTTTTCGAGCCTCATATTATATAAGGTTGTCAAACTGAGTCTTTACTAAACCTGATGTGTTTTGTATTTGATGATTATGTTATATGCAAGTCTTTTTGCTCTATTAAGGTAAGTGATCTAGAAGTTGATGAATTAGTGTATTGATATAAATAGATCTAGGCATTTAGCTAATAAAATGAGATGTTAGGTGCTTTTGTAAAGTTGGAAAATATGTCCATGGAAAGATTTTTTTTCTTTTCTTTCAAATTTAGTAATGCGTATGGCATATTTGTTCCTAGAAACTTTGTGATGCACTTTGTTTTATGTATATTAATCACTCAAGAACTCAATTTATCCTAAAACAATTTTATTTATTAATTATTCTTCTATTCTTAAATTAATTAAGTAGTTTCTTAATTATAGTTCATACACACATTTAATGCATATTATTTTATATTTTAGGTATTGTTATCATCAAAGTAACTTTTCTCAAATCAATTCAACTATTTTTTCTTGCTACACATGTTCTTACATGAAATTTTTCTCCAAATAATAGATAACAACTCTAATGTAAATTTGTTATATAGACAACATATGCTTTTTTGTAAAGATAATTGTTTTGTTGTATTCTTAATCATTATATAAATTATGTTTGTTATGAAAGCAAACTAAGTTAGCATTGGGCGTCATTAGGAATATGATATGAGTTTATTATATCTCACTTATTTTTTACTGAGACATAATTTTTTGAGTTTTTTCTTATAAATATTTCTAACATTTCTACAAGTTATATTTTATGGAGGTACATATTTCACATCATAAACTTAAGATACAACATGTAACCATTGTTCGTCGAATTGAAAGGTATGATGAGATTTCGAAAAAGATAAGTATGGCCTTCTACAATTCAAGATCTTTCTATCATATCAAAGAGATTTGTTAATGTGGAGTTGGTAGCTTTAAGGGTCAAAGTTAGGTAGGGATGATAGTAGGGTTGTAAACGAACTGAACGTTCAGTGAACATTTCATGAACGGTTCGGTAAAAAGTTCGTTTATGTTCGTTTATTTATTAAATGAACGAACATGAACAATATTTTACGATCGTTTAGTTAAATGAACGAACATGAACAAAAGTCACGTCCGTTTATTTATGTTCGTGAACCTCCGATTATGCGTTCGTTAACGTTCGTTTATGTTCATTTATTTATTTATGTTCGTATATCAAATCTTTTAATTGTATAATTTTTAAATTAGTTTGTTTAAACAAAACGACACTTATAAAACAATATTAGATGCATAATTTAATAAAGTTTATGATTGTTTGTGTATGTTCATTTATGTTCGATCTTTTATTTTCTTTTAGGGCTCGTTTAGTGTCTTAATGAACGGACATGAACAACTCATTTTGTTAATAAACGAACATGAACAAGAAATTTCGTCCGTTTAAGCGTTTATGTTCGTTTATTTGTCCGGTTAAAATTAAATCAACGAACATGAACAAGGCTCCGTTCGTGTTCGTCTGGTTCGTTTACAGCCCTAGATGGTAGATGTTGGAAACGTGTTGTATTCAATTTTCATTCTTATGTATTAATAATTTTAATACAGTAAAAAACACCGGTCGTTAAGAGACGTTGCCTACTCTCGGTGTTTTTCTATGGATCATTAAAAGAGTATTAATCACAATAAAGTTGCAAAACTGTTTATGCTTTTTACAATGTTTGAAGACTCATTATTACTGTATTTCGTGACACTTATATTTTCACATGTTACCTTATCAATGGTGTTGGAAAATTGGTTGGCAAAAGTGACTTTTGACTAACTTTGGACACAATTATCTATATATGTATATGTCACATATATGAGTAATAGTTTGTAGGTTCGTGTTCTCCTTGAAGAGAGCTTCGCAATAAGCCTTTATGTGTCCAAAATAGAGTTGATGTGAATGAGATATCGGGTCTCAAAGTTAGGCATTCGGTACCATGCCTAAAGAGGAAAAGTAGTTTATTTTCAATCCCACATCGGTGGGATGAGTAAACTTAGAGGGAGTCTATTGTGTATAAATAGAAGCCCTAATTCCACAAGTTTTACACACATCAAATCAATAGTTATTATTGATTTCCAACATATGGAATACGCATCTCTTAAGATGAAATTCCAGGCAGTTTATTTAAGTCCGACAGTACAACTTACTGTTTTGGCTGTTGTACCCTGGGAAACAGACGGCGGATCTGTTTTAAGGGAAGCGTGTCAAACACGTGCCTCGGCTTTTAGTGCTTCTTTGTTGATCTCTATTGGTGATCAAGTAAGTCTTTTGATTATTTTATTATTTTATTTAATTATCGTTTATCTGCTTACATTCTGTTTGTATTTAATTTTCTGTTATTTATTTACTGTTAATTTTATTTTTTGTAATTTAAATTTTATTAATAAAAGTGTAACCGTTTCCCTACAGTCTTAAAACAGATTCTGTTTAACAGAATTAAAACACTTTTTATTAAAATCTGATTTATTTTAATTAACAGATTTTATACAAACTGTTTTTCTGCTGAAACCAAGATTGTGTTTCTTTGAAAATCAGTTTTATAACTAAACAGAATTTTACTTAACAGATTTGGTATAACAGATTTATAAACGATTTTTAAAACAGTTTATTGAATCAGTTTTTATTGAAACCATGATGAGTTTCTTTTTCAAACTGATTTATTTAGTTTGTTTATTGCATATGTTATTGTTTAAATCTGGATTCTGAAACCAAGCTTGTGTTTCTCTGAATCATATTTGGTACAAGTTTACATAAACCATGTCGAGTTTATTAGATACCATATTGTTTTAACAGTTTTTGTGTTAAAATATTCACAAGTTAACTGATGGTAACATAAGTTGTGACCCTAGTCAATTTTGCGAATGTAATTGGTGCGCTAGTTACTAACATGGTTAAAAATCATGATGAAATCAGATTCATTGAAACCAAGTGGAGTTTCTTTGAAAAAAATCTCATAAAATACAAGTTGTTATCTTATTAGATTACTAGAACGTGTTTATTGAAACCAAGATGAGTTTGTTTGAAACAAAATCCGATAATATACAAGTTGTTATCATATTTTGTGGAAAAGTTTCTTTGACTTGTTTAGTTTATTTAAACCAAGTTGAGTTTAATTATAAACTAAATATAGTTCTTGAAACTTTATGCATTTGAAAGTAGATCTATAGAAACCTTGTTGAGTTTCTTTGAAAGAGTAAATCTATTTTGAAACCTTGTCGAGTTTCATTGTAGAATTATACCATGTGATGCAGATCTATTAAGATACTGTTAAGAAGATTGACAAAATCATATTACAAATTTGTTTTTGTTTAAAAACATTATGTAATATGTGATATTGTTTAATTTTTTAATCGAAATACTTGTTTAAAAGCGGTTTTGTATGGATCTTACAAAACAGTAGTGTTTTAAACAAAATTTGATGTTATCGTGTTTGTTAAGAAACACTTTGTGATATAGCAAGTTGTTAATTATTCCAAATTTAGTGTTACACTAATAACGGAATATTAACAGAATGTTCGGAATGTCATGAGTGACATCTAAAAAATCTGCTCCCGAACTTGATGAAAGGGAGACCGATACTCGAGTTATGTGTACGGTAGATGCTTTAAAGCATTCAGATTTTATGTGCCATAACTATGGGTTAAATGGCCTGAATGAAATGAAAATTGTTGCCAAGGCGGGATCCGACATTAGAAAATGGTGGATTAACACTTGGGCATCATGTCATGAGTATGATGATAAGAGTTTGGTTAACTCTTTCAAAGTAGCAGAAAATGGAGAGATGCAATCTATAGGCAACTCTATAACTGCTAATAGCAAGGGAAAATAAATGTGATGTTGAAATTCACATGTGGAAAAGATCTTAAGTGAACCAACACGTTGTATGTGCCAGAGATTCGTAGGAATCTTGTGTCTGGATGGTTGCTTAATAAATTTGGCTTTATTTTTATTTTAATCAAATAAAATTGAGTTAACATTGAACAAAATTTTGGTCAGTACGGGTTATGCCCTTCATTAAATGTTTAAGCTGAATCTATTTTTTTTAATAAAAATGAGTACGAATTCAGCTTATTTGATCCTTTGAATGTATAGCATGGCCAACTCGGACATGTTAATTTTAACTCAATACGTTTTTTAATTAAATAATCGAACACGGATTACAAAAGTTTATGTTGAAGCCAAATTGACAAGATTGTCTTTTCACTCGGTTGACCGTAAATTAACCGAACCCTTGATTCACATAGTTTTATGTGATTTGGAATCGATACCTACTAAGGTAGCAATTAGGTACTTCATCGTAATTGTTGATGGTAGCACAAAATATTGCGAATTTTACTTACTTGAGAGTAAGGATATAGACAAGATTGATCTATACAAATAAGTTAAGAATCAACTTATTATCGAAAAAAGGTGGTTCGAAGTGATATTGGAGGTGAATATGTGTCTCCATTTCATGTATGTTCTAAACATGGAATAAGACATAAATTTATTGCTCCTTATACACCACAACATAATTGTTGATAGAAAAGAACTGTGCCTTAAAGATATGGTTATGCCATGTTGTTAAAGTCATGGTTTAAGCCATGGCATGTGGGGGAAAGCGGTTTTATTGGCTACTTATCTTTTAGATAAGATCCCCTGTAAGGAAAAGAAGATAGTTCTATGAACTATGGATGGGAAGAAAAACATCCTATAAGTACTTATGAATGTGGGGGTGTCTATCTGTCCCGGCACCCAAGGATCAAAATATTGGACCTAAAACTGTGGATTGTATATTTTGTGATATGCTCATTACAGTAGTGCTTATCATTTATTTGGATATGATTCAGAAAATATGAATATATACAAAGATATGATAATGGAATCAAGGAAAACTTTTATTATTTGAAACTGTGTTTCCTTATTTATCCGAGGAAAATGGATGTTCATCTAGACTAGATGATACAGTTGTCCATGATGAGAGGCAACTAATTGATGATGTTTTTCATGATGAGAGACATCAAGATGAGAATGTTGTTCGTGATAAGAGACAACAAAGGAGTTGATAATGATCTCCAAGATGAGAGACAAGATCAAACTGAGGAAGAAGAGGTTGAACCTAGAAGAAGCAAAGGGCAAGAACCGAGAAATCGTTTGGACCCGATTTTGTTTCTTTTATGGTTGAAAACGAACCTACTTCATACCGAGAGGCGGTTACTTCCTCAGAAGGGCCTCAATGGAAAGAAGCCATTAAAAGTGAAATAGATTCTATTTTACAAAATCATACTTGGGAGCTCGTGGATTTACCTCCTGGTTGTAAACCACTAGGCTATAAATGGATCTTCAAGAAGAAGATGAAAGCCGATGACACCATTGACAAGTATAATGCAAGATTAGTAATCAAAGGATTTAGACAACGAGAAGGTCTTGATTACTTTGATACATATTCGCTTGTTACGCGAATAACCTCAATTAGGATGATACTTGCTATTGCCGCTTTAAGAAATTTGGAAGTTCACCAAATGGATGTGAAAACGGCATTTCTAAACGGAGATTTAGAAGAGGAAATCTACATGAACCAACCCGAGGGTTTCATGGCTCCTGGACAAGAGAACAAAGTTTGTAGGCTTGTTAAGTCATTATATGGCTTAAAGCAAGCTCCCAAACAATGACATCAAATTTTTTTTTCACGTCATGTCAGAACGTGGATTTAAAAATAACGGATGTTTGTGGAAAGAAATAATTGCTAGTATATATGTAATCATGTGTCTATACATAGATGGTATACTTATCACTGAAAGTGATAACAAGATGATCAAATCCACTAATGAAATGTTGGAGTCAAGATTTGACATGAACTACATTGGCTGCTCGATATGATTCTTGGAACTAAGATTATATGAAACCAAATGGATTTGTTTTGAAGTCAAAAACACTATAAGGACAATATTCTTGAGAGGTTCAATGTGGGGGATTCCGGCCTAGCTAGAACTCCAATGACATCTTTTAAATCTATTTATAATAGAGGTAGAGGTGTTGCCTATTTTGAATACTCAGAGAATATTGGGCGTCTTATGTGTCTAATGACGTGTGTAAGACTTGATTTAGAAGTTATAATCAAGTTAAGTAAATATACCAGTGATTCAAGTGATGACCATTTGAATAGTATTACACAAGTACTATTTTATTTACGATATTGCATTTTGGAAGATATCCAACTGCTATCTAATGATAGAGTAATGCAAATATGGATTCTTACATAAAAGAATCTGGATCCACTAGAGCGGATGTATTGACTCTACGTGGGAAGCTGTGTCTTGGAAATCTTGAAAGTATTTCAAACAGACTTTTATAGCTAAATCTATGATGGAATTTGAATTTATCATTTGAGATAAATTTATAGAATATGCGGATATCTGCGTTAATTCGTAGAGGACATACCAAGATGGCGTAAACCGGTAACGACCATCTATATAAAGTGTGATAGTCAATTGGAAATTGACAGAGCTCATATCACAATGTAAAACGGTAAGTCAAGACATATCCATCATAGACGTTGATTGGTGCGACAACTACTCTCAACTAGAGTTATCACGATTGACTACGTAAAGTCAATAGATAACATCGCGGATCCGCTTACGAAAGGCTTAAGCAGAGAGTTAGTTAGTAAGTCGTCTAAAGGAATGGGACTAAAGCCCTTAAAGGAATGAGTTTATATGAAGGAAAACCTAACCCAGTTGACTGGAGATCCCAAGATCTGGGTTCAATAGGACAACCTAATCATATAAATGTGGGGGAAGTCACGTCAATATGGGGGAGTTACTTAACATTGTAACTTCCTAGTCCATTCCTATAACAAATGTGACTTGTTGAGAGGTTAAACATATGGCTTTAATGATTCAGGATGAAATCACAAAGCATAATGATTCGAGATGAAATCACAAAACATATGTTTTTAATGATTCAAGATGAAATCACCTATGTGAGAGAGAAGTGAGGTCGCTTTGAAGGGAATTATGGGGGCGCAAATCCTAAGAGCTCTTGCAGAACCAGGCTAGTGTTCATGACCATAACGAACATGACTATGAGGACTTGATAATGTCAAGGAGAGTCTTGTGTGAAGTGTAATGTCGTCTACGTAAACAGAGGCCGAGTTCAAGGACATCGCGTCTACTCGGATCTAGGAGACTAAGTGCATCTCACAAGGGAAGGTTCAAAGGGTCACACCTACCTATCCTTTGCAAGATTCAACTATTGGAATTTCATCGTAATTTTTGTGTATTACGACCGATCTCCATTCATGTGGGGGATTGTTGGAAAATTGGTTGGCAAAAGTGACTTTTGACCAACTTTGGACACAATTATCTATATATGTATATGTCACATATATGAGTAATAGTTTGTAGGTTCGTGTTCTCCTTGAAGAGAGCTTCGCAATAAGCCTTTATGTGTCCAAAATAGAGTTGATGTGAATGAGATATCGGGTCTCAAAGTTAGGCATTCGGTACCATGCCTAAAGAGGAAAAGTAGTTTATTTTCAATCCCACATCGGTGGGATGAGTAAACTTAGAGGGAGTCTATTGTGTATAAATAGAAGCCCTAATTCCACAAGTTTTACACACATCAAATCAATAGTTATTATTGATTTCCAACATATGGAATACGCATCTCTTAAGATGAAATTCCAGGCAGTTTATTTAAGTCTGACAGTACAACTTACTGTTTTGGCTGTTGTACCCTGGGAAACAGACGGCGGATCTGTTTTAAGGGAAGCGTGTCAAACACGTGCCTCGGCTTTTAGTGCTTCTTTGTTGATCTCTATTGGTGATCAAGTAAGTCTTTTGACTATTTTATTATTTTATTTAATTATCGTTTATCTGCTTACATTCTGTTTGTAGTTAATTTTCTGTTATTTATTTACTGTTAATTTTATTTTTTGTAATTTAGATTTTATTACTAAAAGTGTAACCGTTTCCCTACAAATGGTGCACTCATGTTGAATCAATTTAGACATGCCAATCTTAAAAACAATGAATGATCTCGGGATGTGCTATGCACGGCCTATAGAATTACCTAATTTATTCAATAAATTAGTGATGGAGATGAGTATGGGGATTAACTGCTCAAAATTTTATGAGTGGTGTTGTCAATGGTGTGCGAAGCATACCACCCAAAAAAGCAATAACGAAAGGATACTGACATGTAAAACATGTAACTATTTGATGATGATATCACAATTTCATAGGGAACAACAAATCTCACACTCTATTTTTGGTCGAAACGTAATGCATTTACTTTGTACATGATGAGATGAATACAAGGTCTTTTAGCTTAAATTGGATTTCATAACATATTTAACAAACCCAACAAAGACTGCAGAATTGACTTAGGGGTTAAAAGATGTGTTAATTTACATAACAAACTGTGTTAGAGGTGGCAAAATAGGTGAATCGGGTCGCTTCACGGGTCTAGATGAGTTTGGGTTTAAATGGGTCACGTGTTTAGATGGGTCTTCTAGAAACATGGGTCCGTCTCTAAATGGGTTTTGGTCATTTTCAAAAAAAGTTTTTTTTTTTTTTTTTTTTTTTTTTTTTTTTTTTTTTTTTTTTTTTTTTTAGTAAAATATGAAGAAAGTGAAAAAAAGTAAATAAAATAAAATAAAAATAATTTTGACCCGCTAGACCTGCTTAAACCCATTGGGTAATTATTCTATAATTGCACTTTCTATCAAATAAACAATTAGACCCATCTCCCAACCTCTAATAAAGATTTACCCAACTAGACCCATATTTAACCAATGTGTCTCAAATTTCCACCTCTACTATTAGTGTAGGACACATGATATAATCATAATTTGGCTAATCGAACTTAATGCATGGGTACTCGAAGAATTAAGAATAGTAGCAAAACACAAGTAACCAAAAACCCTTAAATGATAGAGTGAAGGCATTTTTCATATATAAGTTCACAAGGTGATTTTCCATTTAGCACAGATGAAAAAAAAATCTGTCAATCAAGTAAGTAGCGGTTAGAACACGGTCGATCGACATTTTTTAAAGGAATTCCTTAAAAGCAGAAAGGATCTTCTTATGTGTCATAAAAGTGCAGCAATTTTCTTTTTTTTTTTTTTTTTTTTTTTTTTTTCTCAAAGAGGTTGCTTGTAGTTTTGGAGGACACTATTAAAATAATATTTTCCGAGTTAGTGGTGTATTTTTGCGTCAACAATTACACTAACTCAAAAATATAATAAATGTGGTGTTAAAATGTTGTGAAAGATAAACTGATAAAAGTAACTATAACGTATACATTGTGCATTAACACTTGTATTTACTTAAAAGTTTTTTTTAAAGCCAACTAATTATCTCACAATGTCCTAAGCAGGACTTGAACATGCAACCATTTTGATTGGGGACATTCTCACACATAGGGTAACATTAGGACATAAGTCATTTGGTTACTTTTAATTTTCAAAATCAGGATCCTACTCAGGATCGTTTTCGTTTTTGTAAGATCGAGATCGTGTGATTGGATTGGGATCCCAAGATCCTACTATAATGCCATTATCTTAATAGTCTTTGTCCTAAATTATGAATATGACATGTTTAAGAAGATTAACATGTTGATTTTTAGATTCTATAAAACATAATTCATAACTTTATAGTTTTTTAGTTTGCGATTCGAGAAAAGTAAGATGAGATCATATTAGATCTTAAGATCATATGGTCACGATCGAGACCTTATTATAAAATCTTAAGCTTGCTAAGATCCTACGTAGAATCCGGATCGTTTTTGCTATGTAGTATCATAAAAACGTAAGATCCTAAAATCAAGATCGAGATCTTAACAATCATGCTTAAAAGTTTATTATTTACATCTTAAATAATAACAATTGCAGCTAGTTAATTGAAAAGTTAAGGGACTCGAAGTGGATAAGAAGAAAAAAGGTAAGGGATAAAAACTGAAGAATAGCGTTGACCAGATCTGTTTTTCAGTTCGTTTCTGATCTATCCCCAAACGTGTAACACCAGTTTGTTTCTCATTGCATAATTTTTACATACAAAACAAACACACTCTTTCAATGGCTTCTACTTCAGTTTCATCCATTCAAAAAAGCTTCAAGTATGATGTCTTCTTGAGCTTTAGAGGCGAAGACACTCGAAAGAACTTCGTTGATCATCTGTATCATGCTCTTACACAAAAAGGTATTGAAACGTACAAAGATGACGAGAAAATTAAGCAAGGGAATATGATCAGTGATGAGCTTATCCAAGCCATTGAAGACTCAAAATTTTACATTATTGTTTTTTCAAAGAACTATGCTTCTTCATCTTGGTGCTTGGAAGAGCTTGTTAAGATTATGGAATGCCAGACGATGGACGAGCACACTGCTTACCCCGTGTTCTATGATGTGGAGCCCACTGAAGTTCGCAAACAAAGTGGGTCAGTTGGAGATGCATTTGCAAAACATAAAGAGGTTGTTGCTGCTGGGAAATGGAGGGAGGCTTTGAAAGAAGCATCTGATTTGGCTGGCTGGGAGTTGAAAAGCATTGCTAATGGGTGGGTAAATTTCTTCATCATATGTCTAGGCAACATTCTTTGATTTGACTTCTTTTCGATCTACGATTGAATGATTTCCAATGTATAAATAATTAATGGCTTTCAAAAAAACATGTTTAATCTCAAATGGGTCAAATGGGTAAATAACTATTTATAGCCTAACATGATGTATTTTTAATGCATATAACCATAAAGCAGTTTTTTATTCACAAACTTAAGATTTTTTCGGTAGTGACATATGACCTTAAAAGCATTTCTTAATGAATTGAAACGAGTATGCTATAAGTTAGATGTTGAAGGGAAGTGTTTGCGGGTAGACCCAACCTGTTTTGACCCGGAAAAATTTACCTTATACCCAGCCTATCTGTTATTCATTTACTATCTAACTGATAGCTGATTCTTTGCCATTACTTCATTATACAATTGTATGTGTTATATATCTGAAATTTGATTGTTAAAGTAGGATTTTTAACAATCTTATTCTACATACAGGCATGAAGCTAAATTTATCCAAAAGATTGTTCAAGAGATTTCACTAGAGTTACGCTCCATCAATTTCGGCTTGGATGAAAAGTTAGTCGGCATGGAGACTCGTGTAAACGAAGTAATTTCATCCTTAGAACCTGGTGTTGATGATGTTCGCATGCTAGGGATATGGGGGATGGGAGGTGCGGGGAAGACAACTTTGGCAAGAGCTATATTTGGTCAACTATCCATTCAGTTCGAAGGTGAAAGCTTTATTGAAAACGTCAGGGAAGTTTCAAAAGCCTCTTCGGAGGGTCTAAAGAAGTTGCAGAAACAAGTACTTTCAGATGTTTTAAAGGATCAAAACATTGAAGTAAGTAGTGTCTTTGGCGGTAAAAGTATGATGCAAAGGAGGATGCGTGGTAGAAAGGTACTTGTTGTTCTTGATGACGTCGATCATAAAGACCAGCTTGAGGCGTTAGCCGGTGACTGTAATTGGTTTGAGCCGGGAAGTAGAATCATAATTACAACAAGAGATGAACAAGTACTGGTAGCCCACCGAGTGAGCTTGATTCATAATGTGACTTTGTTATCTCAAGCGTAAGCGAGATGCCTCTTCAGTAGGTATGCGTTTCGAAGAGAGATTCCAACTCAAAGGTACGAAGAGCTATCAGGACAAGTTGTACAATATGCTCATGGTCTTCCCTTAACAATCAAAGTTTTGGGTTCATTTCTTTGTGGTCAAAGTGAGAATTTTTGGATAGCGACCATTGAAAGACTAAAAACAATTCCATTTAAGGATACTATGGATAGATTGGAAATAAGTTTTGATGGTCTAGAGGATGATTACAAGGAAATATTCTTAGATGTTGCATGTATACTAAAAGGTCAGTGGAAAGGATATGCAATTAGAGTGCTTGAAAGCCGTGGATTTCATGCTGAAGTTGGTTTAAGAGTTCTTGAGCAGAAATCTCTTATAACTATTTCTGAAATTGGATCCTTGGGGATGCATGACCATTTAGAAGAAATGGGAAGGAATATTGTTCGTCGGTCACACCCGGATGAACCTCAAAGTCATAGCCGATTGTGGGTTAACGAGGAAATTGAGTATATATTGACTAATGAAATGGTAAGAATTGAGGAAATTGAGTATATATTGGTCCGTATGGGCTTTCTAGATATTTCATTTTTGGTCCAATAGTTTGAAAATTTTCGGGTTTAGTCTAAAATGAAACATCCTTGGGATTGGTCCAAATTCCAAACTCTGTTAGTTTGACTATTTGACCGTCACTTTTCTTATAAAAAACACATTAACAATTCCTCTTTGTGTCTCTAGAAAGTTTTCCCCAAATTCACTTTCTCTATATTAATCATTCAAAAATTCATTAATTCGAATCAAATTATCATTCAATTCATTTTATATCATCTTCATTCACTCTCAATTTGATAATTTGATCAGTGATTTTGGGCGTTTTGAAATTTAGGGTTCCGACAAAAATTAAGGGGTTTTATTTTTTCGATTTCAGGGTACCCAAGCAACTAAATGTCTATCCTTACGGTCATGGGATTTGAGTGCTGAAATTGCAGTAAAAGGTCTAGCAAAAATGAAGGATCTTAGATTTGTTTATATGAATCTCGATAAGCATTATTGTACTGAGAGCAATATTGTTGAATTTGATAAAGTTAGCGAATACCTTCCAAGTTCCTTACGATTTATGGAATGGTGGGGTTTTCCTTTTTCGAGTTTACCGAATACATTTCAAGGAAAACATCTTGTTGAACTTGAAATATGTCAGAGCACTATTATTCAACTTTGGGAAGATGGAGAAGAAAAGGTAGAATAATGGTTAAATATATTTTTTGTTTTTCATGATTCATTTTGATCCTATATATCTATTGGTTTGTCATTGCACCAATATTAACTGTTTTTTGTACTTATGTTAGGTTCTAAATAACCTCGGGTTCCTCAGAATCGCGTTTTCAAAGTTGAGGACCTTTGACCTTAGGTTGGCTCCAAATCTTGAGCAGTTGACTATTGACTTTTGTGATGATTTCGGAGAGCTTCATATGCCTGCTGAAAGTCTAAAGCTCCAAGAGCTCAACCTCAGTCATTCAAAGTTGAGGACCCTTGACCTTGGGCTGACTCCAAATCTCGAATACATAGATCTTGAAAATTGTTATGATTTGGTAGAAATTAATGCTCCCATTGGATGTCTGAAAAAGCTTGACTTCTTAGACCTAAGTGGTTGTGGGAGGTTTAAGTCTTTTGTGTTTGACAAATGGTCTCAACCAGCTGTGGCTGGTTCTTTATCTGAGTTACATCTGATTGCAGAACCCACAGATGATTGCCAATTATACTCCGACAATGATTCTCCAAAGTTTCGGTTTAAATGTTATTATATAGAAGATCCAGATTCATCGTTTGGAAATCTTGAAAGGCTAATTTCTCTAGGTCTTTGTGCTTGTACAAACCTTGAGAGTTTTTCAAGAAGCATTTGTAGTTTACAATGTATAAGAAAGCTTACACTTGAAGGCAGTATTACAGAAGCACCCCGGGACCTTGACCAGTTAGAATGTCTAGAGGAGCTAACGTTTTCATCTACAGAGATTAAACATCTTCCAGATAGCATTTGTAAGTTGAAACATCTCAAGTCTCTCGAACTTAAATCATGTTTTCTTCTAGAGAAGTTACCTGATGATCTTGGCCAAATAGAATCTCTAGAGACGCTAATTATAACAAATTGTAACCGTTTACTAGATATTCCAAACAACATGGGTAAGATAAAATGTGTTATATCACCAAAGGTCTACAAGCGCTATACTCATGGGAAATACAAGCAGCAGCCCATAAATGAAGCAGTTGACAGACCCACAGGAGCCAATACATAAATAACAGGTACATACTCTGTCTCTGTTTTTGTATTGATCGCCTAACATTTGTCCATTTTAACGTCATTTTTTCTAACTCGATTTAATTGTTTATGTTTTTCACCAGGCATTGTTGATTGTTTTCACGTGCTTAGATTCTTCATCGCGTCACTTGGATTTTTTAAGTGATTGTAGATTGTTGATTGTTGATTATTTTTAAGTGATTGTAGCGCATCAGTTTTGGGCATTGATAGTTTTCTCCGGTACACTCCCAAAAGTACTATCATTTGTAAATAAGTGTTTCAAATTATGATTTCTTGTATCTTTCAGTATTACTATACTAGTACTTTCTATTACATTGTTAGATTAAACTATAATGCACATCTTGGATTTTTTACTAATTACTAACTCATAGTAGAATTTGAATGGTCAAGATTGGGAGGTGATTATGGAAATGTAGTAATGGGGTTATGGGTCTTGGTGCATTAATGGTGAATTCGAAAGTGCTATATTGCTGTATTAAGGAGGAATGTGCAGCTGAATGGTAGCAAGAGAGAGATGCAGCTGTATAGATGATTGCTATGTTTTGTCTCTGTTTGTCAGAGATATGTGATTACTAGCTTGTCATAGTTCATTTCTCGTTGTAACTGATATCAGATAGGCTTAAGTGTTGTTGTTTTGTGTATCCTGGTACGGGCATGTCCGTCCAGTTTTGTGCTGTTTAACTGCTGTACAAAAGCTTCATATTAATATATTCATTCACCCCTTGCACCAAAAAAATATAGTAGAATTTGAAGTTAGATAAGTTAATTCATGGAGTTCAATAAACACAGTTGACTTCCTAAAAAGTCCAACTTTGTTCTTGATAAAAATGGTCAGAATTTTACATGCGGCTGTGGATGACTGGATGAGCATGTAAATAAGAAACTTAAGAAAGTGTTATAAGTTATTAATGATCATATATAAGTTTTGATTCACATAAATAAGCTCTACATTTGGATGAAATCATTAAACATAAAAGCATTTGACTTTTTAAGTCAAACTATTAGATTTCATCGGATTCTACTGAGATTTATATGAAATTGAACCGAAAAACAAATTTAAATGATAAGAAATTATCATGGCTTGAACCTTTTATGTTTATGATAGCCATTGAGTAATCATATGTTGTCTTTGTCATGTTTGGGCTACAAACTGTAGAATGTACAATTCGGACAATAGTTTGACATGGTAAAACTGAAGTAACACAGAACGTTGCTTATAATTAGAACCACGTCAAATTTGACCACATACACGTACAGAATATGACACCAAGCTTTGTTACTAAAAACTCAGCTTCTTTGTTACAGTACACGGAACTGGTTTCATGCAACAGAGTTGACTTCTTCAGAAAGTCAACTGCATTGCTGTTGAAAAGGTTCGATTTTGATATGACTTTGCATACTATCATGTTATCATTTAAAGAAGTTTTTGAAAGCTTAAAAGAGAACTTTATAAAAGGGTAAGAACTAAATATGCGATTCACTCATGTCTCCAAATCATTAACAACTTTGAAGCTCTAGAACAAGTTTCAATCTTTGTTAGACAAAGTAGAGGTAAAACCATTGTTCATAAGCCAAAATGGAGCCTTAAGTCTTGCTTAATTAGTAAATGCTAATCAATTGATGGATTAAAATTAGTGGTTGTTGATCAAACATGACCTGGCACTTATGATTCAGAAAAATGTAGTCAATATTTTATTCAAGTTTTGATTTTTCACACTTTGGCCACAAGGTTTTAAACTGTAAGTTTGATTATTTGCATTTTGAACACTAGTACTAAAAATAATCTATAGTTAAGTAAATTTCTAAATGGTAGCCAGTGTAGCTTCAAGACTCTGTGGTTTATGGACCATTTTCAGACATTTGTTAGATCAGAACATGAGGGTCGTCTATACGTTTATCCGCATTATGAGAATTTACTTGGCATTAGTAATGAGATAGAGAATTAATGCAAATATAAAAGTAAAATATGATGTTGGTTAACTCAAAATTGGTAATGATATAAATTTGTAACGCTTATATAAATCTCCTAAAAAATAATGATATAAATCTACCACGGTTCTTTATGTATTATTTCAATGGAAAATGCTAAACATTCCTACATTTTAAGCCTACAAAGTGTCCTACTCACAGGATCATGCCAATTGGCGAAACTGACGGTTTTGATGCAAAGAGAGAATGAGTGAGAAAAAATATATAATATTGTTGTGAGTGCAGAAGGATTTGTATGATGAAAATATAGGAATGTGTAGCAAAGCTCTATTTCAATGGCGTCTACTTTCATTAAAAAAATGACGTCTACTTGATATTCATCAATTCAAAAGAGCTTTAAATATGAATTGATTTATTGGTCAATTGCTACACTGCCCCAAGGAATTCGAAAACCCTCAAAATGCGGTTTGTTTTGGGTAGAAAATGGGCCAGAATCGTAACCCAGTAAAAAGGTGAATACTTTGTTTTAAGTTTTGGTTTTTCACATTTCGACCACAAGGTTTTAAATAAAAGTTTATTTATTTGCACTTTGGCCAAAAGGTTTATAAAAAGTAGTGCATGGCCCCCCGACTTGACTAACAATTTTACACTGTAAACATATTGAAATGGCCATAATATATACAACTAATAGAACTTTGCTTAATAGAAAGCTTGAAATTTAATTTACATCAAACAAATGTAACCTTGGACCTTATATATGACCCCCGGGATGCAACCTTGGACCTTCTCGCGAGGTATAAACCCTGTGGATAAGATCTTAACCCTTCTGCAAACCCATTAGGTGATTTTGAAGCACCTTCATTTCATTAGGTTTTGATTTTGATTTCGAACCCCAAATCACACCCACACCCCAAGTTATGTTTACTTAAAAGTTTATTAATTACATCGTAAATAACAATTGCAGCTAGTTAGCTGAAAAGTTAAGGGACTCGAAGTGGATAAAAGAAAAAAGGTAAGGGATCAAAACTGAAGATTAGCGTTGACCAGATCTGTTTTTCAGTTCGTTTCTGATCTATCCCCAAACGTCTAACACCAGTTTATTTCTCATTGCATAATTTTTACATACAAAACAAACACGCTCTTTCAATGGCTTCTACTTCAGTTTCATCCATTCAAAACAGCTTCAAGTATGATGTCTTCTTAAGCTTTAGAGGCGAAGACACTCGAAAGAACTTTGTTGATCATCTGTATCATGCTCTAGAAAATAAAGGCATTTACACATACAAAGATGATGAGAAAATCAAGCAAGGGAATATGATCAGTGATGAGCTTATCCAAGCCATTGAAGACTCAAAATTTTATATCATTGTCTTTTCAAAGAACTATGCTTCTTCATCTTGGTGCTTGGAAGAGCTTGTTAAGATTATGGAATGCCGGAAAGGTTTTGGGCATACTGCTTATCCCGTGTTCTACGATGTGGAGCCCACTGAAGTTCGCAAACAAAGTGGGTCAGTTGGAGATGCATTTGCAAAACATAAAGAGGATGAAGCTGCTGGGAAATGGAGGGAGGCTTTGAAAGAAGCATCTGATTTGGCTGGCTGGGAACTGAAAAGCATTGCTAATGGGTGAGTAAATTTCTTCATCATATCGATCTATGCAAATAATGTTTTTAGCAAACAACCTCTTAGAGCATATGGTGTTAAACCAACTTTTTATAACACTACCAAAGTACCAAGTCATGTTAACAAGTCACTGTTTTTAACAAGTTTAAATGTGAGTGGTACTATTTTTCTCTCTTTTGTCATTACCTTTCCTCTATAAATTTTGGTGGTACAGTGAAAAGTTCATGTGTATGGTTTGCCTATGTCACCATGAACAAGTTTTTTTTTTTTTTTTTTTTTTTTTTTTTTTTTTTTTTTTTTTTTAATAAGGCTTATTGTTTCCTCACAAGTGGTCAAGGAATCAAATCTACCTTGCTAGGTGTGTACATTTGGGGGTGGCGAGGGAAGAGTTGGAAAAGCTCCCATGATTAAATTGGTTAGGTTGCGTACATCTGAGTAAAAAACACTCGCCCTCCCGGGTAACCTCAACATGCAAAAACCTCATTCGTTCACCCGTTTTATGAGGAAGTGAAGAAAAGTGTATTACTGGTAGACCCGACGAGTTTTGAATAGTGCAAAGTTTACCCGTACCTAACAAACACATCTGTTACTCATTCACTATTCATTACATATCATATATAATTACATCAACATTTACTTCTTATGTGATTTATGTCACTATTATAGATTTAAAAAAAATGTTTGGAAATTATCACAAGCTAAATGAATCTTTATTTACCATATAGGCATGAAGCTAAGTTCATACAGAAAATCGTTGAAGAGATTTCACTAGAGTTACGTTTCATCAATTCGAGCATTGATGGAGATTTAATAGGCATGGAGACCCGTGTAAACGAAGTAATTTCATCCTTAGAACCTAGTGTTGGTGATGTTCGCATGCTAGGGATATGGGGGATGGGAGGTGCGGGGAAGACAACTTTGGCAAGAGCTATATTTGATCAAATATCCAATCAGTTCGAAGGTGAAAGCTTTATTGAAAACGTCAGGGAAGTTTCAAAAGCCTCTTTGACTGGTCTAAAGGAGTTGCAGAAACATGTTCTTTCAGATGTTTTAAAGGATCAAAACATTAAAGTAAGCAGTGTTTCTAGCGGAAAAAGTATGATGCAAAAGATGATGCGTGGTAGAAAGGTACTTGTTGTTCTTGATGACGTCGATCATAAAGATCAGCTTGAGGCGTTAGCCGGAGACCTTAATTGGTTTAAGCCGGGAAGTAAAGTTATAATTACAACAAGAGATGAGCAAGTACTAGTAGCCCACCGAGTGAGCTTGATTCATAATGTGACTTTGTTATCTCAAGCGGAAGCAGGTTGCCTCTTCAGGAGGTATGCGTTTGGAAGAGAGATTCCAACTCGTGGGTACGAAGAGCTATCAAGACAAGTTGTACAATATGCTCATGGTCTTCCCTTAACGATCAAAGTTTTGGGTTCATTTCTTTGTGGTCAAAGTGAACCTTACTGGGTAGATGCCATAGAAAGACTAAAAACCATTCCATTAACGGCAACTATGGATAGATTGGAAATAAGCTTTAATGGTCTAGATAATGATCACAAAGAAATATTCTTAGATGTTGCATGCATACTAAAAGGTTTCCCCAAAGAATATGCAATTAGAGTGCTTGAAAGCTGTGGATTTCATGCTGAAGTTGGTTTAAGAGTTCTTGAGCAGAAATCTCTTATAACTATTTCTAAATATGGGTACTTGGGGATGCATGATCATTTAGAAGAAATGGGAAGGAATATTGTTCGTCGGTCACACCCTGATGAACCTCAAAGACATAGCCGATTGTGGGTTAAAAAGGAAATCGAGTATATATTGACTAATGACCTGGTAAGAATTAAGTTATGATTTAATAAAACTGAGAGTTAACTACATTTCATTTTTGCTCCGGTAGTTAAAAAAGTTATGGGTTTGGTCCAAATTTCCTAACTTTGTTAGTTTGACCATTTAATAAAAGGATATTATTGTTTTTTTAAGTGTATTATGTTAGACAAAATAAAAAGTTACGGTCACTTTTCGTATAAAAAACACATAACAAGTTTTACCCAAATTCACTTTCTCTCTCTAATAATCAGTCAAAAATTCTTTAATTCGAATCGTGTGATCATTCAATTCGCTTTATATCATCTTCATTTCACTTTCAATTTGATAATGTTTTTAGTGATTTTGGGCGTTTTGAAATTTAGGGTTCCGACAAAAATTAAGGGGTTTTATTTTTTCGATTTCAGGGTACCCAAGCAACTAAATGTCTAAACTTCTGGTCACCGGGTTTGAGTGCTGAAATTGCAGTAAAAGGTCTAGCAAAAATGAAGGATCTTAGATTCATTGACATAGTGGATTATAATGAGAGGAATATTGTTGAATTTGATAAAGTTAGCGAATACCTTCCAAGTTCCTTACGATTTATGAGATGGTGGGGTTTTCCTTTTTCGAGTTTACCGAATACTTTTCAAGGAAAATATCTTGTTGAACTTGAATTGTATAACAGCAAGATTGTTCAACTTTGGGAAGATGGAGAAGAAAAGGCAGAATAATGGTTAAATATATTTGTTGTTTTTCATGATTCATTATGATCCTATATATAATATCTATTGGTTTGTCATTGCTCAAATATTAATTGTTTTTTTGTACTTATGTTAGGTTCTTCATAAGCTAAGGTTCCTCGCTATCAGGTATTCAAAATTGAGGACCTTTGACCTTAGGTTGGCTCCAAATCTTGAGCAGTTGACTATTTACTATTGTCTTGATTTCATAGAGCTTCATATGCCTGCTGAAAGTCTAAAGCTCCAAGAGCTCAACCTCAGTCATTCAAAGTTGAGGATCCTTGACCTTGGGCTGACTCCAAATCTCAAAAGGTTATATCTTATAAATTGTTATGATTTGGTAGAAATTAATGCTCCAGTTGGATATCTGAAAAAGCTTGACTTCTTAGACTTAAGTGGTTGTGGGAGGTTTAAGTCATTTGTGTTTAACAAATGGTCTCAACCAGTTGTGGCTGGTTCTTTATCTGAGTTACATCTGATTGCGGAACCCACAGATGTTTGCCTATTGCACTCCGACAATGATTCTCCAAAGTTTCAGTTTTCATGTCATTATCAAGAAGATAAAGCTTCATCGTTTGGAAATCTTGAAAGGCTATTTTCTCTAGGTCTGTGTCCTTGTACCAACCTTGAGAGTTTTTCAAGAAGCATTTGTAGTTTACAAGGTATAAAAAAGCTTACACTTGAAGGCAGTATTACAGAAGCACCCCGAGACCTTGACCAATTAGAATGTATAGAGGAGCTAATTTTTTCATCTACAGAGATTAGAAATCTTCCAGATAGCATTTGTAAGTTGAAACATCTCAAGTCTCTCGAACTTAAATCATGTTTTCTTCTTGAGAAGTTACCTGATGATCTTGGCCAAATAGAATCTCTAGAGACGTTAACCATAACCTATTGTAACCGTTTACGAGATATTCCAAACAACATGGGTAAGATAAAATGTGTTATATCACAAAAGGTCTACAAGCGCTATACTCACGGAAAATACAAGCAGCGGCCCCATAAATGAGGCAGTTGACAGACCCACCGGAGCCAATACATAAATAACAGGTACATTCTCTGTCTCTGTTTTTGTATTGATCGCCTTACATGACAACAACTAATCTGTCTGTTTTATATATGTTTTTACTTTGGATTCTGACATTTGTCCCATTCAAACGTTATTTTTTCTAACTTGATGTAATTTTTTATGTTTTTTTCTTTCACTAGGCATTGTTGATTGTTTTCACGTCACTTAAATGAACCAAAGGATCATTGTTGACTGATGATTATTTTCAAGTGTTTCTCGCTCAATCTGTTTTGGTCATTGATGATTTTCTCTGGTACACTTCCAAAAGTACTATCATTTGTAAATAAGTGTTTCAAATTATGATTTCTTTTATCTTTCAATATTACTGTATTAGTACTTTTTACTGTAAATCATTGTAGAATTTGAAGTTAGATAAGTTAATTCTTGGAGCTCAATAAACACAGTTGACTTCTTAGAAAGTCCAACTTTGTTCTTGACAAAAATGGTCAGACTTTTACATGAGACTATAGATGATCATGTAAATAACAAACTTAAGAAAGTTTGTAAGTTATAAATTGGATGAAATTATTAAACATAAAAGCATCTGACCTTTTGAGTCAAACTATTGGCTTTCAACGAATTTTACTGAGACTTTTATGAAATTGAACTGAAAAACATATTTCAGTGATAAGAAATTATCAGAGCATCAACTGTTTGTGTTTTTAAAGCCATTGAGTACTCATATGTTGTCTTTGTCATGGTTGGCTACAAACTGTAGAATGTACAATTCGGACAATAGTTTGACATGGTAAAACTGAAGTAACACAAAACGTTGCTTACTAAAACCGCGTCAGTACTGACCAGATACACGTACAGGACATGACAGCAAGCTTTGTTGCTAATAACTCAACTTCTTTGATACAGTACATGGAACTCCTTTTATGCAGCAGAGTTGACTTCATAAAATCAACGGCATAACTGATGAAAAAGATGCGATTTTGACATGAGTTTGAATGTGAAAAAGGAATTCATTGATAATCTGACATCAACCATTTTATTAAAGGGCCTATTATGTTAAACACTCGTACCTCCAAACTCATTAGCAGATGGATTTATTAAACTTTGAAGCCCTGTTTCAATCATTATTGGGCAAGGTCAAATAATTGTTGATAAGATACAACTGATACTTAAACCCAGTTTAATTACATCACTAACCCAAGGAATTCGAAAACCCTCAAAATGTGGTTTGTTCTGGGTAGAAAATGGGTCAGAATCGTAACCCGGTTAAAAAGTGGTTACTTTATTTGAGTTTTATTTCTTCACACTTTGGCCACAAGGTTTTAGTAAAAGGTTTATTCATCTGCACTTTGGCCAAACGGCTTATAAAAAGTAGTGTCATATTTTATTTAAAATTTGGAAAACAATTTGTTTTGGTTAAGCGTGTCATTGATCTCTCAACGTTCTTTATGACTATAGTTTGACCTCATGTTCTCTTTATTTAGCATCTAAGATGAACGCTTTTATAGGATAATCATAATATTTAACAAAATCAGAACCATGAATTCTTGAGTAGAACTTGGTCAAGACAGACTAGTTGTGTTGACTCATTCTCCAATTTTACAAATTACACGGGTTGTCAATTTTCACGTGATTTTGGCTTTATCCCATTTTGGTCATTGTTAGTATTGTCTGGCACACTCTCAAAGTATGATTGTTTGTAACGATTACAGCACTACTTTTTAAATACGCGCTATATTAAGGTATAGCCCCAGCATGGGTGCTGTACTAGCACTTAGTACTTTGATTCATGGAGCTCAATAGATGCCGTTGACTTTTTAGATAGTCAAACTGTGTTCTTAATGAAAAATGGTCGGATTTTTATATGAGGCTGGAGATGATCGTACTAACAATAAACTTACGGAATTGTTTTTAAGTTATGCAAGGTCATATTACATAAAGAAGCTCTAAATTTGGATCAAATCATTCAGCAAAAACATTAAAATTTTGACTTTTTTTTAAGTCAAACTTTGGCTTTCGTCAGATGTCGCTGAGATTTACAGGGAACTGTATCGACCAACATGTTTCAGTGATAAGAAATTATCAGAGCATGATGCGTTTATATTTATGAAAGCCATTGAGTAGTCATATCGTGTTTTTCCATGGTTGGGCTACAAAACACAGAATGTAGAATTTGGAAAATAATTTTGACATGGTAAAACTGAGCTGACACAAACCGTTGCTTATAACTAAAACCATATCACCATTGACCACTTAAGTGATATTGTTACGATACTATAGAGTCTAAAAGGTTTGTACTTTTATCATAAAATTGCGGAAGATGATACCGTACAGGACATGGCCCCAAGCTTTGTTCCTGTAACATGTGAGATGAAATAATGATAAACTCATATCATTGTGTTCTTTCATTTTGGGAATCGAATCTCAACTAAATGAGTTGACTTAGTCAAACTGCATGGATCCGTTACGAAAAAGGTTGGATACTATGGTTTCATAATAAGTAAATGTAAGTTTCATAAAGACATAAACAGGTTTTAAAAGCTACCCACATATCCGAAAATTTGAACCTATTGTAATAATAACAGCCGGTGCGAGAAATAAAAAAAATAAAAGGAAAGAGATGAAGGACCTATTATCTCATACTTCCGAATTCATTAACAAGTTTGATGGCATCTTCTTCATGAACTCAGTCTATTCAAAAGAGTTTTAAAAATACATTTTCATTAAGACAATTAGGTTTCGATTTGCATGATACCCCAAATCAGACTGAATAATACATCGAATCGGGTTTTGGAAGCTGTTCCAGCACCTGCTGATGTGAAGAAGAGTTGTGTTAATAATTCTGACAATGAGGAGGAGGAGGTAGTAAGGCCGAGATTCAAGCATTTAAGGCGCGGTTGTTGGGTTCAGCTACGGTGGATTAAAGGTAATTTATTCATTTTCATCAAGTGTTGATTGGCATGCATAATTCTCGGACATCAATTTAGGCACAAAATTAGTCAAACTATTAGGCCTCCCGATATTTTTTTATGTATATTTCAGGGTTGAAATAATTTGATGACTAGGGGATGAGTTTTGAGGGTGTTTGGGAATTGGGATTGCTTATCCAAACATGGTTATACGATTTTGTCAAGTCATTTTAAGTTTAGCATTCAGAAAGTGGCTATCTGAAGTAATTTTTTTTGAAGGCGATGAGCGATTTCTTATAGGACACCTTTAATTGTGCTAGTGTTTGGTATTGCTGATTATTTAATGAAATCTTTAAGGTAAAATAATTAGAATTAGATAATCAGTTTGATTAAGCAACTTTGAAGCTCAGTAGTTTGCTCTTACATAATCATACAGCATAATCATTTAGCCTCTGTCCAAACACTAAAAAAATATTTATATTTTATTTCTAAGCAACCCCAAACACCCTCTAAGGGCGAATAATTCTCGCCGCGTGAGCAAACTTATCACACAGACCATTACTTGCATAGGTAACATGATTTTCATCAAGAACCTTTGATCCCAAATTTGTCAAACGATCTGCTAGGTTAATTATCTGGAAGTACTTGGTTATGGTCGAGTCGACACAATCAAGGTTTAGTAACTTGTTGTCAAGCTGAATAGTTCCATTGTGCTTCTTTTAGTGAATGATATTTTTCAGATGCTCCCACAAGTCTTGGCTTTTGCATCCACGACACTTACTTCCTCACCATCTTAGTATCTTACACATTTCTAGACTCCCAAACCAAAACTTCCCCACCCTCTTCGCAATCCATCTCCACCTGAACCAAAGCGGAAGCTTTTTAAATATAACTTGTAGTCCAGTCCTTTTTTACTAATAAACATATTTTAGACCCGAATTTAGTGTTTCTAAATGAGAATTTGTTGGTAGAACTTAGAAGTGAGTTTGATCCTAAATGTTAGTTTGAGCCTAAAGTAGAATTGTTTTAGGTTACTAATACAAGTTTACTTTATTGAATATATGTATAAATAGAAGTTAGACTAGTTAATTAATGGAATACAGTCAAAATAATTGACTTTCTCCAAAGTCAACCGTGTTTTCGATGAAAATGCTGGGATTTTGATATGAAGATGGAGATGATCATGTACAAATGAATCTATGTAGATTTTACAAGGGGTGTAGTTCATACACAAAAAGTATCGTTATATGCTCTTTGGGTTAAAATCATCAAAAACAAAAACATTTGACTTTTTCAGTCAAAGTATTCACTTTCATCAAATTTACTGATTTTTATTCAATGTAACGAACATAGAGTATTTATTACTGCTTGTAAAATAAAAAAAGAAAGTTGAGGGGCCTGTGATGACAATACTTTATATATTTTATGACTCTTGGTAATTTAGTTATTTACCCTCAAAACCTTAATAAGAGACACAAGTTTTGATGACAAAATTGAAGATGGAGTTATGATTTCATCAAATATGATACAATGCAAAATTTAAGGTAAATTTTTGCTTATACCTTTAATTTGTATTTTTAAACCTTTAATTAGATAGAAAGACATTTGAGCTTTAATTTCTATCGCATTGAAGCTCCATTTATGCATGGTTACTAATGTATTTGATGGTTAAATATATAAGGTTACATTGCATGTTGATTTTAGTAAGAAAATGGAGCTTGATTTTATTTGTTTATGAGTTTGGATCTTACTTAGGTCAAAACCAGGTAAAGAGATGACCCATGCGATTACAGTGAGATCTCATATCGAAGAAGGGGGCTTTCCTTTTTCCAGCTACAAAAGCGGGTTGCTTCCTCTGTCGTCGCCGGGGAGCTCTTGGCGAGGAGACCATAGGATAAAGACAACATTGAAGTTTTGATTTTCACATATAGACCACACATGTTTTAAACATACCATTTCAAATATACCATTTTTAAACATAATATTAACTACATAAAATTGAAAAATGGTTAAAGGTGAAAGTGAAAATTGAAAGTTGAAAGTCAAAGTTAAATGTTAAAATGAATTGTTGAATGTTTAATGTTTAAAAAAAGTCAAACAATCAATGTAGAATGTAGTAATTGTAAGTCAAGCTATGCAAAAATTAAGGAAACGTTGAAAGTTATCTTTGGCAAGTTAATTATTATAATTGGCAACACAACTGGACAACTTATGAAACTTACAATACACGCGGATGACTTTATATGTATTTTTTATAAGTTTAATGCAATCTTAATCTTATACAGTTTCTTATAAGCGGGTAAGTACATATTTTTCATTGACCGTAAAGAAAATAATTAGCCGCGATAATTTTATTGAAAAATAGACACTGCTGCCGCTAGGTGCGTGTACTCGCCTATCAATTTAAACATCAAAATGCCATATATACCCAAATACAATTTTTGAATTCATGATGTATATTGTATTTAAAGTACGTTTTTGGTAAATATGACATTATGGTGTTTTAATTGGGCATATATGAAATTGACCCCTTCCAATAAATGTGTTAGTTTTACGAAGAAATATGTGACAAATTACAAATAGAAGTCGATAAAATTAAGTTAGCACTATTTCTTTAAAATATGTACATACTTCAAGATGGTTAAGGTGTTAGAAATGCAATTTAATAAGATATGATTACAAGAGTCTGGGTGTTAATGAGCTTTATGTCAACGTATTTGACATTAGAGTATGCAATGGGGAATTTATGTTCATGTCGAAGTAAAATATGATGATGATCAATCCAAGAATTTTCGAGTACATACTTCTTCGAATAATAGACTATGACTAACCACTATATTCCTTAATCATTAGTGGCACAAACAGAGCCGTATTAGAGGGTGTGCGAGGTGTGCTACCGCACAGGGCCTCAA
The DNA here is from genome assembly GCA_019973895.1 of Chrysanthemum seticuspe. Lineage (NCBI taxonomy): Eukaryota > Viridiplantae > Streptophyta > Magnoliopsida > Asterales > Asteraceae > Chrysanthemum > Chrysanthemum seticuspe. Next base: position 9,821,914 of record BPTQ01000006.1, on the reverse strand, counting down.
AATTTTAGGGGCCTCATAATATATATCCCTTTATATATTTTATAGCCTCAAACTTTACTTCCAACTTCAAAATGTTAACGATATATGAAATTACACTCTAAATATCTGCTAAACTCGTCTTAAAGTGGTCTAGAGTGACGAGGAACTCATTAAAACTTAAAGCCACATGGTTACAATAATTTTTCATCATTATGTTTAGGCCTTATGAAAATTTTTGCACAGGGCCTCCGCTAACTCAGCTACGGCACTGGGCACAAATATTTGCCAGTATATATGTGGGGAGAATGAGAAGAACAGGCACAAGTTGAAGTCCAGATCAAGAAGGTGCTTGAGGTTAGTTTATTTTTATATCTAAGAAGTATTATTTTTCATGAATTGTAGTTAGGGGTGTTAATCGGGTCGGGTTCGGGTCAAACGGGTCGGGTCCAAGTCGGGTCGAGGCTAAACTTAATATACCCGTACCCGACCCTATTTGAGGTCGGGTTAGTCGGGTTCGGGTCAAATCGGGTCGGGTCAAGTCGGGTTCGGGTCAATGCCATTTACCAAATCACAAAATTTGATTTTTTAAACTTATTAGTCACATAATATGTTTGTTGCATATGAACCAAGCCAACGACAACCGTTAAACTTGTTTGTCTAGCTATCCTGTTTTACAGTCCATTTCAGACTACATATTCAACAATGATTTATCGAGTTTCACTACACCAGTTTAAAAAGCCACCATTTAACTTTTGAATTGCATATTATGTGCTTGAATTCAGGTTCCATCTCAGCTACAGCAGGTATTTATGGCATGGAAAGAGTCAAAGTTGCAAACAAAAACATCTCGTCCATGTTCTTCTTGTAGCATAAAACTAGTAGACTATTATAGAAATATGTTACCTCAAACACAAAATAAAAGCTGTCAAAACGAGTAAGGTTAAAAAATAAAATAAAAAATTCAAATTCTAACTCGGGTTAGTCGGGTTGACCCGAACCCGAATAACAAAGTATTTTAAACCCGATACCCGACCCTAGTTCGTACTCGGGTTAGTCGGGTTGACCCGATTGACCCGAGTTAGATTTTTGACCCGAATAACCCGACCCGACTATCCTTAGTCGGGTCCGGGTCGGGTCGGGATTATTGACACCCCTAATTGTAGTACATAAAGTTATTTGATTGAATTTTGTAAATCAAAGGCTTGCATGTGATGTGTAAAGTTCATATTTAGTCCTCTGTAAACAACTAGTTTAACACGTACTATCTCTGTTTTTGTGAAAATCTGCCTTACGTTAATTCAAGTTTTGAAATTGATATGATGTTAATTAAATTTTCTTGCATTTGATACATAATTTACTATCTATAATAACAACTGAACCATTTCCTGCATGTTTGATTGGCAATCAGCACTTCATCGAACCAAAATGAACTGGAAGCTCAAAAGGTTTGTTCTGGCTCTATCAGTTTCTCCATGTCTGAAAGATTTCGCCAAATGTTGGGAGCGTAATTGCATTCATTTGCAGACATTGATCACTCTCAATTTCTCTGTTGTATCATCTTACAAGTCAAGCGCTTGTGTGGTGTGAAGAACTGAAGATACTTTGCTGGTGATCAATAGGATAGTTTTATCAGCATCAATGTATGATATATTATTAGGTACATTCGGGAACAATGATTGTTTTTCTTTTTATCATTTAGAATTAATGTTTCAAAGTTTATTCATGGAGTTCGGTTTACGCAGCTGAGTTGTTCAGAAAGTTCATTTGTGTTTCTAATGAAGGGTTTATAAGTGATGTCAATATACTCTGGAAAATAATACCCAACTTAGAATATGTGATAAGTAATTAATAAGTTAAGTTAGCTTAGGAACTACAGTCTACAGCTAACAGAGTTGACCTTTTGAGAAAGTCAAACTGTGTTTTTGATGAAAATAGTGGTAGTTTATACCTGGTTGACTATTATCATATCAAAATTAAGTTCCGTAAGTTTTTATAAGTGATTTAATTATCATAACGTAATTTTTATTTATAAAAGTATGTTCTGCATTGGGTGAAATTGTTAAGCATGCAAAGAGTTAACTTTTTGAGTCAAATTATTGACTTCCACAGTTCCACCAACTTCACTGAGTTTTTCATTGAATCATTTTGAAGAACATATCTAAGGGTAGTTACTAATATCAAGTTAAGCTAATCAAACTTTTTTTAGTAGTTTTTTACAGAATGATTTTGAAAATCTATGCTCAAGGTTCTTTTTTTTCGATGAAAGGTGAACTATATATTAAACTTCCAAACAAATTACAATAATACACATTTGGATCTGGACATACCCAAACCAAACTATCATAGCAAAAAGCAGAAAAATACATCAAGCTATAAAAAAATTAATGAACATCTAAACAAAGGAGCTAGGATCACTGATGAAGTAGCAACTTTGTAAATGCAAATTAACATTGTCCATTAGTCCATTCCATAGTTCACCAATTCACTACCATAACTTCATGACTAATCCCAACTAAATCTATCAAGTTAGGACATTCAACCCACATCCACAATGCCCTAAGAAGAAAAGACCAGAAGGAATTTTCATGTAAGTTATAGCACCCTGACTCACTAAAAGGGGCTATACTCAAACTGACTACATTTCCTAGCTTAGATCTCAGCTCAAGCCATACTAGCAGCAGCCTCCTCACTAGCATAGACTCAAACTAAGAAACAAGCAGGCATCATCAGAAGAGGAACACACACCCTTTTAATGACTACCACCTTTCCTCCTTTAGGCAATGCATATCAAGGACCAAGTAGGTTCATCTTTCACTCCTCACTATTCCAAGAAACATGCATTGCCTCACCAGTCTCACTTACCCTTCTCAGTTGGAAACTTACTTTATGGGATAAAAGTAGACCAAAACTCTGAAAAAGCTAAACATCCCCATAGCTACCTAACAAAGGCCTACTATAAGGATGAGAAGAATTTCACAGAATTGATGCACCATTATCCCAATTAAGATACAAAGCCATAAACTGAAGGGAGACTATATCTTACAATCTCCAAATTAGTAGGAAATTGAAGAACATGTCAATACCTTTGAAGAGATACAGTAGAAACAATCACCTCTGCTTAATGTCCAAATACACAGAACAAATTGATAATGATCCAGACAAGAGATCATGATATTACCACTTTTATATGACCAATGGCTACACTGCATAGCCATCTCAGAGAGCATTCTAAAAACCAAGTGTAGGATACTACATTTTGCTGATGTAGACTAAGCCTAAAGAAATCAATAATCCATCTTGCTACCCCAACTAAGTACACAAAATAGAACCATGAATCCTCAGGAATAGCTACACCACCAAGGTACTAGCCAACTACACAAATATTCTTATCCCAACCACTCCATTCCACCATAGATTGTTCATTTTTGAAACATTGCATATCAAATTTCCAACTTTCCATAACTTTCTTTACTTGTGTTGTCACTAAAACTCTAAGGCTTAACAGTTTTAGCCTTATGTAATTCATAATCACAGTAACAAGCTCTTCCCATTTTCTCTTCTCAGTCCCAAATAATCTTTTACTTCTCTCCTGCCATATGAAGTAAACACTAGCACCCAATACAATCCTTCTAACCACACTCATGATGGATCTGTTATTAGGTAATTTGCAGAGATCTTGCATAATTTCATTCCATTTATTGCTCATTTTACACTGTTCCATTGCCTGCTTCATAACATTCCACACTTCATTAGAGAACTTTCACTCAAAGAACAGATGACCATGGGAGTCATTGCATTCATTGCAAAGAGGACATAAATCTTCTCTCCCTGGGTACCACTTAGCCAGACTATCTTGAGTAGTAAGTCTTCCTTGGATAGTAAGCCATAAGATGAATGAATGTTTAGGTACACAATGTGAGAACCATATCAATTTACTCCACTGAACTCTTTCCTCATATACACAAACATCTTGCCATAACTTCCCAACTGCAAACTTGCTTTTCCTTCACTCATTACTAATTCATATAGCCATATCATTTTTATTTGGATCAAGGGGGAGTAATAGACTGCAACACATGATACTTATCAAGCCATTCATTGGGAAATATCCATTGACCATTGCTCACCATATCACTTACCTTGGTATTACATTGAAGACCATCTTCCATAATAGTTTCTGAAGGAACATGCTCACTCAATGGCCCTTGATTGCACCATTTATCAAACAAAAAATAACACTGTTTACCATTGCCAATCTCATAAAACACATGCTTCCTTATTAAGTCTCTTACACTTAACATTTGTTTCCATCCAGCACTGGCATTCACATCAACTTGAACATTCCATATACTGCTTCCTTTTAGCCTAAAAATATTAATCCATTTAACCCACATGGATTCTTTATTACTGGCAACATTCCAGATATGCTTAGACATCAAAACTTCATTCCATTTTCCTAGATCCTTAATCCCCAAACCCCATTGATCCCTTGGCTTACATATATGCTTCCAAGCAACTTTAACTTTCCCTTTAGACAACTCACCTTGGAACCATAAAAAAGCTTTGAGAAGTCTTTCAATATCTTTGATCACCATTTTAGGAATGAGGAACAGAGAAGACCAGTAAACTTGCATTGAACCCAGAACAGAAGATAAGCTGCAATCTCCCAGCATAAGACAACATTCTATTTTTCAAGTTCTTTACTTTAATTCTAACTTTGTCAATTAATCCTTGCACTCATTAACCCCTATCTGCTTAGTGATCAATGGGACACCAACGTATTTCACATGAAGCCTTCCAATCTTAAATGGTAAAAATGTAAAATTCTGAGAACCTATTGTTTCACCTAATCTTTTACATTACCAAAGAAAACAATACTTTTTCCCAAATTTGGATTAAGCCCAGTTAGACAGCTAAACAAATCAAGGGACCTCTTAACCACCTTAACTGACTTGATATCACCATGGCACACAACTAGAGGATCATCAGCAAAACATAAATGAGATATCTTCAATTGTTTGAAACCCCAATGATATCTAAAAGAACGGTCACTTTCAATCTGATTATGCATAATCAAGGTAAAAACTTCCATTACTAGAGTGAAAATGTATGGTGATATTGGATCACCTTGCCTCAAACCTCTTCCCCTTTTAAAATACCCATATCTAGAAAAGGCTGCACTCCCAGCACAAACCATAATCCACTTCACCATCTGCATAGGGAGTCCAAATAGAACTAAAGCATCTTCAAGGAACTTCCAACTAATTGTATCATAAGCCTTTTGAATATCTATCTTCATAGCAATCCTTTTAACACCATTCTTCCAATTATAACCTCTTAAAAGCTCTTGTGTAATCAAAATGTTATCAGTGATTTGTCTACCAGGGATAAATGCACTCTGATTTTGGTTGACAAGCTTGTAGAGAGTTGTTTTGATTCTATTAGTAAGTATTTTGCTAATGCATTTGTATAAAACATTGCAACAAGCAATAGGCCTGAAATTAGACACCTTTTGTGGGGTATCAGTTTTGGGGACAAGGGATATCAGGGTTGCATTCACCTCACCTAGCAACTTACTTGTACCAAAAAATTCTTTAACTGCCCTGCAAACATCATCACCAACCATATACCAAGCTTTTTTGTAGAATTTAGCAGTATATCCATCTGGCCCAGGAGCTTTATTATCTTCAATATCAAACATAGCCAATTTAATTTCCAAGTCATTTACTGGCCTAATCATATATTCAACATCTTCTCTAGAAACTTTGTTGTAGAACAAGCTAGCACTATTATTAAGGTCATGGACAGGAATTTCTTTGCCAAGGAATTTTTTGAAATGATCCTCAGGAACCTTTTAATCTTCAAATCATTCGCCCTTCTCATTACAAATATCTGCAATTCTACTTCTATGACTTCTATCTTTTAACACTGCATGAAAAAACTAACTGTTTTTGTCCCCATCTATGAGCCAATCAATCTTAGCTTGCTGATAGAGAAACTTTCTTCATCTTGAACTGCAGTGTTGTATTCTTTAAGGATACTGGCTTCAAGCTCTTTTAACACAACATCATGAGGACTCTTATCCACCTTATACTAAATATCTTTCAGCTTAACCTTCCATAATTGAGCTCTATCATACAAATTACCATGCTTCCAGTTCAGCCCCTTCATATGATATTTCATAGCTTTAAGCTTTTTAACTAGCTTAAACATCTCACAACCTTGTTCTTGACCCTTCCATTCCTTTTTCAATCCAAAAACTCTGGTTTATCAGCTACATAGTTAGCAAACTTAAAGGCTTTTTTCTTCTTACTAAAAGACTTTGGGAGCACCAGTACAGCCGGACAATGATCAGATGTCATATGAGGAAGGAACATAGCATGAGAACAACTAAATTTGTCAATGAATTTAGCATTCCCCATAACTCTATCAATTTTCTTCATAACACCATTACTAGGATTAAGTCTACTCTGAATCCAAGTAAAGTGAGTGCCAGTACTATTCAGATCCTCTACTTCAATGTCTTCAACACATTCCTGAAAATCAAGCATGTCCCTTGTTTTGCATGACCCACCTTCTGAATGATCATTTATGTTTAAGCTCACATTCCAATCACCCATAAGGACCCATGGATTTGAATCCACAAATCTCTTATCACTAGCCAAATTCTTCCATAACATTTTTCTTTCTTTCCCAAAATTAGCAGCATAAGTGAAAGAGCAAAAGAATTTCACCTTGGTTTGAATCACTTCAATCAAGCACATAACACTTTGATCAAAAGAGTTAAGGATCATGAGATTAACAGTATTATTATCCCATCCAATAGCAATTCTACAACCTTTTCTACAATCTCTAACATTAGTGTGCCATGACCAGTTTCCAAACACAAAACTACAAATCTTATCCACTTTCTTAAGGCTCATATGAGTCTCTAATACAGCACAAACACTAATCCTTTCATCAACAATGAAACTCTTAACTTCTTTCTGAGATTCCTTATTACAAATACCCCTAACATTCCAAGCAACAATTATCAAATCAGTGTTTAAAGTATTCATTGTAAACTAGCTGAAATACTATCCTCCTTATACAGGATATCCCCTACTTTACCACCTAACTCATTCATCTCCATACTCTTAGCAAATTCAGTTTCTTATTCTAAGACATCCTCTTCAATTTCTTCAACTTCCTTCCACATATCCTCCTATTTGTTATTAAAACCATTTATCATATCTTTGGACTACTTGCTTATAACACTGGTAGATGGCTTTCTTTTGTATTTTAGGTATTTATTAACAACCTCCTCTTCACCAGAAACTTGCTTGTCCTGTGTATCCTCTTCATCATGTTTACTTAGCACAACATATTTGTTAGCACTATTTCTAATATCTTCTATAATCTCTTTTTGAACATTCCAAGCTTTTCTAGGACTTAGTTTCTCCTTAGTTTTGTCTTGAATATTCTGCTTATCCACCTTCTCTTTACAATTCTTATCAGCACTTTCCTTATCTCCATTTTCCATCACATAATCATTCATTCTTCCTTTATCATTCTGTGTTTCCTTAGGCCTAAATTGAACTCTGCTTTTAGTTTTAACATTCTTCCTACCAAGGTTCCCATGGTTGCTCTTAGAAATACCCTCTGTTTCTTATTGTTGTGGTTTTTATCTATTGGCACATTCTTATTCTTGTATAATCTATCTTTCTACCCAGTAGTCTCACTAACATTATCTGTATTCACTTCCTTTTCAACCCTTATCTCCCCACCCTCAGTTCTAGGCCTATGAATACAATTATTATCCAAATGACCAAAGACTTTACAAAGAATACACTTAGGTGGAATCCATGTGTATTCAACTCTCACAAACTTAGTACACATAGTCACTATATCCTAATTCTTATAGCAGATTTCAATACTATCTTTAGTCTCCTTTTCTGCATCTATTTCAACCAAAACTCTAGCAAATCCCACTCTTCCCCTTCCCTCATGGCACACCCTAGCTGTAACTTTGTCCATAATAATGGGTCTTCCTAGGCTACTAGCAATAGCACTCACTCCTTTTACACTCCAAGCTTCCATAGGCATATTATACATTTTCACCCAAATTGGAAGTTTAATAGGGTCAGTTCTATCTATTATGATGCTAGGGTCCCATTCGGTACTGAAAGTGGCCTGCTACCTACCATCCAGGGTGCATTTTCAAGGACATAGTTCATTCCTTCATCATTCCTAAATTTGAAAAAATACACCCCTCTTTGCATAATAATGTCCCTTAAACCATGTTTACCCCACATTCTACCCAAGTTATACCTTAACTCAGCAAAAGACATAGTACTACCCACAAATCTCCCACATAAAGTCATTTGCCAATTCCTACTTCCTTCTAACACAACAACTTCTCTTCCTTCCTCTAATTCAGTGAGTATCAATTTGAGTTTGTTTTCAATTTCTATTTCCTTATCTTTTACATTATTCACAAATGATTTCTCAAACATTAGCTTAGAACTGCTACCTTGATTATTATCCCTAGTATTTCCATTAATCACAACAATGTTAGCACTAGCATTCTCACTACTAATATTCACATTCACAGTTGTATCATTAGGTGCAGAACTAATCAAAACTACTTTAGATTTAGGACTTACAGTAGATCCAAAAGTGTCATTCAGCAATGGAAATTCTGACTCCAGAGATCTTCTATCCACAGAACTAACTTTCTCAAACTCATCACCAACATTCCTTTTACCACCTTCATCACTATCCATACCAGAACTCCATTCCCCCTTACTAACAATATTCTTACTACTCTCAGCATCCCCACCTTTTTCACAACCACTTATGCTAACATCATCACTCTCCACCTGCTTATCCACAATCTCAATATTATCACTACATTCTCTATTCTTCCCCAAATTACTGATATAATCACTATATTTGTTTGGAATTTTGATTTTTCTTTTCATTTGCCTTTTTGTGTTCGACATTTTCTAATTCAGAACAATTAAAACTATATACATGTAAATGAGACCTAATTATGATTAAAAGAACAAAATCAAACAATTTGGGGGATTTCCCAAAACTGAACGAAAACAAAATCAAAGCTATTCATTGCATGCGTAATGAATAGACGAGTCTAATGAACATATTAGTTTCGAGAAATACGCATTATTGATGAAGTAATTGAAGTTTTTTTTTGGAAAGTGATAATGGCGAATATAGCGGGAAATTCAGTTACGGGAGAGAAAAAGGAGGAGAGAGAAAAAGATGTGAACTCCTCAAATGTATTCGTTTAGTGAGGAGTTTAGTAGAGGTGAACAGCGTTAGACGAAGGTAGGTGAAGGGTTTTGTGGGTTTAAAGGGTTTGGAAGTGGGTGAAGGGTTTGGAGGTGTGGAGGTGAATGAAGGTAAGTTAAGAGATGTTCAAGGTTCTTATTGAATTGTCTCAATAAAAACGACACTGCTGTTTTTTTTCATGCGACACCAAACAAAAAAGGGCTCAAGTCTGGCATTATGGATATAAGTTATGCTTCCAGTTCATATTTTATGTAACATTGCCTTCATGTTTGTCGACAAATTTTGGAATATAGGATATGGAAAGCAATTTGTCTTGGTTGAGTGTGTCATCAATCTTTCACCCTTCATTATGACTAGAGTTTGAACTCATGTTCTACTCATATTTTACTTAACATTGAAAATGAAAAATCTTACAGGATAAATGGATAAAATTACACTATTCAATTGAATTAGGACCTTGTGTTGCACTCGGTCAAGACAAGCTAGTTGTGTAGACCCGTACTCCACTTTCGTGTGTTCTACGAGTAAGTAACTACAACCGTTTAAAAAAAATACACGGTTTGTCAAAGGTAGAGAATTTGTTTAGATGTTTGGGTAAAATCCGTAAATACTCTATGTACCAACTATATGACTCAATATGCTTTCTGAATTTTTAAATCACTTATATGACTTATTAGCTAAGGGATTTAGTCCACAAATAATTTAATAGTATTTCTCTTTAAGTAGGACCCACTTATTTTCTCTTACTTCCTCTATATCCACAAGGCATGAAATATTAACTCCTCCCCAATAAGTGGCTCGTATAGACGTGGACCTCACATATATTTATAAGCCTCTTAGTCTAGAAAGGAAAAAAAACACCCCCTAATTATGCTTAACTAATACACAAAAAGACTTTTTTACCCTTTTTCTTCTTCACCAGCCATCACCACCACCTCCCACCGCCAACACAACCACCACTTCCGACCATCACACACTAAAAACCCAATTTCCCTCCGCAAAGCCGAACCAGAGTCTTTCAAGCAATAATACACAAAAACAAATACATCCCATAATCTATTTTCAGCCAACCAATACTTCAACTCACAAATCACTTTTTGTCGAATGATAGAAACCCTAAAAATTCAATTATAGAAATATGTGGGATTATACAACAAAACTAATACAATCGAGGCTTCCTAACATTAATCCGAACAAAACCCCTCTATTGATTATAAAACTCAAACACTTATATGCAATGATCAAAATATTCGAATAGCCACAGACCCTACGTGCTCGATTTGTAATATGTAACATTGTAGCTAATGTTTAAAGTTTTTTCAATATTTTAAATTTTCCAAATTTTTGTATGAACATATTGCTACCAAAATTTCCCTTTTAATATTAGTTTATGTTCTGATTAAAGTTAGTAGTTGAAAGTTGCTTTTAAGTTTCAAACTGTTTTCAATAAAACTTTGTTAAAAAAATGGTTTCTTTACAAATTTAGTTTTTATTTTCTTCTTTTATCAACAGATTAGTAGTGTGCAAATTAGAGTAGTCTTATATGAGATTAAAAGGTGATCAGAAAGCAATTAGTGGGTTTTATGATTGAGCTTCTTGATGGGTTATATGATTTTCATTTTTTTTTTTATAGAAACTAGGTTTTTAGAGCCGGAATTATTGGTGTTTGGCAAATGTAAAAGATGAATATGAATGAAATGACTAAGCTAACCAAAAAGATGATTATAATAGGGTAAAAGCCATAAAATAATGTAATTTTCAAAATTTTCCGACTTGAAACACTTACTTTTTTATTACCTTACTTTACCAACGAACTTTCTCCGATTTCACCCATATGACCTGTTTATATTAAAATAATAACTGAAATGATTATATTACCCATGTATTCTTTAAAATTTGTTCCGACTTCACCAACGAACTTTCAAAATTTGTTCTAACTTTACCCATATGCCGAGGGTAATATAATCATTTAAGTAATTATTTTAATATAAACGGGTCATATGGGTGAAATCGGTACAAATTTTGAAAGTTTGTTGCTGAAGTAACGTGATAAAAAAGTAAGTGTTTCAAGTCAGAAAAATTTGAAAAGTACATTGTTATTTTATGGTTTTTACCCTTATAATGAGTGGTTTAAAACTTTAGAAAACATAATTAGTCATTTTAGTTACTTAGAGGGGAGGGAGTGGGCATCGGGTAGGGGTTCTCGGGTACCAAAATCGATCGGTAACACCGCCCCCAGTGTGTCGGGTAGGCAAAATCGGGTAGCAAATCGGGCTTGGAAGCCGATCGTGGTGGGGCGAGATTTTTTGAAATTTTGAACGTTGGGAAGCCTTTAACGGCTAAAAAAAAAAAAAAAAAAAAAAAAAATTACCCCCACCTTCACATTTTAAAATCACAACCCATTTTTCACAAAATCATCACAACCCATCTTTCAATTTCTCATAAAATCTCAACCTTTTTATCATCAAAATGTCTTCGATATGATCTCACGGAGCACGTAGCACGTCAATACTTGCCGCATCTCGATGATTCGTGTTTTTTTTTTTTTTTTTTTTTTTTTTTTTAATCTAGTTTTTTTTAAGTATTATGTAATGTTTCTTTTTTTTTAAAGTATTATGTAATGGTTTTACTTTTAATGAAATGGTATGTTTTTGTTTTAATATTGTATGTGATTTTATGTATTAAAAATATATGAAAAGAAAAAATGGGTAGGATAGGTGACCACTCCCTCCACTTTTGGTAGTGTTATGGTAGAATTAGGTAGTTTTGAGTTGAAGGATTTTTATTTGATATAGGTGATGTGGAAATTTGGGTAGTATTGGGTACTAGGTGACGACTCCCTACCCCTTAGAGTATTTATAGATTTTACCCTTACATGTTTGTTGTTGTAAAGCTATCCACATTTGAAAGTATTAAACAAGAGTGGGAAAAGTGTGTAATAAATAAAAGGGGTGGGAAATGAAGAAAAGGAAAGAGTTAAAGGACCTATTATGTCATACACGTATACTCCTCCAAATTAATTAACAGATGGATTCAATATTTGTTTATTCTTGTGTAATTGAAGGTCAAATAATTGGTGATAGGCTAAAACTGATAGTTTATTATTGATTGATTAATTAATTAATTGCGACACTACCACAAGGAATTCGAAAACCCCCAAAATGTGGCTTGTTTGTTTTGGGTAGAAAGCGGGTAACAGTAGACTGGATTTGGTTCGGTTGTTGTGGATGATGATGATGCTAAAGGTAAAAGTAATTCTTTATTTTGGTGATCGATTTGTTAAAGAGATTAATGTTTGTTTGGGATAATTTTTTTATTGAATTTGTTTGTTAAAATGAGATTATTTATTGATTTGTTTTGGTGATTGGTCTCGACTTAATGACTTGACTTTATAAAAAAAAAGTCAAACTGCATCCTTTATGAATTGGATACTAAGTATCATGTTTAAAGTAAAAAGATTAGTATGGTTTCATAGACAAGTTTTAGAAGCTACCCATATCTGAAACTTCGAAGACCTGATACTCAGATAATAGATATATAGAAAGTCATTCTTAACTACTTACAGTCTAGTGAAACTTTTATGCATATATGGCATTTATATATGTTGATGGCAATAATGCATGTCTGGTAATTGATTGTGTATAATGGAAATTTTTAAATAACTAATTATTAAAATATTTAGGAAAGGAATGCTTTATAACCACTACAATGGGGAATGATTAAATAAAACAAGCCTAGACAAAAAAGCATTCTTATGGGTCTTTTTTCTATGTTTGTTTGCACAAAAGGAGTCTCTTGTGACCCCATCTCATTCCAAAGTTTTTCCACACAAAAAGATCCCGTTCACATTGACCATTGATCCTTGGTAGCCTCAAAAAATGAACGAATTGAACAATCTGTGATAACACTACCTTAATTATCAGTATAACCTCTTTAGGCTTATTCATTTCATCCAAGTTTCTTTGTGATCAGCTTAATATTGTACTTTTTTCAGTTATAACTTTAATGGCATCCACTTCAAGTTCATTGATTCAAAAGCGCTTCAAGTATGATGTCTTCTTCAGCTTTAGAGGCGAAGACACTCGAAAGAACTTTGTTGATCATCTGTATCATGCTCTTACACAAAAAGGTATTGAGACATACAAGGATGATGAGAATATTAAGCAAGGGAAAATGATCAGCGATGAGCTTATTGAAGCCATTGAAGACTCAAAATTTTACATTATTATTTTCTCCAAGAGCTATGCTTCTTCATCTTGGTGCTTGGAAGAGCTTGTTAAGATTATGGAATGCCGGAAAGGTTTTGGGCATACCGCATACCCTGTGTTCTACGATGTGGAGCCCACTGAAGTTCGCAAACAAATGGGGGCAGTTGGAGATGCATTTGCAAAACATAAAGAGGATGAAGCTGCTGGGAAATGGAGGGAGGCTTTGAAAGAAGCATCTGATTTGGCTGGCTGGGAGTTGAAAAGCATTGCTAATGGGTGAGTAAATTTCTTTGATTTTACTTCTTTTTTATCTACGATTGAATGATTTTACTTCTTTTTTATCTACGATTGAATGATTAATGGCTTTCTAAAAAACATGTTTCATCTCAAACGGGTCAAATGGGTAAATAACTATTTAATGCATTGAAACGAGTATGTTATAAGTTAGATGTTGAAGGGAAGTGTTTGCGGGTTGACCCAACCTGTTTTGACCCGGAAAAATTTACCTTATACCCAGCCTATCTGTTATTCATTTACTATCTAACTGATAGCTGATTCTTTGCCATTACTTCATTATACAATTGTATGTGTTATATATCTGAAATTTGATTGTTAAAGTAGGATTTTTAACCGTCTTATTTTACATACAGGCATGAAGCTAAATTTATCCAAAAGATTGTTCAAGAGATTTCACTAGAGTTACGCTCCATCAATTTCGGCTTGGATGAAAAGTTAATCGGCATGGAGACTCGAGTAAAGGATGTTGTTTCATATTTAGAAACCAGTGTTGGTGATGTTCGCATGCTAGGGATATGGGGGATGGGAGGTGCGGGGAAGACAACTTTAGCCAGGGCTGTTTTTGATCAAATATCCTTCAAGTTCGATGGTCAAAGCTTTGTTGAAAATGTAAGGGAAGAATCGAAACCATCTTTGTCTGGTTTGAAGTCATTGCAGAAACAAGTACTTTCAGATATTTCAAATGATCAAGGCGTCACCGTAAGTGGTGTTCTTGACGGGAAAAACAAGATGAAAAAAAGGATGCGTGATAGAAAGGTACTTCTTGTTCTTGATGACGTCGATCATAAAGACCAGCTTGAGGCGTTAGCCGGTGACTATAATTGGTTTAAGCCGGGAAGTAGAATCATAATTACAACAAGAGATGAGCAAGTACTGGTAGCCCACCGAGTGAGCTTGATTCATAATGTGACTTTGTTATCTCAAGCGGAAGCGGGATGCCTCTTCAGTAGGTATGCGTTTGGAAGAGAGATTCCAACTCAAAGGTACGAAGAGCTATCAGGACAAGTTGTACAATATGCTCATGGTCTTCCCTTAACAATCAAAGTTATGGGTTCATTTCTTTGTGGTCAAAGTGAGACTTTTTGGACAGCGACCATTGAAAGACTAAAAACAATTCCATTTAAGGATACTATGGATAGATTGGAAATAAGTTTTGATGGTCTAGAAAAGGAATACAAAGAAATATTCTTAGATGTTGCATGCATACTGAAAGGTTGGCCCAAAGAAGATGCAATTAGAGCGCTTGAAAGCCGTGGATTTCATGCTGAAGTTGGTTTAAGAGTTCTTGAGCAGAGATCGCTTATAACTACTTCTTCTGACTATTGGTCGACCTTGGGGATGCATGACCATTTAGAAGAAATGGGAAGGAATATTGTTCGTCGGTCACACCCCGATGAACCTCAAAGACATAGCCGATTGTGGGTTAATGAGGAAATTGAGTATATACTGACTAATGACCTGGTAAGAATCAAGTTATATTATAATAAAACTAAGAGTTAACTATATCTTTGGTCTTTGTGGTGGTTTTCCGGGTTTTTCATTTTTGGTCCAATAGTTTGAGAAGTTTCTACTCTTAGTTTAAACTTATGTTTGACGTTTAATAAAAGGATATTATTGTTTTTTTTAAGTGGTTACCATCACTTTTCTTATAAAAAACACATAACAAGTTTTCCCCAAATTCACTTTGTCTCTCAATTTGAATCAAATAATCATTCAAAAATTCATTAATTCGAATCAAATTATCATTCAATTCATTTTATATCATCTTCATTCACTCTCAATTTGATAAGTGATTTTGGGCGTTTTGAAATTTAGGGTTCCAACAAAAATTAAGGGTTTTTATTTTTTCGATTTCAGGGTACCCAAGCAACTAAATGTCTATACTTCCGTTCACCGGGTTTCAGTGCTGAAATTGCAGTAAAAGGTCTAGCAATAATGAAGGATCTTAGATTTATTCACATTAATCTCCTAAAGGATTATTTTAATAGCTATACTTCCGGTCACCGGGAATTTGATAAAGTTAGCGAATACCTTCCAAGTTCCTTACGATTTATGAGTTGGGAAGGATTTCCTTTTTCGAGTTTACCGAATACATTTCATGGAGAACATCTTGTTGGACTTGACATGTATGACAGCAATATTGTTCACCTTTGGGAAGATGGAGAAGGAAAGGTAGAATGATGGTTGATTTGTTGTTTTTCATGATTCATTATGATCCTATATATCTATTGGTTTCTCATTGCACCAATATTAATTGTTTTTTGTACTTATGTTAGGTTCTTCATAAGCTCAGGTTCCTCAGAATCAGGTATTCAAAGTTGAGGACCTTTGACCTTAGGTTGGCTCCAAATCTTGAGCACTTGACTGTTTACGAATGTCCTGATTTCGTAGAGCTTCATATGCCTGCTCATCATCTAAAGCTCAAAAATCTCTATCTCTATCATTCAAAGTTGACAACCCTTCACCTCGGGAACACTCCGAATCTTGAGACGCTAAAACTCGATGGCTGTAATAATTTGGTAGAGCTTAAAATGCCTGATGAAAGTCTAGAGCTCGAAGAGCTCAACCTCAGTCATTCAAAGTTGAGGACCCTTGACCGTGGGCTAACTCCAAATCTCAAAAGGTTAAATCTTGAAAATTGTTATGATTTGGTAGAAATTAATGCTCCCATTGGATGTCTGAAAAAGCTTAAATTCTTAGACTTAAGTGGTTGTGGGAATTTTAAGTCTTTTGTGTTTGACAAACGGCATCAACCAGCTGCTGAGGCTGGTTCTTTATCTGAGTTACATCTGATTGCAGAACCCACAGATGTTTGCCTACTGCACCCCGACAATAGTTTTCCAAAGTTTCGGTTTGAATGTTATTACAAAGAAGATCCAGCTTCATCGTTTGGAAACCTTGAAAGGCTTATTTCAATAGGTCTGTGTGGTTGTACAAACCTTGAGAGTTTTTCAAGAAGCATTTGTGGATTACAATGTATAAGAAAGCTTACACTTGAAGGCAGTATTACAGAAGCACCCCGGGACCTTGACCAGTTAGAATGTCTAGAGGAGCTGACTTTTTCATCTACAGAGATTAAAAATCTTCCAGACAGCATTTGTATGTTGAAACATCTCAAATCTCTCAAACTTAATTCATGCTTATTTCTTGAGAAGTTACCCGATGATATTGGATGCTTAGAAGGTTTGAAAGAGTTAAACATAGTAGGTACAGGCATAACCCGTCTTCCACAGAGCATTTTTAAGTTGAGAGGCCTATGTATTGTTGGGTCGTTACAGCTTCTTGATACATATGGTCTACTACTCAAGAGACGAAGAACCTCTGATGATGATGATGAAATAGTCTGCTACATATAACCCATACTAACACATGCCAAAGGAGCCAATACATGAAGAGCTATTTCAACAGGTACTTTATTTTGAAATTTTAAATTGATTATGGAAATATTCATTGTTTCTGCAATTTGTGTGTTTTACCATGATTTTAACAATCCATTTTTTGCTGTTAGGAGGTCCGATCAGCAGGAAGCCTTCGTCAATCAGTGCATAACAGATAGCGTGAACTCCGATCGGGTAAGTTATTAAGCAATTTCCCAAATCGAGTGGATTCAGTAGGGTATGGTCTATCATACAGATTTTACGTTTTTTTAATATTTTGTTTCAACTTGATCTTTCAAGGTCCGGTGAGCAGGAAAATTGCCACTCAGCTCAGAAGGTGATCTAAATCTCATATCTCTCCTCACCTAAGTAAGATTGTTTGTAAAGAAGTGTTTCAAAGTATGATAGTCATGTTACCTTTCAGTATTAGTACTTTTAAATGTATACACTGTTAGATCAAGCTAAAATCTTAACTTGGATGCTGTACTAGTGCTTATTACTTTAAATCACTGGTAAAGAATTTGAACATTATTTTAGTTCATGGAGCTGAATAAACACAGTTGACTTCTTAGAAAGTCAAACTCTAAATTTGGAAGAAATCATTAATTATGCAAATATTTGACTTTTTAGTCAAACTACTGGCTTTCATCAAATTTTACTGATGTTTTCATAGAATTGTACGGACACACAAATTTTAGTGATAAGATATTATCAGCGTATGTACTGTTTGTAGTTTTGAAAGGCATTGTGTAGTCATATTGTGTCTTTGTCATGGTTGAGCTACAAACCGTAGAATGTTAAATTTGGTAACAGTTTAACATGGTAAAACTGAGGTAACACAAACCGTTACTTACGACTAAAACCAAACCATGTCACCACTGACCGCGTAGGTGATTCAATGTGATATTAATTTCAAAATGTGAGTCTAAAAGGTGAAATTGCAAAATGTGACACCTAGATTTGTTTCTGAAACTTCACTTCTTTGTTCAAGATTTCTTTGACGAAAAAGATGTATTTTTTATATGAGTTTGGATATTAGTGTCATATTAAAAATGAATTCAGTTAAGGTTTCAGTAGTGATTTTCATACACAAGTTTTTTGAAAGCCTGAAAGAGCGTGGGTGAGAAATGAATAAAAAGGAATAAGTTGAAGGACACATTATGTCAAACCTCCAATTCATTAACAGATGGAATTACTTTAGAGCAAAATCATTTTTTATAAGCTAAAATTGGTATCCTAATCAATTTATTGTTCAATTCAATTGCTACACTGCCACAAGAAATTCGAAAACCCGCAAAATGTGAATTGATTTGGGTAGAAAGCGGGTCAGAATCATAACCCGGGTCAGAATTATAATAAAAGTGGTTTATTTACATGTCACATGCAGCTTGTTTGCTTAATAGAAAGTTTAAAATTTTATTACATCAACAAAGGTAACCTTGGACCTTATATATGACCTCCCAGATGCAACCTTGGGCCTTCTCGCGAGTTATGAACCCCGTGGATAGGATCTTGACCCTTTCGTAACCACCTTTGGTTGATCTGTGAACCTCATGGATACGCTTTTATAAAAATGAAATTCATTTCAATAAAAACCCGCCAAAATCTTTAAAAAGCTTACAAAACACGAATCAAATCCATCAAAATAACTAAACCCCTGATAAAAGTATCACTTTGAATTCACAGAACTAATTAGAATTAGAATGTGTGATTCGGTTGATGTTCCGTTAGCTTCTGATGTGAAGACAGTTGTTGATGGTAATGAACTAATGATGATGATGATGAGGAGTTTGAGATTGAGACGCTAACTGTTGCTGATTCAGATGATGATGACAATGAAGAGGAGGAGGTAGTAAGGCCGAGGTTGAAGCGGTTAAGGCGCGGCTGTTGTGCGGAGGATAGGGGTTATTCTGGTCCTGGTTCGGGTAAGGTGGATTTGAGATCGGGTTCGGGTCTGGGTTTGGGTTCGGTTGTTGTTATCATCAAGGAATGATTTGGGAAAATCCATGTTTGGACAGAAGCTGGGAACACGGGATGAACATGAACTTATCGTATAAGACGACACTACTGATGGGCTAATGATAAGTAAAATTTGTTGTTAAAGAAAGAGATATTACTTTTTTCCATTTAGCCACTACGCAAAAAAGGTCTAATGATAAGTAAAATTTGCCTTCATGTTACGCAGTTGTATCGGGCTATTTGGAAGAAAGTTTGTTCAAAATTTCGACATCTTTTTTCAACATCAAAGTTTATTTATGGCTGATAAGTTGTCAAGTGAATAATGTAAATTAATTTACAGTGCAAAGTTAACATTCTTGACTTTTTGAGAAAGTCAAACTCTCTTCTTAGTGAAAATGTTGGGAGTTTGATTTAATGTTTGAGACGACCATTTTTTTTTCCAATGAATAAACAAATGTTTTGAAAATGGTATGAGAAAATACACAAAACTTTATTAATTTACAGTAATATGCTCTAAGTTGGATTGAAATCATCAAAATGAAACCCATTTGACTTTTAAGTTTACAGTATAGACTTTCTATCATATTGACTGGTTAGTAAACAAGTTTTACTAATGAACAGTATTGAGTCAAACTATTTGCCTTCATCAAATTTCACTGAAATTTTTATGGGAAGTAAACCGAAAAACGTATTTAACTGAGATTCTAAAAGCCACTGTGTAGTCATATTGTGTATTCGTCATGGTTGAGATGTAAAATGTGGAATGTAGAATTTGAAAACAGTTTGACATGGTAAAACTGAGCTAACACAAACCGTTTAAACCATGTCAGTATCGACCACGTAGGTGATATGTCGTGATTTTGTTATGTTACCAAAGTCTAAAAAGTTCGTATTTTCTATTTCAAAATTGCGGAAGATGATACCATACAGGACATATCACCAAGCTTTGTTGCTAAAACGCAGCTTCTTTCCCTGTGTAATCTTTGTTGTCATTTTGGGACACTTCAGTCTGAAATTCACTTATGTTTTTTCTAGAAACTTTCTTCGCCATTTCAAGTGCATTTGTAACTCCTTGAAATCAGTTTAAAGTTCATAGAGTTCAGCTCGCTAACTGAGTTTACTTTCAAAAAAAGTCAAATTGTTCTCTTAATAAAAAAGGTTTGATTTGAATATGATGTTGAAGATAATAACGTGAAAAAGGAATTTTAGCACATTGAAGTCGATTGTTCAATAAACTGAGCCACAGTATAATCAGAAGATTGGTTGATCTTGAATTAGTTAGAAAAATTCCCCAAATTGTTGATGATTAAACAATTTACTAAATTAAAGCTCGTTTTCTGGAAAATAAGTGGCATAACTGATGGTTAAACTTTAAATGTTATTTGAATGTGAAACTGAAGCTACATTGTGTGTATATGGAGTCGGATCCTATTGGGGTTAACTGGGTAAAAAGCTACATTGCGTATAAAATAGCTTATAAGTACATACAGATTTTCTGCTTCTTTTTCTACTGTACATATGAGTATAAAAGAAGATTTTATAATTTCGTTTACCAAATCAGAAAATATTTTGATTTATTTTTTAAAACGTCTTTAATAATAATAATAATAATAATAATAATAATTTCGTGACTCAAGACATTGGGGCTCGTGCTGCGGTTCATATCTTTAATCGTATTAGTTTTGCTATTGCTAGAGGTGTGGGGGCCCAGTTGGTTTCTCGGCTCCCCACTAATTTCTTGTAAATCCTATGAGTTTTTAATAAAGTGATGTTTTAATAAAAAAAAATAAATAAAAATAATAATAATAATAATAATAATTCAATTATTACCTGATAAGTAAAGTTTCAAAAATCTCTTATGTTAAAAACGAGGTTTACTTTTATATAACAAAAGATGTTTAGACATATCGAATGCACCTAACGAATAAGCCAAGAATGATCCAATAAATTATAAATGTGTGAAAAGTTTATAAAAGTAATTAAATATTATAAAAGAAAGATACTTTTAAACCACTACAATGGTATATGATTGTAATAATAAATAAATTAACGAGTGTAAGAAAAAAAAAAAAAAAAAAAAAAAAAAAAAAAGAACTTCCATTGACGCGTAAATTAACAATTTTATGCTCTTTTGTTTTTCATTTTTTTTGTCACCATCTCATTCCAAAGATTACCACCCTAAATGATCACATTCACATTGCTAGTGCGATAACCATCAATCTTACATAGCAAATTGCCAAATAACAAGGTGTTTTATAAGTTACTAATTGACGTAGTCACCTCAAATAAATGTAATGGTAATACTATTAACTACTGTAGGAATTAGATAAAGTTAGACAATACCTTCCAATTTTTTTACAATTTGTGAAATGGATCGGTTTTCCTTTTTGAGAGTTTACTGAATACATTTCAAGGAAAAAATCTTGGTTAACTTAACATAAGTTGTGGTGCTCAGGTTCCTAGCCCTCACCGGTTCAAAATTTAGGACCTTTCAACTTGGGAATACTCTGAATCTTGAGATAATATAACTAAATAGGTGTAAGGATTTGGTAGAGCTTCAAATGTTTGTCGAAAGTTTAAGGCTCAAATATCTCGACCTTAGTTATTCAAAGTTGACAAACCGTCACCTCGGGAATACTCCGAATCTTAAAACGCTAATACTCGATGGTTGTGATGATCTGGTAGAGCTTTAAATGCTTGCCGAATGTTTAAAGATCAAATATCTCGACCTTGGTTATTGAACGCAGTGTTGCACCGAAACTCCGTCGAGGCTCGCGTACCCGTTTCGAAACGTGGTGGGAACGGGAACGGCCCCGAAACGCCCCCGAAACGTTTCCTTGCCGTTTCCATTGCCATTCCTGGATTCCCAAGGCGTTTCCCTGGCAGTTTCCTGAATTTGAAGCGTTTCCATGGCAGTTTCTGTATTTATGATGGGTTTTAAAGTTTTAATGGGCTTTTTTATTCCAAACCCATTGGAACCCAACTGTCACATGCATTAGGGCAGCCATCTATATCGTTTATATATACACAAAACAGCATATACAATAACACAAATATACAATACGTCTCTACTCTCTACATCGAATATCTATTAATCTATTATGGCTTCTTCTCAAGAAACACAACAAACACAAGGTGTTGATGATCATACAGATCAACCTCCATTGTGGGCATATGTTATATTTTTTATTGCCGTTTCTATGCCGTTCCCGTATCTTGAATTTTTGATTTTTGCCGTTTCCCGTTCCCGTATCGTTCCCGTATCCCTTTGTCGTTCCCGTTTCGGTGCTACACTGATTGAACGTTGACAAAGCTTACATGGACCAGTATCCTATGGCCCAAGACCTCACCCCCACCAAACTCGCCCTCCCTTATTACTCACACGATCTAACCTTTGAATCCAAAAATATCACCTTCCTGCCCACCTCATCCGACTCAATTTGGTTCGGCCTAACAGACTACACCCTGCCTACAATCGACACCAAAACAACATACACCTGAATCACTATCAGCTACCCAACCACTGTCACCCGACCCAAACCCAAATACTCATCCGAAACCATTATCGGACCCCCTACCGACAAATACACACCCTATGGTCACACATGCTAAAGATGGCATCACAAAGCATGTTGACCGTTTGTCTCTTAACACTACCACCACTTCACCCATTCACTGGTCTCATGTTCATGCTCTTTATGACCCTCATTGGCAAAAAGCTGTGTTAGATGAATATAAAGCTTTAATTGATAACGGAACGTAGGTGCTACCGCATTTTTATGCTCTCAAGCGTATTCTTCGGTATGCTCGAGGTACTATTGATTATGGTTTATAGTTGCATGTTTCTACTACCACTCAACGAACTACTTACACGGATGTGACCGGGATTCACTCGGTGTTCCACATCTATCTATTATGTTTTCCATGGGGATAATTTGTTTTCTTAGTATGCTAAGCGTCAAGCTATGTTATCTAGATCAAGTGTTGAGGCTGAATATCCAGGCGTTTCCAATGTTTTTACTGAAACTACTTGGCCCATAACCTTTTGTGTGAGTTGCATGCACCTTTTTTTACTGCTACTTTGGTTTATTGTGATAATGTCACTTCTGTATATCTTTTTAATAATTTGGTTCAACATCAGCACACCAAACATATAGAGCTTGACATTTATTTCGTTCATGATTTTGTGGCAAAAGGTCTTGTGTGCGTCATGCTTGTTCCTTCCAGATTTCAATATGACGATATTTTTACCAAGGTCTTTCCCTAGTGCATTGTTTAAAGATTTTCACTCTAGTTTGAACGTTTGAAAGCCTCCCTCTCAAACTGTGGGGGTGTGTTAGCCGAATGGATTAAGGCTTTGCCCAAGTCTTATTGGTTTAAGATTAGTCCAATATGTTTGCTTCTTTATCAAGTTATTAGGTACTCTATGTCTCTGTATATCTCACACATTATTAATAATAAACCTAAGCATTTCACATTATCTAATAGTTTCAAATCTTACGTGTTTTAGACCACCATCAACAATCAACATACGAGCTAGAGATTCAATGCTTTGAGTGGCCAAAGCAGGGGCGCCTCAAGCCTTATCGAGGCCTAAAGCAAAGTTCAAAAATGGCGCCTTTTCGATTATTTGCTATGTTTTTAGTGAAGTGATCGGGATAATATAAGATCTAACTAGAAAACCATGAACGCTTAGTAAATTGAGAACCGTTTGATGATTGAAAAACAAGATGACAAATAGAGAAACCAACCATCATTGTTTCGATGAACTAGAAGTAGGGCTAAGACGACGAACTAAACTGAAACAAGTGGGCTTGTACATGTTCGTTCGTGAACACTTAATCAAGCAAACCCTACATAAATACTTAAACAGTTGCTTCATATTCATTTATTAACACACTAAACAAAAAGTTAAAAAAAAAAAAAAAAAAAAAAAAAAAAAAAAATACATGATCAAAGAGCATATAACATATAAAAATAATCATCCTTTGAACAGTTCACAAGAGACCGTCGAACTTATAGTTCACTTACAATCCTATCTATTAGTCTTTAAGAATTGGAACACTAAAATGAGCTTAATCCATTTTTCCTATTACCCTAAAAGACGATATTGGTCCTTTTTGGTAAAACTAAAATGATGGACTTGGTATACGATAGTTTGTAGGCCTAAAGAATAAACATAAAAATAAATGTGGCTTCAAATCTTAAACTCTATCAGGTATTTTAGTAAATCGAGGGGTCTAAAAATTACTTAAATGAGTTTAATTCATTTTTTTACATTACCCTGAAGGACGATCTTGGTCCTTTCTATAAAACTAAAATGTTGGACATAGTATTTAGCTAATAGTTTTTAGGTCTAAAGAATAAAGATGAAAATCGATGTGACCTCAAATCCTAAACCGTATAAGGTATTTTAGTAAATTAGTGGGGCCTAAAACTTTCCAAGACTCTTAAGGCAATGAAAAGAATATAAGTGACTAATTTATAATTAATAGTGCTTTAGAAAATTAGGGGGCTTAAAATTTTGAGGGCTAAAGTGATGACTTTAGTAGCTTTACCCTTGAGCCACCCATGGGCCAAAGTATTTGTCTATCCATGTTGGTGTACGAAACTTCGAAACATAGGCACGCTTAAGGCAGCATTTTACATTTAAAGTATGATTTGTATGTTGTTTTGTTTTACTTATTTTATAAAAGTTACATTTTGCATGATTGAAGATAATCTTTGACCGGCTGTAGGACTTGAACTAGTGTTAAGATTTAAGAGTACCCATGGTGTTATATGCACAAGGTGCTGTGTCATCGGAGCCGTTGTAAGCACCAAATTGCCCTATAACGTGGTGTATAACGTCGCACACCTAGCTCTCTATAGTTGTGCAAACACATGAAATAAAGTAACACACAGCTTCCTATTGTCTCAAGATATGTGTAAGTAAGCTAAAATTGTGAAAAGAACACATTATGCTAACGTATTAACGGTCCTAATGACAAAATAACTAATAATATATATGAATTGAACTTGCATGTTTAGGCATATCAATAGCACCTAACATATAAGCCAAGAAAAAACCAATAAATGTGTGGAAAGTTTATAAAAATAATTAAATATTGTAAAAGAAAGCTACCTTTAAACCACTACATGGTAGTATATGATTTTAATAATAAATAAATAAATCGAAGACAAAGAAATATAATATTAGATTGTAATTTATAAAAGAACAAATTTTTAACTTCCATTAACGCGTAAATTAACAATCCTATGGTCTTTTTTTTCATTATTGTGTCACCATCTCATTTCAAAAAAATTCCATCCTAAAATGATCACGTTCACATTATTGCTAGTGCGATAACCATCGATCCTATATAGCAAAATGCCAAGTAACTAAGGTTTAATAAGTTATTAACATTGTTACAAAGGTGATATATTTTATTTTAACATAGCAAATAATTGACCATTGCAGAATAAATTAAAGGATGATCTTTCCGAATTATGATCCTTATTGAAATAGTATCATTATGAGATATTTTAAATTTGGATGTGAGCGGGTTAATCTCTAGTAAATTAAAACCTGTTTGGCAAGCTGTTGTTTGGGTTACATGTTACTTTTTGTGGAAATTCAGGAAAAAAGTGACGTTTCAGAATCATCAAAACGTTAATGAAGATCTATTGTTCGATATTCACATGTCATCTTTTTTCTGGTTTAAACATCGAGATAAAAGTTTCAACATCAAATGGGCTGAATGATGCACGGGTCATTTTCATTGTAAATGCTGAGAGTGCTGATGTTCGCGTTTCGGATTTTTAAGGGTGAGGTCGAGACTGGTTCGTGGGTTTTTATTGATATATAAGTGAAGACGTTCGAGTGGATTAGTAGAAGGTCGAAAAAGTGGAAGCTGTAATGGGTAAATCGGATTGAGAGACCATATAGCAGTGGCTTGGTGGCAAATGCAACTGATTTTGTCGCGATGTTTGGCTTTGTGTGGTTTCTGATATCTGCTATTATGCTTGGTTTTGCATGTGGCTTGATATTGTATTTCCTTCTCGTTTTGTTTTCTTGTTTGTGGGTCCCTTGTGATGGATTATCTTTTGGTGTTTTTTGTTTAATATATTGGGTCCCTTGTGATGGATTGAGAGACCATATAGTCTCGTTTTTCTATCCAAATGGAGCTGTTGTTTCTCAATCCAAAATTTCTCAGTCTTTTAATATAAACTCTTTTAGATCTGCTTAATCATTTCGTCCAGATTTATTTTTAATCAATTGCTCACATAAATTTACCCCCAAGAAACATCATTCAATCATACCTCGATGGCATCTTCTTCAACTTCTTCTACTGAAAAAAAGTTTAAATATGATGTCTTCTTAAGTTTTAGAGGCGAAGACACTCGCAAGAACTTCGTTGGCCATTTTTATCAAGCTCTTCAGCAAAAAGGGATTGAAACTTACAAGGATGACGATAAAATCGAGCAAGGAAAAACGATCAAGGAGCAACTCATCAAATCCATTGAGGACTCAAGGTTTTACATCATTGTTTTCTCCAAGACTTATGCATCTTCATCTTGGTGCCTAGATGAGCTTGTCAAGATTATGGAATGTAAGAAGACGACCGAGCAGAATGTTTATCCTGTCTTTTTTGATGTAGAGCCCACTGAAGTCCGTTATCAAAGTGGGGCAGTTAAAGAAGCCTTTGCCGAACACGAAAAGAAGGAGGATGCTGGAAAATGGAGAGAGGCTATGAAAGAAGCATCTAATCTGGCTGGGTGGGAGTTGAAGGCCACAGCTAACGGGTAATTAGATTTCATTCAATTTTTATCATGATAACTACATTTATATAAATGTTAATTCTTTTATGTTATAAATCCTCACTGTTAATGTGCGCTTTGAGCAAGCTAATAATATAATCTTTAATTAATGATACAGGGATGAATCTAAACTGATCCAAATAATTGTTGATGTTATTTTCAAAAAGAAATATTCCACTCTTTCGAACACTGATGAAAACTTAGTGGGTATGGAGACCCGAATCAGAGATGTTCTTTCATCTTTAAATATTGGCACAGAAGATGTTCGCATGATCGGAATCAAGGGGATGGGAGGTGGGGGGAAGACAACTCTAGCCAGAGCTATCTATGATCATATTTCTAATCATTTCGAAGGAAAAAGCTTTGTTGATAATGTAAGGGAAGTTTCACAACCTTCTTTGTCCGGTTTAAAGAAGCTTCAAAAACGGATACTAAAAGATGTGTTAAATAAACAAGACATCACTTTTAGTAGTGTTCATGACGGGAAAAACATGTTGAAAGACATGATGAGTCGTAGAAAGACACTTGTTGTTTTAGATGATGTTGATCGTATAGAACAGCTTGAGGCATTAGCAGGCAAGCCTGACTGGTTTAAATCGGGAAGCCGAATAATCATTACCACAAGAGATGAGCAAGTGCTGGCCCACCGGGTGAACTTCGTTCATGACAACAATCTGTTATTGTCTACGGAAGCGATTTGCCTCTTCAGTAGGAATGCATTTCAAACAGAGATTCCAACTCGTGGGTACGAAAAGCTATCAGGACAAGTTGTACAATATGCTCATGGTCTTCCCTTAACAATCAAAGTTTTGGGTTCATTTCTTTGTGGTCAAAGTGAGAATTTTTGGATAGCGACCATTGAAAGACTAAAAACAATTCCATTTAAGGATACTATGGATAGATTGGAAATAAGCTTTGATGGTCTAGAGAAGGATTACAAAGAAATATTCTTAGATGTTGCATGCATACTAAAAGGCTGGAAAAAAGAAAACGCAATTAGAGTGCTTGAAAGCCGTGGATTTCATGCTGAAGTTGGTTTAAGAGTTCTTGAGCAGAAATCTCTTATAACTTATAATGAAGATGAGGAATTGTGGATGCATGATCATTTAGAAGAAATGGGTAGGAATATTGTTCGTCGGTCACACCCCGATGAACCTCAAAGACATAGCCGATTGTGGGTTAAAAAGGAAATCGAGTATATATTGACTAATGACCTGGTAAGAATTATGATATGATTTAATAAAACTGAGAGTTCACTACATTTTTTTCCTTGTGGTTTGCTAGATATTTCATTTTTGGTTCAGTAGTTTAAAATGTTTTGGGTTTGGTCTAAAATGAAACATCCGTCACGGGTTTGGTCCAAATTTCCTAACTCTGTTAGTTTGACTATATTTAACCGTTTAATAAAAGGATATTATTGTCTTTTTAAGTATTATATTAGACAAAATAATAAGTTACCGTCACTTTTCTTATAAAAAAACACAAAATAATAAGTTACTCTCTAAAAAGTTTTCCCCAAATTTACTTTCTTGCTCTAATAATCAGTCAAAAATTCTTTAATTTGAATCGTGTTATCATTCAATTCGCTCTCAATTTGATAATGTTTTCAGTGATTTTGGGCGTTTTGAAAGTTAGGGTTCCAACAAAAATTAAGGGGTTTTATTTTTTCGATTTCAGGGTACCCAAGCAACTAAATGTCTATACTTCCATTCACCGGGTTTCAGTGCTGAAATTGCTGTAAAAGGTCTAGCAAAAATGAAGGATCTTAGATTCATTGACATATATCTCATGAACTATAATCATAGGAAAAATATTGTTCAATTTGATAAAGTTAGCGAATACCTTCCAAGATCCTTACGATTTATGATTTGGGATGGATTTCCTTTTTCGAGTTTACCGAATACAGTTCAAGGAAAATATCTTGTTGATCTTGAAATATTGGACAGCAAGATTGTTCAACTTTGGGAAGATGGAGAAGAAAAGGTAGAATAATGGTTAATTTGCTGTTTTTCACTGCACCAGTACTAATTGTTTTTTTGTACTTATGTTAGGTTCTAAATAACCTCAGGCTCCTCACAATCGGGTCTCCAAAGTTGAGGACCTTTGACCTTAGGTTGGCTCCAAATATTGAGCAGTTGAATCTTTCCGACTGTTATGATTTGGTAGAATTTCAAATGCCTGCTGAAAGTTTAAAGCTCGAACATCTTGACCTCACTGATTCAAAGCTGACAAACCTTCACCTCGGGAGTACTCCGAATCTTGAGATTCTATTACTCGACGGCTGTAAAGATTTGGTAGAACTTGAAATGCCTTCCGATTTTCTAAAGCTCGAACATCTTGACCTCACTTATTCAAAGCTGACAAGCCTTCACCTCGGTAATACTCCAAATCTTAAGAATCTAATACTCAGTCATTCAAAGTTGAAGACCATTCACCTCGGGAACATTCCGAATCTTGAGAAGCTAATACTCAAAGGCTGTAATGATTTGGTAGAACTTCAAATGCCTCATGAAATTCTAAACCTCCAATATCTTTATCTCACTCATTCAAAGCTGACAAACCATCACCTCGGTAATACTCCAAATCTTAAGAATCTAAAACTCAGTCATTCAAAGTTGAAGAACATTCATCTCGGGAACATTCCGAATCTTGTGAAGCTAAAACTCAAAGGCTGTAATGATTTGATAGAACTTCAAATGCCTGATGAAAGTCCAAAGCTCGAAGATATCAACCTCAGTCATTCAAAATTGAGGACCCTTGACCTTGGGCTGACTCCAAATCTTGAAGCCTTAGATCTTGAAAATTGTTATGATTTGGTAGAAATTAATGCTCCCATTGGATGTCTGAAAAAGCTTGTCTTCTTAGAGTTAAGTGGTTGTGGGAGGTTTAAGTCTTTTGTGTTTGACAAATGGTACCAACGACCTGAGGCTGGTTTATCTGAGTTACATCTGATTGCAGAACCCACTGATGTTTGCCCATTGCACTCCGACAATGATTCTCCAAAGTTTCAGTTTTCATGTGATTATAAAGAAGATCCAGCTGCAACGTTTGGAAATCTTGAAAGGCTTATTTCTATAGGTCTTTGTGCTTGTACAAACCTTGATAGTTTTTCAAGAAGTATTTGTAGTTTACGAGGTTTAAGAAAGCTTACACTTGAAGGCAGTATTACAGAAGCACCCCGGGACCTTGACCAGTTAGAATGTCTAGAGGAGCTAATTTTTTCATCTACAAAGATTTTAAATCTTCCTGATAGCATTTGTAAGATGAAACATCTCAAATCTCTCGAACTTAAATCGTGTTTGCTTCTCAAGAAGCTACCTGATGATCTTGGCCGAATAGAATCTCTAGAGACACTTACCATAATGGAGTGTAATCGTTTACAAGATATTCCAAACAACATGGGTAAGATAAAATGTGTTATATCACCAAAGGTCTACAAGCGCTATACTCATGGGAAATACAAGCAGCGGCCCATAAATGAGGCAGTTGACAGACCCACTGGAGCCAATACATAAATAACAGGTACATTCTTTGTCTCCGTTTTTGTATTGATCGCCTTACATGACAACAACTATTGTGTCTGTTTTATATATGTTTTTACTTTCGATCCTGACATTTGTTCCATTCAAACGCTATCTAACTTGATGTAATTGTTTATGTTTTTTTTTCTTTCACCAGCCATTGTTGATTGTATGAAGCAAAGGATCATTGTTGATTATTTTCAAGTGTTTTCGCTCAATCTGTTTTCGTCATTGATGATTTTCTCCGGTACGCGCACAAAATGTTTGTAAATAAGTGTTTCAAATTGTGAATTCTTTTATCTTTCAATATTACTAAATTAGTACTTACTTTTTATTACACTGTTAGATAACATTATAATCCCCATCTTGGATTTTGTATAAATTACTGTAAAATCATAGTAGAATTTGAAGATAGATAAGTTAATTCATGGAGTTCAATAAACACAGTTGACTTCTTAGAAAGTCCAACTTTGTTCTTGATAAAAATGGCCAGAATTTTACATGAGGCTGTAGATGATCATGTAAATAATAAACCTAAGAAAGTGTTATAAGTTATGTATGATCATATACAAGTTTTGATTCACATAAATAAGCTCTACATTTGGTTGAAATCATTAAACATATAAGAATTTGACTTTTTAGTCAACTGTTGGCTTTCATCAAATTTCGCTGAGATTTTTATGAAATTGAACTGACAAACATATTTCAGTGATAAGAAACTACCAGAGCATGTACCGTTTGTATTTTTGAAAGCCATCAAGTAGTTGTATTGTGTCTTTGTTATGGTTGGGCTACAAACCGTAGAATGTTAAATTTGGAAAACAGTTTAACATGGTAAAACCAGCTAACACAAACCATTGCTTATGACTAAAACTAAACCATGTCACCATTGACCACTTAGGTGATTCAATGTGACACCTAGATTTGTTTCTGCATCAGAAGAGCTGACTTCTTTGATGAAAAAGCTGTATTTTTTATATGAATTCAGTTAAGTTTTTTGAAAGCTTGAAAGAGCGAGGAAATTTGTATTAAAGGGCGAGAAATGAATCAAAAGGAATAAGTTGAAGGATATATTATGTCATACCTTCAAATTTATTAAGAGATGGGTTTAAACATTGGAGCCTTAAAACAAGTTTTCATTTTTATTGGGGAAAATTGAAGATAAACTATTGTTTATAATACTTTAATCACGTTTAATTACTGTATCCTAATCAAGTTATGGGGCAATTGCAACACTACCTCAAGAAAGTCGAAAACCCCAAAATATGGATTGATTTGGGTGGAAAGCGGGTCAAAATCATGACCCGCTAAAATAGAAAGTTTATTTATTTGCAATGCAGCCACCGGGACTTGTTTAATAGAACCCCGTGGATAGGATCTTATATATGACCTCCCAGATGCAACCTTGGGCCTTCTCGCGAGTTATGAACCCTGTTGATAGGATGTTGACCCTTTCGTAAACCTTTGGTTTATATTTGCACCTCATGGATACGCTGTTATAAAAATGAAATTCATTTCGATAAAAACCCGCCAAAAACTATAAAAAAGCTTACAAAACACGAATCAAATCCATCAAAATACTAAACCCCTAAAAGTATCACTTTGAATTCACTGAAATAATTAGAATTAGAATGGGTGATTTTGAAGCACCTTCATTTTCACTTCCCCGAACCCAAATCTCACCGAATAATACATCGAACCGTGATTCGGTATATGTTCCGTTAGCTTCTGATGTGAAGACAGTTGTTGATGGTAATGATGATTTTGAGATTGAGACGCTAACTGTTGCTGATTCAGATGATAATGACAATGAGGAGGAGGTAGTAAGGCCGAGGTTGAAGTGGTTAAGGCGCGGGTGTAGTGCAGAGTATAGGGGGTATTCAGGTCCTTGTTCGGGTAAGGTGGATTTGAGATCGGGTTCGCGTTTGGGTTTGGGTTCGGTTGTTGTTATCATCAGGGAATGATTTGGGAAAATCCATGTTTGGACAGAAGCTGAGAACACGGGATGAACATGATAAGTAATATACGATGGGCTAATGATAAGTAAAATTTGTTGTTGCTAAAGAAAGGGATATTTACTTTTTTCCATTTGCCTTCATGTTACGCAGTAATTGCGGTCGTATCGCGTTTTTGTTACTGATGGGCTATATTGAAGAAAATTTGTTCAAAATTTCAACATCTTTTTTCAACAGCTTTGATCCTTAAGTGTTATATTTTTATTAACGCCAACGTATATATATAGCTGATAAGTTGTCAAGTAAATAATGTAAATTAATTTACAGTTCAAAGTTAACATTCTTGACTTTTTGAGAAAGTCAAACTCTCTTCTTAGTGAAAATGGTGGGAGTTTGATTCAATGTTTGAGATGATTTTTTTTTTTCCTGGTGAATAAATAAAGGTTTTGAAAATGAGAATAGAAGATCCAAAACTTTAATTTACAGTAATATGCTCTAAGCTGGATTGAAATCATCAAAATGAAACCCATTTGACTTTTTAAGTCTATAGGATTGACTTTTTATCATATTGACTGGTTACTAAACAAGTTTTACTAATGAACGTATTGAGTCAAACTATTTGCTTTCATCAAATTTCACTGAGATTTTTATGGCAAGTATACCGACAAACATATTTACTTGAGATTTCTAAATGCCACTGTGTAGTCCTATTGTGTATTCGTCATGGTTGAGATGTAAAATGTGGAATGTAGAATTTGAAAACAGTTTGACATGGTAAAACTGAGCTAACACAAACCGTTTAAACCATGTCAGTATCGACCACGTAGTTGATATGGCGTGATTTGGTTATGTTACCAAAGTCTATAAAGTTTGTATTTTTTATTTCAAAATTGCGGAAGATGACACCATACAGGACATATCACCAAGCTTTGTTGCGGAAATTCAGCTTCTTTCCCTGTGTAACCTTTGTCGTCATTTTGGGATACTTCAGTCTGTACTTCATTTTTGTTTTTTCTTGAAGCTTATTTCGTCATTTCAAGTGAATTTGTAACTCCTTGAAATCAGTTTAAAGTTTATGGAGTTCAGCTAGCTAACTGAGCTTACTTTTAGAAAAAGTCAAACTGTTCTCTTAATAAAAAAGGTTTGAGTTGAATATGATGTTAAAGATAATAACATAAGGTTATATAAGTAACCACCATCAAATGTTGTAGTGGTAAGGTCTTTGGTTTATTTACAAGAGGTAAAGGGTTCCAACTTCGCTAGGGGTGTACATTTGGGTGAAGGAAAGGGTTGTAAA
This sequence comes from Chrysanthemum seticuspe, assembly GCA_019973895.1. Classification (NCBI taxonomy): domain Eukaryota; kingdom Viridiplantae; phylum Streptophyta; class Magnoliopsida; order Asterales; family Asteraceae; genus Chrysanthemum; species Chrysanthemum seticuspe. The sequence goes on along the minus strand of BPTQ01000006.1, from coordinate 9,788,227 downwards.
CGGTCTTGGGTTTAACCCGGTGAGGCCGCGTACATCTTAGTCAAAAGGCACGCCTTACACGGGTAACATGTATGGGGATAAACGTCGATCATTTACCCATTTACACTCATACCTCCATATAGGTTTAAACTTTGAAGCCTAAACACATGTCTCGAATTTTGTTGGGTAATACTGAAGGTGGACAATTGCCACAAGGAATTCGAAAACCCCCGAAAAAAATGATTTCAGTGTATTGTGGGCAGAAAGATGACCCGGGAGAAAATGAAAGTATTTTGTTCAAGCTCTAGTTTTCACACTTTGGCCACAAGGTTTTGAACTGTAAGTTTATTTATTTGCAGTTTGGCCACTAGTACTAAAAATAGTTTGAAGTTAGTACATTGAAGTCGTTTGTTCAATGAATTGAGCCACAATTTAATCAGAAGATTGGTTGATTGTGAATTAGTTAGAAAAGGTCCCAAATGGTAAACAATTTATTAAATTAAAGCTCATTTTATGGAAAATAGGTGGTGTAATTGATGGTTAAACTTGTAAGTTTACATTGAATGTTTATTTAAAAGGAGGTGATTTGCACACCCCATTAATCGATTGGGACACTCAAAAATATTATATATGTACTAACATATATACCCTTAAATCACTTTACCCATATTCACTCGTGCAAGGGTTAAATGCTAAGATATAATACTTTTGAGTGTTTCAATCAATTCATGAAATGTGCAAATCACCTCCCTTATTTAAATGTTACATTGTGTGTATACGGAGTCGGATCGTATTTGGGTTAACTGGGTAAAAAGCTACGTGTATAAAATAGCTAGAAAGTACATACATATTTTCTACTTCTTTTTCTAAGTACGTATGAGTATAAAAGAAGAATTCATAATTTTTTTTACCAAATCAGAATATATTTTTATTTATTTTATTAAACACCTTTTAATAATAATAATAATAATAATAATAATTCAATTATTTCTTAATAAGTATAAATGTTTAAAAATATCTTATGTTAAAGACGAGGATTCTTTTATAAAATAAAAGATGTTTAGACATATCGAATGCACCTAAAGAATAAGCCAAGAATAAACTAATAAGTGTGTGGAAAGTTTAATTAAATATTATAGGAGAAAGATACTTTTAAACTATTAAAATGGTACTATATGATTACGAGTAATAAATAAGCAAGCCCAAGACAAAGAAATGTAATTATAAAAGGATTTTTTTTAACTTGTGCCTTGGAGACACACGATAAGAAGGCACAGACTCACAAAAAAGGACTCAGAGATCCATACAAAAGTGTAGTTTTCAAATAATTTTTTTTTGTACTTTTGTGTGGTCCGTGAGTCCTTTATTGTGGGTCTATATCTTTTTATCTTATGCCCGAGGAACAGGTTAGAAAAACCCTTTATAAAAAAACAAATTTACAACTTCCATCGACGTGTAAATTGACAATCTTATGGTCTTTTTTTCTCTATTTGTGTCACCATCTCATTCGAAATATTTTCCACCCTAAATGATCATGTTCACATTGCTAGTGCGATAACCATGGATCCTATATAGCAAAATGCCAAATAACCAAGGTATTATAAGTTGCTGATTGACGTAATCACCTTAGATAAATGTAATGGTAATACTATTAACTGGGAATCAGATAAAGTTAGACAATACCTTCCAAATTCTTTACAATTTGTGAAATGGATTTTCCTTTTTCGAGTTTACCGACTACATTTCAAGGGAAAAAATCTTGTTGAACTTGAAATAAGTTGCGGTGCTCAGATTCTTGACCCTCACCGGTTCAAAACCGAGGACCTTTCAACTTGGAATATTCCGAATCTTAAGATACTAAAACCGAATAAGTTTAAGGATTTGGTAGAGCTTCAAATGTTTGCCGAAAGTTTTAGCTCAAAAATCTCGACCTTAGTTATTCAGAGTCAACAAACCGTTACATCGGGAATACTCCAAATCTTGAGACGCTAATACTCGATGGATGTGATGATCTAGTAGAGCTTCAAATGCCTACCGAAAGTTTAAAGCTCAAATATCTCGACCTTAGTTATTCATATTTGACAAACCTTACGTAGACCAGCATCCTATGGCCCAAGAGCTCACCCCACCAAACTCGTGCCCCCTATAACTCCCACAACCTAACCTTTGAATCCACCAACATCACCTTCCAACCCTCCTCTTCTGACCAAAATTGGTTTGGCCCAAAAGACTACACCGACCTACAATCGACACCACAACAACATACACCCGAATCATTATCAACTACCTAACCACTGTCACCCAACCCAGATACTCGTTTGTTACCGAACACCTTATGGTCACACGTGCTAAAGATGGCCTCACAAATCCTATTGACTATTTGTCTCTTAACACTATCACTACTTCACCCATTCATCGGTCTCATGTTCATGCTCTCCATGACCCTAATTGGCAAAAAGCTATGTTAGAAAAATAAAATGCTTTAATTAATAACGGAACATGGGTAGTTATGCCTCGTCCTACTAAATGTCAATATTGTGTTATGTGTGGCTTTTATGACATAAATTTAATGCATATGGATCACTTAGTCGGTATGAAGCTCGCCTTGTAGTGAATGAACGTAGTCAGTAGTTGGGTATTGATTGTGACAAGACATTTAGCCTGGTTGTTAAACCGGCTACTATACGCATTGTTTTGAGTCTTGTAGTTTCTAGGAATTGGCCGATTCATAAGCTAGATGTGAAGAATGCTTATCTTCATGGTGATTTATTAGAGACTGTTTATATGAATCAACCACCTGTCTTTGTGGACCCTCATAATCCTAATTATGTTTGTCATTTGCAACGATCTTTATATGGGCTTAAAGCAAGCCCCTCGTGCATGGTTTTAGTGCTTTGCTTCTTATATCATATATGTTGGTTTTCACCACAATAAAATTGACTCATCATTGTTTATCTTTCATCGCAAGACAAATATTGCATACTTTATTCTTTATGTTGATGATATTATCCTCACATTTCTTCTCCATCTTTTTTTCAGAAAGTTATCTAATCGCTTCATGGAGAATTTGCTGACTGACATGGGCTCTCTTAATTATTTTTTTGGTATGTCTTCTCAACGTTCTTCAGCAGGTTTATTTTTATCGTAGAATACCTATGCTAAAGAGCTTCTTGAACGTGCTCATGTGCAAAAGTGTAATCCTTGTCGGAAACCTGTTGATACTGATTCTACGCTTGGTCTTGATGGTGACCCTCCTTCTGATCCAACTTTGTATCGTAGCTTAGACGATGCTCTTTAGTTACTTACATTTACAGGACCTGATTTGTCCTATGTTGTTCTGCAAGTGTACCTTTATATGCATGATCCCCGGGAGCCACATTTTTCTTCTCTCAAGCGTATTCTTTAGTATGTTCGAGGTATTATTGATTATCGTTTTACAGCTACATGTTTCTACTATCATTCAACGAACTGCTTACACAGATGTTGACTGGGCTTCACTCGACGTTCCATATCTAGCTATTGAGGATAATTTGCTTTCTTAGTCTGCTAAGGGTCAAGCTACGTTATTTTGATCAAGTGATGATGTTGAATATTGAGGTGTTGCAAATGTTGTTACCAAACTTCTTGGGCACATAGCCTTTTGCATTAGTTACATGCACCTGTTTTACTGCTACTTTGGTTTACTGTGATAACATTGCCAGTTATGTATCCTCTCCAATAATTAGTTCAACATCAGCGCACCAAACATATAGAGCTTGACATTCATTTTGTTCATGATTTTGTGACAAAGGATCTTATGCGTGTCATGCATGTTCCATCAAGATATTTATTCATTCAGTCTTGAAAGAATGAGTGTTTAAGTTCATTCACAATAGATAGCCTTGTACCTTGGATTCTCTTGATATCTTGAATCAGTTTCCATGTATTTAACTCTCAATAGGCCTTTGTTAGGTAATTGAGCCTGTTACACTCATGAAATTGATTCTAGATGGATAAGAATTCATAAATTAGGTTCCTCTGTGTGTGAAGGGTAGAATGAACTTGGAGGGCAGTGTATGAAGGTTGGAATAGTAAAAAGTGAAAGATGAACCTACTTGATCCAAGCTATACACTGCTAAAGAGGTTAGGTTGGCTCTCCCTCAAGGTGTGTGTTCCTAGGTTTTTGAAGCCATATGTAAAGATGGAAATGTAGAAACCTGGTATAGCCCTTGACTGGAATGATGAATGGGTGGCTATAACCTACATAATTGATGCCTTCCACCTTTCCTCTTGATTATTGTGGATGATGGTTGAATGATAAGGATGGGAGGTGGTTTTGGAAATGTAGACAGGTTATGGTCTTGGTGCACTTAAAGGGTGAATTCATTTGTTGTTTGTTGCTGCAAAAAGGGGAAATGCTGTTGATTGACAGTCAAAGTTCTGTTTCTATGTATAAGGTGTATATGTGTTGTTTGAGATACTAGCATAGTTGTATCTGATATCAGATAGTATAGTGTTTCATGTATTTCCTCTGGTTGGGAATGTCCAAACTAGTGAATGTCATATCTATACTCCTTTATAAAGGGTTTGAGACATTCTAAATATAGTAGTCTTCAAATTTTTAAGACCAAAAACATTTCCATTAAAAGAAATTTATTTTTGCTAAGCATAATAGTTAAGCATACATATAAATTTAAAAAATAATTGATGTCTTAAATTCTCATATTTGTAACATCCTCCAATATTGATGCATCTCATTTTAACTATATGAAGATATGTAAAAAAAATGTAATAAATTAAAATACATAGTTCACCGAAAATTAAAATACGTAAAGTTATTGCTAGAAAAGACATATATATATATAAAAAAACATTTGCTCACCATAAAAAATAGTTACCGGGTACCCTTCTAGTATCTTGTAATTTGTGTTGATATTAATATAAATTTTCACCCTTTACACCAAAAAAATGAATGTGCATGCAAAAATATAACGTTACTAGATTTTTGTTAATTATGATATCAATGATATGATATTAGGGTCGTTCACACTGTTTTAAAGGCCTTAGGCGAGATTTGGAAATGAGGCCATGATGTAAAGCTAAGGCTCTATAAATTTGTTATTTCTTTAAAATACACGGTTATAATTATTTACGTAATATCTCATTTCATAAACGTTATGAGTATTATACAAAATTTCTACTCCTAATACTCCTTCCCCGATCCCATTCCCAATGCCACGAGTCATTCACCCAATTCTCCTTATCTCTCACACAATCCTCTGTATTCCTATCTAAATGAAACAACCTAGAAATTCTATCACAAAGCCTTCAATCATCCATCTAGGGACGGAACCAGGAGAGTTCCTGCAGGGTCCGGGACCCCTATGGATTTTTTCGATATAGTGTTAATTATTTAAAAAAAAAACATTCATTTTTTCTAAATACATCTAAAATGCACCAGGTCCGTTGATTTAACTCTATTATATCACAGTTTAAAAAATTTCTGACCAAAACTTAATATCACCCCCATCCCCCAATACCCCTCTACATGACGAAGTAAACTCTACACCCAACTCGTCTATCTCTTCCCCTACCCCTACCGTAACAATATTCCGTCGCACCCTAAACCCATTCCCCCACCACCCACCCACTACCTATTATCATTTAACCCACCACTAACACCATAGATACTTTTAATCACCCTAAACACTCACCCTTTTTTCTAAACCTCCACCACCATTTTCCAAATAAAGCCAAGTTTTATCCCGCAACGACCCAATGTTTTGAAACCCCCCCCCCCCCCCCCCATATGATGCTAGAACCAAATCTTATTTAACCCAAGTCACCTTTTTCCCCTCCCCAACCCCATTTCAAAAGATTTATTTCTATTTTCAAATTCTCTCAACTTGATTTAACACACTCGAAGGCATACAAAATCTCGAAAAATAATACAATGGCAACACACACAATCATCTTATCATCTCTCACATATTATCTGAAAACTCATTCTTACTCTCTAAGAAACCATAACTCACACCGAAAAATAAGAGTCATGCTAAATATACATTTTCATTCTACTAACAAAACCTCTAGACCATGGTTGACCTTAGCTAATGATTACCTATTAATTATCACCGCCAGCCACCACACCCACAACCGAACCTCACCATTGCCGGAAACATCCCCTCCAGAATATTCAAAAGTAAGATCACTTTTGAGATCTGGAGCCCCTCTCCAAGATCCAATATTTAAAAGTAAGATCATATCTTTTGTAGAGAAAGATTGTTGTGATGCCTAAAATCCGGTTTATCGGAATTCCTAATATCCAGTTTACCGGAATTGTCGTTTTTGGAAAATGGTGGTTGGACATAAATGGGAGACGAAGATAAACAGGTGAAAAAAAGAAATGAGATGAGGATCTCGTGATTTAAAATTGACAAGCAAATAATGAAAAAAAGAAAGATTTTCAGTGAGAGAGTGAAATTGGAAAAAAGAAAGATTTCTAGTGAGAGAGTGAAATGAATTTTGCATGCTATGTGTTTTGAATTGTGTGTGAGAGATACACGTTAGTGTGTGTAAGAGAAATAATACATTTATTCAATAAATTAGTAATGGAGATGAGTATGGTGATTAGCTGCTCAAAATTTTATGAGTAGTGTGTGAAGCATACCACCCAAAAGAGCAATAATGAAAGGATACTGACATGTAAAACATGTAACTATTTGATGTATGATATCACACTTTCATAGGGAACAACAAATCTCACACTCTATTTTTGGTCGAAATGTAATGCCTTTACTTTGTACATGATGAGATGAATACAAGGTCTTTTAGCTTAAATTGGATTTCATAAGATATTTGACAAACCCAACAAAGACTGCAAAGTTGACTTAGGGGTTAAAAGATGTGTTAATTTACATAACAAACTGTGCTGGAGGTGGCAAAATAGGTGAATCGGGTCGCTTCACGGGTCTAGATGAATTTGGGTTTCAATGGGTCACATGTCTAATGGGTCTTCTAGAAACATGGGTCCGGATCTAAATGGGTTTTGGTCATTTTCAAAAAAAGTTTTTTTTTTTTTTTTTTTTTTTTTAAATAAAATATGAAGAAAGTGAAAAAAATAAATAAAATAAAATAAAAATAATTTTGACCCGCTAGACCTACCTAAACTCATTGGGTAATTATTCTATAATTGCACTTTATATCAAATAAACAATTAGATCATCTCCCAACCGCTAATGTTTCTAAATTGTTCGTAAGCCGAAATGGAGCCTTAAGACTTGCTTAATTAGTAAATCCTAATGAATTGATGGATTAAATTGGAGGTTATTTATCAAACACGACCTTGCACTTATGATTCACAAAAATGTAGTCAATATTTTATTCAAGTTTTGACTTTTCACACTTTGGCCACAAGGTTTACACTGTAAGTTTGATTATTTGCATTTTGAGCACTAGTACTAAAAATAATCTCAAATTTAAGTAAATTGCTAAATGGTAGCCATTGTAGTTTCAAGACTCTGTGGTTTTATGGACCATTTTCAGACATTTGTTAGATCAGAACATGAGGGTTGTCTATACGTTTATCCGCATTATGAGAATGTACTTGGCATTAGTAATGAGATAGAGAATTAATGCAAATATAGAAGTAAAGTCTGATGTTGGTTAACTCAAAATTGGTGATGCAAATAGAAAGTATATGCAAGTCAAAGTCAAGAAATCCATTTCCTAAGAATAGTTTATCTTTATATCTACCTATTATATAAAAAGAAGCTCTTGTTTTACTGTGGTGGCTTCAAAGATTTACACGTTAGCACCAAATAGTATGCGACTATTCAAGAAACTTTACTCTCTTTAGATAATAAGTAAACTTCATTTTTCATAACCACTCATGTCATCTCAAACCTTCTCTTTCACATTTCCTCCCAATCCTCTCCAGTCTCCGTTATCACTTGCTAGCCAAACAAGAGTTCTTCATTGGTTTATTTGTTAATTTTTTTTTTTTAGTTTTAGTTTTAGTTTTGTTTTTGTGTTACTTTTTTTTCTCATCTTTATACTAACTGTTGATACAAAAGTTGGACGTTCCTTGTTTGGAGCTCCGGCTCTCGCACCAATTGAGAATCGTTGCTTGAGACCTGCGCACTAAGAGACAGAAAACACCGTTAGGCTTACCGTGGGATTGTCTCCCACGATTATCCTCCGGCGTGAGAGTAAGTAATCGGTTTAGGGTTTAAGGAGAGTTAGGGTTTGTAGATCGTACCTTAAACGAGGGATGAGATCCCCTTTATATACACACGGAATCCTTGTTGGTTCCGTGTTCCCCAACCTTCGGCGTATCCCGCCTAAGTCGGTTGGGAATGATAATCTTCCTATTTAGAAGATATCGGATATCTATTCCATGAATAGTTTTGGGTTTGGGCCTTCGTGAGCCCAAAAATTGAATCATCGTAGCCCAGTTCGTACCGGGCTAAGTTAGTGTTGGACTTTAGTCGGGTCCGTGACCCGAATATAGACTATACGTCATCATGTCCCCCCAGTCTAGTATGCGCAGTGACTAACTGCGGATGCTAGACTAATAACCGAATTCATTGAAAACACTGCGTAGCGTACCCAAGAAGCCATAAAAATATGCCAACCGGTACATTGTATCTAGACGTTGTATTAAAAAATGGGCGCCTCGTAAGTCGGGGGAAAGTTACTGCACCCGTGTCCCATCAAGCAATCTTAACCACATAGTTAGGGTTGGTGGGGTCCACGTGTCACTCATCGCGTAGACGAGGGAGGTTATATAACCCTTTGCTTCATTTTCACCATTCCTTCCCACAGTAAAAAGAAAACTCTATCCGCCATTATCACAGCTTCAAACATTTCCAGCCACCATATTCTAATATTCACAAGGTAACCGCGCGTGCGCTTTTGTTTTGATTACAATAACAAGATCATGGTTAAGGTATTATCGGATTTCACATCAGACATAACGGAGAGCGAACTTCTACAGTTCTCGTCGGATTACTATATTCCCAGCGCAGTACACTCGGAAGTTCTGGCTGCGGATGCGTCAATAGCGGACTTCCCCGATGGGAAGATTGGGTTATATACGCGTTTCTTTGAATTCGCAAATCAGCGTATACCCATATCGTTATTTTTGAGTGATGTGCTGAATTATTACCGCATCCACATATCCCAGCTGCACTGTATAGGTGCAGCGAAACTAACCAATTTTGAGGTGAACTGCCCTTATTGGCTATTAACCCCACCATCCACCTGTTCCGCGCCTTTTACCACACCACATGGTCACACGGGTGGGTATCCTTCGCAAAACGCCCTGGGCGACTCCAATGCTATAAGGAAAAATTAGATGCGCTTAGGAATTGGAGGGAGACATTTTTCTGGGTCGACGACGCGTGCTTCCCTTCTCGTTTCAATTTTTACTCCCAGGGGACACTGCCAAAGGATGAGCGCCCCCTCCCCGGATCATACAATGCGGAGGATGCGGACACAATAAATTCCAACCGCATCCCCCTTAGCTCCTACCCCGAGGAGTTCTTGGTGTACATTGGCCTTAGCCGAAACTATTTTGGCAGTTCAGAAGAAGTTCCAATCTTCTTAGACGCAGATGGTCAGGGTGGGTGCTCATCCTTTCGCACCTCGTTGAGTTATATTACTGTAAGTGCGTTACTGTTTTCTTCTTTGTACATGTCGTAAACTATTTGTGTTTCTTTGCTGTTGCGCAGAAATGGACTTGTTCGGGGTTGTTCAATTAGCGAAGCCACTGCTAGTGGAAGTGGGAACCCGTCCGCGAAGGGAGGGAGAAGATCCCGTACTTGCTGCGACAGCAGGGTGTACCCTGGAGCTAGACCTAGGAGAGGCAGGGGGAGCTCGTCTGTTGCGCTTGAAGCAACACCCCTACAGAGTGTGCCCAGTCCTACAGTTCCCTCCCCCCAGTGCAACCTGCGCAAGTAGCGGCAGAGCAGGTGGAGGAAGCGGAAGAGGAGGAAGAAAGCCAGGGATTGAAGCGCAAAAGGATGCGCAGTGGTGATGGCACTGCTTCTTCCCGAAAGAAGCGTCCTGTGGTGTGGAATGTGGATTCGTCCTCCAGTGATGTCGCGTCGCGCCCACCATCACCTGACACTTCCATTCCTGCGTAAGTGTCATGAAAAATTTTATTTATATTTTTTACCGCCTTTCCTTATGATATCACCGAATAATTGTGAATTTCTCGTATTGTCTGTAGGTTTGAACACTCCGCAGAGTCGCCGCCTCATAATACTCCTGTGCCATCTTCTCACTCCGCGCAGTCTGAACCACGCAGCCAAAAAGATGCGGATATGTCCGCTGGGGATGCATCGGTGGAGCAACTGGTAGAAGAGTTGGTGCAAGTATCTGTGCATCAAGCTTCGCTAGTGGAGAAGCTAAGGGCTCAGATTTCCGGTGAGAGTAGCCAAGCCGCTCAGAAGGATCAGGCTATTGCGTTGCTGGAGGCGCAATTAGCCACTGCCCGGACTGAGGTGGAAGCAGCAAATGCGCATGTGGAGAAACTTGCCGGAGAGAAGTTGTCGTTGCTATCCCAAATAAACCAGGAGCGTGTTGAGGCAGTGCAGTATAAGGCATCTTGTAAGTGGGCTCTCAAGTATCTTGAGCAGGGTAAGAAGGATTTGGTTGCTCAGGTAGAGGATCTTGGCGCTACTGTGAGCAGTGCATTGGAGGTACAAGAGGCAAAACTGCGCAAACTAAGCATTGAATACGATGAGGAGTTGTATCCTCAGCTGATGTCTACTATAGCTGAGCGCAGATGGCTCATAGGACATGGTCTTCGCCTTGCCGCACTTAATACCCTGGAAGTAGTTCAGTGCACTCTGGAGCGCGGCAAAGCAGAAGCCGTGGAGAGGTTGCATGAGGCGGAACTGCTAAAGGTACCTGTTAACGAGGTACCGAATTATGATGCTAAGACTTATGATCACCTGGTCGCTGCTATGAGAAGGATGAAGGATTTAGAGCTCCCCATGATTGCTGAACTGGAGCGTGATCAGGATTATCCTATAGACGTCATCATGGCGGGGTTGACTCTTGCGCGTCATCGTGCCGAGGGTGCAGAAGCCCAGCCAGACTACTTTTTGAAGCCCCATGACTCACAGCTTCAAGTACCTGTCTTCGCTCGTCCCCAGGATATTTTGAATCCTTTTGCTTTAGAGAAAGAAGTTGTTGGGAATTACGGGAAACTGCTGAACCTGCTGAAGTTTCTGCCGAAGTGTTTCTGCTGAAGCAGAGTGGATTCTGCTGAAGTTATAGTTCTGCTGAAGTAGTAAAGAAGAAATCGTGATTCTGCTGAGAGTGTGAATCCACGTAGGATAGGCAGGCGCAGTATTATTTAAATATGCTAACCCATCTTTATTCTTTATCTGCCCGAGGTTAGCATGGGTTTTATTGTATTGCTCAATGTACTTTAACATTGACCCATAATATGTATGGGAGAAAAAAAATGTTTAGTTGCATGCTTGTCGAGGTGCATGCTTAGTCTATGTTTGTTAGTTATTAGGGTTTCTTGTCTAAAAAAGGAACCGCATAATATGTAATAGATAGGTGTTCGAAACACAGAGTTTCAATTAATAAAAGATCCATAGAGGATCAAAGTGTTCTTAGTTATCATAGCTTGTATTTACATTCCGCTAAAGAATACAAGTTGTAGAGATTTTCTATTAGTTTGCTTGTGATTACATAGGCAACACTAACGATCTCTGAGTGCTTAAGATCTATCAAGGTCTTTGTTTCTATCAAGTGGTATTAGAGCCTCGGGAAAGTCTCTACGATACTAAGAACCATATTTAACCTCACCCCCATACAACCAAAATTCATTCACCATGCCTGGATCTGATAATGAAACTGAAGTCACAAATACCAACAACACCAACACCACTTCCATGCAACAACTCAGTCTATCCAATAGTAATGGCAAGTTTCCTTATCTAAAGAGGGAAGAGTATGATCTTTGGACTATGTAGATGCAGAACTGGATCTCCAATATTGATTGGAATCTCTGGGAGATAGTGAAGAAAGGAAACAGTCTAAAGAAAATGATTCCAGACCTTGATGGGAAGTTTACCATTGCTCCTCCCCAAACTGCTAAAGAGGTGCTGGCGGTGCAGAGAGAGCACAAAGTAAAAACTATCCTTCTTCAGGCCATTCCTGAAGATCACTTGTGTGATTTTCATCACATGGTTGATGCAAAGGATATTTGGATGGCGCTCAAAGCAAGGTTCGGTGGCAATGAAGAATCCAGGAGAATGAGGAAGTCCATGCTGAGAAAACAATTTCAAGACTTCAATATCTCAGAAGAAGAAGGTATCCACAAGGGGTACGACAGGTTCCATAAGATTTTGAGTCAGCTAAACCAGCTGAATGCAAGACCTGACAATGATGATTGCAATTCAAAGTTCCTACGATCTCTGCCTCCATCATGGTTACACGTCAGTATAGCTCTTAAGGCTAAAGGTGGGTTGGACATACTCACCTTTGATGAGCTGTACAACAGACTCAAATCTCTTGAACCTGACGTCAGAACTCCCTACCGTGCATCCTCTTCTGGTCATGCAGCCTTTGTTGGAACATCTCATTCCAATATGATGATAAATGCTCCTAGCTCAACTTACTTACCTTCATCATCATACACTCCCACTCCACCATGCAACAATCGTCCCACTCCATCATACTCACAAGCTAAAACTAGTAGTGTGTTGGAGGATGTTCTTCATTCATTTGTTGCTGATTATGATACTCAGCAGCATCTTGCATATGAAGATTTTGATTAGGTGGACCCACTTGAAATGGAGGAGATGAAACTGAAATGGCAGGTGGCCATGCTTTCAGTGGATATAAAAAGGTTTGAGGAGAAGTCTGGGAGGAAGTTTGGCTTCAAGGGAAGGGATCCAGCTCGCTTTGACAGAAGAAAAGTCAAGTGTTTCACTTGCCACCAGATGGGTCATTTCTCAAGGGAATGCAAGGACAGAAAGGATGGAGATGGAGCAAACTACATTTCCTATCAGCAGAAACAGAGGGAAACTGGAACTTCAGCAGCTCTTGTCACCATGGATGCACCAGTCAACTGGACTGCACATGATCCTGTGAATGAGGAAGCTGCTGATACTGAGAAGCTTGGATTGCTGGCAAGATGCACTTCAGAGGATAGGCATGATCACTTTGCCTTGATGGGACTTTCTCAGGTACACAACTGCATATTTGGTTGTAGTGAAAGATACAATGAACTTAAAGAAGCCTATGATACTATGAAACCTAGATACAATGAATGCTATGTTGCTAATGAAGCTTATAAACTCTCGTTAAAAACATTAGAAAGACAAAAGGTATGGTTTCAAAAGAATCAGACAGCCTATGAAGAAAAGATAAAGTTCTTACAGTTTGATCTAGATATTGCAAATATTAACTTGAAAAGAACTGAGAAAGAAAAAGCTGATGCTTTGTCTGAGAACCTAGTGCTTAAAGAAAAACTAAATGAGGAAATCTCAAGGAATAATGAATGGCAAATGTCTGGTAAAAGCTTAAATAGAATTATCTATACTAGTCAATCTCAGACATCTCCAATAGATTTAGGTTTCCAAAATATGTAGGTCCAGAAGCTAAGTATGATGGGCGTAAATCTACCCCAGCAGGCCTAGCTAATTATGAAAAGGAGGGTGATTTGCATGCTGTCCCTGGACCTATTAGAGGTGAATTCATGCCCACTGACTTGTCCATCACTGTTGACTTTGATGGATCACACCACCTATATGACAAAAAGTCAAAAGACTTGCCTGACCCCGATGCTTCATCTAATGACTTTGTCTCTTGCTCTGACAGTGACAATTCATCGGATCAAGGGTCTACCTCTTATGCCAGCTGTGATTCAAGTGATAAGTCAGACCTTCCCAAGCCTGAGCCTACACCCAAGCCTGCACCCAAGTCTATCTACAAGCCTTCTAGGATAGCTGCTGAGGAATCAACTTCCAAGACAGTTTCAACTGAAGACTTGTCTTTTAAATCTTTGCACAATAAGTCTGTTAAAAACAATTCCTTTAATGTCTCTATTTCAAGTACTTCTGCATGTAATAAAATATCTCCTAATTTGTCTAAATCTTCTAAGAGGAAGACATGTTTTGTGTGTTGAAGTAAATTTCATTTAATTAAGGATTGTGATTTTTATGAGCAAAGATTGGGTGTATGTGCTACTCAGCAGAAACCCAGACAAGTGTGGACCAATGTTAATAATATTCTACCTTATGTCCCACAAACAGCATATACTGAATCTTCTTGGAGAAGATCAGTTGCCAGACCTTATGTGCAACCAACTAGCCCATATTTTAATCATGGTTATTGGCCTACATATGCTGACCCAATGAATGATGGGAATAGATTTTGGGGTACTGCTGTCAAGCCCTCAGCAGGTTGTTCTTGGAATAAAAAGGGACCCAAATTTCAATGGAAATCCAAGAACAATGGTGGATCTTTCTCATCTGCTAGACCTAAATCATATGATCCACAAGGCAGGTTCAAGTCAGCAATGACTTGAGCCTCCTTTGTATACTAACATTCTTTTGTGTATATTTTTTGTTACTATAGGATCATCCTCTTAAGCATAAAGATATTGGTATTGTTGATAGTGGTTGTTCAAGAATCATGTCAGGAAACAGAGATATGATGCACAATTTTGTACCTATTGAAGGAGGAGGAAATGTGACTTTTGGTGGAAGTGATGGTAGAATCACTGAGAAAGGCACCATCAAGACACCTCTACTGAACTTTGAGAATGTGTACTATGTTAGGGAACTTCAGCACTTCAACTTGTTCTTAGTCTCACAAATTTGTGACACCAAGAACAAGGTACTCTTCTCTGAAGATGAATGTCTTGTGCTTTCTAAAGACTTCAAGCTTCCAGAAGATACATCAATTCTGCTGAGAGTTCCTCGTACTCACGATCTATACACATTCAACCTCAATGAAGTTCAACCTAAAGGTGACCTCACTTGTCTGGTGGCTAAAGATCCCTGGATGAATCTACAAAATGGCATAGGAGGATGGCTCATGTGAACTTCAAGACCATAAACAAACTCTCTAAAATGGGTCTTGTTGAAGGTCTTCCCTCCAAATTTTTCACCAATGATCATAATTGTGTTGCATGCAACAAAGGAAAGCAACACAGAGCTTCCTACGAAGCTATCACTGCTATGAGCATCATTTCTGAGCCTCTTCAGCTGTTACATATGAATCTATTTGGTCCAACTCAAGTCAGAAGCATTGATCACAAGTATTTTTGTTTGGTTATCACTGATGGCTATAGCAGATTTTGTTGGGTGTTCTTTCTAAGGACAAAAGATGAAACATCTCCAGTGCTGAAAGACTTCATCACCCTTGTTGAAAATCAGTTAAACAAAAGGGTTAAGGGAATTCGGTGTGATAATGGGACAGAGTTCAAGAATGCTATTCTCATAGAACTCTGTAGGTCTAAAGGGATAAAAAGGGACTACAGTAATCCAAGAACCCCTCAACAAAATGGGGTGGCTGAAAGAAAGAATAGGACCCTAATAGAAGCTGCAAGATCAATGCTTGCAGACTCTAAATTGCCCACTATGTTCTGGACTGAAGCTGTTGGCACAGCTTGCTATGTGCTAAACAGGGTCTCCATTACTAGACATCACCTCAAAACACCATATGAACTTCTCTTTGGGAAGGTTCCTGCCATTCACTACCTAAAACCTTTTGGTTGTCAAGTGACCATTCTAAACACCAGTGATCCGTTGGGGAAGTTTGATGAGAAGGCTGATGATGGTTATATTGTGGGTTATTCAACTCACAGTAAGGCATACAGGGTGTACAATTTGCAAACCAAGAAGATAGAGGAGACCTTGAACCTGAGATACATGGAAGATAAGCCCAATATTCAAGGACAGGGTCATGTGTGGTCCTTTGACCTTGACTACTTAACTGATTATTTGGGTTATACTAGACACATGGCTAACCAAAATGCAGGTTCTCAAGAGTCTCCTACTAACAATGCAGGTACCTTGGATGTTGACTCTGAAAGTGAGTTTGAAGATGATGAACAACCTATACTTGTGCCTTCTTTCTCCCCTAACCATATTGCAGGTAGCACTTCTAGAGATACTTCTGATGAGAGTGAAGATGAATCACATTATGCTGAGGACCTTGCTAGACTTCAGACTCAAGAGTTTGCAGCTAAGCTTGAAGCTGAAAAGGTAAATGGGGAGATTGCTAATGAAGCTGTCAGTCGAAACCATGTTTCTGCTGACATTGATCCAGCCTCTCCCATTATCCACAAATCTGCTGAAGGCTCAGCTGTTTCTGCTCATGTGTCTACCAAAGTGTCTACAGACTTTGGAGAGCCATTTACACGCTTTCCAAAACCCTCAGATCTTGGAAATCATCAACCCAAATCTGGAATTTTCACCTCACCTTCATATGATACAACCTTTGAACCAACTTTGTCTAATCTTGAACCTTCCATTGAAGTCAACCCGACTGCTACTAAAAGAATCAACATAACACACCCTCAATCCAATATTATTGGTGATATCCTAGCACCTGTTAGAACTAGAAGTGCTATCACTAGTCCTAAATTTGGACAGGTTGCTTTTCTCTCTTATGTATCAAACCAGCAAAGAGACAATCACACAGACTTCAAACATTGTCTGTTTGCTTGTTTTCTTTCTCAAGTTGAACCAACAAGTGTTACTCAAGCTCTTGAAGACTCAAGTTGGATTGAAGCAATGCAAGAAGAAATGCAACAGTTTCAAAACCAACAAGTTTGGATCTTGGTACCACTACCTGATGGCAAATATGCAATTGGGACCAAATGGATTCTGAAGAACAAGAGAGATGCAAGGGGTGTAGTTATTAAAAACAAAGCAAGACTAGTGGCTCAAGGGTATAGACAAGAGGAGGGGATTGATTATGATGAAGTGTTTGCACCTGTTGCTAGAGTTGAGGCCATTCGAATTTTCTTGGCTTATGCATCTTACATGGGGTTCATGGTGTATCAGATGGATGTTAAAGGTGCTTTTCTGTATGGTGAGATTGAAGAGGAGGTTTATGTCACTCAGCCCAAAGGATTTGAAGACCCAGATCATCCCAATCATGTTTACAAGGTGGTTAAAGCTCTCTATGGACTTCATCAGGCACCAAGAGCATGGTATGCTAGGCTTTCATCATTTCCGCTGAAGCATGGCTATCGCAGAGGTGCCATTGATAAGACTCTTTTCTTGAAGAAGAACTCCACAGACATCATACTTGTGCAAGTGTATGTGGATGACATCATCTTTGGATCCACTAAAGAAGCTTGGTGCAGGGAGTTTGAGGAGCTCATGAAGGGAGAATTTCAGATGAGTGCCATGGGGGAGCTTACTTTCTTTTTGGGTCTCCAAGTTCAGCAGAAACCAGATGGGATATTTATCTGTCAAGATAAATATGTGAGGGACATTTTGAAGAAATTTGGTATGGAAGGTGTTAGGACTGCCACAACACCTTATGAAGCTCCAAAGACAAAGACCAACAATGAACCAGATCTACCTGTGAATGTTCATTTATACAGGTCCATGATTGGTTCATTAATGTATCTAATAGCTTCAAGGCCTGATATTACATTTGCTGTGAGTGTTTGTTCTAGACATCAAGTCACTCCACTTGCTTCCCATCTCAATGCTGTCAAGAAGATCTTTAAGTACCTCAAAGGCCAACCTCATTTAGGCCTTTGGTACCCAAAAGAGTCTCCTTTTAAGCTGGAAGCATATAGTGACAGTGATTATGCTGGTGCCAATCTGGATAGGAGATCCACAACTGGAGGTTGCCAATTTCTTGGAAAGAGGTTGATTTCTTGGCAATGCAAGAAACAAACCATTGTGGCTACCTCCACTACTGAAGCAGAGTATGTTGCTGCTGCAAATTGCTGTGGACAGGTCCTTTGGATTCAAAACTAATTGTTGGATTATGGGTATAACTTCATGAACACAACAATTTTTATTGATAATCAAAGTACCATATGCATTGTCAAAAATCTAGTTTTTCACAGTCGAACCAAACACATTGAAATCAGGCACCACTTTATAAGAGATGCATATGAAAAACATTTGATAAAAGTGGATAAAATTCATACTGATGATAATGTGGCAGACTTGTTAACAAAAGCTTTTGATGGACCAAGGTTTCAACACCTTGTGGTCAATATTGGAATGCTTAACCCTTGACTGCAAAGTTTAAGGGGAGGCATAGGCCTCAGGGGAGGCATATGCCTCAGGGGAGGATTTTGTAGTAAACTTTGTATATTATTTGTATATCCGTGTATATAATTTAGTTTGCTAACACTAACTTGCTAATAATACTTTAGTTTGTTTGTCTCTGTTTTGTGTTTGTGTGCATTTGTGTCTGTTTTGCAGTTTGTCTATTACTAGTGCAGATTGTCTATTCCTAGTTCAAGTTCAAGTTCATCAAGTGTGGTTCGAGTGGTAAATGGTCAAGTAAGCTTTAAAGCTTGTTTCTACTGAGATCAAAGTACTGAAGTAAACAATGTGATTCCACTGAAGCTAAAGTACTGAAGAGAAGAGATTGAAGTCAAATTGTTATTTCATTCATTCAAGAAACAGTTTACAGCTTACAGCTTACATCACAATCAACTTCAAATACAACTACAAGAAAAGCTATACATGATCTACTAATCCTAATCTAGTACATATCATCTATTCCAACATCTAACAGGCTGTTGGATATGCATGATCGCTCACATCTTTAACACTAGATGCTGGATATGCGTTCGTGAAGTCTTGCATAACCACCCATTCAATCTATCCTGATGGCTGGAGATGCACGACTACTAGGACGAGGATGCTAAGGATCAAAATGGAATGGATGGATTGATGAAAATGGTGATGATGACGATGACCACGCATGATGAAGGAGAAAAATAATGTTTCCTTTGTGCTTCATCTATTTATTTCAACCAAAATGCAATCCATCCACCATCCTTAAGCATTTCCTCTATACGATGTGTGTTGATGCACCAAAACCTGGTGCAGAAAGACTAAGAACCACCTCTCTATCTTTTGGGAGAGGCGGATTTCTTGCTCGTGGCCTGCATTGAGGCTGAGGTGCTGGAGGATGGGAGTAAGATGTTCCCTCCTTGTAGGAGTCATCAGAATCATCAGTAGATTCACTTGGATTCACTACACTATCATCCTCTGAAGAAGGAAGAAAGGGTGATTTTCTTGGTCGTGGATATGGTTGAGGAAAGTAATGAAGCCATGGATTAGCTTCATCACTTGATGATGATGATGATGATGAGGATGAAGATGTGAGATTTATAATCTCAGGTTTAGTAGTCATGGTTTAATTTGGTTGATTGTGGCTCATGAAGATTTTAGGGTTTTGTGATGAAGATTTGGGGTAAAAGATGAAGATTAAGTGTGCATTGGGATTGTTATATAGACGGATGAAAGGGTTAATGTGAATTAATGCGAGTTAGTTGGCACAGTAACGCTCCAGATTCTCACTTAAGTTATCCTTATCTTGAGTGGTTTCTGCTGAAGTGCATTACTTCAGCAGATTGACTGTGTTTCTGCTGAAGCGTTAATTTACCCTTTGGTTAAAGTTGAATTCCACGTAGGATTTGGTCAACAAGAACACGATACTTTTTGACTACATTTTGGAGCAACTTCTACCAAACCATTACTCACATTTCTTTCCTTCAAAATAACCAAATTCCCTCTCCTCTCACTTCCAAAACACTTCCAGTTACTGAATTCATAACCCTAAATCAAATTCACTCATGGAACTTCAATTCAAGAAAGATCACAACAAAGTTGCATTTCTGGGTAAAGCAAAAGGTGATGAGCTGTTTGAACCAATGATAGAGTTCTTGAAAAGGTCAAAGATTAACTATGCCCTAACGCATTCTCCTAATGCGATTTATGAATCATTGGTCAAACAATTTTGGGCATCTGCTAAAATACGAAATGAAACAGAGATTGTTGCCATGGTTGATGAAACAGAGCACGTAGTGACAGAGGACTTGATAAGGAGAAAGCTTCGGTTGGATGATGCTAATGGGATTTCTCACTCAAGCTCAGTGGAGATACTTTCAGGTCTAAGAGCTATTGGGTATCAAGGCGATAGTGTTAGGAATTGGAAATTCCATAGTGAAGAGTCGGTCACCCCAAATATTATCTAGCATAAGTTAGCTCGTAGACGTGTCGTTATTTACGTTGTTTAAGTAGTTTATTAGTTAATTGGTAGCATAGAATAGTTTAGTGTAACACCGTGGAGGAAGGACGGGTCTTTACCCACTGTATGCCTGATCCACAGGCCGATAGGAGGTCGTGTATTGTGTAACTATAAATACCCCTTCCATCCATGGAAGGGGTGGTGCTTCATTTCAATCTAACATTTCCTTTGTTTAAACCTCTAGCAAGAACACCCTCTCTCTCTCTATCTTTCTCTCTCTAAATATGGCAAACATGTATTTTGATCATCCAAGACCACCCGAATCATCAACACAATAATATAACGATCCTACAAATGGTACCAGAGCCCAGGTTATTGTGTTATCTTTGATTTTTGTGGTCCATGGTTGTTTTTTGTGGTTTTTGTTTCATGTGCTAAAACTGTTTTTCTTGTAATTTTTATCTTCGGAAAATATTGCTTATGGTTACTACCTTGAAAAACAGTTTTTTAACATTGTTTCACTAATATTGGGTATCTTCTTTTTGGGTCAAAATTGTCATCTGGTAATATCTGTGCTATACCTGTTACATTTGGTCCAATCAGTACTTTTATTTCATCAGTATGTCTTTGCCAATAAGCTGTGAAATATGGTGGTCAAAACAGTGGTCAAAACGGGTCAATGAAACATTTTGTATGCACTTTCTTTGAGTCTCAATGAATCTGGTCATGTTTTCGTGGTCAAACTGGGTCAAAACAGTCATATGTTGCAGTTTTTGTCACGTTTTCTGGGTTTGTATGAAGATGGTCAGAAATGTGGTCGAAATAACTCGCCGGATAAACTTATATTCTTGATAGCAACTTGTATTTACAAGTTAGCGAGTTGGTTTGAAATATGTTAGCGACTTGACTCACAAATACTGGTAGCGACTTGACACTATATCATGTAGCGATTGACTCACATAAAAAATTGATAGCGACTTGTATTGACAAGTCAGCGATTTGTGTTATAAAATGGTAGAGACTTGGCCGTGGCGACTTGGCCGTGGCGACTAAGTACTTGGCCATGGTGACTTAGTCGTGGCGAGTTGTGTAAAAATGGTTTAGCTACAGAAAGGAAGAAGAAGAATAGACCAAGACCTCAACAACAAAATATCATATTCAAAATGACATTCGACTACAAACAATATACCATCATACCATAACTACATCACGACCTCAAGTCCAAAATAAACCATCATATGTCCAAACTTTCAACATTCTCCAAACTCAAAAAGTTTAAGCAACGACTTTCAACTTTCATCATATGTCGAAAACTCAAAAAGTCCAAAATAAACCATCATATGTCGAAAACTTTCAACTTTCATCATATGTTTAAAATAGATCGTTTCATCCAAACTCAAAAAGTTTAAGCAACGACTCAAGCATCGACTCAAACTAGATCTCAGATTCGGTTCGTATATTTGCCTAATCTGTATAAGATTCTTTTGTTTTGTTCGAACCAATTTCATCATAGACCCTATGTATAAAGACTCTCTTCAATTAATTTTCGAAACAACAAGAAATAAAACATAACAACATTGTTATTTTTATTTTCTTTGTTCGTTCATGACTAATCTAATAATGGAATACATATACGATAAATACATCATACAATACCTACCCGAGACCATTTTTAAAATGATCTTGATGCCCTTGTTTGTGCTCGAATGGAATGTAAAGATAGAAGGAAAAGGTTTGGTGTTTGTGAATCCGTGTTGATTATGCTGTGGGGTTATTCGTGTGGATGTAATGACTGAGATGAGGTTGGTATATTGATTGATGAAGATGGGAGAGATGACAAATGATCTGTGTTTGGTGAGGAGAGAATCTTTTGGTGGGAGGCGTTTTTTTTAGGAGTGTTTAGGGTTGGATGTATGAGAGATTTTAGGGTTTCAATATGAATAAGTGGTGTTAATATACCCGTGCATATGAAAGGCCTTAAAAATCACATGTGCAACCGGTAATGGGCTTTGAAATGCATTGATTTGTTTTGTGGGCCGAGTTCTAAAGTATGTGTGGGCCTCGGGTTTCTGATTTTTGTCTCATGGGTATATGGGAGAGTGATGTTTCGAGCCATATGATATTCTGGAGTTGGTTACATGAATTTTGAGATTGTATTTCTAATATTGAATATCTTGGGCTGTTTAATTTTATTGACCATTACTCTGACATTGGATTATTGGATTGGGCCGGATAATTATTGGATCTCTCGTTGAAAGTCTTTTGTTGATTAACGGATGGATTGACTCCAACTTATGGGCGTGTATTAAGAATTTGTTATCCTATTTTTTTTTTTAAATATTGGATACATATTTCATTATTTGTGGTATAAAGTTGGTTATTCAAAATTTCACGGGAGATACTTATTTATGGCTTGAGTTTATAATTGATCTTTTATTGGTTCAAGGTTTTATCCGGTATTGAAGTGACAGTTCAAACGGCTATTAATTGGACTTGTAACCGGGTTAAATTCTTTGCAATTTGATTATATGACTAAGGTATCGGAATGCATGAGATAATCATTGCAAGAATTTACTTTGACCGTATCGGATTGATTAGTTATTTGGACCGGGCTTATAATTATTAGATGATGAGTTTTGGTAATGAGAGTTGGTGTGATGATGAGATTTGTTGGGTAATGAGGTTTGATACTTTGGTATATACACTTTCACAGAATATATTGTGTCACAGCTTGAATTGATGTTTGCACAATGTTGACTACGGGGCTGTTTGTTCGGTATCTCTCATTTGGATTTGAAGTGAGGTCTTCCGGGCACGTTTACTTATTTCGTCTTCTTTCTTGCTACCTTTCCGCGAATATGACTTGTTTGGGCTTT
Source organism: Chrysanthemum seticuspe (assembly GCA_019973895.1). Lineage (NCBI taxonomy): Eukaryota > Viridiplantae > Streptophyta > Magnoliopsida > Asterales > Asteraceae > Chrysanthemum > Chrysanthemum seticuspe. Next base: position 9,765,176 of record BPTQ01000006.1, on the reverse strand, counting down.
TATAGAGTGTGATAAAGACTTGGCTATTTAGTTGCGTTTGTGATTCTTTATCATTTAACCCACAACGTAGCTATCACTTCGGTGTCTCACTCAATTGAGAATGTCAAGAGGTTTTGTACATTGGGTACACCGTTTCTTCTTCACAAGGATTAGTACAAGTTTAAGTAACAAATCTGGGGAATTCTACTTCATGATCAAGTTTGGTATATCGGGTTTACTCCTCCATGTGGTCACTGCAATAGCCGACAGAATGCGTGAATGATGTGTTTACCAAAGTTTTTATTGGATGGTTGATGATATTGTTGTTGTTGGATTATGAACCGTTGATGAACCACTGCATGTTCCCCTAAAACAGATATTCACCGAAACCAAAAAGTTGTCATAACACATTCAAGCTGACATTGTTTACGGTTTTGTCTTGATTTTGTAAAATCCCGCGAAAGAACCTATTTCTCGGTTTAAATCATAGACTTGTAAAATCCCGTGACAATGGAAACATCCTGATAATAGTAAAGTGCATTTCCGGATCTATCTTACGGTTTATTCTTGGTTTTGTAAAATCCCGCGAAAGAACCTATTTCTCGGTTTAAACCATAGAATTGTAAAACCCCGTATTGATGGAACCATCTTGGAGAAAGGAAAGTGTATTTCGGGATCTTATTTGATGCTGGTGCTACGTTTTCTGTTTCGAAGAAGGGATAAACGGGTGTACTTCATGTCTTGGATGTGTGTTTGGATATTCGTCATGGCAGTATGGTTATTACTTGGTCTTACGGGGTTCTGTGCTTTTAACCATGGTCGGGATGAAAACCATTATCATAGTTCACTTTAAACGTCAAAGGAGGCTAGATTTGAGCTTTTAATCAGAAGATGTGACAACGGCGTTAATTCAGTATTATTCATTTGAGGTTGAAGTGAAATATCACGGACGAGTGTACTTAGTATCTGAAGGTATCGGGGATGGTTGGATGAAGATTCTTCATGATCCTTGTTCGAGCTTATTATCAAAAACGAAGACTTGGAAATCTAGTTATTGTTGGGTGACTTTTACCTTTTCTTTTACCACTTGGGAGAATTGGGCTCTTATCATCTCAAAATAACTATCACTTTAAGGAGTTACGTTGTAGTGCTCAGTGTCACATTCAATTGTGGATTTTCAAGAGGTGATGTATGTCTTATACTTGATGGTTGGTTGGTTGAAGAGTATAGAGTACATAGAGAGTACTTAGAGATGCTAATGGAAATCGGCACCGCTCTTTGTTACATATGTGCAAGTTTAATTCACGTGTTCGGGATAGTTTACTTCAAGGTCAAAGTCGTCATATTGGGTTTTCTCCATCAGTTGTCACTACAAAGAGCCTACTGAATGATAATGGGGTGATTACATGTTTTGCCAAGAGAGCTGAAAAGAGAGAGATTATGACGTATGAACACAACAGTTCATGCCTCGTTCTCTAAAGAAAAGAAAAGTGTACGTTTCAGTGCGCTTTATCTTCAAAAGAAGAGAAATCTTCTTATGACGTATGAACACAACAGTTCATGCCTCGTTCCCTAAAGAAAAGAAAAGTGTACGTTTCAGTGCGCTTTATTTTTGGAAGAAGAGAAATCTTCTCATTTATGACCATTCTCATCAACATGCTTCATACTTTTTCCATGCGCTAATTCTTCGAGTGAACCGGGCTACCATTGACTGTTTTCTTATTCAACTTGCTCAACTATAATGACGATGGCGACATCCTGTGCTAATTTTGCGGGGGAGAAGTGTGAATAGACTACATTTGTTGAAGATTTTCACTTGTGTTTATCAAGAATGGCATCTTCGTATGCAATTCTTGAGGGGGAGAAGAAGTATGATAATTCTACATGTTGAGTTATATTTGAGAATATATGGTCATACGGCTCCTAACTCATGTAAGAACTGAGATTCTTCTTATCGGGTCATCTTCACATGGAGTTGTTCTTCTAAGAGCCGTTGGTTGACATCTTCACTCGGATTGATGAGTTTATCTACAAAGTGCTTCCGGTTAATGCTTCAAGTACACATCAACATGATGATTCCGAACAATCTCTCTATTCTTGTTTGATGTGATTGGTAGTTTGGTGTTACCATCTCGTGTGTTCGTTGCGGCCTGATTGCTGATTTCCTTGATGAACATCTTTCTGTTCTTGTTTGATTGGGAGGGATTTTAGTTAAGGGGATTTGCAAGATGTAAGTTGATTGGGATGATTTTTGGTGATGTTCTTGTTTTTGGTGAGTTGAAGATGTTAACTATCTATTCCCCAACTGGACAATCTTGAAGAAGGTCGAGTCTACAGTCGGTTCTACATTCTCTACTTCATGTTAGAAGACTAAAGACGAGTTGCATTTAATTATCCAAAGACTTCTTCTTAATCTGGGCATTTATCAATCAGATTGTCGGTTTAAGGGAGAGCACTAATTGGGGGAGAGTGAAATGTCAAATTTAATCCCCAATTAGATTTGCTCACTATGTACTTCAGCAAGTTGATTCTCACAAAGACTTATGATGTTCTTCTCAACAAGATTTCTAGTATACGGGCTTATAAGGTGTTGCTGATTCTGAAGTGTCAAAACCAGCAAGGGGGAAGGAGACAAGCATCTAAACGCGAGTAAACTTGATGAACTTAATACTTCTAAGTAACTGAAGATATCCCGGGAAGACAAATGTCATGACCGCAGAGAAACTCAAGGTTTTACTCATCAAGGCTTTTAGTGTTATTCCAACAACGTGGGGGAAGTGATGTAAAAGAAAGTTTCTAAAGATGAAAGAGGTACACAAGTGTGTGATGATTTTGATGTTATCACAATCATCAGGGGAGAGAGATTGTGTACATTGGGGATGCTCAGCTGCTTCACTTGAGGGCTTAATCTGTGATTCAGAGATATAATCACTTATTCCGGAGTGGACATCCGCAGAGATTGTCATCCGCAGAGATAATCAGTGATTCGGCCTGCTTCTTCAATGTTATCGGTTATTCTCTCTTTGGGTATTCGGGTACTTCGGGTTCTTGAGCTTCATACACTTTCTTCAGGGGGAGAGAAAAGTATTCATCGGGGTTATTCTTTGGATATTGGACTTAATCTGATACTTCGATGGTATAAGTTTCTTTGTCTTTGGGTATGTGTATTCGGGTTCGTGAGCTCTAGTCTAAGAGATTGACTGCATCAATTCAACTACTCGGGGGAAGTGGTTTCTTGACACCTTTTGGAATGGATTGCTTCACACGTCAGTAGAAAAGAAATTTGAGAAGATTGTTTTATGTGTGGGATGATACGTTGTTGTTGTTCTATTGGATGATATAACCTCTAACGAAGAATCACGGTGATTATTCTTAAAAAGAGCAGCAAGATCGATGATAATGGTGTGCGTCTTTGTGCACCTGGCTAATGGAAGCTTGAAAGAAAGCTTTGAATCTGCTCGGCTAAAGGATTTTTGGTTTAGGGGGAAGCTACCAAAGTCTCACTTTCGGATGGTTCAATTTTTTTCTTCTATGCAAGAGCCTCGGAAGCTTTGGTGGTGAAAGTTTTAGGGATGATGACTTCTATCTTCTATAACGGGGCTGCTCGATATCCTTATCTCGGTACTCGTATCATCATCTTCTTTAATTATATCATCTATTCTATCTTTGTAAATATTTATCAGAAAACAAAATACAAAAATATAAAACCATCAAAAACAAAATAGAAAATTTTAAAATCAACAAAAATCCATAAAAATCAGAAAAATTCAAAAAATACCAAAAATATGTTTTCTAAAGACATGTCTTCTGGTATCGATAACATCTGCGGTCTTAGAAATGTCATTCAATAATGGCACGGGACCATAGATGAAGTTCGAGCAGGAGGTGTAAATATTCTTTTTCAAAACATGTCTCAAAATATGGCTTACAGTTATTTCAGACTGTAACCCGCACTTCAAAAATGGTTTGCTATTATTTCTGATAGCAACCCGCTCTTCAAAAAAAGGAAGGAAAGTGCTACGCTTAAACGATTTTCACAATTTTCGTGCACTTATCCTAAAACAAATTAAGGAAAGTATGTCGAAGGACTGCTGTTCCTACACAAATGTTTTTCCGTCTAAAATTCTTCAGAAAAATATTTGTTGTATCTCAAAATGGTGGAAAATGAGTTGCTTGAAAAATCAATCAGAATCAGAGTTTTCGTATTAATTTGCAAACTCAATCAATGACTTCTGCGCTTTTAAAATTGTTCAAAAAATGAGTCATTGATTGAGGGGAGAATGTTTTCAAATTTACTTCATCTAACGGACTTTCTTAATCATCCTACGTGATCATCTGTAAAATATAATTGCCTATGTTGAAGGACTAGGTTTCTAGGATGTGATTGTTAGGATTAGATGATTATAGTTTGATGAACACATTATTCCCATACATTTATATGATCTGATTGATATGTTTCATTGACTTTTATTAGTCGATTGTTGTTTGGGTGATGTCGACCACCATATATTTGTATGTGTGTTCACTAACGTATGCAGGTATATTGGTATAAAAGAATGTTCCCGATCCGGATCCCACAATTGAAGATGATTGGATGCCGAAAGGAAAGGGTAACTATATCTTGGGTTGACAAATGAAGAAACGGAGTTTCATTGGACTTCTATGGAGAGTTGGCATAAATGCAACGTAAGAGGTCTCACTGCATCAACAGATGTTTTTCTTCTAAGTGATTGAAGAAACGGAGCTTAATGTGACCTCAGTTGGCATTCAAAATGCAACGTAAGAAGAAGTCTCACTGCATCTGCAGACGGTTTTTCTTCCAAGCCCTACAGCAACAACAGAAGCTTCTCAACCACCTAACGTATCTTTGTGCAGGATCTCATTTTTAAACAATTTTGAATAACTTGATTAAATTGTTTTGAAAATGGAAAAATATTGTTTTGAAAATATATTGGACTAAATTTTGAAAATCACCGGACTTCATTTTATCAAAACTTAAGTCACTCAATTATCGACTTCGGTCATCGATTGAGGGGGAGAGTGATTTAATTTAAAATATTTTCAAACAACATATCTTCTAAAGAGTCTGTTTTGTACAACAAAAAGTGGTGATCTAAAGATTTAATGTTATGTCATGGTATGATTTTCTTTAAAACTCAAAGATCTGTCAAAATGAAATTTTTTCTGTTCTTGTTTGATTGTGAAATTGTTTTATTTTACTTAAAGATCTCTTAAAACAATCATACCTGACACTAACAATCTTTAATGTCTTAAAATGGACCTTATCTGTCATCTTTCAAAATTGAATCTTGCCACGTCTTTCCCCAAATTTTTCTAAATGATTTAAATCAGTTGGGATCACAAATCTCAAATGGTTTGATATTTCTAATCGGGGTAGAGATCGTGATTTAAATCTCAAATCTGTTTTTATGGAATTGGTTTTAGTCCTTCAAAGGCACTCCTGCCTCCATGTGCCAAACGATTTCAAATACACAATGCACATGTTGAGGAGGAGGATTTATCCAAAAACCAGATGAGTATTTAAACAAGGCCACATTTTCTCCCATGTTTTCTAAACCGAATTAAATCACTTGGGATCCAAAATCTCAAAGGGTTTGATATTTTTGATCGGGGGAGAATTTGTGATTTAATAATGAAATTTGATAAAAGGTGATCGTTTTGATTTAATCGTGCAGGCTGCTCTCTCATATGTGCTAAACGCTTTCGAATCTCGAAGCATATATTGAGGGGGAGCATTTTAAAAGAAAATAAACTATCGAGGTACAAAAGCTTTTATGTTTTAACATAATGTACCTTGATTGAGTATTCAAATGGTTTCTTAAATGGCTTTTGTAATCGTGGTTGTGCTTCAAAAGAACTCTTGCCTCTATGTGATAAAAATGATTTCAAATATCCTATGCACATATTGAGGGGGAGAATTTACCAAAGAAAATCAAATGGCTTTTTCTAAGGAAATTGTGATCAAGAAATTATTTCAAAGAAATTATTTCAAAAGAACTCTTGCCTCCATGTGATAAACAATTTAAAAATCATATGCACATGTTGAGGGGGAGCATTTCTAAATGATCAAAACTATTAAGGTACAAAATGCTTTGATATTATATCACAAGTACCTTGATTGATTTTTCAAATGATTTTTCAATTGGTTTCATGAAGGAAAGAACAATACCAAAAGACCGACCAATTTATTTTATGCATGGAGTTATAAGGATGGTTAGGTTAGGTATTTGTTCCCACGATCCGCCAGAACCGGAGGGATCTTCCCAGGGACAAGCCACTAGATAGTGTAGAGTCCTTAGGAATATTGAAAAAAGGAGAAAAATGAGAAATGGGAAGAGTGCGGACTGAGACAGAGCTAGTACTGGAATAAACCCAACAAGGTTCTAGTAATGAAGTCTTGGTAAGCACTGAAGGGGTTGAAGAATGAAAAAGAAATGAATGTGAAAAAGGGTGAATAGAAATAGCCCTCCAATAATTCAACCTTAGGGCAGACACCGGGTTCAATACATATGCTACTGGTTGTTACTAAGGTGACACTGGTATTAAAGACAAGACGTCATGGACCCAGTGACGCACTGCACTAACTTCCCAAGCCACTCAAGTTCCTCTTAAAAGGGCTTGTTTCATTCTCACAGGGAACCGACATTATCTATCGACTTTCTCTTAGAGATTGTTGATATTGAAGAAGGAGACCCTCTCCCTAGTCTCCGGCATAGGAACCAAATGTGCACGATTGAGTCTAGAGCCAAGAGATCATCCACAATATCTCGCTAGGACACTATTCTTGAAGACTTGCTGTTTCACACAATGTGGAAAGTAAGAATATATCTTATGAGTCCTACGCATTATCCTTGTGGTATTGCCAGAACATCTGAGTGATATGCTAACATATTCACAATGAAGATGGAAAGCCTTCTAGAGCCAACATCAAACAAGCTCCTGGTGGGTGGCATGTGAGATCTATCCAATAGATCAACTATGTGACAACTGGATAGAAACGATGGGGTGATTCAATCTTGAATCAACCTTGGTCCAGGAATGGAATTGACGAATACTTTTGGAAAAACCGTTCGATGTGCAAAACTTCTTTTCTCTAGCACGTCTAATGTGTATTCATTTCAAATTCAAAAAGTATCTCTGATTGAAAAATACTTTTAGAAAAACCATTCGATGTGCAAATCTCTTCTTTTCGCTAGCACGTCGAATGTGTACTCTTTTAAATACAAAAAGTATTTTGATTGAAAATTGATCTTTCTCATAAAACCTTCGTCGTATTGCAAAACTCTTTCTTCTAAGCAATACGCGATTGTTTTTCAAATCAATTTTTCATCAATCAGTGAATCTCAATTCGCTGGTTCACTCACTCCGTGTTGTCTTCTTTGAGACGTTCCGGTTTGAGAACAGCTAGAACAGCTGTGAAACCCTGTCAAGGAGATTCTTAAGAATCCTACCTGATCACAGGAAGTACTTGTACTGATCAACGGGGAACCGTGGGCCGTGTACCTCAATTCGACGAAAGTGATCAAAGACACTTTCGTGTGTTTTATTGCTAACTGTTGTTTGCAGGTACATTTGGACGGTTGCAGCTGATCAGAATTGAGGAGTCAATCCAAAGCCGCATGCTCACAGCATCCACACTTAATTGAAGAAATCATGACTGGTGCATATCTACAAAACCTGGCTCTGATATTTTTATACTATGTTTCTGCTACGCTGCTGCAAATATCATGAGCCAGTAAAGCTTCCGCTACTCTGATGGAAAGATGTCATGATTCAAAAGTGTGAGCATGTCAGTCCGAAAGTCACAACTTCACATGATGGCAACACAATAAAGGGTGATCCAGAGATTTACTGTGGCTGATGATCTCAAAGAAAGCTCGAAGATCATCAAAGATGTGGATCAGTTCAAAGACCTCCACTCAAAGTACAAAACTATGCGGACTATGAAGAGTCACTGCTTAAGCACAAAGAATGCGGAAATTGAAGAATTAAAGTCTACGAGCTCAAGACTGAAGATTAAATAGAATGCTAGGATTCGAAATGTAAAACATGGGGTGACCTCCCTTAGGGGGAGATTGTTAGGAATTGGAAATTCCATAGTGAAGAGTCGGTCACCCCAAATATTATCTAGCATAAGTTAGCTCGTAGACGTGTCGTTATTTACGTTGTTTAAGTAGTTTATTAGTTAATTGGTAGCATAGAATAGTTTAGTGTAACACCGTGGAGGAAGGACGGGTCTTTACCCACTGTATGCCTGATCCACAGGCCGATAGGAGGTCGTGTATTGTGTAACTATAAATACCCCTTCCATCCATGGAAGGGGTGGTGCTTCATTTCAATCTAACATTTCCTTTGTTTAAACCTCTAGCAAGAACACCCCCTCTCTCTCTATCTTTCTCTCTCTAAATATGGCAAACATGTATTTTGATCATCCAAGACCACCCGAATCATCAACACAATAATATATCGATCCTACAGATAGGACGGACATATGGTTGAAAAAGCATTTTAGCCCTATGTGGAGATTCCTGGTTCACACTCTGCTTCAGTGCATAAGCAACAAAACAGGAGCATGGGATCAATTCTCTACCCAACTGGCATGTGGTATTGTGTGTCTTTCACAAGGGTTAACTTATAATTTTTCCAAATTTATTTTTGATAATATGGTCGAAAATATAAATAGGAAACAACATAAGTTCTTAATGTACCCTAGGTTCCTACAAATGATCTTAGACACCACTACTGAAACACAAGCCTTTCATCCCATAGGAGCTCTCTCGGCTAAACTGTTTGCCTCTATGAGAACTCACTTTGAGGGGACACATCATCCTTTGTCAGCAGCTATGTTGCCTCAAGGCAATGAGGCTGCTGATGAGGAGAATGTTGCTGATAACCCACCTTCTCCAATGGTTGCTGCTGATGATAATCCATCAGTCACCATTGATGAAGGCTCCTCTGCAACTGCTGAGGCCTCTACCATTGCTCCTGACCAACTTCCACCTACATCTCCCCTTAGACCAAGCCCTAGTCCACCTCCCACACAGGCTTTTGTTGATGAAGTTGAGACTGACCTGAACAGGGTGACCACTCCTAGTCCTCAAAGAGAACCATTTGATGATGTTTCTCCTCATTTTGAGCATGTTCATGATTCTCCTGAAAGATCCAATGAAGCTCCCTTTACCACTGAACAATCAGATGGTGGAGCTGAGGACATTATTACACTAACTTCTGTCTATGATCTAGTGAACAGGTATGCTACAGAAGTCAAAGATCTCAAAAAGGAGGTTGCTCTAACCAAGTCCTCTCTTGGTGGTGAGATCATGGAGCTGAAGAACAAAGTTAAGGACCTAGAGGATAGACTTGAAAAGGGCACCAAAAGGAAGCTTGTGGTTTCTTCTGATAAAGAACAAGAAGAACCTCAATATGGGTCTCTTAACATGCTAGCTGAGGTGTCCCTTAATGATCCTTCATCAGTGGTTGCTGAACCCTCAAAGAATAAGGAACCTGTTCTTTATGAAAGAAGAAAAAGGTCTTACTTGAATAAAGGAACTGCTGAAGTCCCCAAGAATCCAGAGGGTGTCAAAGCTGCATCTGCTGATGTGCAAATGGAGGATGTTTCTTCTGATCATGGTCAACCTTCATGTGTTCTGGAACCAACAGGCCCCTCATCCTCAACAGATCATCCTCAAGCCTTTCATGCTGGAAGAAATTTTGAGTTGGATCCTACAACTAAAGTCCTTACCACCTCAGCTGAAGATCTACTTCAACCCATTTCTCCTGGAGTTGACTTGGGTACTTCTTCTGCAGTTCCTGTTATCGATATTGCAGATGATGATTGTGCTAAGGAGCCTTCTGATAAAGGGAAAGGTTTAATGGTAGAAGATGAGCTTGGTCCAGACTTGGTAAGTGAAGAGGAAAGGCAAGAACAAGAAAGAATGATAGCTGAGTGTGCTGAGAGAAAGAAAGATGAAGAAATGGCAAAACAGATTGCTGCTCAATCTAGCTCAACTTTGCCTCCTGAGAGACAAAGGGAACTGGATGAAATGCGTCCTAATCTAACCGATTCTCATTGGGATGCTTATACTCAGCAAGCCATTTCAGACCCTTCACTTGCTCAGAGCATCTTAGGTGCAGATTTCAATAGTGAGAGTTTTGTGGATCTAATGATAGCTCGTGGAAAACAAAGGAAGCAAGAAGCAGCTGAAAAGAGGAGAGCCATCACAGCTCAAAAGAATAAAGAGAGGCCTCCTACTAAAGCTCAAATGAGACTTGTGGTGAAAAATCAGAGCTGCTCTCTGTATAACTCTGGGCTGTCAATGAAGCAAGTCAAGGCTTTCCCCGATCATGTTTTGATTCGCAAATATAATCAAATCACGAAGTATTCTTCACCTGCTCCAACACACACTTCCAGTTTGAAAAGGATTGCTAGTGTTTCAGTTGCTCCTAAGGATAAGAGGACAAAGACAGTTGAAATTGTGGAAAATTTTGATAATGTGCCACCAATGTCAAGCTCTTCCAAAGTTCCTTCTGAAGCCACAATAGAGGCTATACCTTCTGCTGAAACGGTTCAATCTGCTGAACCTCATAAAGCACAAGATAAGTCAGCCTCTATACCATCTGTAGCATCTGCTGGGGCAAAAGAAGATACTTTGGCTGGGGAAACTAAACAGGTGACATCTGCTGAACCCTCTTGTGTATCTGCTGAAGGTTCTACAGAGATTGTTGGATCCATTAACAAGCCCCTATCTGCTGAACCATCCACTGATTCTCCTGAAGCACCAAATATACCAGCTCCCATTCCATCTGTGGCATCTGTTGATACAGAAGAAGGTGGTCTAGTTAAAGAAGCTGAATCAGCAACTGTCAAAACTAGAAAGGCTAGACAATTGCTAGTCAGGATGAAGGCAATTCGTGATGGTGCTGCTCCTAAATTCTCATCTACTTCCTCTCGTCCGTCTAACAAAGCTAACGCAGAGCCTGAAGATGTACCATCTTTGGATATCTATCAGCCTGGTAGGAGGAAGAAGAGAATGGCCAGAATCACTCCCTTGGATCTTGAAGCTGATGAATCAACTTTCATTATAGAAGGTTCTTCTACTGATTTTCCTGATGGAAGTCAAAATGTGTTGGTCAATTGGACTTTGACAAACAAGCAGCTGAATGTCATACATCGAAAGGATAAATCTTCTATGGAGTTCACCTTTTTGAAGGAAATACTCCATTTGGTAGACAGGGCAGATTTGCTTACATTATACACTCTCGTTACCAGCCATTACTGCAATAATGAACCACAAGGTTCTGGGATGTTCCTAGTGGGAGATCTTCATGTTCTGTTTAACTCGCAATCTCCCAAAGATAAAGAACATTCCATTTGAAAGAACTCACATTTATGGCGGGTTGAGTCCTGGAGATTTTATCCTCTCCCTCGAGTGCATGTGGTTGAGACAAAGGGTGGAATCACAGTCTGCATGTTTGCTGAAAGATCTTATCCATTGTCCAAGAGACTTATGGAGAGGATGCTGACTCAGAAGTTGGAAATTCCTCCAGATCCAGTGGGAAATGAAAGACCACAAGCTGAACGACTGGTTGGATTGATCAAAACCCAGCTTCTTCAAGAACAAGCTGCTTCTTCATCTTCATAATGGTATCTTTTATGGCCTTTTGCATTATTTGTTCTATTGATAATAATTGTATTCCTTGTAGTTATTAGTTAAAAAAAAAAAAAAAAAAAAAAAAAAAAAAAAAAAAAAAAAAAAAAAAGAACTCTATACAATCTTGTTTTATCTAACCCTTTCTTGCAGGTCTGTTGTATATAGTTGATGGTTATTAACTCACCAGATATACCTTGTGTATATCAAAGAGTTAGCTAGTCCAAAGGGTACAGCTTTGGTAAAGACACATCACATTTGTTGATAGCTGTAATGATTTGCTCAAAATCATAGGGTCTGCAACCACCCATGCTTAATTGCTGAGGGTTGTATGGTGATAAGGTTTTAAAAGGTACCATTTTGAGGGGTCGTTTTAGCCCTTATTTGATCACTTTTGTATCCGTTATTGCTTAATATCGTTCCTTTTAACTTTTTAGGTCTCTTGAAGGCAAAATGCTGGAATGGCACTTATTTGGACGAAAAGGCGCGAATATACGAAGAAAATGGCCAAAGTCAGAATCGAGACACTCAAAGCTGCTGAAAACAGAAGGCGACGGCGTCACTGCTTAACTGCGACGCCGTCGGAGGAATTTGTGACGGCTCAGAAGAGAAAATGGCTTGTTTCGAAGGACGGCGTCGGGCTTTAAAGGAGTAGACCGTCGCAACTCAGACGGCCTAGATGCGACCCAGACGGCGTCAGAAGCTGAAGAGGACGGCGTCACAGGCATAAGGTGACACCGTCGCAAGGTTAACGTGGCCAAGACGAAACCCTAATGACGGCGACACGACGGCGTCACAAAACATAAGGTGACGCCGTCGCAAGTGTAATCTTATATATAGAATCCGAATTTTTCAGTTTTAAGGGAGTCTTTTGGAGTAAAAACCTAAAACCGAACCAAGGGTGTCTTGTACAGTATTTTAGGGTTCCAAACCCTATCTTACATCAAGATAAGTCTTTACTTCATCAATTCAATTATGTCTTTGATAATTTGTGTGTATGCTTGCATGTTCTCCATGTCCGGCTAATTTATTTGTGTGTTTGCTTAGGAAGTATGAAACTTAATTATTGAATATTGATTGGTTGTTTCTTATCTTAGTTGATTAATGATCTAGTAATGCGATAGGTCATTCGTTGTGTACTTAATGCTTGATTCATCTTTGTGAACCTTAGAATATAATTACCTGAGTAGTTGTAGGCTAAACCATCCAAAGAGTGCCTTAGAGTAAGAGTTTATTATCCCTAGTGGGTTTTGTAGACGAGACCCTTTGGTAAGTTCAAAGAGTTAGGGAGAAACGCATACCCTACAACTTTAGACACACAACGCAACTAAGAATAAGGACGTGACAACTCAACCATCAATAGGAGATAATTAAGGAGTAGTAAAACCTAAGTAAACACATCTTTAAACTATCATACGAGCACACATTAATTAGACATAGACTCCCACCACCTTAGTTTAGATAATTAGATAATAGTAGAGTAATCGGTAGAAATACCAACCCCCCCCCCCCCCAAATCCAATACCCGAGATTCGTACCTTTCAATTTCCTAAAAAACATAAAAAAGATAAAAAATAATCTTCCTCAACCTCAACCTTAGCGTAGTAACTTCTCACTAGCATTCCTATTCCCCTAGAGAACGATATCAATACCCGTGGCTGATGCGCTCCCAAACAGTCAAGCTAAATCACACAAGCCTGCCACTTGTGAATGGCAGACCGTAACAAGCTTAAAACTGCTCAGGAACGAATGCAATGAAGATCTGGGGAGTATAGTGCTTCCCCGGGTCGTTATGTCCCAGCGAGTTGTGCAATGGATCACCCAACGTATAGTGATCGAGGAATTTGAACAGAAAAAGGGATTTGATATGATTATAACTACGGGAAAAAGCCAACAAATTACAACGGCTTAAATGCAAATTAAAGAAAGTTAAAAAGATAAAAAATATTAAATAAACGCTATCACTATCTTAAAATTGATGAACGTTTAAAATCTAAAACTTAAGACTTACGTTTAAATAAAATTACGTAAACGAACAAAATAAAAAGTGAGATCTAAGAAATAAAAGTCCTAAAAATATGAAAATGACATTTTTACAAACCTAATGATAAAAGAAAATATTGAGAAAAAGAAAATTATTTTTATAACTAATTATCTAATTATTATTAATTAAAAACTATTTTAACTATTAAATAATTACCTAAAATTCAAGAAATTGTGAAATAAAGCTAGAAAAATAAAATTAAGACTTAGGAAAATCTAAAATATCAAAATAGAATTTTCAAAACTATTTTTGTAATTTTCTGATTATTTTTGGATTTTCTAAGAATTAAAAACTATTAAAAACTAATTAAATTATTTAAAAATACAAATTTAACTAAGAAAAATCTAGAAAAATATTTTTTTTTGTCTTTTTATATTTATCTAAACTTAAGAAAATTGAAAAATTATTTTTTTTGAACCTTTTCTTAATTTTTTGTATTAAATGCTATTTAAAAATGCTTAAAAACTAATTTAAATTAAGAAAAATAGCAAATCAACTTAGAAAAATCTGAAATTTTCAGGAAAACTCTAAAATAATATTAGGAAACTAGGAAAAATGGAAAAACAGTAGGTTGTGTGGAGAAAAATGCAACTGCTATGGATTGTGCTTAGAAATAAGCACTTTCAATAACCCAACAACCACAATAAGCTACCAAACTTCTACAGAACCTAGATTATACTCAAATAAGCTAATATAAGCTAAAACCAACTACTCCTAACCTCTGATAAGCAATTACAACAGATTTGATGCTAACTGATTTTGACAGCAAAACAGGAAACAGGTACCAACTTTGAGCTTATGCACTAGCTTATCCAGAGAGCTTAAGCTAAAAACAGATATGAGGTCTTAAAGACCACCTAGTAGACTGCTTATATACCAAAAATCAGACCCTAAAAAGCTTTAATGAACCCTGTGCAGATGCTGCAATGTCTGCACAAACTGGTTTTTTTGACACATTTTGACTTTTAAGGACAGAATGAAAGATTGACTTTGGTGAGGTTTGAATGCAAATGTAAGACTGATATAGATTATTTATGATGAAATGAAGTTAACACAAGCTTGGTCTATGGATTTTGAACACAAACTAAGACCTTGCTTTGCAAAAATCTTAACAGTTAATCTGTTGAGGCGTTTTAAGTTGAGATTTGACTTTGGCAGGTTATGAGGACAAAAGTAAGACAGATATGAACTAATATATGCCAAACAAACTTAAACCAACAAACTTCAACCACTAAGCTAGCCTTTAAATCAGATGTTACAGCAATTCCAAACACTCTTTTAGCTACTAAATTGCAATAGAAACTGAGCTAAACTCTTACCCAGCTAAAACAATTGATCAAACTGAGTTTATATAACTAAAATATAGCCTAATAAACAGATTAGAACCAGTTATGACTACAAATGAAGATTATACCAAGAAATCTTGAAAATTACTTACAAAGGTCCTTTAGCCACTATGGCTTGCACAAACACCCAATGAACCTCTAACCTATTCTAAACCAAGAAATAACCAACTATCAACCCAAGACCATGCTCTGCATCTCCCATTAACCATAACTGCATCATTCTTGCCCATTTTGACTTTTGTTGACCAAGTACTACTTTTGCTTAAAACTGAAATGTAAGCTTATAGAAAGCTATTAGAAGCTTGTTTAAGCTTGTTAGAACTGATAAATGAGCTGTTTGCAGCTTGTATACAAGATTTGGACTTTGAAATTTGAAACAGTGGACATAAACTGAGAATTGTGACAATAAACTGAAATTGATGCTTGGAATGAGTCTTAATACACTTGAACACTTTAAATTGATACAATTTAACAAAAGATTACAAGTTTTATAATAAACTAAAGCTTTAAGATAAAAAACGACATTGAAGATAAATTAAAAAAAACTAGAAGACTCCTCCTCTTGCTTCCAAATGCTTCTCTTTATAATCCAAACTCATTCTCTCTCTCTTCTGAATAGTTCCCATCATATTCTTGACCATTGGATTGCAGAATTTGATCTTGGCCATTGAAACGAATTTTTGGCGCCAAAATGGGTGTTTGACAGTTGGGGTTGATATGGTGGGTAAGAGAAGCATTAAATGATCCTTGGAAGTTAGTTGAGGTGGGGGGAACAAGGTGTGGTGAGAGTTGAGATGGTAGGTTTGTGTTGGTGGCTGGAGGAGGGAGAAGCAGACAGTGGGAGGGAAAACGGGGAAAGGGGAAAAGGTTTGACTGGTTTTAATAATAGAAGGGGGGTCCAAATTGCATATTGACAAGGGTCCAAAATGTATTGACCAGGCCAAATGGGGTATAAGGGTTTAATATTCAAGGGGCCTTTATGCAATTTCTAAAAATGTGAGGACCAAAACTGCCAATTTGCAAAGTTGCTCCAAGGGACTAAATTTGACAAGTTTCAATATTACAAGGACCAAACTTACCATTTTCCACTTTTCCAGGGGCCATTTTTGCCAATTTTTAAACTTGGAGGACCAAACTTGTAATTTTCTCAAACTTTTGATATTTTTCACCAAAGGACTAATTTTGACAAGTTATGATTTTAAAAGGACCTTTGGTGATTTTTCTTTTGAAATTATGTGCTCAGGGACTGTTTTTGACAACTTTTGAAACTTGGGGGACTGAAACTGCCAATTATGCAAACTTTGCTCATTTTTCATCTGATTTTAAACATTTTGCATCTGAAACATATAAAATGCAATTTTGGAATATTTTCAGTATTTTGATGCATTTCTGAGCATTTTTAAACGTTTTGCAGTTCAGATTTGACTAAAAATGATGAGTATTTACACACTCATCAATCCCCCACACTAAACTATTGCTAGTCCCTAGCAATATTTTTGAGAAAAACTTAATGGATTTGAATCTCTTTACCAAAAGCCATTACTTCTGGAGTAGCCAAATGTTTCAGTTCAAGTAAGAACCATGGTACACCGATAACCATGTGATTTTGAGCAAACCACCAGCTTCCAACGGATTTGACTTGTCTTTACCAGAAGCCGTTTGCTCTGGACTAGCCAACTCTTAGATAAATTATCAATATTATCTTTGGTGAGTCGATTACCAATTATGGTTTTTCCACTGCCTTTACCACAAGCCATAATCTTGCGGGCTAGCCAACTCTTCACTTTTAAGGATATGGTGAGCTGAATACCATACAATTTTGGGCAAATTGCAAGCCGTCAACGGATTTGATATATCTTTACCAAGAGCCGTTTGCTCCTGGATTAGCCAATCCTTTAGTTTATTAGACAAGGCGGACTGATAACCATAAGATGAGTAAGTGTAGAACACTTACTCCAAAAAAAATTTTGGCCAAAAACGGGGGAATTAGGTGGTATAATTACATGATAAAATTCGTGAGAATTCCCCCCACACTAGAGATGAATATTGCCCTCAATATTCAAAGTACCGGCGGTTATGCCGAAACAAAGAACGTAAAAGGGAAATACTACGGCCATTATTTTGAATTTTTTTTTTTTTTTTTTTTTTTTTTAAAAACAGCGGGGGGCAACTCCCCCACACTTAGGTGGTAGAAAGGGGTGAGAAGACAGAAACATGGGTGAAAACCCATGTTGCACTACTTGTTTTTGATTACCGAGTCTCTAGCTTGACTCGACCCCGAATTCATTGGTTCATGGGGAAGTAAGTGGAAGATACAATCTCCATCGGACTTTCATTCAAGATGTTTGGACAAACATTTGAAGCACGTGAAAGTTCCACACCGATGAGATATATTCCCGGCTCAAGATAATGGTACATGGAAATGCCGGGATCAAAGATGGTATCTTCACTCCCGAAGGAGTGAAGAAGAGAGGAAGTCACCGAGTAGGTGAAGAAAAGAAGGAAAATCATGATAACAATCATGACTAGATCTTCTTCCTCGGGATTAAGTGCAGTTGCACTCATTTGGATTTTATTGGTTGAGCTCTTTGGGTTGGAAGGCATCTCGGGAGGGAGGGTTGGAAAATTTGTCATAGAAATACAAACTCTCATGATTGAGAACTTTTCCCCCCGATCATGATTTTTGCCATCCAAGCAATCATACTCCGGAGGAGTCATGATATGAGTGAGTTCACCGGCGAACTCCTCATGAAGAGTATACGGAGGTGGAACATGTGCGGTACTTCGTGGGCTATAAATATGCACCTCGTCCATTATAGTCTCCGTGTCAGACTCATCACTATCAAAGATTGGATTAACTGAATTTAGAGTAAATTCAGAATCGAATTCGAATAAGGGATTAGTGATAGTCGTATTAACTGTTGTGGTAACAACATGGTCAACATCCTCTTCTAAGTTGACGATCTCAGAATGTGGAAGTGATGCATCAATAAATTCTATGTCTTTAGAATATAAAGAATCGGCATCACTATAATCACTGTCAAAATCGGAGAAAGTCTCAACAAGATCATTTGTAAGAGGAGAAGACACATCACACTCATGGTCAAGAATTCCCTCAGACTCACTTGGGATCGGGATAAGGTTCTCAACACTGGACTTTATGAATTCGTCCGATTCCTTTTCAGGAACAGTGTCAAGATGCTCGTCCCCCATGTTCAGAGAGTGAGTGGGAGCCTCGGGTGTGATAGCAGTTGTTTGAGATGAAATCTCAACTGCTGGGATATCAACTGATGAACTTGATGAATTTTTATAGAATTGGAGGATATCAAGTGTATCCTCATCATCACTGTCATCAGGAATAAAACGGAATCGAGAGCTAGATTTGGCTGCTTTTTGTATTTTAATTAATTCCCTAATAGAGTTTTCACTGGCAATCTGGGAATCTAATTTAGCAGCCTGTTCTTCAGCTAACAATTCTTCCATGGATTTTGGATTATCTTGGGAGTGTTTACATTCCTTCAAATCTTTCACTAAATCCAAAAGATCAAGGAGAAGATTTTGAGGAAGTGGATCAGGCTGAGGTGGTGCCTGATTCACTTGGTATTGTAGAGGTTGGTCATGATACGAAGAGTCGTAATTGTTGCAAGGAAATAGGTTCCTTGTTTGACAATCAGAGCTAAAGTGAGGACCTCCACAATACTCACAACAGTAAAACTGATGTGGCTGTGAGTCACATGTGTTGTAGTCATAATTGTTATCAGGAACCTGCTCATAGACAAGCGTGTTTCCCGATTGACAATCAGAACTGGAGTGTGAACCACCACAGTACTCACAACAGTAAAACTGCTGAGTCTCACAGTGTGGTAGCTGATGGAATAAATCAGTTGTGTTATGGTAGGAATAGAGATCCTGGTTATAGACAGACCCGTTTCCTGACTCCACCATGCTACAACTGGGGCAATTGCTACCATTATAAGGACCACCACACCATTGACAACCAAGAGGGTGAGGATAAGACATAGAAAGAATCAAATGTTTTCAGAGGGGTAGGGATGAAGAATCAAAGATGTGAGAGGGTAAAGATGGATATTTTTGGTATTTTTGAAAAACATTTTGTAAAAACAAAGAATGAAAATCTTTTTGGGTTTTTGAATTTTTAAAAGAGAATATAAACACATACAGATGGTATAAACAAAGAGTGAATATCCAAATTACTAATCTGCTAAACGTAAGATAATCAGCACAGCTCCCCGGCAGCGGCGCCAAAATGGGTGTTTGATAGTTGGGGTTGATATGGTGGGTAAGAGAAGCATTAAATGATCCTTGGAAGTTAGTTGAGGTGGGGGGAACAAGGTGTGGTGAGAGTTGAGATGGTAGGTTTGTGTTGGTGGCTGGAGGAGGGAGAAGCAGACAGTGGGAGGGAAAACGGGGAAAGGGGAAAAGGTTTGACTGGTTTTAATAATAGAAGGGGGGTCCAAATTGCATATTGACAAGGGTCCAAAATGTATTGACCAGGCCAAATGGGGTATAAGGGTTTAATATTCAAGGGGCCTTTATGCAATTTCTGAAAATGTGAGGACCAAAACTGCCAATTTGCAAAGTTGCTCCAAGGGACTAAATTTGACAAGTTTCAATATTACAAGGACCAAACTTACCATTTTCCACTTTTCCAAGGGCCATTTTTGCCAATTTTTAAACTTGGAGGACCAAACTTGTAATTTTCTCAAACTTTTGATATTTTTCACCAAAGGACTAATTTTGACAAGTTATGATTTTAAAAGGACCTTTGGTGATTTTTCTTTTGAAATTATGTGCTCAGGGACTGTTTTTGACAACTTTTGAAACTTGGGGGACTGAAACTGCCAATTATGCAAACTTTGCTCATTTTTCATCTGATTTTAAACATTTTGCATCTGAAACATATAAAATGCAATTTTGGAATATTTTCAGTATTTTGATGCATTTCTGAGCATTTTTAAACGTTTTGCAGTTCAGATTTGACTAAAAATGATGAGTATTTACACACTCATCAGTGGCTTACCCTAATTACTACACTACAACGATTAGGTTCACTGCCTAGGGTGTTATAAAACTTGCTCGAAGAAAAGGAAGTTTCCTTGACCCCGAACGCGCTGCGTAAGCGTATCAAGTTTTTGGCGCCGCTGCCGGGGAATAGAATAGCTAGTTAGTAGTCCACCTCGTTTAAGTTCTTTGCTTGATTCCTATAAAGTAAATTTTTCTCATTTTTTAGCTTTCTCTTAGTCTATCCCCCTTCTTCGTGACCTTTGTTCGTAACACCCATCACTTTTCATCATGGAAGGTGATAACCAACCACCACTCAGCAACCCACCACCAAATGACCCGCCAAGAGCCCGTACTCTTGGTGAATACTCAAGACCAAGCCACCTAGGCTATAGGAACACCATTGAGCTTCCCGACCAAGCCCAAACTACGGCCCTGCGATCCGACACCATCCGGTTGGTGCAAAACGGATGTGCATTCCATGGACTTCGTTCCGAAGATCCAAATCAGCATCTGAGGGATTTCCTCAAAATTGTCGATTCCATCGACCTTGATGCTACTACTCGGGAGACCACGCGCCTGCGTCTCTTCCAATTCTCTCTACGGGACCAAGCTAGTAATTGGCTTGAGCGACTTCCCACCGGCTCCATCTCAAGTTGGGACGATCTTACCTCTCGCTTCCTTGCTCAATTTTTCCCACCGGGGAGAACCACTAAGCTTAGGAATGACATCTTGATGTTCCAACAACGTCAAGGTGAATCTCTCTACGAAGCATGGACCCGATTCAAGGACTTACTTCATAAAGTCCCTCATCACGGCATTGATCTTTGGCTCCAAGTCCAAATCTTTTATGATCATGTCAACTTCCCCACTAAGCGATCCATTGACCAAGCGGCCGGTGGAAAACTTAGTGATCTCACCGCGGAAGAATCATGGGGTATAATAAAGGACCTTGCCCTATACGACAACGAAAGTTGGGATGACCCTCGTGAGCTACCTAAAACCGTCAAGGCAATCTCCTTGCCTTCCATCAACTCACAACCTTCCGACCGTAGGATGATCGAACTTGAAGATCAAGTTAAATTCCTCATGAGTTCTTACGAAAATCCTAAGTCTTCACACCATGTGAACAAAGTTTCTTCCTCGTGCGAGCCGTTTTGTGATCCTCATAACACGCGCACTAGCACCCGATCCCCCAAACATGCTTCCGTTGACTACGCATCCTCGCATATTAATGGAACGGGAGGAAGATTCCCTACAATACCCGGACCTAGGAATTTCAATGAAACCCGTGAGGCATGGAAAAGCAAGCCCGACTTCTACTGGGGACAAACCAAAGAATTCACCTCCAATGATTTCTCATGGCCCCCACCTAACGGTCCTAACCAACAAAACATCGAAGGGATGTTGCAAAACCTAGTTGCATCCCAAGAAACCCAAATGGCTAAGCTCTCGGACCGCTTTAACCATCAACAAGCCGAGATGGATAGGAAGATAGACAACCTTTTGAAAGCCATAACCAATAGTGATAAGAAGGTTAGTGCTATCTCAACTCCCGAACCTTCAGGTATAGAGATTAAGGATCCAAGCAAGCTAACTAAGCACGTTCAATTCGTCAATACCATCGCCTTAGTGAAACCGGATAGAACAGATGACGAAGAGGACCATACGCTTGTGAATAATGAAACACCCGAGGAAGTAGATGAAGTAGACATTGACTATTTCAACAAATTTCCTACGGAAGAAGAACTATCTTGCCACCCTCACTTAGTGCGTGACCTCCGTCGCATGTATGTTAGGAAAAGCCCTAGAATCAAGTTTGGGAACCCTTGGAATCTTAACATACCATGTTGCATAGGACACCTTTTTGTGGCAAAGGCCTACATTGATCGCAAATCCCCAATCAACATAATGACTAGCACCTACTACAATTGGATTATGAAGAAGCCTATCCCAACTAGGCAAGACCCCGATAATCCTAGAGATAAGTGCAATTTTCTTGGTAGAGTTAAGGGATTGCCCGTCTATGTAGGTAGTTTCACGTTCCCTACGGACTTCATAATTGTGGATGATATTAGCACGGCCATAGACCCTAGCTTGTCCCACGTTATTCTAGGAAAACCTTTCATAGAAAGCACCGGGCTGACCTATGACCCCTTGTTAGGAGTAGTGCGATTCAAGGATGAGACCGACGACATAGCTTACCAAATGCCATTTAAGATTGAGAAGTTTTCATCACTCTCTAATGATGAAAAGGAACTTAAACTGTCGGTCTATTACAGGAATGATAAGGATAGGGAAAAGGGAGTAGATTATGTTATGGCTAAGATTTTCGGGTTCTATAAAGATTGTTTGAACTTAGGACCGAAATATAGGACCGAGTGGGGAGAGGACGAACTCTTAGAGAGGTGCATCATAGGACACTTCTACAACATGGAATCCCCCGATAGAGACCGTCAAGAGGGCGGTAATAAGAAAACGTAGGAGCACGACTACGAGTCTAGCTACAAGACTCTTAAATAAAGAAAAGCGCTTCGTGGGAGGCAACCCATGCTTAATTGTTTGCTTGTTAGTGTCATATATCTTTTATTAATTGTTTATCCTCATGTTTAAATTTGTAAAAATGCTTTATTTTGTTTTTAACCTCGTCTTAATTGCATATAAAGGTATTTTACATAAGGGATAAGTGTAGGGAGGATTACACACGTTTTCAAAAGAAACGTAAACATGAGAATAACAATTAACTAAAAGATATATATGTTTGTTTGTTCGAGTCAAATGCTTGTATCGAGTCATAATGGATGTTTTTGCAGAAATTTTTCCAGATTCTAAAGATGTAAATTTTCCAGAATTTTTTCCAGAAAATCGCAGACCAGTTTTTGTCAGGATAACCTGACGGCGTCAGGATTGCAACCTGACGGCGTCAGGAAGGAGTAAAAACATCGGATCACTTTTTCTCGTTTTCTGAGCTACTTATAAATTTTTGGAATTTTCCAGGTCTTAATTTTCTTAGAAATTCTGTAAACATCCATTCCACAAGCATTATATCCTAGTTTAAATCGAGTCTTATATATATTATTACCGCCGATTTTACGCGAAGGTTTCGTTTGTTTTCTTCAAGTGTGCAGGTTTAGTTTGTCAAGAAGAAGTTACACAAGATTGGAAGGAGCTTTTCACGCAATAATTCTTCTTGGGAAGGATTTAACCACCACTTCACACGGATCCTACCGAGCTAATCAGGGGAGTATTAGTTTCTTTCGTTTTTAATTACCTTCCATTATCATAACTTTGATACTTTCGGGGAACATTGGGGACAATGTTCAGTTTAAGTGTAGGGAGGGAAAATAAAACGGGAACTTTGAAACTATGCTTATCCTTGATTATTTGCTTTGTCCAATTGTGATTGTGTAATAAACCATGAGAAAATGTCGGTTATGGTAATTTTGGCACCAAATTTAAAATTTTTCATGACATATAGGAGTGGGCCATTAGTCTTAACAAAAGCGTCTCACGGATAGGAAGTTGCATGACTAGCACAAAAACCCTTTACCACCCAAATTCCACCCAAAATGTGAGGATCGCCCTTAGATTAGTAGGAATTAAAAGCATTCATCTTCAATGCTTAGAGTGTGAACCGGTAGTATATTAGATTCTAGAACTTGTTTTGTGATGCATTCCGAGATCGCAAGTGAGACTACACTTGTGTAGTTAGGAATAACTAAATGATAAGAGGCATTAGGATAACCCTTGTTTAACACCCGTAATATAATTACTTCTTCCACATCGGTTGAGTAATTCCCCCACACCCTTTGTGTTGTACTCATCTTTAGTACACGATACCCCTAGTTAACCCCTCAGAGCCTATCCTTTTCGCGGTTCTCGTGATGTTTCGGTTTTTCCGGAATATCAATGAAGAGCATTGTTTACACCCCACCCCCAAATATACACCCAAATCGCCTTAGCCTACCCCTTATGCACTCACTTTTAGTGCATTATTGTTATCACCCTAAACCCTTAGTTCAATTATCTGGTTGCTTGCATGAGTTGCTAAGTCGAGTCATATCCTTTGTATATAGTTTTGGGACGATTGGGATTCATGGGAAAAGTTAAAGTTTATGAAATGACGGGAAGGGAACGTTAAATTCAAATTCCCTTTGTTTGCGTAATAATGTACCCCAAGTGTTTTGATCTTTTCAATTCGGGTCAAATTAGTGTTAGAGTAATAAAAACTCAAGTGTAGGGATGTGCCTATAAATCCCTATCATTTTGATGTTACCGTATAGGATGGTAGAGTAAAAGTGTATGAAAAAAAAAATCGAAAAAAAATAGAAAAAGAGAAAAAGAAAAAAATAGAGTGTAAAAAAAAAAAAAAAAAAAAAAAAACGGGCTACCATCCTATATCTATCTTTTAAATTTATGTTTGTTTATTTCCGTTACCTAGAGTTTTAGAGTGTCGAGTCTTGGCTTAGCAACGCCATTCTTCGTATGCATTTAACATAGAGATTTTTGACTTGCCACCACTAAATAGCCTATCCCACCAAACCCTTGTTTCCTTATCGTAAGCCTAACATTACAACCCTTTAAAAGACCTCTTTGATAGTCTTTCCTAGGTGCTTACGCCAAAGCGATGGAGGTTTGATCTATTCTCAAGCCTATGGTAATCTATGTACTAGGACCGGTTAATGAGTGTTTATCTTCCATTTCCTATTTGTTATATTTCATATATACACCCGAGAGAGATGTGAGTATCCAAACACCCCATGTGAGGTGCTAGTATGTAATTTCCGTGCTTGTTATAACTTTTGCGGGGCTTATATGTGTTGTGGACCGTTTTGAATCAATGCTTCATGACCCCTAACTTATAAATTAACTGGCTAAAAGCACATTTGCTTGAGGACAAGCAAATAACAAGTGTAGGGATATTTGATAAGGTTTTAAAAGGTACCATTTTGAGGGGTCGTTTTAGCCCTTATTTGACCACTTTTGTATCCGTTATTGCTTAATATCGTTCCTTTTCACTTTTTAGGTCTCTTGAAGGCAAAATGCTGGAATAGGCACTTATTTGGACGAAAAGGCGCGAATATATGAAGAAAATGGCCAAAGTCAGAATCGAGACACTCAAAGCTGCTGAAAACAGAAGGCGACGGCGTCACTGCTTAACTGCGACGCCGTCGGAGGAATTTGTGACGGCTCAGAAGAGAAAATGGCTTGTTTCGATGGACGGCGTCGGGCTTTAAAGGAGTAGACCGTCGCAACTCAGACGGCCTAGATGCGACCCAGACGGCGTCAGAAGCTGAAGAGGACGGCGTCACAGGCATAAGGTGACGTCGTCGCAAGGTTAACGTGGCCAAGACGAAACCCTAATGACGGCGTCACAAAACATAAGGTGACGCCGTCGCAAGTGTAATCTTATATATAGAATCCGAATTTTTCAGTTTTAAGGGAGTCTTTTGGAGTAAAAACCTAAAACCGAACCAAGGGTATCTTGTATAGTATTTTAGGGTTCCAAATCCTATCTTACATCAAGATAAGTCTTTACTTCATCAATTCAATTATGTCTTTGATTATTTGTGTGTATGCTTGCATGTTCTCCATGTCCGGCTAATTTATTTGTGTGTTTGCTTAGGAAGTATGAAACTTAATTATTGAATATTGATTGGTTGTTTCTTATCTTAGTTGATTAATGATCTAGTAATGCGATAGGTCATTCGTTGTGTACTTAATGCTTGATTCATCTTTGTGAACCTTAGAATATAATTACCTGAGTAGTTGTAGGCTAAACCATCCAAAGAGTGCCTTAGAGTAAGAGTTTATTATCCCTAGTGGGTTTTGTAGACGAGACCCTTTGGTAAGTTCAAAGAGTTAGGGAGAAACGCATACCCTACAACTTTAGACACACAACGCAACTAAGAATAAGGACGTGACAACTCAACCATCAATAGGAGATAATTAAGGAGTAGTAAAACCTAAGTAAACACATCTTTAAACTATCATACGAGCACACATTAATTAGACATAGACTCCCACCACCTTAGTTTAGATAATTAGATAATAGTAGAGTAATCGGTAGAAATACCAACCCCCACCCCCCCCCCCAAAATCCAATACCCGAGATTCGTACCTTTCAATTTCCTAAAAAACATAAAAAAAGATTAAAAATAATCTTCCTCAACCTCAACCTTAGCGTAGTAACTTCTCACTAGCATTCCTATTCCCCTAGAGAACGATATCAATACCCGTGGCTTACCCTAATTACTACACTACAACGATTAGGTTCACTGCCTAGGGTGTTATAAAACTTGCTCGAAGAAAAGGAAGTTTCCTTGACCCCGAACGCGCTGCCTAAGCGTATCATATGGTCATCAATTCACCATGGCCTATTCCTGTTTGGAATCCAAGAATTGACTAGCCCACAAATATATGGCTTGTGGTAAAGGCATCTGCATCCATATTTGGTTATCAATTCACCAACTCCAAGAATTGACTAGTCCTGAGCAAACGGCTACAGGTAAAGACAAGTCAAATCCATTTATATAGTTGCTGATTTGCTAATAAATCAGATGGTTATCAGTGTACCATGGTTTTCGAACTTAAACACTTGGCTACTCCAGTAGTAATGGCTATTGGTAAAGAGACATCAAATCCATTATTTTCAATGATTCACCTCTCACAGGAGTTAACACACCTGGATGTGATGAGAATAGTATGC
This sequence comes from Chrysanthemum seticuspe, assembly GCA_019973895.1. Lineage (NCBI taxonomy): Eukaryota > Viridiplantae > Streptophyta > Magnoliopsida > Asterales > Asteraceae > Chrysanthemum > Chrysanthemum seticuspe. The sequence continues at coordinate 9,738,407 of BPTQ01000006.1, read as the reverse complement.
AACTAATGAGTTTTGATGTACACTATGTCATTTGTTGCTGCAAAGACCTGGCGTTTAGAAGATTGGTCATCAAAGAGATGACATTGTTTTGGTTCTTTGCCACTGATATTCTAACACAATCCTCTAGTTTTGAATGTTTTAAGATCTGGAAACTGGAACTTAAATGATTGATGGGAAGGATTGTTGGGAAGTTCTCTATTTTGCTACAATCCTCTATTTCTGAAGTCTCTAAGATCTATCAAGGAAACTGGAACTTAAGCAAGTCAAATTCCAGTTTAGGGGAGGATTGTTGGGAATTACGGGAAACTGCTGAACCTGCTGAAGTTTCTGCCAAAGTGTTTCTGCTGAAGCAGAGTGGATTCTGCTGAAGTTATAGTTCTGCTGAAGTAGTAAAGCAGAAATCGTGATTCTGCTGAGAGTGTGAATCCACGTAGGATAGGCAGGCGCAGTATTATTTAAATATGCTAACCCATCTTTATTCTTTATCTGCCCGAGGTTAGCATGGGTTTTATTGTATTGCTTAATGTAGTATAACATTGACCCATAATATGTATGGGAGAAAACAAATGTTTAGTTGCATGCTTGTCGAGGTGCATGCTTACTCTATGTTTGTTAGTTATTAGGGTTTCTTGTCTATAAAAGGAACCGCAGAATATGTAATAGATAGGTGTTCGAAACACAGAGTTTCAATTAATAAAAGATCCATAGAGGATCAAAGTGTTCTTAGTTATCATAGCTTGTATTTACATTCCGCTAAAGAATACAAGTTGTAGAGATTTTCTATTAGTTTGCTTGTGATTACATAGGCAACACTAACGATCTCCGAGTGCTTAAGATCTATCAAGGTCTTTGTTTCTATCAGAAGTGCCTTTGAAGGAGGTGCTGGAAGCGCATGCGGCCAGACTTGCTAAAAAAGAAGGTATCAAAGGGAAGGCCATCTTGTGTGGGGTTGGTGCAGCTCACCAGCCAAGGTCTGATGGGGTGCCGGTGAGTGTTGCTACTGTGTCTCGGCAGGATTCAGATTTGTTGAAGAAGCTTAGCGAGACCAAAGATACCTCGAACCGCATGGGTAGCTCATCGATTGAGCGTTGTAATAGTTGGTAGGTTTATATGTTGTAAAGTATCAATCCTTTTGTAATAACTCATAGTTATTTAATGAAATCATCTCCTGTTGGGTGCGTGTGGATATGGTTGCCATTTGTAGCATACGTAGTTGTCTGTTTGTCTTTGCCTAAAATTCATTTGTGTTGTCTACAAGTCAAATGTGTACACAAGCGCCAATAATATAAGAGATTCATAATCACGTGTGAAGAGCATAAAATAAATACTAAGTATTTTCCATCATAGTTGTGTATGTTATGATATGAAGCGTACTGTAAATATCACATTAAGAAATCAAGTGTCTTGGTTTCTAAGTTGTTAAACGTGCATCATATGCGATGTTGCGCACCCATCGTGAGATGCGCACAAACTTATTCCAACGTCTTGAGAACAAGGTGTTTAACAAGGATACGTGATCCGGTGTTGATGGGTTTGCAACCCTCTTACTCAACAAGTTGTTTAGTAGGTTAACTTATCCTTTTACCATCGTGGGTTTATTTAGTGCATGCACGCCATGTAGGCAAGAAATAGAAAATTGTTAAGACATACAGTATATGGACATAACAAATAATAATAAAAAAAAGGTGTCGCGGAGTTAGCTAGAAACCGCGACGTTTTATTAAAACTTGCAAGTGTTTTATGAGAAACAAGTAAGACATTACATTAAGGAAATAAAAAGGAAATACATAGGTGGTTATTGGGTACTTTAGTAAAGTGCCTGAGCGCTTGTGCGCTAGGCTTTAGCCATTCCTATAGGTAGCACCTCTTGAGGTTGCAGATATTCCATGTGCGTGGCAGTTCTCGACCATCCAAGCCTCACAGCTTGTACGCGCCTGTTCCTAGTGCTTCAGTAACCTCATAGGGTCCTTCCCACTTTGGTCCGAGCTTGCCCGTGTCTTCTGCGTGGCTCGCGTCATTGGCGCGGTAGACGAAGTCACCTGGTCTGAATGAAACACTGCGCACTTTAGCGTCATAGTATCCTTTCATCTTTGACTTTGATTTTGCCTCACGTATAGTTGCGCGTTCGCGCCTTTCTTCTAGCAGGTCTAAGTCGACACGTCTCTCGTCATCATTGGTTGCCACATTGATTTCAGCAGTGCGGATAGTTGGGATGCCGATCTCGGCTGGTATGACGGCTTATGTCCTGTAGACTAGAGAGAAGGGAGTGTCTCCCGTGCTGGTTTTGATTGAGGTGCGATGCACCCATAAGACATGTGATAGCTCTTCCACCCACCTTCCTTTGTGCTTCTCTAGGCGTGCCTTAATTCCTTCACCTAAGCTTCGATTAGCACGTTCGACTAAGCCGTTGGTTTGTGGGTGTTTAACTGACTCGAAGTGCTGTGTGATGTTCAACTTCTCGCACCAGTCTTTGAAAGGGTTGTCGCAGAATTGTTTCCCGTTGTCCGAGATGATTTCCCCAGGTAGTCCGAAGCGACATACTATACTTTCCCAGACAAAGCGCTTGACCTGGTTGCCCTTGATTGTCACTACTGCCTTTGCTTCGATCCACTTAGTGAAGTAGTCTATAGCTACTATGAGGAATTTTAACCCGCCTGCTGCGACTGGAAAAGGTCCTGCAATGTCGATACCCCACTTGTAGAATGGCCATGGTGATGAAATTGGCGTTAGCTCGTGCTGTGGTTGGCGCGGGACGGGTCTATGGACTTGGCAATCGTTACACTTCCTTATTAAATCCCGCGCATCGCGGTGCATGGTTGGCCAGTAGTATCCTGATCTCATGGCGCGTGCCACAACGGACCGCGGTCCTGAGTGCATGCTGCATGAACCTTCATGGATTTATCGCAGCACGTAATTTGCTTGTAGGAGGCCAACACAGCGGAGCCATGGTTGGAGGAAGGAGCGTCGGTACAGTATGTTGTCTCGAAGTTCGAATCTTTGTGCTGTGCGCCGTATCCTGCGAGCTTCCTTCTGCTCTTGGGGTAACGTTCCTTTCCTTAGGAATTCCGTTATCGGTGTCATCCATGTAGGATCTTCCTCCTCTATTACTGTGGAGACTTCTATCTCCGAGATGGATTTGCTTTTTAGTGTTTCCACCAGCACTTGCTTTGATAAGTGTGCGAAGCTTGTCGAGGCGATCTTGCTTAGTGCATCTGCCTTGCGATTTTCTCCTCTAGGAACTCGCTTGATGGTGAATCTGTCAAAGCCTTTTATCAGTGTCTTGGTCTTGTCGAGATACTGAATCATATTTTCTTCTTTAGCCACGTATTCGCCCAACACGTGGTTGGCCACTAGTCGGGAGTCCACATTTGATTCTAGGTTGCGTACACCCATCTGAGCTGCAATGCGTAGTCCAGCGATTAGAGCTTCATATTCTGCCTCATTGTTCGTTGCTGTAAATTCAAAACGCAGTGCGTAAGTGAATTCCATTCCCTCTGGGTTTGTGAGGATGAGGCCTGCTCCTGAACCATCAATGCATGAGGACCCATCTGTAAACAAGATCCATGGGTCATGCAGTTCCGTCCTACTTGGTGCGGGTACCTCGTCGGTGTCTGGCTTTTCTATGATGAAGTCTGCCAGAATCTGTCCTTTGATTGCGGTACGTGGTCTGTAAGAGATGTTGTGCTCACCTAGCAATACACTCCACTTCTGCAGTCGGCCTGATGCGTCAGGTTTGGAGATGATCTGCTTGATTGGTTGGTCTGTGATTACTGCTATTGGATGCGCTTGGAAGTACCTGCGTAGCCGTTTGGCAGCAAACACCAACGCCAGAACTAATTTTTCCATGGCGCTATAGTTTATCTCCGTCTTCTTGAGCGCCTTGCTTACAAAGTAGATAGGGGTTTGTACTGAATCCCTATCTGTTAGTAGCACTGCGCTCACTGCCCCCTCAGTTGCGGATAGATACATAATTAACTCTTCCCCTGGTCGGGGTGCGACAAGTGTGGGGAGCGTTGCCAGGTGTTGTTTAAGTTGTGTGAAGGCTTCTTCTGCCTCCGTAGTCCACCGAAAATCTCCCTTTTTGATACACTTCTTGAGTGTTTTGAAGAGAGGTAGAGACTTGTCTGCTGACTTAGACAGGAACCTGTTAAGGCCCGCTAGCTTTCCATTTAGAGATTGGACCTCCTTCAACGTGCGCGGTGAAGGAAGTTCGATGACAGCCTTTGTCTTTTCTGGACATGGTTTTATACCGTCGGGCTCAATTAGGTATCCGAGGAACATGACTTCAGTGGCGCCGAAGGTACATTTTTTGGGGTTTAGCTTCATATTGATCTCCCGTAGAGTTTTGAACGTTTCCTCAATATCGCTCACTAACTCATCTTCAGTATGGCTCTTTATGACCAGGTCATCAACATAGACCTCCAGGTTGCGGCCCACCTGTTTTTCGAAAGCATTATCCACTAACCGCTGGTAGGTGGCGCCTGCATTCTTCAAGCCAAAGGGCATTTTTGTGTAACAGTAGACGCCTTGGCTTGTGTGAAAGGTCGTTTTTTCCTCATCCTCCTTTGCCATCTGGATTTGATGATATCCTTTGTACGCATCGAGGAAAAACTTCAATGGGTACCCGCACAGAGACTCTATTTTCCAGTCTATCTCTGGTAATGGGTAGCAGTCTTGTGGGCATGCTTTGTTAAGATCGGTGAAGTCCACACACATTCGCCAGCTACCGTCACTCTTTTTGACCATTACTGGGTTAGAAAGCCAGTCGTGGTAGTAGACTTCACGCATAATTCCCGCATCCACCAGCTTGTGTACCTCTGCCAAAATCGCTTGCGCGCGCTCTGGGGCTTGGCCACGCTTCTTCTGGCGTATTGGTGAGTACCCTTGTCGGATTCTCAGTTTATGCTCTGTGATTGAGCGTGGTACCCCAGTCATGTGTTTTGGCTCCCATGCAAAAATGTCCAAGTTCTTTTGCAAGAGCGCGCACACAGCTGCTTTGCCGTTGTTCGACAGTGACCCTCCAATGGATATTTCCTGTTCCGGGTATTCTGGGTGAATCGCAACCTTCAGATTTGGAACTTTGGTTGCGCGCTGTTCTGGGATTGGTGCCGTTTCGCATGTAATCATGTTACATTCTCTATGCGGTACAGTGGCATTGTAAAGAGTAACAATGCCCCCTTCCACTGGGAATTTAAGCATCCCGTGCGCTGTTGATGGCACTGCGCGCATAGCGGATATCCCAGGCCTCCCGATGATGCCGTTGCATGGCGAGGGATATTTGATCACCATAAATTCCATCCAGGCCGTCGCGGAGTGTTTGTTATTTCCGATGCTGATTGGTAATCGTATCTGCCCCATAGCCATATCTTTTCACCCGTGACCAGTCAACGCCATTTTGACCGGGCTTAACTAACTGCGTATTTCAGGGCGCAGTCGTTTGAAGCAGTGCTCATACATGATGTCCGCCGATGCTCCACCATCAACATACATGTGATGGATGTCGTGACCCCCCGCACTAATCTCAATGGTGAGTGGCTCAACCACTGCGTTGTCCGCAGTTAAGGCGGGGAAAGAGATTTCGCTTCCTCGGGAAAACTCCTGGCTGACCTTCTGTCGAGTGACCCGCTGCCATGATTGTATCATGTAGATAGTGTCGGGCTTTTCCTTGGGTGTTTCCTTTTTGTTTCCACTCTTCTGTCTATCTTTCCCCTCCTTTATGTTTTTGACCAAATGGTCCAATCTACCATCTTTAACCATTTTGTCAATGAACTGGCGCAGTTGGACACATTCGTTAGTGGTGTGGCCCTTCTGTGCGTGGTAGTCACAGTATCCACTCCCCACTCGCCGATCCTCTGGAGTGCGTATTTGTGGCGGTCTTGGGAAGTTTGCTCCCTCTGTTGCGAGTATTTCCTTCAGCGTTTTTGTCAGCGGGGTGTACTTGTCATTATCGCGCCCACTCCCCTGGTTGCGATAGTTCCTGTTACGGTTACTATTTCGGTCCGAGGATTGTTTCCCAGGTTGTTCCTGTGACCGGTAGTTTGAATAGCTTCTCTTGCTATCCGCCGCGGCAGCTTCTCCTTGGACAAAGGACCGTGTGCGCTTCATGACTTCATCAAAGGATTGGGGAATTTTGTCATTTAATCTTTTGATAAGTTCTGGGTTGTTGATCCCATTCATAAACCCTGAAATTTTGAGTATTTCGGGACATGCTTTGACTTGCATACATTCGTCCTTGAAGCACTCCATAAAAGCGCTCGTGGACTCCCCTTGGCGCTGTTTGACCCTAGCGAGTTCAATGGGATTTTTTGCATACTTTTTCCGTTGTGTGAAATTTAGGCGAAACGCCTTTCTCAGTTCTTCAAAACCATTGATGCTTCTACGTGGGAGCTTGTTGAACCAGTTCCGCGCGCTTCCCACTAGTGTGGAATTAAACATGTGGCACCACACTGCTTGTGGCCAGTTCTTAATAGTTGCGGCTGATTCAAAAAATTTTAGGTGATCGTCAGGATCACCTGTTCCGTCATAGGTTTTGACATTAGCGGGCATGCGCCTCTTTTTGTTTTTTGAGAAATCACTGATGCGTCTAGTGAATGCATCCACCTTCTGACGACGCCACGGGAGAGACATGTCTTCCTCCTCTTGGTCACGGTATTTCCTTCTGGACTTCCAGTGTCCAGTCTCGCTATCCTCGTTGTCCGAGGAATTATCAGAGGTTGAATCTTCCCTCCTTCGGCGCTTGCGCCGACTGTCCTCAGAATTTGTGCTTGAAGGACTTTTACTTGGGGAGTATCGTCGCTCAAGTATGTCCTGGACTCTGCGACTACCAAGTCTGGCGTGGACATTGGTGCGCCTTTCATCCTCCTCACTTTCTTCCACATGCTGTGAGTCAGATGTATCATCTTCCTCGACTCTCCTTCCGATTCTGTTGAACACTGGGGGTCGGCGACTATCCCTCCCGCGCTTCTCCTTCTGACGACACGGTGGAGATGTCTCAAACACCGGGCCAAAGTCGAGTCGAGCATGCAGACTCCGACCTGCCTTTTCTTTGCTTCCTCTTGCATGAGAATAGCTAAGGCTTCGTAGTTTTGAGAGACAAAACTACTTGGCTCTAATTCCGGTACGACCCCCTCTAGAACAGGGGTATCTGTTTCCATCAATATGCCCTTGTTCTTGTCGGGTGCGTCGGGTGCTTTTGTGAAGTTAGCTTCTAGCACCGATTGGAGTGGAGTAAAAGGAGTGTGCAGTGGATCTCTAGCACTGGTGGTGGTGGTGGTTGCCTGGGTTGTCCCCGAGTGCGGTTCCACCAGAGGGAAGGCCGAGTCCTGGCCTGATCCCTGATTTTTAGCAGCACTGGTTGTCCCAGAAGTCTGCTTAGGAGTTGATCCACTGTGCGTCTTTTTTCCCGTGAGGTCTGTATGCGATCGCTGACTTCCATGCTTCGTCATTCTAGTTCTTGGTTCTTAGTGAATTGTCCCACGGATGGCGCCACTTGTTGATACAAAAGTTGGACGTTCCTTGTTTGGAGCTCCGGCTCTCGCACCAATTGAGAATCGTTGCTTGAGACCTGCGCACTAAGAGACAGAAAACACCGTTAGGCTCACCGTGGGATTGTCTCCCACGATTATCCTCCGGCGTGAGAGTAAGTAATCGGTTTAGGGTTTAAGGAGAGTTAGGGTTTGTAGATCGTACCTTAAACGAGGGATGAGATCCCCTTTATATACACACGGAATCCTTGTTGGTTCCGTGTTCCCCAACCTTCGGCGTATCCCGCCTAAGTCGGTTGGGAATAATAATCTTCCTATTTAGAAGATATCGGATATCTATTCCATGAATAGTTTTGGGTTTGGGCCTTCGTGTGCCCAAACATTGAATCATCGTAGCCCAGTTCGTACCGGGCTAAGTTAGTGTTGGACTTTAGTCGGGTCTGTGACCCGAATATAGACTATACGTCATCACTAACGGTAGAAGTGTCTTGAAGCCATAGGGACGGTAAAGTGAAGGAGCCTCGATCCTTAGTGTATCAGCTGCAGTGGTGACGACGAATAATGGTTGCTTGAGCCGGCAATGAGGCAGTGAGGTCTCTAATTGTTAGTTGCTTTTCTCCGATAATAGTTTAACTTTTAGTTATTTTTTCATGGTTCTTTATGTTACAAAAGATAATGGCGATAATTCTGGGGAGATTAAGCAAAATAAAGTTGAAGATGATGACACCAAGGTCTCCAACCGTTACGAAACTAAGAAAGAACTTGTGTAGAATGAATTGATGGCCGAACAATCTAGTTTTCGATCAGATAGTTGTTTTATTTTGTTTTGGACCATTTGTGTTTATAGCAAAGTGCCAAAGTAAATTAACTAATTTGCATGAAAAATGTCTAATCAATGATTTACCATTTTTGTATTTTATTTTTGCAAAGAAAAGTTATTATCATTTATGATGATTATGTAAATAATTGTTGAAGTTTTCCATGGTGAGCTATTAGTTGTTGATTTTGATATATTTCATTTGAATGATTGAACATCTTTTTATCCATTATACTAATTAATGTCTATTAGTTGTTTGTGCATCAATAGAGTTGATGGTTGCTGATTAGTTATACTTATTTGAATATAAATATAATATGGAACTTAATGAATATAAATATAAATATAGAGGAATTTTCAAATGCTTACTCTTATTTTGGTGCTTACCAAGGGACAAATCCCCACCATCCATCTAATTTGATCTAATGGTGGGGATAAACCTAAGATTTAAAATGGAAACCTAAGTCCATGTTTTTTAATCATTTTTATTTGTCTTTTTGTTACTCATTTATTAACCTCTTTTCTTTTTTTCTTTTTTTTTGGAAGTCACGTTATTATTTTAAATTCTGGTCTTTTTTTTTTTTTTTTTGGAATTCAAGTTTTTTTTTTTCTTTTTTTTTTTCTTTTTTTTAGTTCACGTTTTTTTCATTATTTTTTTTAATTTTAAATTCACGTTTTTTTTATTCAAGTTTTTTTTTCCGCTTTCATACGTTTTCATCTGTATTCATACTTTTTCGTTCGTTTTTATACGTTTTCGTTCGTGTTCATATGTTTTCGTCCTTTTTTTACGTTTTCGTCTGTTTTCATCCGTTTTCGTACGTTTACATCCGTTTTCGTCTGTTTTCTGACGTTTTCATACGTTTTTGTACCTTTTCATATGTTTATATATGTTTTCGTATGTTTTTAGACGTTTTTGTCCGTTTTCATACGTTTCATCCGTTTTTAGACATTTTCGTCTATTTTCATATGTTTTTATACGTTTTCGTCTGTTTTCATAAGTTTTCGTATGTTTTCTTACGTTTTCGCCCGTTTATGTCCGTTTTCATACGTTTTCGTTTGTTTTCTTACGTTTTCATTTGTTTTCTTACGTTTTCGTTCGTTTTCATACGTTTTCGTCCGTTTTCTTTCATTTTCGTCCATTTTTCATACGTTTTCTGACGTGTTTTTACGCTTTCATACGTTTTCGTCTGTTTTCGTCCGTTCCTTACGTTTTCGACCATTTTCATCCATTTTCATACGTTTTTGTCTGTTTTTTAGGTTTTCATGTATTTTCGTCCGTTTTTAGACGTTTTCGTCTGTATTTTTACGTTTTCATGTATTTTCGTCTGTTTTTATACGTTTTCGTCCATTTTCAGACGTTTTCATACGTTGTCATCCGTTGTCATCCGTTTTTTTACGTTTTCATCCATTTTTATACGTTTTATCCGTTTTCATTATTTTTCATCCGTTTTTATTCGTTTTTGTCTATTTTTATAAGTTTTGTTCGTTTTCAGACATTTTTGTCCGTTTTCATACGTTTTTATACGTTTTTCATTCGATTTTATACGTTTTTGTCCGTTTTCAGACGTTTTCATTTTGATATTTGTAAGTGACACTTATTTATCTCTTGTGATATAACATTGTAAGGAAGATGAAAATATTACATTCTTCATCATGTATGTGTTATCAGTTGTGATACTCAACTAAGAATGTGATGGTCGTGTTTTTTAAAATATTTAGGAAGATTTTTGTGTTTTATGATATTATGAAATATTAGAAAAGTTGTTCAACTGAAAACAAGAGATGTTATGATACTTTTGTTAGACTTATGGTGGATTTTTCTATTTAATGGATACATCGTGCATGTTTCGATCGGTTTTATAGCGGGATTTGAAAATATCTATGGTTGAATCAGCAAACTAAATAAGCTATGGTTGAAGATAACACACATCTTTATAAACAAATTGAGGAAGCTCAAACACTTGTGATATCACATGTGATATCACCTCACTTGTGATATCACACGTGATATCATGTGTGATAACACCGTTGATATCACCTGTGATATCATGTATGATATTACCGGTGATAGCATGTGTGATATCATAGTTTATATCACTTGTGATATCACCAATGATATCACATGTGATATCATGTGATATCACCTGTGAGGTGATATCACCTGTGATATCATTTGTGATATCACAGGTGTTTGAGCTTACTCAATTTGTTTATAAAGATGTGTGCTTTCTTCAACCATAACTTCTTTAGTTTGCTGATTCAGCCATAGATATTTTTAAATTCCACTATAAAACCTATCGAAACATGCACAATGTATCCATTAAATAGAAATATCCACCACAAGTCGAACAAAAGTTTCATAACATCTTTTGTTTTCAGTTAAACACATTTTCTAATATTTCATATTATCATAAAACACAAAAATCTTCCTAAATATTTTCAAAAACACAAATAAAAAAAATGAACAGAATCATCACAGTAATATAATAAGTGATGTTTATTATCATTTCTTTCATATATACTTGGTAAAATACTAAATTCTTATCACATTTGGTATGAATTTAATATTTCACATTATTAGTTGAGTATCACAACTAATAACACATATATGATGAAGAGTGTAATACTCTTCATCTTTCTTACAGTATTATATCACAAGAGATAAAAAAAGTGTCACTTAAAAATATTAAAATGAATAAAAAGGAAGCATATTATGAAAATAGAGACTTGACATATTCTCAAAATCAAACAAGTGTTGCATTAAATTAACATTTTTTTGAACAAAATAAGAATTCACCTAAAGAGACTTTAACCCTTTTATTTCTACTAAGAATATAATACATTGATTGCATTAACAAAATATGCGCTTGTCAATTGCGATGAAAGGCACAAAAACTATCTTGTAACTGAAAATTATAAAAATATTAGTAAACACATAGGTGATAATATATAAAAATATACAGAGCAATGAAATATCTCAGGTGATATTAAAGGTTAAAAAACATACTTATTTTTTTATGAAATATCACAAGTGATATTAGACATTAACTTTTTTATAATAAAATACCACAATTGATATTAGACATGTAATATAATAAAGTTTAATAATAAGCATGAAAACATATGAAAATAGACGAAAACGTATAAAAACTGCAGAAAACGGACGAAAACGTATGAAAACGAACAAAAACGTATAAAAACGAATGAAAAGCATATAAAAACGTATGAAAACGGAAAAAAGCGTCTGAAAACGTATAAAAACGGATGAAAATGTACAAAAACGGACGAAAATGTCTAAAAACAGACGAAAGCGTCTAAAATGGACGAAAACGTAAAAAAACGGACGAAAGCGTATATAAACCTATGAAAAACAATGAAAATGTAAGAAAACGAACAAAAACGTATGAAAACGGACGAAAACGTAAGAAAATAGACGAAAACGTAAGAAAACAGACGAAAAGGTATGGAAACGGACAAAAACGTAAGAAAAATGACGAAAACGTAAGAAACATAGGAAAACGGACGAAAATGTAAGAAAACACGCGAAAACGTAAGAAAACGGACGAACACGTATGAAAACGGACAAAAACGTATGAAAAAGGACGAAAACGTAAGAAAACGGACGAAAACATAAGAAAACGGACAAAAACGTAAGAAAACAGAAGAAAAGGTAAGAAAACATAAGAAAACGAACGAAAAAGTAAGAAAATAGACAAAAACGTATGAAAACGGACGAAAATGTAAGAAAACAGACGAAAACGTAATAAAACGGACTAAAACGTATGAAAACGGACGAAAACGTATGTAAACGGACGAAAACGAACAAAAACGTAAGAAAATGGACGAAAACGTAAGAAACAGACGAAAACGTAACAAGACTGACGAAAACGTATCAAAACGGACGAAAACGAATGAAAACGGATGAAAACGTAAGAAAACGGACGAAAACGTATGAAAACGGATGAAAACGTAAGAAAATAGCTGAAAACGAAAGAAAACGGACGAAAACGTATGAAAACGTATGAAAACAGACGAAAACGTATAAAAAGCGGAAAAAACGGACAAAAACGTATGAAAACTGACGAAAACGAAAAACAAAAAAACAAAAAAGCGTGAAATTTAAAAAAGTGATTAAAAGAATTACAAATAATGAGAAAATAAATAAGAAAGATAAAAAGACAAGAAAAAAACATGGACTTAGGTTTAGACATATTAAATCTTAGGTTAATCCCCACCATTAGATCAAACTAGATGAAAGGTGGGGATTTATCACTTAGTATGCAAAGATTTTTGAGTATGCAAAATAAAATGCCTCTATAAATATAATATACCATAAGTTTAAAAGTTTAGTAAGGAAAAGAAAAATGGTCAAACAAATGTGTTTACTTATTTATGAAGTGATAAAATGAATGTTTGGAGCCGTAACAGGTGAGTGGTAGTACAAAATAGTGTATGTAGTAGGTATTGGCTTGTTGTCTCTTCCATGTGTTACACATAAAATTATCTTCAAGTTTGTTAAGTTTGATAAAATTTTATGATAGAGTTCGCTACTTTAGTTTATACAATCTAATGCGGCTTCAAAGTCTATTATACAATCTAATGCGGCTTCACATTAGTCTTGATGTAAATTTATGATAGAGTCCGATAAAAATTATTTATATTTTATTATATAAATCATGCTTGATAAAAAATAGTTTACATTAGCACAACCTAAGAACTTAACTATGTATCTTACAAAATACTACTTGTATTCACTTTAATGAAAGAAAAAAAAAAAGTGAAAAAAAAGAAAGAAAAAAAAAAGTGAATTTGGTGTAAAGTGAAGTTTCCAGGGTATGGAATGAGTACTTGGTGAAGGAAGAAGGTTGAGTGAGCACATGATAAAAATATATGATAATAATGAAGTGTCATGACACAAAAGAGATTTGGGTATAAATTTCGCACTCTCAAAAGCTACAAAAGTCTTGACAAAAGACATTAACATCCTTTTGTAAAAAAAATTAATTAGTTTTGATAAACACTCAAAACGCTTTTGGAGTTGGACATCAAATTTCAGTTTAACTTGCATAAAGTTTCATTAATTTGTGACAAAACAAAATACATTAATTTATAGAAACAAATAAAAATAAAGCAATGTTTCTTTCTTTGTAAAACTTCAATTATAATATCCAATCATGGGTATACTTAAATGGTTTAACACCAAAAGTGGAAGTGGCAATTTGTGATCAAAACTAAAAAAAAATCGGTCAATTTTGGGTAAATTTATAAAAGATCTCGGTATATTTTGCCCTCTCATTTTTTTTTGAAATGGGCATGTATGGCCATCGAAAAGTTAAATGAGCACTAACGGGCACATATTTTCTCTTAGTTGTAGAATATTACAATCGTTTTTAAAGAAAAACATATAGATATAATATATTTAATTTTTTAAATATAAATGGGGTGTCACGTTTAAGAAATTTATTTCATCGTTTTTTGTCTTTTCTAAAATGATTCTAATAACATGAGCCCGTTTGGCTTGTTGTCCGTGCCCGTCCATTTTTCCACCCATAACCAAAAGTAAGACCAGATGCAAACAAATAAATCAAAAGTAGAAAATAGAATTCATGAGATTGCTAGGATTACTCAGAAGTGTTGTTGTATACAACATTATATTGTTTATGGGGTGGGTAAATTTGTGAGGTGATGGTATGGAGAAGACCCTATGTGTGGAGAAGGACATACTGTAAAGCTAAGATGCATATATCAAAATATCGAAAGCTATAAAAGTATTTTCATTTAAATTATGATATTGAAAATATCTCATAAATGGGATAGCTTTTTCTTCGAATTTAAACTTATCGTCTTTAGATGGAAAAATGCTCAATTGAATGAGAGTACACTTCTACCATTTTTTTTATAATTACTATACTTATTAAAGTGTCGCTATTTATAATACATTCATGGGCCGTGCTTAGCACGGCCAAAAAAGCTTCAATAGTACCAAAGGAATACATTAAAACCAGAAGAATGGTGAAAGGTTTTAACATCCTTACTAATTAATTTTAGAGTTAATTGCATTTTGGTCCTTATGGTTTGGCCAAATTGCAGGTTTGGTCCCTAAAACTTTGAAAGTGCAGCGATAGTCTTCATTTTGAAGTTTTGATTGCATTTTTGGTCTTTGGATAAAGTTAAATGACTAAAATACCCTTTTTCTTATTAAAAAAGACAAGGGTAATTTGGTAATTTCACACTAAAATAGACCAAAAATGCAACCTAAACTTCAAAATAGGGACTATTGCTGCACTTTCAAAGTTTTAGGGACCAAACCTGCAATTTAGCCAAACCACAAGAACCAAAAATGAAATGAACTCTTAATTTTAAGTAGAGTTATGGCTTAGTACATGTCTTGATTTGGCAAATATATTATTCGATGCCAAGAAGACAAAACTACCGATAGGGGTTGACATACAAAGAATTAGAGGCGAACATAGTTTGATTTGGCTTGGTTTTTTTACTAAAACCAAAACCGAACTGAAAATATTCGTTTTTTTTCATTTTAGAAACCGTTCGGTTTCGGTTTATTCTAGGTTCGGTTTTTGGTTTATTTTTGGTTTGGTTTTTCAATTTTTATTTCGTTTATCGCGGTTTGGACTTTCAATGGTCGAATTTCTATTGCAACATAGAATAAATTTTTCTAGTTTCAAGAATAAAGAAACACAAAATAATGACAACAAGAAACAATTGATCATAAAAATATTATACAGGAGAAGTGTTTATACGTCGTATGTGACACAATAATGATAATAAAAAACTAACGACCACAAAAATTCTAGATGCATGGTAAATGTTTATGTGTTATAAATAGCACATTTTTAAGAAATAATGATAATAAAAAAACTAACAGAACCAAACTAACCGAACAACCTGATAACCAAACCGATCAACACCCCTAGTTAGTTAAAGGTAGAGAAGTTGTTTACATGTTTGTTCTTGTAAAGCAAGAGCGGGAAAAGTGTATAATAAATAAAAGGAGTGAGAAATGAAGAAAAGGAAAGAGTTAAAGGACCTCTTATGTCATATCTCCAAATTCATTAACAGATGGGTTTAAACTTTAAACCCTGAAATCGGGTCAAAATGATGACCCGGTACAAAGCGGGCCAAAATGGGAAGAGAAGGGTGGAGAATAGGGGGTTGTCGGGTTTGGGTTCGGGTTCTGGAAAGAGTATAGTGGATTGATTGGGTTCGTTTGTTGATGATGCTGATGATATCGAGGATTTTAGTCACCCGAGGATAATAATGCTAAGGGTAAATGATACCATTTTTGTTTAATGTGATTGTTTTATTAGAGTTGCTTTGTTAGTTATGATATGATACAGATCAGGGGATGTTTGGGATTCTTTTATTGATCTTGCTTGTTTATCTCATTATTGCTTTTTTTTTTTATCTAGTTTTTAAGGATTGCTTATTTTTTGTGGATCTCCGTCCTATGGTTTTGACCCATTACGGGTTTGGTCCCTTGACCACTTTTTCTGTTAGATTGACCGTCAAGTGGGTGTTTAAATGGCTGAAATGACAGAAATACCCTCCTATTGTATGGTCCATGTGGTTTGTAGCATATCACAAATTTGGTCCCTACTTTATTTATTTTTTTTTGTACGATTTTTTTTCTGAAGTTTTTTATTAATAATATTATTAATAAATTTTTTTGTTCGAATTTTTTTGTCCTAATTTTTTTGGTCCCTGTGGGTGTCTGAATTTTTTAGTAATAATTTTTTATTTCAAAAATTTTTGTGCGAATTTTTTAAGTAAGTTTCACATATTTTTTTTTAAAATTTTTTGACAGATTTTTTAAAATCTTTTTGAACTTTTTACGAGATTTTTTTTTATAAATTTTCATAAAAAGCGTTTTAAAAAATTTGGTTAAATTTTCGTCATTAATTAAGTCAAATTTTTAAATTTTTTTTGACATAACTTTTTAAAATTTTTTTTGACAAAAAAAGTTTTGACATAATTTCTGTAAAAGTTTTTGCATAATCCGTCAAAATTTTAATTTTTTTAATTAAAAAAAATATTGTTCAAAATTATAAAATTTTTAATCTGTTAAAAAATTAAAATTTTAAATTTTAAAAAAATTGTTAAAATATGAGATTTTTAATTTATTAAAAAAATGTTGTTTTTAAAGTTTTGACATAATCTATTTAAAAAAAAACTTTAAACTTTAAAAGGTTTGACATAGGTTAAAAAAATAAAAGGAAAAAAAAACGTTGTTAAAATGTAAGAATATTTTGATTTAATATGTGATAAGAAATAAGAATAAAAATTTACAAAAAATTGAATTAAAAATTTAATACTAATGTTAATTAAATAGTAAAAAAAAAATAGAGACTAAATCTGTTATACGAGACAAACCACATGGACCATATGCTAAGACAAACGAGGGTAAAAATGTTATTTTAACCATCCTTGACGGTCAAACTAACAGAAAAAGTGGTCAAGAGACCAAAACCGTAACGGATCAAAACCATAAGGAGGAAATCCGGAAAAAAAAAAAAGTTTAGGGACTAAATCCGTAAAACCCGACAAACCACAAGGACCATTTATGCAATTAACTCTTGAGTTTATTATTGGTTAATGTTGGAGCTCAGTTTCTGCAGTTCATGACCTTAAACTAGGTCAGTTATGATTCGGGTCATACTTTGGTTGTAACTTGTAAGTGGGTCAAGAAGGTAACCCAAAAGAATAAATGAAAGTTAGTATTTTATTCAAGTTTTGGTTTTTCACACTTTGGTCACAAGTACTAAAAGGGGTAAGAAATGAAGAAAAGAAAAGAGTTGAAGGACTTCTTATGTCATACCTCCAAATTAGATGGATTTAAACCCTTAGCCCTCAAACAAGTTTGACTATTTGTTAGGCTATAACTAATACTGTATTCATGTTTGATTACTGAATCCTAATGGAATTCGAAAACCCCCAAATTGTGGTTTGTTTTGGGTAGAAAGCGGGTCAAAATGATGACCCGGTAAAAAAGTTGATACTTTGTTAAATTGAAAATGATGACCCGGTAGAAAGCGGGTCAAAATGGGAAGAGAATGGTGGAGAATAGGGGGTTGTCGGGTTTGGGTTCGGGTTCTGGAAAGAGTACAGTGGATTGATTGGGTTCGGTTGTTCGGCTAAGGGTAAATGATACTATTTTTGTTTAATGTGATTGTTTATTAGAGTTGCTTTGTTAGTTATGAACTTATGATATGATACAGATCAGGGGATGTTTGGGATTATTTTATTGATCTTGCTTGTTTATCTCATTATTGCTTTTTTTTTTTTTATCTAGTTTTGAAGGATTGCTTATCCAAACTGCTTATATGATCTCGTGAGCGAATTAGCAAATATAATAAGCAAATTAACAGTTTTTCATAGGCACCCTTTAGTTGTGCTAGTTTTACTTTGGTAATGCTGATTATCAATCGGTATAAGTTTCAGAATCACAATCGAGTATATGTTTGCTATAAGTTTCGGAATCATAATCGGTATATGTTTCATTGTAGGGTAGAATGATTACATGGAATGGATCTTAACCAACCTCTTGTGAGTGGTATGGAGTATGTAAATTATTAAGGAATGAGTCCATAAGTTGAAACCCATATATGTCAACCAAACATGTACAATCATAGTCATCATCATTCCCTCATTCCCATACCTCCCAACCAAACGCACCCAATGATATCATGATCACAATCAGTTCCAGACACTAAGATTAACTGATTATTTGCCGTTTCAAAACGATATTAAGAGCAATCCTAAACACCACTAATGCTTTTTTCAGTAGGTTCAATTTGATTTCATAAAGAGAAAAACAACGTTTGTGATTCTGTTTTTCTTATCGGGGGCAGCCAATGACATTATTTTGAACTCTAATAGTAACGAAAAACTGGACTTAGTTTCTGTATGTTGTGGTGGATGGACTTACGAGTAACCGTTGATTACTTCATTGTGTCTATTGTGTAATCTATTCAGTTAGTCTTATGAGAATGTAGCATGTCTGGTGTATTTAGGGAATTGGTGCCGTTGGGCACTTGGGCTACAACTTACAACCCCTATGGACGGTTACTGATGTCTTAACATGAACAAGAAAGCTGTAATTGTTACCAATGATGTTTCACATCTGAATAACGAAATGGGATTGTGTTTATTAACAGGGGATATCTTATGTAATCCATCATCCCACTTTGTAACTTATTACTGTATTTAGCAGACATAAACGCTTAAATATGCAGCAATTTGGGATTCTTTTTGATCTAAGAAAGATCACAAAGCTATCCACGTTGATTAACTTTGCGTGTAAAGGGATGGTATTTGTGCTAGTTTTATGATTTATAAGATTCCATAAAGTAATTTGCAGTCAGACGTATCTCAAACCAGTGTGCTAATTACTGTCACGTGCGCTTGTTTATCATTCCCATATTCACTGGTTGTTATTATTGCTAAATGCAGATGAGACTCTTCCAACACAACACTATTCAGTCAATAACAGTTCCAAATTCCCGCTTACCGGAGTAGGTGTTTTGACCACAGAATCAGGAAAAAGAAAGAAAAATCTCTCAAATGTCTCAAATGCGCCAGAATCTGTAATCAGAAGCTGCAGCAAACAACCGTTTCCAAAGTTAAATGTGAGTCCTCTTAGAAATGACTGGCAAAGCTGCTTACATTTACTATATTGACATGTCTTTTAGCTCAATATTACAACTTTCGTTAGTGGGAAAAGGAATTGCCACCCCTGATGTGAATACAATTTTCTTTTACTTTCAGGTTTATGTAGGTAAAATGGGCAAGAAATGACTGGCAAAGCTGCTTACATTTACTATAAAAAGGTACTTCAGCTCAATTATATCTCCCAACTTTCTCACATTGTTTTGCTTTATAATTGTTAAACATTGTTTTAAACTTTTATTTTTTGCGTGTAAATATGACATGAGCTAAGTAATAATGATTTTGTCATTTAGCAAGTCTGATTTTAATAATCATTGAAGAATGTCTATTGTTTTGACACGAGAGTGGTGGAGGTTTTAAAAATAAAAAGGCGGAGAAAACTTCCACCAAGAAGAAATGAGTGTTGATTGTGTCTTACATGTGGGATTGGTAAGAGTCTCAATGGGATTGGTCAAATATAGTTGACACTAGTAGCTTTAGATGTGTTGGTGAAGTTTCTGAGGCAGCTCGGTACCAGAAAACACAGGAAATTAAGCAGAAGATTTTTAAAATTTAACTTGTAGTTCAGACCTTTTTTACTAATAAACATATTTTGGACCTGAATTTAGTGTTTCTAAATAAGAATTTGAAGCTTTTTAAGTACTTACATTTATGATTGGATATCATATTGGTAGAATTAAGTTTGAGCTTAAATGTTAGTTTGAGTTTAAAGTAGGATTGTTTTAGTTTACTAATACATGTTTTATTTTATTGAATATATGTATAAATAGAATTTGACTAGTTATATGATGGAGTACAGTCAAAATAATTGACCCTTTAAGAAAGTCAACTGTGTTTTCGATGAAAATGCTGGGAGTTTGATATGAAGTTGGAGTTGATCATGTTCAAATGAATCTATGAAGATTTTACGAGTGATGTATGATCATACACAATAGTTGGGTTAAAATCATAAAAACAAAAACATTTGACTTTTTTAGTCAAAGTATTGACCCATGGTATTTACCCCCAAACTGAAGTTTTGTTAAATAAAATAAAAAATTGAAGAATGAAGTTATGATTTCATCAAATATGAGATAAGGTGAAATTTAAGGTTAATTTTTGCTTATACCTTTAATTTGTATTTTAAACCTTTAATTAGATGGTAAGACATTTGAGCTTTAATTTTTGTTGAATTGAAGCTCCATTTATGCATGATTAGTAGTGTATTTGATGGTTAAATATATAAGGTTACATTGCATGTTGAAAACGGAGCTTGATTTTATTTGTTTCTTCGGATCTTGGGTCAAAACTAGGTAAAGAGATGACCCATGAGAAAACTGAAGTTTTGATTTTCACATATTGACCACACATGTTATAAACAATCAAGTTTATTTCAAAGTCAGTTTTGCTAGTTATACTTGAAGCCCCTCAACGACTTGTTAAATGCTTATTTAGCCGCTTTGTACTTTCAGATATACAGTATCTAATAAACGAGTTAGTTTTGCTAGATATATAATGAATATATGAAACCCCTCAACAAAATGCTAACTACCTTTTTAGCCATTGTGTACTTTCAAATATACCATTTCTAATAAATGTGTTAGATTTATGAAGAAATATGTGACAAATCACAATTATACGTTGATAAATCTAAGTTAGTACTATTTGTTAAATATATGTACATACTTCGAGATGGTTAAGGTGTTAGACATGTAATTTAAATATTTAATAAGATATGACTAGAAGATTTTGTGTGTTTATGAGCTTTATGTCATCGTATTTAGCATTAGAGTATGCAATGGGTAATTTGTGTTCATGTCGAAGTAAAATATGATGATGATCAATCCAAGAATCTCCGAGTAAAGACTTCTTCGAAATAGACTAGGACTTATCACTATAATTCTTAATCATTAGTGACAAGAATATTTACCAATATATATGTGGGGAGAATGGGAAGTATAGTCACAAGTTGAAGCCCGGATCAATAAGGTGCTTGAGGTTAGTTTATCTTTATTTCTAAAAATTATTATTTTCAGAAATTGTAGTGATTGAATTTTGTAAATCAAAAGAAAAAATGAGAATTGCGTGTGATTATATTATATGGAACTAAGAAAACCCACAACTACTTACTTAGACATGAACTTATTATTCATGATTTTATATGTGCTACATTCATGAATAAAGGAATCTTAATCATGATCTTTTCATATGGTCTTTTTCTTTGTAATTTCCTTTACCAAAAGGAGTCATTTGTTGTCCCCACCACATTGCAATGTTTTCAAACGTACATATCTTGTTCACATTGCTATCTGCTATAGTTATAACCAATGTTCGTTTGTTCATATTGGTATTGCTATTTGAAGTGGTCATGACAACCCTCTGAAAAAATAGGATTTTACCTGGTTTGAGTGTGTGTGGCAGTGAGTTCAAATCTCGTGGTTTGGTCGGCTAAAAGGCCGGAAACCAAGGTTAAAAAAAAGCCAAATATCGCATTTCCAAAAGTTGTTTGATTCAGTAAATGAAGCAAGTTGTTTTAAGCTATGAGCAATTTATCACTTTCAATAAGCAAATCAACAATTTCTTTGGTATTGCTGATTATTAACAGATTATATAGAAAGTCATTGAGGTGAGTTCATCTTATTATCTAGTAGTATATTTATAGCTGATATCAATATACACGCTATATTCCTTTCTTAACTACTTAGTGAAAGTTTTTTTTATGCATATATGACATTTATATATGTCGATGGCAATAATACATGTCTGGTAATTACAATGATTAAATAAAACAAGCCTAGTCAAAAAGCATTCTTATGCGTTTTTTTTTCCACAAAAAGAGTCTTTTGTGACCCATCTCATTCCAAAGTTTTTCCACACAAAAACATCACGTTCACATTCACCATTGATCCTTCGTAGAAACATCATTACAAAGTTTTGATAACACTATCTTAATTATTAGTATAACCTCTTTAGGGTTATCCGTTTCATCCAAGTTTCTTTGTGATCAGCTTATTATTGTACTTTTTTCAGTTATAACTTCAATGGCGTCCACTTCAAGTTCATTGATTCAAAAGAGCTTCAAGTATGATGTCTTCTTAAGCTTTAGAGGTGAAGACACTCGAAAGAACTTTGTTGATCATCTGTATCATGCTCTAGAGAATAAAGGCATTTACACATACAAAGATGATGAGAAAATCAAGCAAGGGAATATGATCAGTGATGAGCTTATCCAAGCCATTGAAGACTCAAAATTTTATATCATTGTCTTTTCAAAGAACTATGCTTCTTCATCTTGGTGCTTGGAAGAGCTTGTTAAGATTATGGAATGCCGGAAAGGTTTTGGGCATACTGCTTATCCCGTGTTCTATGATGTGGAGCCCACTGAGGTTCGCAAACAAAGTGGGTCAGTTGGAGATGCATTTGCAAAACATAAAGAGGATGAAGCTGCTGGGAAATGGAGGGAGGCTTTGAAAGAAGCATCTGATTTGGCTGGCTGGGAGTTGAAAAGCATTGCTAATGGGTGAGTAAATTTCTTCATCATATGTCTAGGCAATATTCTTTGATTTTACTTCTTTTTGATCTACGATTGAATGATTCCGGTGCGTTCCAATGTATAAATAATTAATGGCTTTCAAAAGAACTTGTTTCATCTCATACGGGTCAAATGGGTAAATGACTATTTAATGCATATAACCTTAAAGCAGTTTCTGTAGTGACATATAACCTTAAAAATAGTTTTTAATGCATTGAAACGAGTATGTTAAAAGTTAGATGTTGAAGGGAAGTGTTTGCGGGTAGACCCAACCTGTTTTGACCCGGAAAAAATTTACCTTATACCCAGCCTATCTGTTATTCATTTACTATCTAACTGATAGCTGATTCTTTGCCACTACTTCATATACAATTGTATGTGTTATATATCTGAAATTTGATTGTTAAAGTAGGATTTTTAACAATCTTATTTTACATACAGGCATGAAGCTAAATTTATCCAAAAGATTGTTCAAGATATTTCACTAGAGTTACGCACCATAAATTTCGGCTTGGATGAAAAGTTAGTCGGCATGGAGACTCGAGTAAAGGATGTTGTTTCATCTTTAGAAACCAGTGTTGATGATGTTCGCATGCTAGGGATATGGGGGATGGGAGGTGCGGGGAAGACAACCTTGGCTAGAGCTGTTTTTGATCATATATCCATTCAGTTCGACGGTGAAAGCTTTATTGAAAATGTCAGAGAAGTTTCAAAATCATCTACAGAGGGTCTAAAGAAGTTGCAGAAACAAGTAATTTCAGATGGTTTAAAGGATCAAAACATTGAAGTAAGTAGTGTTTTTGGCGGTAAAAGTATGATGCAAAGGAGGATGCGTGGTAGAAAGGTACTTGTTGTTCT
Source organism: Chrysanthemum seticuspe (assembly GCA_019973895.1). Taxonomy (NCBI): domain Eukaryota; kingdom Viridiplantae; phylum Streptophyta; class Magnoliopsida; order Asterales; family Asteraceae; genus Chrysanthemum; species Chrysanthemum seticuspe. The sequence goes on along the minus strand of BPTQ01000006.1, from coordinate 9,715,051 downwards.
TGATGACGTCGATCATAAAGACCAACTTGAGGCGTTAGCCGGTGACTGTAATTGGTTTGAGCCGGGAAGTAGAATCATAATTACAACAAGAGATGAGCAAGTACTAGTAGCCCACCGAGTGAGCTTGATTCATAATGTGACTTTGTTATCGCGTGGTAGAAAGGTACTTGTTGTTCTTGATGACGTCGATCATAAAGACCAACTTGAGGCGTTAGCCGGTGACTGTAATTGGTTTGAGCCGGGAAGTAGAATCATAATTACAACAAGAGATGAGCAAGTACTGGTAGCCCACCGAGTGAGCTTGATTCATAATGTGACTTTGTTATCTCAAGCGGAAGCGGGTTGCCTCTTCAGTAGGTATGCGTTTGGAAGAGAGATTCCAACTCGAGGGTACGAAGAGCTATCAGGACAAGTTGTACAATATGCTCACGGTCTTCCCTTAACGATCAAAGTTTTAGGTTCGTTTCTTTGTGGTCAATGTGAGCCTTATTGGATAGATGCCATAGAAAGACTCAAAACAATTCCATTAACGGCAACTATGGATAGATTGGAAGTAAGCTTTGATGGTCTAGATAATGATCACAAAGAAATATTCTTAGATGTTGCATGCATACTAAACGGTTGGTGCAAAGAACTAAAAGATTGGACCAAAGAAAGTGCAATTAGAATGCTTGAAAGCCGTGGATTTCATGCTAAAGTTGGTTTAAGAGTTCTTGAGCAGAAATCTCTTATAACTTATGATTATTTTGGGGAATTGGTGATGCATGATCATTTAGAAGAAATGGGGAGGAATATTGTTCGTCGGTTACACCCCGATGAACCTCAGAGACATAGCCGATTGTGGATTAATGAGGAAATTGAAGATATATTGACTAATGACCTAGTAAGAATCAAGTTATTATATTTTAATTTTTGGTCCAATAATTTTAAAGTTTCTGAGTTTGGTCGAAAATGAAAGACTCATTCGGGTTTGACCATTTAATGAAAGACTCATTCCGTCACTTTTCTTATAAAAAACACATAACAATTCCTCTGTGTCTCTCTAAAAAGTTTTTCCCAAATTCACTTTCTGTCTGTAATAATCATTCAAAAATTCATTAATTCGAATCAAATTATCATTCAATTCATTTTATATCATCTTCATTCACTCTCAATTTGATCAGTGATTTTGGGCGTTTTGAAATTTAGGGTTCCGACAAATATTTAAGGGGTTTTATTTTTTCGATTTCAGGGTACCCAAGCAACTAAATGTCTAAGCTTTTATTCACCTGGTTTCAATGCTGAAATTGTAATGAAAGGTCTAGCAAAAATGAAGGATCTTAGATTTATTGACATATATATCTATAAGTATAAGAGCAATATTGTTCAATTTGATAAAGGTAGCGAATACCTTCCAAGTTCCTTACGATTTATGAGATGGATTGGTTTTCCTTTTTCGAGTTTACCGAATACATTTCAAGGAAAATATCTTGTTGATCTTAACATATGGCAGAGCAATATTGTTCAACTTTGGGAAGATGGAGAAGGAAAGGTAAAATAATGGTTAATTTGTTGTTTTTCATGATTCATTATGATCTTATATATCTATTGGTTTGTCATTGCACCAATATTAATTCTTTTTTCTACTTATGTTAGGTTCTTCCTAAGCTAAGGTTCCTCGCCTTCCGTAGTTCAAAATTACAGACCTTTGACCTTAGGTTGGCTCCAAATCTTGAGCAGTTGACTATTGAAAATTGTCGTGATTTCGTAGAGCTTCGTATACCTGCTGAAAGTGTAAAGCTCTTATCTCTTGACCTCAGGCATTCAAAGTTGAGGACCCTTGACCTTGGGCTGACTCTAAATCTCAAGTGGTTATATCTTGATAATTGTTATGATTTCGAAGAGCTTCATATACCTGCTGATCATCAATCAAAGCTCAAGCATCTTGACCTCGCCAATACAAAGTTGAAAAACCTTCACCTCGGGAATACTCCTAATCTTGAGGCGCTAGAATTCGATGGCTGTAAAGATTTGGTAGAACTTCAAATGCCCGTTGAAAATCTAAAGCTCGAAAATCTCAATCTCAGACATTCAAAGTTGAGGACCCTTGACCTTGGGCTGATTCCAAATCTCAAAAGCTTAAATCTTAAAAATTGTTCTGATTTGATAGAAATTAATGCTCCCATTGGATGTCTGAAAAAGCTTGTCTTCTTAGACTTAAGTGGTTGTGGGAGGTTTAAGTCTTTTGTGTTTGACAAACGGCATCAACCAGCTGAGGCTGGTTCTTTATCTGAGTTACATCTGATTGCAGAACCCGCAGATGTTTGCCCATTGCACTCCGACAATGATTCTCCAAAGTTTCGGTTTGAATGTTATTATAAAGAAGATCCAGCTTCATCATATGGAAATCTTGAAAGGCTTATTTCGATGGGTCTATGTGCTTGTACAAACCTTGAGAATTTTTCAAGAAGTATTTGTAGTTTACGAGGTTTAAGAAAGCTTACACTCGAAGGCAGTATTCCAGAGATACCCCGGGACCTTGACCAGTTAGAATGTCTAGAGGAGCTAGTATTTTCATCTACAAATATCAGAATTCTTCCAGATAGCATTTGTAAGTTGAATCATCTCAAATCTCTCGAGCTTAAATCATGTTTGCTTCTTGAGAAGTTACCCGATGATCTTGGCCAAATAGAATCTTTAGAGACGCTAACCATAACCGATTGTAACCGTTTACGAGATATTCCTAACAACATTGGTAAGATCAATTGTGTTATATCACAAAAGGTCTACAAGCGCTATACTCATGGGAAATACAAGCAGCGGCCCATAAATGAGGCAGTTGACAGACCCACTGACTGGAGCCAGTACATAAAAGAACTAATTTGACAGGTACATTCTGTCTTTGTTTTTGTGTTGATTACCTTACATGACAACAACTTATGTGCCTATGTTATATATGTGTTTTACTATGGATCCTAACATTTGTACCACTTTTTGCAATTAGGTGGTTTGGTAAGTCAGAGGCAATATAATGCCAATCTGCACACAAGGTAATGTACCCAAACTCATCTACGGTTCATAGTTGAGACTAAATGATCAAATCAAATAACATGTTTTGAGTTTTTTTATTTTTTTATTATTATTATTATTTTTTTTTTTTTTATTTATTTATTTATTTATTTATTTTTTCCCTTCCATTTTTCGTGTTTACATTTACTTATTAACATTCAGTCATTATTTTTTCTAACTTGAAACATTTGTTTATGATTTTTTTCCCAGGCATTGTTGATTGTTTTCATGTGCTTATACACTGCACCCCGTCGTTTAAATGAAGCAAAGGATCATTGTCGCTCAATCTGTTTTGGTCATTGATAGTTTTCTCTGGCACACTCTCAAAGTATGATTTTTTGTACATAAATGTTTAAAGTTATGTTTGGCTTTTATCTTTCAATATTAGCACTTTATAATACACAGTTAGATTAAGCTATAATTCCCTAATTGGATGTTGCACTAATTACTTAAAACCCATATAGAATACAAGTCAGATAGTTTAATTCATGGAGTTCAATAAACACTCTTGACTTCATAAAGTCAAACTCTTTTATCGTTCAATATTACTATATTAGTACTTTTTATTACACTCTTAGATTGCAATATAATCCCCATCTTGGATTTTATACTAATTACTGTAAATCATAGTAGAATTTGAAGTTAGATAAGTTAATATATGGAGTTCAATAAACTTAGTTGACTTCTAAGAAAGTCAAACTGATTTCTTGATGAAAAAGAACAGAAATCTATATGATGCTGGAGATGTTCATATTAATAATAAACTTAAGAAAGTGTTATGAGCGACTTAAGATCATATACTAGTTTTGATTCACATACATAAGATCTACATTTGGATGAAACCATCAAACATAAAAGCATTTGACTTTTTGAGTCAAACTATTGGCTTTCATCGAATTTTATTGAGATTTTTATGAAATTGAACTGAAAAACATATGTCAGTGATAAGAAATTATCAGGGCTTGAACTGTTTATGTTTTTGTAAACCATTGAGTAGTCATATTGTGTTTTTCCATGGTTGGGCTACAAAATGTAGAATGTACAATTTGAAAAACAGTTTTGACATGGTAAAACTGAGCTAACGTAAAACGTTACTTATAACTAAAACAATGTCACCATTGACTACGTAGGTAATATGTTGTGATATTGATATGATACTATAGAGTCTAAAAGGTTTGTATTTTTATCATAAAATTGCGGAAAATGATACCGTACAGGACATGGCCCCAAGCTTTGGTGCTGAAACACTTCTTCATTACATTATATCGAACTTCTTTATAGGAACATAGTGAAATAGTCCGGAACAAATGATTTTAGCCGTTTATTTGTGCTGTTTTGTCATTCACATTGTGCAATTTTTGTTGTTCTTGTTAAGCCTAGTTCCAGCTTTACTCTAGTTGAAATCCGACATGACTTTGCTGATTCAAAATGCGACATTTCTTATTCATGCATTGTAATCTAGATCATGTTAATTATGTTTATGCTCATTAATGGAAGTTGATTAATTATAAACATGAATGGCCTTTTTGTTTTTCGTGTGCTAAAGTAGGGGTGATATTAATATAAAAATTGTTTTTAACATTTTTTTTTTGGTGGTTACAGTTTATTTTAACATTCAATCGTTTTTTTTTCAGCCGGAAATAATTTTGTTTACGGTTTTTTTCCTCAGGCATTGTTTACTGTTCACATGTGCTTCGACTCCACATCCTGTCACAGTATGGAAGAAAAGGATCATTGCTGATTGGTGATTATTAAATGAATTTCGCTCAACCTGTTTTGGTTATTGATAGTATTCACTGGTACACTCCCAAAGTATTATTGCTTGTAAAGATTTAAGAAGTGTTTAAAAGTGTTTTTCAGTAGTACTTTTTTAATATGCTGTTAAATTAAGGTCTAGCCTCAACTTGGATGTTGTACAAATTACTTTAAATCAATACATAATTTGAACTTAGTTGAATTAATGGAGCTCAACAAAAACAGTTGACTTCTTAGAAAGTCAAACTGTGTTCTTGATGAAAACGGTCAGAATTTTATTACTGTATTAAACTTAATAAAGTGTTCTAACTTCTAAGTGATTTAAGATCGTAATAAACTTTTGATTTACATAAAAAATATCTATATTTGGTTGAAATCTTTAAACATAATACATTATTTGACTTTTGTGTCAAACTATTGGCTTTCGTCAAATGTCCCTGAGATTTACAGGGAACTGTATCGACAAACATAAGTGATAAGAAATTATCTTTTTATATTTATGAAAGCCATTGAGTAGTCGTATTGTGTTTTTCCATGGTTCGGCAACAAAATGTAGAATGTACAATTTGGAAAACAGTTTTGACATGATAAAACTCAGCTAGCACAAACCGTTGCTTATAACTAAAACCATATCACCATTGACCACGTAAGTGATATTGTTATGATACTAGAGTCTAAACGGTTTGTACTTTTATCATAAATTGCGGAAGATGATACCATACAAGGACTTGACACCAAGCTTTGTTCCTGTAATATGTGAGATGAAAATGTAATACGTGAGATGAAAATAATCATAAACTCGTATCACAAACAAATATAATCTTTTTCAGTCGTCTCAGTATCACAAACAACTACCGACACATCATCGCTCTTACCGTCTATCACCTCCAACTACTGTTGGTTTCTCCTCTCTAATATTGTTGCATCACGCGGGCATCATGTTACCATATTAGGATATAATTATTAAATATCATAAATATTTGACTTTTATGTCAAAGTATTGATTTTCATCTAATTTACTAAGTTGATCATGAAATGGTTTATAGAATATATTTGTGTTTATTAATGAAACATAAGAAATTAGTTATAAGGAAGCTAAGTTTTGTTGTCTGCAATGATCATGTCATATTTAGAGATCATAATCCAGATAATTTATTTCTCAAAGTCAAAGTCAAAACTGTATTTGTTCACATTGAAGTTAAGATAGGTTTCCTTGCGCATAAGACCACCAAAATTTCTCTGTTTTATACTTGTAAACTGTAATGAGGTCTTTATTAACTTTTATCCTTCAGATTTAATCAGATCGATCACCAAGCTCTTACAAATCTTGCATTCAAAGCCAAAGAAACATTTTTTTCCCGTAAACATCAATTTAAGGTCAACTATTTATCTTCATTACATTATGTAGGATGATAGGATATGAGAATACCCTGCAAACCAAGTCCATAACAAAATGTATCAAGATTAGTTGTAGTTGGTCAAACTATATACTCACGCTATAACCCGTCATTAACAGATGGATTCAAACTTTAGAGCCCTAAAACAAGTTTGGATTTTTATTGAGCAAAATTAAAGGTCAAATAATTACTCATAAGATAAAATTGATACTTAAACCTAGTTTAATTACTACTACTGTATATCCTAATCAAGTTATGGGTCAATTGCAACACTACCCCAAGAAACTGGAAAACCCCAAAATATGGATTGATTTGGGTGAAAAGCGGGTCAAAATCATGATCCGGTAAAATAGAAAGTTTATTTATTACACTCAAAGTTTATAAAAGTAGTGTCAAAGAGTTGATAAATTATTGTTACAGGTCACATAGGCAATGCAGCCACTGGGACTGCAATAGAAAGTTTAAAAAAGTTATATTACATCAAACACAAGTAACCTTGGACCTTATATATGACCCTCTAGATGCAACCTTCTCGCCAGTTTTGAACCCTGTGGATAGGAACTTGACCCTTTTGTGAACCTTTGGTTGATCTTTGAACTTCATGGATACCCTTTTATAAAAATGAAATTAATTTCAATAAAAACCCGCCAAAAACTTAAAAAAAAAGTTACTAATTAGAAACCAAACACCCGAATTCATCGAACCCGGCTGCTGATGTGAAGACAGTTGTTGATGGTAATGATTTGGGTAAGGTGGATTTGAGATCGGGTTCGGATTCAGGTTTGGGTTTGGGTTCGGTGGTTGTGGATGATGATGATGATATTGATACCGAACATTTTTCTGGAATGGGACGTAATCATCAGAGAATGATTTTGGAAAATCCATGTTTGGACGGAAGCTGGGAACACGAGATGAACATCAACTTATCGTATAAGACGAGACTACTTTTTGTTGTTGTTAAAGAAAGGGATATTATTACTTTTTTCCATTTAGCCACTACGCAATAAAGGTCTAATGATAATTAAAATTTGCCTTCATGTTACGCGGTTGTATCGAGCTATTTGGAAGAAAGTTTGCTCAAAATTTCGACATCTTTTTTCAACATCAAAGTATATTTATGGCTGATAAGTAGTCAAGTGAATAATGTAAATTAATTTACAGTTCAAAGTTAACTTTCTTGACTTTTTGAGAAAGTCAAACTCTCTTCTTAGTGAAAATGTTGGGAGTTTGATTTAATGTTTGAGATTATTTTATTTTTTATTTTTTTTTAAAGGTTTTGAAAATGATATGAGAAAATACACAAAACTTTAATTTACAGTAACATGCTCTTAGCTGGATTGAAATCATCAAAATGAAACCCATTTGACTTTTTAAGTCTACAGTATTGACTTTCTATCATATTGAGTCAAACTATTTGCTTTCATCAAATTTCACTGAGATTTTTATGGCAAGTATACCGACAAACATATTTACTTGAGATTTCTAAAAGCCACTGTGTAGTCCTATTGTGTATTCGTCATGGTTGAGCTATAAAATGTGAAATGTAGAATTTGAAAAACAGTTTGACATGGGAAAACTGAGCTAACACAAACCGTTTAAACCATGTAAGTATCGACCACGTAGTTGATATGTCGTGATTTGGTTATGTTACCAAAGTCTAAAAAGTTTGTATTTTTTATTTCAAAATTGCGGAAGATGACACCATACAGGACATATCACCAAGCTTTGTTGCGTAAATTCAGCTTCTTTCCCCTTGTAACCTTTGTCGTCATTTTGGGACACTTCAGTCAGAATTTCACTTTTGTTTTTTCTCGAAACTTTTTTCATCATTTTAAGTGCATTTGTAACTCCTTGAAATCAGTTTGATGTTCATGGAGTTCAGCTAGCTAACTGAGTTTACTTTCAAAAAAATTCAAACTGTTCTCTTGATAAAAAAGGTTTGAGTTGAATATGAAGTTGAAGATAATAACGTGAAAAAAGAAGCTATAAGGTTGAATATGAAGTTCAGCTAGCTAACTGAGTTTACTTTCAAAAAAATTCAAACTGTTCTCTTGATAAACTGTTCTCTTGATATAAAAGTAGTGTCAAAGTTAGTCATATTGAGTCAAACTATAAGGTTTTATAAGTAACCACCATCAAATGTTGTAGTGGTAAGGTCTTTGGTTTATTTACAAGAGGTAAAGGGTTCCAACTTCGCTAGGGGTGTACATTTGGGTGCAGGAAAGGGTTGGAAACGGTCTTGGGATTAACCCGGTGAGGCCGCGTACATCTTAGTCAAAAGGCTCGCCTTTCACGGGTAACATGTACGGGGATAAACATCATTCATTTACCCATTTACACTCATACCTCCATATAGGTTTAAACTTTGAAGCCTAAACACATGTATCGAATTTTGTTGGGCAATACTGAAGGTGGACAATTGCCACATGGAATTCGAAAACCCCCGAAAATAATGATTTCAGTGTATTGTGGGTCAGAAAGATGACCCGGGAGAAAATGAAGGTATTTTGTTTAAGTTCTGGTTTTCACCCTTTGGCCACAAGATTTTAAACTGCAAGATTATTTATTTTCATTTTGACCACTAGTACTAAAAATAGTTTGAAGTTAGTGCACTGAAGTCGATTATTCAATGAATTGAGCCATAAATTAATCAGAAGATTAGTTGATCGTTAATTAGTTAGAAAAAGTACCCAAATGGTTGATGATTGAACTATTTATTAAATTAAAACTCGTTTTATGGAGAATAGGTGGTGTATTTGATGGTGAAACTTGAAAGGTTACATTGCATGGTTATTTAAATGTTACATTGTGTGTATAGGGAGTCGGATCCTATTTGGGTTAACCGGGTATTTTTCTACATACGTATTTTTACTTCTTTTTCTACGTAGGAGTATAAAAGACAAATTTATAATTTCTTTTGCCAAATCAGAAAATATTTTGATTGTTTAACTTAACATCTTATAAAATAATAGTAATTCAATTATTACCTAATAATTAAAGTTTCAAAAATCTCTTATATCAAAAACTTTGAAATGAGGTTTTCTTTTATATAACAATAATAAAAGATGTTAATGCACCTAACAAATAAGTCAAGAATATGCCAACAAGCAAGTGCGTGGAAAGCTTATAACAATACTTATATGATTATAATAAATAAACAAGTCTAAGACAAAGAAATATAATATAAGACATGTAATTTATAAAAGTAAAAATTTACAACTTTCATTGACGCGAAAATTAACAATCGTAGAGTCTTTTTCTTTAGTTTAATTATTTGTGTCACCATCTCATTCCAAATATTTTCCACCCTAAATGATCACGTTCATATTGCTAGTGCGATAACCATCAATCCTATATAGCAAAATGCAAGGTAACAAAGGTTTAATAAGTTACTAATTGCTTAAATATCTCATTCTTACAAATGTGATATCTGTTATATTCACATAGGCAAATAATTGACCATTGCAAAATAAAGTAATGGATGATCTTTCCGAATTATGATCCCTATTGAAATAGTATCATTATGAGATATTTTAAATTTGGATGTGAGCAGGTTAATCTCTAGTAAATTAAAACCTGTTTGGCAAGCTGTTGTTGGGTTACATGTTACTTTTTGTGGAAATTCAGGAATAGAATGACTTCTGAGAATCATCAAAACGTTAAGGATGATCTATTGTTCGATATTTAGATGTCATCTTGTTTCTGGTTTAAACATCGAGGTAAAAGTGTCAACATTAAATGGGTTGAATGGTGCACAGGTCATGTTCACAGTAAATGCTGAGAGTGCTGATGTTTCGCGTTTCGGGATTTTAAGGGTGAGGTTGAGACTGGTTCGCGGGTTTTGATTAATATATATAAGTGAAGACGTTAGAGTGGATTAGTAGAAGGTCGAAAATGTGGAAGCTGTAATGGGTAAACCGGATTAGCAGCGGCTTGGTGGCAAATGCAAATGACTCTTTTAGTAGTATGCGTGGGCCCTTGGTGCCGGCAACATATCTCATGTGGCTTGATATTGTATTTTCCTTCTCGTTTTGTTTTCTTGTTTGTGGGTCCCTTGTGATGGATTATCCTTTGGTATTTTTTTGTTCAATATATTGGCCTTTCGAAAAACAATATATATGACAACATCATATGCATATAAAAAAAAGTAGGGAATATTAGTCTTGTTTTCCTATCAAAATGGAGCTGTTGTTTCTCAATCCAAAATTTCTCAGTCTTTTAATATAAACTCTTTTAGATCTGCTTAATCATTTCCTCCAGATTTATTTTTAATCAATTGCTCACATAATTTTACCCCCAAGAAACATCATTCAAGCATACCTCGATGGCGTCTTCTTCAACTTCTACTGAAAAAAGGTTTAAGTATGATGTCTTCTTAAGTTTTAGAGGTGAAGACACTCGCAAGAACTTTGTTGGCCACCTTTATGAAGCTCTTCAGCAAAAAGACTTTGAAACTTACAACGATGTCGAGAAAATCGAGAAAGGGAGAGACGCTACCCACATCTGAAACTTTGAAGACCTGTTACTAGAAAGTCATTAAGGTGAGTTCATCTTTTTAATTTATTATCTAGTAGTATAGCTGATATCAATATACACGCTATATTCCATTCTTGACTAGCTACTTAGTGAAAGTTTTATGCATATATGACATTTATATATGTTGATGACAATAATACATGTCTGGTAATTGATTATGAATTATCAAAATATTTAGGAAAGGAATACTTTATAACCACTACAATGATGAATGATTAAATAAAACAATCCAAGACAAAGTAGCATTCTTATGGGTCTTTTTTATATGTTTGTTGGGACAAAAAGTCTTTATAATTTGTGACCCCATCTCATTCCAAAGTTTTCCACACAAATGATCACGTTCACATTGACCATCGATCCTTCGTAGCAACATCCTTAATATAAAATAATGGGTATATTTCGTTGTAATGTAATCAGCTAGGCTCAAAAAATGAACGAATTGAACAATCTGTGAGAATATTAATACAAAAATGAGTATTTGACTCTTTTGTGTCCCCATCCCATTACAAAGTTTTGATAACACTATCTTTTTAGTATAACCTCTTTAGGGTTATTCATTTCATCCAAGTCTCTCTGTGATCAGCTTAATATTGTACCTTTTTCAGTTATATCTTTAATGGCGTCCACTTCAAGTTCATTGATTCAAAAGAGCTTCAAGTATGATGTCTTCTTAAGCTTTAGAGGTGAAGACACTCGAAAGAACTTTGTTGATCATCTGTATCATGCTCTAGAGAATAAAGGCATTTACACTTACAAAGATGATGAAAAAATTAAGCAAGGAAAAATGATAAGTGATGAGCTTATTGAAGCCATTGAAGACTCAAAATTTTACATTATTGTCTTCTCCAAGAACTATGCTTCTTCATCTTGGTGCTTGGAAGAGCTTGTTAAGATTATGGAATGCCGGAAAGGTTTTGGGCATACTGCTTATCCCGTTTTCTACGATGTGGAGCCCACTGAAGTACGCAAACAAACTGGGTCTGTTGGAGATGCATTTGCAAAACATAAAGAGAAAGAAGCTCCAAGGAACTGGAGGGAGGCTTTGAAAGAAGCATCTGATTTGGCTGGCTGGGAGTTGAAAAGCATTGCTAATGGGTAAATTTCTTCATCATATCTATGCAAATTATAATGGTTTTAGCAAACAACCTCTTTAGAGCATATGGTGTTAATCAACTTTTTATAACACTACCAAAGTACCAAGTCATGTTAACAAGTCACTATTTTTAACAAGTTTAAATGTGAGTGGTATTATTTTTCTCTCTTTCATCCTCTGTAAATTTGGGCGGTACAATGAAAAGTTCGTGTATCATTTGCCTATGCCACCATGAACAAGTGGTTTTTTTTTTTTTTTTTCATTTCAAAATTATAGATTATTATGTGTTGAAATAATTGTTTAACCACCACCGTAAAGCCTTACGCTCCTTGGTTTCCTCACAAGAGTTCAAGGGTTCAAACCTACCTCACTAGGTATGTACATTTGGGGGTGGCGAGGGAAGGGTTGGAAAAGCTCCCGGGATTAACCCGCTGAGGTCGCGTACATCTGAGTAAAAAACGCTCGCCCTCCCCGGGTAACTTCAACATGAGAAAATCTCGTTCGCTCACCCGTTTTGTGAGGAACTGAAGGAAAGTGTTTTACTAGTAGACCCGACGAATTTCGAACGGTACAAAGTTTACCCGTGCCTACCAAACACATCTGCTACTCATTCACTATTTATTACATATAATTTATAATTATATTACCATTTACTTCATATATGGTTTATGTCACTATTATAGATTCAAAAAATGTTCGGAAATTATCACAAGCTAAATGAATCTTTCTTTAACATCTAGGCATGAAGCTAAGTTCATACACAAAATCGTTGAAGAGATTTCACAAGAGTTACGTTTCATTCATTCGAGCATTGATGGAGATTTAATAGGCATGGAAACCCGTGTAAACGAAGTAATTTCATCCTTAGAACCTGGTGTTGGTGATGTTCGCATGCTAGGGATATGGGGGATGGGAGGTGCGGGGAAGACAACTTTGGCAAGAGCTATATTTGATCAAATATCCAATCAGTTCGAAGGTGAAAGCTTTATTGAAAACGTAAGGGAAGTTTCAAAAGCCTCTTTGGCTGGTCTAAAGGAACTGCAGAAACAAGTTCTTTCAGATGTTTTAAAGGATCAAAACATTAAAGTAAGCAGTGTTTCTAGCGGAAAAAGTATGATGCAAAAGATGATGCGTGGTAGAAAGGTACTTGTTGTTCTTGATGACGTCGATCATAACGATCAGCTTGAGGCGTTAGCCGGTGACCGTAATTGGTTTAAGCCGGGAAGTAAAGTTATAATTACAACAAGAGATGAGCAAATACTAGTAGCCCACCGAGTGAGCTTGATTCATAATGTGACTTTGTTATCTCAAGCGGAAGCAGGTTGCCTCTTCAGTAGGTATGCGTTTGGAAGAGAGATTCCAACTCGAGGGTACGAAGAGCTATCAAGACAAGTTGTACAATATGCTCATGGTCTTCCCTTAACGATCAAAGTTTTGGGTTCGTTTCTTTGTGGTCAAAGTGAACCTTACTGGGTAGATGCTATAGAAAGACTAAAAAAAATTCCATTAAAGGCAACTATGGAAAGACTGGAAATAAGCTTTGATGGTCTAGATAATGATTACAAAGAAATATTCTTAGATGTTGCATGCATACTAAAAGGTTGGGGGAAAGAAGAAGCAATTAGAGCGCTTGAAAGCCGTGGATTCCATGCTAAAATTGGTTTAAGAGTTCTTGAGCAGAAATCTCTTATAACTATTGATTATCAAAGGTTGGGGATGCATGATCATTTAGAAGAAATGGGTAGGAATATTGTTTGTCGGTCACACCCCGATGAACCTCAAAGACATAGCCGATTGTGGGTTAAGGAGGATATTGAGGATATATTGACTAATGACCTGGTAAAAGTAAATCATAATAAAACTGACAGTTAACTACATTTTTGGTTCATGTGGTTTGCTAAATATTTCATTTTTGTTCCAATAGTTTAAAAAGTTTGGATTTTGGTCTAAAATGAAATGTTCATTGCGGGTTCGGTCCTAAATATCTAACTCCGTTAGTTTAAATTAGCAGGGTACCCGCGCGTTGCGGCGGCGGGTACCCTGAAATAAAATTTCCGGTGAATCATGTATTTTAGTTTATTGTGTTCTTTTTGACAATAAATTTATGAATATCAAGAATTTTGTTTAGCCCGTGTTCGTTCAGGCTCGAGCCCGTTGGCCCGTGCCTGTTCGGGCCCGAGCCCGTTTGGCCCGCGCCAGTTCGGGCTTAATCCCATTTTGCCCGTCGACCGTTCGGGCTTTAATATCTGTATAATGTGCTTTATTATTTGTATTAGTAACATTTAATGCAGGGTTCTCGCGCGTTGCGGCGGCGGATACCCTGAAATAAAATTTTCTGATAAATCATGCATTTTAGTTTATTATGTTCTTTTTGATAATAAATTTATGGATTTCAATAATTTCGTTTAGCTCGTGCCCGTTTTGCTTGCTCCTGTTCAGGCTCAAGCCCATTTGGCCCGTTGCCCGTTCGGGCTTGAATATTTGTATAATGTGCTTTATTATTTGTATTAGTGACATTTAATGCAGGAATTGTGTTTAATTTGATTGTACAATATGCTTGATAATTTGTATTTCTTATGTAATTGGTGTTTTAATAACCGTATTAATTGTATTTGTTAACAAGTATTAATTGACTACATTAAATAGCATTAATGTGGTGTTTTGTATTTTTAATATGTGCATTAAAGTGATGTATGCTATGCATCTTGTCTTGTACGTCCGAAAATTATGTGCATTAAAGTGTTGTACAATATGCTTCTTTTCTTGTAAACTTACTAAGTATTTGGCTTAGTTGCTTCATTAGATTGTAAATTGTGGTTGAATAGTTGTATTTTTTTGGTGAAAGGGTATTTTTAATAGTGTGTTAATTATATTAAATGAATGAGTAGTGATTTTTTTAGTTTCATTTGTGCTTTGTGTATTGTACTATAAGTATAATGACTTGTAAATTAAGACCATGAGGAGAGAGATTCATTCCTCTATTATATCTATTATAGATATAGATATAGATTATAGATTATAGATTATAGATATAGATATGCTTCTTTTCTTGTAAACTTACTAAGTATTTGACTTAGTTGCCTTATTAGATTGTAAATTGTAGTTGAATAGTTGTATTTTTTTGGTGAAAGGTTATTTTTAATAGTGTATTAATTATATTAAATGAATGAGTAGTGATTTTTTAGTTTTATTTGTGCTTTGTGTATTGTACTATAAGTATAATTACTTGTAAATTAAGACCATGAGGAGAGAGATTCATTCCTCTATTATATCTAGTATAGATATGTTTGACCGTTTAATAGAAGTACATTATTGTCTTTTTAGGTATTATATGTTTGACCAAAATAAAAGTTGGTGTCAGTTTTCACATAAAAAGCACATGACAATTCTCTTTGTTTCTCTCTAAAAGTTTTCCCTAAATTGACTTTCTCTCTTTGTTTCATTCAATTTGAATCGAATTATCATTGAATTCGCTTTATATCATCTTCATTCACTCTCAAAAATTAAGGGGTTTTATTTTTTTGATTTGAGGGTACCCAAGCAACAAAATGTCTATTCTTACACTCACCGGGTTTAAGTGCTGAAATTGCAATGAAAGGTCTAGCCAAAATGAAGGATCTTAGATTTATTCACATAAATCTCCTAAAGTATAATCATAAGAGCAATATTGTTCAATTTGATAAAGTTAGCGAATACCTCCCAAGTTCCTTACGATTTATGAGATGGCGGGGTTTTCCTTTTTCGAGTTTACCAAATACATTTCAAGGAAAATATCTTGTTGAACTTGACATACGTGGCGGCAATATTGTTCAACTTTGGGAAGATGGAGAAGGAAAGGTATAATAATGGTTAATTTGTTGTTTTTCATGATTCATTATGATCCTATGTATCTTTTGGTTTGTCGTTGCACCAATATTAATTATTTTTTGTACTTATTTTAGGTTCTAAATAATCTCAAGTTCCTCAAAATCAAGTCTTCAAAGTTGAGGACCTTTGAACTTAGGTTGGCTCCAAATCTTGAGCGGTTGACTATTTGCCATTGTCATGATTTCGTAGAGCTTCATATGCCTGCTCACCATCTAAAGCTCAAATATCTCACCCTCACTGATTCAAAGCTGACAAACCTTCACCTCGGGAATACTCCAAATCTTGTCGAGTTAAATCTCGAACAACTCTACAAGATTACAAACCTTCACCTCGGGAATACTCCAAATCTTGTCCAGTTAAATCTCGAACAATTCTACAAGATTACAAACCTTTACCTCGGGAATACTCCAAATCTTGTCCAGTTAAATCTCAAACAATTCTACAAGATTACAAACCTTCACCTCGGGAATACTTCAAATCTAAAGAGGCTAGAACTCAAAGGCTGTCATAATTTGGTAGAACTTCAAATGCCCGTTGAAAATCTAAAGCTCGAATATCTCGACCTCAATCATTCAAAGTTGACAAACCTTCACCTCGGGAATACTCCGAATCTTAAGAAGCTAAGACTCGAATGTTGTTATGATTTGCTAAAACTTCAGATGCCTGCTGAAAGTCCAAAGCTCGAATGGGTCGACCTTCGTCATTCAAAGTTGACAAACCTTCACCTCATGAATACTCCGAATCTTAAGAAGCTAGTACTCGGAGACTGTAAGTATTTGGTAGAGCTTCAAATGCCTGCTGAAAGTCTAAAGCTCGAATATCTCGACCTCAAGAATTCAAAGTTGACAAACCTTCACCTCGTGAATACTCCAAATCTTAAGACGCTAATACTCAAAGGCTGTAATGATTTGGTAGAACTTCAAATGCCTTCTGAAAGTCCAATGCTCGAAATGGTCGACCTCAGTCATTTAAAGTTGAAAAACCTTCACCTCGGGAATATTCAGAATCTTGAGAGGCTAATAGGTTGTAATGACTTGGTAGAGCTTAAAATGCCTGATGATAGTATAAAGCTCCAACATTTCCAACTCAGTCATTCAAAGTTAAAGACCCTTCACCTTGGGAGTACTCCGAATCTTGTGACGCTAATACTCGAAGGTTGTAATGACTTGGTAGAGCTTAAAATGCCTGATGATAGTCTAAAGCTCCAATATTTCAAGCTCAGTCATTCAAAGTTGAGGATCCTTGACCTTGGGCTCACTCCAAATCTCAAATGGTTAACACTTGAAAATTGTTATAATTTGGTAAAAATTAATGCTCCCGTTGGATGTCTGAGAAATCTTGCCTTCTTAGACTTAAGTGGTTGTGGGAGGTTTAAGTCTTTTTTGTTTGACAAATGGTTAGCACCTGAGGCTGGTTCGTTATCTGAGTTACATCTGATTGCAGAACCCACAGATGTTTGCCCATTGCACTCTGACAATGATTCTCCAAAGTTTCTGTTTGAATGTTATTATGAAGAAGATCCAGATTCATCGTTTGGAAATCTTGAAGGGCTTATTTCTATAGGTCTGTGTGCTTGCACAAACCTTGAGAGCTTTTCAAGAAGCATTTGTAATTTACAAGGTATAAGAAAGCTTACACTTGAAGGCAGTATACCAGAGGCACCCAAAGATCTTAACCAGTTAGGATGTCTAGAGGAGCTAAGTTTGTGGTCTACAGATATTAAAAGTCTCCCAGATAGTATTTGCGGGTTGAAACATCTAAAATCTCTTGAAATCAAATCTTGTTGGCTTCTTGAGAAGTTACCTGAGGATATTGGCAGGTTAGAATGTTTAGAGAGGCTAATTTTAATGGGATGTATACTTCTACGAAATATTCCAAACAGCATATGTGAAATGAAACGTCTGGAATATTTAGGTCTTCCTTACTGTATTCTACTTGAGAAGTTGCCTGAGGAACTTGGACATTTAGAATGTTTGAAAGAGTTAGATATTGAAGGTACAGACATATGTCTTTTTCCACAGAGCATCTTTAGGTTGAAAGGTCGCCTGCGTATCATTGGGGATAGATGGCTACTCGAGTCATGTGGTTTGACAACCAAGCGACGAAGAATGTCTGATGAAGTTTCTGATAATGATGATGATGAGATGGTCTGCGACTTATAGCCATTACTAGCACAGGCACCCAAAGGCCCAATACAATAAAGAGCTATGTTAACAGGTAGTTTCTCTTTTTTTGTATCAATCCTCTTACTTATTAAGAATTTTGAATTTCATCTCTCAAAGAACTATGTTAACAGGTAGTTTCTGCATTTGAATCATTTCACAGATTAAGAAAGTCCGAATGAGCGGGGAGTAATCGCAAATTATTTAGAGATTGTAATCAAGGTAATTTATCTCTCAAAGTCGAAGTCAAAACTGCATTTGCTCAAAATCAAGTTAAGATAGGTTTCCTTGCGCATAAGACCACCAAAATTTCACTGTTTTATACTTGTAAACTGTAATGAGGTCTTTATCTAACTTTTATCCTTCAGATTTAATTAGATCACCAAGCTCTTACAATTCTTGCATTCAAAGTTAAACCAACATTTTTTTTTCCGTAAACATCAATTTAAGGTAAACTATTTTACTTCATTACATTATGTATCAAGATTAACTGTAGTTGGTCAAACTATATTGAACAAAATTAAAGGTCAAATAATTACTCATAAGATAAAATTGATACTTAAACCTAGTTTAATTACTACCATATCCCTAATCAAGTTATGTGTGTCAATTGCAAAACTACCCCAAGAAACTGGAAAACCCCAAAATATATGGATTGATTTGTGTGGAAAGTGGGTGAAAATCATGACCCGGTAAATTATAAAGTTTTTATTTATTTGCACTCAAGGTCACATATCCAATGCAGCCACTGTTATTTATTACATGTACCTTGGACCTTATATATATGACCTCCCAGATGCAACTTTGGCTCTTCTCGCGAGTAATGAACCCCGTGGATAGGATCTTGACCCTTTCGTGAACCTTTGGTTGATCTTTGAACCTCATGGATACGCTTTTATAAAAATGAAATTCATTTCAATAAAAACCCGCCAAAAACTTTAAAAAAGCTTACAAAACATGAATCAAATCCATCAAAATAACTAAACCCCTGATAAAAGTATCACTTTGAATTCACAGAAATAATTAGAGTTAGAATGTGTGATCTGAATAATACATCGAACCGTGATCCGGTAGATGTTCCGTTAGCTTCTGATGTGAAGACAGTTGTTGATGGTAATGATGATGATGAGGAGTTTGAGATTGAGACGCTAACTGTTGCTGATTCATATGATGATGACAATGAGGAGGAGGAGGTATAAGGCCGAGGTTGAAGCGGTTAAGACGCGGGTTTAGTGCGGAGGATAGGAGGTATTCAGGTCATCGGATTTGGGTTTGGGTTCGGTTGTTGTTATCATCAGGGAATGATTTGAGAAAATCCATGTTTAGACAGAAGCTGGGAACACTGGATGAACATGAACTTATCGTATAAGACGACACTACGATGGGCTAATGAAAAGTAAAACTTGTTGTTGTTAAAGAAAGAGATATTACTTTTTTTCCATTTAGCCACTACGCAAAAAAGTCTAATGATAAGTAAAATTTGCCTTCATGTTACGCGGTTATACCGGGCTATTTGGAAGAAAGTTTGTTCAAAATTTCGACATCTTTTTTCAACATCAAAGTATATTTATGGCTGATAAGTTGTCAAGTCAATAATGTAAATTATTTTACAGTTCAAAGTTAGACATTTTGGTCAGTTAAGATTCTTGACTTTTTGAGAAACTCAAATTCTGTTCTTAGTGAAAATGGTGGGAGTTTAATATAATTATGTTTGAGATGATCATTTTTTTTTTTTTTTAATTTTTTTTAATTTTTTTTTCCTCAAATAAAGGTTTTGAAAATGATTTTAGTTTACAGTAATATGCTCTAAGCTGGATTGAAATCATCAAAATCAAACCCATTTGACTTTTTAAGTCGGACTTTCTATCGTTACTAAACGAAGTTTTACTAATGAACAGTATTGAGTCAAACTATTTGCTTTCATCAAATTTCATTGAGATTTTTATAGGAATTATACCGAAAGACATATTTTACTGATCAAGACTTCTAAAAGCCATTGTGTAGTCATATTGTGTGTTTGTCATGGTTGAGCTGTAAAATGGGGAATGTAGAATTTGTAAAACAATTTAACATGGTAAAACTGAGAGTTTAAGCTATTAAATAGTCACATACTTTGTGAAATGTACCGATATGGTACGTGTACTAAATTTCGTTCCAATATGGTACGTCTTCTTTTAATTTTCGTTCCAATATGGTACGTCTACTTGTGAACTGACTAAAATAACCTTGTGTTCTTCACATAATCTTGCATCGTTAGTCCTTTATAGTAACGGCCGTTAGTAAATAACTTAAGATTTGGTTTTCTTACGTTTTTGTCCGTTTCTTACGTTTTCGTCCGGTTTTACACGTTTTCGTCTGGTTTTACACATTTTCATCCGTTTTTACACGTTTTCGACCCTTTTTAAACGTTTTTGACCCTTTTTAAACGTGTAAAAACGGACCAACACGTGTAAAAACCGATGAAAACTTGTAAAAACAGACAAAACCGTGTAAAACAGACGAAAACATGTAAAAACGGACCGAAACGCATAAAAACGAACGAAAACGTGTGAAAACAGAGAAAAACGTATAAAACCGGACGAAAACGTGCAAAAACGGACAAAAACGTGTAAAAACCTATGAAAACGTGTAAAAGCATACGAAAACGTGTAAAACAGACGAAAACATGTAAAAACGGACGAAAACGTGTACAAAACGGACTAAAACGTGTAAAAACGGACAAAAACCTATAAAAACGGACGAAAACGTGTAAAAACGGACTAAAACGAATAAAAACGGACGAAAAGTTATAAAAACGGATGGAAACGCATAAAACCGGACGAAATCGTGCAAAAACAGACGAAAACGTGTAAAAACGGCCGAAAATGTGTAAAAACGGATGAAAACGTGTAAAACCGGACGAAACGTGCAAAAACGAACAAAAACGTATGAAACGAACATAAACGTATGAAAACTAAATCTTAAGTTATTTACTAACGGCCATTAGTATAAAGGACTAACGCTGCAAGTTTATGTGAAGAACACTAGGGTATTTTAGTCAGTTCACAAGTAGACGTAGCATATTTGAACGAAAATTAAAAATAGACGTACCATATTGAAACGAAAATTAGTACACTCACCATATCGGTACATTTCAAAAAGTATGTAGCTATTTAATAATACAAACCGTTTAAACCATGTCCATTATCTACCACATAGGTGATATGCCGTGATTTTGTTATGTTACTAAAGTCTAAAAAGTTTGTATTTTTTGTTTTAAAATTGCGGAAGATGACACCGTACAGGACATATCACCAAGCTTTGTTGCTGAATCTCAGCTTCTTTCCTTGTGTGACATTTGTCGTCATTTTGGGACGCTTCAGTCTGAATTTCATTTTTGTTTTTTCTCGAAACATTTTTCGTCATTTCAAGTGCATTTGTTACTCCTTTAAATCAGTTTAAAGTTCATGGAGTTCAACTAGTTAAGTGCACTGTTTTGAAACCCGGTTCTACCCCGTCGCGTTAACCGGTTGAAACGGTTCCGGTAAAAAAAATGTCATATTAAACCGGGTCATAAAAAACGGTTGAACTAGTTAGACCTACCGGGTTTTAAGTGACCAAGGTCAACCCGGTTCTCGAAACCCGTCCGGGTTTGGTTTTTTCATGTTTTTTTAAAAAAAATAAAACAAGTTAATTATCGAAACCCAGTTAGACCCGCCGGGTTTTAGGTAACACGATTCTCGAAACCCGAACGGTTTTGGTTTTTTTAATAGAAAACCGGGTTTACCTGGTGGTCGAACCAGTAACCCGGTGACTCGACCAGGTTGATTATAAACCCGGTTTTTAAAACATTGGTTAAGTGAGTTGACTATATTAAAAAAAGGTCAAACGGTTGTCTTAATAAAAAGGTTTGATTTGAACATGATGTTGAAGATAACCAACCATCTGAAAAAGAATTTTAGTAAGGTTTTATAAATAACCACTACCCAATAGTTTTTTTTTTTTTTTTTTTTTTTTTTTTTTTTTTTTACGTAATTTTTTTAATTGATATTGCGAGCCGACTAATCCCAGGACGACTATCTTTTTGGATAGCCCAGAGTTGGCGCAGGTAAACCAGCGTGGCCACAAAAGCCTTGCAAGGTGTGTACATTTGAGGTGGCAGGGAAGTGTCGGAAACGGTCCCGAAATTAACCCGCCAAAGCCGTGTAAATCTGAGTCAAAAGGCTCACCTTCCGCAAGTAACATGTACGGAAAAATAAATTAATAAATAAATAAATAAAATAAAACCTTGAATTTTGTTGGGCAAACATGAAGGTGAAATATTAACACAAGGACTTCGAAAACCCACAAAAATAATGATTTCATTTGGGTGTGAATAAACAATAATATCATCAGTGGATTAATTTATGCAATTTATTGGTGGTGGTTGTTGATCATGGCCTCCAATTGGGGTCAGTTATGACTCGGATCCTAATTTGTTCAAGTTCTTGTTTACACACTTTGGCCACAAGGTTTTAAACTGTAAGTTTATTTATTTTCATTTTGAGCCACAATTTAACCAGAAGTCGATTGTTCAATGAAGTCGATTGAAGTCAATTGTTCAATGAATTGAGCCACAATTTAACCAGAACATTGGTTGATCGTGAATTAGCTACAGAAAATTCCCAAATGGTTGATGATTGAACTATTCATTAAATTAAAGCTCGTTTTATGGAAAATAGGTGGTGTATTTGATGGTTAAACTTGTAAGGTTACATTGCACGTTTATTTAAATGTTACATTGTGTGTATACGGAGTCGGATCCTATTTGGGTTAACCGGGTATTTTTCTACATACGTATTTTTGCTTCTTTTTCTACATACGAGTATAAAAGACAAATTTATAATTTCTTTTGCCAAATCAGAAAATATTTTGATTGTTTTACTTAACATCTTATAAAATAATAGTAATTCAATTATTACCTAATAATTAAAGTTTCAAAAATCTCTTATATCAAAAACTTTGAAATTGTTAATGCACCTAACAAATAAAGTCAAGAATATGCCGACAAGCAAGTGCGTGGAAAGCTTATAAAAGTAATTAGATATCATAAGAAAAAAATACTTTTAAACCACTACAATGATATTCGTATATGATTATAATAATCAAACAAGTCCAAGACAAAGAAATATAATATAAGACATGTAATTTATAAAAGTACAAATTTACAACTTTCATTGTAGAGTCTTTTTCTTTACTTTAATTAGGGAGGGAGGAGTGGAAGCCTAATACCCTAATACCCTGAGGGTGTCACATCACCTCTATCCAATAAAAACTTTCCAACTCAAAACTACCCCAATACTACCCTAACACTACCCTAACTAGTGGGAGTGGTACCCTAGTACCCGAATTCATTTTTTTTTTTTTTTTTTTTTTTTTAAATAAATAAAATCACATACAATATTTATAATAAAAACATACCATTTCATTAAAAATAAAAAACATTACATAATACTTAAAAAAAAAAAAAAAAAAAAAAAAACATAACATAATACTTAAAAATAACTAGATTAAAATAAAAAAAAGCCATTAATCATCGAGATGCGGCAAGTCTTCACGTGCTACGTGCTCCGTGAGATCATATCGAAGACGGTCATGGAGAAATTCGTCTAGTAACTCCGCTACCACACTGTCGTCGAACACTGGCTGGACCGGCGGATCCATTATATGAACCGGTGAGATTGCCCTCCCCTCGCGTTTTATAACCATATTGTGATTTTTTGTTTCGCCGTGAAACTTTTTTGAGACATGCATAAATATTCATCATACTCATCGGGCGGATTGCCGGTTGCGAGTTGCCTAACAGCCGATGTGATTTTTTGTTTCGCCGTGAAACTTTTTTGAGCTCGCGCGTCATAGCCTTCTTGAAAATATGGGTATCTCGCTTCAATGTCACCCACTATTTGCAAAAACATGCTTTTCTCCATTCGAAATTTTTTTTAAAGTAATTGTCGTTGTACTTTGGTGTTTCAACGAACCAATCATTCTCTAAAGTTTCAAGACCTATATCCCGATGACGATTTACGCTAGTTCGGCTAGAGCTTGCCGTGTCTTCATAATACTGAGCCGCTAGTTGAAGCATATTTTGCAACGAGCTACCCGTGGATAGCTCGTCAGACGAAGAAGGAACAACGTAATCGGAAGAATCGGTAGACATTTTTTTTGGAGAGATTAGTGTGTGTTTTTTTTGAAATGTAAGGGTAATTATTTTTTTTTTAGAGATGAGTGTAGGTGTTAAATAGGAAGAATTTTTTTTTATTTTTTTATTTGGGCTAAATAGCCGTTTGAATCCTCACAAAACGCTCCCCAACGTATACATTTGCAACGTTCGAAAGCGGGTTCCCAGCTCGAATTCGTTACCCGATTTTGCTACCCGCGGTACACGGGACGGTGTACCCGAGCGGGTTCACGAGCTCGCTTGTGTACCCGAGCTCCACTCCGTCTGGCCTTATTTGTGTCACTATCTCATACCAAATAATTTCCACCCTAAATGATCACGTTCACATTGCTAGTGCGATAACCATCAATCCCATATAGCTAAATGCCAAATAACTAAGGTTTTAAGTTATTAATTCCTTAAATATCTCATTCTTACAAAGGTGATATATGTTATTTTTACATAGAAATTGATCATTGCAAAATAAATTAATGGATGATCTTTCCGAATTATGATCCTTATCGAAATAGTATCAGTATGCGATATTTCAAATTTGTTTGGGTTACATGTTATTTTTTGTGAAAATTCAGGAATAAAGTGACTTTTCAGAATCATCAAAACGTTAATGACGATCTGTTGTTCGATAATCAGATGTCATATTTTTTCTGGTTTAAACATCGAGATAGAAGTTTCAACATCAATTGGGTTGAATGGTGCATAAGTCATGTTCGCTGTAAATGCTGAGAGTGCTAATGCTTCGCGTTTCGGGTTTTTAAGGGTGAGGTTGAGACTGGTTCACGGGTTTTTATTGATATATAAGTGAAGACGTTCGAGTCGATTAGTAGAAGGTCGAAAAAGTGGAAGCTGTAATGGGTAAATCGGATTGAGAGACAATATAGCAGTGGCTTGGTGGCAAATGCAACTGATTTTGTCGCGAAGTTTGGTTTTTGTTGTGGTTCTTGGCTTAATATTGTATTTTTCCTTCTCGTTTCATTTTCTAGCAGTATAGCTGGTATCAATACACACGCTATATTCCATTCTTAACTACTTAGTGAAACTTTTATGCATATATGACATTTATATATGTTGATGGAAATATTGCATGTTTGGTAATTGATTATGTATTATTAAAATATTCAGGAAAGGAATACTTTATAACCACTACAAATGGTGAATGATTATTAAAACATTCTTAGAGTAGGGATCCAGTGAGAAGTAAATTAAAATAAGAAGTGGTAAGAAGTGACCAAAACCACGCATTTGAGATGCAACGACTTGCATTAGATGCATTTCTATTCATATAGATGCAACATCTTGAGTTTCGAAAGTTAATTTGATGTATAGATGGTGCAAATTGATTTTCATGATTTTGGCACCTGCAGAGGAACAAAAAACAAGAGAAATCTTGAAATGCATATAATAGACATATATGCATCTGATTAAAAGCTAGAAAACACATTGATGCATTATAATATATCTAAGATTATAGGAATGCATCTAATTTAGGTCGGTGCATCTCGGATTTGCGGTTATAGTTCTTCTTATTCCTTCTTATTTTAAGTGATCTTCTTATTTGATCCTAACTCAACATTCTTATGGTCTTTTTTTTTTTTTTTTTTTTTATGTTTGTTTGGACAAAAAGTAGTTTATGACCCCATCTAATTCCAAAGTTTTTCCACACAAAAAGATCACGTTCACATGGACCATATCCTTAGTAACGACATCCTTAATATATAATGTCATGGGTAATTTTCGTTGTAATGTAATCAGTTTAGCCTCCAATAATGAACGAATTGAACAATCTGTTAGACTGTTAATACAAAAATGATTCTTTGACTCTTTTGTGTCCCCGTCCCGTTACAAAGTTTTGATAACACGTACTACCTTAATTCTTGGTATAACCTCTTTAGGCTTATTCATTTCGTCCCCTAAAAAAAAAAGTGAATTGCTAGTATACCTTTATTATTGTAGTGACAAGTTATGTATGTAATACATTTAGGAATTTGCTACAACCACACAGAATCATTCACAAAAAAATCCACACGTTGAGGTGAAAGCGGATGATTTTTTTTTTGTGAAAGCGGATCCCACAAAAAACCAATCATCTACTTCCACCTCAGCGTGTGGGTTTTTTTGGATGGTTTTGTGTGGATGTATCACTCCTCATACATTTAAGCCCCTCCTAAAATTGTGAAAACAAGTTTTGTCCTACCAATATAGCACTCTGAGCTTATTCTATGTTCCTCTTCTTTTCTACTATATATATTTTTTCAAACAGTGTATATAGTAAAATTTCACAATGGTCAAACATCACAATTGTATTAGTTTACCTAATACGTCTAATTTGTTAAATTCTTATATAACTTAGTCATTGTTCTTCACTTCGGAGAGTAAATTTAATATTTTTGGTTTCGGACATACTATTATGTACTTCGTTTCACGAACGCATTATACAGAAGAACCATTTCTATGTTGAAACGAATACTTCTTAAATGTAAACTTATAACAAGTTCTTAAATATGCATACAAAAATAACAACACTAATCAATGTTGTAAAAATAGCCTAGGCGGGTCGATTAATCAATAAAAATATTTGAAGAAGTGGGTTTTTGTATACTTTTGGATCAATGCTCTAGACATTAAAAAATATTAATTAATTGCAAAGATGCGAAAATAAACAAGTGGCAAGGGCCACCAATAACGTTCTAGAGAAATATAGGAGCCAATTCAAATATATAAAATATTTGAAATATCGTTGGTCGTCAATAGGAACATGTGGTGTAACATCATTCGTATTTGGATAAATAGACCCAAATCTCGGTTTGTGGGTTTTGGGCCTATTTATCCACTAATAATACGTACTAATTTTATTTTCTTTGAAGAATTTAAATCATTCAGATTTGAAGTTAGAATATATTGTTGTTTAATTTAAAAAAGATGTTACTGATGGTAATTCATGTTACAAATAAATCCAATGAAGGTTTGTATGATCTATCATATATATCATGAACAAGTTCTAATTAACATGTTATGAATTCGGATGGAGTTTTAACTATCATTGATAAACTTTATGGTTAATAGTTCAATAGTTAATGTGTTATAATATCATTAAGTTGGATTGATGAAAACGACAAGGAAATTTCCAAGATATATTTTTTTCATAAACAAATTTTTAGATGAACTTGACTAAGAATTTTGAGGATGTTTCTTTTATCATTACATACTTTATGACCAACTAGCTATAGAATTTTGTAAAGTATTCTTATATTATTGTAAATCATAAGAAAATCTATTGCGTCAAATTTATTGGAATTGAATGCTAAGAACCAAATGGTCCTTAATGGTACACAAAGACATTTTTTTCATTTGTAATATATTTGTTATTCGTGTTTCCACTACATCCTACCAATTATTAAAAGACTTAATATTATTATCAACATCATAAGGATTTATATGGCATTAAGTTGTGCTTGTCGTAGAAAATATTTATGTTAATATTGAAATTAGAATAATTTTTCAGTTACAATAATAAAAGTTATTATTGCAAAAGTTATACAAAAAATGTAGATTAATAAATTAACAAACTCTGTCATAATGTGAAGAAGTGAATAAAAGAAGGATCGTAGATGCATCTTAGGTTCAACTAGGAAACATCGTCATTTGACCAAATTAAATCATGGGCGTTTATTTTCATTAACCAAAAGACCAAATGAGTGGCTTTTGTTTATCACCAAACATAAACACATCACTGCAGCTGGAACTGCTTTCTTTCTTCACATAAACTCTTTAAACAACTTCAACCAAATTTCCAATGGGCTCTTACTTCTCCACTTAATTTACATTTAATTTCCACACAAACACAATTACCTTCTCATTATCAAGTATTATTCACTTTTCCTTGCAATCAGTTTGTAAAAAATGTCCTTGAGCAACATATGTTTCCCCTCCGATCTTTCATCCATAACCTCATTAGGAATTATGCTAATGCTAACGCTAATGCTAATGGTCTTTATCCATTACTACTTTTATTCAAAGGCATCTTCTTCAAACTCATCTGCACCAAAAGAAGAAAAATCGTCGTCTCCAGACTCATCTGAACCAAAAACAAAGGTGTCCACTTCAACTTCATCCGGTCACAAGAGCTTTAAATATGATGTTTTTTTAAGCTTCAGGGGTGAAGACACCCGTAAAAACTTCGTCGATCATCTTTATCAAGCTCTTACACAAAAAGGTATTGAGACTTACAAGGATGATGAGAAAATCAAGCAAGGAAAAATGATAAGTGATGAGCTTATTGAAGCCATTGAAGACTCAAAATTTTACATTATTATTTTCTCCAAAAACTATGCTTCTTCATCTTGGTGCTTGGAAGAGCTTGTTAAGATTATGGAATGCCGGAAGGGTTTTGGGCATACTGCTTATCCCGTGTTCTACGATGTGGAACCTACTGAAGTTAGGAAACAAAGTGGGTCAGTTAAAGATGCATTTGCAAAACTTAATAAAGAGGAAGAAGCTGCAAGGAAATGGAGGGAGGCTATGAAAGAAGCATCTGATTTGGCTGGCTGGGAGTTGAAGAACACTTTTGATGGGTAATTCCTTCATCATATCTTTGTGATATTCTTTGATTTTACTTCTTTTTTATCTACGTTGAATGATTCTGGTGGGTTCCAATGTAGTTGTAGTTTTAGGGTTGTTGTTATTAGCTTCTTGCTAGTTTTATTTATATATACATAATTAATGGCTTTCAAAAAAACATGTTTCATCTCAAACGGGTCAAACAGGTAAATAACTATTTATATCCTAACATGGTGTATTTTTAATGCATATAACCTTAAAGCAGTTTTTTATTCACAAACTAAAGATTTTTTCTGTAGTGACACTGACATATAACCTTAAAAGCAGTTTTTAATGCATTGAAACGAGTATGTTATAAGTTAGATGTTGAAGGGAAGTGTTTGCGGGTAGACCCAACCTGTTTTGACCCGGAAAATATATACTTCATTTAGTATATTTAGCATCTAACTGATAGCTGATTCTATGCCATTACTTTATATACAATTGTGTGTGTTATTATCTGAAATTGACTGTTCAAGTAGGATTTTTAACAAGCTTATTAAATCTTATTTTACGTACAGACATGAAGCTAAATTTATCCAAAAGATTGTTGAAGAGATATCACTAGAGTTGCGTTTCATTAACTCGGATGTCGATGGAAAATTAATAGGCATGGAGACCCGGGTAAACGATGTTGTTTCATCTTTAGAAACCAGTATTGATGATGTTCGCATGCTAGGGATATGGGGGATGGGAGGTGCGGGGAAGACAACCTTGGCCAGAGCTGTTTTTGATCATATATCCGTTCAATTTGAGGGTCAAAGCTTTGTAGAAAATGTTAGGGAAATTTCAAAAACCTCTTTGTCGGGTTTGAAGAAGTTGCAGAAGCAAGTACTCTCAGATGTTCTAAATGATAATAACATTAGAGTAAGTAGTGTTTCTGACGGGAAAAATATGATGAAAAAGCTGATGTGTTGTAGAAAGGTTCTAGTTGTTCTAGATGATGTGGATCACATAGAACAACTTGAGGCGTTAACCGGTGACCGTAATTGGTTCAAGCCAGGAAGTAGAATTATCATAACAACCAGAGATGAGCAAGTGCTGCGTGCACACGGAGTGAACTCGATTCATGGTGTCAATTTGTTATCTAATGATGAAGCAATTTTCATGTTCCGTTGGTATGCATTTGGGAGAGAGATTGAAATTGAAGGTTACAAAGAGCTATCGAGGCAAGTTGTACGTTATGCGGCTGGTCTTCCATTGACTATAAAAGTTTTGGGTTCATTTCTATGTGGTAAAGATGAAATTGAATGGAAAGATGCCATAGAAAGACTAAAAACAATTCCCTTGGAGGAAACTTTGAAAAAATTGGAATTAAGCTATAATAGTCTTGAGCAGGATTATAAAGAAATATTTCTGGATGTTGCATGCTTACTCATAGGTTGGCAGGAAGGCAGAGCAATCCGAATGCTTGAAAGCCGTGGATTCCATGCTAAAATTGGTTTAAGAGTTCTCCAGCAGAAATCTCTTATAACTATTTCTAAGTATAAGTTCTTGGGGATGCATGATCATTTACGAGAAATGGGTAGGAATATTGTTCATCGGTCACACCCCCATGAACCTCAAAGACATAGCCGATTGTGGGATAATGAGGAAATTGAGTATATATTGACTAATGACTTGGTAAGAATCAAGTTAAGATTTCATAAAACTGAGAGTTGGTCTTTGTGGTTTTCCGGGTATTTCATTTTTGGTCCAATAATTTGAAAAGTTTCAGGTGTGGTCTAAAATGAAACACCTGCTGCGGGTTCGGTCCAAATTTTCGAACTCCGTTAGTTTAATTATATTTGACCGTTAGTCAAAATAAACGTTGCTATCACTTTCTGTTTCTAAAAGTTCATTAATTCGAATTGAATTATCATTCAATTTGCTTTATATCATCTTAATTCACTCTCAATTTGATCAGTGATTTTGGGCGTTTTGAAATTTAGGGTTCCGAAAAATATTTAAGGGGTTTTATTTTTTCGATTACAGGGTACCCAAGCAACAAAATGTCTATACTTCCGGTCGTGGGGTTTAAGTGTTGAAATTGCAGTAAAAGGTCTAGCAAAAATGAAGGATCTTAGATTTGTTTATATGGATCTCTTTAAGAATTATTATAAGAGCAATATTGTTGAATTTGATAAAGTTAGCGAATACCTTCCAAGTTCCTTACGATTTATGGAATGGTGGGGTTTTCCTTTTTCGAGTTTACCGAATACATTTCAAGGAAAATATCTTGTTGGAATTGAAATGGTTGAGAGCAAGATTGTTCAACTTTGGGAAGATGGAGAAGAAAAGGTAGAATAATTGTTGTTTTTCATGATTCATTATGATCCTATATATCTATTGGTTTGTCGTTGCACCATTATCAATTGTTTTTTTGTACTTATGTTAGGTTCTTCATAAGCTAAGGTTCCTCACTATCAGGTATTCAAAATTGAGGACCTTTGACCTTAGGTTGGCTCCAAATCTTGAGCAGTTGAATATTATAGCTTGTCATGATTTCGGAGAGCTTCATATGCCTGCTGAAAGTCTAAAGCTCCAAGAGCTCAACCTCAGTGATTCAAAGTTGAGAACCCTTAATCTTGGGCTGACTCCAAATCTCAAAAGGTTAAATCTTGAAAATTGTTATGATTGGATGTCTGAAAAATCTTCTCTTCTTAGTCTTAAGTGGTTGTGGGAGGTTTAAGTCTTTTGTGTTTCACAAACGGTCTCAACCAGCTGAGGCTGGTTCTTTATCTGAGTTACATCTGATTGCAAAACCCACAGATGTTTGCCCATTGCACTCCGACAATGATTCTCCAAAGTTTCTGTTTGAATGTTATTATAAAGAAGATCCAGCTTCATCGTTTGGAAATCTTGAAAGGCTAATTTCTCTAGGTCTTTGTGCTTGTACGAACCTTGAGAGTTTTTCAAGAAGCATTTGTAGTTTACAAGGTTTAAGAAAGCTTACACTTGAAGGCAGTATTACAGAAGCACCCCGGGACCTTGACCAGTTAGAATGTCTAGAGGAGCTAATTTTTTCATCTACAAAGATTATAAATCTTCCTGATAGCATTTGTAAGATGAAACATCTCAAATATCTCGAACTTAAATCGTGTTTGCTTCTCAAGAAGTTACCTGATGATCTTGGCCGAATAGAATCTCTAGAGACGCTTACCATAACGGAGTGTAATCGTTTACAAGATATTCCACACAACATTGGTAAGATAAAATGTGTTATATCACCAAAGGTCTACAAGCGCTATACTTTCCCCGCCCCGGCGGGATTGGGTTTGTTGTTGTTGTTGTTGTTGTTGTTGTTGTTGTTATTGTTGTCTACAAGCGCTATACTCATGGGAAATACAAGCAGCGGCCCATAAATGAGGCAGTTGACAGACCCACTGGAGCCAATACATAAATAACAGGTACATTCTCTGTCTCTGTTTTTGTATTGATCGCCTTACATTTGTTCCATTTTAACGTCATTTTTTCTAACTTGATGTAATTGTTCATGTTTTTTTCTTTCACTAGGCATTGTTGATTGTCTTCACGTGCTTAGATTCTTCATCGCGTCACTTAAATGAACCAAAGGATCATAGTTGATTGTTGATTAATATCAAGTGTTTCTCGCTCAATCAGTTTTGGTCATTGATGATTTTCTCCTGTACACTCACAAAAGTACTATTGTTTGTAAATAAGTGTTTCAAATTATGATTTCTTTTATCTTTCAATATTACTATATTAGTACTTTTAATTAAACTGTTAGATTACATTATAAACTAATTACTGTAAATCATAGTAGAATTTGAAGTTAGATAAGTTAATTCATGGAGTTCAATAAACACAGTTGACTTCCTTAGAAAGTCAAACTCTTTTCTTGATGAAAATGAAGAGAATTTTATACGATGCTGGAGATGATCAAGTTAATAATAAACTTAAGAAAGTGTTATAAGTTATGCATGGTCATATACAAGTTTTGATTCACATAAATAAGCTCTACATTTGGATGAAATCATTAGACATAAAAGCATTTGACTTTTTGAGTCAAACTTTTGGCTTTCATTGAATTTTGCTGAGATTTTTATGAAATTGAACTGACAAACATATTTCCGTGATAATAAATGATCAGAGCATCAACTGTTTGTAATTTTGAAAGCCATTGAGTAGTCATATGTTGTCTTTGTCATGGTTGGGCTACAAACTGTAGAATGTACAATTCGGACAATAGTTTGACATGGTAAAACTGAAGTAACACAAAACGTTACTTATAACTAATACCATGTCAGTACTTACCACATACACGTACAGTACATGATAGCAAGATTTGATGCTACAAACTCAGCTTCTTTGTTACAGTACATGGAACTGGTTTCATGTAACAAAGTTGACTTGTTGAGAAAGTCAGCTGATGAAAAAGATGCGATTTTGACATGAGTTTAGATGTTAAAAATGAATTCATCGATAATCTGACATCAACCATTTTATTAAAGGGCTATTATGTTAAACATTCGTACCTCCAAACTCATTAGCAGATGGATTTATTAAACTTTGAAGCCCTGTTTCAATCTTTATTGGGCAAACTTGAAGGTCAAATAATTGGTGATAAGATAAAACTGATACTTAAACCTCGTTTAATTACATCACTACCCAAAGGAATTCGAAAACCCTCCAAATGTGGTTTGTTCTGGGTAGAAAATGGGTCAGAATCGTAACCCGGTTAAAAAGTGGTTACCTTTATCCGAGTTTTGTTTCTTCACACTTTGGCCACAAGGTTTTTAATAAAAGGTTTATTCATTTGCTCTTTGGCCAAACGGCTTATAAAAAGTAGCGTCATATTTTATGTAAAACATGGGAAACAATCTGTCTTGATTAAACGTGTCATTGATCTCTCACCATTCTTTATGACTATAGGATAATCATACTCTTTAACCAAATTAAAACCTTGAGTTCTTGAGTAGAACTTGGTCAAGACAGAATAGTTGTGCTGACTTATTCTCCAATTTTACAAATTACACGGGTTGTCCATTTTCACGTGATTTTGGCTTTATCCCATTTTTGTCATTGTTAGTATTGTCTGGTACACTCCCGAAGTATGATTGTTTGTAACGATTACAGTAATACTTTTTAAAATGCGCACTATATTAAGGTATAGCCCCAATATGGGTGCTGTACTAGTACTTATTACTTTGATTCATGGAGCTCAATAGATACAGTTGACTTCTTAGATAGTCAATCTGTGTTCTTAATGAAAAATGGTCGGATTTATATATGAGGCTGGAGATGATCGTATTAATAATAAACTTAAGAAATTGTTTTTAAGTTATGCAAGATCATATTACATAAAGAAGCTCTAAATTTTGATCAAATCATTAAGCAAAAACATTAAAATTTTGACTTTTTTAAGTCAAACTATTGGCTTTCGTCAGATGTCGCTGAGATTTACAGGGAAATGTATCGACCAACATGTTTCAGTGATAAGAAATTATCAGATCATGATGCGTTTATATTTATGAAAGCCATTGAGTAGTCATATTGTGTTTTCCCATGGTTGGGCTACAAAATGCAGAATGTAGAATTTGGAAAACAATTTTGACATGGTAAATCTGAGCTAACACAATCCGTTGCTTATAACTAAAAACATATCACCATTAACCACTTAAGTGGTATTGTTACGATACTATAGAGTCTAAAAGGTTTGTACTTTTATCATAAAATTAATTGCAGAAGATGATACCATACAAGAACGTGACACCAAGCTTTGTTGCTGTAACATGTGAGATGAAATAATGATAAACTCGTATCGCTGTGTTGTTTTCGGATTGATTTTGACAATGAGGAGGAGGAGTTAGTAAGGCCGAGGATAGTGGGTTTTCGGGTTGCTGGGTTCCGGTAAGGGTAAGACTATGGTGGATTTGGATTTGGGTTCTCGTTCGGGTAAGAGTAGAGTGGATTTGGGTTCGGTTGTTGATGATGATGATGATATTGAGGATTTTTCGTCACCCGAGGATAATAATGCTAATGGTAATTTATTCATTTTTGTCAAGTATTTTTGATCATTGATTGCAGGCATGCCTAATATTCTCGGTATTCCTAATACCACATCAATTTAGGCACAAAATTAGTCATACTATTAGGCCTCCCGATATTTTTTAGGTATATTTCAGGGTTGAAATAATTTGATGACTAGGGGATGTTTAGGATTGTTTACTTGATTAACATTTTTGAGATAGTTTTGAGGGTGTTTGGGAATTGGGATTGCTTATTCAAACATGTTTTACTAATAAACATATTTTAGACCTGAATTTAGTGTTTCTAAATGAGAATTTGTTGGTAGAACTTAGAAGTGAGTTTGAGCCTAAATGTTAGTTTGAGCCTAAAGTAGAATTGTTTTAGGTTACTAATACAAGTTTACCTTATTGAATATATGTACGTATAATTAGAAGTTAGACTAGTTAATTAATGGAATACAGTCAAAATAATTGACTTTCTCCAAAGTCAACCGTGTTTTCGATGAAAATGCTGGGATTTTGATATGAAGATGGAGATGATCATGTACAAATGAATCTATGTAGATTTTACAAGTGGTGTAGTTCATACACAAAAGTATCGTTATATGCTCTTTGGGTTAAAATCATCAAAAACAAAAACATTTGACTTTTTTATGCAGAGTATTGACTTTCATCAAATTAACTGATTTTTTATTCAATGTAACGAACATAGAGTGTTTATTACTGCTGTTATTGTCAAATAAAAAAAGAAAGTTGAGGGGCCTGTGATGACAATACTTTATATATTTTATTTTATATATTTTATGACTCTTGGTAATTTAGTTATTTACCCTCAACACCTTAATAAGAAACAAGTTTTGATGAAAAAATTGAAGAATGGAGTTATGATTTCATCAAATATGATACAAGGCAAAGTTTAAGGTAAATTGTTGCTTATACCTTTAATTTGTATTTTTAAACCTTTAATTAGATATCGAATTGAAGCTCCATTTATGCATGATTACTAATGTATTTGATGGTTAAATATATAAGGTTACATTGCATGTTGATTTCAGTAAGAAAGTGGAGCTTGATTTTATTTGTTTATGAGTTTGGATCTTACTCAGGTCAAAACAGGTAAAGAGATGACCCATGCGGTTACAGTGAGATCTCAGATCGAAGAAGGGGGCTTTCCCTTTTCCAGCTACAAAAGAGGGTTGCTTCCTCTGTCGTCGCCGAGGGAGCTCTTGGCGAGGAGACCTTAGGATAAAGACAAAACTGAAGTTTTGATTTTCACATATTGACCACACATGTTTTAAACAATCAAGTTTATTTCAAAGTTAGGGTTGCCAGTTATAATTGAAGTTCCTCAACAACTTATTAAATGCTTACTTAGCCACTTTGTACTTTCATATATGCCATATCTATAAACAAGTTAGTTTTAATAGATATAATAATGAATGTATGAAACCCTTCAACAACATCTTATGGTGTGTTTGGTATTAGGGTGTTACAATCAAAGAATGTATTGATTTCATAATTGTTGTTTGGTTTTTATTTAGGAAATGACATTTGGAATCATGGAATAAATAATCAATCCGGATATATTTGGAGGGTTTTATGATATCTTTCAAGTATTTCTGACAAAGTAGGCCACGTACCTATATTTGTATGGATATAAATTGTGGATTTTTGATAGTGCCACTATCTTTTAATATTTTAAACATTTATATTATAATCCAAAACTAAATCAAAATCAAAATCCGAATCTTAATCCTAAACCCATATATAAACCAAACGGACCCTTAAATACCTTTTTAGCCATTGTGTACTTTTCAAATATACCATTTCTAAATATAATCAATTTAAACATTAAAATGACATATATTCTCAAATACATGTTTTGAATTCATAATGTATAATGTATTAAAAGTAGGGGTGTCATTCGGGCTGACCCGACCCGAGACAATTCGGGTCGGGTCAATCGGGTTCAAAATTATATTCGGGTCAATCAGGTCAACCCGAATTGACCCGAGTTATAAACAAGGTCGGGTTCGGGTATGTTTTTTTAGCCTTGACCCGACCCGAACCCGACTAACCTGGCTCAACAACACTTTTACAATGTAAAATACTAGGGTTGACCCCTAACCAGAATTGACCCGACCCGATTGACCCGAACCCGAATTGACCCGGTCCGAGTTGACCCGAGTTCTAAACAAGGTCGGGTTCGAGTATGTTTTTTTAAGGCTTGACCCGATTTGACCCGACCGGGTCAACCCGAATAACACCCCTAATTTAAAGTATGTTTTTGGTAAATATGACATTATGGTGTTTTAATTGGCCATATGGAATTGACCCCTTCCAATAAATGTGTTAGTTTTATGAAGAAATATGTGACAAATTACAAATAGAAGTCGATAAAATTAAGTTAGCACTATTTCTTTAAATTTAAAATATGTACATACTTCAAGATGGTTAAGGTGTTACAAATGCAATTTAATAAGTACATACTTCAAGATGATTACAAGAGTTTGGATGTTAATGAGCTATGTCAACGTATTTGGCATTAGAGTATGCAATGGGGAATTTATGTTCATTTCGAAGTAAAATATGATGATGATCAATCCAAGAATCTTCGAGTATAGACTTCTTCGAATAA
Source organism: Chrysanthemum seticuspe (assembly GCA_019973895.1). NCBI lineage: Eukaryota > Viridiplantae > Streptophyta > Magnoliopsida > Asterales > Asteraceae > Chrysanthemum > Chrysanthemum seticuspe. The sequence goes on along the minus strand of BPTQ01000006.1, from coordinate 9,677,794 downwards.
TAGACTATGACTAACCACTATATTTCTTAATCATTAGTGACACGAATATTTGCTAATATATATGTGGGGAGACCGAGAAGAAAGATTGTTGTGATGCCTAAAATCCGGTTTATCGGAATTCCTAATATCCGGTTTACTGGAATTGTCGTTTTTGGAAAATGGTGGTTGGACATAAATGGGAGACGGAAATAAACAGGTGAAAAAAAGAAATGAGATGAGGATCCAGTGATTTAAAATTGACAAGCAAATAATGAAAAAAAGAAAGATTTTCAGTGAGAGAGTGAAATTGGAAAAAAGATAGATTTCTAGTGAGAGAGTGAAATGAATTTTGCAGGGCGATGTGTTTTGAATTGTGTGTGAGAGATACACATTAGTGTGTGTAAGAGAAATAATACATTTATTCAATAAATTAGTAATGGAGATGAGTATGGTGATTAGCTGCTCAAAATTTTATAAGTAGTGTGCGAAGCATACCACCCAAAAGAGCAATAATGAAAGGATAGTGACATGTAAAATATGTAACTATTTGATGTATGATATCACACTTTCATAGGGAACAACAAATCTCACACTTTATTTTTTGTCGAAATGTAATGCCTTTACTTTGTACATGATGAGATGAATACAAGGTCTTTTAGCTTAAATTGGATTTCATAAGATATTTGACAAACCCAACAAAGACTGCAAAGTTGACTTAGGGGTTAAAAGATGTGTTAATTTACATAACAAACTATGTTAAAGGTGGCAAAATAGGTGAATCGGGTCGCTTCACGGGTCTAGATGAATTTGGGTTTAAATGGGTCACATGTCTAATGGGTCTTCTAGAAACGTGGGTCCGGATCTAAATGGGTTTTGGTCATTTTCAAATTTTTTTTTTTTTTTTTTTTTTATTTAAATAAAATATGAAGAAAGTGAAAAAAATAAATAAAATAAAATAAAAATAATTTTGACCCGCTAGACCTACCTAAACTCATTGGGTAATTATTATATAATTGCACTTTATATCAAATAAACAATTAGACCATCTCCCAACCACTAATGTTTCTAAATTGTTCATAAGCCGAAATGGAGCATTAAGTCTTGCTTAATTAGTAAATCCTAATGAATTGATGGACTAAATTGGAGGTTATTTATCAAACATGACCTTGCACTTATGATTCACAAAAATGTAGTCAATATTTTATTCAAGTTTTGATTTTTCACACTTTGGCCACAAAGTTTAAACTGTAAGTTTGATTATTTGCATTTTGAGCACTAGTGTGAAGATCGTTGTATGCTCTTAGACTAGGTCTAATATTATATCTAGGAACACATAATAATAAAGGCGGAATATTCAAACATAGAATCAATATTATTATGAACACGGTTTTTTATTATCATAAACTAACTAACTAACTATAATAAAGATCAAAGACTTGATCTAACACTAACTAACTAAACCCTAGGCGTTTTCCAAATCCCTACGCCTAGGTTCCCACACACACACACACCTTTGGTTTACATCTTGTACGTACAATTAAACTAATGACCCTATGTCTCTTTATATACTAGAGACATCTAGGGTTTACAAGAGGAATCATAATATAATTAGGAAACTAAATATTCTTTTAAGCATATCTTCTAGAATCTTCCAAATCCTCCATCTCTTTGTAGTTTCCCTTCTTGTCACTTTTAGTCCTTCATGTTTCATTCTTCTTGTTTTGTATTATCAAATCTAAAATAGACCCAACAATCTTCCCCTATTTGATGATGACAAAACAAACACGATTCTTGTACGAACTTCCCTAGACGAAGTAGCAGAAGTTGAGATAATTAAATCTCACCATGAATGAAACAATCTTGTCTTCCAAGCTTCCCCTTAACTTGAACATGTCACTCAAACATCTCTTCCCCTTTTTGTTATCAACAAATAGGGAACGTATGCAAATAATGATCTTGACCACCACGAACCAATATCATACTTCCAATGTAAGACTTCCAATGCTTCAAATAGCCCACCATTACGCACCATAAGAAAAATGGATCCAAAACAATAGAAAACTCCAACTAGCAGTATTAATAATGATCAACAGTAGTAAAAATCAAACACTTCCCCTTGAGTGATGCATGAACATCAATGATTCTTCAAAATCTGTAGGCTTTATGTAATGATTACTTGTGAAGAAAACCGAGTATAACGAATTTAATGAAGAAGTAGAATTTCCCAAACTTGTGTCTTAAATCTTGTACTATCCACGGAACTCTATACTTATACGTATCACCAAATATAAGTAGACCGCAATCCCTTGACAAAATCCTCAACTAATATGAGACACTGAGCACTACAATGTAACTCCTTTAAGTGATAGCCAATGTGTGCATAGAGCATCATAAGAAAAATCACACATTGCTAGATTCATCAAGCTATATGATAAGAACACAAACCTGTGAAACTCAACTACAACATCAAATAAATGATATTCAACCTTCTTCGTAATCAATTAATCCATAAGAATCAAATACGAGCCTTTTTGAATCCTTTTAAGAACAAATCACCAAACTCCTTGTGTGTGTGTGTGTGGGAACCTAGGCGTAGGGATTTGGAAAACGCCTAGGGTTTAGTGGTTATTAGTTAGTTAGTGTTAGATCAAGTCTTTGATCTTTATTATTGTTTAGTTAGAGATGGTGAATGAAAAACCTTGTTCATAATAATATTGATTCTATGTTTGAATATTCCGCCTTTATTATTATGTGTTCCTAGATATAATATTATACCTAGTCTAAGAGCTTACAACGATCTTCACATGTGGTATCATAATATAATACTTTCAATAATCAGCAGTACTTTCGAATTCCAAGCAGTACTTTCGTGTTCAAGCAGTACTTTGCTTGTAGGGGACCAATAACGCACAGCAGTACTTTTGAAAATACACAGCAGTACTTTCAGCAGTACTTTCACATAAAAGCTCAGATGGAAGATCCCTCCGGTGGAAAGTTAGATTGATATATAGAGAACATCCACCCAAAATTTCGTTACGATCCAACGGTTAACGAAAAAGTTATGATCGTTTCAAAACAGTGCTGTAGTAACCTTACGAGAAATCAGCAGCAGACTTCGACAGCTTATAACTTTTGATTGAGTGCTCTGATTGACAATCCCTTCAGTGAGATTCAAGATAGATATACCAAGAAGCTCCAGCTCGAATTTTAGCCCGACCCAATGGTTCATTAAAAAGTTATAACGTTTTTAAAACAGTGCTGCAGAAGTATTACGAATTTTTGACAGCTTCGAATTTTTCTTCCTTTTTCTTCAAGAAAACCTTGTAGATCCCTAGATATCACGAGCCCCAGGCTCTGATACCACATGTAAAGATCGTTTATAAGCTCTAGGGGATAATAATAACAACGATTATAATGCACAGCGGAATAAGAAAACATCGTTTGTTATTATTAACAAAGTTCTTCGTCATCATCTCCTCTAACTAATACTTTACTAATCGACTAACTAAATATTATCCCTAGGCGTTTATACACTACGCCTAGGTTACACACACACACCTTTGGTGTTCACATCTTGACACACAATTAAACTAATGACCCTATGTCTCTTTATATACTAGAGACATCTAGGGTTTACAAGAGGAATCATAATATAATTAGGAAACTAAATATTCTTTTAAGCATATCTTCTAGAATCTTCCAAATCCTCCATCTCTTTGTAGTTTCCCTTCTTGTCACTTTTAGTCCTTCATGTTTCATTCTTCTTGTTTTGTATTATCAAATCTATAATAGACCCAACAACTAGTACTAAAAATAATCTCAAAGTTAAGTAAATTGCTAAATGGTAGCCATTGTAGTTTCAAGACTCTGGTTTTATGGACCATTTTCAGACATTTGTTAGATCAGAACATGAGGGTCGTCTATACGTTTATCCGCATTATGATAATGTACTTGGCATTAGTATAGAGAATTAATGCAAATATAGAAGTAAAGTCTGATGTTGGTTAACGCAAAATTGGTAATGCAAATCAAAAGTATATGTAAGTCAAAGTCAAGAAATCCATTGCCTAAGAATAGTTTATCTTTATATACCAAAGGAATACATTAAAATTACAAGAATGGTGAAAGGTTTTAACATCCTTACTAATTAATTTTAGAGATAATTGCATTTTGGTCCTTCGGGTTTGGCCAAATTGCAGGTTTGATCCCTAAAACTTTGAAAGTGCAGCGATAGTCTTCATTTTGAAGTTTTGATTGCATTTTTTGTCTTTGGATAAAGTTAAATGACTAAAATACCCTTTGTCTTCTTCAAAAAAGACAAGGGTAATTTGGTCATTTCACACTAAAATAGACCAAAAATGCAACCTAAACTTTAAAATAGGGACTGTTGGGAATAATCCATTACCACGGATAGTTGTGGTTTACACTGCTTGGATTAACACTAGCAGTGGAAACGTATTCCCACTACAAGTTCATTATTACCACTACTATCATTCTATGTTTAGTTAAACGCGTCTAGATAAGTATAGAATAGATCTTGTGTATATTCTATTATGTTAGCTTTATACTTATCTTGTAAAGGACTCCTTGTTGTATAAAAGGAGATCCTAGGTCATTGTCTTAGGTACGTGTGTACTTGTTAAATTACCTACGAAAGCTTCAAGGTGTAACCCTAGTGATAAGCTAAGATCACTCGTATTATTCATTAATAATATTGGAGCTTAAGTTTTGTGTTTAACTGTGTTTACTCTCGTACATCATATAATTCGTCTTCTAAGTATTACTTAAGTAAATTCCGCTTGCTTGATAATATCATACAAAATATCATTGACACAAGGAGTGTGTCCCAGATCCATCAAGTGGTATCAGAGCAAGGTTCTGATATTTTGTTTTAGAAGATCCAAGGAATTAGCTTGACTCACTCACTCAATTCAATGGAGATGGAAAACAACCAATCAAACTCTTCTTCTACACCCAGACTCCCTAAGCTTAAGCTTAATGAGTTTGAGATGTGGAGGATACTGATTGAGCAATACTTCCTCATACAGGACTATGCTCTATGGGAGATCATTCAACTTGGTGATTCTTTCAAGTCTGTAACCACTACTTCGAAAATTGGTGACATAGATGTTGTGAAAGTTTCTGTGCCTGAATCAATTGCTGAAAAAGCTCAAAAGAAGAATGATCTTAAAGCTAGAAGTCTGTTGCTGATGACTCTTCCTAGAGACCAGATTATTGCATTTACCAAGTTCAAGACTGCTAAAGAACTATTTGAAGAGATTTGCTCAGTATTTGGTGGTAATGATGCTACAAAGAAGACTCAGAAGACATTGTTAAAGCAAAGTTATGAAAACTTCTCTGCTTCAAGCAATGACTCACTTGATAGCATTTTCACCAAACTTCAGAAGATTGTTACACAACTAACTGTGTTTGGCATTGAGGTAGAAAAGGAAGACCTCAATTTGAAGTTTCTAAGAAGTTTGCCTTCAGAGTTTCAAACAAATGTTACTGTTTGGGAAAACAAATCAGACATAGAAACAATGAAACTCAATGATCTTTACAACAACTTCAAACTCATTGAGTAAAGGTTGAAGAAGGCAGGGAAACTTGGTGCAAGCTCCAGTAGCATGGCATTGTTGTCAAATTCTGTTGACAGTGATGATTCTGAAGATGAAAGTGATGATGATATTGCCACTGTAGGTTCTAAAGTTTCCACTGGTAATGTGAATGTTGTCACTGCAGGTTCAAAGAAGAAGGTTGCTAGTATTGGAGATCCTACTTTTTATGCTTTTATCTCCACACAAGTTGATGGCTCTCTCTTAACTCATGAAGACATAGAGCAAATCGATAAAGATGACTTGGAGGAGATATAAAATGGCAGATAGCTCTTCTTAGCATGAGGGCTAAGAAATTCTATAAGAAGACTGGCAAGCCTATCCACATTAATGGTGATGATACTGCAGGCTTTGACAAAAAGAAAGTGGAGTGCTTTAACTGCCACAAGTTTGGACATTTTGCTAGAGAATGTAGAAGACCAAAGACCAAGGACAACAGGTCTACATGGTACAAGCAAAAGAAGGGACCAACTGTGGAAGAACCAAAGGCAATGTTAGCTATTGATGGTGTGAGCTATGATTGGAGTTTCATGGCTGATGATCTTGAAGAAGAACACTCAGATGCTGCTCTTGTTTCTGCTGAAGTTGCTCTTATGGCTTTCTCTGACTCTGAGGTACAAAACTCTAAATGTTGCTCTAAAACATGTAGGGCTGCTAGAGAAGTTGAAAGGTTTAATGATCTATATTCTAATGAAAGACAAGAGTTATACACTGCTAATTACACTGTGTCTAATCTTAGGAGAGCCATGGCAGTTTTAGAAAAACAAATAGAGCACTTTCAAGAAAATGAGTTAAAATATAGTGATGACATGATTCTTCTTAGAAGAGAGCTAGATCATACAAAAGCTGTGAATGATGCATACCAAATAGAGTTTGAAAAACTTCAAAAGAAAACTGAAAATGTCAATTTAACTCTAGACACTTGTTATCATCAGTCTAAGTCAATTGATAAAATTTGGAATGCTCAAGTATTTAATAAAGCTAAGTCTGGTATGGGTTATAATACAGTGCCTCCACCACTAAGAGGTGTTCCATCACCTCCAGGTATAGATTTAGCTCATACATGTTTAGAAGATTTTAAGGAACTTGAAAGAGAATATGATCCTTTAAAGGACACTAAAGTGAAAAGTGAGGAAGATGTTAAGCTTGATAATGATGTTTTTGAGAGTGCTAGTGACTCATCTATTGTAGATGAGAGTATTAAAAAGAATGTAGAGACTACTATCCCAAAAGTTGTTAATACTGTTACAGAGGAACCTAGGAAACCAGTTAATAAACCTAGACCAATTGTAAGGTATGCTGAGATGTATAGGAACAAGCCTACAGCTCCTAGGGGTAACCAGAGGAGTTGGAATCATGTTAAATCTCAACAACTAGGTAGTGATTTTGTTATGAACAATAAGGCATGCTATATCTGTGGTAGTTTTGATCATTTACATGCTTATTGTGACTATCATATTGGGAGAAGGGAAGTCTATGGATATAAAAGGGTGGAGTCTAAAAGGTTTCAAAATAATGTACACCCTAATTCTCATTGCAAAATGGTCCCAAGAGCAGTTCAACTTAGAAGTGGCCTTAAAACATTTGCCACTGCAAAAACTGTTAACACTGCTCACCCTAAGTCACCTGTTAAAAGTGCAAATACCAAAACAAGCTTTGCAAAATCTGCACAAACAGGAAAAGGAACCTTTCAAGCTAAAAAGGTTAATAATAACCAACAGTGGGTACCTAAAAAGAAACCAGCAGTTTCCACTGCTCATTCAAAATTTACTACTGCAAGGGTTTTGAACAAGAAAAGGGGGAAATGGGCATAGAAAATACTGAAGATTCAATTTTCACTGTTCAACCTACAATTCTAAAAGAAAAAGCTCCAGAGTTTAGTTATGTTCCTGCTGAAGAAGATATTCAGTTTCTGGTGGCTAATAATCTAGAAATCAAGAAAAAGGCAATTGACCTTGTTGCTGATGCATCCTTAACTGAAGAACAAAGATCTGCTCAGTTAAAGGATTTTATTAAAATGAAGAACAATCAAGCACTTGAAGATGTGATCAATTCAGTCAAAAAGAGTAAAAAAGGTCAGAAGAAACCAAGGCAACCAACCAAGGCACAAATACTTGCATATATGAAGACTTAGTGTTGTCATGTTGGTAATTGGAAAAAGCATCAATTTACAGGAATGCCTGATGATCAAATTGAAAAGGCTTACTACAGAACTATAAAACAAGATAAAGCTTTTATTCCAATGGGTTCTGAAGAAGAAGAAAGAAGGATTCCTAAATTGAAGAGAAAGGCCAAAGTAAGTGATTCTCAAACTGTAAAGAAGACTAAGGTTGATGAAGATCAAACAATGTCTACTGAGAAGGAAATTCCTACTGAGAAGTTCACTGAAGAACAGTTGACTGGAATGATTGTGATTGAAGACAGAGATTTTTATCCAGAACCACTGCAAGTAAGACATCCTATTATTGATTGGGAAGTTTACACTGCTAGCAATTTTGCTCCATCATGGAAGATCACAAGGCTGGGAGGTGAAACTTCATCATTCATGACATTTGAAGATCTTATTAAAGCTTTTGACAGAGATGACCTTAATACATTATGGAAATTAGTTCAAGAAAGGTTTAATGCTCAAGATCTCAAAGATACAAAGGAGATGCAGTTATGGGTGAATCTTAGAAGACTCTATGAACCAAATGTTGATGATGACTTCTGGAAAACCTTATTCACATGTTTTGGTACTAAATGGTTTTACTATGATTCATGTGAAGTTCATCATGTCTCTACAGCTAATGGAGAAGACTTTTTCATGCTTGCTGAGAAAGAATATCCACTCAGAGCTGGAGCTCTTACAGTGATGTTATGTTTACCAATAAGAGTTAATGAAGACAATGAGAAGGTCAGAGCATTATTACAAAGGCTTCAAAATCAATGTTCAAGAGCTATACAGAAGTTAAGAGAAAAGAAGTGAAGTGTTTGATTGAATTCCCAAATCCTTGAAGTTAATGCATATTGAAGAAACTTATTGATTTGCAGAGAAATCATAAGTTTAGGGGAGGATTGTTGGGAATAATCCATTACCACGGATAGTTGTGGTTTACACAGCTTGGATTAACACTAGCAGTGGAAACATATTCCCACTGCAAGTTCATTATTACCACTGCTATCAGTCTATGTTTAGTTAAACGCGTCTAGATAAGTATAGAATAGATCTTGTGTATATTCTATTATGTTAGCTTTATACTTATCTTGTAAATGACTCCTTGTTGTATAAAAGGAGATCCTAGGTCATTGTCTTAGGTACGTGTGTACTTGTTAAATTACCTACGAAAGCTTCAAGGTGTAACCCTAGTGATAAGCTAAGATCACTCGTATTATTCATTAATAATATTGGAGCTTAAGTTTTGTGTTTAACTGTGTTTACTCTCGTACATCATATAATTCGTCTTCTAAGTATTAGTTAAGTAAATTCCGCTTGCTTGATAATATCATACAAAATATCATTGACACAAGGAGTGTGTCCCAGATCCATCAGGGACTATCGCCGCACTTTCAAAGTTTTAGGGACCAAACCTGCAATTTAGCCAAACCACAAGAACCAAAAATGCAATTAACTCTTAATTTTAAGTAGAGTTATGGCTTAGTACATGTCTTGATTTGGAAAATATATTATTCGATGCCAAGAAGACAAAACTACCGATAGGGGTTGACATACAAAGAATTAGGGGCGAACATAGTTTGATTTGGCTTGGTTTTTTACTAAAACCAAAACTGAACCGAAAATATTCTTTTTTTTTCATTTTAGAAACCGTTCGGTTTCGGTTTAATCTAGGTTCGGTTTTTGGTTTATTTACGGTTTGGTTTTTCAATTTTTATTTCGTTTATCGCGGTTTGGACTTTCAATTGTCGAATTTCTATTGCAACATAGAATAACTTTTTCTAGTTTCAAGAATAAAGAAACACAAAATAATGACAACAAGAAACAATTGATCATAAAAATATTATACAGGAGAAGTGCTTATACGTCGTAAGTGACACAATAATGATAATAAAAAACTAACGCCCACAAAAATTCTAAATGGTAAATGTTTATGTGTTATAAATAGCACATTTTTAAGAAATAATGATAATAAAAAACTAACCGAACAACCTGATAACCAAACCGATCAACACCCCTAGTTTGTTAAAGGCAAAGAAGTTGTTTACATATTTGTTCTTGTAAAGCAAGAGAGGAAAAATTGTATAATAAATAAAAGGGGTGAGAAATGGACAAAAGGAAAGAGTTAAAGGACCTCTTATGTCATATCTCCAAATTCATTAACAGATGGGTTTAAACCCTGAAGCCCTTAAACAAGTTTGAATCTTTGTTTGGCTATAACTAATACTTTATTCTTGTTTGATTACTGAATTCGAAAACCCCCAAATTGTGGTTTGTTTTGGGTAGAAATCGGGTCAAAATGATGACCCGGTAAAAAAGTGGTTACTTTGTTAAATTCAAAATGATGACCCGGTAGAAAGCGGGTCAAAATGGGAAGAGAAGGGTGGAGAATAAGGGGTTGTCGGGTTTGGGTTCGGGTTGTTGATGATGCTGATGATATCGAGGATTTTTTGTCACCCGAGGATAATAATGCTAAAGGTAAATGATACTATTTTTTAGAGTTGCTTTGTTAGTTATGAACTTATGATATATGTAGTATATTTGTATCTCTATTACCTCTTCCTCCAACTCTAATAAACAATCACATTAAACAAAAAATAAATCGTACTTTATACCATGGTTTCATATATGTAGTATATGTGTATCTCTATTACCTCTTCCTCCAACTCTTCGGACTCTAAATTATAATCAAGAGGTCGTGCGTAAAATAAATAAATAAAATGAGTATATGTTATTGTAATATTATATTATATTCTTATTCTTATTTAACAGTGAATTACCTTGTTACAATTATGAGCGATAACTTGTTTAAGCGTTAGGTCATAATTCATCTTCTCCACAAAATTCCAAGTTGAGACTATCGTCTTCAAATAAAAAGATGCACAAGTAATGTAAAGGTTGAGCATTCTCAAAAAGTAACGTCCTTTTTTATAGGATATGAGTTATTCACATGTTTTCATGACTCAAAAAATAACATGCACGTTAAGTTTTTTTTTTTTTTTTTTTGAAAGGTGAATTTCTCGTACAACATCGAGGTCTAGACTATGATGCTAAGCAGAGCACGCTAGGGGACTCGAGTGCCGAGATAGCATTCAAACCCGAAGGTAGGAAGAGGCATCCACAACCCTCATGAAACCCGATGGGGGGAAAACCTCCAATAAAGCCGCCCGAAGGCACGACACTTAATTGGAGTAAACCTTGCCTCCTCCAGGATCGAACTTGATGTAATTATTATTTATACTATCTATAAAACAAAAATGATTAAAGTGAAAAGTTAAGAAAATGAAATGTTAAAAAATTAAAAAAATGAAATGTTGAAACAATTAATTATGAGCAATTTCAACTATTAAAACACATATGTTTCAAAAGAAAACTATTAATACACATCAAAAACCGGATTGATCGTGAACGCTTCAAACCCAGCTGGTTGATCCGGTTTAATTTGACCGGTTTTTTTGACCAAACCCGTCGACTTGACCCGGTTTAAATTAACCTTTTTTTTCGACCGGAATGGTTCAACCTGTTGAACCACCTGGGTCGAACAGGGTTTCAAAACATTATGTTTAAGGGATAATACCATCAAAATGTAGTAAACTTACCACCTTTTGTAATTATGTGTGGTCAATTTTTATTTTTATTTTATAATATATCAACAAACTTTCTAATTTTGACTATTCTATGTACCTGATGACTAACGATCGTTTACTATTTTCACAGTTAGTCCTTTACAATAGCATTATTTGCACGCACGCATTCGCACTACCAGAGAGCATCTCGAGTCTTTGGAGAGGAGGCACCACTAACATTATTTGCACCGTTAGTCCTCATTGAGTTAAAATATTTGCATTGTTAGTCCTCATTGACTATTCTTACGTTTTTATCCGTTTTTCTTACGTTTTCGTCTATTTTTATCCGTTTTCGTCTGTTTTTACACGTTTTCGTCCGCTTTTACCCGTTTTCGTCCATTTTGTTTTTCACGTTTTCATACGTTTTTATCCGCTTTTATCCGGTTTTGTCCATTTTTAAACGTTTTCATCCGTTTTTCTCACGTTTTTATCTGTTTTCTTCCGTTTGTCAGTTTTTTCACATTTTCATATGTTTTCACATGTTTTTATCCATTTTCGACCGTTTTTCTCATGTTTTCGTCCGTTTTTCTTCTGTTTTTATCTGTATTCATCCATTTTTATACATATAATATGTATGAAAACAGATAAAAACGTAAGAAAACGGTAAAAATTCTTATTTTTATCTTACCATTCATCCTCTTATTTTTACTATTCACTTCTACTATTCATTCCGTATATATTTTTTTTGTGATTAGGTAAGTATACTAAAAGAAAACTTGACATCTTATAAAAATATTTCTGTATCGATTTTAAATCACATAACCCTTGTTAGACGACATGGATACAAAATTATTCTTAATGACTCATACTTTATGTACATAGAACGACACTAACGAATTTGCATAATTTGACATGATCCACAATTAATGTAATATTTGGATTTCTAATTATATATAACACATGAACGTCAAGTTTGTAAAATAATGAGTTTTTTGGCTAACCATAGCAATTTTAAAATTTATTTAACAAAATGAGTACTTTCAAATTTATTTAAATTAATATGGTATTTTTATGTTTCATTGTCAACCCTACCACAAACACAATGGCACAAGTTTATAAAACTTAATACAATAACTACTAAACATTGCAATGCAATCTTACATTTCTTCTTATTTGACATCGTATCTTCTTCAAAAACTTGTTCCATGACCAGCTTCATTAAATATAATTCCTTGTCATAGTAAACTCAATTAGGTGAAATAGATACACATGAATCAAATTTGTTACCAAAATTGATAATCTTAAACTTGAACAAACAATCACCACCCAAAAGGCTCCAGCTCGTTGTGTCAAGGATGTGTCAAGGAGGGTTTATTTTGGTACATTTCAACAAGCTTTGAAGCACATAATCAGATTTTAGAAAACTCATAAACTAAATTACTGGAAAAATCAACCCAATGCATTTAAAGTGCTTCACCTTTAAAAGTAATTTGGAATCCAAAGTTAAAGCAACGTCGTGTCAACGTTCACTAAAACCAGTTTTAATCACTACATATAATTTGATGCACTGCACGCAAGATATCGACTCTAATAAGTGGATGTTTACAGTCATGTTATTAGTTACTGTATTTCATAAACTTGTGTCATTGTGTTTTTGGTGAGATAGACAATAAAACATACACAAATACATTTTGTTTTAAATAAATTTGAAAGTACTCATTTTGTTAAATAAAATTTGAAAATACTATGGTCAAATAAAAAAACTCGTAAAATAATCACATGTCATTTATTTTTCATGACTTTATTATTTAGTTGTGACGAAGTAAAGATCAAAACATATAGCAAATTTACCTCAACAGTTAAAGAAATATTGTAAATGATGTCTTCAGCTTGAATTTTAAATTTTTTTGAATCATATTTGTCAACGCTATCCGGATTCATCTTAAATAATAAAATGAAAAAATAACTTGTTAACAGTATTATAATCGAATAAAATAATCAAAAGTCTAACTTGTATGAAAAAATGTTTTTACCTTAACGATTGATGAAGATTTAATTTGTTGAATGATGTAAGTCATAGTGTTAGACTCCATTAAAGTTATGAATTTTAAGATGAAGATTTTGAAGATGAGTTATAAATGTAAATATCAATCATATATTGTATATATGGAAATTATAAATTTATCTATTTTAACTAATAAAACAATGTTTTGTAGAAGCACTTTAAAGCAGTGCATTAAATTTTATTATTAAAAACACTACCTTATATAACACCAATTTACAACACCCTAAAGCACCTAACAGGTTTTTAAGAAATTAAATGTCATTGAAACACACCTACAACTAACACACAGAAAGTCAAACCTTAAATCCGCTCCTTTGCATCCTTAATTTTGGATAGTAGTAATTATAATTCATTGTCATTCAAGAATCCGGATTCAAACGTCAGACCCTTTCAAATCATATTGTACGCTCCTCTTTGGTGTATTTAAGGTATTGAATACACGGCTTCACCAATTCACAATTCAAAAATCAAAAATAGGTTCTCAAATCAATTATTCTTCTTGATTCAATCACATGGCTTCATCAATTCTAATCGCTTCTAATCGATTCATCCTGTTCAATCCTAATCGCTTCTATTGAAGTTTTTTAGGGTTTCAGCTTAAATCCCATAGTAGAGATTGATAACAGGACTAGAGTTCTATTAATGTGTTAGAATAGTTAAATCTAATTGTCTTTCAAACCCTAATTACTTCCAGTTACATTATTTTGATGTGTTGTTTTTTCTAATCATCAATATGATTCTGTTTCTATTCAATTCATTTGGGTGTTTTTTTTGTTTTGTGTTTTCTTTTCAGGTTGTTGTGATACATAGATGACGATTTTGGGAGTTTCTACACAACAAGCAACTTTTTGTAAATTGATTTAATTTATATTGGTTTAAATATAAATTGATTTATAGTTTTATTGATATTGATATGGATTTTAGTCAATTTGCTTAATTGTAAATTATAGTTGTATTGATATGGATTTTAGTCAATTTTAAATATAAATTGATTTAATTTTTCTATATATTTTCTTTTTTCAAGTCAATTTAATTGTGTTTCAAGTCAATTTTAAATATAAATTTTAGGGATTTACTGATAATACATGTTTAATTATATCGACTGTAATGTATATAAAATGTATATGATGTTATCGACAGTTTTTAAACTTAATGCTAAAATATATATGTACATGTGGTAGGGAGCACGAATGTATGATGCGTATGTGTCAAAAAATTGACTCTACCCAGCCAAAACGGGTCAGCTTGGTGGACTTACCAGAAGGTGAAAGGATACCAGAAGGTGAAAAATAAGACTGTGTGGCAAAACTCAAGGTCCGGTGAGCTAATGGGTCGAAATGAAGGTAAGATGTTGAATTTTGCAAAGATGCAGGGTTAGCATACTTGATATAAGGGGGTGTTTGGGTTAGCTGGCCCTTAGCAACTTAAGCATGTTGAAAAAGCTTGACGATTTTCGTTAAAGCTGTTAATGTATTTAGTTTTAAAAAAAACTTAATCGAAACAAATTAAAAGAAGTTAATAGCTGTGAATATGCAATAAGCTATTAAGATCCCCTAATACGCTTACACAAACACCCGCTTGATTAGGTGCGTTCAGTAGAAAGTTTAAGAAAGCTGGTAGCAGTGATGGGCGTTTGATGGTGGAAGAATTAAGTTTATCATCATGTGTAGAGTTGAATAATGACAGATCCAAGTAGGAACCAACTATTTTGGCAAAGAACCAGTTAGATCCAGCTAAGAACAGGCTATTCTAGCCAAGAATCAGTAGGAACCAACTATTCCGGCCAATAACTAGTTAGATCCATCACTACACAAGTTAATTCCAAAAAAAAGAAAAAAAAAAAGTATTTTGGCGGGAAAAATTGAGTAAAATTTGATTCTTAGGGGAGACAAAACGTTAAATTTTTACGCGAGATTCAAATTTTGGTTTAAATGTGAACCGGCTAAGAACCAGCTATTCATGCCAAGAACCAATTAGATCTGGCTAAGAACCCGCTCTTTAGGCCAAGTAGATCCAAATAAGAAACGTCTATTTCGGCCAAGAACCAGTTAGATCCAGCTAAGAACCGGCTATTCCGGCCAAGAACTAGTTAAGAACCGGCTATTCTGGCCAAGAGCAAGTTAGATCCACATATGAACCAACTATTCCGACCAAGAACCAGTTAGATCCAGCTAAGAACTGCCTATTCCGGCCAAGAATCAGTAGGAACCAATTAGGACCAGTTAAGAACCGATAATTCCGGCCAAGAACCAGTAGGAACCAGTTAGAATTAGTTAAGAACCAGATATTCCGGCAAAGAACCAGTTAGAACTAGTTAAGAACCAGCTATTCAGGCCAATAACCAGTTAGATACAAATAGGAACCAGCTATTCCGGCCAAGAATCAGTTTGATCCAGCTAAGAACTGTCTATTCCAGCCAAGAACCAGTAGGAACCAGTTAGAACATGTTAAGAACCGGCTTTTCCAGTCAAGAAACAGTCGGAACCTGTTAGATCTAGTTAAGAACCAGCTATTCCAGCCAATAACCAGTAAGTGCCAGTTAAGAACCGGCTATTTTGGCGAAGAACCAGTTAGATCCAGATAGGAACCAGTTATTCCGGCCTGGAACCAGTTAAGAACTGTATATTCCGTCAAAGAACCAGTTAAGAACTAGTTATTCCGGCCAAGAAGTAGTAGGAACCAGTTAGAACCAGTTAAGAACCAGCTGTTCCGGCCAAGAACTAGTTAAGAACCAGCTATTCTGGCCAATAACCTGTTAGATCAAAATAGGAACCAGCTATTCCGGCAAAGAACTATTTAGATCCTTCACTACATAAGTTAAATCCAAAAAAAAAATTATTTTAGCAGGAAAATTTGTGTAAAATTTAATTTTTAAGGGATACTAAACGTTAAATTTTTATGCAAGATTCAAATTTTGGTTTAACGGTGAACCGGCTATGAACCATCTATTCGGACCAAGAACCAGATAGATCTGGCTAAGAACCGACTCTTCAGGCCAAGTAGATCCAGCTAAGAAACATTTATTCCGGCCAAGAACCAGATAGATCCAGCTAAGAACCAGCTATTCCGGCCAAGAACCAGTTAAGAAACGGCTATTCTAGCCAAGAACGAGTTAGATCCATATAGGAACCAGCTATTCCGGCCGAGAACCAGTTAGATCCAGCTAAGAACTACCTATTCCAGCCAAGAACCAGTAGGAACCAGTTAAGAACCAACTATTCCGGCCATGAACTAGTAGGAACCAGTTAGAACTTGTTAAGAACCGGATATTCCGGCCAAGAACCAGTAAGAACTAGTTACATATGCTTACTAAAGAGGTTTTGAAATAACTCTTCATGAAGGTCAAGATCGGATTTGATGGGATATTGATACCCAAGGTATGTTCTCAATTGGCATTACAAGAAAAGCTATTTATAAACAGACTTTGTTGGGTTTAAATATAGCCACTAGATGATGCTCTTCGTTGCCCAAGAGAGTACACATACCTGTGTAACGAGCTAGATTAGACAAGCTGCCAACAAGTTATAATCTAACACACAAAGGGATCGAAATAGCTTCTATTATGTGTCCTGTATGCGGTGTTTCAATGGAATCGATATCTCATGTTCTATTCACATGTACATTAGCAAGGGAGGTTTGGTCGATGGTATATAATTGGTGCCAAGAACCATTTAGATCAAGCTAAGAACTTCCTATTCCTGCCAAGAACCAGTAGGAACTACTTAAGAACTGGCTATTCCGGCCAAGAACCACTAGGAACCAGTTACAAACCGGCTAATCCGGCCATGTACCAGTAAGAACATGTTAAGAACCAGCTATTCTGGCAAATAGAGAGTTAGATCCAAATAGGAACCAGCTATTTCGACCAAGAACCAGTTAGATCCAGCTAAGAACAGCCTATTCTGGCCAAGAATCAGTAAGAACCAACTATTCTGGCAAATAACTAGTTAGATCCATCACTACACAAGTTATTAAAAAAAAGTATTTTGGCAGGAAAATTTGAGTAAAATTTAATTTTTAAGGGAGACTAAACGTTAAATTTTTACTCAAGATTCAAATTTTGGTTTAACTGTTAACTAAGAACAAGCTATTCAGGCCAAGAACCAGTTAGATCTGGCTAAGAATTGGCTCTTCTGGCCAAATAGATCCAGCTAAGAAACGTCTATTCCATAAAAGAACCAGTTAGATTCAGCTAAGAACTGGCTATTTCAGCCAAGAACTAGTTAAGAACCGCCTATTCTGGCCAACAACGAGTTAGATCCAAATAGGAACCAGCTATTCTGGCCCAAAACCAGTTAGATCCAGCTAAGAACTATCTATTCCTACCAAGAACTAGTAGGAACCTGTTAAGAACCGGCTTATCCGGCCAAGAACCACTAAGAACCAGTTAAGAACCGGCTATTCTGGCTAAGAACCAGTTAAGAAAAAGCTATTCCGGCAAATAACCAGTTAGATCCATATAGGAACCAGCTATTTCGGCCAAGAACCAGTTATATCCAGCTAAGAACAGCCTATTCTGGACAAGAATCAGTAGGAACTAACTATTCCGGCCAACAACTAGTTAGATCCATCACTACACAAGTTAATTCCAAAAAAAACGTATTTTGCGGGAAAATGTGAGTAAAATTTAAATTTTAAGGGAAACAAAAAGTTAAATTTTTACGTGAGATTCAAATTTTGGTTTAAATGTTAACCGGCTAAGAACAAGCTATTTGGGCCAATAACCAGTTAGATCTGACTAAGAACCGGCTCTTCAGGCCAAGTAGATCTAGCTAAGAAACGTCTATTCCGGCAAAGAACCAGTTAGATCCAGCTAGGAACCGGCTAATCCGGCTAAGAACCAATTAAGAACCCGTTATTCTGGCCAAGAACAAGTTAGATCCAGATAGGAACCAGCTATTTTGGCCAAGTACCAGTTAGATCCAGCAAAGAACTGCCTATTCCGGCCAAGAACAGTTAGAACCAGTTAAGAACTGATAATTACGACCAAGAACCAGTAGGAACCAATTAGAACTAGTTAAGAACCGGATATTCCGGTCAAGAACCAGTTAGAACCAGTTAAGAACCAGCTATTCCGGCCATTAACCAGTTAGATCCAAATAGGAACCAGCTATTCCGGCCAAGAACCTGTTAGATCCAGCTAAGAATTGCCTATTTCGGCCAAGAACCAGTAGGAACCAGTTAAGAACTGGCTATTCCATTCAAGAATCAGTCAGAACCTGTTAGATCCAGTTAAGAACCAGCTATTCCGGCCAATAACCAGTATGAACCAGTTAAAAACCGGATATTTTGGCCAAGAACCAATTAGATCCAGATAGGAACCAGTTATTCCGGCTTAGATCCAGTTAGATCCAGCTAAGAACTGCCTATTCTGGCCAAGAACCAGTTGGAACATGTTAGAACTAGTTAAGAACTAGTTATTCCGGCCAAGAAGCAGTATGAATCAGTTAGAAACAATTAAGAATAAAACAAACAACTTTGAAATAAATGTTTATCTGGAATAAACGAATGCGGAAAATTAAGTCCAACACAAATGCAAGCAAGTCTTAAATGGTATTTTTCACTTGGAGTAATTTATTACATGATGGAAACCTTAGGTTTTTAACTAAGGATTTATCATGTATATATTATATTATGTATAGGACTAGTTGTTGCTTTTGTACAAGAACAAGATGAGCTGACAACAACAATATCTAATTGAGAGTGTTTAGATTATTGTTAATATAGATGTTTACGAATTATAAAGCATAAGTGTTGTATAAGTACAATGATTCTAGAGGATTATTGATACTAGTTGAAGTAGGATTTTATCTTTTATGATAAAGCTGCTAACTAGTTATGCTCAACATAGAGCATTGTTGCATTACACATTAAGGAATGATAATACTTTACACTTTTAGAAACTATAAAGATGACTGTCAGTATGTCGCTGACTTCTAATACCTCATGCAAGGTAGGGCGACATCTCCATACTATAGCTCTTACTGTAGTATGAGCATATGAAATAAAACACTCATCTTATATTTCAAATCCCTCACTATATGTGAAATTTGAAACAAGTATTCGGAAAGTTTACTCAGATGACTATTTAGTTTTTCTTGTAAAGAAAGGTTGAGAATGTTGGAAACATTAGACTTCAACTTACTAAATTAGTATTTGGACAATAGAAATGCTATATGTGATTTTATTTTGCACGCTCATGATTCGTTTAGTCCCGCATATGGTGCACTGAGGATGCAAAATACCATTCGTGTGAACTATGGGTTAGAATTAATATTTCCATTGAATTGTGCATTACTGATTTTTTAAATCTAAAATATTAGTGTTAGACTTGCAGCACATTGGTTATTTGATGTGTACAATAAATTTTCTTATACAATAAAGGCCAGCAAACCAAAACTGAAAATTTGACTATAGATGGGCTATATCTGATTTTGATTTTGCACACTCATGATTCGTTTAGTCCCGCATATGGTGAATTGTGATAGCTAATCATAAATCCTTTCTTAAAATAGATGATCCTGCCCATTGTTATGTGCAATATATAATGCCCTCACACCCACTTGCAATCATTCACGTAATAAATTTATCAATGCCTACACATTATTGCTCATATCCCAATGGCGAAGCTTGAAATTGGTTTTATGTCTTATCTGAGTGTTATCCAAGATAATACCATCTTCCGTGTACGTATTCTTGGATCATGGATGCAACGCGCATGTTAAACAAAAATGTGTTGTGCTTACAAATGAATGAAAATGCAAGCCACTGTTAGAATGGCTTCGGTGCCCGGTGTCAAACATCAACTAAATGAAGCTCCTGTGTTGATCTTGCAGATGTACGAGCTAGAGAAAATTCAACTTTAATGTTGTATTGTGCCGAACTCAATGGGTCTTAGTTTTAGTAGCAAGACAATGGTCAAGACTTGTGAAGATTTCAAAGGTTCGGTTCATGTATTCGATTTCAAAGGTTTTTTTCCCCCTTAAATATTGGAATGTGGGGTTAAAGCTTTGTGGTAATTTTGTAACTTTTAAATTTTGTAATACATAGTTCGTCGTCATCACAATTATATCTACGATCGAAAAGGAATAAATGCCTCGGGTTATTATTTATGATTGTTACTTTATGCATGAATATTCCTTTTTGAACTATTTATTTATTTTAGTGTGCCGCAGTTGAATTTTTGTTCGAATAATTTTACATGGTTTCATCACATCAACACCGTCTTATATGTTTGCTCAATTTCTCTATATAAATTGTTTCTATGATGCCTCTACATCATACGAATTATTTGGACTATCTTTGTTTGATACTCTTGGCTTTTTAATGCCAATTCATAATTAAATTATTGATTTTGTTTTATTCTTTAGAAACTATTTACTATGATGTTCATTAGTTTTGTTGTTGTGACATTATCAACTGATCTTGTGTGCAACACCATTAAGGTAAATAAGGACCATTTTGACCATGATTTGTGTGTGTTACGTTGTCCCCAAACTACAGGCACTTGATAATTAACATGGAAACTGCTACAACTCAATTGATAGTGCGGTTAAAAAACTCCTGAAACGTATGAGTTATGTTTTGAAAATACATAGATTTTCATGATAATGTTGCATGAAGAGAACGAGAGAAGTGGAGACAGGTCACCGTGCTATTTTTTTCTTTTTCATTTCTTGATAACTATTTTTAGGGAGTGTTTTGATAACTTAGTTAAACAGCGCACTATCATTTTTTTTTTGTTAATTCGTCTTATGAGCTTATGTATGATGAAAATACATTTTGAGCATCCTACCAACAAGAATTTTGGTCTTTGGCTAAATGAAATCTTATTTCATTGTTTTCGCTTAAACATTCATGTAAATGCGTTATTCCAAAAGTAAAACCAGTAAGTTAAGGTCCAACCAAGATGTTGTGGTTTCAAATTCTCTCATGGACAATTGTGTGATATTGATATATATCTTTGAAATTATATTATACGATAAATGTCTAATAAATTAATAATGATAAGTTAAAATCCCATTTTATAAACGGATAAACCATTGTTTATCTGCTTTAGGATATCATAGAACTCACACGAAAGTAAAAATGATGAACTAGAGTACTAGACACTTGATTATCGAAAGATTAGGAGTTAAAAAGTTTGTGTCAAGTAGAACGTCAATGATTTTCTAAAAAGTATGCCATGGTAGATTTCATTAAGGTGTTTGACTATTCTGAATCAAGTATGCGAGTCACAATAATTTTAAAGAAAAGTCCTACAACGGTATAAAGTGGTTTTGGTCTAAGGGAAATGCTTCCGTGTATATATTTAGTCGAGTTTTCTTATATATGTAATTCAAAACAGTTTCAATTAGTACTATACTTATGGAAACATCGCAACTGTTTCAAAGACTTCCCATCTTCATAAACTATGTTTGTGATATACTAATATTTGAAGGTTAGTTGATTGTGTTTGTTTGTAATTTGGTCATTTCATGTTTATAAAATGATGTATACTATTTCATCACCAAGTTGAAAATTCCTTTGAACCCTGTTATAATCTCTAAAAGCGGAATTAGGTCCAACTACAACCTACGACAATTTGTCAATCTTTCATCTTTTCTTTGTGACCTTGCCACTCGATCTTGCACTAACTCGCTAAGGTTGTTTGATATGCCTTAGAATCACTTAACGGTACAAAAGATTTAAAAAGTAAACGGAATTTTTTTTCATATAACTTGAGATGATTTCGAGTTTAATAAAATATAACTTTTTTACTTGAAGATTAATGTATAACAAAGCCCATATATAGAGATTGCTGATAGGATACTAATGCTTTAGAGAAACAGATATGACGTACATGGAGTTATGAATGGAGACTCATGTTTACAAAACACATGATGCATTTCAGTAAATAACGTAAAATGAAAGATGGGATGTGCAAAATGAAAAGATGACTTGAACTTTACAAGGGGATTATGTCATATTATAAGGGTTGGTGATCTAACAATTGCTATGAATAGACAACGGACTGGATGAAGTCTATATTGGATTGATGTATTGATATATCCCCAGAATAAAAGTGAGTTTATCAGAAACAAAAACTAAAATCCGTTCTTGTGAAGCTTTTTTTGGTCCCAGTTATTTTACAAATTTGTTTGGTAAAGCACTTATGTTTCATCAGTACCCAACGTTCTATTTTACATACCATTGCGTATAATGACGTGAGTTTTTTCTAATGCCTAACTGCGTAATATGCAAGTTACTATATATTTTTGTGACATCTCTGTGGAAAACTAGAAGGGGGGGTTGAATAGTTTTACCAATTTAAAACTTCCTTTTAAATATTTAGATCGACTTATGTCAATCTATTTGGTTGTTTATGTTGGACGTTGATAGATAGATATATAAACGTGTAATGAAAGATAAAGAGTAAGAAGCACATCACCACGACACAAGTTATTTATAGTGGTTCGGCTACAAGGACACCTTCTTTGCCCTACTCCACTCCCCGAGTCACCTACTCGAGAGTTCGTAAGCACTACACCAAATCTCCTTATGGCGGAGAAGCCTTCACAACGTCGCTTAACCTTTTTTCCGGTACAAAGCTAAATACCAAGTTCTTTCACACCAAGGCGAACCACACCTAACACAACGTCGCCTACCCTTTATACGGTGCTAGGCTAACCACCGAGTTCTTTCACACCAAGGAGAACTAATCCTATCACAACGTCGCCTACCCTTTATTAGGTACTAGGTTAAGCACCTAGTTCCATTACTATGGAGGAACTACTACCCTTCACAACACAACACCTAATATCAAGGAGATCCTCTCCTTGTTACAATACCATCAAGGATATCACCATCCTTGGAAATGAACAAATACTTATATGTATAACGATGCACCTCATTGATTATACGACCTAGGAATTCTTCCCAAATGCGACTTGATTTGATTCTTCGGCATCCTTCACTAATGCCTTTGACACAACGCTTGGCACCCTTCACTAATGACTTCGTCTTGACACCTTTAGCATTCTTCACTAATGCTTTGACACGGATGATGAGCACCTTTCACTAATGCTTTCATCTTGACACTTTCGGCATTCTTCACTAATGCCTTCAACCCAACATCTATGGAGAAAGGTAGAACTATCAACAAGAGAACCTTCGTTGTCTTGATGATGACGAAGCATGGCAACTCATGGACTTAAGCTTGCACGTCTTCAAGAAGTGGTGATCTTTCCTTTAAGAGGAACCTAGAAGATCACACAAAAACAAAAGACAAACTACATAGATCACTTGGATCTGAGGTTAGAGGGTTAGAATACTTGGGGAAAGTATGTGTGTAAAGTCATCATTAGAAAGGAAGAAATGGCTCTCTATTTATAGAGAAAATTCTCTACTGTTCCCCAGATCCCACGGATCCCTTCCACTTGGGATCCGGCTAGTACAAAGCCAGGGATCCGTGGAACGCTCCTCTTTGCCCATGGGTATTTTTGGTTATGGGTCATGGCTCATGGGTTATGGGTTGATCCATGGTTTTCTTTCTAGATACAATGAACTTGGTTAAGTGGTATATATAAAACCATGGGTTATGGGTCAATACCATTTGCTAGTTATTACCCATTTTAGTATTTACATGTTTTTACCCATTTTAGTATACTTAGTTTAAGTATATGTTAACCCAATATGTAAACACTAGTTGTTGTACATATGTATCTAAATCATAAAATCACTTATACTTGTTTTAGTGTTTTATGTGAAAATGTGAATGTGTTAGAAACTATTAGTTCAAACCATTTACGTATTTTATTTGTTTCGTTAATATGATTTTACGTTTGTTATCGACAAAACATTAGAAGATCGTAAAATATAAATAAACGTTTTTATGGCTTATTTGTATTAACAATCTCCCCCTTTTTGTTGATGACAAAACATAAAATTATTTTAAGGAAAAGCTAAAATTCGTAAAAGTTTGAATTTGTAGTTTTTACTTTCTTCTCCCCCTTTTTGTCGAAACAAAAAGTGTTTGAAGGAAAGCAACACATCGTTTTTAAGAAAAACATGTGAAGGAAAATAAAAAATAAAAGGAGATAGAGAGCAAGTAACGGGAAAGGATCTCGTCTTTACTCCCCCTTGACGAGTCCATCCCTTTGAAAGGGCGTCAAGGACATGACGTAAAATAAACTAATTGTGTTTGCAATTAAGTTTGCAAATGGTTCGTCTAAGTGATGAAAACGTGCTCCCCCTTGAAGATTGCAAAGATGCAATGGGGTATCATGAAGTATAATCCAAAAACGGTTTAATGTTGC
Source organism: Chrysanthemum seticuspe (assembly GCA_019973895.1). Lineage (NCBI taxonomy): Eukaryota > Viridiplantae > Streptophyta > Magnoliopsida > Asterales > Asteraceae > Chrysanthemum > Chrysanthemum seticuspe. The sequence continues at coordinate 9,653,117 of BPTQ01000006.1, read as the reverse complement.
AAATGTTTTTGCAATATCGTTTGACACAAAGCTCCCCCTAGCTTTATGGTGTCAAAATCTTCATATGCGAATTTGAAAATCTACAAAGTAAAGGTTAGAAAACAAGAGTATAATGCATAATTTCCTGCAAGTAAAACTCAAGTTAGTAGAAATTTGTGCTTCTGATCCACGGATCCCACGGTTCCCTTCTTGAAGGGATCCGTCTAGGCATTATGGAGGGATCCGGCTGTCTGTTGACAGTTTCTTCAGCAATGAGAGTGTTTCAATCAATGCTAATAAATATGTGAGGTAGATATGATATATCAAACACAACACATAAAGCACATAACAACTATGAAAATATTCATTCAATAAAAACAAGATATGATCAATCAAATCTCTAAAACTAAGAGAATGAACTATTTAAATAAGCGCTTAATGAGTTATCTAAACTTTAGATTCAACTAAAGGCTTAATGACGATCAATGATGAGATGAGTTTTCCTAAACATTCTAAGTTTGAGCTTGTGACTATGATGCTCATTGTAGTTTAGGCTTGTTGACCTCTTCGAAACGTTCGAGGAGGTGATGAAACATGAAACGTTGCTCTTCACGTAGTTCATGTATCAATCTTTCAACATGTTTACAATGATAGCAATCCTTGTCACGTAGTTCATCTTCAAGTGAAGTGGGTTGAGGATCTTCAAATGAAGGAGGATTTGGTGGAGGCTCATTAGGTGATGGCTCTACAATGTTTGAGGGTGGAGGTAAAGAAGCATCATCTTCCATGTGGTTGGGTGGTTGCCTTTGATGTCTTCTCATAATCCAAAATGGACTATTGGGAGGAATGATAGAGTTTACTTTTGGAGCAAGTGTTGATTCAACACTTTGATTTTGTTGCTCAATCTTTTCAAGTGAATTTGTTGGTAATGGTGAAAGATGAGATGGCCAAGTAGGTAACTCTTCTACATTGTGAGAGTGTGGAGATGATTGTGAGGTGGCTCTAGGCACTAATGATGTTGGTTGAGTTGTGGAGGTTATGTTTGGTATAGTAGAATTTGGTGATGAAATCCTAGTGGGAACACTCTTCTTGGGGATTAGTTTGATTGGTTTCCTTGGTGTAGGGGAAATCCTAGCATTGGTGGACTTAACCGGAGATGATTCGGCTGAGGAAACTTCGTGTATGATTCTAGCAAGTTTCTTGGGTGGTTCTTGAGTGGATGAGTTAGCACTAGGAGCCTTTCTCATGATGAAATGACTAAGGGAGATGGTTGCAATTGCTGATAATTGTGTTTGTGTTTGATGACTAATGTGTTCTTAGTAATATGGCTTATAAAGGGAAGAACTTGGCAATTGCATTTAAGACTTAATCCACTAATGTTCTTGGAAATGTGATGATGAACATGCACAAGGTTGAGATTCAGAGTTTCACTGATCTAGGAACTCATTTAAGATGAGATGGAGTGTTTGAGTTAGGAAGATGAATTGAAATGATTGTTTTAGCAATGTTTGACATAAACTGTCACCCGGATCCCACGGTTCCCTCCTTGGAGGGATCCGGCTAGGCTAATCCTAGGGATCCGGCTCTCAGCAGTTATGACAGGTTTGAAATGAGGTTTCTAGGAGCTAAAGCCTATCTCATTTTGAATGTTTCAGTTCTCCTAAGTGTTTAAGATGAAAGGGTATTTGAATGATCAAAGGTAATAAGTGTTATAGCAAATGATTGCTTCTTATGGAAGGAGGATGGGACAAGATGACTACCAATGGATGTCCAAGGATAACACTAAGAGTTTTGGAGGTGTCAAGTCATAATAAATGATCGTAGTGATCAGATTTAAGCTTGAGGTGATACTTAGAAAAAATTCTTAAAAATCTCAAGAATTGAAACACTAATTTTTGTCTTACTTTGAGATAGAAATGACTAGAAGCAATTTCCTAAAAATGTTTAATTTGTTCTCTTAAATGTTTTGAGAGATGAGAAATAGTTTGTGAGTATTTGAAGCGGAAATATGGTGAGTTTAGATGTGTTGATAAATCAAGAGGTAATTAGACTAAGATCTTAAGTAATACTTTAGTGAGTCTAAGCTTTTCTCATCCTTGAAAAGGTTCTAGTTGGATTCTAAAAACATATGCTTAGCTAATGAGATGTTATCTAGAAAGTTATTTTGATGCAAGAAATGCTGTATTGCTTATCTGATGTCACGGATCCCACGGTTCCCTCAAGGGAGGGATCTGGCTAGGCTAATCCTAGGGATCCGGCATCTGCAGATCAGAACCTAAACAGAGATGATGCGCAGTTTATGCACACTAGTAAATCCAAAGATAAAGAATAGAAACAAGCATGTCATCACAAAACACTACTTATAGAAGCATGATAAAAAGACAATATTCAAGTTGCCATAAACCGAAAGTGCTAAAATATAATCATCAAAACATAAGATAAAGAAAAAAATAAGCATATTCCTATTGTCTCTTTCGTCAATCCTTTCTTTTCCTTTTTGACGGCTTAGTGAGGTTGTAAGCGAGGTTTTGAATCATGCCCCTCAATTGCTTAAATTCCGCGGTCTCGTTTGGAATGGTTGGAAGTTTTTCATGGTATTCAAGGATTTCCAATTTGATGTTGGCTACGGGGTCGATGTCTTCCTCATCTTCATCTTCTTCTTCTCCGGCCGAGGAGTCCGAGAGAGCTTCAGGTTTCTCTCCATTGACCATGAACCGTTTAGAGGGTTGTTTGGTAAGAGGTACCATGACGTGATCGGAAAGGTAATGATCATCGTTAATAGGAGATGGTTGCAATGTACCAACATACTTACAAAGTCGTGTTAGGAGCATACCATACGGAAGTACCATGTTGGAAGCTTTGAATACCCCAGCCATTCTCCTTACCATGTAATAGGCAAGATTAAATGGCCTTTGGTGGATAAGACAATAGATCATTTGCACAAGACATGCATTTGGATGATCTTTGTTCCCAACTAGGCTAATGACATTTTCTCTAAGGATTTCTTCCCATTTTCTAAAAGTGGGATGCATTTCGAAAAGTTCCATTTGAAAAGGATCACGGTGAATGAGCTTTTTGTTACGGTTGTAACGAGATTGGTCGGTCCTAATTTTGAAGATAGTATCTCTAATGGTTTCGGGATCGTCGAGAGGAGTGTTATAGAGAGGCTTAGGATCAAGTGCAAGGTTTTGAGCGTTAATTGCCCAATCTTGAGAGTACATACAAATTCCTTCACAAGGAATGCGAAGAATTTGAGCAAAGGTGTTGAGAGGAAAAATAAAGTTTTGTTTATTGATGATGAAGGCGATTGAGATGCTATTGTCGGTGTTTCTAATGATCCTAAAGCTTTTGTAAAATTCAAAAATGAAGACGGGACAAATTTGCTCATCTATGTCAAGGAGACAATCAAAGTTGATCGTCGAGAAAACTTGACGAATGTCGGTATCTTCAAGGAAACATTCCTTGACTACACGACCTTCGTGGATAAGTCATTTTACAAGGCTTTTGAATATTTTACGATCGGTTTTGGTCAATCCCTTTTTACAATAGTAGTGAGTAAGATAGTGGACGGTGTCATGATGATCTTGTTGAGTGGCTTTGGGCATGGTTGGTCCTAAAAATACAAATTTTCAATTAGGTGAGATTAGTTGGAATGGGTTTATGGTTTTGATTTGTATTAACAATGTTGTGAACACAATATGATTTTGTTAAAACCCCCTTTTCATAATTAATTTGAAAAACCCTAATTGAGTTTAATTGATTAAAAATCAAGAAACCATAAACCCTAGGATGAGGATGATGAAAATTAGAACAAGTTAATGTAATTACTTACAATGGTGTTCTAGGAATGAATACTTGAAAGTATGGAAGCCAATGAGGATGAATTCTGTAGCTTGGTCGTTTTTGTGTTGTGTGAATAGAGGGAAAATAATCAGTGGTGAATTTTTGAAAGCGTATAGCTGAGTTCTGTTCCACGGTTCCCCTGGATCCTTTGTATTTGGGATCCGGCTAGTACAACTAGAGGGATCCGGCTACTGTGGACAGAAAAAGAGTTGTTTGGCGTAATTTTTGTAGTAGGCTTATAAGTTAGCTTACCAAACTAGTTCGGAGGTATTAGATGAAAAATGTTTTTGGATGACGGCTTTTGATGAGTCTCATATCGAGGGTTCATATGTGATGACGGCGTTAGTTAGACGAATTTAAAAGAAGTATTATTCCCGATGATGAAAAAGACGGAAAAGTGACGAAAGAGACTTCTAACGATGTTAGTGATTAATAAACAAAGAGAACTTATGAAAGTAAATTGAACTCATGTAACCTATCTAATGAAAAGCAAAACATACCTCTATGCTTCTTGGTTTGGCATAATACCAAAAATACTTCATGAGCTTTTAAAGTAATCCTTTGTACTTGGTGTACGTAAGTTGTGGTTACTTTTTAGATCCTTCCTTGAATGTTGACTTCATTATTCTTTGAATGAAGATTTTGGAGAGATTCTAGCATGAAGATTTCTTAGGAACAAAAGTTGTTAGAATCATCTATCAATGTCCAACAAAATGATTTAAAAAATATGACCCAATAAAAATCCTTCTTTGTAGTTTTCAAACATACACGGATCGTATCAAGTCTTTAAAGTACAACATACTTTAAGAAACTTGGTAACGAAGCTCTGATGCCAATTGTGGAAAACTAGAAGGGGGGGTTGAATAGTTTTACCAATTTAAAACTTCCTTTTAAATATTTAGATCGACTTATGTCAATCTATTTGGTTGTTTATGTTGGACGTTGATAGATAAATATATAAACGTGTAATGAAAGATAAAGAGTAAGAAGCACATCACCACGACACAAGTTATTTATAGTGGTTCGGCTACAAGGACACCTTCCTTGCCCTACTCCACTCCCCGAGTCACCTACTCGAGAGTTCGTAAGCACTACACCAAATCTCCTTATGGCGGAGAAGCCTTCACAACGTCTCTTAACCTTTTTCCGGTACAAAGCTAAATACCGAGTTCTTTCACACCAAGGCGAACCACACCTAACACAACGTCGCCTACCCTTTATACGGTGCTAGGTTAACCACCGAGTTCTTTCACACCAAGGAGAACTAATCCTATCACAACGTCGGCCTACCCTTTATTAGGTACTAGGCTAAGCACCTAGTTCCATTACTATGGAGGAACTACTACCCTTCACAACACAACACCTAATATCAAGGAGATCCTCTCCTTGTTACAATGCCATCAAGGATATCACCAACCTTGGAAATGAACAAATACTTATATGTATAACGATGCACCTCATCGATTATACGACCTAGGCATTCTTCCCAAATGCGACTTGATTTGATTCTTCGGCATCCTTCACTAATGCCTTTGACACAACGCTTGGCACCCTTCACTAATGCCTTCGTCTTGACACCTTTAGCATTCTTCACTAATGCTTTGACACGGATGATGAGCACCTTTCACTAATGCTTTCATCTTGACACTTTCGGCATTCTTCACTAATGCCTTCAACCCAACATCTATGGAGAAAGGTAGAACTATCAACAAGAGAACCTTCGTTGTCTTGATGATGACGAAGCATGGCAACTCATGGACTTGAGCTTGCACGTCTTCAAGAAGTGGTGATCTTTCCTTTAAGAGGAACCTAGAAGATCACACAAAAACAAAAGACAAACTACATAGATCACTTGGATCTGAGGTTAGAGGGTTAGAATACTTGGGGAAAGTATGTGTGTAAAGTCATCATTAGAAAGGAAGAAATGGCTCTCTATTTATAGAGAAAATTCTCTACTGTTCCCCGGATCCCTTCCACTTGGGATCCGGCTAGCACAAAGCCAGGGATCCGTGGAACGCTCCTCTTTGCCCATGGGTATTTTTGGTTATGGGTCATGGCTCATGGGTTATGGGTTGATCCATGGTTTTCTTTCTAGATACAATGAACTTGGTTAAGTGGTATATATAAAACCATGGGTTATGGGTCAATACCATTTGCTAGTTATTACCCATTTTAGTATTTACATGTTTTTACCCATTTTAGTATTTACATGTTTTTACCCATTTTAGTATACTTAGTCTAAGTATATGTTAACCCAATATGTAAACACTAGTTGTTGTACATATGTATCTAAATCATAAAATCACTTATACATGTTTTAGTGTTTTATGTGAAAATGTGAATATGTTAGAAACTATTAGTTCAAACCATTTACGTATTTTATTTGTTTCGTTAATATCATTTTACGTTTGTTATCGACAAAACATTAGAAGATCGTAAAATATAAATAAACGTTTTTATGGCTTATTTGTATTAACAATCTCCCCCTTTTTGTTGATGACAAAACATAAAATTATTTTAAGGAAAAGCTAAAATTCGTAAAAGTTTGAATTTGTAGTTTTTACTTTCTTCTCCCCCTTTTTGTCGAAACAAAAAGTGTTTGAAGGAAAGCAACACATCGTTTTTAAGAAAAACATGTGAAGGAAAATAAAAAATAAAAGGAGATAGAGAGCAAGTAACGGGAAAGGATCTCGTCTTTACTCCCCCTTGACGAGTCCATCCCTTTGAAAGGGCATCAAGGACATGACGTAAAATAAACTAATCGTGTTTGCAATTAAGTTTGCAAATGGTTCGTCTAAGTGATGAAAACGTGCTCCCCCTTGAAGATTGCAAAGATGCAATGGGGTATCATGAAGTATAATCCAAAAATGGTTTAATGTTGCAAATGTTTTTGCAATATCGTTTGACACAAAGCTCCCCCTAGCTTTATGGTGTCAAAATCTTCATATGCGAATTTGAAAATCTACAAAGTAAAGGTTAGAAAACAAGAGTATAATGCATAATTTCCTGCAAGTAAAACTCAAGTTAGTAGAAATTTGTGTTTCTGATCCACGGATCCCACGGTTCCCTTCTTGAAGGGATCCGTCTAGGCATTATGGAGGGATCCGGCTGTCTGTTGACAGTTTCTTCAGCAATGAGAGTGTTTCAATCAATGCTAATAAATATGTGAGGTAGATATGATATATCAAACACAACACATAAAGCACATAACAACTATGAAAATATTCATTCAATAAAAACAAGATATGATCAATCAAATCTCTAAAACTAAGAGAATGAACTATTTAAATAAGCGCTTAATGAGTTATCTAAACTTTAGATTCAACTAAAGGCTTAATGACGATCAATGATGAGATGAGTTTTCCTAAACATTCTAAGTTTGAGCTTGTGACTATGATGCTCATTGTAGTTTAGGCTTGTTGACCTCTTCGAAACATTCGAGGAGGTGATGAAACATGAAACGTTGCTCTTCACGTAGTTCATGTATCAATCTTTCAACATGTTTACAATGATAGCAATCCTTGTCATGGTTTTGAGTTTCTTGTAGTGGAAGTTCAAGTGAAGTGGGTTGAGGATCTTCAAATGAAGGAGGATTTGGTGGAGGCTCATTAGGTGATGGCTCTACAATGTTTGAGGGTGGAGGTAAAGAAGCATCATCTTCCATGGGGTTGGGTGGTTGCCTTTGATGTCTTCTCATAATCCAAAATGAACTATTGGGAGGAATGATAGAGTTTACTTTTGGAGCAAGTGTTGATTCAACACTTTGATTTTGTTGCTCAATCTTTTCAAGTGAATTTGTTGGTAATGGTGAAAGATGAGATGGCCAAGAAGGTAACTCTTCTACATTGTGAGAGTGTAGAGATGATTGTGAGGTGGCTCTAGGCACTAATGATGTTGGTTGAGTTGTGGAGGTTATGTTTGGTATAGTAGAATTTGGTGATGAAATCCTAGTGGGAACACTCTTCTTGGGGATTAGTTTGATTGGTTTCCTTGGTGTAGGGGAAATCCTAGCATTGGTGGACTTAACCGGAGATGATTCGGCTGAGGAAACTTCGTGTATGATTCTAGCAAGTTTCTTGGGTGGTTCTTGAGTGGATGAGTTAGCACTAGGAGCCTTTCTCATGATGAAATGACTAAGGGAGATGGTTGCAATTGCTGATAATTGGGTTTGTGTTTGATGACTAATGTGTTCTTAGTAATATGGCTTATAAAGGGAAGAACTTGGCAATTGCATTTAAGACTTAATCCACTAATGTTCTTGGAAATGTGATGATCAACATGCACAAGGTTGAGATTCAGAGTTTCACTGATCTAGGAACTCATTTAAGATGAGATGGAGTGTTTGAGTTAGGAAGATGAGTTGAAATGATTGTTTTAGCAATGTTTGACATAAACTGTCACCCGGATCCCACGGTTCCCTCCTTGGAGGGATTCGGCTAGGCTAATCCTAGGGATCCGGCTCTCAGCAGTTATGACAGGTTTGAAATGAGGTTTCTAGGAGCTAATTAGTCTCATGCATATATATTTTAGTATTTGGATAATTGGGATTGAAAGACAATTTTTACTTTATGATGAATAAAGATACTTGGTATTTGTTATTCATTCGTATAATTATTGTTTTCCTATATTTGCATGTTTAATCCTTGAATAATTTTATTGTTCTAAATATGTCCATTATCGGTTAACAATATGGGAATATTGTTATGTAAGGCAAATGTGAGTGTTGGTTATATTCTAATGAGAATGTGGATTGTTCCCGCCAAACTCATGTGTATTCACAAGGGATGCATATTGGAAGCCCCAACATTCAAACATTTACTTTTGGATCCTTGTCATAAGTAAAATATTGAAAATGGTTTGTTAAAGTCATCCTTAGACTTGAGATACAAGCAAGTTCTGCTATGTGTGGATATCACTTTTTGTAAGTATACGCAGAACGCTATTTGAATAAGGTAGTTATAAAAGCTATATTTCGGGGTGATGTGAAGCAGCATCCACAAGACTTGTAGTCAATACAGGATTTGTTACTCCACTTGATATGTGCAGAAAGATACCATGGGCCCTCTCCAGAATTAATAAGATAATTGTTCGGCCGAACCCAAAAGGTAATGCAAGATGATACTTGATTACATTTGGTATATCTAATTAAATTCTATAACGAGAATCTAAGGGTGCGTTTGGTTTGCTATCCGGAATCACAATCGGTATGTATTTGATAATAGGATGGTATAGGATTGTGTCTATGAATGTCATTGATGTTGTTTGATAGTAAATTTGAGGATTGAAAATCATACATATGTGGTCCCCAATAATAGTTAAAAAGTACATTAGCATAATAGTATATATTCAATTTATATAAAAAAAAATCACGTGAAGAAAGAAGGAAAGTGGGGTAGGGTGGGAAGTGACATGGGAATATGATAGGAAACCAACCTTCCATGCCTACTATGGATCCATGATTCTATTTCTTCATTTTATTCCAATTAATGCATACCAAACATCTTCATTTGGGAGTCAATTCATTCCCTCATTCCAAAATCTCCCTACCAAACGGACCCTAAATGGTTAAACTATATGGAATGAGTTAGGATCCATATCCATGGTTTAACGGTATCTATAACAAAGGATGATTAAAAGCAGGACATTAATAACCATGCTACTGAGAAGATTTTGTGAAACTATATCTCATACACTTTTAGTTAAAAAGCGAGTGAGAGCATTGCTAGGCGCTTCCGTCGTTAGTTTTGTGTGCCATTCGACATTCCAACTCCCAAGTGGGAGCTGTTGGTTTGTGGGAGTTAAAACACACGAAAACGACTAGAATTGTGTGAGCCTATAGGGGCACACACGTTAAACACGAGAGTACGTGAAGATCGTTTAATACTTGAATATACTTGACCCGTTTATGCATGAATGTGACCCTATCAAATCTAACGACCCATGGGATCTTTTACTATTTAACTTGGGTCGGATTTGTGTTTGCCTTGGGCCTAGAGACACACGATCGGGGTGTTTGGTTTTGTAGCTTGAGGAGCAAGTTTTGAGCCCAAGTTAATAACTGGTTCTTGAGCTATATAAACAAAGATACCCATGTATACATATATACGATTATGTATATCCCTAACTGACAACATACTATCACTAAATTCATATATTAGTAATTGATCTATACTAATCAACAAATGTACCTGATTGGTTTTTATATATAAACCAATTGGGTGTGTGTTGGTTTTATTGAACAACCTTACTTGCATGTTCTTTTATTCAAGATGTTGAGGTTTTCAATTATTTAGTCCTTGCATGTTTCCTGGTCAAACTAGATAGCAAGGATAAGATTGGTTTATGCTTTAGTATTTATCGGACAGAACAAGGGAAGGATATCAGACTGCCTTGTCCGATATCGGGTAATACATGGGACTGTTCTCGGACAGTTTCTAGTGGTTCTCGGGCAGAATAAAAAAAAGGTGTTCTTGGTTTTTTCTAGTTCGTGGTATTCAAGTAATTCAAGGGGTTGATTGTTTTAAACGTTCTCGACTAGCGTTTATCGAACGTACTTGGTTTAAGTGTTTGTGTGTGATACTCATAGAGGTATCTATTTTAGATACTTGGGTTTCTTTGGTTCTCTTGTTCGTTAATAGTGTGTAGTTGACGTCAAAGGTTAGTTTTCTATTTACCTTTTATTTATTATTGTTTATTATTTACGTGTTTACCTAATTGCAATTACTAGATCCAATTCCGCTGCGTACTCATTTGCGTTACTTGGCTAACTAGATTATAAAATCCCAACAGTTATCATATAGATCGGTTGAACACCCGATCTAACTGGTCCCAAAGCAACCCAGCCCAAATCACATAATAGATCGCTTCTTTATTGAGCCCGTTCTGATTGAGGTATCAAAAAGATCGGTTCTGAACCGATCTATATGGCTGCCCCCTCAAATAGATCACCCTTAGTTAGAGTGGTTGGCTACTGATCTTTTTAATGCTTTCTAACCGCTCTTTTTAGTCTTTTTGTAGTGGTGGTAATATTATAAAAGGAATTGAAAAAACAAAATTTAGCGTCAAAATTCAAAAACATGGTAGAAATACTGGGTAGAAATTGGGGAAATTCATATCGATCGGTATAGAATTGAAAACTATATTGATCACACGGTTTAGAATTGTGAATTACGATCAAGAGCCAACGTAATTGAGGATTTTCAAGGTTTTTAATGGTGAAAAATGGAGGGAAAGTAGTTAGGGGTTTGTTGGAAGAGAGAGAGAGAGAGAAAGGTTTTTTAATTCATTTGGAATGTTAAGTTTGAGTTTATTACTGGTTAATGTTGGAGCTCAGTTTCTGCAGTTCATGACCTTAAACTAGGTTAGTTATGATTGGGGTCATCCTTTGGTTGTAACTTGTAAGTGAGTCAAGAAGACAACCCGAGAGAAAAATGAAGTTAGTAATTTATTTAAGAGCAATCCCATCGTTAACGCCATAACCGGCGTTATGGCCTGTTTAACGGCGTTATGGCCGTTACCACCACTGGATGTCCGGCGTTATGGAGGCAAAGGAGGGGCTGCGTTGGAGGGGCAACGCCCGTTAGAGGGCTAAAAAAAAAAAAAAAAAAAAAAAAAAAAAAAAAAAATCATTAGCTAATGTTAAAGGGATGTTATTGATGTGGGTGTTTTTTTGGGATGTTAAGGTGAAATGTTAAAGCTGATGTGACGCTGACGTAGCTGGTGTTATAGTATAACTTGAGTACTAATGTAAATGCTCTAAGTTTTGGTTTTTCACACTTTGGCCACAAGACTAAAAGGGGTAAGAAATGAAGAAAAGGAAAGAGTTGAAGGACCTCTTATGTCATACCTCCAAATTAGATGGATTTAAACCTTTAAGCCCTCAAACAAGTTTGAATATTTGTTGGGCATAATAATTGAAGGTCAAATAATTGGTCATTACTGAATCATAATTAATTGCTACACTACCACAAGGAATTCGAAAAACCCCCAAAATGTGGTTTGTTTGTTTTGGGTAGAAAGCGGGTCAAAATGATGACCCGATAAAAAAGTGGATACTTTGCTAAATTTCATTCAAAGGGAATGAACAAATTAGCTGTTTTAATGGGAAGAGGGTTCAAGCGGATGGTTTTCGGGTTTGGCTACAGTGGATTTGGATTTCGTGAGTGAATTAGCGAATATAGAAGTTTTGCTTAGCAAATTAGTAACAGTTTTTTGTAGGTACCCTTTAGTTGTGCTAGTGTTACTTTGGTAATGCTGATTATCAGTGAAGTTTAATTGTACAGTAATCGGAATCAGTATGAATCTGCAACTTTGAAATAGTTTGTCTAAAAATGATATCAATCAGTTATCAGGTATTAAGAGTAGTCACTAATGCCTTTTTTAGTAGGTTCAATTTGATTTCATAAAGAGAAAAACAAAGCTTGTGATTCTGTATTCTTATCCGGATGAGTTTGGCAGCCAATTCCATTATTTTGAACTCTAATAGTAACGAAAAGCTGGAATTAGTTTCTGTATGTTGTGGGTGGATAGGGGGTTGTCGGGTTCGGCTACGGTAGATTTGGATTTGGGTTTTGGTTCTGGTAAGAGCACAGTGGATTGATTGGGTTCGGTTGTTCGGCTAAGGGTAAATGATACTATTTTTGTTTAATGTGATTGTTTATTAGAGTTTCTTTGTTAGTTATGATATGATACAGATCCAGGGGATGTTTGGGATTCTTTTATTGATCCTGTTTGTTTATCGTATTATTGCCGTTTTATCTAGTTTTCAGGGATTGCTTATTTGATTTCGTGAGCGAATTAGCAAATATAATAAGTAAATTAACAGTTTTTCATAGGCACCCTTTAGCTGTGCTAGTTTTACTTTGGTAATGCTGATTATCAATCGGTATAAGTTTCAGAATCACAATCGAGTATATGTTTGGTATAAGTTTCGGAATCACAATCGGTATATATTTCATTGTAGGGTAGAATGATTACATGGAATGGGTCTAAACCAACCTCTTGTGAGTGGTATGGAGTATGGAAATTATTAAGGAATGAGTCCATAACTTGAAACCCATATATGTCAACCAAACATGTACAATCATAGTCATCATCATTCCCTCATTCCCATACCTCCCAACCAAACACACCCAATGGTAAAGTAATCGGAATTGGTGTGAATAAGCAAAAAGGGATTAGGGTAACGATCTGTCTACATTATACCTCCCCCATACCCTGCCCCGGCGGGATTGGGTTTGTTGTTGTTGTTGTTGTTGTCTAAAAATGATATCATGATCACAATCAGTTCCAGACACTAAGATTGACTGATTATTTGCCGTTTCAAAACGATATTAAGAGCAATCCTAAACACCACTAATGCTTTTTTCAGTAGGTTCAATTTGATTTCATAAAGAGAATAACAACGTTTTTGATTCTGTTTTTCTAATCGGGGGCAGCCAAAAACATTATTTTGAACTCTAATAATACAATAAACTGGACGTTAATCTGTATGTTGTGAGTGGTAGACTGATACGAGTTATGAGTAACCGTCGATAACTTCATTGTGTCTATTGTGTAATATATTTAGTTAGTCTTATGATAATGTAGCAAGTCTGGTGTATTTAGGGAATTGGTGCCGTTGGGCACTTGGGCTACAACTTACAACCCCTTTGGACGGTTACCAATGATTTTTCATATCCGAATAAGGAAATGAGATCGTGTTTATTAACAGGGGATATTTCATGTAATCCATCATCCCACTTTGTAACTCATTACTGTATTTAGCACACACATAAACACTTAAATATGCAGCAATTTTATGATTTATAAGATTCCATAAACTAATTTGCAGTCAGACGTATCTTAAACCAGTGTGCTAATTACTATCACGCATGCTTGTTTATCATTCCCATATTCGCTGGTTGTTATTACCGGACTAGGTGTTTTGACCAGAGAATCTGGACAAAGAAAGCAAAATCTCTCAAATGTCTCAAACGCGCCAGAATCTGTAATTACAAACTGCAGCAGACAACAGTTTCCAAAGTTAACTGTCAGTCCTCTTAGAAAGTTTCAGCTGATTGATTCTGACATTCCTTCTATCAGTAAAGTTGCTACCAACAAGACCTGCAATAAGTCAGAACCTTTTGAATAGGGCTCAATCTGTAGTTTTAAATCAGCCGAGAAAATTAAGTGAATCACTCGATGCTTCAGCCAAAAAAGATTTATGGGAAGATTTTAGACACTAGAAGAGTTTCCATATCCTGACACCTGCATTGGATGAGGTCTGTGACGAATATTTTAGTTCCATGAAAGATAGGGTAAAGTTCAGAGTTATATTGGAAAAAGTAGCCATAAAAGTCATGTTATGGACAGAGTAATAGGTTTAGGTGACCTAGCCCGCCAACTCATCAGTATTTTTTCTATGATGATTTGAGGGTCCAAGAGCTAGTTCGAACTAGTTTGTGCATTTTTTTCCTGTTAAACGCAGAAAATAGAGGTTCTGAGCAGCCCAGTACATCAAATATCGATTACATGTAAGTTAATTTCTTATGCTGTCTTTCTTGTGTTTCTAGGGGCCAATTCAGCAATGGTGACAAAACTCAACAAGCTGCTAGAAGTAATAAAGCTGAGACAAGCTCATCAAGGAAAAATTCAGAATTATCAAAAACTCAAGAAACGTCACAAGGTTTCACGAATCCTGAGGTTAATACTGCAAAAGGGATCACAAAAGATGCTGGCAAAAGAAGGGTTCAAGCAGATGGTCAAGGGACGGGGCATTGGTTCACTAATGGCGATGGGAAGAGGGTAAGTTGGAAAGTTCTTGTTTTGTTATTGTAGTCATTTCAAATCAAAAAATTGCTAGAACCAAATATGGGTCATTTGTGGGTTCGGATTGCCATTTCAGAATACCTTAACCAGAGAACAAATGTTTAAGCAGTTAGTTCAACTATGTCAATCCTAACCCGTTTACGCATAATTTGAACATTGCCTATTTAATCCATTTTCAGAACTGGTGGGTGGGTTGACTTGTTTAATCCATTATAAACATAAATTATCTAAATTTTAAAAAACTCAAATGTGTTGGCGGGTAACTTTGTTGGAAACACACAGCTCGAAAAACTGTTTAGACCAGAACCAAACCCGTTTATTTCCGTGTCAATTTTGGGTCGTGTTTCGTTTTATGAATTTCTTCTCCTACTTTTTGATGGCATCTCTTTCTGTGTTGTATGATATAAGTAGAATTTTCTTGTACTTTCAGGTTTGTGTCAGTAAAAATGGGCAAGAGATGACTGGCAAAGCTGGTTACATTCACTTTAAAAAGGTACTTCTAAAAGGAATTCGAAAACCCCCAAAATGTGGCTTGTTTGTTTTGGGTAGAAAGCGGGTAACACTACAGTGGATTTGGATTTGGATTTGGGTTCGGTTGTTAATGCTAAAGGTAAAACTAACAATTTGTTTTACCCCCAAAATTTGAGGACTTTTCATCGCCGGAGGATAATAATGCTAAAGGTAAAACTAATTCTTTATTTTGGTGATCGACTTGTTAAAGTGATTAATGTTTGTTTTGTTTGGGATAATTTTATTCAATTTGTTTGTTAATATGAGATTATTTATTGATTTATTTTTGCGATTGATCTCAACTTAATGAGTTGACTTTATAAAAAAGTCAAACTGCATCCTTTATGAATTGGATACTAAGTATCATGTTTAAAGTAAAAAGATTAGCATGGTTCATAAACAAGTTTTTAGAAGCTACCCATATCTGAAACTTCGAAGACCTGATACTCAGATAATAGATATATAGAAAGTCATTGAGGTGAGTTCATCTTATTATCTAGTAGTATAGCTGATATCAATATACACATTATATTCCATTCTTAAATACTTATTCGTGAAAGTTTTATGCATATATATGTTGATGGCAATAATGTATGCTGATATCAATATGTTGTTTCTGAACTAAAAGGTGCGTGTTAGTTTTAATATAAACTTTAATGTTGATGAACGATAGTTGTGTGTTAATGTTGATGTGCAATATTTCTTGGATAGTTTTCGCTAAATGCTATTTTGTCTCAGATATCAATAGAGAGAAACAACTCACTAACCTTCACATTATTTATCCCATCATTCAAAATAATTAAATTCAGTCAATCTACAGCTAGAAAATAACCTTTTTGACTGTAAAAAGATTAATGTGACCAGTTTTAGATACTTGGATTATTCTCAACCGATCGACTTAAATAACAACCTGTTTAAGAAATACGTTAAATTATATCGCTGGATCGACCTAAGGGGTTGTTTTCAACTTTATTACTCTTATCTGACTAAGTAATGCTCTGTATAAAAGCTAATTTTACGTATTTTGTATCATCTGGGCAGTTTAATTAAGGTGTTGTTTTCACTTATTTTCATTCATTCTGATCAGCAGTAAGCAACAATAACTGAAATCAACACAACGAAGCCATCTTACTACATGACATGTACAAGCTGCACGAAAAACGTTACCAACGACGTTCCCATGTCTTTATGCCAAGATCATGGCCCACAACCAACTCCTACCTACAGGTAATTACCGTTTGGACATCTGGACATACAAACATTCCATTAATACATTTAAAGTTCTGATATCTTATTCATGCTTTATACCTTAAAAGTAGTTTAAAGTTATCCCAATCATCAATATTTGTATCTTTTGTGTCTTACTCCATAAATTAAGGTTTATGTTAATTCAGACTAACTGATACATGCGAACATTGAAAATCCACTAACGGCAATTAAGACCAATCATGATGGATTTTATATATGGTATATCGTGTATTTAATTTATTGCCAGTTAAGATTTTTCTTGGGTGATGTTCCCAAGCCTGCCACCAACAACTTCATTGCATTTTTTGAGTTCTCTTATATAGGCATAAGTTAAATTTACATAATATTGGTTGCTTTGTATTATGCATATGTCGTAATAGACTAATAAATTTTTACTCATCTTTAAACAAACTTGGACAAAATGTGATCTCGGTAAACCAGAGACACACACAATAAAACAAACTTTACATGTTTTTACTAAAGCCTTTTTTACTTGCCACCTCTAAAAATTATGGTTTATGGTTGAGCAATTTAACTTACTTGAGGTTGAGTTGTCAAGTCTTCTTGATGTTGTACGTGAAACCACTGGAACTAAGATGGTAGCAAATAATCAAATTTGAAACATCTCCCATTTTAATGATGACCGCCACAAATGTTTTAGCACAGTTCACCCATAAGTAGTTAAATAGTTACTATGATCATGTTTAAGTTACTTTTTTAATGTCCAATCTTGATGGTCACTATGCTGCTAATTCACTTGCTGTTGCAATTGCGCATGATGTATTGATCTCTATTTAGATTCACTTATTTATCATATTAAGACCCAAATTGAGTTCAATCTTTGTCGCATTTTGTCTTATATTAATAGTGGCCTCTGTAATTCGATATGTAATAAACTGATGATGTTTGTTCATTTTTCGGGCCGAGTATTGGTTTGAATAATGCCAGAGACTTATTTGTTTTTTCCTAATAAAGAGGTAATCAGTCAAACTTATCTTAAAATGAATTACTCCAAGTAGTAGAAAATTTATGTCATTGATTGTTGGTCATAAAAAGCATACCTTCATGTTTTCAAATGTGCATCTTATCATTGTCTGTTGATGATCAGATATATGACCTATATATGACATGAAAATTAAAAGAAATTGGAATACTTATGTGTTATCAGTAAATGGTAAATGACTGTAGTTTGTTTTAAGATTTCTTCTACCAAATTGGTAATCAGTTCACCTGCACACTCTCGACAAGATCAATTCAGCTTAACCAAAAAGTCAGACCTGTTTCATTAATTTGATGCAGGTCAGCTCTACTAGCGATTAATGAACATGGAAATCTATATTTTAATTATCATTCACAATATTGACTGTTCCATCTCTTGGAAAGAGCTTCTTGTTTTAACCTTTGCAATTTTCTATACTTTGACCAGCATTTGGTGATCCTCTTGGCGGCTGCTGCGTTACACCTCATGGTTATTCTATATTGTTAAAAAAGGTTAGCATCCAATAATAGCATTATCTTATATTAATATAACATAAAAGGAAATAGAGATAGTTGATGCATGGATTGAACCTGATGTGGTATTAACTCCATTTGTATAACAATTTGAAAATCTAAAACATGTCTTTGGTGAAACAAGTGGAGGAGGTCAGAATCCAAATTAGAGGATGAAGCCTTTGTTTGGCTACCGAAGACCAAACATCAGCAATACAGGAGGAAGGTGCTGATACAGCTGTATTGCTTACATTGTCGCAAGACTAATCGATCAGTTGTCACTTTTTTGCTGAGAGACGTGAGATTAATCTTTGATAAAAATTTGTTGTCAGTAATGAGGGTATTCAGTTACCCTTTTGTTGTATCATATTACAAAAATGTTGTCTATTTGATGATCTAAATGACCAATGGGGTTGTCTCTTTGGTTATAAAATCCAGTTTTATAGTTGTAAGGTATTCTTAATTTAACTCTTTTATTTTAACATAAGTTAGGTTGCAAGTAATGTTAGGTAATTATACATGCTGAATATTATGAAGAAGAAGAAGAAAAACCATTATTTGAAGTTAAAATAATGCGAGACATTTGAATAGTTTATACCAATACAAAATTTATAAGAGACCATTTGAGCAGATGTAATAGGCATCTTTCCCGAGCGGCAAGATCACATTATTATTTGAGTTGACGTCTAACAATAACACTGTGATCTTGCCGCTTGGGAATGATACCTATGACGTCCGTTCAAATGGTCTCTTATAAAGTTTCTATTGGTATTATTCTTATTATTTGAAATTCTAACATACTCCTATACTAACAATTGCACCTATGTACTTCATCACAATTGTTCTATGCATTGATAAAGCATCCCTGCAGTAATGCGCGGGCTAATCTGCTCGTTATTGAACATAATAAAACATGGCTTTTGAGTCAAACTATTGACTTTTATCTAACTGAACAAGTTTTTCATAACCTAATACTATTAAAAAAAACTTATATGAGAATCTTCACAGATGTTAGGGTGCTATTGAACACGTTTCTGTAATCAGAATTTGTAAGACAATATCTTTTTAAAAAAATCAAGTTTAGACACATAAAATAAAACAATAATGATGCTTTTTCACATGACCGCAGACTCAAAAGAGTGTACTAATGATGTAACCTTGACACTAAGAGCATTGGGTGTCATAACCAGGAGTCATGGACGGACTCACATGGGAGCTGGGTGTGGCACGTGCCACGCCTCATTTTAGGTCACGAAGTGTAAATTTTTGATAAAATGTGTCATTTTTTAGCACGTGCAACTCCCATTCTTGTGATAAATTCTTCATCAGACAACTTTAATACACATAATCATAAAAGGAAAAATTGTGCAACACCCTCTCAAAAATCCTAGGTCCGTCTCTGCCCGGAGTTAAACTTTCACCCAATGTTACGTCAGCGTCACATCATCTTTAACCTTTTCACCTTTAAAAAAAAAAAACAAAAAAAAAAACAAAAAACATTTATCAAAACACCCTTAACTTAGCATTTTGGGCCCCACTTTTATCATACCTCAACTAAAAAAACATGAGTTAAAGCTTAACGCAGGGGGCGGTGTGGAAGTTAAATTTTAACTCACAAAAAAACACCACCTTCACGCAGCGTTAAAGCTTTAACGTGGCTTTAACGCAGGGGGCGGTGTGGTTAATGTGGGTTTAACGCACGAAAGTGAAAGTTTCACTTGGTTCTTGAGTGAACATACCTTTTGCTCTAAATGAAAAGAATATGAAAGAGAAAAAGAAAGGAAAAAAGTAAAGGAAGTGTTGATTGATATGTTGTTGAGATAGAGGAAAAGAAAAAGAAAGTAATCATAAATTATGTTCTTAAGTTGAAATAAAGGAAAATAAATTGTTCAAATTACATATATGCTCTTTAGTTGTTATTGCTAAATCTTTTAAAAATGACATATTAGTCCTTACACAATATATTGAAAAGTTTTATTTTCACTTCCTCCCAAAAATGAGAGGAAGATTTTTTAAGAAAAATTCTTCTCATTTTCCTCTCCGCTTCCTTTCCTTTCTTTAAAAAAAACTTAAGATCAACAACATGTCAATCAACACTTCCTTTACTTTTTTCCTTTCTTTTTCTCTTTCATATTCTTTTCATTTAGAGCAAACGGTATGTTCACTCAATAACCAAGTGAAACTTTCACTTTCGTGCGTTAAACCCATGTTAACCACACCGCCCCCTGCGTTAAAGCCACGTTAAAGCTTTAATGCTGCGTGAAGGTG
Source organism: Chrysanthemum seticuspe (assembly GCA_019973895.1). Taxonomy (NCBI): domain Eukaryota; kingdom Viridiplantae; phylum Streptophyta; class Magnoliopsida; order Asterales; family Asteraceae; genus Chrysanthemum; species Chrysanthemum seticuspe. Next base: position 9,632,969 of record BPTQ01000006.1, on the reverse strand, counting down.
GTGTTTTTTTGTGAGTTAAAATTTAACTTCCACACTGCCCCTTGTGTTAAGCTTTAACTCATGTTTTTTTAGTTGAGGTATGATAAAAGTGGGGCCCAAAATGTTAAGTTAGCAGGGGTGGACCCAAGACTGTAAATCATCATGTGTATAAATTGTTTTTACGCATATAAGAAAAATATAAACACAATAAAATTTACGATTTTATTAAAACTGATAACCAAATTAAAAAGACATGTATTTGTGTGACACAAAATTTCAAGACTAGGTTCATTTCCAAGAAATTGGGATTTTTAACAAAATTTTACAAAATGGCGACAAACATCCATCGGGTTTGCGGAAACCCCCTAGGTTCGCCCCTGCTTGTAAGTGGGTAAAGAAGATGACGTGAGAGAAAAATGAAGTTAGTATTTTTTTTTTTTTTTTTTATTTAAGTTTTGGTTTTGTAAAATTATATTATAAAAATGCAAGATTAGAACATGAATTTATGATGTCAATTGTAATATTTAATTTTACTCGTTCAGAGATCCATCAATCAATCCACTAAAATTAGTCAAAATGGCTATTTATCTATACTACTTATAATGCACCAATGAATCTCTCTCTTATTAAATTTTCAGACTTTCAGACTTGCAACTAATTAAGCATGATGTACAACACTTGAAAGCACATAATTTTTAGACTTACAAGCAAATAAGCATAGTGTACAACACTTTAATGCCTATATTAAAAAAAACACCACATTAATACTATTTAAGTGGTCAATTAATAATACATTATTTAATTAACCCATACACCAAAATAAACAACAATTTAATCACAATGTACAATTTAATCAAGCTACTAAGCCAAACAAACACTAAAAAATTATTAGGAGACATAAATAAAAAATTGTTGCAGAGGCTACACAAATTTTTCCGGCGACCACAATTTTTTCCGGCAGCGACACAAATTTTTCCGGCGACCGCAATTTTTTCCGGTGACTGTTATAACTTTTTTCTGGCGAGAGAGCGGAGGCTACAACAGCGGCATGCGGCAGTAATTTGCTACAAGTGGCGGCAATAAGAAAAAAAAAACCAAAACGTTAGATCTCAAAAAAACATATAGATCTACAAATAAAATTAATAGATCTTAAAAAATGAATTGATCTATAGAAAAAAACTATAGATCTACGAAAAAAACTTTAGATCAACAAAAAAACTATAGATCTACAAAGAAAAAATAGATCTAAAAAAACTATAGATCTAAAATATATATATATATATCTAGATCAAATAAGATCAAACTTAAAGTTGTTAAAATGAGATCGAACTAAAATTTTTCAACAAATACTCTCCTTACAATATAAACAATTTTTTTATTTACTACAACTAAAATTGTTAAAGTTTCGATATATTTCTTTTTAAAATTTACGAAAACTAGGTGATACACTTTGATTAGAAGTTTAATGTGTATCAGGTTTTTATATGTGTATCAGGATTTGGAATATTTATTAGTGTAATGTGTATCAGGTGTATCACTAATCGAAACTCATGTATCATTTGGTTATTAGTTGCTAAAATGTTAATTTGTATTAAAATATTATTTTTTTTGTGTATGATTGCTAAAATACTTATTTATAAATGTTTTAGTGGTTTTTTAGATTTGATCTTATTTTTACAACTTTAAGTTTGATCTCACATTAACCCTCCCCTATATATATATATATATATATATATATATATATATATATATATATATATATATATATATATATATATAGATTTATACCTCAAAACTTGATGTTGGAAGGTTTCGGTGGTGCGTTAGTGGTGCAGTCGGGTGGTTGGGCGGTGGCGGCGTCGGTTAGTGGCGGCATAGCGTGGTGGAGGATTAACGTGGTGGTTGTGATAGTTTTTGTGAATAGTGTTTTTTTTTCATGTTATGATGATAACTGAATTTGTTTTTGATGTTGATGGTAAGAGTGTATTTTTGTAAGATGAAAGTGACTATGTGTATTTTTTAGAGTGAGAATGTATGAGTTTTTTTTAGACCGTGAGATGTGAGAATGAGGAGGATGAGTGAATGTTATGTGTGTCTTTGTAAAGTGTGGGTATTTACTTTTAGGGCAACGGGCCAAATGGGCTTAAACCCAAACGGGCGCGGACCAAACGGGCTCGAGCCCGAGCAGACACGGGCCAGTGGGTTCGAGCCCGAACGGGCACGGGCTATACGAAATTCTTGATATCCGTAAATTTATTGTTAAAAAGAACATAATAAACTAAAATACATTATTAATCGAAAAAGTTTATTTCAGGGTACCCGCCGCTGCAACGCGCGGGTACCCTGCTAGTTTATTATTAGAACAGGGATAATAATACAATGTATGTTAAAGTCAAAGTAAAGAACGAGTGATTGAGGTGAGTTTAATTATATCTCTTAAATGAATGTTATCTTTCTTGAACAAATAATAGCCTTATGTTATTGAGTCTTTGTCTTCTCAATATACACTTTAATCATCTTATCCAAGTTTCTTTGCAATTCTCTTAAACAACAGATCCTTAGATAACAGCTAGAATGGCGTCTACTTCATCTCCATCCATTCAAAAGAGCTTCAAGTATGATGTTTTTTTAAGTTTCCGAGGCGAAGACACCCGTAAAAACTTTGTCGACCATCTTTATGCAGCTCTGAAGCAAAGAGGCATTGTCACTTACAAGGATGACGAAAATATCGAGAAAGGGAAAAGGATCAATGAGCAACTCATCAAGTCTATTGAAGACTCCAGATTCTATGTTATTGTCTTCTCTAAGAACTATGCTTCCTCATCTTGGTGTTTGGATGAGCTGGTTAAAATTATGGAATGCCAGGAGATGATCGAGCATACTGCTTACCCAATCTTCTATGATGTGCAGCCCACTGAAATCCGGAAACAAATTGGGGCAGTAAAAGAAGCCTTTGCCGAAAACGAAAAGAAGGAGGCTGCTGGAATATGGAGAAAGGCTATGGAAGAAGCAGCAAGTCTGGCTGGCTCGGTATTGGAGGATATGCTTGATGGGTAATTCCTTCCTTAATATATCTGCAATATAAATTCATTAGTTTCTTTTTGGGGTGAGTTATGTGATATATATAAATCTGAAATTAAGTATTCTTTTCATCTGAGAATTGCAAAACAGCTAATTGTATATATCTTTAACATACAGGCATGAAGCTAAATTCATACAAAAATTTGTTCAAGACATTGCACGAGATTTGCATTCCGTTGACTTCATTTTAGATGAAGAGTTGGTAGGCATGGGGACACGGATAAGGGATGTGGTTTCATCTTTAGAGATTGATGTTGATGATGTTCGCATGCTAGGGATATGGGGGATGGGTGGTGCGGGGAAGACAACTTTAGCCAAGGCTGTTTTTGATAGAATATCCTTTCAGTTTGAAGGTAAAAGCTTTGTTGAAAATGTAAGGGAAGAATCAAAACCATCTTTGTCTGGTTTAAAGTCATTGCAGAAACAAATACTTTCAGATATTTTAAATGATCAAGGCGTCACTGTAAGTGGTGTTCTTGATGGGAAAAACAAGATGAAAAAAGCGATGGGTGGTAGAAAAGTACTTGTCGTTCTTGATGATGTTGATCACAAAGACCAGCTTGAGGCGTTAGCCGGTGACTGTAATTGGTTTAAGCCGGGAAGTAGAATCATAATTACAACAAGAGATGAGCAAGTACTGGTAGCCCACCAAGTGAGCTTGATTCATAATGTGACTTTGTTATCTCAAGCGGAAGCGGGATGCCTCTTCGGTAGGTATGCGTTTGGAAGAGAGATTCCAACTCGTGGGTACGAAGAGCTATCAAGACAAGTTGTAAAATATGCTCATGGTCTTCCCTTAACGATCAAAGTTATGGGTTCATTTCTTTGTGGTCAAAGTGAGCCTTTTTGGATAGATGCCATTGAAAGACTAAAAACAATTCCATTTAAGGATACTATGGATAGATTGGAAATAAGCTTTGATGGTCTAGAAAAGGAATACAAAGAAATATTCTTAGATGTTGCATGCATACTAAAAGGTAGGGTCAAAGAATTAGCAATTAGAGTGCTTGAAAGCCGTGGATTTCATGCTGAAGTTGGTTTAAGAGTTCTTGAGCAAAAATCTCTTATAACTATTTCAAAGAATTGGGAAGGAATATTGTTTTTGGGGATGCATGATCATTTGAAGGAAATGGGTAGGAATATTGTTCGTCGGTCACACCCGTATAAACCTCAAAGACATAGCCGATTGTGGGTTAACAAGGAAATTGAAGATATATTGACTAATGGCCTGGTAAGAATCAAGTTAGTATGATTTAATTAAACTACATTTTTGGTCCAATAATTTTAAAAGTTTCTGAGTTTGGTCTAAAATGAAAGACTCATTCGGGTTTGACCATTTAATACCGTTACTTTTCTTATAAAAAACACATAACAATTCTCATTTTGCTATTTGTTTGTCTCTCTAAAAAGTTTTCCCCAAATTCACTTTGTCTCTCTAATAATCATTAAAAAATTTATTAATTCGAATCAAATTATCATTCAATTCATTTTATATCATCTTCATTCACTCTCAATTTGATAAGTGATTTTGGGCGTTTTGAAATTTAGGGTTCCGACAAAAATTAAGGGTTTTTATTTTTTCGATTTCAGGGTACCCAAGCAACTAAATGTCTATACTTCTGGTCACCGGGTTTCAGTGCTGAAATTGCAGTAAAAGGTCTAGCAAAAATGAAGGATCTTAGATTTGTTTATATGAATCTCTATAAGGATAATTTTAAGGGCAATATTGTTGAATTTGATAAAGTTAGCGAATACCTTCCAAGTTCCTTACGATTTATGAGATGGTATGGATTTCCTTTTTCAAGTTTACCGAATACATTTCAAGGAAAATATCTTGTTGAACTTTACATAAATAGCAGCAGTATTGTTCAACTTTGGGAAGATGGAGAAGGAAAGGTAAAATAATGGTTAATTTGTTGTTTTTCATGATTTATTATGATCCTATATATCTATTGGTTTGTCACTGAACCAGTATTAATTATTTTTTTGTACTTATGTTAGGTTCTTCATAATCTAAGGTTCCTCACCTTCAAGAGGTCAAAATTACAGACCTTTGACATGAGGTTGGCTCCAAATCTTGAGCAGTTGACTATTTCCCATTGTCATGATTTCGTAGAGCTTCATATACCTGCTGATCAACATTCAAAGCTCAAATATCTTAACATCAGTTATTCAATGCTGACAAACCTTCACCTAGGGAATACTCCAAATCTTAAGAAGCTAGAACTCAATTATTCAATGCTGACAAACCTTCACCTAGGGAATACTCCAAATCTTAAGAAGCTAGAACTCAGTTATTCAGAGCTGACAAACCTTCACCTCGGGAGTACTCCGAATCTTGAGACGCTAATACTCAAAGGCTGTAAGGCTTTGGTAGAACTTCAAATGCCTTCTGAATGTCTAAAGCTCGAAGAGCTCTACCTCAGTGATTCAAAGTTGAGGACCCTTGACCTTGGGCTGACTCCAAATCTCAAAAGGTTAAATCTTAAATATTGTTATGATTTGGTGGAAATTAATGCTCCCATTGGATGTCTGAAAAAGCTTTCCTTCTTAGACTTAAGTGGTTGTGGGAGGTTTAAGTCTTTTTTGTTTGACAAACGGCATCAACCAGCTGAGGCTGGTTCTTTATCTAAGTTACATCTGATTGCAGAACCCACAGATGTTTGCCCATTGCACTTAGAGAATGATTCTCCAAAGTTAGAATGTCTAGAGGAGCTTGACCAGTTAGAATGTCTAGAGGAGCTGACTTTTTCATCTGAAGAGATTAAACATCTTCCAGATAGCATTTGTAAGTTGAAACATCTCAAATCTCTCAAACTTGATTATTGTTTGCTTCTTGAGAAGTTACCTGAGGATATTGGCAGATTAGAATCTTTAGAGACGCTAATCTTAACGGACTGTAAGCTTTTACAAGAAATTCCAAACAGCATTTGTAAGATGAAATGTATAAACGTGTTACATCTCCGCGATTGTATTCGAGTTGTTGAATTGCCTGAGGATATTGGATGCTTAGATTGTTTGAAAAAGTTAAACATAGAAGGTACAGGCATAACCCATCTTCCACAGAGCATTTTTAGGTTGAGAGGCCTACGTATTGTTGGGTCGAAGCGGCTTCTTGATACACATGGTTTATTACTCAAGGGAGTAACAACCTATGTTGATGATATAGTCTGCTACATATAACCCATACTAACACATGCCAAAGGAGCCAATACATGAAGAGCTATTCTAACAGGTACTTTATTTTGAAATTTTTAATTGATTATGAAAATATTCATTGTTTCTGCAATTTATGTGTTTTACTATTTTTCTAACAATCCATTTCTGCTATTAGGAGATCATTCGTCAATCTGCGCATAACAGTTAGTCAAGTGAAAATCGGGTAAGTCATTAAGCAATTTCTCAACTCGAATGGTTTCCATTATGGTATGGTTTATCATATAGATTTTACGTTTTTTTAATATTTTGTTTCAACTTGATCTTTCAAGGTCCAGTTTGCAGGAAGCAATTGCCACTCAGCTCATATCTCTCCGCATCTATTCTCAGGTGCATTGAAATCAATTGTAGTGATTTTGGCTCAATCCGTTTCGGTCATTGATAGTTTTCTCTGATACATTCCAAAATTACGATTGTTTATAAAGAAGTGTTTCAAAGTATGATTGTCATTTTACCTTTCAGTATTAGTACTTTTTAATGTATACACTGTTAGATCAAAGCTATAATCTTAACTTGGATGCTTTACTAGTACGAATTACTTTAAATCAATAAAGAATTTGAACTTTATTTTAATTCATGGAGCTGAATAAACACAGTTGACTTCTTAGACAGTCAAACTGTATTTTTGATGAAAATGTTGGGACTATGATAAAAGGTTGGAGATGATCATGTTAAAAATAAACTTAAGAAAGTGTTTTAAGTTATGTAACATCATAAACTAGTTTTATTTTACATAAATAAGCTCCACATTTCGATGAAATCGTTAATCATGCAAATATTTGACTTTTGAGTCAAACTACTGGCTTTCATCAAATTTTTACCAAGGTTTTCATAGAATTGTACGGACACACATATTTTAGTGAATAGAAAGGCATTGAGCAGTCATATTGTGTCTTCGTCATGGTTGAGCTACAAACCGTAGAATATTAAATTTGGAAAACAGTTTAACATGGTAAAACTGAGCTAACATAAACCGTCGCTTACAACTAAAACCATACTATCATTGAACATGTAAGTGAGGAAGATGATGCCGTACAGGACATGGCAGCTTTGTTCCTAATAACTTAGCTTTTTTTGTTACAGTACATGGAACTGGGTTCATGCAGCAGAGTTAAAATGATTTTTAAAAGCTAAAAATGGTACTTAAATTTAGTTTAGGTAGAAAGCGGGTCAGAATCATAACCAGTAAAAAAGTGGATACTTTGTGTTAAAATCTTGGTTTTTCACACTTGGGCCACATGGCTTTGAATAAAAGGTTTATTTATTTGCACTTTGGCCACAAGGCTTATTAAAGTGATGTCAAAGTTAGATATATATGACCTCCAGATGCAATCTTGGATCTTCTCGTGTGTTGTGAACTCCCTGGATAGGATTGAATCGGGCTTGAGTAGCTGATGGGAAGGTTATTGTTAATGATGATGATGATTTTATATAGTTTTGAGGGTGTTTGGGATTGCTTATCCAAGCATGTTTATTTGGTTTTGTAAATGAAGAAAGTTCTTTTAAGTTAAACATTTTGAAACTGCTTATTTAGAATAATCTCTTTTATTGAGCTTGTGTAACTTAGCAGTTTTAGTAAGCAAATTAACATTTTTTAAATAAGAAAAAAAAGGACTACTTATGTGTGCTAGTAGATTCTGATATAACTTTCCTTCCAATAATCACAATCCGTTAGCCTGCATTATCCGAACACTAGAATTCTAAACCGTAATAACCAGATATCAACAGCAATCCCAACATATAAAATATTTGACTTTTGAGTCAAACTATTGACTTTCATCAAATTCACTGTGTTTTTCTATCCAAGTCAATAACATAACAAATATGATAGTTTTTACTGGTATTGATAGAAGATGCTTAAAATGTTCTAGCAATACGATGTTATCATCAGAGGCTAGGAACACGAGATGAACGTGAACTTATCAAATAAAATGACATCACTTTGAAATGTTTCATTCAGTTTGGTCTCAAAGGCATGGATGTGGTTATCGGGCTTTGCTTACCTAGCTACAATGATGTTGTGATATTCCATATATGTAAATGTGCACGCCCTCATTTCTGTTTATGCACCATATCTTATCCTCTTACGTTCCGTTTGGTTAGCCATTTCCTTGTTTTCTCGGCACTTTGCTGTTGATTTGTCAGGTTTTGTTTTCGTTTTATGTTTTGGTATTTTGACAAATCTATATCTTTCTTGCTAAAGAAAAGGACATTACTTCTTTCAATGTAGTACCACATGAAACTGTGTATTGATGTTTGTTACACTATTAAGTGTTAAGTATGATTGTCAATTTGCCTTTCAGTATTACTACTTTTTTAAATGTATACACTGTTAGATCAAGCTATAATCCCAACTTGGATGCTGTACTAGTACTTACTACTTTAAATCAATAAAAAGTTTGAACTTTATTTTAATTCATGGAGCTGTATAAACACAGTTGACTTTTTAGAAAGTCAAACTGATGAAAATGGTGGGACTATGATAAAAGATTGGAGATGATAATGTTACAAATAAACTTAAGAAAGTGTTATAAGGGATGTAAGATCATAAAATTATTAAAATAGTTTTATATACATAAATAAGCTCTACATATGGATGAAATCATTAATCATGCAAATATTTGACTTGTGAGTCAAACTACTGGCTTTCAACAAATTTCACTGAGGTTTCACATAATTGTAAGGATGCACATATTTTTGTGATAAGAAATTATCATTGCATGTATTGTCTGTAGTTTTGAAAGGCATTGAGTAGTGGTATTGTGTCTTTGTATTGGGATTGAGACTGCTTGAGGATATTGGACATTTAGAATGCTTGAGGGAGTTGAATATATCACGCACAGGCATAAGTCATCTTCCATGGAGCATATTTCAGTTGAAAAGTCTGTGTATTGTTACATCTTCAGAAACCTCAGAAGATGAAGTCAGGTACATATAGATGTGAATAATACAGAGACCACCAAGTAGCCAATTCCCAATGAATGATTGTAAGAAGTTTTTACTCTATCTTTTTCTGTTAGTCCTATCATTACTTTAAAAATGCATACAAGGTTAAGAACACCCTAAGTCACAACCCAACAACACTGTTACACATGAAAAACTATTAAACTGAAAATCTTTGTTATCAAATGGAATTCAAAATTGGTCATGAATATAATTCTTACATTGTTGCTGCTAATAGAATTACAATAATGTTTGGTAGTTGACATTGGTATTTTGCCATTTTCTTGAAACATCTTCGATTCTAGATATCCAAACATAATAGTATGTTATTTTTCTTACCAAATGCTTTTTGTTGCAACATGCTTTTTTGACGATGTTGATTGTCTTCATCTGCCTAGGCTCATAATTTCTGCACTTCGTTGGGAACCAATCATAGTGCCTTCACATGGCATGAGATAATCATGTTAATAATAAACTTATGAAAGTGTTATAAATTATGCATGATAATATACAAGTTTTGATTCACATAAATAAGCTCTACATTTGGATGAAATCATTAAACATAAAAGCATTTGACTTTTTGAGTCAAACTATTAGATTTCATCGAATTTTACTGAGATTTTTATGAAATTGAACCGACAAACATATTTCAGTGATGATAAATTATCAGGGCTTGAACCGTTTATGTTTATGAAAGCCATTGAGTAGTCATAGGTTGTCTTTGTCATGGTTGGGCTACAAAGTGTAGAATGTACAATTCGGACAATAGTTTGGCATGGTAAAACTGAAGTAACGCAGAATGTTGCTTATGATTAGAACCGCGTCAAATTTGACCACATACACGTACAGAACATGACACCAAGCTTTGTTGCTAAAAACTCAGCTTCTTTGTTACAGTACACGAAATTGGTTTCATGCAACAGAGTTGACTTCTTCAGAAAGTCAACTGCATTGCAGTTGAAAAAGGTTCGATTTTGATATGACTTTGCATAATTATCATGTTATCATTTAAAGAAGTTTTTGAAAGCTTAAAAGAGAACTTTATAAAAGGGTTAGAACTAAATATGTGATTCACTCATGTCTCCAAATCATTAACAACTTTGAAGCTCTAAAACAAGTTTCAATCTTTGTTAGACAAAGTTGAAGGTAAAACCATTGTTCATAAGCCGAAATGGAGCCTTAAGTCTTGCTTAATTAGTAAATCCTAATGAATTGATGGATTAAAACTGATGGTTGTTGATCAAACATGACCTGGCACTTATGATTCAGAAAAATGTAGTCAATATTTTATTCAAGTTTTGATTTTTCACACTTTGGCCACAAGGTTTAAACTGTAAGTTTGATTATTTGCATCTTGAGCACTAGTACTAAAAATAATCTCAAAGTTAAGTAACTTGCTAAATGGTAGCCTTTGTAGTTTCAAGACTCTGTGGTTTATGGACCATTTTCAGACATTTGTTAGATCAGAACATGAGGGTTGTCTATACGTTTATCCGCATTATGAGAATGTACTTGGCATTAGTAATGAGATAGAGAATTAATGCAAATATAGAAGTAAAGTCTGATGTTGGTTAACTCAAAATTGGTAATGCAAATCGAAAGTATATGCAAGTCAAAGTCAAGAAATCCATTGCCTAAGAATAGTTTATCTTTATATACCAAAGGAATACATTAAAACCACAAGAATGGTGAAAGGTTTTAACATCCTTACTAATTAATTTTAGAGTTAATTGCATTTTTGGTCCCTATGGTTTAGCCAAATTGCAGGTTTGGTCCCTAAAACTTTGAAAGTGCAGCGATAGTTCTCATTTTAAAGTTTTGATTGCATTTTTGGTCCTTGGATAAAGTTAACTGACTAAAATACCCTTTGTCTTCTTCAAAAAAAGACAAAGGTAATTTGGTCATTTCACACTAAAAAGACCAAAAATGCAACCCAAAATTTAAAATAGGGACTATCGTTGCACTTTCAAAGTTTGAAGGACCAAACCTGCAATTTGGCTAAACCACAAGAACCAAAATTGCAATTAACTCTTAATTTTAAGTAGAGTTATGGCTTAGTACATGTCTTGATTTGGCAAATATATTATTCGATGCCAAGAAGACAAAACTACCGATAGGGGTTGACATACAAAGAATTAGGGGCGAACATAGTTTGATTTGGCTTGGTTTTTTTTCTAAAACCAAAACCGAACTGAAAATATACGTTTTTTTTCATTTTAGAAACCGTTCGGTTTCGGTTTATTCTAGGTTCGGTTTTTGGTTTATTTTCGGTTTGGTTTTTCAGTTTTTATTTCGTTTATCGCGGTTTGGACTTTCAATGGTCGAATTTCTGTTGCAACATAGAATAACTTTTTCTAGTTTCAAGCATAAAGAAACACAAAATAATGACAACAAAAAACAATTGATCATAAAAATATTATACAAGAGAAGTGTTTATACGTCGTATGTGACACAATAATGATAATAAAAAACTAACGCCCACAAAAATTCTAGATGGTAAATGTTTATGTGTTATAAATAGCACATTTTTAAGAAATAATGATAATAAAAAACTAACCGAACCGAACAACCTGATAACCAAACCGATCAACACCCGTAGTTAGTTAAAGGCAGAGAAGTTGTTTACATGTTTGTTCTTGTAAAGCAAGAGAGGGAAAATTGTATAATAAATAAAAGGAGTGAGAAATGAAGAAAAGGAAAGAGTTAAAGGGCCTCTTATGTCATATCTCCAAATTCATTAACAAATGGATTTAAACCCTGAAGCCCTTAAACAAGTTTGAATCTTTGTTAGGCTATAACTAATACTTTATTCTTGTTTGATTACTGAATCCTAATGGAATTCGAAAACCCCCAAAATGTGGTTTGTTTTGGGTAGAAAGCGGGTCAAAATGATGACCCGGTAAAAAAATGGATACTTTGTTAAATTCAAAATGATATGACCCGGTAGAAAGCGGGTCAAAATGGGAAGAGAAGGGTGGATTGATTGGGTTCGGTTGTTCGGCTAAGGGTAAATGATACTATTTTTTGGTTTATTAGAGTTGCTTTGTTAGTTATGATATGATACAGATCAGGGGATGTTTGCGATTCTTTTATTGATCTTGTTTGTTTATCTTATTATTGCGTTTTTATCTAGTTTTGAAGGATTGCTTATCCAAACTGCTTATATGATTTCGTGAGCGAATTAGCAAATATAATAAGCCAATTAACAGTTTTTCCATAGGCACCCTTTAGTTGTGCTAGTGTTACTTTGGTAATGCTGATTATCAATCGGTGTAAGTTTCAGAATCACAATCGAGTATATGTTTGGTATAAGTTTCGGAATCACAATCGGTATATGTTTAATTCTAGGGTAGAATGATTACATGGAATGGATCTTAACCACCTCTTGTGAGTGGTATGGAGTATGGAAATTATTAAGGAATGAGTTATGAGTCCATAACTTGAAAGTAGAAACCCGTATATGTCAACCAAACATGTACAATCAAAAGAGCTTCAAGTATGATGTTTTTTTGAGTTTTAGAGGTGGTGACACCCGTAACAATTTCGTTGGCCATCTTTATGAAGCTCTTCAGCGCAATTGCATTGAAACATATAAGGATGATGAGAAAATCGAGCAAGGAAAACGGATCAAGGACCAGCTCTTCAAATCCATTGAGGACTCAATGTTTTACATCATTGTTTTCTCCAAGACTTATGCATCTTCATCTTGGTGCCTAGATGAGCTTGTCAAGATTATGGAATGTAACAAGATGACCGAGCAGAATGTTTATCCTGTCATTTTTGATGTGGAGCCCACTGAAGTCCGCTATCAAAGTGGGGCAGTTAAAGAAGCCTTTGCCGAACACGAAAAGAAGGAGGCTGCTGGAAAATGGACAGAGGCTATGAAAGAAGCATCAAATATGGCTGGGTGGGAGTTGAAGGCCACAGCTAACGGGTAATTCAATTTTCTTCATCATATCTCTGTATTTAATGATACAGGGATGAATCTAAACTGATCCAAATAATTGTTGATGTTATTTTCAAAAAGAAATATTCCACTCTTTCGAACACTGATGGAAACTTAGTGGGTATGGAGACCCGAATCAGAGATGTTCTTTCATCTTTAGATATTGGCACCGAAGATGTTCGCATGATTGGAATCAAGGGGATGGGAGGTGGGGGGAAGACAACTCTAGCCAGAGGTGTCTATGATCATATTTCTAATCATTTCGAAGGAAAAAGCTTTGTTGAAAATGTAAGGGAAGTTTTAAAGCCTTCTTTGTCCGGTTTAAAGAAGCTTCAAAAACGGATACTAAAAGATGTGTTAAATAAACAAGACATCAATTTTAGTAGTTTTCATGACGGGAAAAACATGTTGCAAGACATGATGAGTCATAGAAAGACACTTGTTGTTTTAGATGATGTTGATCGTATAGAACAGCTTGAGGCATTAGCAGGCAAGCCTGACTGGTTTAAATCGGGAAGCCGAATAATCATTACCACAAGAGATGAGCAAGTGTTGTTAGCCCACCGGGTGAACTTCGTTCATGACATCAATCTGTTATCGTCTATGGAAGCGATTTGCCTCTTCAGTAGGAATGCATTTCAAACAGAGATTCCAACTCATGGGTACGAAGAGCTATCAAGACAAGTTGTACAATATGCTCATGGTCTTCCCTTAACAATCAAAGTTTTGGGTTCATTTCTTTGTGGTCAAAGTGAGAATTTTTGGATAGCGACCATTGAAAGACTAAAAACAATTCCATTTAAGGATACTATGGATAGATTGGAAATAAGCTTTGATGGTATAGAGAAGGATTACAAAGAAATATTCTTAGATATTGCATGCATACTAAAAGGTTGGGTAAAAAAAGATGCAATTAGAGCGCTTGAAAGCCGTGGATTTCATGCTGAGTTGGTTTAATAGTTCTTGAGCAGAAATCTCTTATAACTTATATTGAATATGGGGGCTTGTGGATGCATGGTCATTTAGAAGAAATGGGTAGGAATATTGTTCGTCGATCACACACTGATGAACCTCAAAGACATAGCCGATTGTGGGTTAACGAGGAAATTGAAGATATATTGACTAATGGCCTGGTAAGAATCAAGTTAGTATGATTTAATTAAACTACATTTTTGGTCCGTGTATATTTTAATTTTTGGTCCAATAATTTTAAAAGTTTCTGAGTTTGGTCTAAAATGAAAGACTCATTCGGGTTTGACCATTTAATACCGTTACTTTTCTTATAAAAAACACATAACAATTCTCATTTTGCTATTTGTTTGTCTCTCTAAAAAGTTTTCCCCAAATTCACTTTGTCTCTCTAATAATCATTCAAAAATTCATTAATTCGAATGGAATTATCATTCGATTCGCTTTATATCATCTTCATTCACTCTCAATTTGATAATTTTTTCAGTGATTTTGGGCGTTTTGAAATTTAGGGTTCCGACAAAAACTAAGGGGTTTTATAATTTCAATTTCAGGGTTCCCAAGAAACTAAATGTCTATACTTCCGGTCGTGGGGTTTCAGTGCTGAAATTGCAGTAAAAGGTCTTGCAAAAATGAAGGATCTTAGATTTGTTTATATGACTCTCTATAAGTATAATCTTAAGAGCAATATTGTTGAATTTGATAAAGTTTGCGAATACCTTCCAAGTTCCTTACGATTTATGAGATGGATTGGTTTTCCTTTTTCGAGTTTACCGAATACATTTCAAGGAAAACATCTTGTTGAACTTGAAATATGGGGCAGCAAAATTGTTCAACTTTGGGAAGATGGAGAAGGAAAGGTAGAATGAATAATGGTTAATTTGTTGTTTTTCATTAGGATCATACTATATATCTATTGGTTTGTCATTGCACCAATATTAATTGTTTTTTTGTACTTATTTTAGGTTCTAAATAACCTCAGGTTCCTCAAAATCAGGTCTTCAAACTTGAGCACCTTTGACCTTAGGTTGGCTCCAAATCTTGAGCATTTGAATATTGAAGAATGTTATGATTTCGTAGAGCTTCATATACCTGCTGATCATCATTCAAAGCTCGAATATCTCAGTCTCGCTTATTCAAAGTTGAAGACCCTTCACCTCGGGAACACTCCAAATCTTGAGACGCTAATACTCGAAGGGTGTAATGATTTGGTAGAACTTTAAATGCGTTCTGAATGTCTAAAGCTCGAAAAGCTCTACCTCGGTCATTCAAAGTTGAGGACCCTTGACCTTGGGCTGACTCCAAATCTCAAAAGTTTAAATCTTAACAATTGTTATGATTTGGTGGAACTTGAAATGCGTTCTGAATGTCTAAAGCTCGAAAAGCTCTACCTCGGTCATTCAAAGTTGAGGACCCTTGACCTTGGGCTCACTCCAAATCTCAAAAGGTTACATCTTGTAAATTGTTATGATTTGGTGGAAATTAATGCTCCCATTGGATGTCTGAAAAATCTTCTCTTCTTAGACTTAAGTGGTTGTGGGAGGTTTAAGTCTTTTGTGTTTGACAAACGGTTTGACAAACGGTCTCAACCAGCTGAGGCTGGTTCTTTATCTGAGTTACATCTGATTGCAGAACCCACTGATGTTTGCCAATTACACTCCGACAATGATTCTCCAAAGTTTCGGTTTGAATGTTATTATAAAGAAGATCGAGCTTCATCGTTTGGAAATCTTGAAAGGCTAATTTCTCTAGGTCTTTGTGCTTGTACAAACCTTGAGAGTTTTTCAAGAAGCATTTGTAGTTTACAATGTATAAAAAAGCTTACACTTGAAGGCAGTATTCCAGAGGTACCCCGGGACCTTGACCAGTTAGAATGTCTAGAGAAGCTAGTTTTTTCATCTACAAATATTGGAATTCTTCCAGATAGCATTTGTAAGTTGAAGCATCTCAAATCTCTCCAACTTAAATCATGTTTGCTTCTTGAGAAGTTACCCGATGATCTTGACCAAATAGAATCTTTAGAGACGCTAATCATAATGGATTGTAACCGTTTACAAGATATTCCAAACAAAATTGGTAAGATAAACTGTGTTATATCACCAAAGGTCTACAAGCGCTATACTCATGGGAAATATAAGCAGCAGCCCATAAATGACGCAGTTGACAGACCCACAGGAACCAATACATAAATGACAGGTATATTCTCTGTCTTTGTTTTTGTATTGATCGCCTTACATGACAACAACTAATCTCTGTTTTATATATGTTTTTACTTTGGATCCTGACATTTGTTCCATTCAAATGTTATTTTTCTAACTTGATGTAATTGTTTATGTTTTTTTCTTTCACCAGGCATTGTTGATTGTTTTCGCGTGCTTAGATTCTTCATCGCGTCACTCAAATGAACCAAAGGATCATTGTTGATTGTTGATTATTTTCAAGTGTTTCTCGCTCAATCTGTTTTGGTCATTGATAGTTTTCTCTGGTACATTCCCAAAAGTACTATCGTTTGTAAATAAGTGTTTCAAATTATGATTTCTTTTATCTTTCGATATTACTATATTAGTACAGTACTTTTTATTGTTCTGTTAGATTACACTATAATCCCTATCCGGGATTTTTTACTAATTGCTGTAAATCATAGTAGAATTTGAAGTTAGATAAGTTAATTCATGGAGTTCAATAAACACAGTTGACTTCTTAGAAAGTCCAACTTTGTTCTTAATAAAAATGGTCAGAATTTTACATGAGGCTGTAGATGATCATGTAAATAAAAACTTAAGAAAGTGTTATAAGTTATGTATACAAGTTTTGATTCACATAAATAAACTCTTCATTTGGATGAAATTATTAAACATAAAAGCATTTGACTCTTTGAGTCAAACTATTGCCTTTCATCGAATTTTACTGAGATTTTTATGAAATTGAACCGAAAAACATATTTCAGTGATAAGAATTATCAGAGCATCAACTGTTTGTATTATTAAAGGCGATTGAGTAGTCATATGTTGTCTTTGTCATGGTTGGGCTACAACCTATAGAATGTAAAATTCGGACGCTAGTTTGACATGGTAAAACTGAAGTAACACGAAACGTTGCTTATAATTAAACCTGCGTCAATATTGATCACATACACGTACAGGACATGACAGCAAGCTTTGATGCTACAAACTCAGCTTCTTTGTTGCGGTACGTGGAACTCCTTTCATGCAGCAGAGTTGACTTCTTCAAAAAGTCAACTGCATTGCTGATGAAAAAGGTTCTTTTGATATGAGGTTGCATATTCTCATGTTTTGGTCATTAATAGTTTTCTCTGATACACTCCCAAAGTATGATCGTTTGTAAAAAAGTGTTGAAAGTTATGATTTGTCTTTTATCTTTCGATATTAGTACTTTTTAATACGGTGTTAAATCCCAACTTGGATGTTGTATTAATTACTTAGAGCCAATATAGAAGTTCAAGTCAGATAGTTTAATTCATGAAGTTCCAGAAACACAGTTGACTTTGTACAGAGTTGAACTGTGTTCTTGATGAAAATGGTGGGACTAGGATAAAAATAATCTCTACATTTGGATGAAATCATTAATGCCATAAAAAAAGTTTTGGAGTCAAACTATTGGTTTTCTACACATATGAAATTTTTGTAAGTGATGTAAGATCATATTACATAAAGAAGCTTTAAATTTGGATCAAATCGTTAAGCATAAATATAATTGACTTTTAAGTCAAATTGTTGGCTTTCATCAAATTTCACAGGGATTTTCATGGGAGTGTACCGACAAACATATTTCAGTGATTACGAATTATCGGAGCATGAACTGTTTGTATATTTGAAACCACTGAGTAATCATTTTGTTTATTTGCCATCATGGTTGGGAAATTGGGATACAAACCGTAGAATGTAGAATTTGGAAAACAGTTTGACATGATATAACTGAGCTAACACAAACCGTTGCTTATAACTAAAACAATATCACCATCGACCACGTAAGTGATACTGTTATGATACTAGAGTCTAAAAGGTTTGTAGTTTTATCATAAAATTGCAGAAGATGATACTGTACAAGGACGTGACACCAAGCTTTGTTGCTGTAACATGTGAGATGAAAATAATCATAACCTCTGTATCATTGTGTTGTTTCCAAATTCATTATTGGGCAAACTTGAAGGTCAAATAATTGTTGATAAGATAAAACTGATACTTAAACCTCGTTTATCCGCGATTGAAGTGGTTAAGGCGTGGGAGTAGTTCGGGTACGGTGGATTTGGGTTCGGTGATGATGATGAAGATATTGAGGACGTTTCGTCACCCGAGGATAATAATGCTAAAGGTAAAAGTAAATATTAATTTTGGTCATTGATTTGTTAGGATTTGATATTGTTTGGGTTACTTGGGTTTGATATTGTTTTTTAGGATTTAGGATTGCTTATCCAAACATGGTTATTTCATTTAGTGAATGAAGCAAGTTGTTTTAAGCAATGACCAATTTATCAGTTTCAATAAGCAAATCAACAATATCTTCTTCAATTGTGCTAGTGTTTGGTAAAATAATCATAATTAGATTATTAGTTTGAGTAAGCAACTTTGAAACTCACTAGTTTGCTCTTACATCATCATACATCACAATCATTTACCCTTTGTCCAAACACTAAAAAACACTGATTATATTTTGTTTTCAAGCAACCCCAAACACCCTCTAATGGCGAAGCAAACTTATCACATAGACCATAACTGGCATAGGTAACATTATTTTCATCAAGAACCTTTTATCCCAAATTTGTCAAATGATCTGCTAGGCTAATTATCTGCAAGTACTTGGTTATGGACGAGTCGACACAATCAAGGTTCCGTAAGTTGTTGTCAAGCTGAATAGTTCGGTTGTGCTTATTTTCATGAAAGATCTTTTTTCAGATGCTCCCACAAGTCTTTAGCTTTCATCATTTTACACATTTCTAGACTTCCAAATCGAAACTTTCCCACCCTCTTCCCAATCCATCTCCACCTAAACCTGTCTTCTGCCACCTCCTCGGCCCACTCTTCCAATTCTGATTTGGTCCATTCCAGTGGCCCATCTACAGATGGCCCTTCCTCGGCTCAAACACCTCCTGCACTCAAGGTCAAACACCTACTTCATCTGCGGGTCACACTCACACACCCAAGGTCTAGACACCTCGTGATATCCTAACTGGCATGGTGCAGTGTCGTAGATTTCGGTGACCCTCGCCTGCCAGCACATCAGTATTTCTTCCATTAGATTTGATTATTCAAGAGCTAGTTCGAACTCATTTGTGCAATTTTTTCCCATTGAATACAGAAGATAGGTTCTTATCAGCCCAGTACATTAAATATCGATTACATGTAAGTTAGTTCTGTCATATTATTGATAGCTTTTAAGGGTTTTTATGCAAATAGCTCTTCAATAATTCGTTTTTGTATACCTTTTTATTTTTAGGGGTCAATTTAGCAGTGGTGACAAAACTAAACAAGCTACTAGAACTAATAAAGCTGAGACAAGCTCCTCAAGGAAAAATTCAAGAAAATCAAAGACTCAAGAAACATCACAAGATTTCATGAATCCGAAAGCTGATACTGCGTAAGGGATCACAAAAGATGCTGTCAAGAGAAGGGTTCAAGCTGATGGTCAAGGTTTATGAGCATTGGTTCACAAATGGCTATGGGAAGAGGGTAAGATGGAAAGTTCTTGTTCTGTTATAGTACTCATTTCTAATCAAGAAACTGATATCTCTCTGAGTTTGAATTCTTTGTTATAGTAGTCATTTTGAAATTAAGAAACTCCTAGAACCAAATTCAGGTCAGGTTTGGGTTTGGATTGGCATGTTAAGCCTAAAGTAGGATTGTTTTAGGTTACGAATATATGTTTTACTTTATTGAATATATGTCTAATTAGAAGTTAGGGGTGTTTGTTTAAGCTTATAAGACATAAGTCGCCGTGTTCGGCTTATATAACATAAGCTACAATTTTGTGGTTTATTTGTCACTTACGGGCTTATATAACATTGACAATGTTATATAAGCCCGTAAGTGTCAAAATAAACCACAAAATTGTGGCTTATGTTATATAAGCCGAACTCATATAAGCTAATAAGCCCATACATAAGCCGAAACAAATACCCCCTTAGACTAGTTAATTAATAGAGTACAGTCAATATTAGAAAGTCAACTGTGTTTTCGATGAAAATTATGGGAATTTGATATGATCATATGAAGATGGAAATTATCATGTACAAATGATTCTATATTCTACAAGTGTTGTATGATCATACACAAGAGTGTATCGTTTTATGCTCTTTGGGCTGAAAAAATCATAAAAAACAAAACCATTTGACTTTTTTTAATCAAAGTATTGACTTTCATCAAATTTAACGATTTTTTATTCAAATGTAATGAACATAAGAGTGTTTGTTACTGCTGGTATTGTCAAATAAAAAAACAAAGTTGAAGGGCACGTTATGACAATACTATATAAATATTTTTTTTGAAGAATGGAGTTATGATTTCATTGCATGTTGATTTTAGGATTGTTTGGAACGATTGGGTTAAATACCCGTTGTACATGCTGTAATTTGTGGTGTGTGTGGTCCTTTTTTTGAGGTCTTCGCCGTTTTGTTTTGAATGAAGTTCTAATTTCAAAAAAAAAAAAAAAAAAAAAAAAAAAAAAAATGGAGCTTGATTTTATATGTTTATGGATTTGGAACTTTTACTTGGGTCAAAACTAGGTCAAGAAGATGACCCATGAAAAAAAAACCGAAGTTTTGCTTTTTCGCAGATTGACCACGCAAGTTTTAAACAATTATGTTTATTTCAAAGTCTGTTTTGCCAGTTATACTTAAAGCTCTTAACCAATTGTTAAAAAACCTATATAGCGACTGTGTGCTCTCAAACATAAGTGTTAGTTTTGTAGCGTAATACGTGACAAATCACAAATATACATAGTTACATCAAGATAGAACTACTCTGAGTTGATTAACGTGTTGGAAATGTAGATAGAAATGATATACTTGTATAAGATATGTTTACGGACGTTATATGAACGTATCTGGCATTAGTGTTTGCAATGGAAATGTGCATGTGTATGTGTATGTCGAAGTAAAATATATGATGTTGATTAAATGAAGAGAGCCTTGGAACAATTGATTGGGAATTGCCAACTTTTTACAAGCAAAGTACATTTTTATACAAGGGAAATTGTGTTATATGCACAAGGTGGCATATAAAAGGAAAAATCTCTTATTGTGTGTAAACTACGTTACTTTTCTTATTGAATGTATACTATTACTTTTGTGTAGTTGCCTTCATGTAAAAAAAGAAGAAAAAGTTGAAGGGCTTGTCATGCCATTACCCTTAATTCATGAACGTCGATTTTTATTCTCAAAAATCAAAATCATAGGGAGACAAAAGGTCAATCAAGATTTCATCAAACAATGGGAGTTATGGATCATCAAATTAACCAAAAGGTGCATGAAGAAACAATTGAGGGTAAATCATTGTTGTACGTTTGGTTGGTAGTTTAATCTTGCTTAGTTTGTTTTGTAGAACCTAGTTTAAGCTTAAACTTCGTTAATACAAAATCACCTTAAAAAACGAAAAATGAAACTTTCATCACCTTAAATTGATCTTCTTGTTTCTTCTTCATCATGATTGATCTAATACCCACATCAATCTTTGTTAGAATTAATGTTTTAAGCTTTTGTTTTTAGATTGAACAATATGTATATTTGTATTTATGCTTGTAAAGTATGCGTATACATTCTGTATTTTGGCTAAGCCTGGAACTTTAGAATGGGCTTGGGCCAATTGGGTCATATCGGTCAGTTTTGACCCGTTGTGACTCTAGGGATAGGATACGCCCCTAGAATTTCATGAAGCGTGATAACTGCCTCTCAAGGCACCGTTTCATAAAGTATATAATGTTAGGGGCTGTATAAACTTTGTATCATTCTATATCTATTAATCAAAAGTATATTGTTTATGCATCTTTGTTGTTTCTGCACATTATACGCATTGCCAAACACCCCTATAACTTTCTGCACAGTCAAAACCAAACACTCATGTCGAAATACAATCGATTTGCAAACCACACTTGGCCACAAGAATCCTATTTATATCAATCTTGACCATTGCAGATAAATTGCTTATTGTAAACAACATAACCTCGCTTATACATGTCAAACTAGATGTTGACAAACTTAACTATTATTTTTTTAAGAATATATGTGAAGGTTTTGAGGTTCTTAAATCTTAACCATCTAAAAAGTGAATCCGCCAGTAGGGCTGGTTATTGCTGCTCCTCCTTCTGTTCACTCGTTGAAAGTTGACTCAATTGTGACTCATGGATCTTTTTTACTCTTTAATGCTCTTCAAGAACGCCTTCTTGTGACGAATCCCAAAACTGCTAAGGGTGTTTGAGATCATATTGAGAATAATTTTCTTGACAAGGGTGAATCACAAATGCTACAACTTGGTGACCTAATCGTGAATGCATACTTTATAAAGATCGAATCCATCACCATCATATTGACTAGTCTTGGATCTCTCATTAGCAATGATAATGTTGTCACCTATGCTCTTAATGGGTTATGTGATAAATATTATCATGTTGTGGGCATTTTTGCACATAGGGTTCCTTTCACGGATCTAAACACGGTGATATCTATAATTCCTACTGAAGATATGAGATTGAAGTCAATCCCAAGCCTCTACACCCGATGCTTCATCTTCATTTCCTACTATTCTATTGGCTAAAAGCAATAATTGACGAGGAAATGGTTGTCGTGACAATTGTACATCTCAGTGCTCATATGAGCCACGGGTTTGTCATAATTTTGCTAAAGGTTTTTGTTGATTTGGTGCTACTTGAAAATTTGTGCATGATTCTTCCACTCATGCAAAGCAGAATAGTTATTCATCCTTTTGGTCACTGCCTAATGTCCCATTGTTACTCCTATTGGACCCAGAGGGGTCTCAGAAGGGTGTGCAATAGGTGTCGTCGCACGGAGCCTCCACTTATTAGGGGCCACATTTTCATTAGTTTTCCATATAAATACGTATAATATTAAACATATATGAGTTATATAATTCAAGTTTTATATGTGGTTTGTGTTTAGTTTACAAGCATAACATGGCATTTTTGTTGTTATTGCATATGGCCACCTAAAATTACGAGACGACCTAGGACCATCTATGCAAAAAAGAATGGAGTTTGATATTACAGAGTCGGATCTTAGTTGGGTCTAAATGGGTCAAAATAATGATGCATGACCAAATTTAGGGTTTACTTTTACCTATTTTGATTGTTACATATATTTGAAATTTAAGGTTGTGGAATTGGGAATTAAAGTTTTGGTGAGAATTGGGGGGAAAACATAATTGGTAAAATGTTTATTGACCTTTGTTAGGTCAAAGTCTTTTAATAGGGTTTTAATAAATAAAAAATTATTTATTAAGTTTTTTATTCACTCGTACAATAGTAACCGGTTGCAACCTAAAAGGGATATAATCTATTATGTTATATCATTGTGACATACTTATTTTTTGTTTTATGTTTTTGTGTGCTATCACTTGCCATAGTAAATTTGTTGTTTAACATGTGAAACCTTTTGTCTGACATTGTGTCCTTTACTACAACTGGAATTCAAAATACAGTTTGAAGTCAAGTAAGTTGAGGTAAAAAAGTTCATCTAACATAGTTGACTTTGTAAAAAGTCAAACTATGTTCTTTTGGAAAAGAAGGTGGAAATTTGATATTAGTTTGCATATTATCATGTTATTAAACTCAGTAAAGGTTTCATTAGTGAGAGTATTATTTTATCATAAACACTATAATAAAATGGGTGAGAAATGAATAAAAGGAAAGAGTAGAAGGACCAATTATGTCATACCTCCGCTATACTAAGTGGGGTGATTAAACTTTGAAGGTAAACACTACACATTATAGTCAACTCATTTGGTCTTCAAATGTTAAGTTTGAGTTATTATTAGTTTATGTTGGAGGTCAGTTTTGCAGTTATTGGTGGTGGTTGATCAAACATGACCTTAAAATAGGTCAATTATTATTCGGGTCATACTTGGGTTGTAACTTGTAAGCAGGGGCGGACCCAGGACTATAAATCATTAGATGCATAAATTGTTTTTACGCGTACAAGAAAAATATAAACACAAAAAAATGTATGATTTTATTAAAATTAATAAATAAATTTAAAAGACATGTATTTGTGTAACACAAAATTTCAAGACTAGATTCATTTCCAAAAGAAATTGAGATTTTTAACAAAAATTTACAAAATGGCAACAAACATCCATCGAGTTTGCGAAAACCCCCTAGGTTCGCCCCTGCTTGTAAGTGGGTCAAGAAGATGACCCGAGAGAAAAATGAAGTTAGTATTTTATTGAAGTTTTGGTTTTTCACACTTTGGCCACAAGTACTAAAAGGGGTAAGAAATGAAGAAAAGAAAAGAGCTAAAGGACCTCTTATGTCATATACCTCCAAATTCATTACAAATGGATTTAATTAAACCCTTAAGCCCTCAAACAAGTTTGAATATTTGTTAGGCATAATAATTATTGAAGGTCAAATAATTGGTCATAGGCTATAACTACTGATGGTTTAATTACTGAATCCTTAATTAATTGCCACACTACCACAAGGATTTCGAAAAACCCCCAAAATGTGGTTTGTTTGTTTTTGGTAGAAGAAAGCGGGTCAAAATGATGACCCGGTAAAAAAGTGGTTACTTTGTTAAATTTCATTTAAATGGAATGAACAAATTAGCTGTTTTAATGGGAAGAGGGTTCAAGCGGATGGTCATTTGTTCACAAATGGCGATGGGTGGATTTGGAATTGGGTTCGGTTGTTGTTGATGATCTGATGATATCGAGGATTTTTCGTCACCCGAGGATAATAATAATGCTAAAGGTAAATGATACTATTTTTTGGGATGTTTTATTGAGCTTCTTTGTTTATCTTATTATTGCGTTTTTATCTCTTTTTAAGGGTGTTTGGGATTGCTTATTATTTGACTTTGTGAGTGAATTAGCAAATATAAAAGTTTTGCTTAGCAAATTAGTAGCAGTTTTTCGTAGGTACCCTTTAGTTGTGCTACTGTTTCTTTGGTAATGTTGATTATCAGTGAAGTTTAATGGTGAAGTAATCCGAATCAGATTGTATGAATCAGCGACTTTGAAATAGTTTGTCTAAAAATGATATCAATCAGTTATCAGGTATTAAGAGTAGTCACTAATGCCTTTTTTAGTACGTTCAATTTGATTTCATAAAGAGAACAACAACGTTTGTGATTCTGCATTCTTATCAGGATGAGTTTGGCAGCCAATTACATTATTTTGAACTCTAATAGTAACGAAAGCTGGAATTAGTTACTGTATGTTGTGGGTGGATAGGGGGTTGTCGGGTTCGGCTACGGTAGATTTGGATTTGGGTTTTGGTTCTGGTAAGAGTACAGTGGATTGATTGGGTTCAGTTGTTTGGCTAAGGGTAAATGATACAATTTTTGTTTAATGTGATTGTTTATTAGAGTTGCTTTGTTAGTTATGAACTTATGATATGATACAGATCAGGGGATGTTTGGGATTCTTTTATTCATCTTGTTTGTTTATCTCATTATTGCTTTTTTTTTTATCTAGTTTTGAAGGATTGCTTAGCCAAACTGCTTATATGATCTCGTGAGCGAATTAGCAAATATAACAAGCCAATTAACAGTTTTTCATAGGCACCCATTAGTTGTGCTAGTTTTACTTTGGTAATGCTGATTATCAATCGGTATAAGTTTCAGAATCACAATTGAGTATATGTTTGGTATAAGTTTCGGAATCACGATCGGTATATGTTTCATTGTAGGGTAGAATGATTACATGGAATGGATCTAAACCAACCTCTTGTGAGTGATATGGAGTATGGAAATTATTAAGGAATGAGTCCATAACGTGAAACCCATATATGTCAACCAAACATGTACAATCACAGTCATCATCCTTCCCTCATTCCCATACCTCCCAACCAAACGCACCCAATGGTAAAGTAATCGGAATCAGTGTGAGTAAGCAAAGACTTTGAAATACTTTGTCTAAATATTATAGTATGATCACAATCAGTTCCAGACACTAAGATTAACTGATTATTTGCCGTTTCAAAACGATATTAAGAGCAATCCTAAACACCACTAATGCTTTTTTCAGTAGGTTCAATTTGATTTCATAAAGAGAATAACAACGTTTGTGATTCTGTTTTTCTTATCGGGGGCAGCCAATAATATTATTTTGAACTCTAATAATACAATAAACTGGACGTTAATCTGTATGTTGTGGGTGGTAGACTGATAGGACTTACGAGTAACCGTTGATAACTTCATTGTGTCTATTGTGTAATATATTTAGTTAATCTTATGATAATGTAGCAAGTCTGGTGTATATAGGGAATTGGTGCCGTTGGGCACTTGGGCTACAGCTTACAACCCCTTTGGACGGTTACCAATGATTTTTCATATCCGAATAAGGAAATGAGATCGTGTTTATTAACAGGGGATATTTCATGTAATCCATCATCCCACTTTGTAACTCATTACTGTATTTAGCACAGACATAAACGCTTAAATATGCAGCAATTTTATGATTTATAAGATTCCATAAACTAATTTGCAGTCAGACGTATCTTAAACCAGTGTGCTAATTACTCTCACGTGCGCTTGTTTATCATTCCCATATTCACTGGTTGTTATTATTGCTAAATGCAGATGGGACTATTCCAACACAACACTATTCAGTAACAGTTCCAAATTCCCGCTTACCGGACTAGGTGTTTTGACCAGAGAATCTGGACAAAGAAAGCAAAATCTCTCAAATGTCTCAAACGCGCCAGAATCTGTAATTACAAACTGCAGCAGACAACAGTTTCCAAAGTTAACTGTCAGTCCTCTTAGAAAGTTTCAGCTGATTGATTCTGACATTCCTTCTATCAGTAAAGTTGCTACCAACAAGACCTGCAATAAGTCAGAACCTTTTGAATAGGGCTCAATCTGTAGTTTTAAATCAGCCGAGAAAATTAAGTGAATCACTCGATGCTTCAGCCAAAAAAGATTTATGGGAAGATTTTAGACACTAGAAGAGTTTCCATATCCTGACACCTGCATTGGATGAGGTCTGTGACGAATATTTTAGTTCCATGAAAGAAAGGGTAAAGTTCAGAGTTATATTGGAAAAAGTAGCCATAAAAGTCATGTTATGGATAGAGTAATAGGTTTAGGTGACCTAGCCCGCCAACTCATCAGTATTTTTTCTATGATGATTTGAGGGTCCAAGAGCTAGTTCGAACTAGTTTGTGCATTTTTTTCCCGTTAAACGCAGAAAATAGAGGTTCTGAGCAGCCCAGTACATCAAATATCGATTACATGTAAGTTAATTCTGCTATTTTACTGATAGTTTTTCGCAGGATTAATTTCATAAAAGATGGTTGTATGTGAATGAATGTATAAAGTCCGATATAATTTCTTATGCTGTCTTTCTTGTGTTTCTAGGGGCCAATTCAGCAGTGGCGACAAAACAAAACAAGCTGCTAGAAGTAATAAAGCTGAGACAAGCTCATCAAGGAAAAATTCAGAAATATCAAAAACTCAAGAAACGTCACAAGGTTTCACGAATCCTGAGGTTAATACTGCAAAAGGGATCACAAAAGATGCTGGCAAAAGAAGGGTTCAAGCAAATGGTCAAGGGACGGGGCATTGGTTCACAAATGGCGATGGGAAGAGGGTAAGTTGGAAACTTCTTGTTCTGTTATTGTAGTCATTTCAAATCTAGAAACTGTTCAGACTTCAGACCAAATACGGGTCGGGTTTGGGTTCGGATTGGCATATCAGAACACCTTAGCCTGAGCACGACATGTTTAAGTAGTTAGGTGACTTAGGTGAGTTATGCCAATCCTAATGTGTTTACACCTAACGCCAACATCGCCTATTCTAAACTGATGGGTGGGTCGACTTATAATCTGTTTAACCCTTTATAAAAATAATTTATCATGACCATTAAAAAAACTCAAATGGGTTGGTGGATCAACCTGTTTAACAATTGACACTGGTAGCTTCAGAAGTGCTGGTGAATTTTTCTAAGGCTGCTCGGTACTGCTTAACACAGGATATAAAGCAGAAGCTTTTTATAAAATTTAGCTTGTAGTCCAGATCTTTTTAACTAATAAACATATTTTAGACCTGAATTTAGTGTTTGTAAATGAAAATTTGAAGCTTTTTATGAACTCTTACATTTATAACTGGATATCATATAGGTAGAAGTGAGTTTGAGCCTAAATTAAGATTGCTTTAGGTTACAAATACAAGCTTTACTTTTTGAATATTATGTATAATTAGAAGTTAGATGAGTTACTTAATAAATAGTCAAAGTAATTGACTTTTTTAGAAAGTCAACTGCGTTTTTTATGAAAATGTTAGGACTTGGATATGAAGTTGAAGATCATGTACAAATGAATATATGAGGATTTTGCAAGTGATGTATGATCATACACAAAAGTATTAATATATGCTCTTTGGGTTAAAATCATCAAAAACAATTTGACTTTTTTAGTCAAAGTATTGACTTTCATCAAATTTACTAATTTTTATTCATTGTAATGAACATGTAGTGTTGAAGGGCCTCTTATGACAAAATCACTATATTTGTAATAATCACCCTTGGTATTTACTTGGGTCAAAACCGGGGGTCAAGAAGATGACCTATGAAAAAACTGAAGTTTTGCTTTTTTACATTTTGACCACATAGATTTAAAACAGTACAGTTTATTTTAAAGTTAGTTTTGCCAACTATACTTGAAGCAACCCAACAACATTTTAAATATGGATTTAGCCAATGTCTACTCTCAAATATATGTGTTAGTTTTATGGCCAAATATCTGACAAATCACAAAAAATACCTCATTCAAATCAAGTTCACACTACTTTGATTAATTTATTCGAAATGTAGATCAAAATGATATACTCGTATAAGACATGACTAGAAGTTTTGCTTTTTTCGGTCAACCCGAATATGCACAATATGATATACTTTGATCTATTTCTAATATGTTTACGGATGTTATGTGAACATATGGCATTAGTGTTTGCAATGGAAAAATGTGTGTGTATGTCGAAGTAAAACATGATGTTTGATTAAGTGAATACCCCTAGTAAAAGTGGTGCAAGGAAAGAGTTGAAGGGTTTGTCATGCCATTACCCTTAATTCATGAACATTGATTTTTATTCTCGAAAACCATAGGGAGACAAAAGGTAGATCAAGAAATATTTTGTCAAACGATAGGTAGTTATGGATCTTCAAATCAACCAAAAGGAGCATGAAGACACAAATGAAGTTAAAATCATTGTTGTACATTTGGTTGATAGTTTAATCGTGCTTAGTTTGTAGAACCTAGTTTAAGCTTATTCTTCTTAATGTAATATCATTAGTGTCATATTTGATGATCTATACAAGTCCACATTTGATGTGATTTTGTAAAAAAAAACAAATTAGAATTTAATATGTATTATGGAGTCGGATCTTAGTTGGGTCGTAATTGGGTCAAAATAATGTTGCATTATCAAATTGAAGAAGGATTTCAACAGTTTGATCATAAGACGTTGTTCATATATAAGTCAAGAAATATCACATTTGTAGCATTAATCGGGTTGGGTTTAGGTTCATTCGGGTGCGGGTCAACCCGAATATGCACAACATGATAACTTTTTTTTTGACTAATAATGTAAGTTTATAAGAATAAGTTACAAGAAGTATATTAAAAAATTATAAAAAATCTTACCCGGATGAATCAGATTAACACGGACCCGATCAGACAAAGATATTTAACCTGACACTCAACCCTTTTAGTATTCGGATTATGGGTCAACCGCATAAAATTTCTAACCTGATTAACTTGACCCGAATAGTTTTATAAACTCGACCAGAATAGTTTCAATTGGGTCTGGCTCGGGTCGGCTTTTTAACACCCCTACAATGATATCATAGTATTCGTTTTCATTATCATTATCTAAGTCGATGAATTAAATAATAATACCATTTTTTAACTTGATTAACCCAAGTCGATGAATTAAATAATAATACCATTTTTTAACTTGATTAACCCAGTTGATAAAATGATCTCAATGTTCTTTAATTCTTTGCTTGTTTTCATTGTTTTTAGTTCCCAAATAGTCAGATTTTTTTGAAAGAAGTTTGATTAGATCCACTCTCAAGTAACATAGTTCATTTGACATCATATATTTGCGTAATAGTTTCCTGGTACTAGAATTGTTAATTGTAGAGGATATTTGAAGGTTTCATTTAAAAGCATATGTATCTACCAAAATGTGTAGTGAAAGACTTTCATAAATGCTAGCTACCAAATGTTTTTAAATGCTTACTACCATGTTGAAAAACTGTAAAACCTTATAGATACTAGAAATAGGGGTCTCAAGAATATTCAAACCCGAGCAACTCGGCTAACCTTAACTCTTATTAAGATTGGGTTTCGAGAGAAAGTTTAATCTCTATTTTGGTTTCGTGCTGCCACGAAAACCGAAACTCTTAGTATGCTCGAGTTTATGTAAATTGTTTATTCTCCGAAACCCAAATAATAATCCCGACTATATGCATGCTTCTAAATCCTGATCATATGTAAACTTTGAGACTATATATATAGATACTCCTGATCATAAAATATAGGATTAACTAAAGAGCCAAATTTAGAAACTAAAAAAAATTTCTTTAAAAAAAGTACAATACAGATTTCATGAGAAGGAACCTACTGCACCAAGAAACCACATGACAATTGCAATAACTTTTCCTTTCATATTCTCAAAAGAAGATATTAGTGTATTGTCACATCATGTTCCCCATCCCAAACCATGTTAAAATATCACTAGTACGACTCAGTGACTCACATATGCACTTATTTTCATCAAAAACACGTTTTTCACCATAGTTCATCTCTTTAACTTTCAAAATCTTGAACCCTGCTTTCATTCATGGCGTCCACTTCCAGTTCATTGATTCAAAACAGCTTCAAGTATGACGTTTTTTTGAGCTTTAGAGGTGGTGACACCCGTAACAATTTCGTTGGCCATCTTTATGAAGCTCTTCAGCGCAATTGCATTGAAACGTATAAGGATGATGAGAAAATCGAGCAAGGAAAACCGATCAAGGACCAGCTCTTCAAATCCATTGAGGACTCAAGGTTTTACATTATTGTTTTCTCCAAGACTTATGCATCTTCATCTTGGTGCCTAGATGAGCTTGTCAAGATTATGGAATGTAAGAAGACGACCGACCAGAATGTTTATCCTCTCTTTTTTGATGTGGAGCCCACTGAAGTCCGCTATCAAAGTGGGGCTGTTAAAGAAGCCTTTGCCGAACACGAAAAGAAGGAAGCTGCTGGAAAATGGAGAGAGGCTATGAAAGAAGCATCGAATCTGGCTGGGTGGGAGTTGAAGGCAACAGCTAACGGGTAATTAGATTTCATTCAATTTTTATCATGATAACTACATTTATATAAATGTTAATTCTTTTATGTTATAAATCCTCACTGTTTATGTGCGCTTTGAGCAAGCTAATAATATAAACTTTAATTAATGATACAGGGATGAATCTAAACTGATCCAAATAATTGTTGATGTTATTTTCAACAAGAAATATTCCACTCTTTCGAACACAGATGGAAACTTAGTGGGTATGGAGACCCGAATCAGAGATGTTCTTTCATCTTTAGATATTGGCACCGAAGATGTTCGCATGATCGGAATCAAGGGGATGGGAGGTGGGGGGAAGACAACTCTAGCCAGAGCTGTCTATGATCAAATTTCTAATCATTTCGAAGGAAAAAGCTTTGTTGATAATGTAAGGGAAGTTTCAAAGCCTTCTTTGTCCGGTTTAAAGAAGCTTCAAAAACGGATACTAAAAGATGTGTTAAATAAACAAGACATCACTTTTAGTAGTGTTCATGACGGGAAAAGCATGTTGAAAGACATGATGAGTCGTAGAAAGACACTTGTTGTTTTAGATGATGTTGATCGTATAGACCAGCTTGAGGCGTTAGCAGGCGAGCCTGACTGGTTTAAAGCGGGAAGTAGAATCATCATTACCACAAGAGATGAGCAAGTGTTGTTAGCCCACCGGGTGAACTTCGTTCATGACGTCAATCTGTTGTCATCTATGGAAGCAATTTGCCTCTTCAGTAGGTATGCATTTAAAAGAGACATTCCAACTCAAGGGTACGAAAAGCTATCAAGAGAAGTTGTACAATATGCTCATGGTCTTCCCTTAACGATCAAAGTTTTGGGTTCATTTCTTTGTGGTCAAAGGGAGAATTTTTGGACAGCGACCATTGAAAGACTAAAAACAATTCCATTTAAGGATACTATGGATAGATTGGAAATAAGCTTTGATGGTCTAGAGAAGGATTACAAAGAAATATTCTTAGATGTTGCATGCATACTAAAAGGTTGGCGCAAAAAAGATGCAATTAGAGTGCTTGAAAGCTGTGGATTTCATACTGAAGTTGGTTTAAGAGTTCTTGAGCAGAAATCTCTTATAACTTATAATGAAGATGAGGAATTGTGGATGCATGATCATTTAGAAGAAATGGGTTGGAATATTGTTCGTCGGTCACACCCCGATGAACCTCAAAGACATAGCCGATTGTGGGTTAAAAAGGAAATCGAGTATATATTGACTAATGACCTGGTAAGAATTAAGTTATGATTTAATAAAACTGAGAGTTAACTACATTTTTTTCCTTGTGGCTTGCTAGATATTTCATTTTTGCTCTTGTAGTTTAAAAAGTTTTGGGTTTGGTTTAAAATGAAACATTCGTCACGGGTTTGGTCCAAATTTCCTAACTCTGTTAGTTTGACCATATTTGACCGTTTAATAAAAGGATATTATTTTCTTTTTAAGTAATATATTTGACCGTCACTTTTCTTATAAAAAACACATAACAAGTTTTCCCCAAATTCACTTTCTCTCTCTAGTAATTACTCAAAAATTCATTAATTCAAATTGAATTATCATTCAATTCGCTTTATATCATCTTCATTCACCTTCAATTTGATCATGTTTTTAGTGATTTTGGGTGTTTTGAAATTTAGGGTTCCGACAAAAATTAAGGGGTTTTATTTTTTTTGATTTCAGGGTACCCAAGCAACTAAATGTTTATACTTCGAGTCACCTGGTTTCAGTGCTGAAATTGCAGCAAAAGGTCTAGCAAAAATGAAGGATCTTAGATTTGTTTATATGAATCTCTCTAAGGATTATTATACTGAGAGTAATATTGTTCAATTTGATAAAGTTAGCAAATACCTTCCAAGTTCCTTACGATTTATGAGTTGGTGGGGTTTTCCTTTTTCGAGTTTACCGAATACATTTCAAGGAGAATATCTTGTTGATCTTGAAATATATGATAGCAATATTGTTCAACTTTGGGAAGATGGAGAAGAAAAGGTAGAATAATGGTTAAATTGTTGTTTTTCATGATTCATTATGATCCTATATTTAATATCTATTGGTTTGTCATTGCACCTATATTAATTATTTTTTGTACTTATGTTAGGTTCTTCATAAGCTAAGGTTCCTCGCCTTCTATAGTTCAAAGTTGAGGACCTTTGACCTTAGGTTGGCTCCAAATCTTGAGCAGTTGACTATTTACGATTGTTGGGATTTCGTAGAGCTTCATATACCTACTCCTCATCTAAAGCTCGAACATCTTGACCTTACTGATTCAAATTTGAAGACCCTTCACCTCAAGAACACTCCGAATCTTGAGAAGCTAATACTCGAAGGGTGTAATGATCTGGTAGAACTTCAAATGCCCGTTGGAAATATAAAGCTCGAAGAGCTCAACCTCCGTCATTCAAAGTTGAGGATCCTTGACCTTGGGCTGACTCCAAATCTCAAAAGGTTAAATCTTGAAAATAGTTATGATTTGGTGGAAATTAATGCTCCCATTGGATGTCTGAAAAAGCTTGACTTCTTAGACTTAAGTGGTTGTGGGAGGTTTAAGTCTTTTGTGTTTGACAAATGGCATCAACCAGCTGAGGCTGGTTCTTTATCTGAGTTACATCTGATTGCAGAACCCATAGATGTTTGCCTATTGCACTCCGAGAATGATTCTCCAAAGTTTCAGTTATCATGTTATGATAAAGAAGATCCAGATTCATCTTTTGGAAATCTTGAAAGGCTTATTTCCATAGGTCTGTGTGCTTGTACAAACCTTGAGAGTTTTTCAAGAAGCCTTTGTGGATTACAATGTTTAGCAAAGCTTACACTTGAAGGCAGTATTCCAGAAGTACCCCGGGACCTTGATCAGTTAGAATGTTTAGTGAAGCTAACTTTTTTATCTGCAAAGATTAAATATTTTCCAGATAGCATTTGTAAGTTGAAACATCTCAAGTCTTTCAAAATCAAATCTTGTTGGCTTCTTGAGAAGTTACCTGAAGATATTGGCAGATTAGAATCTTTAGAGAAGCTAATCTTAACCGATTGTGAACTTTTACAAGATATTCCAAAAAGCATTTGTAAGATGAAATGTATAAACAAGTTACGGCTCCGCGGTTGTATTCGAGTTGTTGAATTGCCTGAGGATATTGGATGCTTAGAAGGTTTGAAAGAGTTAAACATAGTAGGTACAGGCATAACACGTCTTCCACAGAGCATTTTCCAGTTGAGAGGTCTGTGTATTTTTGTTGGGTCGATGCAGCTTCTTGATACATCTGGTTTATTAATCAAGAGACGGAGAACCTATTATGATGATGATGATGAAATAGTCTGCTACATATAACCCTTACTAACACATGCCAAAGGAGCCAATACATGAAGAGCTATTTTAACAGGTACTTTAGTTTGAAATTTTAAGCTGATTATGGAAATATTCATTGTTTCTGCAATTTATGTGTTTTACTATGATTCTAACAATCCAATTTCTGCTATTAGGAGATCATTCGTCAATCAGCGCATAACAGTTAGTCAAGTGAAATCTGATCGGGTAAGTCATTAAGCAATTTTTCAACTCAAATGGTTTTCTAGATTTTATGTTTTTTTTAATATTTTGTTTCAACTTGATCTTTCAATGTTCGGTTTGCAGGAAACAATTGCCACTCAGCTCATATCTCTCCGCGTCTATTCTCAGGTGCATTGAAATCAATTGTAGTGATTTTGGCTCAATCCATTTCGGTCATTGATAGTTATCTTTGGTACACTCCCAAAGTACGATTGTTTGTAAAGAAGTGTTTCAAAGTATGATTGTCATTTTACCTTACAGTATTAGCACTTTTTTGTTGTATACACTGTTAGCTCAAATCTATAATCCCAAGTTCCCAACTTGGATGCTGTACTAGTACTCATTACTTTAAATAAAAAAAGAATGTGAACTTTATTTTAAATAAACGCAGTTGACTTGTTCAGTAAGTCAAACTGATGAAAATGGTGGGACTATGATAAAAGTTTGAGATGATCATGCTAAAAATAAACTTAAGAAAGTGTTAATAGTGATGTAATATCATATAATAAGATTTTGATTCACATAAATAAGCTCTACATGTGGATGGAATCATCAAGCATAAACTATTTGACTTTTGAGTCAAACTACTGGCTTTCATCAAATTTAACTGAGGTTTTCATAGAATTGTATGGACGCACATATTTTAGTGATAAGAAATTATGAGATCATGTACTGTTTTTAGTTTTGAAAGGCATTGAGTAGTCATATTGTGTCTTTGTCATGGTTGAGCTACAAACCGTGAATGTTAAGTTTCAGTTTATACTTTTTAATTGGTTTATACTAGATTATTCAAGAGCTTGTTCAAACTCATTTGTGCAATTTTTTCCATTGAATACAGAAGATAGGTTCTTATCAGCCCAGTACATTAAATATCGATTACATGTAAGTTAGTTCTATCATATTATCGATAGCTTTTAAGGGGTTTTATGCAAATAGCTCTTCCATAATTCGTTTTTGTATTTCTTTTTATTTTTAGGGGTCAATTTAGCAGTGGTGACAAAACTAAACAAGCTACTAGAACTAGTAAAGCTGAGACAAGCTCCTCAAGGAAAAATTCAAGAAAATCAAAGACTCAAGAAACATCACAAGGTTTCATCAATCTGAAAGCTGATACCGTGTAAGGGATCACAAAAGATGCTGGCAAGAGAAGGGTTCAAGCTGATGGTCAAGGTTTCTGGGCATTGGTTCACAAATGGCTATGGGAAGAGGGTAAGTTGGAAAGTTCTTGTTCTGTTATAGTACTCATTTCTAATCAAGAAACTGATATCTCTCTGAGTTTGAATTCTTTGTTATAGTAGTCATTTTGAAATTAAGAAACTGCTAGAACCAAATTCAGGTCAGGTTTGGGTTTGGATGGGGATGTCAGAATGCCTTAACCCGAGCAAGACATCTTTAAGTAGTTAGGTCAGTTATAATCCTAAGTTCCTAACCCGCCTACACATAACACAAACATCGCCTATTCAACCTGCTTTTCTAAACTTGTGGATGGGTCGACTTTTTTAACCCGTTAAACCCATTATAAACACAATTTATCTAAAATAAAAAAAACTCAAACGGGTTACTGATTAGACCAGACCCTACCCGTTTATTTCCATGTTGGTTTTGGGTCGTGTTTTGCGTTAGGAATTGCCACCCCTACTTTTTGATGGCATCTCTTTATGTGTTGTATGATATAAATAGAATTTTCTTATACTTTTCAGGTTTATGTGGCTAAAAATGGGCAAGAGATGACCGGCAAAGCTGCTTACATTCACTATAAAAGGTACTTCTGCTCAATTATATATATCTCCCAACTTTCTCACCTTGTTTTGCTTTATAATTGATAAAGTTTGTTTTAAACTTTTATTTTTTGCGTGTAAATATGATTTGAGATAAATTGTTTATTTTGTCTTATAGCAATCTGTTTTCAACTTTCATTCATTTAAATCCGTTGTTTTGACAGGAGAGGGGAGGAGGATCTAACAATAAAAAGGCGAAGAAAACTTTCACCAAGAAGAAATGAGTGTTGATTATGTGGCTTGTTTGTTAAATTTTTTTATTAAGTCATATTTAATTAAAAAATGACTTAATGCAGACAACTTCAATTTTATTACTTAATATTTTCATTTATCTTTCTCTATTAAGTCACAAACAAACAGTTTTCATATGACTTAATTAATTCAGTTTTTTTTCATATTAAGTCAAAATCAAACACCCCCAAAGAATTTGGATGGGATTGCTCAAATACAGTTGACACTAGTCGCTTCAGAAGTGTTGGTGAAATTTTTGATTATGCTCGGTGCCGGAAAATAAAGAACATAAAGCGGAAGCTTTTTGAACTATAACTTGTAGTATGGACCTTTTTTTTACTAATAAACATATTTTAGATCTAAATTTTAGTGTTTCTAAATGAGAAGTTGAAGCTTTTAAGAACTCTTTGGATATCATATTGGTAGAGTAGTGAGTTTGAGCCTAAATGTTAGTTTGAGCCTAAAGTAGGATTGTTTTAGGTTACGAATATATGTTTTACTTTATTGAATATATGTCTAATTAGATGTTAGGGGTGTTTGTTTAAGCTTATAAGACATAAGCCGTGTTCGGCTTATATGACATAAGCCACAATTTTGTGGCTTACTTTGACACTTACGGGCTTATATAACATTGACAATGTTATATAAGCCCGTAAGTGACAAATAAGCTACAAAATTGTGGCTTATGTTATATAAGCCGAACTCATATAAGCTAATAAGCCCATACATAAGCCGAAACAAACACCCCCTTAGACTAGTTAATTATTAGAGTACAGTCAAAATAATTGACTTTTTTAGAAAGTCAACTGTGTTTTTGATGAAAATTATGGGAATTTGATATGATCATATGAAGATGGAAATGATCATGTACAAATGATTCTATATTCTACACAAGAGTGTATCGTTTTATGCTCTTTGGGTTGAAATCATAAAGAACAAAACCATTTGACTTTTTTTAGTTAAAGTATTGACTTTCATCAAATTTAATGATTTTTTTATTCAAATGTAACGAACATAGAGTGTTTGTTATTGCTGGTATTGTCAAATAAAAAAAGAAAGTTGAAGGGCATGTTATGACAATACTATATAAATATTTTTTTGAAGAATGGAGTTATGATTTCATTGCATGTTGATTTTAGTAAGAAAATGGAGCTTGATTTTATATGTTTATGGATAAACCATGAAAAAAAAACCGGGTCAAGAAGATAAACCATGAAAAAAAAACCGAAGTTTTGCTTTTTCACAGATTGGCCACACAGGTTTTAAACATTTAAGTTTATTTCAAAGTCTGTTTTTCCGGTTATACCTGAAGCTCTTAACCATTTGTTAAAAAACCTATTTAGCGACTGTGTACACTCAAATATAAGAGTTAGTTTTGTAGTGAAATACGTGACAAATCACAGATATACATTAGTTACATCAAGATAGAACTACTCTGATGTTAATCTGAGTTGATTAACATGTTGGGAAGGTAGATAAATATGATATACTTGTATAAGTTATGTTTGCGGACGTTATATGAACGCATCTGGCATTAGTCTTTGCAATGGAAATGCGTGTGTGTATGTCGAAGTAAAATATATGATGTTGATTAAATGAAGAGCCTTGGAACAATATTGCCAACTTTTTCTTTATCATTGTTGACAAGCGAAGTACATTTTTACACGGGGGGAAATTATGTTATATGCACAAGGTGACGTTTAAAAGGAAAAATCTCTTATTGTGTGTAAACTAACTACAGTACTTCTCTTATTGTATGTATACTATTACTTTTGTGTATTTGCCTTCATTTAAAAAAAGAAGAAAAAGTTGAAGGGCTTGTCATGCCATTACCCTTAATTCGTCACCGTCGATTTTTATTCTCAAAAATCATAGGGAGACAAAAGGTCGATCAAGATTTCATGGAGTTATGGATCATCAAATTAACCAAAAGGTGCATGAAGAAACAATTGAGGGTAAATCATTGTTGTACGTTTGGTTGGTAGTTTAATCTTGCTTAGTTTGTTTTGTAGAACCTAGTTTAAGCTTAAACTTCGTTAATGCAAAATCACTGGTCTACGTATTTGATGATCTATACAAGGTTATGTTAGTGGGTTATTATTATTAGATTAGAATTGCATTAAGCCTATTGTATTCTTATAAGTAGGCCTATCCCGTTTCATAGTTCTTTATATTGTATGAACACTTTCAAAATTATTCAAAAAACACACTTACAATAAGAGGTGAGATCAATAGAAAACAAATCTAATCTAAAGAACAAACCATAAGATCTCAACCATCCATCTTCTTTTCATCTAATAGATGAGATGAAAGCAAAAATTTAGAAAGAAAGGTTAGAAATGTAATTCTATAAAAACCCACTTTTCACCATTTTTTTAAAAACAACATATTTTTGCAAACGGTAAATAACCGAATAGTTGAACAAACCTAACCCAAGGAATTCGAAAATGTGGTTTGTTTTGGGTAGAAAGCGGGTCAGAAGGGTAACCCTGTTAAAAAGTGGTTATTTTATTAAAGTTTTATTTCTTCACACTTTGCCCACAAGGTTTCAAATAAAATGTTTATTTATTTGCACTTTTGCCACAAGGATTATGAAAACTTGTAAAATTCTGTCTAAGAATAACATAGCTAATATTTTTACAAAAGGTCTGAGTTGTGCAGATCACAAAAGGTTGTGTGGTTTGTTGAAACCGGTGGATGTATTCAGGGTTATCTTAAGGGGGTGTATTGAGAATATCTAAGCTAAACTTGGATTATGTAAGTCCAGGGGGTGTAACTGACATTACTGTATAGTTGTTTTCTAGTGTTTCTTTGTTGTGTACATACTTCAAGATGGTTAAGGTGTTAGAAATGCAATTTAATAAGATATGATTACAAGAGTCTGGATGTTAATGAGCTTTATGTCAACGTATTTGGCATTAGAGTATGCAATGGGGAATTTATGTTCATGTCGAAGTAAAATATGATGATGATCAATCCAAGAATTTTCGAGTACAGACTTCTTCGAATAATAGACTATGACTAACCACTATATTTCTTAATCATTAGTGACACGAATATTTGCCAATATATTTGTGGGGAGACTGAGAAGAACAGGCACAAGTTGAAGTCCGGATCAAGAAGGTGCTTGAGGTTAGTTTATCTTTATATCTAAGAAGTATTATTTTTCATGAATTGTACAGTAGTACATAAAGTTATTTGATTGAATTTTGTAAATCAAAGGCTTGCATGTGATGTGTAAAGTTCATATGAAATATTTTCATGATTTTATGTGTGTCGTAATCACGACGAAAGGAATCTTAGTCATGCTTTTTTAATATGGTCTTTTTCTTTGTAATTTCCTTTAGCAAAAGGAGTCATTTGTTATCCCCACCACATTCCAATGTTTTCAAATGAACATATCTTGTTCACACTTATAACCACATTCCAATTTGAGTGTGTGCGGTGGAAAATCTAGTGGATTGGTCCGATAAAAGGTCAAGAACCATGATTAAAAAATAGAGAATCCAACGATCATCACTTGTTGGAATATATATAATGGTTCAGAAAGTTACTTAATTATAAACCTAGAATAATGTTATCTGTAGGGAAAAAAGTGATGAGTTTTTGAACCATCATTTTCTATTTTTTGTACCAAGTTAATCAAATTTTATACAAAATGCCAAAGAAAAACCAGCTGCTAACCAACACGTGATTATAGACCGAAGCACCATGCATGGAAGAAAAACGCAAAACAAATGAAATCAGTCCTTTGACCACGTAAGTGATATGTCGTGATATTGTTATGATACCAGAATCTAAAAGATTCTAGTAACATGTGAGAAGAAATAATCATAAACTCGTAACATTGTGTTACGTTCTTTCATTCTTGGACTCGAATCTCAACTAAATGGTTGACTTAATAAAAAAGTCAAACTGCATCCTTTATGAAAAAAGTTTGGATACTATCATGTTTAAAATAAATAAAATTAGTATGGTTTCATAAGTAATGTAACTATCATAAACAAGTTTTAAAAGCTACCCACATCTAACCCCAACGGGCGACCCAACGGTAAGAATATCAGTCTTTAAATGAGAAGGTCAAGGGTTCGAATCCAACGGGGAGAAAATTAATCCCTTGTGGCCACGGAGGTCCACTTGCGCCAACTCTGGGCCATCCAAAACGGTAGTCGCATTGGGATTAGTCGGCTTGCAATGTCAAGTCGGAAACTTAGGTAACCAAAAACATAAAAAAAACTACCCACATCTGAAACTTGGAAGACCTGTTACAGAGATAAAAAATATATAGAAATTCATTGAGGTGAGTTCATCTTATTATCTAGTAGTATAGCTGATATCAATATACACGCTATATTCCATTCTTAACTACTTAGTGAAAGTTTAATGCATATCTGACATTCACATATGTGGATGGCAATAATACATGCAGAATAACTGTCCGTTATTTGCTAAAGTTTGAAACTTTATCATACAACACACATGGATAGGTACGTATTTCTGGTAATTAATTGTGTATATGGAAATTTTTAAATAACTAGTAATTATTAAAATATTTAGGAAAAGAATGCTTTATAACCACTACAATGGTGAATTATTAAATAAAACAAGCCTAGTCAAAAAGCATTCTTACGGGTCTTTTTTGTATGTTTGTTTGTACGAAAAGGGTCTCTTTTGTGACCCCATCTCTCATTCCAAAGTTTTTCCACACAAAAAGATCACGTTTACATTGACCATTGATCCTTCGTAGCAACATCCTTAATATAAAATAATGGATATATTTCGTTGTAATGTAATCAGCTTAGCCTAAAAAATGAATGAATTGAACAATCTGTTGGAATATTAATTCAAAAACGAGTCTTTGACTCTTTTGTGTCCCCGTCCCATTACAAAGTTTTTATAACACTACCTTAATTCTTGGTATAACCTCTTTAGGCTTATTGTTGTAGTGACAAGTTATGTATGCAATACATTTAAGCCCCTCCTAAAATTGTGAAAACAAGTTTTGTCCTACCAATATAGCACTCTGAGCTTATTCTATGTTCCTCTTCTTTTCTATTGTATATATTTTTTCAAACATTGTATATTGTAAAATGTCACAATGGTCAAACACCACAACTGTATTAGTTTACCTAATACGTCTAATTTGTTTAATTCTTATATAACTAAGTCATTGTTCTTCACTTCGGAGAGTAAATTTGGTATTTTTGGTTTCGTACACACTATTATGTACTTCGTTTCACGAACGCATTATACATGGAAGAACCATTTATATGTTGAAACGAATACTTCTTAAATGTAAACTTATAACAAGTTCTTAAATATGTATACAAAAATAACAACACTAATCAGTGTTGTAAAAATAGCCTAGGCGGGCCGATTAATCAATAAAAATATTTGAAGAAGTGGGTTTTTGTATACTTTAGGATCAATGCTCTAGACATTAAAAAATATTAATAATTTGCAAAGAGGCGAAAATAAACAAGTGGTAAGGGCCGCCAATAACGTTCTAAAATATAAGAGCCAATTCAAATATATAAAATATTTGAAATATCGTTAGTCGTCAATAGGAACATGTGGTGTAACATCATTCGTATTTGGATAAATAGACCCAAATCCCGGTTTGTGGGTTTTGGGCCTATTTATCCACTAATAATACGTACTAATTTTATTTTCTTTGAAGAATTTAAATCATTCATATTTGAAGTTAGAATATATTGTTGTTTAATTTAAAAAAAGATGTTAGTGATGGTAATTCATGTTACAAATAAATCTAATGAAGGCTTGTATAGGGGAGGGTTAATGTGAGATCAAGCTTAAAGTTGTAAAAATAAGATCAAATCTAAAAAACCACTAAAACATTTATAAATAACAATTTTAGCAATCATACACAAAAAAATTATATTTTAATATAAATTAACATTTTAGCAACTAATAACCAAATGATACATGAGTTTGGATTAGTGATACACCTGATACACATTACACTAATAAATATTCCAAACCTGATACACATTAAACTTCTAATCAAAGTGTATCACATAGGTTTCGTAAATTTTAAAAAGAAATCTATCGAAACTTTAACAATTTTAGTTGTAGTAAATAAAAAAATTATTTTTATTGTAAGGAGAGTATCTCTTGTCAAATTTTAGTTCGATCTCATTTTAACAACTTTAAGTATGATCTTATTTGATCTAGATTCGGCTTGTATAATCTATCATATATATCATAAACAAGTTCTAATTAACATGTTATGCATTCGGATGAAGTTTTAACTATCATTGATAAACTTTATGGTTAATAGTTCAATAGTTAA
This sequence comes from Chrysanthemum seticuspe, assembly GCA_019973895.1. NCBI lineage: Eukaryota > Viridiplantae > Streptophyta > Magnoliopsida > Asterales > Asteraceae > Chrysanthemum > Chrysanthemum seticuspe. Next base: position 9,589,456 of record BPTQ01000006.1, on the reverse strand, counting down.
TGTGTTATAATATCATTAAGTTAGAGTGATGAGAACGACAAGGAAATTTCCAAGATATATTTTTTTCATAAACAAATTTTTCAATGAACTTGGCTAAGAATTTTGAGGATGTTTCTTTTATCATTACATACTTTAAGACCAACCAGCTATATAGAATTTTGTAAAGTATTCTTGTATTATTGTAAATCATAAGAAAATATATTGCGTCAAATATATTGGAATTGAATGCTAAGAACCAAATGGTCCTTAATGGTACACAAAGACATTTTTTTATTTTGTACGGAGTAATATATTTTTCATTCATGTTTCCATTACATCCTACCAATTATTGGTCTCTATCAATGTTTAGAAATAGTCCACAAAATTTTCTAACATGATTAACTCTACCGAATAAATTTTCTAACATGATTAACTCGACCCGAATCTCTTTATAAACTCGACCAGAATAGTTTTATAAGGGTTTGGCTCGGGTCGGCCTTTTTAACACTAAATGATCTCATAGGATATCGTATTCTTATCATTATCTGAGTCCATGATTTAAATAATAATATCATTTTATAACTCGATTAACCCAATCGGCAAAATGATCTCAACGTTCTCTGATTCTTAGCTTGTTTTCGTTGTTCTTTAGTTCCCAAATAATCAATTTTTTTTTAAAGAAGTTTGATTATATCCACTCTCAAGTAACATAGTTCATTTGACATCATATATTTGCGTAATAGTTTCCTGGTACTAGAATTGTAAATCGTAAAGGATATTTGAAGGTTTCTTAAAAGCATATATTTGCGTAAATGTTTAGTGAAAGACTTTCATAAATGCTAGCTTACAAATGTTTTTAAATGCTTACTACCATGTCGAAAAACTATAAAAGCTTATAGATACTAGAAATAGGGGTCTCAAGAATATTCAAACCCGAGCAACTCGATTAACCTTAACTCTTATTAAGATTGGGTTTCGAGAGAAAGTTTTATCTTTATTTTGGTTTCGTGCTGCCACGAAAACCGAAACTCTTAGTAAGCTCGAATTTATGTAAATTGTTTATTCTCCAAAACCCGAATAATAATCCAGACTATATGCATGCTTCTAAATCCTGATCATAATGCATGCTTCTAATCCCGACTATATAGATACTCCTGATCATAAAATATAGGATTAACTAAAGAGCCAAATTTAGAAACTAAAAAAAAATTTCTTTAAAAAAAGTACAATACAGATTGCATGAGAAGGAACCCACCAAGAAACCACATGACAATTGCAATAACTTTTCCTTTCATATCCTCAAAAGAAGATATTACTGTATTGTCACATCATGTTCCCCATCCCAAACCATGTAAAAATATCAATAGTACTACTCATATATGCACTTATTTTCATCAAAAACACGTTTTTCACCATAGTTCATCTCTTTAACTTTCAAAATCTTGAACCCTGCTTTCATTAATGGCGTCCACTTCAAGTTCATTGATTCAAAAGAGCTTCAAGTATGATGTTTTTTTGAGCTTTAGAGGTGGTGACACCCGTAACAATTTTGTTGGCCATCTTTATGATGCTCTTCAGCGCAATTGCATTGAAACGTATAAGGATGATGAGAAAATCGAGCAAGGAAAACCGATCAAGGACCAGCTCTTCAAATCCATTGAGGACTCAAGGTTTTACATCATTGTTTTCTCCAAGACTTATGCATCTTCATCTTGGTGCCTAGATGAGCTTGTCAAGATTATGGAATGTAACAAGACGACCGAGCAGAATGCTTATCCTGTCTTTTTTGATGTGGAGCCCACTGAAGTCCGCTATCAAAGATTATGGAATGTAACAACACGAAAAGAAGGAGGCTGCTGGAAAATGGAGAGAGGCTATGAAAGAAGCATCAAATCTGGCTGGGTGGGAGTTGAAGGCCACAGCTAACGGGTAATTCAGTTTCATTCAATTTTCTTCATCATATATCTCTGTAATATTTTGCCTAATATATGTTAATCCTAATTGTTAATGTGCACTTTGAGCAAGCTAATAATATAATCTTTATTTAATGATACAGGGATGAATCTAAACTGATCCAAATAATTGTTGATGTTATTTTCAACAAGAAATGTTCCACTCTTTCGAACGCTGATGGAAAGTTAGTGGGTATGGAGACCCGAATCAGAGATGTTCTTTCATCTTTAGATATTGGCACCGAAGATGTTCGCATGATCGGAATCAAGGGGATGGGAGGTGGGGGGAAGACAACTCTAGCCAGAGCTGTTTATGATCGATTATCAACTATTTTCGAAGGAAAAAGCTTTGTTGAAAATGTAAGGGAAGTTTCACAGCCTTCTTTGTCCGGTTTAAAGAAGCTTCAAAAACGGATACTAAAAGATGTGTTAAATAAACAAGACATCACTTTTAGTAGTGTTCATGACGGGAAAAACATGTTGAAAGACATGATGAGTCGTAGAAAGACACTTGTTGTTTTAGATGATGTTGATCGTATAGAACAACTTGAGGCGTTAGCAGGCGAGCCTGAGTGGTTTAAAGCGGGAAGTAGAATCATCATTACCACAAGAGATGAGCAAGTGTTGTTAGCCCACCGGGTGAACTTCGTTCATGACGTCGATCTGCTATCATCTATGGAAGCGATTTGCCTCTTCAGTAGGTATGCATTTAAAAGAGACATTCCAACTCAAGGGTACGAAGAGCTATCAGGACAAGTTGTACAGTATGCTCATGGTCTTCCCTTAACGATCAAAGTTATGGGTTCATTTCTTTGTGGTCAAAGTGAGCCTTTTTGGATAAATGCCATTGAAAGACTAAAAACAATTCCATTTAAGGATACTATGGATAGATTGGAAATAAGTTTTGATGGTCTAGAGGATGAATTCAAAGAAATATTCTTAGATGTTGCATGCATACTAAAAGGTTGGGACAAAGAAGATGCAATTAGAGCGCTTGAAAGCCGTGGATTTTATGCTGAAGTTGGTTTAAGAGTTCTTGAGCAGAATTCTCTTATAACTATTTCAAAGAATTGGCAAGGAGCATTGTCCTTGGGGATGCATGACCATTTAGAAGAAATGGGAAGGAATATTGTTCGTCGGTCACACCCGGATGAACCTCAAAGACATAGCCGATTGTGGGTTTACAAGGAAATTCGGTATATATTGACTAATGACATGGTAAGAATTGAGGAAATTGAGTATATATTGGTCCATATGGTTTTCTAGATATTTCATTTTTGGTCCAATAGTTTGAAAATTTTCGGGTTTAGTCTAAAACGTTATTCAAAAATTCATTAATTCGAATCGAATTATCATTGAATTCGCTTTATATCATCTTCATTCACTCTCTATTTGATAATGTTTTCAGTGATTTTGGGAGTTTCGAAATTTAGGGTTCCCACAAAAATTAAGGTGTTTTATTTTTTCGATTTCAGGGTACCCAAGCAACTAAATGTCTATACTTCGAGTCACTGGGTTTCAATGCTAAAATTGCAGTCAAAGGTCTAGCAAAAATGAAGGATCTTAGATTTGTTTATATGAATCTCTATGAGGATTATTATTTTTTCAGGGATATTGTTGAATTTGATAAAGTTAGCGAATACCTTCCAAGTTCCTTACGATTTATGAGATGGGATTATTTTCCTTTTTCAAGTTTACCGAATACATTTCTAGGAAAACATCTTGTTGAACTTTACATATGGCAGAGCAAGATTGTTCAACTTTGGGAAGATGGAGAAGAAAAGGTAGAATAATGGTTAATTTGTTGTTTTTCATGATTCATTATGATCATATCTATCTATTGGTTTGTCATTGCTCCCATATTAATTGTTTTTTGTACTTATGTTAGGTTCTTCATAAGCTCAGGTTCCTCACCTTCTATTGGTGTTCAAAATTACAGACCTTTGACCTTAGGTTGGCTCCAAATCTTGAGCAGTTGACTATTGACTTTGGTAATTTCAGAGAGCTTCATATACCTGCTGATCATCATTCAAAGCTCAAATATCTCAGACTCACTCATTCAAAGTTGAAAAACCTTCACCTCGGGAATACTCCGAATCTTGAGACGCTAATACTCAATGTCTGTAAAGATTTAGTAGAACTTCAAATGCCCGTTGTAAGTCTAAAGCTCAAATATCTCAACCTCACTGATTCAAAGTTGAAAAACCTTCACCTCGGGAGTACTCCAAATCTTGAGAAGCTAACACTCAAAGGCTGTAGTGATTTGGTAGAGCTTCAAATGCCTGCTGAAAGTTTAAAGCTCGAATGTCTTGACCTCACTGATTCAAAGTTGAAAAACCTTCACCTCGGGAATACTCCGAATCTTGAGATCCTAATACTCGAAGAGTGTAATGATTTGGCAGAACTTCAAATGCCTGCTGAAAGTTTAAAGCTCGAATATCTTTACATCAGTTATTCAAAGCTGACAAATCTTCACCTCAGAATTACTCCGAATCTAAAGAACCTAACACTCGAAGGCTGTAGTGATTTGGTAGAACTTCAAATGCCTGCTGAAAGTTTAAAGCTCGAATGTCTTGACCTCCGTTATTCAAAGTTGACAAACCTTCACCTCGGGAATACTCCGAATCTTGAGACACTAAAACTCGATGGCTGTAAAGATTTGGTAGAACTTCAATTGCCCGTTGAAAATCTAAAGCTCCAAGAGCTCAACCTCAGTCATTCAAAGTTGAGGACCCTTGACCTTGGGCTCACTCCAAATCTCAAAAAGTTAAATCTTAAAAATTGTTATGATTTGGTGGAAATTAATGCTCCCATTGGATGTCTGAAAAAGCTTGCCTTCTTAGACTTAAGTGGTTGTGGGAGGTTCAAGTCTTTTGTGTTTAACAAACGGTCTCAACCAGCTGAGGCTGGTTCTTTATCTGAGTTACATCTGATTGCAGAACCCACAGATGTTTGCCCATTGCACTCCGACAATGATTCTCCAAAGTTTCGGTTCAAATGTTATTATAAAGAAGATCCAGATTCATCGTTTGGAAATCTTGAAAGGCTTATTTCCATAGGTCTGTGTGCTTGTACAAACCTTGAGAGTTTTTCAAGAAGCATTTGTAGTTTACAATGTATAAGAAAGCTAACACTTGAAGGCAGTATTACAGAAGCACCCCAGGACCTTGACCAGTTAGAATGTCTAGAGGAGCTGACTTTTTTATCAACAGAGATTGAATATCTTCCAGATAGCATTTGTAAGTTGAAACATCTCAAGTCTTTCAAAATCAAATCTTGTTGGCTTCTTGAGAAGTTACCTGAGGATATTGGCAGATTAGAATCATTAGAGAAGCTAATCTTAACCGACTGTAAGCTTTTACAAGATATTCCAAACAGCATTTCTAAGATGAAATGTATAAACGAGTTACGTCTCCGCGGTTGTATTCGAGTTGTTGAATTGCCTGAGGATATTGGATGCTTAGAAGGTTTGAAAGAGTTAAACATAGAAGGTACAGGCATAACCCATCTTCCACAGAGCATTTTTAGGTTGAGAGGCCTATGTATTGTTGGTTCGCCACGGCTTATTGATACATATGGTTTATTACTCAAGAGACGAAGAACCTCTGATGATGATGAAACGTTTTATTTTTTTTGCTCTCATGATGATGAAAGAGTCTTCTACATATTATAACCCATACTAACACATGCCAAAGGAGCCAATACATGAAGAGCTATTTTAACAGGTACTTTATTTTGAAATTTTAGATTGATTATGGAACTATTAATTGTTTCTGCAATTTATGTGTTTTACTATGATTCTAACAATTTAACCACTTTCTGCTATTAGGTGATCCGATCAGCCGGAAGCAATCATCAATTAGCGTATTACAGTTAGCCACGTGAACTCCGATAGGGTAAGTCATAAAGCAAATTCTCAACTCAAATGGTTTCCTGTTGGGTATGGTTTATCATACAGATTTTGCGTTTTTCTAATAATTTGTTTCAACTTGATCTATCAAGGTACGGTGAGCAGGAAGCAATTGCCACTCAGCTAAGAAGGTGATCTGAAATGTATGATTTTGTAAAGAAGTGTTTAAGAGTTTTTTGTCTTATATCTTTCTGTTTTAGTACTTTTTAATACACTGTCATATCTCTGCATCTATTCTCATGTTTTGGTCATTGATAGTTTTCTCTGGCACGCTCCCAAAGTATGATATTTGTAAAGAAGTGTTTAAAATTCTGATTGTCTTTATCTTTAAATATTAGTACTTTATAATACACTGTAAGATTAAGCTATAATCCCCTAATTGGATGTTGTACTAATTACTTGGGACCAATAAAGAAGCTCAACTCATAAGCACAGCTGATTTCTTAGAAAGGCCAACTCTTTTCTTGATGAAAATGAACATAATTTTATACGATGCTGGAGATGATCATGTAAATAATAAACTTAAGAAAGTGTTTAAGTTATGCATGATCATATAAAAGTTTTGATTCACATAAATAAGCTCTACATTTGGATGAAATCATTAAACATAAAAGCATTTGACTTTTGAGTCAAACTACTGGCATTCATCTAATTTCGCTGAGAGTTCCATATTAGTGTACCGAAAAAACATATTTCAGTGATAAGAAATTATCAGAGCATCAATTGCTTATATTTTTGAAAGCCATTGAGTAGTCATATGCTGTCTTTGTCATGGTTGGGCTTCAAACTGTAGAATGTAAAATTCGGACAATAGTTTGACATGGTAAAACTGAAGTAACACAAAACGTTGCTTAAAACTAAAATCGCGTCAGTACTGACCACATACACGTACAGTACATGACAGCAAGCTTTGATGCTACAAACTCAGCTTCTTTGTTACAGTACATTGAACTGGTTTCATGTAACAAAGCTGACTTGTTGAGAAAGTCAACTGATGAAAAAGATGTGATTTTGACATGAGTTTGGATGTCAAAATGAATTCATTAACAGATGATCTGACATAAACCAGTTTTAAAGGGCCTATTATGTTAAACACTTGTACCTCCAAACTCATTAACAGATGGAGTTATTAAACTTTGAAGCCCTGTTTCAATCTTTATTGGGCAAAGGTCAAACAATGTTTTATAAGCTAAAACTAATACTTTAATACTTTAAAACAGATAGTTTTCATGCGGTTAGACCCTGCATCCCGTCACATTACCGCACCATTGTTTATTGTTGATTATTTTCAAGTGATTTTGGCTTTATACGTTTTGGTCATTGATAATTTTCTCCGGCAAACTATTGTTTGTAATGAAGTGTTTCAACGTATGATTGTCACTTTACCTTTCTGTATTAGTACTTTTTAATGTATACACTGTTAGATCAAACTATAATGTTAACTTGGATGCTGTACTAGTACTTATTACTTCAGATCAATAAAGAATTTGAACTTTATTTGATTCATGGAGATCAGTAAACACAGTTGACTTCTTAGAAAGTCAAACTTTGTTTTCAATGAAAATGGTGGGACTATGATAAAAGGTTGGAGATGATCATGTTAAAAATAAACTTAATAAAGTGTTATTAGTGATGTAAGGAGTATATAAGATTTTGATTCACATAAATAAGCTCTGCATGTGGATGGAATCATCAAGCATAAACTATTTGACTTTTGAGTGGCTTTCATCAAATTTCACTGAGGTTTTCATAGAATTGTATGGACACACATATTTTGTGTCTTTGTCATGGTTGAGCTACAAACCGTAGAATGTGATCCTAACAAGTTATCCATTTCCTGCAATTAGGAGTTCTTATGAACGTGAAGCAATCACCAATCAGCAATTCAGCACACAAGTTGATTTACGATTTAACCTACTTGCTAATTAGTGAATATGAATAGACGGAACTCGCCCTGTGTAAAGTCATCAGTAAATTTTCTAACTCGAATTGGTTGTCAGTAATGTTTTGTTATGTGTAATGAGGCTATTTTATATGTTCAGTAGTTCCATTACAGAATAATGTTGAAAAATTCAAATTGGGACAGAAAGTTAAATACTGGAACAGGGGATTCTTTTATCAAATAAGATGACACTGCTATTTTTTTTTCCATGTGACAGCAGTTAAAAATATAAGAATTCACCTAAAAGTTCAAAATCATTAGAAATTATACTAGCTGCTTCATAACTATGGTAGTGTTACCTTAGTGTTAACAACAGTTAGGCGTAATTATGTTACTCTTTCATATAAACCCATGTAAACGTCACTCTTGTCACATGCTCGTTCTCAGTGATACATATACGAATAAATCACAATCTCATGCTATACCCTGCTGCCAATATTTAAGACAAATTTGACCTCTCTTGGAGTATCATTGTAACATGCTTTTTTGGTCTTGCTATTTGTTTTATCATGCTCTATTCATATGTCATACCAAACTCGGATCTTAATCTCCAACTTAATAGGTTTTGCCTCGATTCAATCAATGTTTGCCATCGCACATGTCTGTAAATAAAAGTACAAGGAGGCGGGACTACTGATTCAAGTCTTCTATACAAGCTGTATACAGTTAAATCAAGGTATAGCTATTAACTTCAAAAGTGTAGTGAGAAAAGTAACTAACTTGTATAAGCAGTTTACATTTTTGAAGTTAGATATGTTAACTAGAGGTGGCAATCACAACCCATTTAGAGAAAAATAGGTTGCTATGGGTCAAAAATAACAACTTATGGGTTGGATTGGGTTACCCCATTTGCAAAGAACAGGTCAAATGGGTCAACATATGGACTTATGTGAATCAACAAATGGGTCGAATGGGTCAACAAATGGGTCGAATGGGCCACTTAAGGGTCGGATAATAACTCAACCATCATTAGATGTCGTGTTTTTTATGTTTTTATACTTTTTTATATTTTTTTCGTCAGTTTTAACATTTTCTTTCGTTTTTGCGCGTTTTCGTCATTTTTTTACGTTTTCGTCGTTTTTTAACGTTTTCGTCCGTTTTTTTACGTTTTCATTCTTTTTCTTCCGTTTTTTTACGTTTTCGTCCGTTTTGCGCTTTTTCGTCTGTTTTTTACGTTTTTGCGCGTTTTCGTCCGTTTTTAACGTTTTCGTCCGTTTTTGCGCGTTTTTTTACGTTTTCGTCTGTTTTTTTTACGTTTTCGGCCGTTTTTTTACGTTTTCAGCCGTTTATGCGCGTTTTCGTCCGTTTTTTTACGTTTTCATCCGTTTTTGCGTGTTTTCATCCATTTTTTCACGTTTTCGTCCGTTTTTTTACGTTTTCGTCAATTTTTTTACGTTTTCATCTGCTTTTTTACGTTTTCGTCCGTTTTTTACGTTTTCGGCCGTTTTTGCGCGTTTTCGTCCGTTTTATTACGTTTTCGTCCGTTTTTTAACGTTTTCGTCCGTTTTTGCGCGTTTTCATCCATTTTTTTATGTTTTCGTCTGTTTATTTACGTTTTCGTCAATTTTTTTTACGTTTTCATCTGTTTTGCGCGTTTTCGTCTATTTTTTTATGTTTTCGTCCGTTTTTAGCGTTTTTGTCTGTTTTTTAACGTTTTCGTCCGTTTTTTTACGTTTTCATCCGTTTTTGCGCGTTTTCGTCCGTTTTTTACGTTTTCGTCCGTTTTTGCGCGTTTTCGTCAGTTTTTTTACGTTTTCGTCCGTTTTTTTACGTTTTCGTCAGTTTTTGCGCGTTTTCGTCCGTTTTTTTACGTTTTCGTCTGTTTTTTTACGTTTCGTCTGTTTTTTACGTTTTTGCCCTTATTTTACGTTTAAAAACAGACGAAAACGTAAAAAAAATGACGAAAACGTAAAAAACGGACGAAAACGCGCAAAAACGGATGAAAACGTAAAAAAATTGACGAAAACGTAAAAAAAGGGACCAAAACGAGCAAAAACGGATGAAAACGTAAAAAAACGGACTAAAACGGGCAAAAACGGATGAAAACGTAAAAATTGGATGAAAACGTAAGAAAACGGACGAAAATGTAAAAAAACGACGAAAACGTAAAAAAATGACGAAAACGTAAAAAACGGATGTAGCATGATTACAGGTGGAAATGTAACGAGTCGACCCGACCCAACCCGTTTGACCCATGACCCATTCAACCCATTCTTATAGTATGACCCGTTTGACCCATGACCCATTTGACCCATAAACCATTTGACCCATGACCCAAACCAACCCGACCCGACCCATTTGCCACCTCTAGACTTAACTCATGGAGTTCAGATAACACAGTTGACTTTTCAGAAAGTCAACTGTGCTCATGATGAAAATGATTGGATTTTACATGATGTTGGAGATAATCATGTTATAACCATATTGAGTGAAGTTTTGTAAGTGATTTAAAATCATAAAAAATATCTTCTACATTGGGACAAAATGGTGAACCATTAAAATATTTGACTTTTGACTCAAACTATTGTTTTTCATCAAATTGACTGAGTTTTTTTTATCCAAGTCAACAACCGAACAAATATTATAGTGTTTACTGGTATTGATAGAAACTACTTACAATGTTCCAGGAATAAGACGTTATCATCAGAGAATGGTTTGGTAAAATCCATGTTTGGACAGAGTTTGAAGCTGGGAACACGAGATGAACGTGAACTTATCAAATAAAACATTGGAATGTTTAAATCAGTTTGGTCTCGAAGTTATTGATACGGGTGCCGGGCTTTGCTTACCTATAATGAATTTGTGATATTCCATCTATGTAAATGTGCACGCCCTCATTTCTGTTTTTGCTCCATATCTATGTAAATGTGCACGCCCTCATTTCTTCAGTAAATTTTGAAAGTTTGTTTGTTTAGCCATTTCCTTGTTTTCTTGGCACTTTGCTGTTAATTTGTCATGTTTTGTTTTCGTTTTTTATGTTTTGGTATCTCCTAGCTAGTTTTAATAAATCTATTTCTTTGTTGTTAAAGAAAAGGACATTACTTCTATCTGTATGGTACAACATGAAACTTGCATTCATGTTTAGTGGTAATCTGTCGGGGTGTATCGATGTTTGTTACAGCCAAGCTACATTAAAGAAAAGATTATTCAAAAGTTGGACTACTTTTTTTTGAACAAATTTGATCTTTAAGTAGGATATTTGTTAATTCCTTATAAATGACTTTTTAAGAAAGTCAAACTCTGTTCTTAGTGAAAATGGTGAGAGTTTGATTTAATGTTTGAGATGATCATGTTTTTTAAGAAAGTCATAAATAAAGTATAAAGGTATTGAAAACAGTGGGTTGATCTTATCAAAATTAAACCCATTTGACTTTTTGAGTCAAAGTATTGACTTTCATCTATTTTAGTTGAGCTGTTTTAATGAACGTATCTGAGAGTTATTAATGATACTGTCTGTTTATGGACTCGGATCTTATCTGTGTCAAAACCGGGTCAACAAGATCACTAATACTAAATTGCTAATATCTACAGTATGTTTTTACAGTTCTGTCTTTCACGCTTTTAACCATGGAATTATTAGAATAGTTGAAAATTGCATATGCAGTCCTTCAACTTGTTTTTCTGAACGAAGGATAATTATTTTGATATTGAAGTTACATACTATTTTTAGTAACAAGGTAAGTAAGTTAGAAGCCTCTTAAAACTGCTAATGCATTAACATAAGCATTCTTAATAATGATACGTGTCGATGCTTAAAAGAAAATGTGAAATTTAGTTTTAAAAATATTCTAGTATTAGTTTAAAATTTTAGTTCATTAAACCAGCTCCTCAAGGTTCACACTAACACAAAGCTTCTTTAACCCCTTAAAATTCTCAGCAACACTAATCAAATCCAACATTCGTGCATCAACAATACGTAAAGCATTTAAATCACGAGATTTAGATAACGACGAAACAGTCACATTAAGTTGTTCTAAATGAACCTCGACTAAAAAGTTATCATCTCGAATCATCTCCAACGCCCCTTTCCCACTTTCCACTACAGCAAACCAACTTCAAGCTTTTCAAATTCTTAGAACCGCTAATCAACGGTATGAATAATCGTTCATTAGAAACACTACTCCTAAGTTTAATAAACGGAAATTCGGCAGACGTCAGGATAGTCAAATAACCTCTTAAAAGACAAAACCTCAAGCTGACTAGAGATATCTAACAGCTCAAACATACCTAAATCACTAATCGAACAATTAACACACGAAAGTTCCTTCAACTTCTTACAGTTTTTTTTAGAAAAACTAGTCATACCTGATTATTGTATCATCGGCCATTTTGAGAATTTGTAATTCGTTGGAGGAAGTATGTGTTACGTGTGTATGAAGAAGGTGTTGGATAAATCGTTTATGGAGCTCACGTATGCATGCATGGAATAAATCTATTTATGCTTTTATATTTCAAGTATTATTAGCTGATTGTTAGTGTAATAGAGCTCATGGATTCCAACTCATAAGTTGGGTAAAGTAGGTCTTGTGGGAGAATTATTGATAGTATTTTAGTCCTAGTTTTTCTGTTCCACGTTTCCTTTGTAAGGCTATAAATAAGCCATTTATCTATTTTATGAAGATAACCCTTTCACATCTTTCTTTACCTCCTGTAAAGTCTCATAACCCGTACCAAGTTTTCTCTTGTGTCCTTTAGAAGGCGATGGGTATGACCCTCCAGATGCAATCTTGGACCCTCTCGTGTATTGTGAACTCCCTTGATAGGATCTTAACCCTTTCGTGAACAACTAACTGGAGAAACCTTTAACCCTTGATTGATCTCTTTTGCTAAATGATGATATGGTTCACACCCGCACCCTTTTACGGTTATTTATTTATTTATTTTTTATTTACCTTGGATCACGTAAGTAAAACCTGCTTAAATTTTCAACAGTTATTTGACAAACAAATAAAATCTGAATAGTTGGGGTTTGTATCATTTTACTTATTAAAACGATGGGAATCTGCTTGCATATTAACCAATATTCTTGACGACCCAACCAATATAACTTTAGGAAGAAACCAATAATTACGTTAAAAACAAGAAGGGCTAGTGTCATCCGCCTAATTCCTTTGTACTTATCAAGGGCAAATTTACAACATACAATCAACTCATAAGCAATTATATGTTCTCTTGTATTTTCTTGTTCATAAAACTAATATAGAGTATTTTGTATAATCGTTATTTCTATATCAAATGCTCATCCTTCTTTCAATCTGATAATTTCAAACAAATACACAATGTTAGGACCATTGTTGTCTTAATATAAAGTTCATCTCATACAAATTTCGTTGCTATCATTACGATCATATAAACCTTTTTGAGTAGGATCATACAAGCATACATTTGATGGCATCTTCTTCTACTCCGTCTTTTCAAAAGAGCTTTAACTATGGAAGTTTTAAAAGCTACCCACATCTGAAACTTTGAAGACCTGATACTGAGATAACAGATTATATAGAAAGTCATTGAGGTGAGTTCATCTTATTATCTAGTAGTATAGCTGATATCAATATACACGCTATATTCCATTCCTAACTACTTAGTAAAAGCTTTATGCATATATGACCTCTAATCCTCTATATATGTCGATGGCAATAATACATGTCTGGTAATTGATTATGTATTATTAAAATATTAGGAAAGGAATACTTTATAACCAATGTAATGGTGAATGATTTATTAAAACAAGCCTAGACAAAAAAAGCAATTCTTATTGTTGGTTTAATGGACAAAATATTAATAGATGTGTGTTAGGATCGAACTCGAGACCACGGGATTGCACACTTTACGTATGAGAATTAAAGTTATAATAATTAAATATAAAATGCTGTATTTAGTTAGTATTTACACAAAACACATAACGAACGTTAAGTAATTAAGTGTAATGGACTAACAATCGTTAAATGTTAATTGGAAGGACTAGATGTGAAATTAGAGATCGAGAAGGTTTCCAAACCCAACCCATTGCCAACTTGTTCACCAAGTTATTTTGGGTATAAATACAAGGCTTTAGTTTTGCTTAGCAAATTAGTAACAGTTTTGCTTAGCGAATTAGCGAATATAGAAGTTTTGCTTAGCAAATTAGTAACATTTCGTAGGGGTGGCAATTTCTGACCCGACACGAAACCCGACCTGAAACCGACACGAAAATTAACAGGTCCGGGTTGTGCTAAATAGATTTCGGGTTAGGTTTGGGTCGACCTATCTAACCCGTTTTTTAAACAGGTCAGGTTCGGGTTGAGAATAAAATAAGCGGGTCGACCCGCCAACCCTTTTAAGATTTTTTTTTCATAAACACAAAATTATTTATACTTTATTATGCGGGTTAAATGTGTTAAACAGGTCAACCCAACAACCTTTTTAACCTGTTTACCTCGTGTAATGTGCCAACTTTTGTGTATAAAAAGGGTTACATGGGTCAACCCGAAACCAGCTGAACCGATTCAACCCGTTTATCATATTCAACCCGTGTAACCTATTTAACCCGCCAAACCAAGTATATATACGGGTTAAATGGGTTAGGTTCGGGTTATGTCTAAACAGGTTAGGTTGACATAGTTGACCCGATGATTTAAATGGGTCAGGTTTGGGTTGGGATTTTCTGACCCGCCAACCTGACAACCCGAACCCGCCAACCCGAACCCGACCCGAATTGCCACCCCTAGTTTTCGTAGGTACCCTTTAGTTGTGCTAGTGTTACTTCGGTAATGTTGATTATCAATGAAGTTTAATGGTAAAGTAATCGGAATCATGGGTACCATCGGAATCAGATACCAAGTCTTTAAATAATATCAAAAACCACAATTAGTTAGCACTTAGCATCTTGCAAACACTAAAACATACTGATTATTTGTATTTTCAAGACCTAATAATCAGATAACAAGAGCAATTCTCTATTTCTTCACGCGGGTAGCCAAATATAGTACGTTGAACTCTAACAATAACAATAAACGGGAATCGTTTTCTGTATGTTGTGGGTGGATGGACTTACGAGTAACCATTGATAACTTCATTGTGTCTATTGTGTAATATATTTAGTCAATCTTATGATAATGTAGCAAGTCTCATGTCTTAACATGATCAAGAAAGCTGTAATCGTTACCAATGATTTTTCACATCTGAATAACGAAATGGGATTGTGCTTATTAACAGGGAATAACTCATGTAATCGATCATCCCACTTTATAATTCATTACTGTATTTGTAACGCCCCGACCCGACAAGGGTAAAGGAATCACAAATAATGGTGTCATATCAAAGCAAACATAGATATCCAAAAGAAGTCTTAACATAAATGCGGAAATAATTCAAGTCAACATGACTTCAATACATAGGTCCCAGCGGAAAATAAACTCCAACAAAATATCTGAAATAATAAGTCTTAAATGGCATCATAAGATCAAAGCTAAATATCTCTAAGGTAAGTCCACTCATGCACTCATCCCAAAGCAAAACCCAGCTTCCAATGCTTAGATACCTGCCGCGGAGGAAAAGAAATGCGGCTGAGCTTCAAAAGCTCAGTGAACAGATATAAAAGCAAAGCGAATATGAAACGATATCGAATACGAAATATAATGGACGAAAGATAGCAAAATCATAATCATTTTCAAAGTATAAATCAGAATTATCGAATAAGGTTTATAGTTAACTACCACGAGCCCAGAAACAAATATCAGAACATAATCATATTCACACAAGGCAACATTTGTAGGGGAGACCTACCAGAGTTATGAAGGACGTGCATGCACGCAACATCAATCATCAGATAACATATAACAGATAACAGATCTAGGATGCATCCATACGCCCCACAGACAGATATTGGTCATATAACATAATTGAGCTCATAACAGATAACAGATAAGGGACGTGGCAGAACATCACTCTACTGCCCTAGAGTCATGTCAGAGGTGCATCACTGA
Source organism: Chrysanthemum seticuspe (assembly GCA_019973895.1). Classification (NCBI taxonomy): domain Eukaryota; kingdom Viridiplantae; phylum Streptophyta; class Magnoliopsida; order Asterales; family Asteraceae; genus Chrysanthemum; species Chrysanthemum seticuspe. Next base: position 9,573,709 of record BPTQ01000006.1, on the reverse strand, counting down.
CACGGACATGGAACCCCCATGACTAGTGAAATATTTGGCTCGGGTGTCAAACTATCTTAGGTCAAATCAGAATGTCACAACATGACACAGATCATATTTTATCAGAAGGTTAATCATATTTCCAAAATCAGAGTTTTCATATCATATAGTTAGAGTTCAGATAAGCAACAGCTCAAACAAACAGAATGGGGTTCATAGCAAAGGCTTAGGAAACCCTAATATAAAAGCTAACGAAAAGAAACGTTATAAGGAACCTTTACTGAAAAGGTCAGAATATCTGTACCTTATTCCAAAGCAAATGACCAAAAAGCAGAAATACGGAAAGCAAAGGATTACTCCTTCTTCACAGAACCTATACACATTAACGGTCGTACATGTTATTTATGATTCCATAATTGTCGAAATGATCTTTTAATGTTTGGTGTTTATACTTAGTGTATTCAGTGATCTTAATACTTAAGTGTTTTATAATCAATATCGTAAATTAGGGTTCATTATGTCATTTATTAACGTTTAGGGTTAAATGTGAAAATAGTTTATAAGTCATAACTCACACATGAAATAACGAATTAACACTCACTTAGTTTCAAACCCTAATCGACTCTCATTTATGTTCTAGGGTTTTCTCCAATCTTTTATTATCACATTAATGTGCAATTACTTTACATGTTAAGTTATTTAATGACTCATTACTTGACCTAGAATGTATGAAAACAACCTTTCTTTTATTGCTTCACCATGCACGCACTCACACATGCAAACACTTATTCATACTCACATCGACTCACACAACTCATTAACTCTTGTTTATTTACTCAACACATTCATGACTTTATCCATACGTTACTTATATACATGTTATACGTCAACTTTTATATCCATGCATGTTTATGATTTCATGTGACAACAAAAGTTACTTATTATCCGGATTAGATACACATCTACACACACATGCACAATAGCTTCGACTAGATATGTAACACCCCCAATTCAGATATGCAGCGGAATTCAAACTGGGTATTACTTGATGGCACAACAGTCATAATAATAGAAAACGATCTCTAAAGGAGTCGTTTTAAAAAGGCTTCATCATTCAAATATATCAGAGTTTACAAAATAGGTCCCAGTTGGTTCCATTGATTACAAAAGACATCAATATAAAGTTTTTGATGCTTTGTGAATGATAAATTATTTATGTATAGCCTTATTGATCTTGCCCTTCCGTGCCTGCTCCCGACATTATGGACCTGAAATACATGCTTAAAACTGTCAACACAAAGGTTGAGTGAAATTCATAGAGTTTGTTTAATGGTTGAACACATTATGTTGGTAGTGTGAGTTAATTAGACTCACACCAATGGTTTGAAAACAAAACAGTTATTATTAGACTAAGCATCATGCAATCAAGGCGTTAACGTGTTCCAAATTTTATTGGAGAAATTGTTGGTACGTGCCCTTGTAGGTAAAATTGCCATTTTTACCTAATGTTACTCAAATATAGTGCGTTTGTTTGCCTCTAACGGGCCAACACAAACGGGATTCGTCAATCCCAATAGATCTATTCACAATATTCGCGCCCACTCTCACATAGTGATTAATGATTCATGATTTAGGGACTTATGTTTGGCAAATGCGGTAACTTAGTACTAATAAAACAATCAGATAAGCATACAATTTGAAAGCAATGTGTTCGGTTTAAAATAAAGCATGTATCTCCCCCAAGGGTTTGTAAAACAATTAAGTAATAGAAAGTGGGGCTATGAACTTACCAAGAGTTGATGACGTTAAGTACTAACGGATGTGATGGATAAGTCGGAAGACTTCTACGTACAACCTAAAAATGAAATGTTGCGACTTAAGTTTGGAATAATGTTTTAGGAAAACATAAACCATCCTATATATATCTCTATGTTGATCATGATGTAGTCAATTTTCATTTGATGTTTATAGAAAGATCTTTAATATGTGAAAACGTATTTAGTTTATAGATATCGTACTACCGTTCGGGCCATCATAATTCAGAGGTCATGCAGTAAACGTTCGAGGAGCTAGGACACTTTAATTCGTAAATCCAGCAACTCGTCGATACGTTTTACTCAAATGAAACCCCTCACATGAAGCTCCCTACTATTGTAGCACTTAGTAAATACAACATATGTTTTGAGTGAAGATTGTTATAACATAAAGTTTATCATGTTTTAATAACTATCTAGTTTTTACAAGTTCTCGTCGTTTCAAACAAGCCTCGAGGCTTTAGCCATGGTCTTGCCGTGACTTTGGTCTTGACTACCATGGTCTTGAGACTTAGCTTTGGCCTTAGCCGTAGCCGTGGTCTTGGCTAATGGCCATTAGGCGTCTTGGTTTGCTTTTAGTTGTGACAAAAGTATAGTTGTGAGACTATATTTACGGTAGTTTCTGTTTTTGAAAGATTTTTGGCCTATTTAAGCGTTTTCAAGGTCCGAGCTTCTTTGTTATTGAAGGAAAACGTCGTTCCGGACAACTTTCGTGTTTTAATTTTTTTATGATTCGGACCATAAGTACGACTTTCAAAATGGCAGAACCAAGCAGTCCCCATATGGCAGTTTTGGCGTTTAGGTTTCGCTAACTTGTTTTGCCTATAACTTTTGACTCGTTTGTCCGTTTCGGGTGATTCAAGTTGCTATGTTTACCTTTTTATCTTGTCTACCATATTATGTAAGTTACATAGTCCATATATTATTGATTTTAATGGTCTCACATGTATAGGATATGACTAGTTTTCTAGTTTGTTACTTATATGACAATATGTGATTTAAAACAAGTGATTGAGTATATGTACATCATGAATCAACATAGTAACTATATATATAGCATGAAATAGTTAAGATTATGAATAATAAAGATGAGATGATGGTGGTGATAAGTTGCTTACAACTTTTGGCTTTCAAAATAGAAAGGTGTAACTTAGTAAGGATAGGACTTTGATTGATCACTTTAGACTTTGGATTGAGCTAGCTTTCCACACCTTGGCACCCTTGCAAACTTGAAGAGTTGGTGATGAAGTACTAAGTGACTTGAGTGGATCTAAACTCAAGAAGATCACTTACTTGCTAGAGATTGGATGAAGTAGCTTGATCTTTGGAACTTTCTTGCTAAAACTTGGAGTTTAAAGCTCAAATGATGGAAGATGTGAGTGGTTTAGGGTATGAACGACCAAAATCAGTTTGTGAATGAGTTTATGATGTATTTCACTTCCTATTTATAGGAGGGTAAGTTTGGTTAACCATATATTGGGTTAATTATTAACCATGGTTAAGTTAGGACACTTGTAATGATCAAAATGATCCATGGTTAGGATTAAGCCACCAATATGATGACTCCCCCTCCTTAAGTCGGTCTCATAGTGTCTAGGTGTCTTAGATGATAAGTTTTGATAATATCAAGAGTTTAGAGTAAGTTTTGGTTCCGTTAAATGCCAACCGTAAGTCTTTAGGCCATAAAACGTAAAACCGGGTATCGTAAAAATATGAAACTTACAGGAATGGTGAGACTCATCATTATACTCCATCTAAAAATATAAAATGAGTGATAAGTCTCATTGGGTGCAAAAACGCTGCTTAAAGCTGGAAACACGGGTCAAAAACGCGTAATTCGCAGTTTATCGGAAAAAAACGAAATTTCAGGGAAACGACCGTGAATTTATTTAGAGTAGACTAAAATTAGTCTAAAAGTGATATGAGATGTCAAAATGTGGTTTTCTTCATACGCGGGATAACTTAACAGTTATTTGTGAAGTTTAAAAGTTACGCGATTTATGCAAAAATGTAGAACGTATAAGGTTAATTCCTTTATGGTCAAAGGAGGAGGGAAATATGTTTGACTTTTCCAAAAAATGTAAAAGCGTCAAAAACATATTAGAAACACTGTGCAGGAATCGTTAAGTCTGGATGTAAGTAGGTTTGTTTAAAACGTAAGTTTAGTTTTTCAGCGCAGGGCTTATTTGGTAACATAAAAATGAATTTTAAAAATTCTCAAATTAATCATGAGTGATCTAAGAATTTATCTGATGTTAGAAAAATTATCAGAGTTGATTTTCGTTATGCGCGTGATGTTTAAACGATGGACCGTCCAAAATGAAACTTTATAACGATGTTTTCTTAATAACTTTTGCGAAAATGATCTAACGATTGTCAAACTCTCAGTTCATTACTAAAATAATTTATCTTACGAGAATGTGAAATAAAAATTTTACGGATGAATAGTGAAAAATGAATAGTAAATGTGAATAGTAAAAGTGAATAGTAAATTCTCGAAAATGAAAAGTAACCTGAAAATGCGGGTGGTTACAGTCTCCCCCCGTTGGAGAAATCACGTCCTCGTGATTTAATTGTTTCTTGATGTTGATGCTCCTTCAAAAAGGTGAGGGTACTTTCGACGCATCTGGTCTTCTCGTTCCCATGTAAATTCTGGGCCACGTTGGGAGTTCCAGCGAACTTTGACAATTGGTATTCGACTCTGTTTTAGTTGTTTGACCTCTCGGTCCATGATCTCCACAGGTTGTTCAATGAAGTGTAGATCGTTGCTCAGTTTGAGTTCATCGAGTGGAATAACAAGCGATTCATCGGATAGACATTTCTTTAGGTTAGATACATGAAAAGTGGGATGTACATTACTGAGTTCCGATGGGAGCTCAAGTTTGTATGCCACTGGACCAACCCTAGCGAGGATTTTGAATGGACCTATGTATCGTGGGTTTAGTTTTCCAGGTTTACCGAATCGTATGACACCTTTCCAAGGTGAGACCTTTAGCATAACCTTGTCTCCAACTTGGAATTCCAAGGGTTTGCGTCGTACATCGGCATAACTCTTTTGTCTATCTCTTGCTTTTTGTAACTGATTTTTGACTTGTATGATTTTCTCAGTTGTTTCACGAATGAGTTCTGGACCCGTGAGTTGAACATCTCCCACTTCGGCCCAGCAGACAGGCGATCGGCACTTTCGACCGTAAAGTGCTTCAAAGGGTGCTGCCTTGATACTCGCGTGATAACTGTTATTGTAGGAGAATTCGACCAATGGTAAATGGTTATCCCATCCTTTTCCAAAATCGATTATACAAGCTCGAAGCATGTCTTCCAGCGTTTGAATGGTTCGTTCACTCTGACCATCGGTTTGAGGGTGATACGCTGTACTCATGTCTAGGTTTGTTCCGAAGGCGTCTTGGAGTGACTGCCAGAAGTTTGAGGTAAATCTACCATCTCGGTCAGATATGATAGAGATCGGTGCACCATGTTTTGAGACTATTTCCTTGACGTATAGTCGAGTCAACTGATCCATCTTGTAAGTCTCTTTGATTGGTATAAAATGTGCGGACTTGGTGAGACGATCCACTATGACCCAGATGGAGTCATAACCGTTGGATGTCTTTGGGAGTTTAGTGATAAAATCCATTGTGATTCGTTCCCATTTCCATATCGGAATCTCGGGTTGTTGTAAGAGACCGGAGGGTTTTTGGTGTTCAGCCTTCACTTTGGAACAAGTAAGGCATTTACTGACGTAGGTGGCAATGTCGGCTTTCATGTTTGGCCACCAATAGAGTAGTTTTAGATCATGATACATCTTATCAGATCCTGGATGTACGGAATATTTGGATTTGTGGGATTCAAGCATGATTAAATCTCGTAGACCACCATAAAGTGGTAACCAACTTCGTCCTTGGAAGCATAACGTTCCGTCAGAACGGGTTTCGAATTTCTTCTGTATCATGCCATCTAATTTCTCCTTCTCAATGTCTTGTTGTTTTACCGCTTCGGCTTGAGCATTGAGTATTTGAGCAGGGAAATTTGAGTTAATGGTTAGGACTAAAGCTCGAACTCGTAGAGGTTTAACCCTTTCCTTCCGGCTCAGGGCATCTGCTACTACGTTGGCTTTTCCCGGATGATAACGAATGTCGCAATCATAATCACTCAGCAATTCTAACCATCGTCGTTGCCTCATGTTTAATTCCTTTTGATCTAGAATGTGTTGGAGACTTTTGTGGTCGGTATACACAGTACATCTAGTACCGTATAGATAGTGTCTCCAGATCTTAAGTGCAAAGACTACTGCTCCTAACTCCAAGTCATGAGTATTGTAGTTTTCTTCATGTTTCTTGAGTTGTCGTGAAGCATAAGCCATGACTTTTTCTCGTTGCATGAGTACGGCTCCTAATCCTTGGTGCGAAGCATCACAATAGACTACAAAATCTTCGATCCCATCTGGCAAAGCTAGAATAGGGGCACTACAAAGTTTTTGTTTTAGGATTTGGAAAGCTTCTTCTTCATCTTCGTTCCAGATGTACTTCTTGTTTTTCTGAGTTAGCGTAGTCAAAGGTTTAGCTATTGAGGAAAACCCCTCTATAAACCTTCGATAATAACCGGCCAAACCTAGAAATTGACGAATTTCTGTAGGTGTCGTAGGTGTTGGCCAATCCTTGATAGCCTCAATTTTAGCGGGATCAACATGTAGACCCGTGCTATCGATAACATGCCCAAGGAATTGTACTGACTGAATCCAGAATTCACATTTAGAGAATTTTGCGTACAACTTCTCTTTCTTGAGCAAATCTAAAATCGTTCTCAGATGATCTTTATGTTCTTCTTCGCTTTTGGAGTATATGAGAATGTCATCGATGAATACTATCACAAACTTGTCCATGTATGGCTTACACACCCGATTCATGAGATCCATGAATACGGCTGGTGCATTCGTCAAGCCAAACGGCATTACTTGGAACTCGTGATGACCATAGCGAGTTCTAAAGGCTGTTTTTGGAATGTCTTCTTCTCGAACCTTAACTTGATGGTAACCCGATCGAAGGTCTATTTTTGAATAATAGGTCGAACCTTGTAGTTGATCGAATAGATCATCGATTCTCGGCAAAGGGTATCGGTTCTTTATGGTTAATTTGTTTAGCTCACGATAGTCGATACACATTCGTAACGATCCATCTTTCTTTTTCACGAACAAGACGGGAGCTCCCCAAGGTGAGGAACTAGGTCGGATAAACCCCTTGTCCGAAAGTTCTTGTAGTTGATTTGCCAGTTCTTGCATCTCGGATGGTGCTAGTCTGTAGGGAGCGCGGGCCACTGGCGCCGCTCCTGGCACTAAATCAATGTGAAACTCTACTTGGCGTGATGGTGGAAGTCCGGGTAAGTCTTCAGGGAAAACTTCAGGAAATTCACGAGCGATAGGAACGTCTTCAAGTCGTTTTTCTTTGGATTCCTTCTCGGTAACATGAGCTAGAAATGCGTAACATCCTTTTTCAATGTACTTCATGGTTTTCATACATGAGATGATGTTTAAGCGAGTTCCACTTTGATCACCACGGATGACCAAAGTTTCATTGTTACAAGGAATGTGAACAACTTTTTCGCCACAAATGATGTTGGCTCGATGTTTTGACAACCAATCCATGCCAATAACCACATCGAAACTTCCAAGTTCGATTGGCATGAGATTGATGTTGAATGGATGATTTAAAAGGTTGAGGGTACAGTTTTGGAGCACAGTATTGGTGTTTACTAAGTTTCCATTGGCTAATTCAATACTATAATGAGTATCCATAGTGGTTGGTGCAATATTAAGTAAAGGTGCAATTTTGGAAGATATAAAGCTCATGTCAGCACCGGAATCGAATAAGACCTTAACAAGATGATTGTTGAGTGAAAACGTACCAGTGACTACGTTCGGGTCTTGTTGAGGTTCACCATTGCCCATAACATAGGCTCTACCACGAGCATCTCCGCCTTGTTGGCCACGGATTTGAGGACAATTGGGTTTGACATGTCCTTTCTCCCCACACCCGAAACATGTAACTATCGGTTGAAGGTTAGCTCCAGTAGCCACAACTTTGCTTCTACAGTCTTTAGCAAGGTGTCCTGGTTTTTGACACTTGTGACACTTGGCTGGGCAAGGACCCATATGGTGATAGTTGCATTTATTGCACTTTGGGTAGGTTCCACCATAATTTCCTCCAGCTGGTGCTGCAACATAAGCCGTTGAGGCTTCTTGTCTTTTGTTTTGTTGCTGATGGTGTTGGGTGTTACGATTTTGATTGTTGAAAGTGTTTCTTTGGTTGTTATCCCATTGTCGTTTGTTGTTGTTGTTTCGGTTGTTGTTGTTGTTGGTATGGTTGTTGTTATTACGGTAGTTGGTGTTGTTGGTGGTAGTGTTGAGATTCTGTCTTTGGGTAGCTCCTGTTCGAACCACTTGATCCATGAGACTTCGAGACATTCGCATAGCATCATCAAGTGACTTTGGATCAAACGATGTCACGTTTCCCTGGATGATAGGCGTAAGTCCCCAGATATATCTCTCTAACAGCTTTTCAGTTGTTGGAACCATAGATGGACATAGTATCGCCAATTCTTGAAATCGACGGTTGTAAGTAGCAATGTCAACACCTTTAAGAACATGGTTCCAGAATTCCACTTCCAATTTCTGTATCTCACTACGAGGGCAATACTCCTTGATCATTAAACCCTTTAGAGCAACCCAAGAGATTTGATAAGCACTCATGATGCCTATTGGTTGAGCAACTGAATTCCACCATGATAATGCCTGATCCAGTAGTGTACAAGTGGCATATTGAACTTTGTCATTTTCAGCGCATTTGCTGATTGAGAACACAGACTCCATTCTTTCAAACCAACGAGTTAAACCCACGGCTCCTTCTGAACCCTTGAAATTTGTGGGTTTGCAACTCATAAATTCTTTGTATGAGCAACCTCTAGTTGCATTAGCTGCGGCAAGCCTAGCAGCTTCAGCGGCAGCGGCAGTTTCAGCGGCAGCGGCGGCTTCAGCGGCTGCGGCGGCTTCAGCAGCTGCGGCGGCCTCAGCGGCAGCGGCGGCCTCAGCGGCAGCGGCGGCCTCAGCAGCTGCGGCGGCTTCAGCGGCTGCGGCGGCTTCAGCGGCTGCGGTTGTTGCAGCAGCGGTAGCGGCGGCTGCAGCAGCGGCTTCAGCGGCAGCGGCAGCTTCAGCGGCTATGGCTGCTCGTTCCGCGTTAATTGCTGCATTCACTCGAGTAGTAATCATTCGCTCAATGGCAGCTGGAGTCATTGGTTGAGGTGCTTTAGCTTTCTTTGGCGGCATGATTCTATTAAAAAGAGATATCAAGAGTTATAAAAAGATCATGATTTTTGATGGAAGGTTAGAAATAATAAAGTTTGGAGTTTTAAACCATAACACATGATAGCATAAAACCAGAGTTTTTATTCACATAACGTTGATTGATTTACAAAATCGAAACCTATTACAAGCTTCTTCAAAATTTACTAACTGAAACTTTCAGTTTAGTAATTTCAACGTTTTACTACTGCTAGCTATTACATGAGTTACATAGAACTAACTGAGTCTAATCAGTTTAGAAGTACAAAAAAAAATAACTAGTATATCACATAGTCTAAGATTGGTTGAACAAATCGATGTTTCCATATACGGCTAGAACATCGATGCTATCACTTATACAGTTTTCTTCGACCTCTTTTTGATGTATTTTCTGTTGCATGGCATTCATAGAAGATTGCATATCATACAATTCCTTTCGAAGACAATATCGGTCGAAGTTAGCAACGTCTAGTCGGATCTCTGTCGAGCTTAAGTGATTTCGTAGTTCTTGAATCTGTACCGCGTCTTGGTACTGGATTCTTTCCACTCTTGATAACCTATCTTTGATGTCTTCCCATCCAGTTAGTGGATGGAAGATGGTATCTGCAACATAATCCAAGTCCCTCTTTACATAACTCATATCTAGTATGAATAAGTCCAAGCGTTGGCGTGCATGGATGGCCTCGGTTTTGGCCGCAATGACAAATGATTCTTGTTGATTCATCTGCCATGCCATACTTTGGACTTTATGTTGAGTTAGGTCCAGGTGTTGTTTTAAACGGTAAAGTTCATATTGGGCAGAGTTTATGAAAGCAGGTATCATTGTGGATGACCCGCCGACTTCATGATTGGATGTTGGTCCTTGAGTAGGGTTAGCAGGATTAGGTTCAGAAGATGTTTCTGAGGCAGGAGGTGGTGATAATGGTGCTACACCATATTCATCGTTTTCCTCTTGATCATCCTCGGATTCAACCCAATCTTGCACATTATATTCGGGAGAATCTGGTATAATCAGATCCTCTTCTTCTTCGTCGTCCATATCTTCATATGGTTCATCTTCGTAATCGACGGCATCCAGGTAGTCGTCATTAATATCAGGAAAATCTAGTTCCGGAATGATTGGAATGTTTGGAATTTGTTCGGGTGATGCCGGAACATAATCGGGAGATGCAGGCACAGACATAGTGACTACAAAAGGATATGATGTTAAAATAGTTATAATATTTAGGAGAAAGCTTTAAATATTTCAAGTGTATATATCAATATACTAATATGTTCCTGTTATTATAACATGTCTTGAGAGCCAATAATCGTCTGGAGGATGGAAGGCACGGAGAACGGAAGGCTATAAAATATTTTTGTTTGCAAAAGCAGTTATAGTTTAAGTCTTAATTTAGACTCGTTTCCCTATAACTATGGCTCTGGTACCAATCTGTAACACCCCCAATTCAGATATGCAGCGGAATTCAAACTGGGTATTACTTGATGGCACAACAGTCATAATAATAGAAAACGATCTCTAAAGGAGTCGTTTTAAAAAGGCTTCATCATTCAAATATATCAGAGTTTACAAAATAGGTCCCAGTTGGTTCCATTGATTACAAAAGACATCAATATAAAGTTTTTGATGCTTTGTGAATGATAAATTATTTATGTATAGCCTTATTGATCTTGCCCTTCCGTGCCTGCTCCCGACATTATGGACCTGAAATACATGCTTAAAACTGTCAACACAAAGGTTGAGTGAAATTCATAGAGTTTGTTTAATGGTTGAACACATTATGTTGGTAGTGTGAGTTAATTAGACTCACACCAATGGTTTGAAAACAAAACAGTTATTATTAGACTAAGCATCATGCAATCAAGGCGTTAACGTGTTCCAAATTTTATTGGAGAAATTGTTGGTACGTGCCCTTGTAGGTAAAATTGCCATTTTTACCTAATGTTACTCAAATATAGTGCGTTTGTTTGCCTCTAACGGGCCAACACAAACGGGATTCGTCAATCCCAATAGATCTATTCACAATATTCGCGCCCACTCTCACATAGTGATTAATGATTCATGATTTAGGGACTTATGTTTGGCAAATGCGGTAACTTAGTACTAATAAAACAATCAGATAAGCATACAATTTGAAAGCAATGTGTTCGGTTTAAAATAAAGCATGTATCTCCCCCAAGGGTTTGTAAAACAATTAAGTAATAGAAAGTGGGGCTATGAACTTACCAAGAGTTGATGACGTTAAGTACTAACGGATGTGATGGATAAGTCGGAAGACTTCTACGTACAACCTAAAAATGAAATGTTGCGACTTAAGTTTGGAATAATGTTTTAGGAAAACATAAACCATCCTATATATATCTCTATGTTGATCATGATGTAGTCAATTTTCATTTGATGTTTATAGAAAGATCTTTAATATGTGAAAACGTATTTAGTTTATAGATATCGTACTACCGTTCGGGCCATCATAATTCAGAGGTCATGCAGTAAACGTTCGAGGAGCTAGGACACTTTAATTCGTAAATCCAGCAACTCGTCGATACGTTTTACTCAAATGAAACCCCTCACATGAAGCTCCCTACTATTGTAGCACTTAGTAAATACAACATATGTTTTGAGTGAAGATTGTTATAACATAAAGTTTATCATGTTTTAATAACTATCTAGTTTTTACAAGTTCTCGTCGTTTCAAACAAGCCTCGAGGCTTTAGCCATGGTCTTGCCGTGACTTTGGTCTTGACTACCATGGTCTTGAGACTTAGCTTTGGCCTTAGCCGTAGCCGTGGTCTTGGCTAATGGCCATTAGGCGTCTTGGTTTGCTTTTAGTTGTGACAAAAGTATAGTTGTGAGACTATATTTACGGTAGTTTCTGTTTTTGAAAGATTTTTGGCCTATTTAAGCGTTTTCAAGGTCCGAGCTTCTTTGTTATTGAAGGAAAACGTCGTTCCGGACAACTTTCGTGTTTTAATTTTTTTATGATTCGGACCATAAGTACGACTTTCAAAATGGCAGAACCAAGCAGTCCCCATATGGCAGTTTTGGCGTTTAGGTTTCGCTAACTTGTTTTGCCTATAACTTTTGACTCGTTTGTCCGTTTCGGGTGATTCAAGTTGCTATGTTTACCTTTTTATCTTGTCTACCATATTATGTAAGTTACATAGTCCATATATTATTGATTTTAATGGTCTCACATGTATAGGATATGACTAGTTTTCTAGTTTGTTACTTATATGACAATATGTGATTTAAAACAAGTGATTGAGTATATGTACATCATGAATCAACATAGTAACTATATATATAGCATGAAATAGTTAAGATTATGAATAATAAAGATGAGATGATGGTGGTGATAAGTTGCTTACAACTTTTGGCTTTCAAAATAGAAAGGTGTAACTTAGTAAGGATAGGACTTTGATTGATCACTTTAGACTTTGGATTGAGCTAGCTTTCCACACCTTGGCACCCTTGCAAACTTGAAGAGTTGGTGATGAAGTACTAAGTGACTTGAGTGGATCTAAACTCAAGAAGATCACTTACTTGCTAGAGATTGGATGAAGTAGCTTGATCTTTGGAACTTTCTTGCTAAAACTTGGAGTTTAAAGCTCAAATGATGGAAGATGTGAGTGGTTTAGGGTATGAACGACCAAAATCAGTTTGTGAATGAGTTTATGATGTATTTCACTTCCTATTTATAGGAGGGTAAGTTTGGTTAACCATATATTGGGTTAATTATTAACCATGGTTAAGTTAGGACACTTGTAATGATCAAAATGATCCATGGTTAGGATTAAGCCACCAATATGATGACTCCCCCTCCTTAAGTCGGTCTCATAGTGTCTAGGTGTCTTAGATGATAAGTTTTGATAATATCAAGAGTTTAGAGTAAGTTTTGGTTCCGTTAAATGCCAACCGTAAGTCTTTAGGCCATAAAACGTAAAACCGGGTATCGTAAAAATATGAAACTTACAGGAATGGTGAGACTCATCATTATACTCCATCTAAAAATATAAAATGAGTGATAAGTCTCATTGGGTGCAAAAACGCTGCTTAAAGCTGGAAACACGGGTCAAAAACGCGTAATTCGCAGTTTATCGGAAAAAAACGAAATTTCAGGGAAACGACCGTGAATTTATTTAGAGTAGACTAAAATTAGTCTAAAAGTGATATGAGATGTCAAAATGTGGTTTTCTTCATACGCGGGATAACTTAACAGTTATTTGTGAAGTTTAAAAGTTACGCGATTTATGCAAAAATGTAGAACGTATAAGGTTAATTCCTTTATGGTCAAAGGAGGAGGGAAATATGTTTGACTTTTCCAAAAAATGTAAAAGCGTCAAAAACATATTAGAAACACTGTGCAGGAATCGTTAAGTCTGGATGTAAGTAGGTTTGTTTAAAACGTAAGTTTAGTTTTTCAGCGCAGGGCTTATTTGGTAACATAAAAATGAATTTTAAAAATTCTCAAATTAATCATGAGTGATCTAAGAATTTATCTGATGTTAGAAAAATTATCAGAGTTGATTTTCGTTATGCGCGTGATGTTTAAACGATGGACCGTCCAAAATGAAACTTTATAACGATGTTTTCTTAATAACTTTTGCGAAAATGATCTAACGATTGTCAAACTCTCAGTTCATTACTAAAATAATTTATCTTACGAGAATGTGAAATAAAAATTTTACGGATGAATAGTGAAAAATGAATAGTAAATGTGAATAGTAAAAGTGAATAGTAAATTCTCGAAAATGAAAAGTAACCTGAAAATGCGGGTGGTTACAAGATATGACCACGTACTACGTTTACATATCGACAAGCGTACTTGACTCACCACACACGCGCATGTACACGGTTCACAAACCATTTAGGGTTCGGTTCACACCTCACTTAGGGTTTAGGTTTTACATGACCTTTACTCGTTTAACACACGTTCACAAAACTCCACATGGTTCGGTTCTATATATAAGTTTCGACTTCCATGTTTTACGCAAACCCTAGCTCATCTACGTATCTTACGTATTCAAGTTCACATGTTATATAAGGTCCGATTCATTTATATATGTGGTTCGGTTTTCTTGTGCTCGACTTATTTAATAACCGGTTCATACAATACGTATTACATACATGCTCTTTAATATTATAAGGTTCAATTCACATTTGTTTGTTTGGTTTCATATGGTTCGCCCAAAAAGGAAACACAAGCTCGACTAAAAACAAAACAAGTTACAACATATATTAACGTAAGGTGTAACAAAGGAAAACGAGAAGAACATGTTATACCTTAGCTTGCTCACGTTGGAACTAAACTCGCGACACCAAGGGTGTTTAGGGCTTCGGCCGAATGAGAAGAAAAAGAGAGAAGAGGCAAAACTAGGGTTTCAATTTTGTGTTAATGAGATTGTATATATAGGTGGTACAAAATTCGGTTCTAGGGCTTGAGAGGGGTATGGGCTTCGGCTTGGGTCCAACCGAACACAGCCAAACATACGGCCCAAGTGGCCCTCTTGGACTCTCGGCTGGCAAAAGAAAAACGAGCCCAGCTTGGTTCACCAAGAAACGAAAACAAGGCCCATCGGATCACAATTAAACAAATGGCGAGGCCCAAACGAACGGCCCAACTAATTACGCGAGACGTTTAACTTTTCGTCGTACAATGTCGATCACGTACACATATTCGTTAAGTTTTAATTATAGATAAGTTACGTTTTAATTTCATCAAATGATTATAAATGTATTTTACGTATTTAATAAATTTCGATTCCAAGGGTATTTTAGTCTTTATTCATGTTTTAGATTTCCAGGTTTTACAGTATTTAGCACAGATATAAACACTTAAATATGCAACAATTTGTGTTTCTTTCCAATCCAAGAAAGATCACAAAGATATGCACGTTGATTAACTTTGCGTATAAGGGATGGTATTTGTGCTAGTTCTATAATTTATAAGATTCCATAAAGTAATTTGCAGTCAGACATATCTAAAACCAGTAGAATTGGTTTGTTTATTTGCAATAATTTGATGAATAGGAATGTTTGGGATTTGTTTATCTGATTGTTGTGTTTTGGATTGCTTATTCAAACTGCTTATTTAATTATGTGAATAGAACAACGGTTTAAACCTCACATTTAGGGTGGCTAGGTAAGGGTCACGGGATACCCCGGTTAGTTCGTGTATATCTGAGTCAAAGACTCCCCTCCTTGGGTAACATGAACAAGAAAAACCTCATCCATTTACCCGTTTAGTTTTAGTAAGACTCCTTTAGTTGTGGCGGTGTTTGGTAATGCTGATTATCAATTAAATCTTAAGGTAAAATAATCATAATTAGATAATGAGTTTGAATAAGCAACTTTGAAACTGACTAGTTTAGTTTCAAGTTGTCAAATAATCCAATAATCACGATTGGTTTGCCTCTGTCCTAACACTATATGAAACTGATTGTATGCTATTTCAAAGAAATCCCAAACACCCCCTAATGCATCTTTTTTTGGAATGTATGTACATTTTAATAATAGGAGCAGCAAAATTTGCTTAATTTGAAACCAAATAGTAACAAAAAAAGAACAAAGAAAGAAATTGCCTATGGACAAATCTTTTAATGTGAAGTTTCTCCGGATGTGACTATTACATTGCCTATTGTGTAATGGTTTTCAATAGTAAATTATTTTTCCGTCATTTTGGGTGATATGCCGGTGATAATTAAAAAACTTGTAGTCAGAAGTATCTTCAACCAGTGTCTTTATTACTATCACGTGTGCTTGTTTACGATTCTCATATTTACTGTTTATTAATATTGCCAACCGCAGATGAGGTTCTTTCGACACAACAACCTTCGTTTTGTAATAGTTCAAGATTTCCAATTACCGGACTCGGTGTTTTGACCATTAAAGCAGGAAAAATGTATAATAAATAAAGAGAAAATTTCTTAAACGAACACTTTTTCTGCTACTTTACACATATAAACCTCGCCTATACATTTTTCTAAAATGAACTTTAGTTTTGGGCGTGCCCTGGGCGAGAGACTGGTCGAGATTGCTCCAGGCGAGGGCTTGGGCGTGGCCTGGGCGAGGGCGGTGTGGCCTGGGCGTGGCCTGGGCGAGGGCCTGGGCGTGGCCTGGCGAGGGCGTGGAGCTAGGCGTGTGTCTGGCGAGGCTTCGAGTTTTTATCTTTTTGTTTGCCTTCAATTTTGAACCAAGCTTCAGCACAATCTTTATGAGGAGCAGCTAAATCATCTTTACAAGAACAACCCAACTCAAATAAGAATCCCATTTTCTCCTTCATTCTCTTCATTACTCAAATCTAGACTTAAATGACATATCCTACAATCCTTTGTTTCATCTTTTGACAACAAATGTACCACCACCTTATTATCACTACCCTCATGGGTCCCACTTTCTAGATCCACAACCGAATACTCCGACACAGATGAATCTCTTCCCTTTTCCGACACACCAACAATCTCGGTGCTGCTGTCTTCAGTCGCGTCTGAAGTGCGTGTACACTCTCCAGCCTCCGAATCTTGGTGGGCTTGTTGTAGTTGTTGTAAAGTTGGCATTTTTTTGGGTGTGGATGGAATAGTGAAGATGAGACCATGGATATATGGGTCTTTTTTATTTGTTTGGTGTTGTTGTGTTGATGATGATGAGGAAAATGAAAAATAAGTGGAATAGTAGCTATGGTTGGGAAGAGAAAAAGCTTTGAAAAAACTGATGAATCTATGGTAAGTATTTAATAGTACTAGCTCAGCACAGGAAATAGAGGGGAAATATAAAAGTGTGGGGCAATGAAAATGACATATTTTGGTCATTGTGGTAAAGTGTAAGAAAAAGGTTGGCTTTCGTATAATCAATATATATATGGTTCATTTTCGTAATTTACTTATAAATAAAAGGGGTAAGAAATGAAGAAAAGGAAAGAGTTAAAGGACCTCTTATGTCATTTCTCCAAATTCATTAACAAATGGATTTAAACTTTGACGCCCTTAAACAAGTCTCTCAATCTTTTTTAGGCATAATAATTGAAGGTCAAATACTTGCGAATAGGCTAAAACTGATAGTTTATTATTGTTTGATTACTGAATCCTAATGGATTGATTAATTAATTGCGACACTACCACAAGGATTTCGAAAACCCCCAAAAATGTGGCTTGTTTGTTTTGGGTAGAAAGCGGGTAATAATGCTAAAGGTAAAACTAATTCTTTTATTTGGTGATTGATTAATGTTTGTTTGGTATAATTTTATTTAATTTGTTTGTTAATATGAGATTTATTTTGGTGATTGATCTCGACTTAATGAGTTGACTTTAT
The DNA here is from genome assembly GCA_019973895.1 of Chrysanthemum seticuspe. NCBI lineage: Eukaryota > Viridiplantae > Streptophyta > Magnoliopsida > Asterales > Asteraceae > Chrysanthemum > Chrysanthemum seticuspe. The sequence continues at coordinate 9,556,278 of BPTQ01000006.1, read as the reverse complement.
AAAAAAAGTCAAACTGCATCCTTTATGAATTGGATACTAAGTATCATGTTTAAACTAAAAAGATTAGTATGGTTTCATAAACAAGTTTTAGAAGCTACCCATATCTGAAACTTCAAGACTTGATACTCAGATATAATAGATATATATAGAAAGTCATTGAGGTGATTGTTCATCTTATTATCTAGTAGTATAGCTGATATCAATATACACGCTATATTCCATTCTTAACTACTTAGTGAAAGTTTTATGAGTACCCTTGACCTTAGTGTGGTTTGATACAATTATCCAAGTTATCGAAAACCCCCAAAATGTGGTTTGTTTGTTTCTTTTGGGTAGAAAGCGGGTTAGAATGAAAACCCGATTTTGAAACACACCCTAACACATCGAATTGGGTTTCATCAGTAGCTAACGAGAAGAATGTTGTTAATAATGGAAATTATGATGATGATTTTGAGATTGAGACATTATTCAATCAGTTAAGGCGCGGGTGTAGTGCGGAGGATAGGGGGATTTCGGGTTTCGGAAAGTGTAAGAGTACAGTGGATTTGGGTTCGGTTATTGTTGATGATGATGATATCGAGGATTTTTCGTCCCTGGAGGGTAATAATGCTAAAGGTAATATATACTATTCATTTTGGTGATTGATTTTACGGGAGTTATTTGTTAGCTGTCTATTGCGGTTTCATATAGTGTTCAGGGATTGCTTATCCAAACTGCTTACTATATGATTTCGTGGGTTAATTACTAGCAAATATACAAGTTTTGATAAGCAGTTTTTCGAAGGTAACTTTAAGTTGTGCTAGTGTTACTTTGGTAATGCTGATTTTCAATGAAGTTTAATGGTAAAGTAATCCGAATCGGTATGAATAAGGAACTCTGAAATAGTTTGTCTAAAAATGATATCATGGTCACAATCAGTTCCAAACACTAATATTAACTGATTCTTTGCTGTTTCAAAATGTAATAATCAGATATTAAGAGCAGTGGTGGATACAAGAATCTAAATTGCGTGTAGCACGATTTTCGGCTCGCTTCACTTCACGAATAGTTATTACTTTTAGTAGTCCATTTTATAAAGTAAAACTGGTTTTTTGTGGTTTTCGTTTTCGGATGCGGATAATTTAGACTAAGGCTGCTCATCCGGTGAAAACCGGACCGGACCGAGACCGAATCCGGCAAAAACCCTAGACCGAGACCGAATGTGGTCGGTCTGGTCCGGTCCGGTCCAACAAGGCTAAATTTTCGGTTTGTGGTCCGGACCGGACCGAGACAGAATTTGCCAAAAACGCTAGACAGAGACCGGACTGCCGGTCCTTCGGTTCGGTCCAGTCGGTTTTGTCGGTCAGTCCAGTCCATCCGGTCCGTTTGCTCACCCCTAATTTAGACAGGGTACTTGGATAATAAATTTCGTTGAACTGTACTCGTTGAAAAAATTAATACTTTATGAAATGTTTTGTATCTATACCTTTCACAAAATGAAAGCTACATAAAGAAATGTTCGGTCAAATCACCCCTGTGGCATAGCCCCACTCTCCACACTAAAAGATAAAAGACAACTAACTAGAAGACAAATGAAACAAAACATTGATAAATACTACTGTTCATCATCATCATCATCCTCGAGTTCCATCTCCATCGTCTTCATATTTTCTCCTAAAAACACAGCTCAAGAAACAATTTTCACTTCAAATGGGTGTAGCACTTAAAGAAAACCAAAAACATTTACTGAAAAACTACACTTCGTCACGTAAACCATGTGTGGCACGTGCCACAGGTGGCTCATACGTAGCTCCGCCCCTCATTAAGAGCAATCCTAAACACCACTGAGGCTTTTTTCAGTAGGTTCAAATTGATTTCATAAAGAGAAAAACAACGTTTGTGATTCTGTATTTCTTATTGGGGCAGCCAATTACATTATTTTGAACTCTAATAGTAACCAAAAACTGGACTTAGTTTCTGTATGTTGTGGTGGATGGACTTACGAGTAACCGTTGATTACTTCATTGTGTAATCTATTAAGTTAGTCTTATGATAATGTAGCAAGTCTGGTGTATTTAGGGAATTGGTGCTGTTAACTTACAACCCCTTTGGATGGTTATTATACACCCTTATGTTTTAAGCTAAACAAGAAAGTTGTAATCGTTAAAAGAGCTGACAATCTAGACCCAATGGGTCTACTTGGGTTTATATGGGAAAGTGGAACTTGTGCATTAATGTTTGTCTAGACATCTCATGGGTCTAATTGGGTCCCTTCTAAAGTTATTAGAATAAGTATGTTGGGTCTACCGGTTTGTTAGACCAACGTCAACGTACAAGTTAGCACTTTTTGTATAAACCCATCTAGACCCGTTGGGTCTAGATTGTCAGCTCTAGCTCAGACATAAACGCTTAAATATGCAGCAACTTGTGTTTTTTGTAATCCAAGAAAGATCACAAAGGTATTCGGGATCCCCACATTGATTAACTTTGCGTTAAAGGGATGATATTTGTGCCAGTTCAAGATTCCATAAAGTAATTTGCAGTCAGACGTATCTTAAACCAGTGTGCTAATTATTGTCACATACGCTTGTTTATCATTCCCATATTCACAGATTGTTATTATTGCTAAATGCAGATGAGAATCTATCGACACAACACCATTCAGTTTGTAACAATTCTAAACTCCAGCTTACCGGACTTGGTGTTTTGACAAAAGAATCAGGAAAAAGAAAGCAAAATGTCTCAAATGTCACAGGCACTCCATAATCAGTAATCACAAGCTGCATCAAACAACCGTTTCCAAAGTTGACTGCGAGTCCTCTTAGAAAGTTACAGCTAATTGATTCCGACTATGATTCTGATATCCCTTTAATCAGTAAAGTTGCTACTAACAAGACCAGCAGTAAGTCGGAATCTTATTTGAACAAGGAGCATTCTATAGGATTAAATCAGCAGAGAAAAGTAAATGAGTCACTCAATACTTTCACCAGAAAAGATTTATGGGAAGATTTTAAACACGAGAAGAGTTTCCATATCCCGACACCTGCACTGGATGAGGACTGCGAGGAATATTTTAGTTCTCTAAAAGACAAATATAAAGCTCAGAGTAATGTTGGAAAAAGTAACCATAATAGTCATGTTATGGACAGTGTAATAGATTTAGATACTCACCCGCCAGCACATCATTATTTTTTCCATAATGATTTGAGGATCAAAGAGCTTGTTCGAACCAGTTTGTGCAACTTTTTCCCATTAAATGCAGAAAATAGAGGTTCTGAGCTTCCCAGTACATTGAATATCGATTACATGTAAGCTAATTCTGTTATATTGCTGATAGTTTTTTAAGGTGATATTTGCATAAAAGATTAGCTATTTTTTCATAAAATCCTTTATCATGATTCATGTTTTTTGTGTTGCATTTCTTGTGTTTCTAGGGCTCAATTTAGCAGTGGTGACAAAACAAAACAAGCTGCTAAAACTAATAAAGCCGAGACAAGCTCATCAAGGAAAAATTCAAGAAAATCAAAAACTCAAGAAACGTCAAAAGGTTTCACGAATCCAAAAGTTAATGCTGCGAAAGGGATCACAAAAGATGCTGGCAAGAGAAGGGTTCAAGCCGATGGTCAAGGTTCTGGGCATTGGTTCACAAATGCGATGGGAAGAGGGTAAGTTGGAAAGTTCTTGTTCTGTTATAGTAATCATTTCAAATCAGGAAACTGATATCTCTCTGAGTTTGAATTCTTTGTTATAGTAGTCATTTTGAAATTAAGAAACTGCTAGAACCAAATTCAGGTCGGGTTTGGGTTTGGATTAGCATGTCAGAACACCGTAACCCGTGCACGCATGTTTAAGTAGATAGTTCAGTTATGTCAATCCTAACCCGTTTAATCATAACACGCACGTTGCCTATTCAACCCATTTTTCTAAACTGGTGGGTGGGTCAACTTGTTTAACCTGTTTAACCCCATAAACATAATTTTTCCATAAAAAAAAAAAAAAAAAAAAAAAAAAAAAAAAAAAAAAAAAAAAAATTCTTAACCGGGTTGGTGGGTTAACCTGTTTAACACCAATGGCCAGAAAATGTTTAGACCAGATCCTAACCCGTTTATTTCCGTGTCGGGGTCATGTTTCGTGCAAGGAATTGCCACCCCCACTTTTTGATGGCATCTCTTTATGTGTTGTATGATATAAACAGAAATTTCTTCATTGTGTAATATATTTAGTTAATTTTATGATTATGTAGCATGTCTGGTGTATTTAGTGAATTGGTGCTGTTGGGCACTTGGGCTACAATTTACAAGTTAGAACCCCTTTGGATGGTTGTTATACACCCTTACTTAGGCCTTAATATAGACTAGAAAGTTGTAATCATTACCAATGATTTTTCATATCTGAATATTGAAATGTATTTAGCTCAGACATAAACACTTAATTAGCAGCAACTTGTGATTCTTTGTAATCCAAGAAAGATCACAAAGATATCCACGTTGATTAACTTTGCGTAAAAGGGATGGTATTTGTGCCAGTTCTATGATTTATAAGATTCCATAAAAGTAATTTGCAGAAAGATGTATCTTAAACCAGTGTGCTAATTACAGTCACGTGCGCTTGTTTATCATTTCCATATTCACTGGTTGTTATTATTGCTAAATGCAGATAAGACTCTTGCAACACAACACTATTCAGTCAGTAACAGTTCCAAATTCCCGCTTACTGGACTAGGTGTTTTGACCAGGGAATCAGGAATAAGAAAGCACAATCTCTCAAATGTCTCAAATGTTCCAGAATCCGTAATCACTAACTGCAGCAAACAACCGTTTCCAAAGTTAACTGTCAGTCCACTTAGAAAGTTTCAGCTAATTGATTCCGACTCTGATTCTGATATTCCTTCAATCAGTAAAGTTGCTACTAACAAGACCAGCAGTAAGTCGGAATCTTATTTGAACAAGGAGCATTCTATAGGTTTAAATCAGCAGAGAAGTAAATGAGTCACTCAATAATTTCACCAGAAAAGATTTATGGGAAGATTATAAACATGAGAAGAGTTTCCGTATCCCGACACCAGCACTGGATGAGGTCTGCGAGGAATATTTTAGTTCTTTAAAAGATAAGAATAAAGCTTAGAGTAATGTTGGAAAGAGTAACCATAATAGTCATGTTATGGACAGCGTTATAGATTTAGATGATCCTCGCTCGCCAGCACATCAATATTTTTCCATAATGATTTGAGAATTTAAGAGCTAGTTCGAATTCGTTTGTACAAGTTTTTCCCGTTAAACGCAGAAAATAGAAGTTCTGAGCAGCCCAGTACATCAAATACCGATTACATGTAAGTTAATTCTGCTGTATTACTGATTGTTTTTCGTAGGATTAATTTCATAAAAGATGGTTGTATGCAAATGACTCAATAAAGACCGATATCATTTCTTATGCTGTCTTTCTTGTGTGTCTAGGGGCCAATTCAGCAATGGTGACAAAACTAAACAAGCTGCTAAAGTGAATACTGCGAAAGGGATCACAAAAGATACTGGCAAAAGAAGGGTTCAAGCAGATAGTCAAAGGACGGGGCATTGGTATTTCTGACTATGTCAATCCTAAACCGTTTACGCATAATCTGAACATTGCCTATTTAACCTGTTTTTCAAAATTAGTGACTTGTTTAACTAATTTAATGCATTATAAACATAAATTATCTAAATTTAAAAAAACTTCTTGTTCTATAATTGTAGTCATTTCAAATCTAGAAACTGTTCAGACCATAAATGGGTCGGGTTTGGGTTCGGATTGGCATGTCAGAACACTTTAACCCAAGCACGACATGTTTAAGTAGTTAGGTTAGTTATGTCAATCCTAACCCGTTTACAGATAGCATGAACATTGCCTATTCAACCCGTTTGTCTAAACGGGTGGGTGGGTCGACTTGTTTAACCCATTGTAAACATATTTTTTTCTAAAATAAAAAAACTCAATCGGGTTGGTGGGTCACATTGTTTAATACCCATGGCCAGAAAACTGTTTAGACCAGACCCTTCCAGCTTAGTTTCGTGTGGGTTTTGGGTCGTGTTTCGTGTTAGGAATTGCCATCCTTACTTTTTGATTGCATCTCTTTATTTGTTGTATGACGTGAATAGATTTTTCTTGTACTTTCAGGTTTATGTAAGTAAAAATGGGCAAGAAATGACTGGCAAAGCTGCTTACGTTCACTATAGAAAGGTACTTCTCAATTATATCTCCCAACTTTTTCACATTGTTTTGCTTTATATTTGTAATTGTTAAACATTGTTTTAAACTTTTATTTTTTGTGAGTAAATATCAATGAGCTAAGTAATAATGCTTTTGTCACTTAGCAAGTTTGATTTTAATATTCATAGAAGAATATCTATCGTTTTGACAAGAGAGTGGTGGAGGATTTAAAATTAAAAGGTGAAGAAAACTTCCACCAAGAAGAAATGAGTGTTGATCGTGTGGCTGGGTATATACTCATCTTGAGATGCTTAGAATCTCAATGGGATTGTTCAAATACAGTTGACACTAGTAGCTTAAGAAGTGTTAGTGAAGTTTCTGAGGCGGCTCGGTACCGGAGAACACAGGAAATGAAATTTAACTTGTACAAATGAATCTATGAAGATTTTTCAAGTAATGTATGATCATACACAATAGCTGGGTTAAAATCATAAAAACAAAAACATTTGACTTTTTTAGTCAAAGTATTGACCCATTGTGTTTACCCCCTAAACCTTAATAAGAGACACATGTTTTGTTAAAAAAGTTTGAAGAATGAAGTTATGATTTCATCAAATATGAGATAAGGCAACATTTAAGGTAAATTGTTGCTTATACCTTTAATTTGTATTTTTAAACCTTTAATAAGATAGTAAAGACATTTGAGCTTTAATTTTTATCGAATTAAAGCTCTATTTATGCATGATTACTAGTGTATTTGATGGTTAAGTATATACGGTTCCATTGCATGTTGATTTTACTAAGAAAATGGAGCTTGATTTTATTTGTTTGTGTTTGGATCTTACTTGGGTCAAAACCAGGTAAAGAGATGACCCATGAGAAAACTTACGAAGTACTTTGTACTTTCAGACATACCATATCTAATAAACAAGTTAGTTTTTCTAGGTATATAATGAATGTATGAAACCCCTCAACAATATGTTAACTACCTTTTTAGCCATTGTGTACTTTCAATTTCAAATATGTGACAAATCACAAATATACGTCGAAAAAATTAAGTTAGTACTATTTGTTAAAAATATGTACATACTTCAAGATGGTTAAGGTGTTAGAAATGTAATTTAATAAGATATGACTAGAAGAGTTTATATGTTTATGAGCTTTATGTCAACGTATTTAGCATTAGAGTATGCAATGGAAAATTTGTGTTCATGGCGAAGTAAAATATGATATGATCAATCCAAGAATCTTTGAGTACAGACTTCTTCGAATAATAGACTCGGACTTACCAATATATTTCTTAATCATTAGTGACAAGAATATGTGCCAACTTGGTTTAAAAATGCGCGCATCATTGCGTAAATTGAGTGCATCATTACATTGCTTTTAGGATTTTGCATCATGATTCCTAATGCGAGGCCATCCCAAAATGCACTTGCATTAGACCACAATTTTTCGCATTTGTATAATGCTAGCAATGGTCGCAATATGGAATTTAGATCATTTTGAAAAGAAAAAAAAAACAAACCATCTAGAAGAAGATAAAAATATTTTAATGGACTTTGAAAAATAGAAGTTGTTGAAAGACTTCTAAAACAAACACAATAACAACACCCAAATTACCCTACATCCAAATTACCCTTCGGTTCAAGATCATGCACCATTAACATGATTTGAAATCCCGCAAACAATCATCTTATTACATATTCATGTTATGAAATAGTTCATATTGTTCTTTGATCATAAATAATCATATACGTTAAATAGTTTAGCTGAAAATCATATGTGTGATTAAAATTTGACTAAAATTTTTAGTATTGACTTTTGTTGTTGATTTGGTAATGAATGAATTATGATTGTTAGCCACTGGTATAACTTATCAGTATACCTTTAACACATTATAATATCATATCATCATGTATATGTATAAAATCATGTATATGTATAGAATAGACTTTAATCATTCATGTTCAACCGCATTACTACTAACAATAACAAGGATTTATAAATTATGGAATTCAAGATCCTAAAATTAAAAATAAACTTACATGTTCATCCTATTCGAAAGTAATTAAAGAATGAGTTTCTCATTTAAAACAAAATTTAGTTGGAGTTTATAATGTTGTTTCTAAGTGTTTTATGTCCTGACTAATTGACTTATTTGTTTTACATTATTTGCCTATTTATTTGTGTCTTTGTGACTTATTTGTAAATTTATTGCATTTACTTGGTAATTTTTTAATTTACTATGTATAAATAATTTTTGTATTTTTTTAATACAAAACGCATCGCGTCCAAGATGCGCTCGCATTCGCAACACACATCACGCATCGGCCTCTGGTACCTTTAACGCATCGGATCGCAAAACGCAATTTTAAACCAAGGAGCAAACCTTATGGTGAACTGTTCCCTCAAGTCATCCCGACTATTGATGCTTCCCGGTTGTAAATTGCTAAACCAACCTTGTGCGGCCCCATCCATAGTCTGCTGAAACATTCGACACCACACATATATCGGCCATTCCCCTTGATTTTTCGCCCCTACAAAACGATTAATATGATCATCTGGGCAGATCCATCGTACAACTTCAAATTGGCTGGCATGGTGTACTTGGGACCAGCAAACTCCACAATCCTTCTGGTGATGGGCGACCTAGCCACCTCTTTATGGGGTTTGCTCAAGTCATCCATGGGGTCTTGCTCCGTCGTCCTCTCCAGCGTCTCCTCATCATCCCTAATGGACAGACGGATGGGTTTGATCGCACTAACTCCTGTCGCATTGCACTTCTTGATGAGGGCTTCCAATGATGATACATGGGCTTGTATCTGTTCCGACAGTCCGGGTGGTGGGTTACCAGTGACTCCACTCCCTCCTGCTTGTTCCGGAGGTGGGGAAGTGAACCGGATGTCGGTGTTTCTGGCGGGTTAGTTATTCAGTTCTTCGGTAGAAGGAATAACGGGTCCCACGGATGGCGTCAATTTGTTGAAGCAAAATCCTGCTACCCGGTTCTTGTCCGGAAGTCCAAGCTTCAACCAATTAATCCGGAGGAAAGGAGTTGATCCTTCCTGCACAATAAGCAACACGTGTTAGCCTTGCCCCAGGTGTTTTCTCGGGACCAAGCTTCGGCGTGAGAATAAGCGGAGGGTAATAAATATGGGAGAGTAAATGTAGGTGAAATTGAATGCAAAACATTAAATGTGTTGCGGTTTTTTTTTTTTTTTTTTTTTTTTTTTTTTTTTTTTTTTTTTTTGGTAAAAGGGATTTTTCACCATGGTAAAATGCATTACACCAAAGAACATTGAAGTACAAAGGATGAAGGTGACTTCCCTCATCTCGGTCCCTTAGAACACTTACATACTCAAATATAAGAATGACAAAGCATTCTTATAGTGCCAATATATATATGGGGAGAATGTGAAGTATAGGCACAAGTTGAAGTCGAGATCAAGAAGGTGCTTGAGGTTAGTTTATCTTTATATCTAAAAAGTATTATTTTCATGAATTGTAGTACATAAAGTTATTTGATTGAATTTTGTAAATCAAGGCATTCATGTGATGTGTGAAGTTCATATGAAATAGATGTGCAAAGTTCATATGAAATAACAAAGAAAACCCACAAAAGGAGCCATTTGTTGTGTGCTACACTCATGAAAAAAGGAATCTTAATCATGATCTTTTCATATGGTATTTTTCCTTGTAATTTCCTTTAGCAAAAGAAACCATTTGTTGTCCCACCACATTCCAATGTTTTCAAACGAAAATATCTTGTTCACATTGCTTTCTGGCTCTGCTACACTTTTAGACCGAAGCACCAAGCATGGAAATAAAAATGCAAAACAAACAAATCACTCCTTTTATATGTGCTCAACAAATGTGCATTTTTGCAAAAGGTTTTGAAAAACGAGTGATTAAGTTTTGCACCAAGCAAGATACTTTATTTGATCTTTAAAGCATATATAAACAATGTTCTTACGTAACTATTAAAAAACAATATAGCCTAAAAAAATAACGATTTTGGAACAATATTTTGAGAAAAAGAAATTATCATAAAGAAAAATATATATTGTTGTAAATTGTGAATATATAATATCCAAACACTTCATTAAGTTCAAGAACGAATCTTTATCTATCTTTTTCATTGGCTTTTGTTTTTCTAGTCCATTCCACTCTTTTTTTTCCAAACAAACAAATCACTGCTGCTGGAACTTTTTCACATAAACTCTTTCAACAGCTTGAGTCCTACGTCCAATGGCTTCTACTTCAAATTCATCAATTGAAAAGAGCTTTAAGTATGATGTGTTTCTTAGTTTTAGGGGTGAGGACACCCATAACAGCTTCGTTGGCCATCTTTATCAAGCTCTGAAGCAAAAAGGCAATGAAACATATAAGGATAATGAGAAGATAGAAAAAGGGAAAATGATCAATGAACAACTAATCAAGTCCATCGAGGACTCAAGATTCTACATAATTGTTTTCTCTAAAAAGTATGCTTCTTCATCTTGGTGCTTGTCGGACCAATAATGTTATAAACGCAAAGTTAGGGTACTTAGTATACAGTGGCGGAGCCAGAAAACATGATTACGGGGGAAATCAAGCGAGGAGTGAAATACATGTCAAAAAATGCCATTTTTAGCGTAATCTATAAAAAATCGGGTGGGGTCGGGTCTACTATGATGCGATTAACACCAATTATAAGTTAAGACGTTGATGAAATATAAACTAGTCGGTGATTTCAAGTATCTATTAGAATAATTTTGACGAATCAAGTTTTGTATTTATTGAAATAAATGTTTAAGTTGTAAAAATTTTGAATTAAAATAAAATAAACCCACTAAAAATGTAAAAATTAAAAGCTCGTAAAAATATATCGAAATGGATGCTGAATTAAATAACACAAAATTTTAAAAAATATGATAAAATTATATCATAAAAAAATAGATAAAAATATTTCAATTTAAAAATAAAAGTGTTATTTATGGAGAAGTAACACATGTCACTCTATGATTTAAGCTCCTCATCTTAACTTTTAGTAAAGCTCATAACTTAAATGATTTATATAATAATATAGATAATATATATATACGGATGAAATATAAAAATTTAAGCAAAAATTCTAAAATACCATAGTAAAACTTGTATTAAAGTGGTCATAGTTTTATGAATGTAACTACAACAAACGTTTTTACATTTCAAAATCACAAATATAAAAAAAAAAAAAAAAAAAAAAAAAAAAAAACACTTGAAGTTACTGTACCCACATGTTGTAGATCAGTAGATATATTATCCAATGTACGGCCAAAAAGAAAAAAGTAAATAATATTATATATTTCTAGCTCATCCTCACTATATTAGACTTACTTTCACAGTTCCATATTATCTAGTTTCCTCCATGTTTTCCGATCAAACAAGCTCAATGGAAAGATCCAATTTTTTACATTAAAGCACTCTTTAATTGTTGGAGGCTGAAAGAGATGAGGGCACTCAGGTTTTATGGGCTAGGGCACCAGAAATTTTCCCCATAAATTTATTTTTTTTAATATATATTTTGTGTATCCGCAAGAATGTCGTTGGGGCGATTCCCCCCCACTACTCTTATGGTGGCTCTGCATTTATATATGTGTGTGTGTGTTATGTATTTACTAGCCGAGTACCCGCTCGTTGCGGTGGCGGGTACTCGTGTGATTATATTTTCTGCAATGCCTTTTCGACATATTGGTTTTAAGAAGGGAAAAAAATGTTCAACGGAAGTTATGAATTAAAAATAGCGTGTTTTCGTAGTTATGCATCTAATAACATTATAAAAAGCTTACATTTTGATTGATTAGAATTAAAATCAGTATCCTCTCTTGATATATAGTTAAAATTTAATTAGTTAAGACATACTAATTTACACAAACAAAAGTTGAATCGCTAAATTTTCCACCAAAAGACATAATTTATACCAATAAGTTTGTTTTACGTTATCACAAACTTTCTAAAATACTAATAAAACCACTAATAAACATCATTGGCCTCAAAAAAAAAGAAAGTGAATTGTTAGTATACCTTTATTATTGTAGTGACAAGTTATGTATGCAATACATTTAAGCCCCTCCTAAAATTGTGAAAACAAGTTTTGTCCTACCAATATAGCACTCTGAGCTTATTCTATATTCCTCTTCTTTTCTATTGTATATATTTTTTCAAACATTGTATATAGTAAAACGTCACAATGGTCAAACACCACAACTGTATTAGTTTACCTAATACGTCTAATTTGTTTAATTCTTATATAACTAAGTCATTGTTCTTCACTTCGGAGAGTAAATTTAGTATTTTTGGTTTCATACATACTATTATGTACTTCGTTTCACGAACGCATTATACATGGAAGAACCATTTCTATGTTGAAACATATACATCTTAAATGTAAACTTATAACAAGTTCTTAAATATGCATAAAAAAATAACAACACTACGTACAATTAGGGTTGTAAAACTAGCCTAGGTGGACCGATTAATCAATAACAATATTTGAAGAAGTGGGTTTATGTATACTTTTGGATCAACGCTCTAGACATTAAAAAATATTAATTAATTGCAAAGAGGCGAAAATAAACAAGTGGCAAGGGCCGCCAATAACGTTCTAGAGAAATATAAGAGCCAATTCAAATATATAATATATTTGAAATATCATTGGTCGTCAATAGAAACATGTGGTGTAACCTCATTCGTATTTGGATAAATAGACCCAAATCCCGGTTTGTGGGTTTTGGGCCTATTTATCCACTAATAATACGTACTAATTTTATTTTCTTTGAAGAATTTAAATCATTCATATTTGAAGTTAGAATATATTGTTGTTTAATTTAAAAAAGATGTTAGTGATGGTAATTCGTGTTACAAATAAATCCAATGAAGGTTTGTATAATCTATCATACATAAACAAGTTCCAATTAACATGTTATGCATTCGGATGAAGTTTTAACTATCATTGATAAACTTTATGGTTAATAGTTCAATAGTTAATGTGTTATAATATCATTAAGTTAGATTGATGAAAACGACAAGGAAATTTCCAAGATATATTTTTTTCATAAACAAATTTTTCGACGAACTTGGCTAAGAATTTTGAGGATGTTTCTTTTATCATTACATACTTTATGACCAACTAGCTATAGAATTTTGTAAAGTATTCTTGTATTATTGTAAATCATAAGAAAATCTATTGCGTCAAATTTATTGGAATTGAATGCTAAGAACCAAATGGTCCTTAATGGTACACAAAGACATTTTTTTCATTTGTAATATATTTTTCATTCCTGTTTCCATTACATCCTACCAATTATTAAAAGACTTGATATTATTATCAACATCATAAGGATTTATATGGCATTAAGTTGTGCTTGTCGTAGAAAATATTTATGTTAATATTGAAGTTAGAAATAACGCTTGTCAACAAAAGAGTTTATGCGAAGAACTTTCGTATATATTTACATATTTTTTGTCGGCCGATATGGCTACGAATTTTGAGGTTATTATTCCTCATTAGAGACTTTATGACCAAATAGCTAAGAAATTTCCATGATATCTCTGTATTATTGTAAGAGATAAGAAAATTCATTGAAGCAATATTATTTGTGTAGGGTAATGAAATTGAGTGCTAAAAAATGGTGATAAAAGGAAATTTCTTATTGCAAATTATTGGTCTCTATCAATGTTTATAAATACTCCACAAAATGCAAGTGAATAACAATTTAATTTTGCACGATAGCAGATTTTTATATGATTTATTCATTTGAAGATTAAGTAGTTATTTTTTTTAGACAAGTAATTACAAGAATAATTTTTAAATTACGATAATAAAAGTTATTATTGCAAAACTTATACAAAAAATGTAGATTAATAAATTGACAAACTTTGTCATAATGTGAAAAAGTGAATAAAAGAAGGATCGTAGATGCATCTTATGTTCAGGTAGGAAACATCGTCATTTGACCAAATTAAATCATGGGCTTTTATTTTCCAAATAATTTAATATTCTGTTTTCACACAAACACAATCACTTTCAGTGTGTATTGGTCATTTGGTTTGAAAGTTCAAACCGTTAATCTTTATATATTTTTTTTTCATTGACCAAAAGACCATATGAGTGGTTTTTGTTTCTCTAACATTATCATTCCACAAACACAAACACAAACACAAAACACTTTTTTCACACAAACTCTTTCAACCAAACTTCCAATGGCTTCTACTTCAGTTTCATCTATTCAAAACAGCTTTAAGTATGATGTCTTCTTAAGCTTTAGAGGCGAAGACACTCGAAAGAACTTTGTTGATCATCTGTATCATGCTCTTACACAAAAAGGTATTGAAAAGTACAAAGATGATGAGAAAATTAAGCAAGGGAAAATGATAAGTGATGAGCTTATTAAGGCCATTGAAGACTCAAAATTTTACATTATTATTTTCTCCAAGAACTATGCTTCTTCATCTTGGTGCTTGGAAGAGCTTGTTAAGATTATGGAATGCCGGAAAGGTTTTGGGCATACTGCTTATCCCGTGTTCTATGATGTGGAGCCCACTGAAGTTCGCAAACAAAGTGGGTCTGTTGGAGATGCATTTCAAAAACATAAAGAGGAAGGAGCTGCTGGCAAATGGAGGGAGGCTTTGAAAGAAGCATCTGATTTGGCTGGCTGGGAACTGAAAAGCATTGCAAATGGGTAAATTTCTTCATCATATCCTTCTAATGATATTGAAATGACAATATTACCCTTTTATCTATCTCTTTTTATGCCTTTTTGCCTTTTCAAAGGGGTGTAATTGTAACTTTGTTACCTCCTCTCTTTTCAAGAACACAATTTTTATTCACTTTCATTCATTTCCTTCTAATCTCAAGAGCACAAAATAAAACAATAGTTTTCTCTCATTTACTTTTACTTCTTTACTCATCTTTCATTTCCTTTCCAAAAAAAACTCGAGAACAAATTAGACTTACCTTTCCTCTGTAAATGCGAGTTAAAAACGCTCGCCTTCCCCGGGTAACCTCAACATGGAAAAACCTCGTTCGTTCATCCATTTTATGAGGAAGTGAAGAAAAGTGTTTTACTGGTAGACCCGATGAGTTTCAAAAGAAAGTTTACCCGTACCTAACAAACACATCTGTTACTCATTCACTATTTATTACATATCAGATATAATTGTATCACCATTAACTTTTATAGATTTAAAAAAATGTTCGGAAATTATCACAAGCTAAATGAATCTTTCTTTAACATACAGGCATGAAGCTAAGTTCATACAGAAAGTCGTTGAAGAGATTTCGCTAGAGTTACGTTTCATCAATTCGTGCATTGATGGAAATTTAATAGGCATGGAGACCCGTGTAAACGAAATACTTTCATCCTTAGAACCTGGTGTTGGTGATGTTCGCATGCTAGGGATATGGGGGATGGGAGGTGTGGGGAAGACAACTTTAGCAAGAGCTATTTTTGATCAGATATCCATTAAGTTCGAAGGTGAATGCTTTATTGAAAACGTCAGGGAAGAAG
Organism: Chrysanthemum seticuspe; assembly: GCA_019973895.1. Taxonomy (NCBI): domain Eukaryota; kingdom Viridiplantae; phylum Streptophyta; class Magnoliopsida; order Asterales; family Asteraceae; genus Chrysanthemum; species Chrysanthemum seticuspe. The sequence continues at coordinate 9,540,586 of BPTQ01000006.1, read as the reverse complement.
TTTCAAAGAAGGGTCTAAAGAAGTTGCAAAAACAAGTACTTTCAGATATTTTAAAGGATCAAGGCATTAAAATAAGCAGTGTTTCTGATGGAAAAAGTATGATGCAAAAGATGCTACGCGGTAGAAAGGTACTTGTGGTTCTTGATGACGTCGATCATAAAGACCAGCTTGAGGCATTAGCCGGTGACCTTAATTGGTTCAAGCCAGGAAGTAGAATTATCATTACAACAAGAGATGAGCAAGTACTGGTATCCCACCGCGTGAGCTTGATTCGTAATGTGACTTTGTTATCTCAAGCGGAAGCGGGTTGCCTCTTCAGTAGGTATGCATTTGGAAGAGAGAATCCGATTCAAGGGTACGAAGAATTATCAGGAAAAGTTTTAGAATATGCTGATGGTCTTCCTTTAACGATCAAAGTTATGGGTTCATTTCTATGTGGTCAAAGTGAGCATTTTTGGATAGATGCCATAGAAAGACTAAAAACAATTCCGTTAAAGGAAACTCTGGAGAAATTGGAAATAAGCTTTGATGGTCTAGAGGATGATTACAAGGAAATATTCCTAGATGTTGCATGCATACTAAAAGGTTGGGGCAAAGAAGGAGCAATTAGAGTGCTTGAAAGCCGTGGATTTCATGCTGAAGTTGGTTTAAGAGTTCTTGAGCAGAAATCTCTTATAACTATTTCAGAGAATTGGCAAGGAGGATTGTCCTTGGGGATGCATGACCATTTAGAAGAAATGGGAAGGAATATTGTTCGTCGGTCACACCCGGATGAACCTCAAAGACATAGCCGATTGTGGGTTAACAAGGAAATTCAGTATATATTGACTAATGACATGGTAAGAATTGAGGAAATTAAGTATATATTGGTCCATATGGTTTGCTAGATATTTCATTTTTGGTCTAATAGTTTGAAAATTTTCAGGTTTTGTCTAAAATGAAACATCCGTGGGTTTGGTCCAAATTCCTAAATCTGTTAGTTTGACTATATTTGACCGTCACTTTTCTTATAAAAAACACATTAACAATTCCTCTTTGTGTCTCTCTAAAAAGTTTTCCCCAAATTCACTTTCTGTCCCTAATAATCATTCAAAAATTCATTAATTCGAATCAAATTATCATTCAATTCATTTTATATCATCTTCATTCACTCTCAATTTGATAATGTTTTCAGTGATTAGAAATTTAGGGTTCCTACAAAAATTAAGGGTTTTTATTGTTTCGATTTCAGGGTACCCAAGCAACAAAATGTCTATACTTAGACTCAGATGATTTCAGTGCTGAAATTGCAGTAAAAGGTCTAGCAAAAATGAAGGATCTTAGATTTGTTTATATGGATCTCCATAAGGATTATTATTTTAAGAGGAATATTGTTGAATTTGATAAAGTTAGCGAATACCTTCCAAGTTCCTTACGATTTATAAGATGGGATGGCTTTCCTTTTTCGAGTTTATCAAATACATTTCAAGGAAAAAATCTTGTTGGAATTGAAATGGTTGAGAGCAATATTGTTCAACTTTGGGAAGATGGAGAAGAAAAGGTAGAATGAATAATGGTTAATTTGTTGTTTTTCAGGATTCATTATGATCCAATATATCCTATTGGTTTGTCATTGCACCAATATTAATTCTTTTTTGTACTTATGTTAGGTTCTTCATAAGCTCAGGTTCCTCAAAATTACGGATTCAAAGTTGAGGACCTTTGACCTTAGGTTGGCTCCAAATCTTGAGCAGTTGACTATTGACTATTGTGATGATTTCGTAGAGCTTCATATACCTGTTGATAATCATTCAAAGCTCGAATATCTCAGTCTCACTTATTCAAAGTTGAAGAACCTTCACCTCGGGAACACTCCAAATCTTGAGAGCCTAATACTCAAAGGTTGTATTGATTTGGTAGACCTTCAAATGCCCGTTGAAAGTCTAAAGCTCCAAGAGCTCAACCTCAGTGATTCAAAGTTGAGGACCCTTGACCTTGGGCTGACTCCAAATCTCAGAAGGTTAAATCTTGAATATTGTTATGATTTGGTAAAAGTTAATGCTCCCATTGGATGTCTGAAAAATGTTCTCTTCTTAGACTTAAGTGGTTGTGGAAGGTTTAAGTCTTTTGTGTTTGACAAACAGTCTCAACCAGCTGAGGTTGGTTCTTTATCTGAGTTACATCTGATTGCAGAACCCACAGATGTTTTCCCATTGCACTCCGACAATGATTCTCCAAAGTTTCAGTTTTCATGTTATTATAAAGAAGATCCAGCTTCATCGTTTGGAAATCTTGAAAGGATTATTTCCATAGGTCTGTGTGCTTGTACAAACCTTGAGAGTTTTTCAAGAAGCATTTGTGGATTACAAGGTTTAAGAAAGCTTACACTTGAAGGCAGTATTCCAGAGGCTCCCAAAAACCTTGACCATTTAGAGTGTTTAGAAGAGCTAACTTTATCGTCTACAAATATTGAAATTCTTCCGGATAGAATTTGTATGTTGAGGCATCTCAAACGTCTGGAAATCATATCTTGTTGCCATCTTGAGAAGTTACCAGAGGATATTGGCCAATTAGAATGCTTAGAGACATTATATCTGAGGGAGTGTATACTTTTACGAGATATTCCTAACAGCATCTGTAACCTAAGGAATCTAAAGCATTTGCATCTTCGTTTTTGTATTGGGATTAAGACTTTACCTGAGGATATTGGACGTTTAAAATGCCTGTGTGTGTTGAATATATCACGCACAGGCATAAGTCATCTTCCACAGAGCATATTTCAGTTGAAAGGTCTGTGTATTGTTACATCTTCAGAAACCTCAGAATATGACTTCTCGTACATATAGACGTGAATAATACACAGATCACCAAGTAGCCAATTCCCAATGAATTATTGTAAGCAATTTTTACTCTATCTTTTCTTTTAGTCATATAATTACTTTAAAAATGTATATATGTTACATGTACCCTGTTTTGTAATGGTTATATTCTTGAAAATTGCAAGCGGTCATGAATATAATACTTACATTGTCGCTGCTAATAGAATTACAATAATGTTTGGTATTTGACAATGGTATTTTGCCATTTCCTTGTAACATGTTCGATTCTAAATACCCAAACATTATAGTATGTAACTTATTTTTCTTACCAAATGCTTTTTGTTGCAACATGCTTTTTTGACGTTGTTGATTGTCTTCACCTGCTTAGGCTCAGAATTTCTGCACTTCATTGGGAACCAATCATAGTGCCTTCACATGGCATAATGCTCATCCACAAAACCTTTCGTCAAGTATTGTGTATTTGTATCATCGCACAATTCGATCTGTATGGTGTCTAAATACTCTTGTCGATACCAGGTCTCAGTGGCACATTAATATCGAAGCCGGTTTCAAGGTCCAGCAGTTTCTTTTTCAGCAGACTGGACGGATCATTAGCCTTCCGTAAGATTGTAGTTGTATTGTATAAACATCAATGTATGATATTCGGATTATTCTTTTCTTTCTTTCAAAAATGTGTTTTCACATGAGTTATTTAAAAAATCTGACATTCTGTTACTGGTTGAAACATAATGCGACTAGTTTATATATGATGAAATGAAATGCAATAATGTTTAGCTAAAACTTGGATTTCATAACTTATCTGACAAACCCAACTAAGTCAGCAGAGTTGACTTTTAGGGGTTAATTTACATAAGGTAGGACGGAGTGGAGCTCGGGTTGCCAAGCGAGCTCGTGAACCCGCTCGGCTACACCATTCCGTGTAGTGCGGGTATGTGTTTCGGGTATGAAATTCGAGCTGGGAACCCGCGTTGCTACCCGTGATTCATGTGTGTTGTGTTTGTATTTTTGTCCTTTATTTATTTTTTTTTTTTTTGCAGTTACAGGAACGAACCAAGGAAGAAGAAGGGTTCCAAGGAAGAAGAAGGGTACCAAGGAAGAAGGGTGGTACATTGCAGGTACAAAATAAACAAATAAAAATAAAAAAAAAAAATGAATTCGGGTACTAGGGTACCACTCCGTCTAGTTAGGGTAGTGTTAGGGTAGTATTGGGGTAGTTTTGAGTTGGAAAGTTTTTATTGGATAGAGGTGATGTGGCACCCTCAGGGTATTAGGGTATGAGGGTTCCACTCCTCCCTCCCTAACAAACTGTGTTACCGTAAAATGATACTGTACTAGATGAAATAATCTAGTACATGTGCTTCTCACAAAGGTGTACTAGCTATCTACTTTTGATCAGTTTAATTTTTGAAGTTAGATAAGTTAGTTCATAGTATTCTGTTTATACAGTTGACTTCATCATAAAGTCAAACTATATTCCTGATGAAAATCGTTTAATCTTTGATGAGGCTGGAGATGATCATGTTTTAATAATATTCAGTAAGATCTACATAAGCTGCGTAAGATCATAGAATAGTTACGATTGACACGAATATCTTCAAAATTGGGATATATTTTAGTTAAGTATGATGTATGGCGTTTGACTCATATTATTGACTTTGGTCAAATTCAGTGATTTTGCCATAAATATGTGAAGAAGAACATATAATATAGTGTTTAATGGTATTAATGGAAGCTGCATAACATGTATCGTAGGTTTGTATGATACACTTGAGCTGCATATAATAAAAATATATAATTTGGAAAGTATAATTAGTCGCGGTTAGGCATAAAAAGGGTGAAGTTCTTGCCGAATGCACATTCTCAGCTATGCTTATTTAGATGACACGAGTTGGGCCTAGTCTTATTTTTCTAACAGTTCTGTTGGAAAATGAAAATGCCCCGTAACATATTATTGAGCAGAATGAAAATGAGATCATTAAGGTATCAGATGTATTTTTAATAGGTTCTTTTTCAATGAATTAAAAGTCATCAGTAGGATACTTTGTATAAATCACAGTAATGAATTAAAAGGTATCAGATTGTTTATACGAAAAAGTTGAAGGACCAATTATCTCAACCTCCAATTCATTAACAGGTGGATTCAAATTTTAGAGCACTAAAACAAGTTTGGATATTTATTGAGCAAAATTAAAGGTCAAATAATTACTCATAAGATAAAATTGATACTTAAACCTAGTTTAATTACTACTACTCGTAATCAAGTTATGGGTCAATTGCAAAACTACCCCAAGAAAGTCGAAAACCCCAAAATATGGATTGATTTGGGTGGAAAGCGGGTCAAAATCATGACCCGGTAAAATAGAAAGTTTATTTATTTGCACTCAAGGTTTATAAATGTAGTGTCACATATGCAATGCAGCCATGGGACTTGCTTAATAGAAAGTTTAAAAATTTATAACAAATGTAACCTTGGACCTTATATATGACCCCCCAGATGCAACCTTGGCCCTTCTCGCGAGTTATGAACCAAGAGGATACGGATCTTGACCCTTTCGTGAACCTTTGGTTGTCTTTGAACCTAAAAAAAAAAAAAAAAAAAAAAAAAAAAAAACTTACAAAACAAGAATCAAATCCATCAAAATAACTAAACCCCTGATAAAAGTAATACTTTGAATTCACATAAGTAATAATTAGAATGGGTAATTTTGAAGCACCTTCATTTTCAAGCTGTTAAGGCGCGGGTGTAGTGCGGAGGATAGGGGGTGTTCGGGTTCTGGTTTGGCTAAAGCGGATTTGAGATCGGGTTAGGATTCGGGTTTGGGTTTGGGTTCGGTTGTTGTGGATGATGATGATAATATTGATACTGAACATTTTTCAGGAATGAGACGTTATCATCAGAAAATGATTTGGGAAAATCCATGTTTGGACAGAATTTGAAGTTGGAAACACGAGATGAACATCAACTTATCGTATAAGACGACATTACTGTTCAAATCAGTGTGGTCTCAAAGGCATCGATATGGGTGTCGGCTTTAACTCTTTTTTAAATATAGATTTTGCTCCATGTCGTAGGTGCCATTTGTTTAGCCATTTCCTTGTTTAACTCTTTTTTAAATATCATGACCTGTAAATTCCATAATAACGACAAACATAGCTCTCAGATATAATCATATAGTTCCACCGATCATTAATGATCGCAAGTAATCTGAAAAAGAGCTTTACCTCCTCCGGTGAACCAAAACTCTGCAATTCCTTCTGAATCAAGTCAGCCATGGACTTGACATAACCTTCTCGCTGATACCAAGACTGGATAATAGCAACACGAAGTCTTGACAACATCTTGTCCTCACTGTAGAAATATCAGATTATATTTTCTATAATGCTCATATAAAATGACTACAAGAAAACAGGACAAATGTTTGGATATTCAAAATGAGATCATAAATCTACCTAAAGAGGCTTGGGAGAACACGGACACTTGAACCAGTTGTAGAAATTGAATATTGAGGATAAAGAGGAAGCACAACAAACCTTGTAATCTTGTCCTTCTTAATCTGTCATCAATAAGATATCAGTGCCTCTATGAACAAGTTACTAAAACTTACATTCATATACATGAGAATGCTGAACTTCCAGTTAATTTCATAACATAACAATATAACATGTTCAAACTCTCACTTTTGAACTTCGATTAAGAAAGGTATGTAGTGGATTACAAGATTTACTTAGAAATATAGTTGACAAGCAGATCAGGTCAAAAAGAAACAAATTCAATCGACGAGATGCAATGTGTAATCAGCGAGAACTAAGAATTCCAAAAACTAAGGAATAGGCTGACATGGATGAGCATTGAATATCAAAGTGGGGTAGAATAACATCTTGTTAAAAAAAACTATTCCAGGTTCCAGTTAATTCATCCAGATGCACAGTTTTCTCTACTACACGTCAAGGAATGAAGATCAGCAAACAGAACTTGCAGTAGCATCTAGGTTTTTAGGGAACACGGGCGCGTGATTCTAAAGCAAAACAAGAAAACTAGAATTTAATTTACATATAAACTAGAAGACAGAATGGGTGCTATCCGATCACAATGGCCCAAACTTATTAAATTATGATTTTCTGCAGATCTAAAGGTTTCAGACATGTGTAAATAGTTACCTGCTGAACAGCTTCCTCAGTGAACGGGTACCAGTAACGCATTGCAACATAGACATTAGCTGGTACTTCCTTTGCATCAAGCGCCATTTTTAAAGCATCAGCCTGCAACAAGCCAACAACGAGCAGGGGTGATGTTATGAAATGCAACATCGAAACACATCAAATTTCCTGTTAGTTATCAAAATCTCAACAGAAACCAAGGGTGGGACACAACTAAAGCCGTAACATCAGAATAACTGGTGATGGTGAAGCTATGAGATATTTGCTAGTAGATTTATCTATAACATACATGAACAATAGCCAAAATTTCAAACACGTCATATATTGTACCTGCTCATCGGTTATCTTTCGCAGAGGTGAACCACCTCCAATGGAAGCATACCCTTCTTTACTTTTGGGTGCCTTGAGTGTCGAAATGAGCTTTGCCAAGGGTCGTTGTAGGAACCGAAACAACCTTGGAAGACGAATGATATCCTGCCACAATACATCATCATTATAAGTACAACACATACAACATCACCGCATTACAGATATGGAATTGCTTATAACGACAAACATACCGGATCAGCAAATAGATTGTACAAAAAGGGCTGAACATCATTAAGCATCTCCGGGCCCCCAAGATTCAAAAGAAGCACTCCAACTTTCTCCTCCTCGATGTGCGCTTGAGATTCAGTACCACTTATTGGATGCGTCCACACCCCTGCAGAGCAAAGGGTCTTTCCCGCAAGATTTCTACTTTGAATGGGTGTACGCAGTTGCAAGTTTGGGAAGGCACTCCCAGTTGTATCAGGGGATTCAGAACTCCAAAATGATTGACATGTTATCTGGCGTGCATGACTGCAAACAAGAACTTGAAGTTCAATTCTAAAACTAATGCGACGAAGATTTTGATAAAGCCACGCTATCAAAACTAATGTTTCCATCTCTACAGCTTGAATTTATAACAGGGTGTTTAGCCAATGCAAGTGCGGTGGCTTTTGCAAACAATGTTGTCATTGTAACTCCCTTTGACTTTATCTATAAGTTTACATAAGTGAGAGTGATCAGGTCAAACACATTTACCCCATATATAAATGAAGAAAACAAGCACTTAAAGAAAAACTACACAGTGCGTAATTGCAGACCATCATAATCAATGAGAACACTAATTTCACATAATCAATTAGCCAAAAACCTGATTGCCATATTATTGCTTTTCCATGTTGCAACAAACTTAACCAAAATTATACCTATTTGCATAAAGCATCAATCGCATCAGTAGTAATAGTATACCCGACTCTAAAAGTAGGCACACCAAGACTCATTATTAATGCCATTTCTCATCATCATCCGTCATAATGCCATTTCTCATACTTACATAAATTAACCAACTAAAAACTAACAAACTGCATTATCTATCCAATCGTGGCTCAGCAAACATCAAACATTAAGCGCCAAAATTTTCATCTGATGTTCTCGCCTTCAACTTTTCATATAAAAAACGCTAATTACCTTTACATTAATAAACTACTAGCTAGCACCTTGAAATCACTATTTACAATGCCTTTTCTCTACTTACATAAATCAAGTTACTAAAACTAACTATATTATATATCCATACACGCGTGTCTCAACAATAAACATCTTCATATCAATTTCACATTAAAAACCATAGCAATTCACAAACATCTTCATAACAATTCATCCGTAATAATTAACAAGCAATCAGCCAAACACTCATAAATTGATCAAATAAATTAGTACAAATCTAAATTCATAGCCCAACAAACAAAATTCACAAACACATAAATTAGTAATTCCTAAATGACATTCGAATATTCACACAAACACAATAACTTATAGATAACAAATTAAGTCATCAATTAGCGCAACATTTCGAATAATATCGTTGCGTAAAATCAACGCAACTTCCGTAACATAACAAACTTATAAAAACAGTTACACACAATAACTTAAAGTAACAGAATATATATATATAACGGATAAAATCGAAAAAATTAGCCAACAAAAATTAGGTCAAAACTTAGCTATAACATATTATAATTACAATCGAGCAAAATTAGGTCAAAACTCAACAAATTAGGTCAAAATAATACTCAGAGTTTAAACGGATGACGATTAATCGACGGCGGACGGCGGACGACAGGCGGTTGACGGCGGACGATTGTGAACTCGGAAAGTGTGTGTGAAATTTTAGGAGAGGAGAGTGAAAGTAAAGAATGTTTTGCAATAAAAATTGGATTGGGGAATAAGTAACATTTATGTTATTGGGATTTTTTTTTTTTTTTTTGAACTTAGTTATTGGGAATATACTCTATATGAAAGTTTGATGTGTTTTGGTATAAAGGTCACTGTTGGATGTACCGTATCATTTTTTGATTTTTTTTAAGTGACTTTCATTTTTTGGATTAGAGTCGCACTCACCACACGGTAGGCCTCATCCTCCATATACTCAGATAATGTTGTCTTAACCGGGTCCACGCTGGCGCAGTACCGGGCGGACTCCACACGAATTATAACTCGCTGGAGTAACCGCCGGATGAAAACCGGGGCCGGCTTAGATTTGAACCTGCGCACCAAATGGCTTACAGGCTCTCCTCTTCATTGCCTAATATCAACAGAGCTTATGGTCCACAAGTGAGGACTTTCCGGTAGATCACCCACCCGGTACTACTCTCATTTTTTGATAGCATCTTGTACTAGCATTCAACACTCGTTTTTTATTAGTACTACAATTGTAAAGCATATTTTGGGCTTTTCCATCTTGCATTGCCAATGTAATTATAAAAACTTTCATATTGAAAGTTGATTTTATAAATCGTAAGCATTTAAATATTATGTACTCATATATGATAACGGAAGATCATGTTTTTCTTTCTTTCAAAAACTGGAATGAATGATGACATATTCTTACAACGTGTGTACGGTGAAAATAGTAGATTTACCTACACATTAACCTTATATGGTAATACTAATTTTGTGAAATTTAGGGTCCGTTTGGTTTGCTGATGGTTTTAGGATTAGGATTTAAATTTGGATTAAGATTTGAATTTGGATTTGATGGGGAGAGAGAAAAGAATATAATAAATAAATTAAAATTATTTAATTTACATTTGATTTAAATTTGAAATTAAGATTTATTATTATAAAAAAATATGAGAGGTGGAGAAAAGAAAGGGGTCCACTAACTTTTGAAAAAAAAACTACAAAACCTGGGATCCTAGCCGAGAATTGTACATGCCATATTTTTGGTATTAAATCCTAATCCGTGGGCCCGCAATTGTTTACCAAACAACACTTTTTAACTATCAACTCCTAACACCATGTCTAAACCCATCAACCAAACGGGCCCTTAGTTTAGGCCTCTAAAAAGAAGATTAGTACATTTTACTAAAAAAAGAAGCTAAACTGATTGGAGAATTGTACAACTATCACATGCGTACAATTGTTTGGGCTCCCAAACCCCAATTTTTATAAGTCTTAAAAATGCACACTGTTAAAGAAAACAAAAACTAATTTCCGACCAATTACATACAGAAATACTATTTAACCATTTCCGACTGAATAGTGATGGAATAACATAGTTGTCGGTACCCCATCAGAAAGTAGACACAATATAAGTAAAATACCGACGGATTTCCGTCGTCAGTACTATCCCTCGGAATTCTGACACAATTCTGTCAGAAAAGCTTCACAAAAAATTGATCACAGTTTCGGTCGCTAATAAGACGGAATTCCGTCGGTAATTAGCGACGGATATTAGTTCGTCGGAAATTCTGTTGGTGATACTCCAATTTCTAGTAGTGAATATGCTCGTGGTCTTCCCTTAACAATCAAAGTTTTGGGTTCATTTCTTTGTGGTCAAAGTGAGAATTTTTGGATAGCGACCATTGAAAGACTAAAAACAATTCCATTTAAGAATACTATGGATAGATTGGAAATAAGTTTTGATGGTCTAGAAAAAGAATACAAAGAAATATTCTTAGATGTTGCATGCATACTAAAAGGTTGGCCCAAAGTAGATGCAATTAGAGTGCTTGAAAGCCGTAGATTTCATGCTGAAGTTGGTTTAAGAGTTCTTGAGCAGAAATCTCTTATAACTTATAATGAAGAAGAGGAATTGTGGATGCATGATCATTTAGAAGAAATGGGTAGGAATAGTGTTCGTCGGTCACACCCCGATGAACCTCAAAGACATAGCCGATTGTGGGTTAAAAAGGAAATCGGGTATATATTGACTAATGACCTGGTAAGAATTAAGTTATGATTTAATAAAACTGAGAGTTAACTACATTTTTTTCCTTGTGGTTTGCTAGATATTTCATTTTTGCTCTAGTAGTTTAAAAAGTTCTGGGTTTGGTCTCAAATGAAACATCTGTCACGGGTTTGGTCCAAATTTCCAAACTCTGTTAGTTTGACTATATTTGACCGTTTAATAAAAAGATATTATTGTCTTTTTAAGTATTATATTAGACAAAATAATAAGTTACCGTCACTTTTCTAAAAAGTTTTCCCCAAATTCACTTTCTCTCTCTAATAATATTCAAAAATTCATTAATTCGAATCAAATTATCATTCAATTCATTTTATATCATCTTCATTCACTCTCAATTTGATAATGTTTTCAGTGATTTTGGGCATTTTGAAATTTAAGGTTCCGACAAAAATAAAGGGTTTTATTTTTTCGATTTCAGGGTACCCAAGCAACTAAATGTCTATACTTCGAGTCACCGGGTTTCAATGTTGAAATTGCAATGGAAGGTCTAGAAAAAATGAAGGATCTTAGATTTATTCACATAGATATCGAAGAGGATTTCATTGAGGACAATATTGTTCAATTTGATAAAGTTAGTGAATACCTTACAATTAAGTTCCTTACGATGTATAAGATGGTATGGTTTTCCTTTTTCTAGTTTTCCGAATACATTTCAAGGAAAATATCTTGTTGGAATTGACATACGTTAGTGCAAATTTGTTCAACTTTGGGAAGATGGAGAAGGAAAGGTAGAATAATTGTTAATTTGTTGTTTTTCATCATTCATTATGATCCTATAAGGTATTCTTCTTTTTTTCTTGCATAAAAAGGTACTCAACAAAAAATTTTGGCGGATTTGGGTTTTTTACTAACGTTTGTTAACCCACTTCGTTAGTATATTACATATTTGGTCCTTGATTTGGTAGAGTCATTTTATGCACCATCCCTCCTCCTCCACCGTCCACCACCACCCTCCTCCTCCACCAACACCGTCCGCCACCATCACCTGCCAACACCACCCGCCACCACTACCACCGTCCACCACCAGAAAACTCACAAACCCCGTAATAACCTAAACCCATTTCCTAAGAAAAATTTAAAAATGTGGTACTGCTTTTTTGAAATAAGCTATTAAAAAGCTAAACAAGCTAGAAGGCTTAAACCTTTTTGAAAATAAAATTTTTCTTCAACTTTTTCTTTTGAAACTCAAAGAGGGACTTCAAATAAGAATTTTTTATGAAAACTCAATCTACAAAAAAACTTACAATAAGCAGTTGTGACTGCTTATTGTTCACAGTTTTGGTAGAAAAGCAAAATCCAACACCCTTTAGCAGTATAGAGGCACAATAAGCTAGGATAAGCACTATTGAAAGAGAACTGAGCTAAGCATACAAACTGAATTCATTGATAAGCTAAAATTGAATAGATGAAAACAGAAACAAAGGGGAGCAATAAGCAGTTTTTTGGAAATCCTAAGTAAAAATGGGAGTTAAGCATACAATGAGATAATAAGCACTAATAAACATTAAATAAGCTAATAACTAGTACACCTAATCTATATTACCTAAAAAGCACTAAGGTATCCTAATTAAGCTAATGGGGTCCAATAATAAGCACAAAATAAGCTGGTACCTAGGGTGCTGTGAAGGCTTCTACAGGAGCAGAACAGCCTAAGGGCTACTTTGGGGCTCCTTGATCTGCGCAAAACCGTCAAGTCTAAACAGACTTAAAACAGCTTAAACACAAATGCAATGAAGTCCTGGAGAATACAGTGGATTCCCGGGTCGTTATGTCCCACGGAGACTCAATGGTGTGTTAAACACATGATCAGACGATAGAATGACCACTAATGATAGCGATCAGAAAGGATTAGGATTGAATAATTACACTACTGAAAAAGGTAATAAATAACAGCGACTTAAATACAAATTAAAAGAGATTAAAAAGTTAAAAGATATTAAATAAACGCTATCACTATTTTTAAAGTGATGAACGTTTAAAACCAAAAACGTACGTTTAAATTAAAAACTACGTTTACGTACAAAATAAAACGTGAAACTTATACAATATAAATCCTAAAAATATGAAAAATACATTTTTACAAACCTAATGATAAAAGAAAATTTATAGAAAAAGAAAATTATTTTTATGACTAATTAATTAATTATTATTAATTAAAAACTATTTTATACTATTTAATAATACTCAAAAATAAAAGAAAATATGAAATAAGACTAGAAAAATAAAATTAAAACTTAGAAAAATCTAAAATATAATAAAACTAATTTTAAAACTGAAAATATATTTTTTAGACTTTTTATGTATTTATTATTAATTAAAAACTATTTAAAACTAATTAATTTATTTAAAAATACAAATTTAACTAAGAAAAATATGGAAAAATACTTTTTATTACTTTTATATTTATCTTAACCTAAGAAAATAGAAAACATATTTTTTTAAGCTTTTTCTAAATTATTTGTATTAAAAGCTATTTAAAAAGGATTAAAAACTAATTTAAATTAAGAAAAATAGCAAAACAACTTAGAAAAATCTGAAAATTTCAGGAAAACTTTAAAATAATATTAGGAATATGAGAAAAATGGAAAAACAGGTCCTAGTTTGGAGGATTTTGAAACTGATGTCCAAAGTGCTTAAAAATAAGCACTTAGGATAAGCTAATGAAGACCAATAATCACCAAACCAAAACAGGAACTTAAATAAGCTAAAAGAACTACAATGGAACAAGTTCCAGCAAGCTGCAACCTCTGATTGCAAGCTAAGACAGATTTGGCTTATTGAGAGTTTAAGCTAAAATCAGTCTTAAGGGGGCTACTTGTAGGCAGAAAATAAGCAATCAAATAAGCTGGAAAATAAAAAGCAATGATTGGAACTAGTAGTAGACCTGGTTGAGAGCTTGTAAACCAAAACTTAGACCTTGGGGTGCTCAGATGAGCTCTGTGCAGGAGTTACAAAGTCTGCACAAGCCCTGTGCAGGCAACAGTACCCTGCACAGGGCACTTAAGCTCTACTTGACAAGCTCTTTTGAGCTTATGGAAAAATTTGCAAAAATATACTAAAATGGGCATGATAAAATAGACCAGAAGCACTTTCTAAAACAACAAGTTTTATAGATAAAGACTCAAAAATGAGTTCAACAAAAATCACTCTAGTTGGCCCAAAAACTCACTTTGCAAACTTTGACTTTTTCACAAAACCAAAATGTTGACTAAGTTGAGGTTTGATCAAGATTTGTGAACTGAAAATGATGTATTTTGATGAAATAAAGCTAAAGCAATCTAGTTCTATGTATTTTAAGCATAAATAAAGCCTTTGATCTTGCTAAAATCTCAACAGTAAGCTGTTGAGATGGATCAATGGAGTTTTTGACTTTCTGTGATTGCAGACCTAAACTAAGACAGATATGATCATGAAATGGCTAAGCAAGCATGAACCAATATAAACCTACCCTTGCAAGACCCTCTAACACAGTAAAAATCCCAAATCCAAACACACCTTAAAAACTGCAATGCAAATGAAATCTGAACTAACCACTAATCCAGTTAGTATAACTGGTTAAACTGAATTATATTTACCTAAATACAGCTAGATGAACTCATTTTAACTATTAAAAACTACAACTGCAAGCACACACAAGATATGCAAACTGACTTGGAATTTGAAAATGAAGAATATCACTCACACTGTCCAGCTGGTGCAAGCTCAAATCCAAACACAAAACCAAACTGACCTAATCTAATTGCAACCCAAATTCACCTCTGCAACAACCCAAGATCCAAATTCCATCCTCTTTTGACTTATGTTGACTTTTATTGACCATACACCCAAGTTACTTGAAACTTAATGATAAGCTTATAAAAAGCTAAAGTAAGCTTAAATAAGCTTACTTGATTATAACAGGAGCTTATTAAAACCTTGAATATTGAATATGAAACTTGGAAATTTCCACAGTAACCAACAAACTTGAAATTTGATTAAAACTTAAAATTTATACTCAAAAGTACCATACAATGTTATTTTAACTTAAAAGAAATACAAATTAACTGAAATTACAACATTTTTATCTAAACTAAAACATTTTTAAAGAAAACGACATTAGGAAAAATTAAAACTAAAATCTACTACTTTGCTTGCTTCCTTCTTCCTTCTTTTATACTTCCACTTGTTTCTCTTTCTTTTCTGAGTGAATCCCACCATAAATTAGGGCCATTGGATGGTTTTGAGATGATCATGGCCATTGAGCATTTTTGGCGGGAAACATGGTTTTAACAGGTGGAGATGTTGAGTGCTTGGGAGAATGAGCATTTAATGATATTTGTTTTGTGTAGAGGTGGAGGGGACAAGGGAGTGAGTATGTGATGGTGGAGGAGTGAATTCAGGGAAAGCAGGCATGGAGCAGTTGAGAGGGAGAGACTTTGGGCGCCAAGTTGTGTTTGACTTGGGAGGTGTGAGTTGACCGGGCTTATTAATACAAAAAAGGGGGGTTCAATATGCAGTTTGACAGGAGGTCCAAAATGTTGGGCAGGCCAAAAAGGTGTATTAAAGGTTTTAAATGATAAGGACCTAAAGTGTAAATTCTGAAAGTTAAGGGACCACATCTGCCATTATCTCAAAGTTTCTCCAAGGACCATAAGTGACAAGCTTCCATAGTATAAGGACCAAAATTGCCATTTTGCAATTTTCCAGGGGCCATTTCTGCCAATTTTCAAAGTTGAAGGACCACTTTTGCAATTTTCTCAAACTTTTTATATTTCTCACCAAAGGACTAAATTTGACAAGTTATGATTTTAAAAGGACCTTTGGTGATTTTTCTTTTGAAATTTTGACTCAGGGACTATTTTTGACAATTTTTGAAACTTGGGGGACTAAAACTGCAATTTTTGCAAATTTGATATGTTTTTCATCTGATTTTGATATTTTTGCATTTAAAACACATAAAACACTGATTTGTGATATTTTTATCATTTTGATGCGTTTCTGAGTGTTTTCAGATGATTTTGCAGTTTATTTTGTACAAAAATGATGAGTATTTAGACACTCATCACTCCTAAAAAGCTATCTAAAGGCTCATAAAAAATTCATAAAAATAAGCAATACCTACACTACCAACCAGAGATTATTTCTACCAATTTTCAGATCATAAGGATTCATATTGAGCAAATGAAAAATCTAAAAGACAAGCCACTTGGGCTAGTATGCTGCTGAAACAGTTGGCTAAAATGGGCAAATGGCAGTATGCTGCTGAAACATATTGAAACAGTTGGCTAAAATGGGCAAATGGCAAATGGCACTACTACTACTGATGAAGCTTTAGCTTTGTTGGTTTCTGCTGAACTGTGTTCTGATTCTGCTGAGCTATGTTGTTGATTCTGCTGAACTGAGTTGAAGAGCTTGTGTTTGAGCCATTGTGACCTCCTTTAAAACAGTTGGCTAAAATTAAGCTAAGCTAAAGGCTTCCTAAGTGAAAATAAACTAAACATATCCAACTTAATATATGTTTAGTTTATTTGCACTTAGGAAGCCTTTAGCTTAGCTTAATTTTAGCCAACTGTTTTAAAGGAGGTCACAATGGCTCAAACACAAGCTCTTCAACTCAGTTCAGCAGAATCAACAACATAGCTCAGCAGAATCAGAACACAGTTCAGCAGAAACCAACAAAGCTAAAGCTTCATCAGTAGTAGTAGTGCCATTTGCCATTTGCCCATTTTAGCCAACTGTTTCAATATGTTTCAGCAGCATACTGCCATTTGCCCATTTTAGCCAACTGTTTCAGCAGCATACTAGCCCAAGTGTCTTGTCTTTTAGATTTTTCATTTACTCAATATGAATCCTTATGATCTGAAAATTGGTAGAAATAATCTCTGGTTGGTAGTGTAGGTATTGCTTATTTTTATGAATTTTTTATGAGCCTTTAGATAGCTTTTTAGGAGCCCCAAAGTAGCCCTTAGGCTGTTCTGCTCCTGTAGAAGCCTTCACAGCAGCCTAGGTACCAGCTTATTTTGTGCTTATTATTGGACCCCATTAGCTTAATTAGGATACCTTAGTGCTTTTTAGGTAATATAGATTAGGTGTACTAGTTATTAGCTTATTTAATGTTTATTAGTGCTTATTATCTCATTGTATGCTTAACTCCCATTTTTACTTAGGATTTCCAAAAAACTGCTTATTGCTCCCCTTTGTTTCTGTTTTCATCTATTCAATTTTAGCTTATCAATGAATTCAGTTTGTATGCTTAGCTCAGTTCTCTTTCAATAGTGCTTATCCTAGCTTATTGTGCCTCTAAACTGCTAAAGGGTGTTGGATTTTGCTTTTCTACCAAAACTGTGAACAATAAGCAGTCACAACTGCTTATTGTAAGTTTTTTTGTAGATTGAGTTTTCATAAAAAATTCTTATTTGAAGTCCCTCTTTGAGTTTCAAAAGAAAAAGTTGAAGAAAAATTTTATTTTCAAAAAGGTTTAAGCCTTCTAGCTTGTTTAGCTTTTTAATTGCTTATTTCAAAAAAGCAGTACCACATTTTTAAATTTTTCTTAGGAAATGGGTTTAGGTTATTATGGGGTTTGTGAGTTTTCTGGTGGTGGTGGTGGTGGACGGTGGTAGTGGTGGCGGGTGGTGTTGGCAGGTGATGGTGGCAGACGGTGTTGGTGGAGGAGGAGGGTGGTGGTGGACGGTGGAGGAGGAGGGATGGTGCATAAAATGACTCTACCAAATCAAGGACCAAATATGTAATATACTAACGAAGTGGGTTAACAAACGTTAGTAAAAAACCCAAATCCGCCAAATTTTTTTGTTGAGTACCTTTTTATGCAAGAAAAAAAGAAGAATACCTTAATTGGAAATGGACCCTAACTTTAATGCCTTTTTGTGCCATTTGCCCTATAATATATATTGGTTTGTCATTGCACCAATATTAATTGTTTAATTTGTACTTATGTTAGGTTCTTCATAAGCTAAGGTTCCTCACAATCGGGTTTTCAAAGTTGAGGGCCTTTGACCTTAGGTTGGCTCCAAATCTTGAGTGGATGACTATTTACGAATGTTTTGATTTCGTAGAGCTTCACATGCCTGCTCATCATCTAAAGCTCGAACATCTTGACCTCACTTATTCAAAGTTGAAGACCATTCACCTCGGGAGTATTCCGAATCTTTGAGAGGCTTATACTCTATGAGTGTAATGATTTGGTAGAACTTCAAATGCCCGCTGAAAGTACAAAGCTCAAAAATATCGACCTCAGTCATTCAAAGTTGAAGACCCTTCACTTTGGGAGTACTCCGAATCTTGAGGAGCTCATACTTAAAGGCTGTAATGATTTGGTAGAACTTCAAATGCCCGTTGAAAATCTAAAGCTCGAAAAGCTCAACCTCAGTCATTCAAAATTGAGGACCCTTGACCTTGGGCTGACTCCAAATCTTGAATACTTAGATTTTGAAAATTGTTATGATTTGGTAGAAATCAATGCTCCAGTTGGATTTCTGAAAAAGCTTGATTCCTTAGACTTAAGTGGTTATGGGAGGTTTAAGTCTTTTGTGTTTGACAAACAGTCTCAACCAGCTGAGGCTTGTTCTTTATCTGAGTTACATCTGATTGCAGAACCCACAGATGTTTGCCCATTGCACTCCGACAATGATTCTCCAAAGTTTTGGTTCGAATGTTATTATAAAGAAGATCCAGCTTCATCGTTTGGAAATATTGAAAGGCTAATTTCGATGGGTCTGTGTGCTTGTACAAACCTTGATAGTTTTTCCCGAAGCGTTTGTAGTTTACAAGGTTTAAGAAAGCTTACACTTGAAGGCAGTATTACATAAGCACCCCGGGACCTTGACCAGTTAGAATGTATAGAGGAGCTAATCTTTTCATCTACAAAGATTAGAGATCTTCCATATAGCATTTATAAGTTGAAACATCTCAAATCTCTCGAACTCAAATCATGTTTGCTTCTTGAGAAGTTACCCGATGGCCTTGCCCGAATAGAATCTCTAGAGACGCTAATTATAACGAATTGTAACTGTTTACGAGATATTCCAAACAGCATGGCTAAGATAAAGTTTGTTATATCACCAAAGGTCTACAAGCGCTATACTCATGGGAAATATAAGCAGCAACGATAAATGACATGTATTTTGGCTTTATACGTTTTGGTCATTGATGAATTTCTCCAGTATACTTCCAAAAGTACGATTGTTTGTAAAGAAGTGTTTCAACGTATGATTGTCACTTTACCTTTTGTATTAGTAGTTTTTAATGTATACACTGTTAGATCAAGCTATAATCTTAACTTGGATGTTGTACAGCCTGTACTAGTACTCATTACTTTAGATCAATAAAGAATTTGAACTTTATTTTGATTCTTGGAGCTCAGTAGACACAGTTGACTTGTTCAGAAAGTCAAACTGTGTTTTCGATGAAAATGGTGGGACCATATATGATAAAGGGTTGGAGATGATCATGCTAAAAATAAACTTAAGAAAGTGTGAATAGTGATGTAATATCATATATAAGATTTTGATTCACATAAATAAGCTCTACATGTGGATGGAATCATCAAGCATAAAGTATTTGACTTTTGAGTCAAACTATTTGTCATGGTTGAGCTACAAACCGTAAATTTTAAGTTTCAGTTTTTACTTTTTAATTGGTTTATACTAGAATTCAGTTAATGCAATAATGGTGGTGGTTTATACTAGAATTCAGTTAATGCAATATTGGTGTCAGTTATTATTTGGATTATACTTGGGTTGAAACCGGGTCAAGAAGAATGACCCGGGAGAAGAATGAAGTTGATATCTTATTCGAAAGTCGTAGTTTTTCACTTTGGCAACAACGCTGAGTTTATTTATTTGCATTTTGGCCACAACGCTAAGTTTAGCTACAGCTTACATATGCACCCATTGTACTTCCATTATTAACGATTCAGATGTTAAACATCACTGATAGAAAATTCATTGCATATAAAGAAAATTCTTTGATAGTTTTGATTTTAGTTTTATTGAATCTGTTTGTTAATATGATTATTGCTTTGGTTTGATATAGGTTTTTAGAATTTAGGATTGCTTATCCAAACATGTTTATTTGAAGCAAGTTGTTTTAAGCAATGAGCAATTTATCAGTTTCAATAACCAAATCAACAATTTCTTCTTCAGTTGTGCTAGTGTTTGGTAAAATAATCAGAATTAGGTAATTAGTTTGATTAAGCAACTTTGAAACTGACTAGTTCGCTCTTACATGATCATACATCACAATCATTTACCCACTGCCCAAACACTAAAAAACACTGATTATATCTTGTTTCTAAGCAACCCCAAACACCCTCTAATGGCCAAGCAAACGTATCACATAGACCATTCCTGGCATAGGTAACATGATTTTCATCAAGAACCTTTGATCCTAAATTTGTCAAACGAGCTGCTAGGCTAATTATCTGCAAGTACTTTGTAACACCCCTGTCCCGACATAGGAACGAGAGGTCACAAATAATGACAAAGCAACTAAACCTGAAGGACCATTTACATAATACGTTCATGAAAAACAAGGTTCAACCATAGACTAAAGTTTAAGTGTACATGGTTAAAGCACCAACATTGTTTAGTACAAGGTCTAAAGTAAAAAGCTAAAGTAACTGAAAATAGAGTCTTCAAGTACATGATCTCTAAGGTCCTGCTAGCTCTCGTCACACATCCCCATTAACCCTGAGTACCTGCCGTAGGAGAAAAGAAAGATGCGGCTGAGCTAATTGCTCAATGCGGGATGTAGATAACGAATAACAATAACACGATATATATATACACAAAGAGAGGAATGCAACGAGATCAAAAATAATTTCCCCATCATAGCAACATCTCAACACCAGAGTAATTAAATATTTTAAGGCTGAAGGAAAAGGGTTGGGATATTTATACCGAGTATCCTACATCATATCATATCAAGTGCACTCCCACGTGCTAAAATCATATCGTATCAAAAATCATAGTGATACACTGGTCGCGACTCCAGTGCAACTAAAATCGACGGAAGGTGTGTATGGCTCTACACTACTCAACCGCATGATCATATAAGATCATAAACATCTCATATCATAACATAGCCTAGGATGCATCCATACGCCTCCCAAATTAGAAAAAGGCTCCACACATGAGCAAATCATATTATAAGATCATAAAGGGAGACGCCGTGAACTGATCACACCGTCACGGGCGGTGTCAAGCCATTGGCGCCACAATGACAAGTATGCGGTATCTCCACATATAGTTGCTCGGTATTCCTAACTCCTGTCTACATATCTAGGGTTCTATGGTAGCACAGTGAACATATTAACCAACCAAACACCATATATTATGTTAACCATGCATATGAGTCATAAGGGAAAGGAATCAAGAAATGCTCATACAAAAGTGGCGCTGGCTCATTTTCACAAAAATCATTTTTAACATAGTTTTCCCCAAGATCGTCAAATCATATTCCAAAATTATTTTCACCGTTCATCATCATTATAAAGTGCATTTGTCAAACAAAGGGGAATATATATCATAAGGATGTCAAAGGATTATCAGTGTATTGCAAGGAGTTCAACGTAAGTATATCAAGTAACGACGAAAGAGAGTACGGGCATTTAAAAATATGAACATATCAATGATTCAAGAGAACACGAAAAAGGACATCCGTACCTTAAGAAATCAAACGCACACTCGGAATTCACCAACTCACTTACTGCTCCCTGAGGTAATCTACACGCGCGAATTATGAAGCTAATAAATATTACACTTTAAAATTATTGCTAGTATTATTTGGTACAGTGTGTCATGACTTATTTTAATTTTCTCAATTACATAATCAATTTTCCCCTTTACTAACTTGATGTGTTATTCTTTTATATTATGACCTCACGTGAGTTTCATCTAACTACTATATCTTATACATAATTTAGCTATTATTAGTAGATTCATTTTAAGACTCAATTTTGTTATCTTGCATCCATTTCATTTATTTATTATAACTAACAAGTTACGTTGAGTATTAAGAATACATGTTAACTTTCCCATTACATAAAGGATTACTTGTTAATAAGGATATAAATGAAATGTGTTGATATACATAATTGTATCTAAGTCAAATTTAAGTAAAGTCTATGTGTTATAGAATTGTGTAACTAACCAACTAGTTTATGTTGTTTTAGAACCAAAACATTAATTATTACTAGTCATGCAAAATCTATTATAATATACTTATTACGTTAAGGTTTTACATGCCAACTGAGTGAATGTTTGTAAGCATGTAAAGTCCATAGTTTATAAAATGAGAGATGGATAAAAATATTATTTATAAAGGATGCTTAAAGCTAAAACATTTAGTGCTACTAGTTTATACATCAAAATAGTTTCAAAGTTCTTTTATAATGAAGCATCAAAATATACTCAAGTAGTTATAGTTTTCATTTACACATAGAATCCCATGTTCTATTCTATATAACGTTCCAGTTCATCACCAAAGGAGATCTCCAATTATGATTCTACTATCATATTACCAAGATACTTAATAAATACTTATGTGTAGTGCATGATAATTGTGTTAAAAATTATAGTTGAGATATACCTCTAATCTATACGAGGACGGAACCGAAAATGGAACAGGAAACAAATGTTTGATTAAACTCAAAGCCTAACCAAGACCTATAACCTTTTACCCGAACCCGAACCAATCGAATTCACCACGAGCAGACTCCAAACTCGAACTTCTAAAATGAACTCTCTTCCACTCACGAACAATAACCGAAACTTAACCCGAACACTTGATTGATCGTATGACACAAGTGTCGTTTGGATGAGCTTGAGGTATGAATGTCAGTATTTGAGGCTTGAATGAAAACGAGAGTTGTTATATATTGCTGTAGGCGGTTTAGTTCCTTTTATTTATGTAATTATTTATTTGATAAGATTAGCAAATATCCCTGGACAAAATCAATCTTCAAGAGGAAGTTATATTCACATGCATGCCCACGTGTTATGCCTATTTTGAATCTGATCTAGGATTTTTATTCACTGATTTATTTATATACATTAGACACTAACTAGAAGGGTACCCGCGCAATGCGGCGGTGGGTACCCGATAACTATTTGTGGCGAGCAAATGTTTTTTTTTTTTTTTTTTTTTTTTTTTTTTATAAAGTAGTAGATAAATGTTTTTCAAAAGTGGATAGTAGTCTAAATTATTAATAGTGTAAATGGTAAACATTTTTATTTTTCAGATTTTAGTATTAAATTAGTAGTTTAACTATAGTGAGTTTTTCTTATAAAAAATTTCATTAAAATGTATCATTATTGGAGGGCGGTTACATATGGTTTTTATGAGACTTAAATTTTTAGATTTTACATTCATTTTCTACTTTTCCTTTTATAGTAATTTTTTTTTGTCTTAAAATTTTAAGACTACCTTTAATAGAAAGTCCCAAATGCTTTATAATGTAGTATAGATTTGGTTTAATAATGTATATCTACATTTAACTTTGTTAAGTTATAATCTAAAACTTACCGAATAAACACTTTAGGTACATTAAGTTTAAAATATAGAATACTTAATATAAGTACTTTAGGTTATGGTTTTCAAATTTTCGGGTCATTATATACTTGGTTATAAACGGGTCGACACAATCAAGGTTTTGTAACTTGTTGTCAAGCTGAATAGTTCGGTTGTACTTGTTTTCATGAAGGATCTTTTTCAGATGTTCCCACAAGTCTAGACTCCCGAATTGAAACTTCCCCACCCTCTTCCAAATTCATCTCCACCTTAACCTGTGTCCCCTGTCACCTCCTCGGCCCACTCTTCAAATTCTGATTCGGTCCATTCCAGCGGCCCATCTATAGATGGCCCTTCCTCGGCCCAAACACCTCCTGCACTCAAGGTCAGATACGGTAGATACGGCAATAAAAAATATTAAAAAATTAAAAATATATTAAAAGAAAATCCAAAATAGATATATGTTGATGTAAATTGGTAAACTCCAAAAATACCACATATTCCAAAGGCAATTAATTATCAATAATCAAATCATCTCGACCGATGTTAAACACAAATAAATTACAATTAGATCTTTAAGTTATCGTATACGTACTTCGATAATCAATAATATACTAACATGTTATCAAATACACATATTCCACATAAACCCCATAAATTACTAACAAATATCAAGCTTTGCTAATCTTTTATACATTAACTTGCGTTTGGTACCCCGGGAATGGGAATGAGGGAATGCATTTTGATTTCAATCAGTTGTTTGGTTAAGATGTAAATCTATCAAATATCGGAATGAATGATATATATATTCCATACTTCATATACCTCAAATAGGCCAGGAATAGATCTTTCATAGGTAAGGGATCCACCACTATTATCAAACTCATACCCATTTTGTGATTCATGACAGTATACCAAACGCACCCAAAATAATAAAACAAAACAACTAAAACAACTCAACTTAAAATTATGAATAAACAATAGAAACAAGCATTGAAAAATGGGTTTCCTTCTTCCTAAGCAATCTGACAAAAAGCTATACGTCACTATTTTACCCACAAGAATATAATGTTTTTTTTTTTCTTCTCAATCTTTCTTCCTATCCCACCACTAGACTTGCATAGTTGCATCTATCTTCTTCATTCTTTTCCTTCTCAAACAACTTTTCTGCAAACACTCAAATATTTTTAATGGAATAAAAAAGCCCATTAAAACCCAAAAGAAACGGCTTAGAAATCCAGAAGCGGCTAGGAAACTTCATACGAAACGTTTCGAACATTAGGGAAACGGCTTGGAAACGTTTCGGAGGCGTATCCGTTCCCACCCCGTTTCCAAACGGGAACGCCAGCCTTGTAGGCGTTTCGGTGCTTCACTGGTTATAAGCTATATATGATCATATACAAGTTTTGATTCACATAAGTAAGCTCTACATGTGGATGAAATTATTAAACTTAAAAGCATTTGACTTTTTGAGTCAAACTTCTGGCTTTCATCGAACTTTACTGAGATTTTGATGAAATTTAACCGACAAACATAATTCAGTAATAAGAAATTATTAGAGCATCAACTGTTTGTATTTTTGAAATCCATTGAGTAGTCGCATGTTTTCTTTGTCATGGTTCGGCTTCAAACTGTAAAATGTAAAACTCGGACAATAGTGTGACATGGTAAAACTGAAGTAACACAAAACGTTGCTTAAAACTAAAACCGCATCAGTACTGACCAGATACACGTACAGGACATGACAGCAAGCTTTGTTGCTAATAACTCAGCTTCTTTGTTACAGTACATGGAACTCCTTTCATGCAGCAGAGTTGACTTGTTCATCAAGTCAACTGCATTACTGATGAAAAAGATGCGATTTTGACATGAGTTTGAATGTTAAAAATGAATTCATTGATAATCTGACATCGACCATTTTATTAAAGGGCCTATTATGTTAAACACTCGTACCTCCAAACTCATTAGCAGATGGATTTATTAAACTTTGAAGCCCTGTTTCAATCTTTATTGGGCAAACTTGAAGGTCAAATAATCTATTATCTATTATAAAATAAGCTTTTGTACAAGCCTACTAAGCATCCTACATTAAAAATTGGTTTAATGTCATACCTTATTTAGCTTCAAAGTACAATGTTTTTATGCATGAGGTTTTGAAACTGAAAATAACAAAGTCTTCATTACTCCGCTCCACCAAAAATTTTGAAAACTCATATCGGATTCAAATCATATCAATATTCTGTTTCATTCCAATCAAGAGATCCAAGACGCGTTTTCTTCTTCAAAAAAACACCGATTCAAAAAAACATATAATTGATTCAACCAGTTTCAAAATCACCACGGATGATCTTGAAATCCACCCAATAATATCGGTAAGTTTTAATTGTTTGAATCAATTTGGTTTATATTATTGCTCATTTTTATGAGGAATGGTGCGCAAACAAAATCAAAATCTCCATTCTACTGTGTTTCACCCAATAAATTCGGTAAGATTTATATTTGTTTGATTCAGTTGTTATATTTGATTCAATCATTATCATCAACCTTAACCCTATGAAAAGAATTGGGGATTTTACTAATTGGTAAGCAATATGTTTTATTTTTTTGATTCGGTTATTATACATTTTTGATTTGTTTGTTCAAATCTATTCTTATAATATTCGAGTTGTAATGATTGACTATTTGATCGAATTGGTTAATGGGTGAAGGTTTGATGTTTGAATGAGCTTATCAGTTCACTTTTTTTTTTTCAGGATATAATGTGATGATATGGAAAAGAAATTAAACATCTATTATGGTACAATACTTAATTTGGATATAGTATAGATATGTTTATTTGTCCATGTATAAATATAATGATAATAACACATTGTTTAGCCCATGTTAGATAACTGATATGGTGTTACCGTTGTTTAAATTTCGAGACTTGCCTCAAAACAATAGCAAGCCATGTATCTGTAAATGTAGTTATTTTTTGGGTAACATAAACGGTAAAGAGGTTCGATAATTTTAAGATTCGAGATGAGGTAATAGGGTTTTCCATCATCTTCTTATATTGCTTACATTAATCGTTTAAAATTTCTATTCCATTTAATTTCTTTAGTTGTAAATTACTGATTAGTTTTTCCTTTCATTTCCATATCTCAGGGAGTTGGGTCAAAACATGGAAAGGATAGAAGATAAGAAGTCCAAGTCTCTAAATGTGAACAACGTTCCCTTAAATGCAGCGGACCAGAAAAGTTGGCTTGAGTTTAAAAAGATCGATGAGGGGAAGGTATATATGTATCAGACATCAAACATCTCTCTATGTTTGTGTTCATGAATATATATACACATATATCCACGCTTCCACACACATGTATACATGTCTTAAATGTTTATGGTACATACATATTTCAATGTTTTTGGCAGCCTGTACTTGGCACAATAAATAGCGAGATAGCTTATAAAGCACAAAGACCTATTATAGTTGATCATCCATTTGTTCCTGTTATTGGTGACTTTGCCATTGGTGCCTTCAACGATCTCTGTGAGACGGTATAGTTCCATTCCACCTACAATACTTAAACTTTTGGGAGACAATGATTTTAGTTACCGGTTATACTAATAAAACCGTTTATAATGTTAGCATGTCAAGAAGGGTGAAAGCAAGAACCTTCGTCACCATGAAATAATGGAGTGCAAATATCTAAAACACCCCAGATATTATTGCTTCTACATGACCATAGAGGCCATTGAAGAAGGCATTCTTGGTGTCTACGAA
Source organism: Chrysanthemum seticuspe (assembly GCA_019973895.1). Lineage (NCBI taxonomy): Eukaryota > Viridiplantae > Streptophyta > Magnoliopsida > Asterales > Asteraceae > Chrysanthemum > Chrysanthemum seticuspe. The sequence goes on along the minus strand of BPTQ01000006.1, from coordinate 9,513,060 downwards.
ACCATAGTTGCATGCAATCTTACTGACGGTAGGAGGACATTAATCGAAATTTCTCATAGAAATTGTAAACCAATTGGTATGTGATTATTATTCGCAGCATCTCATGTCTTGATTGGGTTATCACACCAGGGGAACCAATAACCATTTTATGCTCCCTTTTGTGATTTTAACAACCAACACCTTCATTTACAGTTTTTCCTCTTATAGTATGTAAAGATTTCTACAGGTGTCGGTTTGATCTCTGTTATATGCATGTTTGGGTTTATTCTTATCATACCAAGTGAATAAATGTCATTCTAGAGGTGGCAATTAGGGTAGGATTTTATAGTGGGTAAAATCATGTAGCTGTTGTATAGTTAGAAAAGGGGCGGGTCGGGGTTTACCGAAAGCACTTATTGCACTATTTTAATTATAGTATTTATTAAAAACATAAAGTTTTATCGACATTCTATGGCGACTTTTTGCCCATCTGACCTGTGTCTTTCAAGCTTTTATGCTACTTTTGGCCCATCTGACCTTTGTCTTTCAAGTACCATTCTTATCAGATATATATAGTGTGTCATTTGTAGAGGTGCAAAGTGGGTGGGTCAAGCAACTTGGGTTGACCCGAAAAACTTCTTATTAGATATATATAGTGTGTCAAATGTAATCATAAAAAAGCATTAGTGGTAATACTAGAAATGACCTTTTTTCACTAAAGCGAGTTTGTTTACCCACCCCTGCCCATATTGCCGTTTATAATAATAATGTTCAAATGCAATCGTGTTTATTGTAATCTTTTGTATTGTCAGATTTAAGAAATTATAAGAAGCATCTAAAAGGAAACAACTGGAGGCAGAAAAAGCTAAAGAGATTTTGTTAAAAACTGGAGATGTGGGAGACGCAAAAGTTGACCATGAACTCCATGCTGATTATGTGAAGTCTGTTAATGGTGATTCATCATCTTTAGGCTCAAATCAAGTAGAGACAACTTTGATTACTGAATTATAAGATCGTGAAGGGTTCAGTAGAATGGCAGGAGAGATCAACAACTTCCTGGCAAAAATCTTGAAAAGGTAGTTTTTTTAACTTTGAACCAATTTCTTTAATTCACTTTTCTCCTAAGGAAACTGAATACGTGGGTTGGGGACATTGGGTAATGGGTCAAAATGAGCAAATTTTCATCAAACATGATCTTCAGAAATTATACTATGATATTTAGAATATATTTCTTTAGTAAGATCCTTTAAGAGGTCTTTATGCATTAGAATTCGCGACCCGTATGACGACCCATGAAATCAGTTGTACATGATACGACTAACGATATACAAAAGATTAATGCTTTAGTAAGATCCTTCCTGGGTCTTTGACTTAGTGTATAAGCATCATTCATATGAACCAACCAGAGCACAATAACTGAAAAAGAATATCATATATTGGAGCGATTAATGGCTTATTAATAAAGAAACAAGTTTTATGGCTTTCATTATAACATACTTCATACATCGCAAAAATAGGTATGCTGAAAGTATATGATTTGCATGTTAAAGAAAATTGTTTTATATATGTTAAAGATCCTTCTGGACTATAGAGCGTTAGTTGATCCCACAAGTAACTTATCACTTTCTCATGGTAAGCACAAATATCACTCATAAAAGTTGCAAAATATTAAGTACACGAGTTTATATAGTTTCTATATCAGAATGGTATTTATGGGCTAATATTTTATATGTACGTACATTTAATTCTTATGCATGATTTATCTGATTTCATGATATATCTATTGTGTAGTTACAGGATCCTATACGCTGTTACAATGTCTATGCTTCGAGATAGTTGGAAATTTGAATGAATCCTTAGGCAACAGGAAGGATTGGTGATCCTCTTGAAGAAGAAAAATAGATAGCAAGGGCACTAAGGTATGTATCTAACCAATAACGTTGGTCTTCGATTAAAGGAACCGTATTTTGAGAAGTAGAATGAATCATTATTTTGCAGTAACAAAAGGTAATGGCTATGGAAAAACTTAGTTGTTTGGAAATAAAGGTTTAGATTATTGAACCAATGCTATTTTTTTCAGTAAATGGGTGATAAGCATGAGAATGGCAAGAATAACTAAGAAGGGACTATTTATTTTACATGTAAAAAGGTACTATTTTTTTTACAAGAAGGATCCATACGTGTTCATATTGATGTTATCCTAAAGATCACTTAAGTATACGCATTGCAAAAATATACATCTTTTTTACAAGAAGGATCCATACGTGTTCATATTGTGTAGTTATAGGATCGTATACGCTGTTACAATGTCTATCCCTCAGATGGGCGTTGAATTAATTACAGCTTATGTATACGCATTGCAAAAATATACATCTTCTTACTGGTCCAAATAATTCTCTCTATATCGCGGAGAATTTGATTATGTTAAGTTCTGTGATCTCTATTGTTGCAGATTTGATGACATTTTTGTACTCTTTGTTAGCACATGATGCTATTTCAAGGTATGTGGTAGTTGATGTAAATTGGTAAAATATTTCCTTTCAAACTACCCATTGCTAATATATTTATTCATTTTTTTATAAACTCTATGCAATTTTTTTTATATGATCATCAAAGACAAGAACCAGTAAGACCTCTTAACTAAAGATTTTTACAGTGGTATCCTAACAAATATTTCGGAATTTATTCAGTTTGGTTAATGGATATGGTCATAGTAGTTATAAAATTTATAACTTAAGGTTGCTTAATGGTTGTGGAATAGGAAACAGTAGCTAAAAGGATTAGGTGAAATTGGGTTATGGTTGCTTAATGATGCTACTGCTTTGTTAGTTATAATCTGTGAGCGAATATGCGTTCATGTTACCTAAAACAAATATGGAGATTCTTCATCAGATTATTCTATTGAATTATTATATTCGGTAAAAGGGGTTAGGATAACGGGTCAAACTGGATAACGGGATTTGGTTTCCTTTCCGTAATTATTTCTGCTGTGATTAGAGGTGGTTTAATGAACAGGTCGCGTGGGTTGGATAACAGGTGAAATTGGATTCAAACGGAAACATGTCATCTTTTAAGTATGCGTTGAAACAAACCTAGGTGATTTTGGTTAATCGGCTACAAAACACGTGTCATAAATAGAAAAAAGGGTTACTCTTGACCTACAAAACGCGTGCCAGAATATACAAATACTCCATAAACTAACGTGAGCTTTGGTTATATAAAGTCGTATACATTTATTCAATGTTCGTTTCTTAGTTTTTTTTAATCCTTACTAAAGTTCTTACATGTGAATGATTCTCCAGCCAAGTGTAGGAAATGGTCTTCGTGGAATGACAAAAGTTTCAGTTAATACCATGGGAAACTTTGGTCGTACTACTGGAGGACCGTTTGGTTAATAAATATTGGGCTTCTAAAGCATTGCCTGCACGCATTTAAATTGTTGCTGGTCTTTTCTTCTCTTTGCAAATAAAGTTAAATTTTCCAAGGAAGAGATTGCTTTTGTTCGAGAAACCTCGGATTGCGTATTTCGAATGATACGTATAATGCTACTGATGCTTGAGGAGGTTTATGGAGGAGAAGTTAAGGTGCTGATTAGTTGTTTCATTTTTTTATCATTATTTTTTTTAAACATCAATATAGATGGTGACATGAAAGGGCTTTTGGAACAAGGTAGGTATGAGTTGCTGATTCTGTGTGATGAATTGCTATCAGGTGATACAGATAATGGTCTGTAAGTGTAGTCACAAATTGATTAGCAAGGTTGTGCTCCAATAACATTCATATCTCCCTGACTGGTCGTGGCAGCGCGAGTGGTGGATACACATAGTATAAGATGGGTCGTAGGTATGTTCGGACGGTCATTAGCGGGGGTGGGTGTCGCGCCCGTAACCCGAGTTGTTCTCCGGGACCCGCTGCTAGTCGGGTTAGATAGACAAGGTCAAACCACAGTTTTGTGAAACTTTTTTTTCCTCATCTTTAACAGGTTTATATGAATGTGAATGTATTCTTTGGACTATACATATATTGCATATGAATGTGAATGTATTCATCTGTGTTTTGTTACATCTTAACACGTTTATGAAAGCATTTCTATTGTGAAGTCAACTAATGTGTTAGCTACTTACCTTTTTATGTCTGTCTATAAATATTCTTATATCTATTAAGAACTAGAAAATGTAGACACATTATGATAGCTATTTTTATTCTCTAATATTAGGATTTAGCTTGTGTTATCGATGACGATGGGACACCTCCAAAACCCGTTTGTCAATTCCAAGGTTGAGGATTACTCCGTCAGATAAGCGTTTGCCTCTTAAGATTGTCAGGAAACAATATCCGATATCAGTATCTTTTGCCATGACAATCAACAAAAGCCAAGGGCAATCGCTTTCTAAAGTTGGTTTGTACTTGCCCCGTCATGTGTTCACACATGGACAACTGTACGTTGCCGTATAAAGAGTAAAAAGCAAGCGGGGTTTGAAGGTTGTCGTTTGTGATCAGGATGGTAATCTCTCCAAAACCACAACAAATGTCGTGTATAAAGAAGTACTTGAAGGTCTTTGAACAAGGTTCATGTTATATATGTATGTATCATTGGTGTAATCACATTATATTATACTATGGTTCATTATTTTTAATGTTACAAGGTTTGTTAGCAACTTAAATTTTCATTGAAATCACACATCATTTTATGTTCGAGTCAATCTATTTTTATTTTGGCAACGCGATGGTTGTAAATCGATTGTCACTCAAACATATTTTAAATTTAACAAATTTACGTTATTACTTTTATTATCATTTAATTTATCTAATTCTTTAAAATCTAACCCGGTGTCAACGGGTCTCTAAGCTAGTTGTTGATAAGATAAAACTGATACTTAAACCTCATTTAATTACATCACTACCCCAAGGAATTCGAAAACCCTCCAAATGTTGTTTGTTCTGGGTAGAAAACGGGTCAGAATCATAACCCGGTTAAAAAGTGGTTACCTTTATCCGAGTTTTTTTTCTTCACACTTTGGCCAAAAGGCTTATAAAAAGTAGTGTCATATTCTATTTAAAATTTGGAAAACAATTTGTTTTGGTTAAGCGTGTCATTGATCTCTCACCATTCTTTATGCTCATGTTCTCTTTATTTAGCATATAAGATGAACGCTTTTATAGGATAATCATACTCTAACAAAATCAAAACCTTGAGTTCTTGAGTAGAACTTGGTCAAGACAGACTAGTTGTGTTGACTCATTCTCCAATTTTACAAATTACACGGGTTGTCAATTTTCGCGTGATTTTGGCTTTATCCCATTTTGGTCATTGTTAGAAATGTCTTGTAGACTCCCAAGTATGATTGTTTGTAACAATTACAGTAGTACTTTTTTAAATACGCACTATATTAAGGTATAGCCCCGACGTGGGTGATGTACTAGTACTTATTACTTTAATTCATGGAGCTCAATCAATACAGTTGACTTCTTAGATAGTCAAACTGTGTTCTTGATGAAAAATGGTCGGATTTATATACGAGGCTGGAGATGATCATATTAACAATAAACTTAAGAAATTGTTTTTAAGTTATGCAAGATCATATTACATGAAGAAGCTCTAAATTTGGATCAAATCATTAAGCAAAAACATTAAAATTTTAAGTTTTTAAGTCAAACTATTTCTGAGATTTACATGGAACTGTATCGACAAACATATTTCAGTGATAGAAAATTATCAGAGCATGAACTGTTTATATTTATGAAAGCCATTGAGTAGTCATATTGTGTTTTTCCATGGTTGGGCTACAAAACGCAGAATGTAGAATTTGGAAAACAATTTTGGCATGGTAAATCTGAGCTAACACAATCCTTTGCTTATAAGTTATAACTAAAACCATATCACCATTGACCATGTAAGTAATATTGTCACGATACTATAGAGTCTAAAAGGTTTGTACATTTATCATAAAATTAATTGCAGAAGATGATACCATACAAGGACGTGACTCCAAGCTTTGTTGCTGTAACATGTGAGATGAAATAATGATAAACCCGTATCATTTTGTTCTTTCATTTTAGGAATCGAATCTCAACTAAATGAGTTGACTTAGTCAAACTGCATGGATCCGTTACGAAAAATGTTGGATACTATGGTTTCATAATAAGTAAATGTAAGTTTCATAAAGACATAAACAGGTTTTAAAAGCTACCCACATATCTGAAAATTTGAACCTATTGTAATAATAACAGCCGGTGTGAGAAATAAAAATAAATAAAAGGAAAGAGATGAAGGACCTATTATCTCATACTTCCGAATTCATTAACAAGTTTGATGGCATCTTCTTCATGAACTCGGTCCATTCAAAAGAGTTTTAAAAATACATTTTCATTAAGACAATTAGGTTTCGATTTGCATGATACCCTAAATCAGACTGAATAATACATTGAATTGGGTTTTGGAAGCTGTTCCAGTGCCTGCTGATGAGAAGAAGAAGAGTTGTGTTAATGATTCTGACAATGAGGAGGAGGAGGTAGTAAGGCCGAGAATCAAGCGTTTAAGGCGCGGTTGTTGGGTTCGGTTACGGTGGATTTGGATTTGGGTTCGGTGTCTGGTAAAGGTAATTTTATTCATTTTCGTCAAGTGTTGATTGGCATGCATAATTCTCGAACATCAATTTAGGCACAAAATTAGTCATACTATTAGGCCTCCGATATTTTTTATGTATATTTCAGGGTTGAAATAATTTGAGGACTAGGGGATGAGTTTTGAGGGTGTTTGGGAATTGGGATTGCTTATCCAAACATGGTTATACGATTTAGTCAAGTCATTTTAAGTTTAGCATTCAGAAAGTGGCTATCTGAAATAATTTTTTTTGAAGGTGATGAGCAATTTCTTATAGGACACCTTTAATTGTGCTAGTGTTTGGTATTGCTGATTATTTAATGAAATCTTTAAGGTAAAATAATTAGAATTAGATAATCAGTTTGATTAAGCAACTTTGAAGCTCAGTAGTTTGCTCTTACATAATCATACATCACAATCATTTACCCTCTGTCCAAACACTAAAAAAAAATATATTTATATTTTATTTCTAAGCAACCCCAAACACCCTCTAAGGGCGAATAATTCTCGCCACGTGAGCAAACTTATCACACAGACCATTACTTGCATAGGTAACATGATTTTCACCAAGAACCTTTGGTCCCAAATTTGTCAAACGATCTGCTAGGTTAATTATCTGTAAGTACTTGGTAATAGATGAGTCGACACAATCAAGGTTTAGTAACTTGTTGTTAAGCTGACTGGTTCCGTTGTGCTTATTTCGTGAAAGATCTTTTTCAGATGCTCCCACAAGTCTTGGCTTTTGCATCCACGACACTGACTTCCTCACCATCTTAGTATCTTACACATTTCTAGACACCCAAACCAAAACTTCCCCACCCTCTAGCAATCCATCTCCACCTGAACCAAAGCGGAAGCTTTTTAAACTTTAACTTGTAGTCCAGTCCTTTTTTACTAATAAACATATTTTAGACCTGAATTTAGTGTTTCTAAATGAGAATTTGTTGGTAGAACTTAGAAGTGAGTTTGATCCTAAATGTTAGTTTGAGCCGAAAGTAGAATTGTTTTAGGTTACTAATACAAGTTTACTTTATTGAATATATGTATAATTAGAAGTTAGACTAGCTAATTAATGGAATACAGTCAAAATAATTGACTTTCTCCAAAGTCAACCGTGTTTTCGATGAAAATGCTGGGATTTTGATATGAAGATGGAGATGATCATGTACAAATGAATCTATGTAGATTTTACAAGTGGTGTAGTTCATAAACAAAAAGTATCGTTATATGCTCTTTGGGTTAAAATTAGGGGTGTCCATGGTACTGGAACCGTCCCGAACCGGAACCGGAACCGAAAAAACCGAGAACCGAAAATAAGGAAAAAGTGGAACCAAGAACCGTCCCAAGTTTTTCGGTTCGGTTCCGGTACGGTACTCGGTTCCGGTAAGGGAATTTTCGGTAATTCCCGTGAGTACCAAGTATTAAAAAAAATATGTTTGGATGGATGTGAAATTACGGTACTCGGTTCGTAGAACTTCGAAAGAAGTTGACAGCCTTAAATAGTATTCCACAACATGACTTACAAACAAAGAAAAAAACATATATCCGGTAATAGCAAACTCATTATCCACGGAAATAATTGCAAACGCATTGAGAATGTTATATATCAATCATTGTGACTAGCTTACAATAACTTACATTGTGACAAAATATCATGCAGTGACGTCATAATCGGTAATTGTTTCTCGACTTTTATCATTAAATTAATTGAACAATAAATACCAATAGTTAATGACAACATCTTGTTAGTTGTTACTAAGCAACACAGAATTGTTCAATATGCGGCTATGCGCATACTCGATATTCCAGTTTAGAAAAAACTTACTTTCATATTGATCAATGATGTTTGAATCTTTGAATGGAATCAATGGATTAAAGGTTAAGGTTTATGAGTTTTTAGGTTTAGGTAGGTTTTTTTCTATTTTTTTAAAGGCCGCATACTTGCATGTACACAATATCCCAAACAAACCTTATAAAATTACATATTTTCATAAAAGTCGGTCCTTTCGGGAAAGTACCGGAACCGGACGGTTCCGACCCGAACCGTCCCGAGAACCGAAATTTTAGAATTTTAGGAACCAAGAACCGTACCATGGTTCTAATATGCGGTTCCGTTCCTGATCGGTACCGGTACGGTTCCTCGGTTCTTTTGGTTCCTCGATTTTTTTGGACACCCCTAGTTAAAATCATCAAAAAAAAAAAAAAAAAAACATTTGACTTTTTTAGTCAAAGTATTGACTTTCATCAAATTTACTGATTTTTATTCAATGTAACGAACATAGAGTGTTTATTAGTTATTACTGCTTGTCAAATAAAAAAAGAAACTTGAGGGGCCTGCGATGACAATACTTTATATATTTTATGACTCTTGGTAATTTAGTTATTTACCCTCAACACCTTAATAAGAGACACAAGTTTTGATGACAAAATTGAAGAATGGAGTTATGATTTCATCAAATATGACACAAGGCAAAATTTAAGGTAAATTGTTGCTTATACATTTAATTTGTATTTTTAAACCTTTAATTAGATAGAAAGACATTTGAGCTTTAATTTCTATCAAATTGAAGCTCCATTTACGCATGGTTACTAATGTATTTGATGGTTAAATATATAAGGTTACATTGCATGTTGATTTTAGTAAGAAAATGGAGCTTGATTTTATTTGTTTATGAGTTTGGATAAACCAGGTAAAAAGATGACCCATGCGATTACAGTGAGATCTCAGATCGAAGAAGGAGGCTTTCCCTTTTCCAGCTACAAAAGTGGGTTGCTTCCTTTGTCGTTGCGTGGGAGCTCTTGGCGAGGAGACCTTAGGATAAAGACAAAACTAAAGTTTTGATTTTCACATTTAGACCACACATGTTTTAAACATACCATTTCAAATATACCATTTTTAAACATAATCTTAACTACATAAAATAGAAAAATGGTTAAAGGTGAAAGTGAAAATTGAAAGTTGAAAGTCAAGATTAAATGTTAAAATGGATTGTTGAATGTTTAATGTTTAAAAAAGTCAAACAATCAATGTGGAATGTAGTAATTGTAAGTCAAGCTATACAAAAATTAAGGAAACGTTGAAAGTTATCTTTGGCAAGTTGATTAGTATAATTGGCAACACAACTAGACAACTTATGAAATAAAAAGTCTAAAAAGTCAAACATGACACTGATTTTGGGACGGATTAGTATGAAAAAAGATATATCTTGGAAAGAGTGAATTGCATAAATCATCCCTAAACTTTGGCCAAATTGCATGTTTCGTCCCAACCATTACGAAACTGAAAAAATCGTCTCTATGAGAAACCTTTGAGCAAATTTTTGTCCCTGGTTGGGACGAAAATTGCATGTTTAGAAAGTGCCAAATTGTATGTTTCGTCCCAATCAGGAACGAAAATTTACTCAAAGGTTTCTTCCAAATCAAGAACGAAATGATTGGGATGAAACATGCAATTTGGCCAAAGCTGAAGGACGATTTATGCAATCAACTCTCTTGAAAATTTCCTTGTCTTTCTCATCAATCTAACTTAATGATATTATAACACATTAATTAATTATTAACCATAAAGTTTATCAATGATAGTAAAAACTTCATCTCAATGGATCACATGCCTTTCTAAAAAACAAAGATAAATTATATAAACCTTCATTGGATTTATTTTAACATGAATTACCATCACTAACATCTTTGTTAAAATTAAACAACAATATATTCTAACTTCAAATATGAATGATTTAAATTCTTTAAAGAAAATAAAAATAGTACTTACGCTATTTTACACCACATATTCCTATTGACAATCAACGATATTTCAAATATTTAATACATTTGAATTGCCTCTTATATTTCTCTAGCACGTTACTGGGTGGCCTTGCCACTTGCTTAATTTTGTCTCTTTGCAATTAATATGATGTTTTTCTATGTCTAGAGCATTCACCCAAAAGTATGCCTTAGCTCTTAGAGACTAATTAGATGTGTACATAAACTGACTTCTTCGAATATTGTTATTGATTAGGCCCGCCTAGGCTACTTTTACAACATTGGGTCTTAGCCTCCTAAGTGAGTTATATGCATGAATATTTGAATTTGAATAATACTATCTCAAAATGTTTGGATCGACGGAGACATCCTTCCCCAAGTACAAGGTGCTGAAGTTGGGATTGAACTCATAGACACCATTGACCAGGTCAATGATGCGTTCGCGCGGAGGAAATGGTCATAGTAGGGTAGTTGTTGAACATGGACGGAACCTAACAAGATAAATTTTTGTTTGGGAAGAGGGGGAGTCATATCTGTTAGAATTTGGGTGTGTCTGGGTGGTAATAATCCTGATATGTTCGTAGAGATCACTTTCAGATTGAAGTATTTCGACCCTATATGCCTTAGGTATCACAAAATCCTCAATTGGATAAGACAAAGAACAACACTTTGTTTCCAAGGCACGAGAAATCAAAGCAATACACTAAAAGTTGTTTATATCTGTTATGTTTTGTAAAAGATCAATAAATAATGAAAAAACTATAACCGAAAGTTAGTTAAAATCGGTTAAAAGCAGTCGGCGGGAAGCGTTGCAACCGTTGGGAAAAAGGGGTGACTTTTGGTGGGTAAGCAGTTTTGAAAGTAAACCGGATAGGATCGTCCCGCTTTAGACCCCCGCCCGCTCACCTGGGAGCGGGACCCAGCAAGGGGCTCTGCCCCTTGACCCCACAAGGAGACGCGCCCCCTTGATCCTCGCTCTTTGTTCGTGACGACATCAAGCTAGCTAAAATCACCAACAATGTCAACATGGAAATGATTCTTATATGTATAATGCATTTGTGATACTAAATACATAATATTATATACGAAACCAAATATACCAAAGGTGCATTTGGTATAGGTATATGGGAATGGGGTTATGGGTTTCATACCGATTAATGGTGTTTGGTGAGTGGACCCAGAAATTAAATGTGTATATTATAGTTAATAAACTCATTACCCACCAATTTGGTGTTTATGAAATCTATTCTGTGAGCCCCCTCACTTTTCCACTACAAAATTCAAATATCTATACATTTTTTCATACCATATTTTGTCATCCAAACATAAACAATCGTAATGATACATTTTTTATATCTATTGTCATTCTACCCCTATCAAATGCGATACCCATTGTGATTCCTAGGAACAAACCAAACGACCCCCAAAGTTGCTCTCAGAAGTGAAGAACAATGATTTAGTTATATAGGAATTAAACAGATTAGACGTATTAGGTAAACCAATACACTTGTGGTATTTGACAATTGTGACATCTATACTATCTAATATATGAAAATACTGTACCACCCCCTAAAGCATAACATTAACTTTTATTATTAAAAACCCTTCCATATTTAGCACAAATGTACAACACCCAAATACATCCTAAAAAATATCATGTGTTTCTAACATGTTTTACAGTATCAATTCAGTACGCTCCTCTCATGCTTTTTTGGAAACTCATCAAAAATTTCAATTATGCGTTACAATATCAATTCAAAATCATTTCCAATATCAATTCACCGCTCCACCAATACACCATTTTAACACACTAGAATCAGTTTCAATACCCATTCAAAATCAATTCACAATCAATTTTAATAGAACCAATTTTAATAGAACCAATCATATTCAAAATCATTTGGAGTGCATGAGGATGATTCAGGTAATTTTGGTTTTTTATAAAATTAATTAATTGATTGAACATAAAAATAGGTGAATGAGGATGATTTCTGAATGATCTTTCTTCTTAGGCTTGCTATGTCTGTAAGTATTTGTATCTATTCAATTTTTTTAGTTTTTAAATTTAATCATTTCACTAATGAATTCGTTTTTGTCATTGATTTTTGTAGGGAATTATGCAGCAAATGGTGATTCCATGTGCCACTCATTAGTATGCTGTCAATTAGCATCAAAACTGGTAAGCATCAATTTATAAGAACCCTAAAAATATGAATTGGGGATTTTACTTATTGGTAATTAATGCGTTTTTTTTATCGGAATTGATTATAATACGTTTGTGATTTTTTTAGGATTCAATTATAATTTTTTGAAAATGGAACAGGAGGTATTGTAACCAAAACACCACATGTGTGACTTTCGTTTAATTATGTTTTGTTTTGAGTCCATTTGTTTTATTGTGCAGACTCTCATGTTTCGGTTGGAGTTGCATAACTAGGTATGTTTCTGAAAATTTGCGTAATGCTTATAGTTTTTGAGGTATTAGTTATGTTTTTTTTCTTTAGGCTATGGATACTAAGGTGGCATAGGAATGTATGTTGGATCGAGTAATACAGAGATTGGATTTTGACTCAGTATGCCTGTTTGACCCGCTAAAGAATAGATCACCTTAATTGACCCATGTTTGAAATTTTTTCTTAACGGGTACTATTATTTGAATTAGCAAAAAATTAATTGTTTTGATTTGAGATACAAAAAGGTAGTGAGTTCGGAGTAATCTATATTGTGATGTTTGGATTGTGCAGGGGATGTATCGGGTGTAAGTGCATATGCTCGAGTATGTGATTATGCCTGTATGCACAAGGTAAATGGCAGTAATGTCCTATTTTTTCTTTTTATCGATGAGTCTTGATATCTCAAATCTTTGACTGTCTCATTTTTTGACAGGTTTGCCACAAACAAAAAGTTATTCTATTATCTGTCATGGCACACATCAGCGGGTTGGTTGTTGCTTATGTTATACCATCTCCTTTTGAATATGCTGATGTTGTACCAAGCACGACATACAAGTCACTACGTAGACCACATGGAGCCATGATCGTTTTCAGGAAGGGGCTAATGGGATCAACAAAATGGCGAACGAGTGAGTTCGTGTGTCTATATGACTTATGTAAATTCTACAATTTTATCTCAGGTCATGCTATTTAGCTTTTACATATGTATTAATGTGTAGGTGATGTATGGATTTGAAGATAAAATAAATGAAGCTGAGTCCCTCGGCTTCAAGGGGGTTCACACAATCATATCATTATTGTTTTAGTTATTGCTTTGAATCAGGTTTGTTGCTCTTTCCAATACCAGTGCTTGACCTTCTTTGTTAGCCGATTGAGATAGATTTTGACTATGTTTTGTTTGGTTTATAGGCTACAACCAGACCATTTGCAAGAAATTTTTGCAGGTTCACTATTTATGGGTTAAATAAAGATTCTTATCGACTGTCTCTTTGATTTGCAGAAACATCCCGATGATCTTCATAAAGCAGCAGAGCTTGCTGTATCAAGCTTATAGGTATGCTTTATAAAGTGAAAAAGTGAGATTATCGACTTTCTAAATTCACAAGCCGTTATGCCCATAAAATAAGCTAAACTAGACACTTGGATTTGCCTTAATAAAGTTGAAACAAGTTATATAAAGTTCAAAAATAATGCAGGAGGTTAAAGTGCAAAATAAGTACTACTATAGTATCTTTAAGTTTGAGTGTTTAGGTTAGCTGCATGTTCTGTCAAGGGAAGTGAATAAGTGAGGCACGTCAGCATGTGTAAGTACAGAGTATAAACCATTACGTTAGCAGCACGTGTAAGTACAGAGTGTAAACCATTACTTATTAAGAAACTGTTATTGTATTCATTGGAGAGTCCCATTCAATCAAAATGAATGCAAATTTGTTTCCTGATCAGTTGTTATGACCAATTTCCTATGTGTAACTTTTTTTTATTATTATTTGACCTTCCAATATTTCTAATTTTTTTTTCTGGACTTGGGTTTTTTTTTTTTTTTTTTTTATTTGTTTGGATCTTATTAATCAAAATTTTATTTGGAAAAGGGTGACAAATCATTGCAAAACTTTAACTAAAATCAACTCATCATGTTGTCAGATTGTGATACTTTCTGTCTGGATGGTTGGGGTTTTGAATAACTTTTGTAATTTCAAATGATCATACTCATTAGACTATAGTGTTATGAATGCCATTGCTAATGTAACGTTTTCCTTTCATAATAGATACGTAACGTGTCAAATATGCTAAAAAAAAGTCATATATTTGAGGTGTGCTACAAAAACTCATTAGACTATAGTGTTATGAATGCCATTGCTAATGTAATGTTTGCCTTTATTTACATTTGTTTTATTCTAATTGAAGTGATAGTATCAGCGGTCCACAATGGATTAGGGTGTTCTGAATGCCTATGGTCTTTTTATCATGGATTAGGGTGTTTGGCATTCCTGGATTAGGATGGTGCTGGTGCTGGTGTTTGCCCCATTTCACCCGTACAGGTAAGCATAAGCAAGCAAAGCCATGATTTGGCCAATTTCTCATCTTTTGCATCCTCTTTGTTGCTGGCTTTGCTACTTCTTTTACTGCAGGCTTTGCTTCCTCTTTTGCTGCATGCTTTGCTTCCTCTTTTGGTGGCTTTGGTGCTTCTTCTTTTGGTGGTGTTGGTGCGGCAGAAATACCGCCTTAATCAATGTAGTTCCTGCATAGTCTACCTATGAACCCTGCTACTACGAATATATTTTACCAACTAAAACATGTCTTTTTTTTTATGCTACATACTACAGTAGCTTTTAAATATTTCTTTCTTTTCTTATAAAAAACGAAGAATAACATGCAGAAACACTAAACAATAAAGTAAAACAACATAGATTTACTTATGCTACATACTACAGGTCCTTATTGTGATGCCTGATGAAAGTGAACAAGCAAAGGCTTGGAGTCAAATTCCATTGAAAGGATAATATACCTGTTCTACAGTTTGCCAACTAAACAAAAGAATGTATGTGATACTTCTTTCAATTGATATGAGCCATTTTCATAATATTTCAGTTATTTACCTTTCTTATGTGGTTTTCCCTTTTCTTTTTTCTTTAGGTATGGGGAACTACAAGGCATAAATAAGCAAAATCTGCATATAAATATGGAAAAGAACATGTTTAACAAAAAGGTCCTTTGAAAGGTTTAACAAACAAAAAAGACATTTAAAAGGTTAGAATTGTAGTGATCTTTATGCTTGCTTTTTAAAGTGCAATCCTTATGGTTCTTATAATAACACCTAAATATGAAAGAAACTACTTTGAGCTCAAACTGTTTGTTCTTATGATCACTTAAGTCTCTTCCTTATGGTTGTCTTTTATTTTGACAGATAGTGGTAGAGTTTTGATTAAAGATGATGATGAAGATTAAAAAATAAGAAGCAGGAGGGTCAAATGGCATCTGTCATTCGCTACATTGAGGTGTGTTCATTATATACTACTTCATATGTGAATGTATTTTTATTTATCTTAAAAAATAAAGGTGTGTTTGGCTAACCTCATTGGAGGAGTGTAATAGGTTATTGAATAATGAAGAATCTATTGATCAATATCGATTAGAGGGTCACGAGTCATGACATTTACCTAATTTATGGAGTTTGAAACAATTTTCTTATATTTGTTTTCTTATTGATTTGGTAAGCATTTATAGTGTGTAGATGGAGATAACACAACCATATGCTTTTTTGCTTATTGTGTCTGACTCTGAAACAATTTACTTGGTTTTGTTTCAAGTTCTAAGATGTTTTGTAATCAGTATACCTGGTGAATTGTAGGATCTATTAGTGGCACTCTTCCAATCATCTTATGTATTATTAATTTTTTATTATCTCAAGTTCGAATGGCTATTGTAGGATAAGTCGACTTCTTTTTAGTGTGTTGTTGCAATGACTCTTTGTTATTGTTATAGTTCAAGAATTGCATATATATTAGGTTTTTATTGATTGATGTAACTCATACAAAAAGTTTTGTCCAGGTACCGAGTGATTAAAAGTTGCTACCACTATATTCTCTCTACATTATCGTGAATAATACTGGACAAGATAACATCAAACACTTTTCTGTTAAACATCCTGAGGTTATATGTTAACCAGCACAAGTATTCTTTTGATCTTTTGAGTCTGGATACATCAACATTTGTAGATTAAAGGAGGTGTGGGAATGAAGAATTGCTTATTAAATTAAAATTGGTTATATGTGTGTTTTTTGAAATAAGTTTTTTGAATAAGCACTTTCAAGTTGAAGGCTTGAAGATTATCATCATCAATGAAATACAAGTCTTTTGATTCAAAACATTGGTTGTAAGCATTAAAAATGAACCTTTTACTTTCAAACCATTTGATGTGCTTCAGCTATTTGACCCTTTTCACCTGAAGATGCTAAATTTTTTACTTTCATACAATTGTTGTTGTAGTTGGATGTATAGATAGATTCTTCGAACCATTGAAGGGGCAGCCATTAACCTTCATAAGTGTGGATATGTTTTTATACTCAAGACATTTAGCGTTAATACATGTGTATAATTTTATGTAGTCAACATTGACGGAACTTAGTGAGGGCAGGCCCTCCCAAAATTTTGAACAACAGATGTTGTATATTTCATATTTTTATGGATAAAAGAGAATATTTACTATTATATACAACCCTCAGAGTTTGCTTCTAATATATTCTTACAAATCTTATTTGGAAATTAAAATTCAATCATTATCTTATTCATTTTCTGATTGTCTTCTTTTAACTTTTATCGAAGTTATTTTTGTTATTCGTTTTTGTGATTGGCTCTACACTCTACCATTGCTTAAAAAAGTTTTGAACTATACTTGAGCACTTGACAATTTCTTTACTAAGATTCATTCTACCGGTGAGTGTGTATTTTTTCTTGCATACGTAAAAGCTTGTGACTTATGATTAATGTCATTAAGTAGACAGTACTATTGTATAATGGTATATCAAAATTGAATCATATATATGTATATACATAACAACAGTTTGCACTTTAAATTATCTGGGGCCTCCCAAGGAAAACGTTCAAGTTCTGTTAATGGTGGTCACGAGGCTTCAATTGCTAATTTTTCTGCTCCTACTCTGGTAAGTTAAGGGATTTTAAAGAAAGAACACAAATGGAGTTAATCAAAACAATGAATATGTTGTTTTGATTCTTTTGTTTTTTTGAGAAGATACACTTCGTGTTTCATTGGTCTTTGATTAGGACGTTGTTTTAATCCAGTTTTCATATGAAGAGACCTTGCAATAGCCACTGGGTGATGAAGTACTTCATGTACTTTATGCATGATTTTTTCTGAGATATATAATGATGGAACAGATGGCCATGGAAGACCTTTCTTGGTGTTGATGAATAAATTTTTTTAGTATATATCGCTTTGGCACTTTCAGCTACTCGCTGCATTTCTAAGTCTTTTTTTTTTTTTTTGTTTTTGTAACACATACTTGGCTTGATTAACTTAATTAAAACATTGATTATCAGTCAAAATAATATACTTCTGAATTACGTAATTATATTTCATGTAATTTGACATATTGAAGCTATCAAATGACATTTTTAAATTGCATTGTTATAAAAAAAATCACCATATGAAAGCTACTGTATCATAGCTTTACTTTTTTAGTTTTTTATAAATGCTTTTAGTCGTAGAACAAGTTTTGTTAGTAGACTTTAGAAAGGTAACATTTGTATTATTTCACATTACTCAATTTCACTTTTTTATAAAGAATACTATGACTGCGACTGCATTTATATAGATGAGTCATATTATACCGGTTTGAAACCGCATATGTGGGTACAACCGCACAAGGGTAGTTACTAATGACATTTAATTGTTTACTAATAGAAGGACATAATGGTAAATACAAGTCACTCTCTCAACTATTGAGTTTCCTCCCACCTCTCAGAATTCTCTCATTTCACTCACACAAAAAACTCGGAAAACCTCAAAATCCTTTCTCTACAATTGGGGATCTAATTAGGGTTTCAGTCCTGCTCATAAAAAACAATCATCTAAAAAAATAACAATTCATCTAAATGCCAAATAAAAAATTACAATTATCCAAATAAAAAGTTTAATATGGACCATATAGGATGTCTAAAAACAAACCTCAACCTCTAAATGCCAAATAAAAAGTTTAATATAGACCATATAGGAAGTAGATTCAGTCCTGCTCATAAAAAACAATCATAAAAAAATAACAATTTATCTAAAAAATGCCAAATAAAAAGTTTAATAATGACCATATAGGAAGTAAATCCAGTTCTGCTCATCAAAAAATAATTATCTAAAAAATAACAATTCATTTAAAAAATGCATAATAAAAAGTTTAATATTGACAATATAGGAACTAGATCCAGTCCTGCTCATCAAAAAACAATCATCTAAAAAATAACAATTCATCTAAAAAATGCCAAATAAAAAGTTTAATAATGACCATATAGGAAGTATATATCCAGTTCTGCTCATAAAAAAACAATCATCTAAAAAATAACAAATTATCTAAAAAATGTCAAATAAAAAGTTTAATAATGACCATATAAGAAGTAGATCCAGTTCTGCTCATCAAAAAACAGTCATCTAAAAAATAACAATTCATCTAAAAAATGCTAAATAAAAAGTTTAATATGGACCATAAAGCAAGTAGATCCAGTTCTGCTCATCAAAAAACAATCATCTAAAAAATAACAATTCATCTAAAAAATGCCAAAAAAAAAGTTTAATATGGACCATATAGGAAGTTGATCCAGTCCTGCTCATAAAAACAATCATCTAAAAAATAACAATTCATCTAAAAAATGCCAAATAAAAAGTTTAATATCGACCTTATACGAAGTAGATCTAATTCTGCTTATAAAAAACAATCATCTAAAAAATAACAATTCTTCTAAAAAATGCCAAATAAAAAGTTTAATAATGACCATATAGGAAGTAGATCCAGTTCTGCTCATAAAAAAAATCATCTAAAAAATAACAATTTATCTAAAAAATGTCAAATAAAAAGTTTAATAATGACCATATATGAAGTAGATCCAGTTCTGCTCATCAAAAAACAATCATCTAAAAAATAACAATTCATCTAAAAAATGCTAAATAAAAAGTTTAATATGGACCATATAGCAAGTAGATCCAGTTCTACTTATTATAAAACAATCATCTAAAAAATAACAATTCATCTAAAAAATGCCAAATAAAAAGTTAAATATGGACCATATAGGAAATTGATCCAGTCCTGCTCATAAAAAACAATCATCTAAAAAATAACAATTCATCTAAAAAATGCCAAATAAAAAGTTTAATATCGACCTTATACGAAGTAGATCTAATTCTGCTTATCAAAAACAATCATCTAAAAATTAACAATTCATCTAAAAAATTCCAAATAAAAAGTTTAATATGGACCATATAGGAAGTAAATTCAGTCATGCTCATAAAAAAACAATCATATAAAAATAACAATTCATCTAAAAAATACCAAATAAAAAGTTTAATATGGAGCATATAAGAAGTAGATCCAGTTCTGCTCATCGAAAAACAATCATCTAAAAAATAACAATTCATCTAAAAAATGCCAAATAAAAAGTTTTATATGGACCATATAGGAAGTAGATCCAGTCCTGCTTATAAAAAAACAATCATCAAAAAAATAACAATTCATCTAAAAAATACAAAATAAAAAGTTTAATATGGACCTTATAGGAAGTAGATCCAGTTCTGCTTATAAAAAACAATCATCTAAAAAATAACAACTCATCTAAAAAATGCCAAATAAAAATTTAATATGGACCATTTAGGAAGAAGATCCAGTCCTGCTCATAAAAAAAATCATCTAAAAAATAACAATTCATCTAAAAAAGGCTAATAAAAAGTTTAATATGGACCTTATAGGAAGTAGACAGTCCTGCTCATAAAAAACAATTATCTAAAATATAACAATTCATCTTAAAAATGCTAAATAAAAAGTTTAATATTAAACATATATGAAGTATATCCAGTTCTACTCATCAAAAAATAATCATATAAAAAATACCGAATCATCTAAAAAATGTCAAATAAAAAGTTTAATATGGACCATATAGGAAGTAGATCAAGTCATGCTTATAAAAAACAATCATCTAAAGTATAACAATTCATCTAAAAAATGTCAAATAAAAAGTTTAATATAAACCATATAAGAAGTAGATCCAGTTCTGTTCATCGAAAAACAATCATCTAAATAATAACAATTCATCTAAAAAATGCCAAATCAAAAGTTTAATATGGACCATATAGGAAGTAGATCCAGTCCTACTTATAAAAAAATAATTATCTAAAAAATAACAATTTATCTAAAAATGCCAAATAAAAAGTTTAATATAGACCTTATAAAAGTAGATCCAGTCATGCTTATCAAAAACAATCATCTAAAATATATCAATTCATCTAAAAAACGGTAAATAAAAAGTTTAATATAGACCATATAGCAAGTAGATCTTCTGCTCATAAAAAACAATCATCTAAAAAATAACAATTTATCTAAAAAATGCCAAATAAAAAGTTTAATATGGACCATATAGGAAGTAGATCCAGTCATGCTTATAAAAAAACAATCATCTAAAAAGGAACAATTCATCCAAAAAATGCCAAATAAAAAGTTTAATATGGACCATGTAGAAAGTAGATCCAGTTCTGCTCATCAAAAAACAATCATCTAAAAAATAACAATTCATCTAAAAAATGTTAAATAAAAAGTTTAATATGAACCATATAGCAAGTACATCCGGTTCTGCTCATCAAAAAACAATCATCTAAAAAATAACAATTCATCTAAAAAATGCCAAATAAAAGGTTTAATATGGACCATATAGGAAGTTGATCCAGTCTTGCTCATAAAAAACAATCATCTAAAAAATAACAATTCATCTAAAAAATGCCAAATTAAAAGTTTAATATCGACCTTATACGAAGTAGATCTAATTCTGCTTATCAAAAACAATCATCTAAAAAATAACAATTCATCTAAAAAATGCCAAATAAAAAGTTTAATAATGACCATATAGGAAGTAGATCCAGTTCTGCTCATAAAACAAATCATCTAAAAAATAACAATTTATCTAAAAAATGTCAAATAAAAAGTTTAATAATGACCATTTATGAAGTAGATCCAGTTCTGCTCATCAAAAAACAATCATCTAAAAAATAACAATTCATCTAAAAAATGCTAAATAAAAAGTTTAATATGGACCATATAGCAAGTAGATCCAGTTCTGCTCATTAAAAAACAATCATCTAAAAAATAACAATTCATCTAAAAAATGCCAAATAAAAAGTTTAATATGGACCATATAGGAAATTGATCCAGTCCTGCTCATAAAAAACAATCATCTAAAAAATAACAATTCGTCTAAAAAATGCCAAATAAAAAGTTTAATATCGACCTTATACGAAGTAGCTCTAATTCTGCTTATCAAAAACAATCATCTAAAAAATAACAATCCATCTAAAAAATTCCAAATAAAAAGTTTAATATGGACCATATAGGAAGTAAATTCAGTCCTGCCCATAAAAAAACAATCATATAAAAATAACAATTCATCTAAAAAATACCAAATGAAAAGTTTAATATGGAGCATATAAGAAGTAGATCCAGTTCTGCTCATCGAAAAACAATCATCTAAAAAAAAAACAATTCATCTAAAAAATAACAATTCATCTAAAAAATAACAATTCATCTAAAAATGCCAAATAAAAATTTTATATGGACCATATAGGAAGTAGATCCAGTCCTGCTTATAAAAAAACAATCATCTAAAAAATAACAATTCATCTAAAAAATACAAAATAAAAAGTTTAATATGAACCTTATAGGAAGTAGATCCAATTCTGCTCATAAAAAACAATCATCTAAAAAATAACAATTCATCTAAAAAATGCCAAATAAAAAGTTTAATATGGACCATTTAGGAAGAACATCCAGTCCTGCTCATAAAAAAAATCATCTAAAAAATAACAATTCATCTAAAAAATGCCTAATAAAAAGTTTAATATGGACCTTATAGGAAGTAGACAGTCCTGCTCATAAAAAACAATTATCTAAAATATAACAATTCATCTAAAAAATGCTAAATAAAAAGTTTAATATTGAACATATAGGAAGTAGATCCAGTTCTACTTATCAAAAAACAATCATATAAAAAATACCGATTCATCTAAAAAATGTCAAATAAAAAGTTTAATATGGACCATATAGGAAGTATATCAAGTCATGCTTATAAAAAACAATCATCTAAAGTATAATAATTCATCTAAAAAATGTCAAATAAAAAGTTTAATATAAACCATATAAGAAGTAGATCCAGTTCTGTTCATCGAAAAACAATCATCTAAATAATAACAATTCATCTAAAAAATGCCAAATCAAAAGTTTAATATGTACCATATAGGAAGTAGATCCAGTCCTACTTATAAAAAAATAATTATCTAAAAAATAACATTTCATCTAAAAAATGCCAAATAAAAAGTTTAATATAGACCTTATAGAAAGTAGATCCAGTCATGCTTATAAAAAACAATCATCTAAAATATAACAATTCATCTAAAAAACGGTAAATAAAAAGTTTAATATAGACCATATAGCAAGTAGATCCAGTTCTGCTCATAAAAAACAATCATCTAAAAAATAACAATTCATCTAAAAAATGCCAAATAAAAAGTTTAATATGGACCATATAGGAAGTAGATCCAGTCATGCTTATAAAAAAACAATCATCTAAAAAGGAACAATTCAACCAAAAAATACCAAATAAAAAGTTTAATATGGACCATATAGGAAGTAGATCCAGTCCAGCTCATATAAAAACAATCATCTAAAAACAATAATTCATCAAAAAAAAATGCCAAATAAAAAGTTTAATATGAAGCATATAGGAAGTAAATCCAGTTCTGCTCATCAAAAAACAATCATCTAAAAAATAACAATTCATCTAAAAAATGCCAAATAAAAAGTTTAATATGGACCATATAGGAAGTAGATCCAGTCCTGCTCATCAATAACAATCATCTAAAAAATAACAATTCATTTAAAAAATTCTAAATAAAAAGTTTAATATGGACCATATAGAAAGTAGATCCAAGCTCTGCTTATAAAAAACAATCATCTAAAAAATAACAATTCATCTAAAAAATGCCAAATAAAAATTTTAATATGGACCATATAAGAAGTAGATCCAGTTCTGCTTATCAAAAAACAATCATCTAAAAAATAACAATTCATTTAAAAAATGCCAAATAAAAAGTTTAATATGGACCATATAGAAAGTAGATCAAGTTCTGCTCATCAAAAAACAATCATCTAAACAATAACAATTCATCTAAAAAATGCCAAATAAAATGTTTAATATGGAGCATATAGGAAGTAGATCCAATTCTGCTCATCAAAAAACAACCATCTAAAAAATAACAATTCATCTAAAAAATGCCAAATAAAAAGTTTAATATGGACCACATACGAAGTAGATTCAGTCATGCACATCAAATAACAATTCATCTAAAAAATGTCAAATAAAAAGTTTAATATGGAGCATATATGAAGTAGATCAAGTTCTGCTCATCAAAAAACAATCATCTAAAAAATAACAATTCATCTAAAAAATGCCAAATAAAAAGTTTAATATAGACCATATATGAAGTAGATCCAGATATGCTCATAAAAAACAATCATCTAAAAAATAACAATTCATCAAAAAAATGTCAAATAAAAAGTTTAATATGGACTATATAAGAAGTAGATCCAGTTCTGCGCATCGAAAAACAATCATCTAAAAAGCAACAATTCATCTATAAAATGCCAAATAAAAAGTTTAATATAGGCAATATAGGTAGTAGATCCAGTCCTGCTCATAAAAAAACAATCTTATAAAAAATAACAATTCATCTAAAAAATGTCAAATTAAAAGTTTAATATGGACCTTATAAGAAGTAGATCCAGTCCTGCTAATAAAAAACAATCATCTAAAATATAACAATTCATCTAAAAAATGCTACTACCTCCGTCCCAAAATAATTGTCCTCTTTTGACTTTTTGATGTCTTTTTTTTTCAACTTTGATCTTAAATATTTTTGTTTGTGTTATATAATAATTGATGCAAAATATATGAATGGATTGGTTTTTAAATGTTTTTTCATTGATATAATTTTTATCAAGTATTACGTAACACATACAAAAATATAAAAGATCAAAGTTGATAAATTAAGACTTTAAAAAGACAAATGAGGACAATTATTTTGGGACGGAGAGAGTAAATAAAAAGTTAAATATGGACCATATAGCAAGTAGATCCAGTTCTGCTCATCAAAAAACAATCATCTAAAAAGTGCAAAATAAAAAGTTTAATATGAAGCATATAGGAAGTAGATTCAGTTCTGCTTATAAAAAAAAATCATCTAAAAAATAACAATTCATCTAAAAAATGCCAAATAAAAAGTTTAATATGTACCATATAGGAAGTAGATACAATCCTGCTCATAAAAACAATTATCTAAAAAATAACAATTCATCTAAAAAATGTCAAATAAAAAGTTTAATATGGACCATATAGAAAGTAGATCCAGCTCTGCTTATAAAAAACAATTATCTAAAAAATAACAATTTATCTAAAAAATGCTAAATAAAAAGTTTAATATGGACCATATAAAAAGTAGATCAAGTTCTGCTTATCGAAAAACAATCATCTAAAAAATAACAATTCATTTAAAAAATGCCAAATAAAAAGTATAATATGGACCATATAGAAAGTAGATACAGTTCCGCGCATAAAAAACAATCATCTAAAAAATAACAATTCATCAAAAAAAATGCAAAATAAAAAGTTTAATATGGACCATATAGGAAGTAGATCCAGTCCTGCTCATAAATAAATAATCATATAAAAAATAACAATGCATCTAAAAAACGTCAAATAAAAAGTTTAATATGAACCTTATAGGAAGTAGATACAGTCCTGCTCATAAAAAACAATCATCTAAAATATAACAATTCATCTAAAAAATGGTAAATAAAAAGTTTAATATGGACTATATAGCAAGTAGATCCAGTTCTGCTCATCAAAAAATAATCATCTAAAATATAACTATTCATCTAAAAAATGTCAAATAAAAAGTTTAATATGGACCATATAGGAAGTAGATCCAGTCCTGCTCATAAAAAGACAATCATCTAAAAAATAACAATTCATCTAAAAAATGACAAATAAAAAGTGTAATATGGATTTTATAAGAAGTAGATCCAGTTCTGCTTATCAAAAACAATTATCTAAAATATAACAATTCATCTAAAAAAACGCTAAATAAAAAGTTTAATATGGACCATATAGCAAGTAGATTCAGTTCTGCTCATCAAAAATTAATCATCTAAAAAATGCCAAATAAAAAGTTTAATATGGACCATATAGAAAGTAGATCCAGTCCTGCTTATAAAAAACAATCATCTAAAAAATAACAATTCATCTAAAAAATGCCAAATAGAAAGTTTAATAAGGACCTTATACGAAGTAGATCTAATTCTGCTAATAAAAAACAATCATCTAAAAAATAACAATTCATCTAAAAAATGCCAGATAAAAAGTTTAATACGGACCATATAATAAGTAGATCCAGTCCTGCTCATAAAAAAACAATCATCTAAAAAACAGCAATTCATCAAAAAATGCCAAATAAAAAGTTTAATATGGAGCATATAAGAATCATCGAAAAAAATTCATCTAAAAAATAACAATTCATTTAAAAAATGCCAAATAAAAAGTTTTATATGGACCATATAGGAAGTAGATCCAGTCCTGATTATAAAAAAAAAATCATCAAAAAAATAACAATTCATCTAAAAAATGCCAAATAAAAAGTTTAATATGGACCTTATAGGAAGTAGATCCAGTCCTGCTCATAAAAAACAATCATCTAAAGTATAACAATTCATCTAAAAAATGCTAAATAAAAAGTTTAATATGGACCATATAGGAAGTAGATCCAGTTCTGCTCATCAAAAAACAATCATCTAAAAAAAAACAATTCATCTAAAATATGCAAAATAAAAAGTTTAATATGGACCATATAGAAAGTAGATCCAGTGTTGCTCATAAAAAATAATCATCTAAAAAATAACAATTCATCAAAAAATACAAAATAAAAAGTTTAATATGGACCTTATAGGAAGTAGATACAGTCCTGCTTATAAAAAACAATTATCTAAAATATGACAATTCATCTAAAAAATGGTAAATAAAAAGTTTAATATAGACCATATAGCAAGTAGATCCAGTTCTGCTCATAAAAACCAATCATCTAAAAAATAACAATTCATCAAAAAAATGCCAAATAAAAAGTTTAATATGGACCATATAGGAAGTAGATCCAGTCCTGCTTATAAAAAAACAATCATCTAAAAAAGAACTATTCATCTAAAAATGCCAAATAAAAAGTTTAATATGGACCATATAGGAAGTAGATCCAGTCATACTCATACAAAAACAATCATCTAAAAAATAATAATTCATCAAAAAAATGCCAAATAAAAAGTTTAATTTGGACTATATAAGAAGTAGATGCAGTTCTGCTCTTCGAAAAACAATCATCTAAAAAATAACAATTCATCTAAAAAAATGTCAAATAAAATGTTTAATATGGACTATATAGGAAGTAGATCCAATCCTGCTTATAAAAAAATAATCATCTAAAAAATAACAATTCATTTAAAAAATGACAAATCAAAAGTTTAATATGGACCTTATAGGAAGTAGATCGAGTCCTGCTTATCAATAACAATCATCTAAAATATAACAATTCATCTAAAAAATGCTAAATAAAAAGTTTAATATGGACCATAGATCCAGTTCTGTTTATAAAAAAAAATCATTTAAAAAATAACAATTCATCTAAAAAATGCCAAATAAAAAGTTTAATATGGACCATATAGGAAGTAGATCCAGTCCTGCTTATCAAAAACAATAATCTAAAAAATAACAATTCATCTAAAAAATGCCAAATAAAAAATTTAATATGGACCTTATAGGAAGTAGATCCAGTTCTGTTCATCGAAAAACAATCATCTAAAAAATAACAATTCATCTAAAAAATGCCAAATAAAAAGTTTAATATGGACCATATAGCAAGAAGATCCAGTCCTGCTCATAAAAAACAATCATAAAAAATATAACAATTTTTCTAAAAAATGCTAAATAAAAAGTTTAATATGGACCATATAGGAAGTAGATCCAGTTCTGCTCATCAAAAAACAATCATTTAAAAAATAACAATTCATCTAAAAAATGTCAAATAAAAAGTTTAATATTGACCATATATGAAGTAGATCAAGTCCTGCTTATCATTGTAAGGCAGTTATCAACAGTTTAAAATTTTCACAGGAATAGACCGTGGTGGTGCTATAGACCAAGCCTTCTTTTCACCAGAATTTATCAACGATTTAAAATTTTCGGGTGTCCCAAACCATAGGCTCGCATTGAAGGTCGGTGTCCCAATAATGTTGTTGAGAAACATTAATCAATCACAAGGTTTATGTAATGGGACAAGGCTTCAAGTGACTAAATTAACGCGTGCGTCTATTCAAGCCAAAATAATTAACGGAACACATTTTGGGAATACGGTTATACTTCCAAGGTTGAAAATTACTCCATCGGATAAACATTTACCACTCAAGATCGTGCGCAAACAATTTCCTGTGTCAGTTTCTTTTGCCATGACGATAAACAAGAGCCAAGGACAATCACTTTCGAAAGTTGGTTTATACCTACCACATCCTGTTTTCACACACGGACAATTATATGTCGCTCTTTCACGCGTAAAAAGCAAAAAGGGTTTGAAGGTTGTTATTTCTGATGCCGATAGTAATTTATTAAAGACTACTACAAATGTAGTCTATAAAGAGGTTCTTGTAACCACCCGCATTTTCAGGTTACTTTTCATTTTCGAGAATTTACTATTCACTTTTACTATTCACATTTACTATTCATTTTTCACTATTCATCCGTAAAATTTTTATTTCACATTCTCGTAAGATAAATTATTTTAGTAATGAACTGAGAGTTTGACAATCGTTAGATCATTTTCGCAAAAGTTATTAAGAAAACATCGTTATAAAGTTTCATTTTGGACGGTCCATCGTTTAAACGTCACGCGCATAACGAAAATCAACTCTGATAATTTTCTTAACATCAGATAAATTCTTAGACCACTCATGATTAATTTGAGAATTTTTAAAATTCATTTTTTATGTTACCAAATAAGCCCTGCGCTGAAAAACTAAACTTACGTTTTAAACAAACCTACTTACATCCAGACTTAACGATTCCTGCACAGTGTTTCTAATATGTTTTTGACGCTTTTACATTTTTTGAAAAAGTCAAACATATTTCCCTCCTCCTTTGACCATAAAGGAATTAACCTTATACGTTCTACATTTTTGCATAAATCGCGTAACTTTTAAACTTCACAAATAACTGTTAAGTTATCCCGCGTATGAAGAAAACCACATTTTGACATCTCATATCACTTTTAGACTAATTTTAGTCTACTCTAAATAAATTCACGGTCGTTTCCCTGAAATTTCGTTTTTTTCCGATAAACTGCGAATTACGCGTTTTTGACCCGTGTTTCCAGCTTTAAGCAGCGTTTTTGCACCCAATGAGACTTATCACTCATTTTATATTTTTAGATGGAGTATAATGATGAGTCTCACCATTCCTGTAAGTTTCGTATTTTTACGATACCCGGTTTTACGTTTTATGGCCTAAAGACTTACGGTTGGCATTTAACGGAACCAAAACTTACTCTAAACTCTTGATATTATCAAAACTTATCATCTAAGACACCTAGACACTATGAGACCGACTTAAGGAGGGGGAGTCATCATATTGGTGGCTTAATCCTAACCATGGGTCATTTTGATCATTACAAGTGTCCTAACTTAACCATGGTTAATAATTAACCCAATATATGGTTAACCAAACTTACCCTCCTATAAATAGGAAGTGAAATACATCATAAACTCATTCACAAACTGATTTTGGTCGTTCATACCCTAAACCACTCACATCTTCCATCATTTGAGCTTTAAACTCCAAGTTTTAGCAAGAAAGTTCCAAAGATCAAGCTACTTCATCCAATCTCTAGCAAGTAAGTGATCTTCTTGAGTTTAGATCCACTCAAGTCACTTAGTACTTCATCACCAACTCTTCAAGTTTGCAAGGGTGCCAAGGTGTGGAAAGCTAGCTCAATCCAAAGTCTAAAGTGATCAATCAAAGTCCTATCCTTACTAAGTTACTCCTTTCTATTTTGAAAGCCAAAAGTTGTAAGCAACTTATCACCACCATCATCTCATCTTTATTATTCATAATATTAACTATTTCATGCTATATATATAGTTACTATGTTGATTCATGATGTACATATACTCAATCACTTGTTTTAATTCACATATTGTCATATAAGTAACAAACTAGAAAACTAGTCATATCCTATACATGTGAGACCATTAAAATCAGTAACATATGGACTATGTAACTTACATAATATGGTAGACAAGATAAAAAGGTAAACATAGCAACTTGAATCACCCGAAACGGACAAACGAGTCAAAAGTTATAGGCAAAAGAAGTTAGCGAAACCTAAACGCCAAAACTGCCATATGGGGACTGCTTGGTTCTGCCATTTTGAAAGTCGTACTTATGGTCCGAATCATAAAAAA
This sequence comes from Chrysanthemum seticuspe, assembly GCA_019973895.1. Lineage (NCBI taxonomy): Eukaryota > Viridiplantae > Streptophyta > Magnoliopsida > Asterales > Asteraceae > Chrysanthemum > Chrysanthemum seticuspe. The sequence goes on along the minus strand of BPTQ01000006.1, from coordinate 9,482,956 downwards.
GTTAAAACACGAAAGTTTTCCGGAACGACGTTTTCCTTCAATAGCAAAGAAGCTCGGACCTTGAAAACGCTTAAATAGGCCAAAAATCTTTCAAAAACAAAAACTGCCGTAAATATAGTCTCACAACTATACTTTTGTCACAACTAAAAGCAAACCAAGACGCCTAATGGCCATTAGCCAAGACCACGGCTACGGCTAAGGCCAAAGCTAAGTCTCAAGACCATGGTAGTCAAGACCAAATTCACGGCAAGACCATGGCTAAAGCCTCGAGGCTTGTTTGAAACGACGAGAACTTGTAAAAACTAGATAGTTATTAAAACATGATAAACTTTATGTTATAACAATCTTCACTCAAAACATATGTTGTATTTACTAAGTGCTACAATAGTAGGGAGCTTCATGTGAGGGGTTTCATTTGAGTAAAACGTATCGACGAGTTGCTGGATTTACGAATTAAAGTGTCCTAGCTCCTCGAACGTTTACTGCATGACCTCTGAATTATGATGGCCCGAACGGTAGTACGATATCTATAAACTAAATACGTTTTCACATATTAAAGATCTTTCTATAAACATCAAATGAAAATTGACTACATCATGATCAACATAGGGATATATATAGGATGGTTTATGTTTTCCTAAAACATTATTCCAAACTTAAGTCGCAACATTTCATTTTTAGGTTGTACGTAGAAGTCTTCCGACTTATCCATTACATCCGTTAGTACTTAACATCATCAACTCTCGGTGAGTTCATAGCCCCACTTTCTATTACTTAATTGTTTTACAAACCCTTGGGGGAGATACATGCTTTATTTTAAACCGAACACATTGCTTTCAAATTGTATGCTTATCTGATTGTTTTATTAGTACTAAGTTACCGCATTTGCCAAACATAAGTCCCTAAATCATGAATCATTAATCACTATGTGAGAGTGGGCGCGAATATTGTGAATAGATCTATTGGGATTGACGAATCCCGTTTGTGTTGGCCCGTTAGAGGCAAACAAACGCACTATATTTGAGTAACACTAGGTAAAAATGGCAATTTTACCTACAAGGGCACGTACCAACAATTTCTCCAATTAAATTTGGAACACGTTAACGCCTTGATTGCATGATGCTTAGTCTAATAATAACTGTTTTGTTTTCAAACCATTGGTGTGAGTCTAATTAACTCACACTACCAACATAATGTGTTCAACCATTAAACAAACTCTATGAATTTCACTCAACCTTTGTGTTGACAGTTTTAAGCATGTATTTCAGGTCCATAATGTCGGGAGCAGGCACGGAAGGGCAAGATCAAGAAGGCTATACATAAATAATTTATCATTCACAAAGCATCAAAAACTTTATATTGATGTCTTTTGTAATCAATGGAACCAACTGGGACCTATTTTGTAAACTCTGATATATTTGAATGATAAAGCCTTTTTAAAACGACTCCTTTAGAGATCGTTTTCTATTATTATGACTGTTGTGCCATCAAGTAATACCCAGTTTGAATTCCGCTGCATATCTGAATTGGGGGTGTTACAGATTGGTATCAGAGCCATAGTTATAGAGAAACGAGTCTAAATAATGACTTAAACTATAACTGCTTTTGCAAACAAAAATATTTTATAGCCTTCCGTTCTCCGTGCCTTCCATCCTCCAGACGATTATTGGCTCTCAAGACATGTTATAATAACATGAACATATTAGTATATTGATATATACACTTGAAATATTTAAAGCTTTCTCCTAAATATTATAACTATTTTAACATCATATCCTTTTGTAGTCACTATGTCTGTGCCTGCATCTCCTGAGTATGTTCCGGCATCACCCGAACCAATTCCAAACATTCCAAATATTCCAAAACTTGACTTTCCTGATATAAATGATGATTACCTCGATGCCGTTGACTACGAAGATGAACCATACGAGGATATGGATGACGAAGAAGAAGAGGATCTGGTTGAACCAGATTCTCCTGAGTATAATGTTCAAGATTGGGTGGAATCCGAGGATGATCAAGAGGAAAACTATGTATATGGTGTAGCACCATTATCACCACCTCCTGCTTCGGAAACCTCTTCCGAACCAAATCTTGCTACTCCTACTCAAGAACCAACATCCATTTATGAGGATGGTGGAACCTCCTCGGCAATGGCCATGAAACCCTCTCCCCAATACGACCTATATTGCCTCAAACGAAAATGCACCGAACTACAAGACATTACCAAAAATCTATCGCAAGAAATGAAATTGCGTAAAACAGAAACTTCTAAGGCCCAAGATGAGGCTGAGAGAGCCCGCAGGCGCCTCGAGATATACATCCTCGAAGAAAACTATAACAATGAGCGACGAGAAAGGAAAAACAGCATAGAAATCAATATGCTCAAACATCAGTTAACATCCGCTCAAATCAGTAATGACTTTGCAAGGATTGATCAGAATAGGCTAGAGAGAGAGCTACACCAATTACGATCATGGATTGCAAATACATACCCTGATATGTGCCGTACGAACAATAATAGTATTGATGCTCTTGCGGCCAAAGGGAATTCCCAACCACCACAAAAACCACCAAGCCCGAAATAGATTAGCATATTACTAGTAATCTTTTGTAATCACTAAACTGATTAGACTCAGTTAGTTCTATGTAACTCATGTAATAGCTAGCAGTAGTAAAACGTTGAAATTACTAAACTGAAAGTTTCAGTTAGTAAATTTTGAAGAAGCTTGTAATAGGTTTTGATTTTGTAAATCAATCAACGTTATGTGAATAAAAACTCTGGTTTTATGCTATCATGTGTTATGGTTTAAAACTCCAAACTTTATTATTTCTAACCTTCCATCAAATCGTGATCTTGTTATAACTCTTGATATCTCTTTTTGATAGAATCATGCCGCCAAAGAAAGCTAAAGCACCTCAACCAATGACTCCAGCTGCCATCGAGCGAATGATTACTACCCGAGTGAATGCAGCAATTAACGCGGAACGAGCAGCCATAGCCGCTGAAGCCGCCGCTGCCGCTGAAGCTGCTGCTGCAGCAGCCGCTACCGCTGCTGCAACAACCGCAGCCGCTGAAGCCGCCGCAGCCGCTGAAGCCACCGCAGCCGCTGAAGCCGCCGCTGCCGCTGAAGCCGCCGCTGCAGCTGAAGCCGCCGCAGCCGCTGAGGCTGCTGCAGCTGCTGAAGCCGCCGCAGCCGCTGAAGCCGCTGCTGCCGCTGAAACTGCCGCTGCCGCTGAAACTGCCGCTGCCGCTGAAGCTGCTAGGCTTGCCGCAGCTAGCGCAACTAGAGGTTGCTCATACAAAGAATTTATGAGTTGCAAACCCACAAATTTCAAGGGTTCAGAAGGAGCCGTGGGTTTAACTCGCTGGTTTGAAAGAATGGAATCTGTGTTCTCAATCAGCAAATGCGCTGAAAGTGACAAGGTTCAATATGCCACTTGTACACTACTGGATCAGGCATTATCATGGTGGAATTCAGTTGCTCAACCAATAGGCATCATGAGTGCTTATCAAATCTCTTGGGTTGCTCTAAAGGGTTTAATGATCAAGGAGTATTGCCCTCGTAGTGAGATACAGAAATTGGAAGTGGAATTCTGGAACCATGTTCTTAAAGGTGTTGACATTGCTACTTACAACCGTCGATTTCAAGAATTGGCGATACTATGTCCATCTATGGTTCCAACAACTGAAAAGCTGTTAGAGAGATATATCTGGGGACTTACGCCTATCATCCAGGGAAACGTGACATCGTTTGATCCAAAGTCACTTGATGATGCTATGCGAATGTCTCGAAGTCTCATGGATCAAGTGGTTCGAACAGGAGCTACCCAAAGACAGAATCTCAACACTACCACCAACAACACCAACTACCGTAATAACAACAACCATACCAACAACAACAACAACCGAAACAACAACAACAAACGACAATGGGATAACAACCAAAGAAACACTTTCAACAACCAAAATCGTAATACCCAACACCATCAGCAACAAAACAAAAGACAAGAAGCCTCAACGGCTTATGTTGCAGCACCAGCTGGAGGAAATTATGGTGGAACCTACCCAAAGTGCAATAAATGCAACTATCACCATATGGGTCCTTGCCCAGCCAAGTGTCACAAGTGTCAAAAACCAGGACACCTTGCTAAAGACTGTAGAAGCAAAGTTGTGGCTACTGGAGCTAACCTTCAACCAATAGTTACATGTTTCGGGTGTGGGGAGAAAGGACATGTCAAACCCAATTGTCCTCAAATCCGTGGCCAACAAGGCGGAGATGCTCGTGGTAGAGCCTATGTTATGGGCAACGGTGAACCTCAACAAGACCCGAACGTAGTCACTGGTACGTTTTCACTCAACAATCATCTTGTTAAGGTCTTATTCGATTCCGGTGCTGATATGAGCTTTATATCTTCCAAAATTGCACCTTTACTTAATATTGCACCAACCACTATGGATACTCACTATAGTATTGAATTAGCCAATGGAAACTTAGTAAACACCAATACTGTACTCCAAAACTGTACCCTCAACCTTTTAGATCATCCATTCAGCATCAATCTCATGCCAATCGAACTTGGAAGTTTCGATGTTGTTATTGGCATGGATTGGTTGTCAAAACATCGAGCCAACATCATCTGTGGCGAAAAAGTTGTTCACATTCCTTGTAACAATGAAACTTTGGTCATCCGTGGTGATCAAAGTGGAACTCGCTTAAACATCATCTCATGTATGAAAACCATGAAGTACATTGAAAAAGGATGTTACGCATTTCTAGCTCTTGTTACCGAGAAGGAATCCAAAGAAAAACGACTTGAAGACGTTCCTATCGCTAGTGAATTTCCTGAAGTTTTCCCTGAAGACTTACCCGGACTTCCACCATCACGCCAAGTAGAGTTTCACATTGATTTAGTGCCCGGAGCGGCGCCAGTGGCCCGCGCACCCTACAGACTAGCACCATCCGAGATGCAAGAATTGGCAAATCAACTACAAGAACTTTCGGACAAGGGGTTTATCCGACCTAGTTCCTCACCTTGGGGAGCTCCCGTCTTGTTCGTGAAAAAGAAAGATGGATCGTTACGAATGTGTATCGACTATCGTGAGCTAAACAAATTAACCATAAAGAACCGATACCCTTTGCCGAGAATCGATGATCTATTCGATCAACTACAAGGTTCGACCTATTATTCAAAAATAGACCTTCGATCGGGTTACCATCAAGTTAAGGTTCGAGAAGAAGACATTCCAAAAACAGCCTTTAGAACTCGCTATGGTCATCACGAGTTCCAAGTAATGCCGTTTGGCTTGACGAATGCACCAGCCGTATTCATGGATCTCATGAATCGGGTGTGTAAGCCATACTTGGACAAGTTTGTGATAGTATTCATCGATGACATTCTCATATACTCCAAAAGCGAAGAAGAACATAAAGATCATCTGAGAACGATTTTAGATTTGCTCAAAAAAGAGAAGTTGTACGCAAAATTCTCTAAATGTGAATTCTGGATTCAGTCAGTACAATTCCTTGGGCATGTTATCGATAACACGGGTCTACATGTTGATCCCGCTAAAATTGAGGCTATCAAGGATTGGCCAACACCTACGACACCTACAGAAATTCGTCAATTTCTAGGTTTGGCCGGTTATTATCGAAGGTTTATTGAGGGGTTTTCCTCAATAGCTAAACCTTTGACTACGCTAACTCAGAAAAACAAGAAGTACATCTGGAACGAAGATGAAGAAGAAGCTTTCCAAATCCTAAAACAAAAACTTTGTAGTGCCCCTATTCTAGCATTGCCAGATGGGATCGAAGATTTTGTAGTCTATTGCGATGCTTCGCACCAAGGATTAGGAGCCGTACTCATGCAACGAGAAAAAGTCATGGCTTATGCTTCACGACAACTCAAGAAACATGAAGAAAACTACAATACTCATGACTTGGAGTTAGGAGCAGTAGTCTTTGCACTTAAGATCTGGAGACACTATCTATACGGTACTAGATGTACTGTGTATACCGACCACAAAAGTCTCCAACACATTCTAGATCAAAAGGAATTAAACATGAGGCAACGACGATGGTTAGAATTGCTGAGTGATTATGATTGCGACATTCGTTATCATCCGGGAAAAGCCAACGTAGTAGCAGATGCCCTGAGCCGGAAGGAAAGGGTTAAACCTCTACGAGTTCGAGCTTTAGTCCTAACCATTAACTCAAATTTCCCTGCTCAAATACTCAATGCTCAAGCCGAAGCGGTAAAACAACAAGACATTGAGAAGGAGAAATTAGATGGCATGATACAGAAGAAATTCGAAACCCGTTCTGACGGAACGTTATGTTTTCAAGGACGAAGTTGGTTACCACTTTATGGTGGTCTACGAGATTTAATCATGCTTGAATCCCACAAATCCAAATATTCCGTACATCCAGGATCTGATAAGATGTATCATGATCTAAAACTACTCTATTGGTAGCCAAACATGAAAGCCGACATTGCCACCTACGTCAGTAAATGCCTTACTTGTTCCAAAGTGAAGGCTGAACACCAAAAACCCTCCGGTCTCTTACAACAACCCGAGATTCCGATATGGAAATGGGAACGAATTACAATGGATTTTATCACTAAACTCCCAAAGACATCCAACGGTTATGACTCCATCTGGGTCATAGTGGATCGTCTCACAAAGTCCGCACACTTTATACCAATCAAAGAGACTTACAAGATGGATCAGTTGACTCGACTATACGTCAAGGAAATAGTCTCAAAACATGGTGCACCGATCTCTATCATATCTGACCGAGATGGTAGATTTACATCAAACTTCTGGCAGTCACTCCAAGACGCCTTCGGAACAAACCTAGACATGAGTACAGCGTATCACCCTCAAACCGATGGTCAGAGTGAACGAACCATTCAAACGCTGGAAGACATGCTCCGAGCTTGTATAATCGACTTTGGAAAAGGATGGGATAACCATTTACCATTGGTCGAATTCTCCTACAATAACAGTTATCACGCGAGTATCAAGGCAGCACCCTTTGAAGCTCTTTACGGTCGAAAGTGCCGATCGCCTGTCTGCTGGGCCGAAGTGGGAGATGTTCAACTCACGGGTCCAGAACTCATTCGTGAAACAACTGAGAAAATCATACAAGTCAAAAATCAGTTACAAAAAGCAAGAGATAGACAAAAGAGTTATGCCGATGTACGACGCAAACCCTAGGAATTCCAAGTTGGAGACAAGGTTATGCTAAAGGTCTCACCTTGGAAAGGTGTCATACGATTCGGTAAACCTGGAAAACTAAACCCACGATACATAGGTCCATTCAAAATCCTCGCTAGGGTTGGTCCAGTGGCATACAAACTTGAGCTCCCATCGGAACTCAGTAATGTACATCCCACTTTTCATGTATCTAACCTAAAGAAATGTCTATCCGATGAATCGCTTGTTATTCCACTCGATGAACTCAAACTGAGCAACGATCTACACTTCATTGAACAACCTGTGGAGATCATGGACCGAGAGGTCAAACAACTAAAACAGAGTCGAATACCAATTGTCAAAGTTCGCTGGAACTCCCAACGTGGCCCAGAATTTACATGGGAACGAGAAGACCAAATGCGTCGAAAGTACCCTCACCTTTTTGAAGAAGCATCAACATCAAGTAACAATTAAATCACGAGGACGTGATTTCTCCAACGGGGGGAGACTGTAACCACCCGCATTTTCAGGTTACTTTTCATTTTCGAGAATTTACTATTCACTTTTACTATTCACATTTACTATTCATTTTTCACTATTCATCCGTAAAATTTTTATTTCACATTCTCGTAAGATAAATTATTTTAGTAATGAACTGAGAGTTTGACAATCGTTAGATCATTTTCGCAAAAGTTATTAAGAAAACATCGTTATAAAGTTTCATTTTGGACGGTCCATCGTTTAAACGTCACGCGCATAACGAAAATCAACTCTGATAATTTTCTTAACATCAGATAAATTCTTAGACCACTCATGATTAATTTGAGAATTTTTAAAATTCATTTTTTATGTTACCAAATAAGCCCTGCGCTGAAAAACTAAACTTACGTTTTAAACAAACCTACTTACATCCAGACTTAACGATTCCTGCACAGTGTTTCTAATATGTTTTTGACGCTTTTACATTTTTTGAAAAAGTCAAACATATTTCCCTCCTCCTTTGACCATAAAGGAATTAACCTTATACGTTCTACATTTTTGCATAAATCGCGTAACTTTTAAACTTCACAAATAACTGTTAAGTTATCCCGCGTATGAAGAAAACCACATTTTGACATCTCATATCACTTTTAGACTAATTTTAGTCTACTCTAAATAAATTCACGGTCGTTTCCCTGAAATTTCGTTTTTTTCCGATAAACTGCGAATTACGCGTTTTTGACCCGTGTTTCCAGCTTTAAGCAGCGTTTTTGCACCCAATGAGACTTATCACTCATTTTATATTTTTAGATGGAGTATAATGATGAGTCTCACCATTCCTGTAAGTTTCGTATTTTTACGATACCCGGTTTTACGTTTTATGGCCTAAAGACTTACGGTTGGCATTTAACGGAACCAAAACTTACTCTAAACTCTTGATATTATCAAAACTTATCATCTAAGACACCTAGACACTATGAGACCGACTTAAGGAGGGGGAGTCATCATATTGGTGGCTTAATCCTAACCATGGGTCATTTTGATCATTACAAGTGTCCTAACTTAACCATGGTTAATAATTAACCCAATATATGGTTAACCAAACTTACCCTCCTATAAATAGGAAGTGAAATACATCATAAACTCATTCACAAACTGATTTTGGTCGTTCATACCCTAAACCACTCACATCTTCCATCATTTGAGCTTTAAACTCCAAGTTTTAGCAAGAAAGTTCCAAAGATCAAGCTACTTCATCCAATCTCTAGCAAGTAAGTGATCTTCTTGAGTTTAGATCCACTCAAGTCACTTAGTACTTCATCACCAACTCTTCAAGTTTGCAAGGGTGCCAAGGTGTGGAAAGCTAGCTCAATCCAAAGTCTAAAGTGATCAATCAAAGTCCTATCCTTACTAAGTTACTCCTTTCTATTTTGAAAGCCAAAAGTTGTAAGCAACTTATCACCACCATCATCTCATCTTTATTATTCATAATATTAACTATTTCATGCTATATATATAGTTACTATGTTGATTCATGATGTACATATACTCAATCACTTGTTTTAATTCACATATTGTCATATAAGTAACAAACTAGAAAACTAGTCATATCCTATACATGTGAGACCATTAAAATCAGTAACATATGGACTATGTAACTTACATAATATGGTAGACAAGATAAAAAGGTAAACATAGCAACTTGAATCACCCGAAACGGACAAACGAGTCAAAAGTTATAGGCAAAAGAAGTTAGCGAAACCTAAACGCCAAAACTGCCATATGGGGACTGCTTGGTTCTGCCATTTTGAAAGTCGTACTTATGGTCCGAATCATAAAAAAGTTAAAACACGAAAGTTTTCCGGAACGACGTTTTCCTTCAATAGCAAAGAAGCTCGGACCTTGAAAACGCTTAAATAGGCCAAAAATCTTTCAAAAACAAAAACTGCCGTAAATATAGTCTCACAACTATACTTTTGTCACAACTAAAAGCAAACCAAGACGCCTAATGGCCATTAGCCAAGACCACGGCTACGGCTAAGGCCAAAGCTAAGTCTCAAGACCATGGTAGTCAAGACCAAATTCACGGCAAGACCATGGCTAAAGCCTCGAGGCTTGTTTGAAACGACGAGAACTTGTAAAAACTAGATAGTTATTAAAACATGATAAACTTTATGTTATAACAATCTTCACTCAAAACATATGTTGTATTTACTAAGTGCTACAATAGTAGGGAGCTTCATGTGAGGGGTTTCATTTGAGTAAAACGTATCGACGAGTTGCTGGATTTACGAATTAAAGTGTCCTAGCTCCTCGAACGTTTACTGCATGACCTCTGAATTATGATGGCCCGAACGATAGTACGATATCTATAAACTAAATACGTTTTCACATATTAAAGATCTTTCTATAAACATCAAATGAAAATTGACTACATCATGATCAACATAGGGATATATATAGGATGGTTTATGTTTTCCTAAAACATTATTCCAAACTTAAGTCGCAACATTTCATTTTTAGGTTGTACGTAGAAGTCTTCCGACTTATCCATTACATCCGTTAGTACTTAACATCATCAACTCTCGGTGAGTTCATAGCCCCACTTTCTATTACTTAATTGTTTTACAAACCCTTGGGGGAGATACATGCTTTATTTTAAACCGAACACATTGCTTTCAAATTGTATGCTTATCTGATTGTTTTATTAGTACTAAGTTACCGCATTTGCCAAACATAAGTCCCTAAATCATGAATCATTAATCACTATGTGAGAGTGGGCGCGAATATTGTGAATAGATCTATTGGGATTGACGAATCCCGTTTGTGTTGGCCCGTTAGAGGCAAACAAACGCACTATATTTGAGTAACACTAGGTAAAAATGGCAATTTTACCTACAAGGGCACGTACCAACAATTTCTCCAATTAAATTTGGAACACGTTAACGCCTTGATTGCATGATGCTTAGTCTAATAATAACTGTTTTGTTTTCAAACCATTGGTGTGAGTCTAATTAACTCACACTACCAACATAATGTGTTCAACCATTAAACAAACTCTATGAATTTCACTCAACCTTTGTGTTGACAGTTTTAAGCATGTATTTCAGGTCCATAATGTCGGGAGCAGGCACGGAAGGGCAAGATCAAGAAGGCTATACATAAATAATTTATCATTCACAAAGCATCAAAAACTTTATATTGATGTCTTTTGTAATCAATGGAACCAACTGGGACCTATTTTGTAAACTCTGATATATTTGAATGATAAAGCCTTTTTAAAACGACTCATTTAGAGATCGTTTTCTATTATTATGACTGTTGTGCCATCAAGTAATACCCAGTTTGAATTCCGCTGCATATCTGAATTGGGGGTGTTACAGTTCTTCTCGGTGTTTGATCAGTTATCAACATGTATGTTCGGATATTCACTTAATGTGATACGAATTTGTTTTTTACATGTTTATTGTAATTCACACAAATGTTTTACTTACACATTCTTTTCATGTTTGTTAGGTTCTCGACGAATTTTTATTGCCTTACGAATTCATCTACTTCCCACTACATACGCTTTCTTTTTGAAGCCTGTCAAGATTGAAGACCACGTGAATGGCTGTTTATTACATTATTACTTACAATAATTGTACTCTATATTGTACTTGACTTATGACTTCATATTAATAAATAACAGATTCACTATTTGTTTTTTTCATTATTTTTCTTATTTTGTTTACATACTAATTTTTCATCTTTTTGCAACATCTTTTTTCATCTTATTACTTTTATTATCATCTCATTTATCTATTTTTTTAAAAAATAACCCGGTGTCAACGGGTCTTATAAGCTAGTTTTACTATATAATGCGTACAGTGTTTGAAAAATTATATACTCCGTACAATATTATAGAATACAGAGAAAGAGAATAAGCCTAACAAAACTAATAATGGTAGTATTAACTTGCAACTCTTGTTGACAAATTTATAAGAACTATTTCACAGAGCAACTATAGTTAATATAAGATTCAAAACTTGTCATTTAATATTGATTAATAATAAAGTGATTAATAGGTAAATTGGGTTGAAATGATGAACAATTTCATTAGAAAAAAAGGGTTTTGTTTATTAATGGGTAAATAAGCAACTGCATACTCGTATCATTTATGGTAATCATGAACACACAATTTTGAGGCAGCAGTGGATCTGATGAGATTCAAACCCAAGATTGGGAACATGTATCAACAGGGAAGGAAAAGTTTATGGCCACGAACATAAATTGCATGTTGTGGATTAAAAGAAACATAGAAGTAGAGCTTGTTCATCAATGAAACATCAACAAGTTGGCGAGATTTGGGGTGTTAGGGTTTTGAAAAGATTTTGATTTTTGAGAGCATGTGCATTGCACATGACCACTCCTATTTATGTCATAGTTTTATAAATGTCATTCCTAGGGTATGTTTGGCCCAATGGGCTGGGGCTGGAGCTGGGCTGGGGCTGGGGCTGGGGCTGAGGCTTGGGCTTTTATTATAAGCCGAAGTTGAAATTTGTATTTTTGTTGACTTGTTTGGCAAATGGGCTGGGGCTGGGCTTATTATTGCAAAATTACTAAAAAAGATATAATTAAATGAGTTTTATGGTATATGTTAAATATTTTGTGGGTAAATATGTAATTTATGGTTCATAAGCATCGGGCTAAAGTTTTTAGCCCCTTTTATGGGGCTAAAGTTTTAAGCCCCTTTTAGGGGCTTATGATTTCATAAGCCCGCATGACAAACGAGACTTATTTTATAAGCCGGCTTATTTTAGAAGCCCAAGCCCCATAAGCCCCTTCATAAGCCCTCCCCAAACACACCCCTAATTCCCATCATGACCCAAGGGGAGAATGGCTTCCTTTAGAAATTTTCATTCTTCATGTGTCTCTATCTTTTAGAAAGAATCAAAATGGTAGAAAGATAATCGATATCTGATTCTCCATTCCCATTCCCCGACTTAACAAACACAAGAAAAGTTTAGGAGGGGCTAAAATATATTACATAGATAACTTTTTTCACTACAATAAACAATTTATACTAACAATTCACAATTTCTTTTTTATAGAGATTGATATATACACATAGCATTTTTATTTGCACGCATAAAAATAATTTGAAATGACATTCAAACCCTTTCATATTTTCCCATAATATCTCGTCGTCATTCTCGTTTCTTTTACCCTACCCTTTACTCTAGCAAATTATCGGACCCACTTTTCTTTTTGGATGACTGGGATAACCCATCGGTGAGAAAAGATAGCTATTTTGAAAGTATCATATGATGGGCATTTATTTATATAACTTACGTTGTAACAAATTTTGAGATATATAGTTTCTCGTTTTCTTTTCATACCATATGAATAATTTCGTAATTATGATTAAATTTTGAAAAATGCATTTGTCAGCGTTTAAGCCTTTCAGGAAGTTAAATTTGGAATTTGGATGATTAAATAAGAGCACGACGGGGAAGGGGTTAATAAACAAGAACAAATTTATGATATTATTATGTTCTATGGCTCTCTCATAAAGTTGGTATACAAAATTTCTCGTGTACTTGGGTTTTAAGGATAAAAAACAAGAAAAAAGAATAAAAAAGATTGGGGGAAGTAGGAAAGGGTATGAATGGCATTTCATCATTTAAATTGTATGTGTGCCAAACAAAACCACTAACTTCCCTTTTTTTGTTTGTGGGGGGGGGGGGGGGGGGGGGGGGCAAAATAATTTATGAGGTCAATTTATGAATTTAATTTGTATATTTTTTTAAATTTTTTTGGGAGGGGGGGGGGGGGGGTGCCCCCATGCATCCTCCCCACCTTTGCCCTGACCATGACTGAACCTTGGCCTCATAATCCTCTGTCCATGTCATTGAATATGAATTTCATATTTGAATAACATGCTTATTTTGGGTAAATTGAGTAAAGATAAGAGTAAACGGGGAACAACACGAGTATTATGGAGCATCATGCTAGATAAAGATAACCCGATAAACCCACAATGGGGAATGGGGCGGGTTTGGGGGAGCATCTCGCTCCAACAGGGCACCCCGATAAGATCGCATTGGAGATTGGGGTGGGTTTGGGGATGACTTTTGTATCGGGTTTGGGGATGGAGATAGCTGTCCCGCATTGCCATTCCTAAGCCAGCAGATCTTTATCATTTCTTTTTTGATTGTAAACACTTTTAATCCTTTCATTCCAAATGAAGTAAACCCATGCTACAAGAACAAATTTTTTCCGGACACTCTTGATTGATTTATTGAAATGCACACTTGTCAGACAATGCTACTTTCTCGGTCTTCTTTAATTCAACCCAAATCTTGTTAGAATAAGGGCACTCCAAGAACATATGGTTGAGGGAATCAGGGCAAATAGTACACAGAGGGCACATCATTTGTTTAACAGGATACCCCTTTAGCAATCTATCTTGTGCTGTTAGTCTCCCATGAACTGCAATCCACATAATGAAAGAATGTTTTGGAGTACAATTTGAAAACCATACAATATCACCCCAATCCACTTTATTTCCATTAGATCTCTAATCTTTCCATACTCTATTAGTTGAGTAGTTTACACGTCTTCCATCATTTGAACACCACATACACTTATCGTTAGATTCTTCATTCAGGCTTGGTATGGGAATTGTTTCGATAATGGGGAAAGCACTAATACATCCCTCAAGCCAACTCCATTGTCCCTCACAAATCATGTCTTTATGCTTCATATTGTGATTCATACCAGCTTGTGTCACTGGTTCCATAGGTATGAATTTGCTTAATGGTTCAATACCCCACCATCTATCATGCCATAGAAATATGTTTGACCCATTGCCCACTTTACTCAAAACATGTGTTCTCATTTTATCTCTTAGACACATAATTTGCTTCCACCCGTAACTTGGCTCTTATCACATTCCAACACCTTTCAGCCTAACCACATTGATCCATTTTTACTCATAAGGATTATTTCTTGCTAGCTACATTCCAAAGACATAAGAGTTTCATTCCACATTGTTAAGAATATTGTTTCATATGCATGTAGATTCCCATCGTTTTAATTAGTAAAATGAAACTTTGATACAAACCCCAACTATTCAGATTTTATTTGTTTGTGAAATAACTAGTTTCATTTTGATAATTTAAACATGTTTTGCTTACTTGAACGGAGGTAAAAAAAAAAGGAAAGATAAATGCTAGAATTGTAAAACATTTACAAGAAAGATATCTACAATGATATGTCCTCTCTCTTTTACTTTTAAGTCCCTCTCAGCTATGGCGAATCCCATCATTTTTTAAGGCGTGATTTAAAGCGGTACAAAATATGAAAGTAAAAAAGTGTTATACATAAGAAATTAAGGTTGCGTTTCTTTTTCCCCTTAGCTAAGGGATTTGGTTCACATGGGTCCACACAAGTATTTAATAATATTATTTTTTAATGTGGAGCCCATATATTTCCACTAATCACTCTATATCCACAAGCTATAAAATATGATCCTCTCCCCATCTAGAGACATTAACAGATATGGGCCCACATGGGACCTAGATGTATTTATATGGCATTTAATCTGGAAAGAAAAATAAACGCCCAGTCAATTAACTACCTTTGCATGTAATTTTCTTCATTTCTTAAAAAAAATTAAAAAATAAAACAGTTTTCATCAAAGTTGAATTTAAAAAATGTGTCACGCCTCGCCCCTTACCGCGTCTTTCCACGCCTCGACGCCACGCCTAGAGCCAACATTGGTCTGTACCTCGCACCTTAGCGGCGCTATGGCGCGCCTTTTGAAACTTTGCTCTCTTATATACATCCACAAATAAGCATTCCATGTCATTGTCTAGATATATTTTTGTAAAATGTTTGTGGTTTTATCATTTCTTTAAAAAAAAGGAAAAAAATTAAAACGTAAAAAGGTGTGAGGGTGAACCCAGATCATCATATAACAAAAGAGATTACTCATGGGGTTGAAGCTAAGGATCATCAATTAAGGGTTAAAGCTTCTCGAGGTGGTTGTTGAGGAAAGGGTTATGATCCTATCCAAGGAGCTCACAGCACATGAGAAGGTCCAAGATTGTATCTAGAGGGTCATATACAATAAGCCTTGTGGCCAAAATGCAAATAAATAAACCTTTTAGTAAAAACCTTGTGGCCAAAGTAAAAAATAAATATATAAATAAACCTTTTATTAAAAACCTTGTGGCCAAACTGTGAAGAAATAAAACTTAAAACAAAGTATCCCCTTTTTAACTGGGTCATCATTTTGATCCGCTTTCTACTCATCGCCTTCTTCACACACTTCATTGGACTGACGAATTACAAATTCTCAAAATGGCCAACGATTCAATAATCGATTACACAAACCAGCCAAAATGTCACTCTTGACGCCCGATTCGATCTCCGACCGTTCATTCCGTCAATTTTCACCCTATTCAACTCACTCACTCAACTTGTTTCCGTATCACATCCATGTGTCCTAATCTCAAACCGTGCGTGTCGTCAATTAACTGATTTAGGTATGGGCTGTTTTTACTAAAAATTGAAGGAATTTTCAGGTGTTTATTGTTCGTTTAGTGATTTAGGTATGTTTGAGCTGTTAGACAACTCTAGTCACCTTGAGGTTTTGTCTTTTAAGAGGTTATTTAACTATCCTGACGCCCGCCGAATTTCCGTTTATTAAACTTAGGAGGAGTGTTTTTAATGAATGATTATTCATACCGTTGATTAGCGAATTTGAAAAGTTTGAAGTTCATTTGCTGTAGTGAAAAGTGGGACAGGGAGTTGGAGATGATTCCAGATGATAACTGTTTAGTTGAGGTTTATTTGGAACTACTTAATGTGACTGTTTCGTCGTTATCTAAATGTCGTGATTTAAATGCTTTACGTATTGTTGATGCACAAAAGTTGGATTGATTAGTGTTGCTGAGAATTGTATGGGGTTAACGAAGCTTTGTGTTGGTTATTTGAACATGAGTGAGAGGAGATGAAGGCTTGTAACATTAGTAAGAATGCGTATGCGTCCAAATTTTATGCATTACATTGGTAAGAGGCTTCTAACTTAACTTACCTTGTTACCAATGGCGGAGCTAGAAAAATTTATGTGGGAGGGCTCAAATAAGATCCAAGTCCATAAACAGACAATATGAAGCCCAATTTTCTAACAAAATCAAGATGATAGGTAACCAAAATGTAAGCTACATGTTCAATATCATTAATAACTTTCAGATATGTTCATTAATACAGGTCAACTAATATAGATGAAAGTCAATACTTTGACTCAAAAAGTCAAATGGCTTTGATTTTAATAAGATCAACCCACTATTTTCAATACATTTATTTATGACTTTAAAAAACATGACCATCTCAAACATTAAATAAAACTCTCACCATTTTCACTAAGAATAGAGTTTGACTTTCTTAAAAAGTCATTTATATGGAATTAACAAATATCCTACCTAAAGATCAAATTTATAAAAAAAAAAAAAGTAGTCCAACTTTTGAACAAGCTTTTCTTCACTATAGCCCGTCTATAACAAACATCGATACACCCCGCCAGATTACCGCTAAACATGAATGCAAGTTTCATGTGGTACTACACCAAAAGAAGTAAGTCCTTTTCTTTAACAACAAAGAAATTGATTTATTAAAACTAGCTAGGAGATACCAAAACGTGAAAAACAAAAAACAAAACAAAAACAAAAAAGTGCCGAGAAAACAAGGAAATGGCTAAGATATGGTGCATAAACGAAAATGAGGGCGTGCACATTTACATATATGGAATATCGCCAACATCATTATAGCTAGGTAAGCAAAGCCTGACAACCACATCCATGCCTTTGAGACCAAATTGATTTAAACATTCCACGGTAGTGTTGTTTTATTTGATAAGTACACGTTCATCTCTTGTTCCCAGCTTCAATCTCTGCCCAAACATGGATTTTCCCAAATCATTCTCTGATGATAACGTCTTATTTCTGGAACATTTTAAGTAGCTTCTGTCATTGAATTTGATGAATGTCAATAGTTTGACTAAAAAGTCAAATATTATAATGGTTCATCATTTTGTCCCAATGTAGATGATTTTTATGTAAAACAAAACCCTTTTAATGATACTAAATCACTTAAAAAACTTTACTGTATATGACCATCTCCAACATCTTGTAAAGTCCAATTATTTTCATCATGAAAACAGTTGACTTTCTGAAGAAGTCAACTGTGTAATCTCAACTCCATGAGTTAACTTATCTAACTTCAAAAATTTAAACTGCTTATACAAGTTAGGGTGTGTTTGATTAGTGCTTAATGAGATGATTCAGCACTGTTTACTATCAATCTAATCGGCCAGAGCATTTGACAAAAAAAAAATTAGTCACTCAATGATATATTAGGCGCTGACCGATTTTGTATGACGTATCATGCTAAACCATTCAGTGGACCACGTATTCTCATATAGCCTCTTGTCTCCCACCTAGACTTTCTCTCTCAGTTATTCAATTTGAAAATCAATTAAAGAAGTCATATTATTGCCATACGTTATACACTTATTACTTATATTATATTACCTATGTGTATACTTTTACTTATTAAAATTATATTGAGTTGGGTTTGGTTATATATATTCGCTAGTCCATTGGTATGAAGTTACTAAGTTGTTAAAACATGTAATGATATTTGTGAAAAGTTTATGTTATTTATATGGTTTTCTTTTAGTTAAATCACCTTTTATACTATATATTTTATAGATTAACATTATCAAGCACCGGAGGTTAATATGGTAATTATGTTTATCAAGTAACAAGATTGCATCTGGAGGGTCATATATATCTAACTTTGACATTACTTTAGTAGGCAAAAGTTCAATATAGAACCAAAATTTACTATAGATCCAATCAACCAATAATAGCCATTCATTTTTTTATTATGATAAACTTTCACCCTTTTTTAAAAAATTACATATCTCGCAAACCGTTAATCGTTACGCGATAAAAATTATACCATCGTGACGAGAATTAAATTATCTTTCTATAGATATGCACTACTATATATTTTTAACAACTTTTTTTTTTCAAAATTTCGGTCAACAAAAATCATATATGATTTGTGAAAATCATATATGATTCGATTTTTACGAATCACATATGATTTTTGAGAATCATATATGATTGTAAAAATCATATATGATTCGTAAAAATCGAATCATACATGATTTTTTAAAATCATATATGATTCGTAAAAATCATATATGATTTTTTCGGACGGAATTTTTGAAAAAAAATGTTTGTCGAAAGTATATAACAATGCATATCTATAGAAAGATAATTTAATTCTCGTTATGATGGTGTATTTTTTGTACCTTGAAAATTTACCGTTTGCAAGATATGTTGTTTTAAAAAAAAAAGTGAAATATGATTTAAATAAAAAATGGATGGCTATGATTGGTCAATTGGTTCTATGACAAATATGAGTTCTACATGGATCTCAACTCTACTTTAGTAAGGCTTGTGGCCAAAGTGCAAATAAATAAACCTTTTATTTAAAACCTTGACGCCGGGTCATATATATCTAACTTTGACATTACTTTAGTAAGGCTTGTGGCCAAAGTGCAAATAAATAAACCTTTTATTTAAAACCTTGACGCCAGTGTGGAAAACCACATTTATAGGAGATTTAAGTAACAAATTTAGCTTTTAAAATTGATTTTATCATACAATTTTCCCACTCTTTTAAGATTTCTAAAACGCAGTTGAATTTTTGAAGAAGTCAACTCTGCTGCATGAAACCAGTTCCATGTACCGTAACAAAACAAGCACTAAACCCTAAACCCGTAAGTTATTAGAAACAAAGCTTAGTGCCATGTCCTGTACGGTATCATCTTCCTCATTTTTATGATAAATGTACAAACCTTTTGGACTCTAGTATCATAACGATATCACTTACGTGGTCAATGGTAGTATGGTTTTAGTTGTAAGTGACAGTTTGTGTTAGCTCAGTTTTACCATGTTAAACTGTTTTACAAATTTAACATTCTACGGTTTGTAGCTCAACCATGACAGACACAATATGACTACACAATGGCAAAATACAATTCAATGGAAATCTCAGCGAAATTTGATAAAAACCAGTAGTTTGACTCAAAAGTCAAATGCTTTTATGTTTTATGGTTTCATCCAAATGTAGATCTTATGTATGTGAATCAAAACTTGTATATGATCTTACGTCACTCATAACACTTTCTTAAGTTAATTATTAACATGATCATCTCCAGCCTTATAGAACGTTTTCATCAAGAACAGAGTTTGACTTTCTAAGAGTCAACTGTGTTTATTCAGCTCCGTGAACTAAAATAATGTTCAAATTCTTTATTGGTTTAAAGTAATAACTACTAGCACAGCATCCAAGTTGGGATTATAGCTTTGATCTAGCAGTGTATACATTTAAAAGTACTAATACTGAAAGGTAACATGACAATCATACTTTGAAACACTTCTTTACAAACAATCTTACTAAGGTGCGGAGAGATATGAGCTTTAGATCACCTTCTGAGCTGAGTGGCAATTGCTTCCTGCTCACCGGACCTAGAAAGATCAAGTTGAAACAAAATATTAGAAAAACATAAAATTTGTATGATAAACCATACCCTACAAGAAACCATTCGAGTTGAGAAATTGCTTAACGACTTACCCGATCGGAGTTCACTTGGCTAACTGTTATGCGCTGATTGGCGATAGCTTCCTGCTGATCGGATCTCCTAATAACAGAAAATGGATTGTTAGAACCATAGTAAAACACATAAAGTGCAGAAACAATGAATATTTCCATAATCAGTTTAAAATTTCAAAATAAAGTACCTGTTAAAATAGCTCTTCATGTATTGGCTCCTTTGGCATGTGTTAGTATGGGTTATATGTAGCAGACTATTTCATTATCATCAGAGCAGAAAAAATAAAACATTTCATCATCATCAGAGTCAATACGATAGTAATGTAGTTCATCAGCATCAGAGGTTCTTCGTCTCTTGAGTAATAAACCATATGTATCAATAAGCCGCATCGACCCAACAATAAGCAGACCTCTCAACTGGAAAATGCTCTGTGGAAGACGGGTTATGCCTGTACCTACCATGTTTAACTCTTTCAAACCATCTAAGCATCCAATATCCTCAGGCAATTCAACAACTCGAATACAACCGTGGAGACGTAACTTGTTTATACATTTCATCTTACAAATGCTGTTTGGAATATCTTGTAAAAGTTTACAGTCGGTTAAGATTAGCTTTTCTAAAGATTCTAATCTGCCAATATCCTCAGGTAACTTCTCAAGAAGCCAA
Source organism: Chrysanthemum seticuspe (assembly GCA_019973895.1). NCBI lineage: Eukaryota > Viridiplantae > Streptophyta > Magnoliopsida > Asterales > Asteraceae > Chrysanthemum > Chrysanthemum seticuspe. The sequence goes on along the minus strand of BPTQ01000006.1, from coordinate 9,461,930 downwards.
CAAGATTTGATTTTGAATGATTTGAGATGTTTCAACATACAAATGCTATCTGGAAGATTTTTAATCTCTGTAGATGAAAAAGTCAGCTCCTCTAGACATTCCAACTGGTCAAGGTCCCGGGGTGCTTCTGTAATATTGCCTTCAAGTGTAAGCTTTCTTATACATTGTAAACTACAAATGCTTCTTGAAAAACTCTCAAGGTTTGTACAAGCACACAGACCTATGGAAATAAGCCTTTCAAGATTTCCAAACGATGAATCTGGTTCTTCTTTATAATAACATGAAAACTGAAACTTTGGAGAATCATTCTCGGAGTGCAATAGGCAAACATCTGTGGGTTCTGCAATCAGATGTAACTCAGATAAAGAACCAACCTCAGCTGCTTGATACCGTTTGTTAAACACAAAAGACTTAAACCTCCCACAACCACTTAAGTCTAAGAAGTCAAGCTTTTTCAGATATCCAACCGAAGCATTAATTTCAACCAAATCATAACAATTCTTAAGATCTAAGCTTTTGAGATTTGGAGTCAGCCCAAGGTCAAGGGTCCTCAACTTTGAATTACAGAGGTAGACCACTTGAAGCTTTACACTATCAGCAGGCATTTTAAGCTCTACCAAGTCATTACACCCATGGAGTATTAGCCTCTCAAGATTCGGAGTACTCCCGAGGTGAAGGGTCTTCAATTTTGAATCACTGAGGTCGATCTCTTTGAGCTTTGTACTTTCAGCGGGCATTTGAAGTTCTACCAAATCTTTACACCCATGCAGCATAAGCTTCTTAAGATTCGGAATACTCCCGAGGTGAATGGTCTTCAAATTTGAATAAGTGAGGTCAAGATGTTCGAGCTTTAGATGATGAGCAGGCATATGAAGCTCTACGAAATCAAAACATTGGTAAATAGTCATCCGCTCAAGATTTGGAGCCAACCTAAGGTCAAAGGTCCTCAACATTGAAAACGAGATTGTGAGGAACCTGAGCTTATGAAGAACCTAACACAAGTACAAAAAAAAAATTAATATAGGTGCAATGACAAACCAATAGATATATAGTATGATCATAATGTATCATGAAAAACAACAAATTAACCATCATTTTACCTTTCCTTCTCCATCTTCCCAAAGTTGTACAATATTGCTGTGCCTTATTTCAAGATCAACAAGATATTTTCCTTGAAATGTATTCGGTAAACTCGAAAAAGGAAAACCATACCAACTCATAAATCGTAAGGAACTTGGAAGGTATTCGCTAACTTTATCAAATTCAACAATATTGCTATTAGAATCATAACCCTCTAGGAGATCTATGTGAATAAATCTAAGATCCTTCATTTTTGCTAGACCTTTTACTGCAATTTCAGCTCTGAAATTCGGTGAATTAAAGTGTAGACATTTAGTTGCTTGGGTACCCTGAAATCCAAAAAATGAAACCCCTTAATTTTTGTCGGAACCCTAAATTTCAAAACGCCCAAAATCACTGATCAAATTGAGAGTGAATGAAGATGATAAAAGCAAAACTTTTAGAGAGATGAAGTGATTTTGGGGAAAACTTTTAGAGAGACAGACAAAGAGGAAGATGAGTATGATAGCAACTTTTATTTTCTTTGGCTTAAGGGTTTTTTTTTTTTTTACCTAAAAAGACAATAATAACCTTCTATTAAATGGTCAAATATAATCAAACTAACGGAGTTAGAAAATTTGGACCGAATCCGCAATGAATGTTTCATTTTACACCAAAATCGAAAAATTTTAAACTATTGGTCCAAAAATGAAATATCCATGAAATCGAGAAGGAAAAAAAAAAAAAAAAAACCCCATTATTTTTGTCAGAACGTTAAATGTTAAAATCACTGAAACATTATCAAATTGAGAGTGAATAAATTATAATTCAATTGGAATTAATGAATTTTTTAATGATTATTAGAGGGAGAAAGTGAAATTGGGGAAAACTTTTAGACACAAACAAATAGCAAGATGAGAATTGTTATGCGTTTTTTATATGAAAGCTTACAACAACTTATTTTCACTACAATGAATGTTTCATTTTGGACCGAACCTGCAATGACACTAACGGAGTTAGAAAATTTGGACCGAACCTGCAATGAATGTTTCATTTTAGACCAAAATCAAAAGTTTTTAAAATATTAGACCAAAAATGAAATATGTAGCAACTCGCATAGAACAAAAATACAGTTAGCCTTTTTTTTTTTTTTTTTTTTTTTTTTTTTTAACCTCAACTTGATTCTTACCAGGTCATTAGTCAATATATATTGAATTTCCTCATTAACCCACAATCGGCTATGTCTTTGAGGTTCATCGGGGTGTGACCGACGAACAATATTCCTTCCCATTTCTTCTAAATGGTCATGCATCCCCAATTCGCCATGTTCATTATAAGTTATAAGAGATTTTTGCTCAAGAACTCTTAAACCAACTTCAGCATGAAATCCGAGGCTTTCAAGCACTCTAATTGCATCTTCTTTGACCCAACCTTTTAGTATGCATGCAACATCTAAGAATATTTCTTTGTAATCATCCTCTAGACCATGAAAGCTTATTTCCAATCTATCCATAGTTGCCGTTAATGGAATTTTTTTTAGTCTTTCTATGGCATCTATCCAAAAATGCTCACTTTGACCACAAAGAAATGAACCCATAACTTTGATCGTTAAGGGAAGACCATGAGCATATTGTACAACTTGTCTTGATAGCTCTTCGTACCCTTGAGTCGGAATGTCTCTTTTAAATGCATACCTACTGAAGAGGCAAATCGCTTCCATAGATGATAAAAGATTGACGTCATGAACGCAGTTCACCCGGTGGGCTAACAACACTTGCTCATCTCTTGTGGTAATGATGATTCTACTTCCCGCTTTAAACCAGTCAGGCTGGCCTGCTAACGCCTCAATCTGTTCTATACGATCAACATCATCTAAAACAACAAGTGTCTTTCTACGACTCATCATGTCTTTCAACATGTGTTTCCCGTCATGAACACTACTAAAAGTGATGTCTTGTTTATTTAACACATCTTTTAGTATCCGTTTTTGAAGCTTCCTTAAACCGGACAAAGAAGGCTGTGAAACTTCCCTTACATTTTCAACAAAGCTTTTTCCTTCGAAATGATTAGAAATATGATCATAGACAGCTCTGGCTAGAGTTGTCTTCCCCCCACCTCCCATCCCCTTGATTCCGATCATGCGAACATCTTTGGTGCCAATATCTAAAGATGAAAGAACATTTCTGATCCGGGTCTCCATACCCACTAAGTTTCCATCAGTGTTCGAAAGAGTGGAATATTTCTTGTTAAAAATAACATCAACAATTATTTGGATCAGTTTAGATTCATCCCTGTATCATTAATTAAAGATTATATTATTAGCTTGCTCAAAGTGCACATAAACATTTGGGATTAACATATATAAATGCAGGTTAGGCAAAATATTAGAGATATATGATGAAGAAAATTGAATGAAACTGAATTACCCGTTAGTTGTGGCCTTCAACTCCCACCCAGCCAGATCAGATGCTTCTTTCATAGTCTCTCTCCATTTTCCAGCAGCCTCCTTCTTTTCGTGTTCGGCAAAGGCTTCCTTAACTGCCCCACTTTGATAGCGGACTTCTGTGGGCTCCACATCAAAAAAGACAGGATAAACGTTCTGCTCGGTCGTCTTCTTACAATTCATAATCTTGACAAGCTCATCTAGGCACCAAGATGAAGATGCATAAGTCTTGGAGAAAACAATGATGTAAAACCTTGAGTCCTCAATGGATTTGATGAGTTGCTCCTTGATCGGTTTTCCTTGCTCGATTTTCTTATCATCCTTATACGTTTCAATGCAATTGCGCTGAAGAGCTTCATAAAGATGGCCAACAAAATTGTTACGGGTGTCACCACCTCTAAAGCTCAAAAAAACATCATACTTGAAGCTCTTTTGAACGGATGAAGAAGAACTAGACGCCATTCTGTTGTAGATATTATCTAAGGATCTGTTATCGGAACTAACAGCAAAGAAACATGGCTAAGATGATCAAGTGTATTTGAGAAGACAAAGACTCGATAACATAAGGCTATTATATGGTCAGGAAATATAAGATTCATCTAAGAGATATAGCTAAACTCACATCAATTACTCGTTCTGTAAATAGGGACCATTTTTTAACATTCAATTTGCAATAATAAATTTCCTCTTATCTGTAAATAGGGACCATTTTTTAACATTCAATTTCATTACCCTACACCAATAATATTGCTTCAATAAATTTTTTAACAGAGATATCATGGAAAATTCTGAGCTAGTTGGTCATAGAGTCTCTAATAAATGAGTAATATTCTGAAAATTCCATAAACATATACGGAAATTCTTCACATAAACTCTTTTCCCTGTTTTAATAATACTCCAATAAAATAGACATTTTGACTAATCTTAGTGGATTGATTGATTGATCTTTGAACAAGTAAAACCAAATATTGTTGGTTTGTGGGAGTTAAAACACACGTAAACGACTAGAAGTGTGTGAGCCTATGGGGGCACACACGTTAAACACGAGAGTACGTTTTATACGTTTACTACTTGAACTATTTACCCGTTGTACTAGACCCGATCCAAGCCCATGACCGGTCACATGTAGGGGCATTTGGATCATGTTTATGGGCTAGTAGGAATTGTATGAGAACTAGGAAAGTGGGTAACTTGGTGCTCAAGTTTGAAGCCCAAGTGTATTAGGTTTTTGAGACTATATAATCACCCACAAAAGCTCATAACCCTACGTTAATACTCTTTAATTCTCGACAATATATATACATACCCAAAGTCGACACATATGCATGCAATTATATGCATAATGACCCTACACAATATATATCCTACGAGAGTTATTATTCCAAGATAATGCATGAGATTCTTATGCATGCATATCATGCATGCAAATTCGTGTATCATGCAAAGTCTATTTTGACTTCTACCTTATGATATCTACGATCAACTACCGAGACTTTAAAAGGTTTTGATCATTTGATACAAGAACAACTTTAATCATTGTGATTTGTTAGTTGTTGTTTGTTTGCTATTTATTGCTAATAGCACTACCACATTTACCAGTTTCCCCATCGCCGTTTTCCCCGGCGACAATTGTCGCTGGGGAATCCTCACTAAACGACAAAATATATCCTACGTGGCACGAAGTCTCGTAGAAAAGTCAGCAAAATTATCGCTTACTTTTCCCCGGCGACATGTCGCCGGGGATTCAACGATAATATTTTGACCGAATATTTCATGGTAAAACGTGGCGGGAAATTTTCCCGCTTACGTTTCCCCGGCGACATGTCGCCGGGGATTCTTTTGTTTATTAAAAAATTCGTAATTAGTGTTAATCTATCATAACGTGACGTGGACAATAGTTTCCACAGCGACATGTCGCCGGGGATTCTCTTGTTTATTAAAAAATTCGTAATTAGTGTTAATCTATCTTAACGTGACGTGGACAATAGTTTCCCCAGCGACATGTCGCCGGGGATTCTCTTTGACTTCGTTGACTTTAACAAAAACATGGCGCCAAGAATTCCCACCAAAAACATGGCGCCAAAACTTCCCACCAAAAAGCTAACAGATCTGTTTTATATATCACAAAAATCTACCAGACCTTATCCTCAAAACCACTCAACCTTGAGATCTTATCCCACCAAAATCTAATAGATCTTATCCTCAAAACCACTCAACCTCACAACCTCTTATCTTCACACAAATTTCAAAACCTGAGATGGATCAATTTAATCCTTTTATGTGTTCTTGTGGAGCAGGAAATATAAAATTAAGAACATCACATAGAGAATATTCATCTGGACGACAATATTATTCATGTCCTCTGTCAAAGGTGAACAATCATACATTTCTTATTTATGTAAATATACAAATAATTGGGTTGTAAGCTCTTATAATTTTCTTATTATGTAACAGCCCAGAAAAGATAATGGATGCGGATATTTTCTGTGGAAAGATGTATTTGACGAGTACTTGAGAACAATCTCTGCACCAACAGAGTGCTCGAGCTGCCATGAAAAAGATCTTAGGATAAGGTTGCTGGAAACACAAAAACATGTGCTAGAGACAAAAGTAAGGTTGCTGGAGGCCAAACTTGAAATGGCAACGATTCCTGACGACCACGCATGTCAGTCGGATGCATTACTTCGTGAGCTGTTATGTGACATGGAAAATCTTTGTATGTAGTAGTAGTAGTAGTAGTAGTAGTAGTTATTGTTGTTTTTGTTGTTGTTGTTGTTGTTGTTCTTGTTCTTGTTGTTGCTGATCAAAGTAGTAGTTGTTCTTGTAGTTGTTGTTGTTGATGTTGTAACCATAAAATACCGACTCATCCGTTGAGCGTTTAATGTGTAACCATAACATACCGACTCATCCGTTGAACGTCTAATGTGTAACCATAACATACCGACTCATTCGTTGAACGTCTAATGTGTAACCATAACATATCGACTCATCCGTTGAACGTCTAATGTGTAACCATAACATACCGACTCATTCGTTGAACGTCTAATGTGTAACCATAACATACCGACTCATCCGTTGAACGTCTAATGTGTAAGGATAACATACCGACTCATCCATTGAACGTCCAATGTGTAACCATAACATACCGACTCATCCGTTGAACGTTTAATGTGTAACCCTAACATACTGACTCATCCGTTGAATGTCTAATGTGTAAGCATAACATACCGACACATCCGTTGAACGTCTAATGTGTAACCATAACATATCGACTCATCCGTTGAACGTCTAATGTGTAACCATAACATACCGACTCATCCGTTGAACGTCTAATGTGTAACCATAACATACCGACTCATTCGTTGAACGTCTAATGTGTAACCATAACATACCGACTCATTCGTTGAACGTCTAATGTGTAACCATAACATACCGACTCATCCGTTGAACGTCTAATGTGTAAGCATAACATACCGACTCATCCGTTGAACGTCTAATGTGTAACCATAACATACCGACTCATCCGTTGAACGTCTAATGTGTAACCCTAACATACTGACTCATCCGTTGAATGTCTAATGTGTAAGCATAACATACCGACTCATTCGTTGAACGTCTAATGTGTAACCATAACATATCGACTCATCCGTTGAACGTCTAATGTGTAACCATAACATACCGACTCATTCGTTGAACGTCTAATGTGTAACCATAACATATCGACTCATCCGTTGAACGTCTAATGTGTAACCATAACATACCGACTCATCCGTTGAACGTCTAATGTGTAAGCATAACATACCGACTCATCCGTTGAACGTCTAATGTGTAACCATAACATACCGACTCATCCGTTGAACGTCTAATGTGTAACCCTAACATACTGACTCATCCGTTGAACGTCTAATGTGTAAGCATAACATACCGACTCATCCGTTGAACGTCTAATGTGTAACCATAACATACCGACTCATCCGTTGAACGTCTAATGTGTAACCCTAACATACGGACTCATCCGTTGAACGTCTAATGTGTAACCATAACATACCGACTCATCCGTTGAACGTCTAATGTGTAACCATAACATATCGACTCATCCGTTGAACGTCTAATGTGTAACCATAACATACCGACTCATTCGTTGAACGTCTGATGTGTAACCATAACATACCGACTCATTCGTTGAACGTCTAATGTGTAACCATAATTATTCTTCGTTGAATCATAGATACATTCAACTATGCATCGTTTGGCTTCTTGATCCAATTAAATATGGCATGCAAAATTTTGATGTAATATGTTCTTGTTCCTCTAGCCCGTTACTAGATTGTAAATCTAACTCTCATATAAGAATATAAAGATGCCGAATGGTAACTTTTTGTTCCCGAGTTTATATTAAAAGAAAGGGAAATATTTGGGATTATAATAAAAAAAAAAGAAAAAATCGTATTTTTGAGAGCTTTTAGGAGGGGATAATAAAATAAAGATAGTAAGCTACGCCAAAATTACTCTCCCAATATTTTTCTTAAATTGGGATGAAATGGAGTGATAAAATCGTATTCAACAGCATAAAGTAATTAAATTTAACGAAAAAATAAATAAACAGTTTTCCCCGGCGACATGTCGCTGGGGATTATTTTACCGTCGTTAAACACATAATTTAATTAATTTTAACGAAAAAAAAAATTAAATAGTTTTCCCCGGCGACATGTCGCCGGGGATACCTACCCACCAAAATTTTCGTTATCGCGCCAATTACGCTAAACGACAAAAACTATACCTTTCCCCAGCGACATGTCGCCGGGGAAAAGTTTGATGATAAAGTAGATCTGGTCAATTTTATCACTGCACAAAACGAAAAAAACCTTATCTTCTACCTGTGGCGATTTCTGCAACAAACACCATCACCAATGCATCAACAATCATCAACCATCAACACCACCGCATCCACCACCACCGCATCCACCATCACCACCACCACACGTTACACGGTTTGTTTTACAAATTTTAAATGTTATTCAACTAAATTATTTAATTATAATATGATTTTTGCAGATTATTATTGTTGTAAGTTGTTAATTAGAAAAGTGAAGTTTTTTTTTTTTTTTTTTTTTTTTTTTTATTTATTTATTTATTTATTTATTTATTTATTTTTTGGCAGTAGCCGACGAGGAGCAAGAGCCGAGGTATGTTATAATTTTTGCAGATTATTATTGTTGTAAGTTGTTAATTAGAGAAGTTTTTTTTTTTTTTTTTTTTTTTTTTTTTTTTTTTTTTTTTTTTTTTTGGCAGTAGGCGCTGAGGAGCTAGCTAGACAAGGTGACATGTCGCTGGGGATTGTTTATTGTTTAAATTTTGTTAGTTTATAGTTATTATTAGTTCAATTGCCTTGAAATGTGCTCGTTTATAATTATAATAATTAGTTGTTTAAATTTTGTTAGTTTATAGTTATTATTTGTTGAAAAAAGTGAAATGATATGTATGTTAAAATAATGGTATGTATGTTAAAAAAGTGAAATGTTATGTATGTTAAAACTCTTAGCAACATACATACCATTTCACTTTTTTCAACTCTTGAGCCGTTTATAATTATTTTGTTAGTTTATAGTTTATAGTTATTATTTGTTGAAATGTGCTCGTTTATATTATTTTGTTAGTTTATAGTTATTATTTGTTGATATGAGCCGTTTATAGTTTATAATAATTAGTTGTTTTAGGATTTTAGTGATTAATTTTGAAAAATCCCCGTCAAAAATTAATCATCCTATAGAAAACCCGTCCGAAATTAATTTATTAGAAATTAATTTCGGAAAGTCCCCCGTTTGGGACTTAATGCGTATAATTGGTTTACTATTTGAGATGATTTCGACAGTGTTTCTCCTTTACTCCTACGAATATGTCTTTAAACACATATTTGGGGAGTTGAGGGGAAATGCTGCCGAAATTTTCTTAAATAGTAAATCGGTTATACGCATTCATATATGAGACAAATTATTCAAAGAGTGGGTTAGGATTGCCTTCCATAGTTGCACTAGGTGAACAAAACATCTGGTATTCCTCGTTTGAATGTGTTTAATTAAGTTGCATATAATAACTAAATGTATCGTTAAAACCCAGTTATGGTATTCGATGATAAGACTTGGACAGTTTTACAGCGTCATGAACCATTATTTATTCTCGGTCTTGAAAAATTCGTCAATCATTGCAAGTCGTTAGTGACTAGTGCCGGGAGAATAAGATGTCCATGCAAGTCTTGTCGAAATATATTATGGGTACACATCAAAAACCTTTCAAACCACATTATGAGAGAAGGGTGGGACCCACGTTATAAAATATGGGTGGAACACGGTGAACCGGCTCCACCTATGCCACCGCCAGTAATAGATAACACAAGACAACCTCTGATGAGTGACACGACAGCGTTAATTAATGATCTTAGCTATATTCCTCCGAATAATGAACACAATGAACCAACTCAAGGAGATATTGGTGAGACAAGTAACGAACCGACTCAAGCTACACGTAACGAGTTTGAAGAGTTATATGCCAGTGCCAACGAGGAGCTGTACCCCGGTTGTGACTATGTGACTCGATTAGACTTTATGGCAAAGTTTACCTATTTTAAGGCTAAAGGTAGATTGACTGATTCTATATTTAATGAAATGTTAGAGTTTTTACAAAATGTATTTCCCATCAGTAAAGGATTCAAGCTCCCACCATCATACTATTCAATAAAGAAGACATTTAAAACGATTGGGTTAGGGTACGAGTCGATACATGCTTGTGAACACGATTGCTGCTTATTTCGGGGAGACAAGAACAAAGATTTGGATTTTTGTCCGGTCTGTAATACGAGTAGATGGAAAGACAGTAACACGCCGGGGAAGAAAGTTCCTAAGAAGGTGTTGCGTTACTTTTCGATCATTCCTAGACTACAATGTTTGTACAAGTCTAGTCACACTGCAAAGGATATGATTTGGCATGCTACTGGAAAGTGTACGGAGCCCGGTAAGATGCAACACCCGGTTGATGGTGGAGCATGGAAGAAATTTGACACAAAGTATCCAGATTTTGCAAAAGAACCAAGAAATGTTCGACTAGGGTTGGCTGCTGATGGTTTCAATCCGTTTGGGAACCTTAGTCAGGCCTACAGCATGTGGCCGGTGATATTAACAACATACAATCTGCCTCCGTGGTTATGTATGAAAGAGAGTTCTTTTATGCTAACGTTGTTAATTCCTGGTCCTAAATCCCCGGGCAAGGACATTGATGTTTACTTGAGGCCTTTGATTGAGGACCTGAAGGATTTATGGGACAAGAAAGGTATCGAGACTATAGACGTTGCCTCAGGCCAGAAGTTCAATATGAGAGCGATGGTTTTATGGACCATCAATGATTTTCCTGCTCGAAGTAGTTTGTCTGGGTGGAGTGGGCAAGGTTACAAGGCATGCCCTACATGTAATAAAGACACTCCATCTGTTCGTGTGTTAAGCAAAACAGCTTATTTTGGCCACAGAAGATTCTTAACGAAGCCCCATAAATGGAGACGCTCACTTGAATTCAATGGCCAAACCGATAACGCAGATCCTCCTGAAGAATTTGGCCGGGATGTAATCCTGGCTCAACTTGATAGATTGCCAACGCGTGTGAAGGGTAAACATCCGAGTTATGGAGGTGTGAAGATAAACCACAATCTTCTTGTCGAGCTTAACTGGACTAAACGGTCTATTTTTTACGAGCTTGAGTATTGGTCTTTTCTTTCACTAAGACACAATTTAGACATCATGCATATCGAAAAAAATGTGTTGGAGGCCATCTTGAACACTTTGTTAATGAATGATAAATCTAAAGACACCGTCAAGGCAAGACAAGACTTGCAAATGTTGGGCATTCGAAGTGGCTTGTGGCTCGGCCAAACCAAAAACGGGAAGTGCTTGAAGCCTCAGGCTGCGTATTCTTTCACACCAGAGAACCGAAAAAAGTTTTGTCAGTACATCAAAGGATCTAAACTACCAGATGGGTTCGGATCATGCTTCAAGCACAGAGTGACCGATAATGATACCAATATAACGGGCCTGAAGTCTCATGACTGTCATATAATGATGCAACGTTTACTTCCTTACGGACTTCAAAATTACTTGCCCGATAAGATTGCAAAACCATTAATTGAGTTGTGTTCCTTTTTAAGCAAATATGCTCTGCAACTTTGATGGAGGATGACATGTTGAAAGCTCAGATCAAGGTGGTCGATATTCTGTGCGAGCTTGAGCTCGTATATCCTCCTGCTTTCTTTGACATTATGGTTCACTTGGTTATCCATTTACCTATAGAGTCTCTTGAAGGCGGGCCTATTCGCCCCCGGTGGATGTATCCATTTGAAAGATACATGAAGAAGCTAAAAGGTTATGTTCGTAATAAAGCTAAGCCGGAAGGTTCGATTGCGGAGGGTTATGTTGCTGAAGAAGCATTGACATTCAGTTCTCATTATTTTCGGGATGTTACCACGAAATTTAATCGTCCCGACCGTAATGTGGACCCCCCTCCTCCAACGTGTCAGTTTCAGGTGTTTTGATCGGTATGTAAACCGATTGGTTTATGGTCATTTATTGGGTTTGATGCCCAAGAGTTGAAAAAAGTGAAATGGTATGTACTTCACAACAGTCCTGAGATCGACACGTACCGGACCCAGTTCAAGAGGTACGCATTTTTTTATTTTGAAACTTCTTTTTCTTAACTTATCATTTCGACGACTTATTCTAACACCATGAACGTTTTTCAGATTATTTCCTAACAAAGACATGCAAGAAGAATTCCCCGACTGGTTTGGGTCGCAGGTAAACTTAAGACTTATTTGGTCTACTTAACTATAAAAATAACAATATCATATTTTGTGTTCTCTATCTAGCTAATCCTGTCTTCTTCATAGATCTGTCAACGTCACATAGACAATGACCAAGACTCAGAGGTTAGCACAACCAGCGAGTTATTCGCTTTGGCTAATGGACCATCATGGACTCCAATCTCAGTAAACTCTTGCGTAGTCAACGGTGTGAGGTATGTCGTGCACAACCGTGATGAACGTTGCACAACTCAAAACAGTGGCATTTGTTCGCCTGGCCGTGACGGAGAAATGTATTATGGTCAGCTTCAAGAAATCCTCGAGTTTAAGTATTTGTTGTTCAAAGTTGCGTTGTTCCGAGTTAAGTGGTTCGACACTAGCAACAAAGGACGTAAAGTCAAAAAACTTGTCTTTAGAAACAACATGACACAAATCGTCGACTGCAGGCTTGAGGCATTTAAAGATGACCAATACATTCTCGTAACACAAGTCAAACAAGTCTTCTACCTTGAAGATAAGACCAAACCCCACCGGAAGGTCGTCGAACATGTTAATCATAAAAAGTTTTCCGACGGGGGTGTCATCGTGGTAGAGGACGATCCTGATATTATACATTTCGACAACTCATCTGATCTCCCACTTTCAATTAGTTTGAATGACTTGGATAATGCGACCTTGCATATAGATGGTCAATCAACGGTGGTTGACGCACCACCAGATATCATTGATGTTCCTGACGAAGACGATGATATTATTGCTGATGAAGACGCCCTTCTTCATGATTTAGCAGATTCTGATGTTGAAGCCCTCATCAATGTTGATGATGATGGTGTTGAGAAAGTTTATTCTAGTGAAGAAGAAGATTGATCTTGAGTTGTAACTTGCAAAATACACTTATATATTTGAATGAATGAATGAAATTGTTGTGGATTGTTTAAATGTGTATATTTATTTGGATGTGTATGTATTTGGATGTGTGCATGCTTATATTATTTTGTTCATGAATTTCTATATCTTATGCTAATTGTACTTGTATAGATGTCGACAGATATTGCATGGTCTCACGGCGGTGACGGTGGCGGGGAGGATCGTCCCCCTCCAGACCGCGTACCCACCGGTTGCTGGGCAAGCTTCATTAACAAAGGTAAGAATTTCCGGATTATTGTAATACAAGCATAAATTTGATACATATTTATGACTTTTATCACTAACTTGATTTTGCAGGAAAAGGTAAACGAAAGCCCAATTTGGGCGGCAGGGCAGCGGGCAGGCTGAATACCCGCGACAAGACCCGGAACCTTTCGCTGAAGGCAATCGCAGAAGAAAAAGGTCCCGTGTCGATCACTTTTGAGGTGGGTGACTGATGTGGGCCCAAGTGTTGATGAGCAGGCTATGATGTTTCTGGAGGCCCAAGATCGTGTGACAAAAGGGGCCTCACTAAAATGGGCATAACTTGGGCTACGGGGCTCCGTTTTAGGCGAATTACCAGTCAAATCGAAGCTTGGAACGAGGAGCTCATGATGGGAAACTGACTTCGTCAGTTTCCAGAACTTCCGAGCCCCAACACTCTATTTTATGAGTTATTTGCATTTTAGTGTTTTTTCGGGTCTTTTTTGGACTTTGTTTTTGTAATAACTTTCGGCCCGTTTGTCTTTTAAGGCCCGTTTCTGTTTTGTAGTCCTATTTAATAGTTCCTTTGTAATGTGGGATAATCAGTTCCAAGAAATATGAAAAGTCTATTTTTGGCAGCTTTTTGCTAAGAATTATCCTAGTAATCGGTATTCAGTGAATCAACGATTATTGGAAGAGTTGTTCCTGGCATTCGTGTGAATCAACAGGATCAATTTGTGTTATCTTGTTTTAGTACTACATCAGTGACAAAAAAACCCTAAACCCTCTCGGCCCCCATGCGGCTCACTGGTCTAACTACATCGGGGAGGTCGTTAGGAAGGTGCCGTTTTACTACCCTTCTTGGGAGAAGGTCCCGAAAGAGCAGAATGCGGGAATCATTTCAGATATTGGGGTCAGTTATCCTTTTATGTTTATTTCATTATCGTGTTCATTTATTTAATTGTGTATATTTATCTAAATTCGCTTATTTATTTATATCATATAAATAAATAAACAAATTTAAATAAATATATAAATTATATCTCTAACTCTGTTTTCGTTTTGTTGTATATGATTGCAGACCCTGTTTGACCTCAGGCCGCACATGGACTCCTCCCGCTGGCCCCAGATCTACGAAGGCATAAACTCGCACCTGCAAAAAGCCTACAATACTAACAAGGCTTCTTTCAAGGCCAAACATTGGAAGGTAGACCCCACCACCGGAGATTACGATGTGGAGGCGATTAGGCGGGCACGTCCCGAGGAAATTACAGCGGGTGATTGGGATGGGTACATTAAGTTTTGGAATGATCCCAAGAACATTGCTCGAGCCGCTACAAATCGGCTTAACCGGCAAAAGAGCAAGGTCATATCTCGACAGGGATCCCGGTCGCTGTCTCGCCTTCGAGATGATATGGTAATAAACATTATAATTATTTTACATGCATATATACATATATATATATATATATATATATATATATATATATATATATATATATATATCTGATTATATGCTTTGGTGTGTTGTGATTTGTCGTTTTTAAAATTATTCATCTTATATGCGTGTGTATGTACAGATGCAGGCATCAGAGACTCAGGAATACCCGTCACTCATCGACACTTTTTGGCGAACACATACTGTTGATGGGGTATTCCCTAACGATGAGGACCGCCGGATATATGTAAGTTTGTTTCAAAACACACTTTAATGAATTATCGAGAAATAATGTAGCAACCCGACTAATATATTTACTATCTTGTGTTTTTGTCACTACATAGGACAAGATGAAAAAGCTTGAGGCTACGGGTCAATACACGGAGGATCAAATCAATGCGTTGGCAAGAGGGGGTAAGCTTCGTGGGCATATTCCCGGTGTGGGTCGCGTATTGCCATCACGGGCCACATCCAGGCCAAGTATGCCCGCCCCCGGCAAGTCGCTCACCAAAGATGTAGGCTTTATCATGAGTCTCCTCCGAAGCGCTGACATATACGCGGATATGTTTAGGGAGTATGAGTCGGGTGGTGCTAGTGGGAGTGGTGGGTGTGGTGATGACGAGGAGAATGGCGGTGATGAGGATAACAACGGCGAGAGGTAGTTGTGTTATATATTATTAGTATGTTGCATTGGTACTAGCTTTAGGTAGTTGTGTTATATATTATTAGGATGCTACATTGGTACTTTAGGTAGTTGTGTTATATATTATTAGGTTCATCTTGGCGCCATTTAAACACTTGTTTCCCTATCTATCAATGCACATATTGACTTTTGAGTCGTGTTTATGTAAAAGTTGTGATGTATTTGTATTGCGTTGATCCGTTATATGGTATTTGTGTTTTGGTACAAGTTGTGGCGAGTCTATACAGGTTTTGGTACAGGTTTATTTGGTAGATTTTTTCCGGAAAAATTTCGGAAAAAATCTAGAAATCTGCATTAAAAAAAAATTCAGCCCTTTCCCCGGCCTGATAACACATACTAAATGTTGACAAGTCAACGAGAAAACGAAGTTTCCCCGGCGACATGTCGCCGGGGATAGTAGGCTAAGTCGTTGACTTGTCAACAAGTAACCATAGTATCCCCAGCGACATGTCGCTGGGGATAGTTAATCTCGATAATTAAGCGTCTTAATCATTTTACTTAATTCGACGATTCCCCAGCGACATGTCGCTGGGGATAATATGCCACCGTGGCACTGCTTCTTTGACTGAAAATTGAGTGGGACCCACGTCGTCGCCGGGGATTGTCGCTGGGGATACAATCCCTTACGAGACTTCCCCATCGACATGTCGCTGGGGAAAGTCCCCATATGTCACTGGGGTAGCCAGTGAATGTTGTAGTGTAGTTCCTGGTCGAACAAAACGGATAGAATTGGTGTTTGGCTTGTCCGATATCGGACAGAACCAATTATGGTTCTCAGGTTTTGTTGTAGATCTCGGACAAGGGTTTCTTTGTTCATGGATTGTTCAAGTAATTCAAGGGTTTATTGGGTTAACGTTCACGACTAGCTTTATCGGGCGTACTCATGGTTAAGTGTTTGTGTGTGGACTCGTAGAGGTATCTACTTTAGATACTTGGTTTCTTGTTCGTTATATAGCGTGTAGTTGACATCGAGGGTTTGTTTTCTATTTACCGTTTATTTATTATTGTTTATTATTTACGTGTTTACCTAATTGCGATAACTAGATCCATATCTGTTGCGTACTCGTATGCGTTACTTGGCTAACGTAGTTCTAAAATCCCAACAGTGGCATCACGAGTCATCTCATTTTTGCAATTATTGGTTACACGTTTCGTTTAATAAACATGTTTAAAAGGCTGCATGAAACTAATTTAGTTATTCGTTTTATTTTGACAACTATATGCAATACTTGTCAACTATCAATAAAAAATAACAAGTCACACACAAATTAAATTAAATTGTTAATTAGAATTAATTTGTTAATTGGAATTAAATTTGTTAATTAGAATTAAAAGTTAATTAGAATTACTTGTTAATTAGAATTAAAAGTTAATTAGAATTACTTGTTAATTAGAATTAATTTGTTAATTAGAAATACTTGTTAATTAGAATTAAAAGTTAATTAGAATTAATTAATTGTTAATTAGAATTATGATGATAATTAGAATTACATATTGTTTATTAAATACATAAAATAGCGTAAATTACTTGTTAATTTAGATTGCCATGCTTTTTATGTGTTTTCCGGCCACAAGACCCACTCAATTGCTTTTTGTGATGTATGGGGCGATCAAGGTTTCGTACCTAGTGATGGTCTTATGGTTCTCCGTTTGGTAAAGACTCGCAAGAGAACTCGAAACAATATGTGGTTATATATTGATGTTTATGCTTATATGTTAACATCAAATAATCCTGAATATTAAGTGTCAATTTCCCCCCGACAATGCTCGTATTTTATATCATTTATATGGATTTACGCTTGTTTTCCTATGTTTTACACTTTCAGGTAAATTACGAGCATTGGAGCTTCTTGAAAAACTCTCAAGGTTTGTACAAGCACACAGACCTATGGAAATAAGCCTTTCAAGATTTCCAAACGATGAATCTGGTTCTTCTTTATAATAACATGAAAAATGAAACTTTGGAGAATCATTCTCGGAGTGCAATAGGCAAACATCTGTGGGTTCTGCAATCAGATGTAACTCAGATAAAGAACCAACCTCAGCTGCTTGATACCGTTTGTTAAACACAAAAGACTTAAACCTCCCACAACCACTTAAGTCTAAGAAGTCAAGCTTTTTCAGATATCCAACCGAAGCATTAATTTCAACCAAATCATAACAATTCTTAAGATCTAAGCTTTTGAGATTTGGAGTCAGCACAAGGTCAAGGGCCCTCAACTTTGAATGACAGAGGTAGACCACTTGAAGCTTTACACTATCAGCGGGCATTTTAAGCTCTACCAAGTCATTACACCCATGGAGTATTAGCCTCTCAAGATTCGGAGTACTCCCGAGGTGAAGGGTCTTCAATTTTGAATCACTGAGGTCGATCTCTTTGAGCTTTGTACTTTCAGCGGGCATTTGAAGTTCTACCAAATCTTTACACCCATGCAGTATAAGCTTCTTAAGATTCGGAATACTTCCGAGGTGAATGGTCTTCAAATTTGAATAAGTGAGGTCAAGACGTTCGAGCTTTAGATGATGAGCAGGCATATGAAGCTCTACGAAATCAAAACATTGGTAAATAGTCATCCGCTCAAGATTTGGAGCCAACCTAAGGTCAAAGGTCCTCAACATTGAAAACGAGATTGTGAGGAACCTGAGCTTATGAAGAACCTAACACAAGTACAAAAAAAAAATTAATATAGGTGCAATGACAAACCAATAGATATATAGTATGATCATAATGTATCATGAAAAACAACAAATTAACCATCATTTTACCTTTCCTTCTCCATCTTCCCAAAGTTGTACAATATTGTTGTGCCATATTTCAAGATCAACAAGATATTTTCCTTGAAATGTATTCGGTAAACTCGAAAAAGGAAAACAATGCCATCTCATAAATCGTAAGGAACATGGAAGGTATTCGCTAACTTTATCAAATTCAACAATATTGATTTCAAAATAATACTTTGGGAGATCTATGTGAATAAATCTAAGATCCTTCATTTTTGCCAGACCTTTTACTGCAATTTCAGCTCTGAAATTCGGTGAATTAAAGTGTAGACATTTAGTTGCTTGGGTACCCTGAAATCCAAAAAATGAAACGGGAAGGGTAAGATATGACCAACTGACGACCCTTTCTACTTATGCGATTTGACCAACTGATCACCTACCGTTTGGATGAACTTAAGAATTAGGGGGTGAGTGTTTAAGTTGCTAGCACTCGGGCACTCACTATTATAAATCTAGAATGTAGTGGAACTTAATGACTTGACTTAGGGGACCAGGAACAACTGGACTTATGAAGGGACACCTGACTTCTCGAGTGGTGGCTCTTTGCTGATAGGTTATGGCAAACTGACCAAATGTTGTCCTCTCGACTTTGACCCCACCTGAAGTAATTGGACGTAAACACTACTAGTTATGATGAGTAAGTAGGTTAGCACCACTATCCTCTATTGATCACATCTTTTCCTTTATTTGCTTTAGTAGTTAATTAGTTAATTTCTTATCAAAATAATATTAAAATATGTGACACCTAGACTTAGTATTGATCCACACACATAGCTCTTGGGACGACCTCAGTTTTACCGAATACTACACTACACACGACCGGGGTACACTGCCCGTTAGTGCATTAAGGTAGACCTTAGGTATATCGAGTAATTATAAATATTAAAACCTGGTCAGTAAAACCTGCGTCATTATATGTTTGTGATTCCATTATGTGCATAATTGTTACTTGCTTTGACACCTAATTGTATGTAATATGGAATAATACATATCGCAACTATAAAATTAATATTGGTCTTTATTTACACGCCTAAATATCATGCTCATTGTGACCTGCTATTTGTTTCGTGGAATTGTTAAATAAAGTGGCCTAAACTATTGAAAAAAGTTTTTCATGAATTTAAAAACTAGACGCTATGGACACTTGGGATGTACAACTCACCCACTAGAACAAACTATAAAGGGGGTTTAAAAAGGTGCACATAGTCACACCGAAAGGATGTCTAGGTTATTGCTTTAGCGCTTACCCGGTCCTCTGCCTCCCTGTGCGTTTGATTGGAGCTACCGTGAACCATGATGATCACTACAGTGTCATTACTAAAAGTTTTTAAAATTAGTGTTACAAAGTTGTTTTTTGCATGCTTCTTTGTACACGACTTTTATCACATTTATATGTGCATACCTATTTGTTAATTTTAAGTCTATGCCATCCAACTATGAACACGTGCATTTGGATTGACTTCTCTGGTAAGACCT
This sequence comes from Chrysanthemum seticuspe, assembly GCA_019973895.1. Lineage (NCBI taxonomy): Eukaryota > Viridiplantae > Streptophyta > Magnoliopsida > Asterales > Asteraceae > Chrysanthemum > Chrysanthemum seticuspe. Next base: position 9,442,081 of record BPTQ01000006.1, on the reverse strand, counting down.
AAGGGCCTTTCCAACCCATGGTAATTATTTCGCTTTGGTAAGACCTCTGGTTATTTTTACACGTTCATACTTGGTCGACTTATTTCGAGTTGACTTGGTCAGACCTTGAACCCGAGGCATAAGATGAGAACTAAACATGATCATGACATTATTACTTGTCTACTAATTCCTTGATCAGTCTCATAAATCTAAGAGTTGCATTATACAATTAACGCTCGTCGCTTACCTCTTGTCCTATTTTTTTACGCCCTGGTCAGACCTTTGGTAATTAAGTGGGAGTGCAAGATGGATCTTAGTCTTAATTAATAATTAATTGGGTAGTTAATTCTTTTAAGAATGTAATTATCGAAAATACTATAATTGAACTTTCTATTTTCTGATTAATTGTGTTATTGCAACATAATTCGTAAACAAAGTTGTTTTTCTTTGAAAGACAAACTTAGTCTCGTTTTCAGGTAAGAAGAGTGAGACTTATTCCTATATTTTCTCCTTAGTTGACAAACTAAGATAGGATTACAAATTGATAAACTCATTTATGATCTTTCATTACCCTTTTGTGGTCTAGAGTTAATTGAAAGATAGAATATTTTCTGTAACTGGAAACATTGTGTTTAGAGCTACCAAAATAAATGACATCCTGCACTTGTCACGATGTATGAGTTTAAACTGCAAAGAGTAAAGAAATCACTAGAACATTCGATAGGTAAATTTTCTTGGACTCTTATTATTCATATAGTGCTAAATACCCTTGGGGCTATGTAGACTATAAAGGAGGAATTGCATGCTAACGATTCAATTTAATTGAATGTAAGAATGGCTGGTCCATCATCTCCAATAAGTAGGACTTCATATACTATGTTCAATACCTAAGTACATACTACTCGTAGGCATTTGAAGAGAATTGGAAAGTATATAAAAATGCTATGTGCTTTCTACTGGAAATGTAACACTTGTAATGTTGACAAATCCAGTGGGAGCAATTGCATTTTATAACTGAAATGACATTCGTGTAATGTTGTCAATTTCAGTGGGAGTTACGGGATTTATTTCCGTGTAAGTCACACATATCATTTCAAACTTGCTTTGAAATAATTCATTACTTTCCGAATATGAACGACCATTACTTAAAGGAAGTTGCACTTTATTTTATATGATAACACGTTGCCTTTTTTCTGGTGCTCTCTGAAGCGTTATCTATAGAATAATAATCCACAATTCCTTATTAAAGGTTATGGTTCTAAAACTACTTGTGATATCTATGACATTATCATATTGTTTGAACAATCAATCACGTGTTGTTTGTTTTCATAATATGATGTTGTACCTTACACAAGTGGGAGAAATCTCAAAGTGTGTGCAAGGAACAACAATATTATTGGTATCCCTTGACTGCAAGGGAAAGGAAACTAATAATTTTACTAGGACTTAAACACGTTAGATGTTTAATGCCCTACTACATGTAAATAAGAATTCTACTAGGACTTAAACACGTTAGATGTTTATTGCCCTACTACATTCTAATAATGATTCTACTAGGACTTGAACACGCTAGATGTTTGTTGCCCTACTACATTCAAATGTCATGATATAGTGTAAAGATACTTCAACATTTGACTACATATTTTAGTCAACAGAATTATGGATATATGATAATGATCATAATTCTGAAGTATAAAATTAACTTGAAATTACTATAGAGCTCAATAGTTTGAGTTCATAATTACTTTTGTTAGTATAATTATGCTTACATGTTAAGACATAATTATAAAGTCCTTAAATTAATCAATGACTTATAACAAAAAGGTATATATAGTATAATTTTTATGTCTTCTAGTTAACACATAAACATGAGGACTTTGAATTATTCAAAGACTTATAATGTATTATTGACATGTTCTGTTTTCTTGTAACACATGAACATATTATTCTTGAACAATTCTGTCTTCTTGTGAACACATGAACATAAGATTCTTGTATTGTTCAATGAATATACATTATAGCATGCACTTGGTTTGTAAATACTTAATAGCAATTTGGCTTGACCCAATTGACAAGTATTTGGTCCAAAGAGAATTAAGTTATCTATGGAATTCTGATATAGTTTCATAGTTCTAATACCCATAGAATACCACTTCATTATGGTATGTCTAATGTGTCAGATCAAAGCTTATTCATATTGTTTGGTTCATGATAGCTTTAATTGCTCTACCTTCAAAACATATCGAGGTTATAAATTACGTGTGTCATGGATACACTCAATATAGTTCAAACCTAGAAGGTATTTAAGTCAATCTATAAATGAAAACCCCAATTCATTAGGGAATTTCGGTTTTCCACTTAAACCAATTGAATCCTAAATCCTTTTGGATTTTTGATTATTCTACACTTCCTAGCTTGAAGATTGTAGTTTTGGTGTTCTTCCTAGCTTGACGAAACACAAAATTGTTGCTAGAACTTTTGGTTAAAGAGTGATACTAAATTAGAGTTTTTCTATAAGCCCTAATTTGAGTTGTTGGAAGAAATTCCATTATGTCTTGATTTAAGTTCCGAATTTGTTAAAATCTGTGGAAAACTAGAAGGAGGGGTTGAATAGTTTTACCAATTTAAAACTTCCTTTTAAATATTTAGATCGACTTATGTCAATCTATTTGGTTGTTTATGTTGGACGTTGATAGATAGATATATAAACGTGTAATGAAAGATAAAGAGTAAGAAGCACATCACCACGACACAAGTATTTATAGTGGTTTAGCTACAAGGACACCTTCCTTGCCTTACTCCACTCCCTGAGTCACCTACTCGAGAGTTCGTAAACACTACACCAATCTCTTTATGGCGGAGAAGCGTTCACAACGTCGCTTAACCTTTTTCCGGTACAAAGCTAAATACCGAGTTCTTTCACACCAAGGCGAACCACCACTAACACAACGTCGCCTACCCTTTATACGGTGCTAGGCTAACCACCGAGTTCTTTCACTCCAAGGAGAACTAATCCTATCACAACGTCGCCTACCATTTATTAGGTACTAGGCTAAGCACCTAGTTCCATTACTATGGAGGAACTACTACCCATCACAACACAACACCTAATCTTAAGGAGATCCACTCCTTATTACAACACCATCAAGGATATCACCATCCTTGGATCTAAAAAAAATACTATATGTATAACGATGCACCTCATCGTTTATACAATCTAGGAATTCTTCCCTCATGCCACTTGATTTGATTCTTAGGCATCTTTCACTAATTCCTTTGACACAACGCTTGGCACCTTTCACTAATGCCTTCGTCTTGACACCTTTAGCATTCTTCACTAATGCTTTTGACACGGACGTTAAGCATCTTTCACTAATGCTTTTGTCTTGACTCTTTCGGCATCCTTCATTAATGCCTTCGACACAACATCTCTATGGAGGAAGAAAGAACAATCAACAAGAGAACCTCAGTTGTCTTGATGATGACAAAGCATGGCAACTCATGGACTTGAGCTTGCTTGACTTCAAGAAGTGGTGATCTCGCCTTTAGGAGGAACCTAGAGAATCACACAAAAACAAAAGACAAACTACATAGAAAGATCACTAAGGATCAGTGGTTAGAGAGGTACAATACTTGGAGAAAGTATGTGTGAAAGTGGTGAGCAAAAAGGAATAAATGGCTCACTATTTATAGAGGAGAAAGTTCACTATTCCCCGGATCCCGCGGATCTCTCCCACAAGGGATCCGGCTAGTGTAAAGCTAGGGATCCGTGGGACGCTCCTCTTTACCCATGGGTATTTTTGGTTATGGGTCATGAGTCATGGGTTATGGGTTGATCCATGAATTTCTTTATAGATACAATGAACCTAGTTAAGTGGTTTGGACAAAACCATGGGTTATGGGTCAATACCATTTGTTAGTTTTTACCCATTTTAGTATATACTTGTTTTTACCTATTTTGGTATATACTTGTTTTTACCCATTTTAGTATATACTTAGTTAAGTATATGTTAGCCTAATATGTAAACACTAGTTGTTGTACATATGTATCTCTAAGTCATAAAATCACTTATTCTTGTTTTAGTGTTTTATGCGAAAACGTAAGTGTGTTAGAAAACTATTGAATCAAACTATTTAGGTATTTTATTTGTTTCGTTAAAATGATTTTACGTTTGTTATCGACAAAACATTAGAATATCGTAAAATATAAATAAATGTTTTTACGGCTTATTTGTATTAACAATCTCCCCCTTTTTGTTGATGACAAAACATAAAATTATTTTAAGGAAAAACTAAAATTCATAGCAAATTGGAATTGGTAGTTTTTACTTTCTTCTCCACCTTTTTGTCGTAACAAAAAGTGTTAAAAGAAACTAACACAATTTTTATAAAAAGAAATGTAGAAATGTAAAGAGAGCAAGTGACGGGAATGGTTCTCGTCTTAACTCCCCCTTGACGAGTCCATCCCTTTGTGAGGGCATCAAGTACATAAAAATAAGTGAGCTAATGTATTGCAATTATGTTTGCAATTGGTTCGTCCATGTGACGAAAAATTCTCCCCCTTGTAGATTGCAACTTTGACGATGGGGTATCATGAAGAGTAATCCAAACGGGATTAAGTTGCAAGTGAATTTTGCAATGTTATATTTTGACACAAAGCTCCCCCTAGCTTTATGGTGTCAAAATCTTCATGTGTATTTTGAAAATCTACAAAATAAAGATTAGAAAACAAGAGTATAGGGCATAATTTCCTGCAAATAAAACTCAAGTTAGTAGTAATTTGTGCTTCTGTACCATGGATCCAACGGTTCCCTTCAAGGAAGGATCCGTCTAGGCCATTTCTAGGGATCCGGCTGTCTGGTGACAATTTCTTCAGCAATGAAGATATGCCAAACAATGCTAATGAGGAGGTGAGATAAGTAGCACAACACACAAAATAATCATGACATATTACCATTCATTCAATAAAAACAAGAGATAATCAATCAAATCTCTAAAACTAAGAGAATGAACTAGTCATACAAATACTACTAGTACTAACTAATTACTAGACTTAAAGCGCGACAAAGGGCTTGAGTCTAGGGATGAGTGGACTTGTTGATTTGATCCAACTTTGCAAGAAGATGATTAAACATGAAATGTATCTCATTTCATGCTTCTTGAACAAGTCCTTGAGTAATTAGACAATTTGGACAATTATTGTCTTGGTTTGGAATTGGAGGGAAATGAATATTTTGAGGAGGCTCTGATAACGCTACACGCGTCGTTCGGGGTCAAAGGAACTTCCTTTTCTTCAAGCAAGTTTTATAACACCCTAGGCAGTGAACCTAATCGTTGTAGTGTAGTATTAGGGTAAGCCACGGGTATTGATATCGTTCTCTAGGGGAATAGGAATGCTAGTGAGAAGTTACTACGCTAAGATTGGGGTTGAGGAAGATTATTTTTTTTTATCTTTTTTATATTTTTTTAGGAAATAGAAAGGTACGAATCTCGGGGTTTGGATTTGGGGGTTGGTATTTCTACCAATTACTCTACTTGTCTACTTATCTAATCTAAGGTGTATGTAGTCTATGTCTAATTATTTTGTGCTCGTATGATAGTTTGAAGATGTGTTTACTTAAGTTTTATTACTCCTTAATTATCTCCGATTGATGGTTGAATTGTCGCGTCCTTATTCTTAATTGCGTTATGTGTCTAAATTCGTAGGGTATGCGTTTGTCCCTAACTCTTTGAAACTACCAAAGGGTCTCGTCTACAAAATCTCTAGGAATTATAAACTCTAACTCTAAGGTACTCTTTGGATGGTTTAGCCTACAACTACTCTAGGTGTGATAGTCTAAGGTTCACAAAGATTAATCAAGCATTAACTACACAACAAATGACCTATCGCATTACTAGATCATTAACAATTAAGATAAGAGAGAACCAATCAATATTCAATAATTAAGTTTCATATTCCCTAAGCAAACACACAAGTAAATTAGCCGGACATGGAGAACATGCAAGCATACACACAAATAATTGAAGACATAATTGAATTAATGAAGTAAAGTACTTATCTTGGTGTAAGATAGGGTTTGGAACCCTAAAATACTATACAAGACAGCCTTGGTTCGGTTTAGGTTTTTACTCCAAAAGACTACACACTAAAACTGAAAAATTCGGATTCTATATATAAGATTACAATCGCGACGGCGTCACCTTATGAATTGTGACGCCGTCGGGTCGCCGTCATTAGGGTTTCGTCTTGGCTACGTTAGTCTTGCGACGGCGTCACCTTATGCTTGTGACGCCGTCCCCTTCAGTCTCTGACGCCGTCTGGATCAAATCTAGGCCGATTGAGTTGCGACGGCCTACTCTTTTAAAGCCTGACGTCGTCACCTGCAAATAGGCAATTTGGCTACTGAGCCGTCACAGAAGTGCTCCGACGACGTCGCAATTAACACCTGACGCCGTCCCCTTGTATTTCAGCAGCTTGAGTGTCTCGATTCTTGACTTTGGCCATTTTCTTCGTATATCCGCGCCTTTTCGTCCAAATAAGTGCCATTCCAGCAATTTACCTTCAAGAGACCTAAAAAGTGAAAAGAAACGATATTAAGTAATAACGGATACAAAAGTGATCAAATAAGGGCTTAAACGACCCCTCAAAAAGGTACATTTTAAAACCTTATCAAATATCCCTACACTTGGTATTTGCTTGTTCTCAAGAAAATGTGCTTTTAGCCAATTAATTTATAAGTTAGGGGTCATGAAGCATTGGTTTAAAACAATCCACAACACATATAAGCCCCGCAAAAGTCATAACAAGCACGGAAATTACATACTAGCACCTCACATGGGGTGTTTGGATACTCACATCTTTCGGGTGTATATGAAATATAACAAGTTGGAAATGGAAGATAAACACTCATTAACCGGTCCTAGTACCTAGATTACCATAGGCTTGAGAATAGATCAAACCTCCATCGCTTTGGCGTAAGCACCTAGGAAAGACTATCAAAGAGGTCTTTAAAGGGTTGTAATGTTAGGCTTACGGTAGGGAAACAAAGGGTTTGGTGGGATAGGCTATTTAGTGGTGGCAAGTAAAAAATCTTTATGTTACAAGCATATGAAGAATGGCGTTGCTAAGCCAAGACTCGACACTCTAAACTCTAGATAACTGAAACAAACAAACATAAATTTAAAGATATATGTAGGATGGTAGCCCGTTTTTTTTTTTTTTTTTTTTTTTTTTTTTTTTTTTTTTTTTTTTCCATACATTTTTACTCTACCATCCTCTACGGTAACTTCAAAATGATAGAGATTTATAGGCACATCCCTACACTTGAGTTTTTATTACTCTAACACTAATTTGACCCGAATTGAAAAGATCAAAACACTTGGAGTACGTTATTACGCAAATAAGGGAATTTAACGTTCCCTTCCAGTTATTTCATAAACTTTAACTTTTCCCATGAGTCCCAATCGTCCCAAAACTGTATACAAAGGATATGACTCGACTTAGCAACTCATGCAAGCAACTAGATAATTGAACTAAGGGTTTAGGGTGATAACAATAATGCACTAAAAGTGAGTGCATACAAGGTAGGCTAAGGTGATTTGGGTGTACATTTGGGGGTGGGGTGTAAACAATGCTCTTCATTGATATTCCGGAAAACCGAAACATCACGAGAACCGCGAAAAGGATAGGCTCTGAGGGGTTAACTAGGGGTATCGTGTACTAAAGATGAGTACAACGTAAAGGTGTGGGGGAATTACTCAACCGATGTGGAAGAAGTAATTATATTACTGGTATCATACAAGGATTATCCTAATGCCTCTTATCATTTAGTTATTCCTAACTACACAAGTGTAGTCTTACTAGCGATCTCGGGATGCATCACAAAACAAGTTCTAGAATCTATTATACTACCGGTTCACACTCTAAGCATTAAAGATGAATGCTTTAATTCCTACTAATCTAAGGGCGATCCTCACATTTTGGGTGGAATTTAAGTGGTAAAGGGTTTTTGTGCTAGTCATATAACTTCCTATCCGTGAGACGCTTTTGTTAAGACTAATGGCTCACTCCTATATGTCATGAAAAATTTTAAATTTGGTGCCAAAATTACCCTAACCGACATTTTCTCATGGTTTATTACACAAATACAATTGGACAAAGCAAATAATCAAGGATAAGCATAGTTTCAAAGTTCCCGTTTTATTTTCCCTCCCTACACTTAAACTAAACATTGTCCCCAATGTTCCCCGAAAGTATCAAAGTTACGATAATAGAAGGTGATTAAAAACGAAAGAAACTAATACTCCCCTGATTAGCTCGGTAGGATCCGTGTAAAGTGGTGGTTAAATCCTTTTCAAGAAGAATGTATGCGTGAAAAGCTCCTTCCAATCTTTTGTATCTTCTTTTCAATAAATTAAACCTGCACACTTGAAGAAAACAAACGAAACCTTCGCGTAAAATCGGCGGTAATAATATATATAAGACTCTATTAAACTAGGATATAATGCTTGTGGAATGGATGTTTACAGAATTTCTGGAAAATTAAGACCTGGAAAAATTCCAAAAATTTATAAGTAGCTCAGAAAACGAGAAAAAAGTAATCTATTGTTTTTACTCCTTTCTGACGCCATCAGGTTACGATCCTGACGCCGTCAGGTTATCCTGAAAAAACTGGTCTGCGATTTTCTGGAAAAAATTCTGGAAAATTTACATCTTTAGAATCTGAAAAAATTTCTGCAAAACATCCATTATGACTCAATACAAGCATTTGACTCGAACAAACACATATATATATATATATCTTTTAATTAATTGTTATTCTCATGTTCACGTTTCTTTTGAAAATGTGTGTAATCCTCCCTACACTTATCCTTTATGTAAAATACCTTTATATGCAATTAAGACGAGGTTAAAAACAAAATAAAGCATTTTTACAAATTCAAACATGAGAATAAACAATCAATAAAAGATATATGACACTAACAAGCGAACAATTAAGCATGGGTTGCCTCCCACGAAGCGCTTTTCTTTATTTATGAGTCTTGTAGCTAGACTCGTAGTCGTGCTCCTACGTTGTCTCGTGCATTCTCACGTGCTCATACTTAAGCCATTCCAATGTTCTTTCATTCTTTTTGTAATCATCTCCTAATTCTAGGCATTTTTTGTAATACCGCTTAGTTTTCTCATATGGGTACCTAAGTCCACTTTGCTTATCCCTTTCACTAAGCAATGGAGTAGGGGTCATTCTATTACATGCCTCAATATCCCTATGTTTAAACCTAGGATGAGCGCGTGGCATTTGGTAGGTAAAGTCTTCAACTTCATCAGAGAATGTAATTAGACCATCAATCATCCGTTCATTCAACCTAGTCATTCTTTTGAAAGGTTTTCCAAAAATTACTTGAGTGAGGTCCTGATCAATAAATTCTCCTAAGTCCTCTAAGACCATGAACTCTACCAAATAAGCAAAGCTTCCAACAAACACGTGCAAATAAGTGACTGCTTCAACAACATTGTTCCCTTGATAAGTTAACTCATTGATCTTGATTTTAGTGTATAGGTCCCTTGAGATTAAGTTCAAAGGCAAAAATGAATTCAAGTAAGCATCGAACCCTTCTAATCCTATTTTGCAAGGGAATTGCATGTTAAAGGGACCATCTTTCTCAATTATACACCTAGGGTCAAAACATTAGGAGGGGTCTTCCTCCATTTTAAAACTAACTTCACTGATGACCTCCCCGCTATCAAGTGCTTCACCATAATCAAACTCCTCATCGGATTCTGAGTCATAGAAAGGACTTTGTTGTTGCCAATTTATCTCATTATGCCCTAGGCGATTTCCAAAATGGTGAATGGGTGAAGGGTTTTGTGGGATTGCGTTCTCAATTTCGGGATTGGGAACGGGTAGGGTGAAGAATCTTCGGCGGAAGACACGTATCATAGTGAGTGATGGATTTTACGAACAAATGTCACGAAGAAGGGGGATAGACTACGAGAATGCTAAAAAATGAGAAAAATGTACTTGATAGGAATCAAGCAAAGGAAACTAAACGAGGTAGACTACTAACTAGCTATTCTATTCCCCGGCAACGGCGCCAAAAACTTGATAAAGCTACACGCGTCGTTCAGGGTCAAAGGAATTTCCTTTTCTTCGAGCAAGTTTTATAACACCCTAGGCAGTGAACCTAATCGTTGTAGTGTAGTATTAGGGTAAGCCACGGGCATTGATATCGTTCTCTAGGGGAATAGGAATGCTAGTGAGAAGTTACTACGCTAAGGTTGGGGTTGAGGAAGATTATTTTTTATCTTTTTTATATTTTTTTAGGAATTAGAAAGGTACGAATTTCGGGGTTTGGATTTGGGGGTTGGTATTTCTACCGATTACTCTACTTGTCTAGTTATCAAATCTAAGGTGTATGTAGTCTATGTCTAATTATTGTGTGCTCGTATGATAGTTTAAAGATGTGTTTACTTAGGTTTTATTACTCCTTAATTATCTCCTATTGATGGTTGAATTGTCACGTCCTTATTCTTAATTGCGTTGTGTGTCTAAAGTCGTAGGGTATGCGTTTGTCCCTAACTCTTTGAAACTACCAAAGGGTCTCGTCTACAAAATCTCTAGGAATTATAAACTCTAACTCTAAGGTACTCTTTGGATGGTTTAGCCTACAACTACTCTAGGTGTTATAGTCTAAGGTTCACAAAGATTAATCAAGCATTAACTACACAACGAATGACCTATCGCATTACTAGATCATTAACAATTAAGATAAGAGACAACCAATCAATATTCAATAATTAAGTTTCATATTCCCTAAGGAAACACACAAGTAAATTAGCCGGACATGGAGAACATGCAAGCATACAAACAAATAATTGAAGACATAATTGAATTAATGAAGTAAAGTACTTATCTTGGTGTAAGATAGGGTTTGGAACCCTAAAATACTATACAAGACAACCTTGGTTCGGTTTAGGTTTTTACTCCAAAAGACTACACACTAAAACTGAAAAATTCGGATTCTATATATAAGATTACAATCGCGACGGCGTCACCTTATGAATTGTGACGCCGTCGGGTCGCCGTCATTAGGGTTTCATCTTGGCAACGTTAGTCTTATGACGGCGTTACCTTATGCTTGTGACGCCGTCCCCTTCAGTCTCTGACGCCGTCTGGATCAAATCTAGGCCGTCTGAGTTGCGATGACCTACTCTTTTAAAGCCTGACGTCATCACTTGCAAATAGGCAATTTGGCTACTGAGCCGTCACAGAAGTGCTCCGACGTCGTCGCAATTAACACCTGGCGCCGTCCCCTTGTATTTCAGCAGCTTGAGTGTCTTGATTCTTGACTTTGGCCATTTTCTTCGTATATCCGCGCCTTTTCTTCCAAATAAGTGCCATTCCAGCAATTTGCCTTCAAGAGACCTAAAAAGTGAAAAGGAACGATATTAAGTAATAACGGATACAAAAGTGATCAAATAAGGGCTTAAACGACCCCTCAAAAAGGTACATTTTAAAACCTTATCAGGCTCCATTTGTGATTGTGGGTCTTCATTTTGAGAATGAGGTTCTAAAAATGAGGGTGGTAATGGAAATTCTTCCATATGATCAAGGTTGTTCCTTGTCTCCCATGATGGGCTAGTTGGTGTTGTTGGTGGTTCCCTATTCAATGAAAAGGTTGGAGAGTGAGTGGCTCTTGGTGGTGAATGACCCAATGAGTAGATGTTTGGGTGTGGAAGAGGCTCATTCACGGAGTGTATTCCATGCTCAAGGAATGAGGGTTTTGATGGCTTGCTAGAACTAGCCATGTTTGGTTTTGAACTAGATGATCCTTTTTCTAGTCCAAAGGGTTTGATGCTAATCCTTGCGGTTTTCTTAGCACTTGTTGGATGAGTTTGATGAGGTGGGATTCTAGCATTATTATCTCTAATGGGAGATGTTTCCGTGGATGAGATTTCATGGATCATTTGACCCTTTCTTTTGGATGATCCTATGTTTGAGGAGTTGTTGCTAAGAGCTTTCGTCATAGTGATGATGATGCTAAATAAGCTTTTAGTTTCTGATTTTTGAGAGGTAAGTGGGAGTGGTACCTTAACTCTAAGGTTGTTTGGTTTATAAAGGATAATTTGAATTTAGGAAATTAAATTCTTGACCACTAAGAGGATTAAGCATGCACTTAGGATATTGATCAGCTCTAGGAGGATAATAAATGAAGGCTAAAAGTGGTTAGATAACCAAAAGGTGACTTAAAATTGAATATGGAAGATGATTAAGGCTTTCTGCAGACACGGATCCCGCGGATCCCTCTCAGCAGGGATCCGTCTGGTTATAGACCAGGGATCCGGCTGTCAGGCATGTTTTAAGTGAAATGATTATGCTTTGTAAGGTTTATTATCTATGGATTACGAGGTTTGACTTAATTTTTGAAGTCTTTTAGCTGATGGAAATCTTAAATGTCTAACCATAAGGAGTGAAGATGTTTAATGATGGTTTTGGGTAAGAAAATTTTACTTTAGGTAGTCCAACAAAGTGTTAGGCAAAGATTCCATTTGATTTTAAATGGAAAGATGTTGATAACTAATCTTAGAAGCTTAGATGATGACTCAAGGGAAATTCACAAAAATCTTAGAAAATAGAGAAAAATAAAAAACTAGTCTTAAGCCTATTTATGAGTAAATGGTGACTACAATCAATTTGCTAAAATTGAAAGATGTCTCAAACTAAGAGCTATGAGATGTGAGTAGCAATGTGTGAGCGTTGGAGCGGAAATATGGTGAGTTATAATGAGTTGATAAATCAACAACATTTTGAATATGATCCTAGATAAGCAATGAGTGAGTGTGAACCTTTCAGGTGTTTGTGGGAGACTTAGTTGGTTCTAAAATCTTATGTTTGGCTAGTGTGATGTGATCTAGTGAGCTATTTTGATGCAACCAAGTCTGAGTTGTGCATCAGTTGTCACGGATCCCGCGGTTCCTTGCTGGGAGGGATCTGGCCAGTTTTAACGTAGGGATCCGCCTACTACAGATCAGAAACCTATTAGCAAATGTGCAACTTTACACTTTTTAGCAAATGCTTCTCCTAGTTCTTTCTAAGGGGACTAAATGCAAGAGCATAACAAATATAAGGTATAGCCAAGTAGAAAGAGCTAAAGGTTCCTAGAATGAGTAACAACGACCACTCAAGAGGTCGTAAAATCTCATTTTACATGTTCCTAAGTTAATATTGTTTAGCGCCAAGGTATGGCGATACCTACAAACTACAAGCATTTTTAAAGTGTTACAAACCATTGTTTGAATTTGTTCTTTCCAAATTAAGGTCCTATGACCTTACCTCATTTCTTCTCCTTCACGTCATCACCCGTCCTCCACTCTTTATCATACCATCTTCACTTCTTCTTCCTCAAGAAATTGGCGAAGCACTTGAAGATTACCTTGGTTTGTTGCCATTCGGGTGATTCATTAGGAATGTTTGGCAATTGGTTAATGTAGTCCAAGGGGTCAAGATCGGTATTTCCGAATGGGTTGCTACTACTACCTTCACCTCCTCCTTGTCTCTCCCTTTCGTCTGAGGAATCCGTGGGTGGGTGTGGCCTCTTGCCTTCCACCATAAACCTTTTTGTTCTACCCTCGGTTAATGGTACCATAACTTTGTTGCAGAAGCTATGATCACAGGATTGTGGAGAAGGATCTAATGCAAAGATGAATTTAGCAAGACGGGTTAGAAGCATTGCATATGGGAGTACCATTTTGTCCATGCTTCTTACACTTTCCATTCTTTTGATCATGTAGTAAGCAACATTGAAATGAGTCTCGGTCACTAGGCAATAAATCATGAAGCTTAGACAAGCGTTGGGGTGATCCTTGTTTCCAACTAGACACACCACATTCTCCCTCACCACATCCTCCCATTTCCTATACAATGGATACATTTCCGAAAGCTCCATTTGGAAAGGATTCCTATAGATCACCTTCTAGTTCCTAGTGACTCTTGATGGTGATGCTCTTGGTTGGAACACGGTGTCTCTCACCGTGGTTGCTTCCGGGATCAAGGAGTGGTAGATAGCATGATGATCAACCATTGTGTGTAGTTGTTCCAAAGACCATTCATTGGAGTACATGCAAACGCCTTGGTATGGAACCCCTATAATTCTTCCAAACTCTAAAAGTGAAAGGCTAAACTCTTGCTCATTGATGGTGAAAACGATCGAGATGGACCTATCTACATTTCTAACTATTCTCATGGTCTTGTAGAACTCAAGTACAAAGACCGGGAAAATTTGTTCATCTATGTCCAATAGAAAATCAAACCTAATAGTTCCAAACACTTCCCTTATGTCGGTATTTGCAAGAAATGAAGGTTCAACAACTCTACCTTCGTGAAAGAGTCTTCTTTCAAGCATCTTAAAGGCTTTCCTATCGTCCGGACTTAGTTCATCTTTCCTATGGTACATGGGTATATAGTGAGCGGTGTCTTGGTAATCTTGTTGCTTTTTGCTTGGCATGATTGTTCCTAAACAATACAACCACAATGTGGTGTTAATTGTGAATAGTAGCCTAGAGGGTTTGATCACAATTTTGCTCTCATCGTCTTTGTTGAATTCAAGAAATGTGTTTAATTTGTATTAACAATGTTAATTCTTTGATTTAGATTATCTTAGAAAACAATGTGGTGACAAATTATGATAAACCCATTTGAACCCAACTCTTAAAGATGAAGAAATTTTAATCCTAGAAATCAAGGAATTAAATTAACAATGTAGTGAAGATTATACTTACACAAGTGATTGTTATGCTTGAGAGGAATGATCAAACTGCTCCTTTGAACAGTTGCTGAGTTCTTGTTCGTGAGTCTTTGAGGTGAATATAATTGTGGAACATCTACAGTGATCATTCTTTAACTTATGATGTCTTCTGTTGCACGGATCCCGCGGATCCCTCTCATTTGGGATCCGGCTAGTGTAAACATAGGGATCCGACATGACAGCAAAAATCAGCTCAAACATTCCATGATAACTTTGGTTTGGGAGTTCTAAAACGCCTAGTGTTTTGATGTTAAGGCTCTAAGACTTGTGGTTTGAGGTTTAATACTATTTCTATTAGACGTGGTTCCCTTTTTAAGAGTTAGTCATAATTCTCGGGAAGTTTTTCAAACATTATAATAAAATCCCATTTTATCATAATATAAGAATTTTCACATGGATATTTATTGACATAGATGAAGTGTCAATAAACCCTTTGTGATGAATAATGATTGCGGCTATCGAATAGCCAATATATCATTATTATGAGTTGGTGGCGTAGTCTATACAAATTAGTCGAAGAATACCATTCATGATAAAGACTTTAATATAGATAAATACTTATGTAATTACTCATAGATATAAATTATGCAACTAAGATTTTAACAATAACAAGATCAAAGGTAAATTATTAGCGATCATACCTTTGCTAAATATTCTTTTTAAGAAAATAAGTATTTAGATGAAATGCTTTGTGTTCTTCTTGGAATCTCCAGATTCATGTTGTGAGAAGGACAATACTAAACATTCTTTTTGCGAAAAGAAGTATTTAGATAGATTCTTCATGATCTTCTTGGTAACCCCAAATCCAAGTATGGAGAATACTTAACAAGGAAAATGTTAGAACATTCTATCATTGTCCAACAATAAACATTATAATGATTTTTTAAAACATGACCAAAAAAATCCTTCTTTGTAGTTTTCAAACATACACGGATTGTCACACCCCCAAATTATCTGTTTTGCAGCGGAATGGAATTCCTGGGGATTGACTGTCATAGCATCACAATCACAGTTATATTGAACGACCTAAAGTGTCGTTTAAAAACACATCGTTTGACATTTATTCAAAACATCCAGAGTTACAAGATAGGTCCCAAAAGTTGATAAAGTTTGCGGAAAATATAAGTTTATTACAAGTCCAAACGATGTTTTGAAAGAAAACCATAATATTCAATGAGACAAGTCGACGCCGCGACTCTATGAGGGTTCCTTATTCGTGCCATGATGCGAATGTCTTAGTTACCTGAAAATACATTGCTAAAACGGTCAACAATAATGTTGGTGAGAAATCATAGGTTTGTGAAAATGATTTATACGACTACACAAGTATAGATAATGTATGACAATGTCGCCACAAAATGTTACAATTGCTATAAGTCCATGACACCGAAACTAGACTGATCATGATGTTCGCCCCAACAGAGTGTTTGCCAAACAACTCAAATAATGTTATTAAATGAAATGCATCCGTTTACCCAGTTGGAATCCACCAACCCGGATGGAGGAGTCACCCTCGATAGATCTATCCACTCACCCTCGCTTCTTTCGGAATTAACGGTTCATGTTATCTAATGGGGACATTCAATTGGCATGAGGTAACTTAAGCAATGTAATGAATTTGATATACTTGGTATCGTAATAAAAATGATGTGCAATGTATTCTCCCCCGTAAGTTTGAAAATAAGTATTAAATGTATACAACGGGGCTATGAAAACTCACTTGATGAATTGATGTGATGACAAAAGTGAGTACACCGAAATGTAGCGTGATCTCGAAACTGACCTATTATGAATGATATGATATGTAATAAGTCATGATGTAATGTTATGCATGCAATTCGGATGATATTTATACCACTTATGAATTTTTGAAAACAATACTTCTCGTCGAAAATATAATCTTTTAACGTCTTGACCATTTTTAAATTACTTTACATGTATTTACGTTGAAATGATATCCGACGATAATCATTTAGTGATTTATTGTGAAATTATAATTTTTCGTCGAAAAATAATGTTATTGAAACATGAAAGTGACAAAAACGGCCTCTAAAAGCTAGTCGTAAAATGGTGCACGTCGAGCGTCTCAACGGTTTTGGGAAGCTCGTATCATAATATCAAAGTTTTAGTACATGAGTTTCCATCCTAGAGGTCTCGAACATAAAGAAAATTAGAGGTTAAGTATGGTACTTTTAGTCCAAAGTATAGTTTAAGGATGGTTTTTCGGCAAAATTTAAGCGACCGTAATTAATTCATTACAACTACGCTAATCAAACGGTCGGACATTTTGGAAAATATACTTGGCGATCTCACTTTTACTAGAAGACATCATTTTTATAAGAAAATGTACTCCATTTTAGTTCTCCAAATTTTGTTTTCCATTTTTGTTCTCCAAACTTTTTGTTCACCAAATATTTGTTCTCCAACCTTTTTGTTCTCCAAATGTTGGTTCTCCAAACTTTGTTCTCCAAAACTTTAGTTCTCCAAGCTTTTTGTTTCAAAGTAACTTATACATTTTTGAGAAGTCGAAATAATTTATAACGCCTAAGCTTCATTTTTGACTCGTACAAATTTGACGTAACTTGCTGAAATTCCAGAAAATTATATTTTTCGTCGCCAAATTGAAAAATTCATAACTTTTTCGTTATAACTCCGTTTTAATCCGTTCAGGCGGCCACGGTTTCGTTTTAAAGTATATTTTCTAAATATCTAGGCCAAAAATTTTTATCCACTGTCGGATTTTCCAGATTTTGAAAATAAGGACAGACCCTTTTCCAAACTTGTCGAAATGAGTTTTTCTCGCGCCAAACCTATTCTAACCCATTCAAAACAACTCCGAAGCTATTCTAACCCTACCATACACCTTCTTAGGGTGTCATGGGTTCCTAGACATCACCAAAAATAATATATAACAAGGAGTAATTATAGGATGGATTATATATATATAACACTTTAAAAACCTTAAAAAGTGGTATAAACATCACATAACTTGCATGTTTCTCAAATAAAATGATATGACCATAACAAGGAATATGAAATAAAAACATGAATATGAATGCTTACAAGAAATATGATGAGGTTTAAGGACAATGGTTTTTCCTAATCACTTGAGGTTTTTATTGCAAAACCTAAACAACAAGTGATACTAGAGTTTAAATAAACTTGTCTTGAAAATTATATGATGATTCCTCCTTGGTCCTTGTGGCTGCCGAATTTTGGAGAGGAAGAGAGAAAAGAAAGAAATATTTTGATCTAGTATTTGTGAATGAAGTGAAATGAAATGAGTTTAGTATAATATACATTATACTTAGAGATATTTGCAATATCCTTGTGACTCATCCCTCCCTTGTCGACAAGGGAGGATAGTCATTCATTTGATTGTATTTTTATTTATTATTATGTATTAGTGTAAGTTTTGTGAAGTTAAATGAGGTTAAATGATAAGTTGTAGTTACTTTTGAATATTTAGGGTAGCGTTGGATAAAAATAAATTTTCACGGGTCAAGATAAAATATATTTAGGTCATAAAAATTATAAAAATACATTTCCTGCAAAATTTGAGTGAAATAATAATAATCGTGTCATATTTAAGAAAAACGTCGTAATTATATAAATACAACAATTTAGTTACAAAATAAATTTAAAACACTGGGTAAACTCATAATATTATTTTATAAACTTAGTATGAGTATAAAAATATATCGGGATAATTTTTGGAAGTAATGGATCAATTGTTCAAAATAATTAATTACGCGATAACGTTTATTTCATAAAAGTTATACGTTTAATGAAAAATGCAAAACCATGCATGAACTAATATGATGACAATGATGTTAATGAAATGTAGACTAAACTTAGTTTATATGAAATGACCTCGATGACATGATCATGAATTCACAGCTAAACCATTACGGTTACGTAAATTTGATGCTCGTAAACCTAGTTCACGATAAATGATAAATAATGAAACATGAGTAATGTTTTGAGAATGACTTGAAAATACGAATTATCACATTCGCCCAACCAAAAAGGAATTCAGTCCCTGAATTCATTCCTTGTTGGGTCCTACGGTGTTGTTGGTGAAAAGATGAGGATATTTGAGGCGCATCTGGTCTTCCCGTTCCCAAGTAAACTCAGGACCTCTTCGAGAATTCCAGCGAACCTTCACAATAGGAATACGACTTTGTTTCAACTGCTTGACCTCGCGGTCCATAATTTCTACCGGTTCCTCCACGAAATTTAGTTTATCGTCCAGTTGAATTTCTTCCAATGGAATAACGAGTGATTCGTCCGAAAGACATTTCTTCAGGTTTGAAACGTGAAACGTGTTGTGTACGTGACTAAGTTCTGATGGAAGATCAAGTCGATAAGCTACAGGGCCTACTCTGCTCAAAATTTTGAATGGCCCAATGTACCTCGGGTTCAATTTCCCGCGCTTTCCAAATCGTACCACGCCTTTCCAAGGCGATACTTTCAACATTACTTTGTCACCAATTTTAAATTCCAATGGTTTGCGCCTAACATCTGCGTAACTTTTCTGTCGGCTTCTGGCAGTTCTGAGTCTATCTCGAATTTGAACTATCTTTTCTGTTGTTTCCCGTACCATTTCTGGACCAGTGAGTTGTGCGTCTCCAACCTCGGCCCAACAAACAGGTGATCGACACTTTCGACCATAAAGTGCTTCGAATGGTGCCGCCTTTATACTGGTGTGATAACTATTGTTGTACGAGAATTTGATCAATGGCAAATGGTTAGCCCAACCATTTCCAAAATCAATCACACATGCTCTCAACATATCTTCCAATGTTTGAATTGTCCTTTCACTTTGACCATCGGTTTGTGGATGATATGCTGTACTCATGTCTAATTTGGTTCCAAATGAATCTTGTAATGATTTCCAGAAGTTTGAAGTGAATCGACTATCTCTGTCGGAAATGATAGAAATTGGTGCTCCATGCCTCGAGACTATTTCCTTGACATAAAGTCTAGTGAGTTGTTCCATGGAATAAGTCTCTCTAATTGGTATGAAATGGGCTGATTTGGTAAGACGATCGACGATTACCCATATAGCGTCGTAACCTCCCGATGTCTTAGGAAGTTTCGTAACAAAGTCCATTGTAATGCGTTGCCATTTCCATTGTGGAATTTCAGGTTGTTGGAGTAATCCTGAAGGTTTCTGATATTCGACTTTTACCTTAGAGCAAGTAAGACATCTGCTAACGTACGTGGCAATTTTCGCTTTCATGTTCGGCCACCAATAAAGTTTCTTGAGATCCTGATACATCTTATCAGAACCTGGGTGAATAGAATACTTTGACTTATGCGACTCATGCATAATCAATTCTCGTATCCCGCCATAAAATGGTACCCACATTCTATCCTTGAAGCATAAAACTCCATCTGCTCTCTTTACAAAGCCATTTGCATTTTCAGGCATACCATAAAGCTTTTCACTTGATTGGTTTTCCTCCTTGAGTGCCTCGATCTATGCCTCAAGTATTTTTGATGGTAAAGGTGAACTGATCGTCATTCCTAATGATCTTACTCTTAAAGGTTTGGGTCTTTCTTTCCGACTAAGAGCATCAGCCACAACATTGGCTTTTCCCGGATGATACTTGATTTCACAATCATAATCGCTGAGTAATTCCAACCAACGACGTTGCCTCATGTTGAGTTCCTTCTGATCAAGAACATATTGTAAACTCTTGTGGTCCGTAAACACTGTGCACTTTGTACCATAAAGGTAGTGTCTCCAAATCTTAAGTGCAAAGACTACGGCCCCTAACTCAAGATCATGTGTGGTGTAATTCTTCTCATGAACCTTAAGTTGTCGAGAAGCATAAGCTATGACCTTCTCGTTTTGCATTAATACAGCTCCAAGCCCTTTATGTGAAGCATCGCAGTATACAACGAAGTTCTCAATTCCTTCGGGTAGTGCCAAAATTGGCGCACTGCAAAGCTTTTGCTTCAACAACTGAAAAGCAGCTTCTTGTTTCTTTCCCCATTCGTACCTCTTGTTTTTCTGTGTCAACTTGGTCAAAGCTTTAGCTATCTTTGAAAAACCTTCGATGAATCTTCGGTAATACCCGGCAAGACCTAGAAATTGTCGAATTTCTGTAGGATTCGTTGGAGTAGCCCAATCTTTTACGGCTTCAATCTTTGCAGGGTCTATGATGAGTGTGCAAATACTCATCATTTTTAGTCAAATCTGAACTGCAAAACGTTTAAAAATGCTCAAAAATGCATCAAAATACTGAAAATATTCCAAAATTGCATTTTATATGTTTCAGATGCAAAATGTTTAAAATCAGATGAAAAATGAGCAAAGTTTGCAAAATTGGCAGTTTCAGTCCCCCAAGTTTCTAAAATTGTCAAAAATAGTCCCTGAGTCAAAATTTCAAAAGTAAAATCACCAAAGGTCCTTTTAAAATCATAACTTGTCAAATTTAGTCCTTTGGTGAAAAATGTAAAAAGTTTTGAGAAAATTACAAATTGGTCCTTCAAGTTTCAAAATTGGCAAATCTAGTCCTTGGACGTTTAAAAATGGAAAATTATCTTTCATGGTCCGTGTACTAATGAAACTTGTCATAAATGGTCCTTGTAATACCTTTGCAAAATTACAGGTTTGGTCCCTTGGTTTGTTGGAATTGCATATTTGGTCCTTGTGTTTTAAGCTTAACAAAAGGACCTCTTTATATTATTAGCCCAAATCCAAATCCCATTTACCCAAAGCCCAAACCAACTCCCAACCCGTCCAATAAACCAACCCGACCCACCCCTTTTATTAATACCAGTCAAACCATATTTGACCACCCTTTCCCTCTCTCCCTCACGAGACTCCATCACCATCATTTCCTCCCCTGCAACCTTCTGCTCACACTCAACCATCATCACCTCTACCCCCCTCCAAACACAACAAGCCAAAGGTGCATTTAATGCATCCTTTGTACCTAACACCCTCCCCAGCTGGCTTAAACCAAAATTGGCGCCAAAATACTTTAAACGGCTAAGATCATTTTCATTAATCCAAGGTTCAATATTAGTGATGGGATATGTCCAAAGAAGTGAGAGAAGATGATTTGGGTGTATAAAAGGCAAAAGGAAGCAAGAAGAAAGGGACTTAGTTTAGTTTTATTAGCAATGTATGTCGTTTAATGTTTTTTAGTCTAAGTTAGATTTGCAGTTGTAATTTAAAGTTCCATTGTACTCAAGTAAACCTTTTCAGTGTATTTCAACTTGATTCAAGTATCAATTTTAGTTCAAGTTCAACTTCCATATTATATGTCTACTGTTGAACTTTACATTTTCAAAATCCTACATCAAATCTTCTAGTCACTTGTTTTTAAGCTCAAACATACTCAAACTAGCTTAGTAAAGCTTTCCATAAGCTCACATTTCAGTTTCACTCACTTTTGGACCCTGGTCAACAAAAGTCAACATGGGTGAAAAATGAAGCAGAAAGGGAATGGGTTGGTTCAGACATGAATATGGGTTAATTTGGAAGCAATGGGTTGTTTAAATTAGGTAGTGGTTCTTTGTTTCACTGTTTGCAAGCCATTGTGGCTATGGACAATTGTAAGTCAATTTCTAGTTCATTAGCATCATCTGTTTTAATGGTCACCAGTGGTAAATTTCTGTTCCATAAGTAGTATTAGGGTTAACTAGATTTAGTTTGATAAAAATTTCATGTTGGATTAATAGTTAGGTCAGTTAAATTTGATTATCAGGTTAATAAGGTGTGTTTGGTTTTACTGTGATAACTGTCTTATTGATGCATTCAGTGATAGCTCTCTATTGGATCATGTTTGTTGAGTATATTTGAACTCAATTGAGTCTTAGTTTGGGTCTGCAACACCACAAAAGTCAAATTGGTACTTAAATCAGTCTCACTGCTCAACTGTTGTGATCAAGGAATTGCAACTCATTGTTTTGTATTTAGAAGTGTTAAATATTGATTGCATTAGGTTCATTACATCATATAACATCTACATCAGTCAATAAATTGGATTCAAAATCCATTTTGGTCAAAGTTCTTCAATATCATCAAAAGTCAAAAGTGTGAAAAATATGTTTTGGGCTCACATAGGAGGAATTTTCTTGAGCTCACCTTGGGGTCTTATCAAATGAGGTTTGGCATTTCAAAAACTTCAACTGGTCTTGTTACTTATTAGCATTTTTGTGAAATTTAACAATTTTTGTATAAGCTCCAAACAAGCTCTTCTTTTAGCCCTTTATGCCCTGCTCCAAACTCTCAGTTACACTGAGTGTTTTCTCAGATATTGCAGCTTATGCACAGAGCTCATAAGAGCTTATCATAGTCTGATTTTTGGTACACTTGCTCTCAACCAGGTCTTTTCTAAGTTCCAATTGGTATTTTTCACATTGAGCTTATTTTGAAGCTTGTGCATAAGCTTAAAGTAAGCACTCAGAATCTGTTTTAGCCTTAAAACTCATAGACATCAAATCTGTGTTCATTGTGATTATGTAGTTTGTACTAGTTGATTTTAGTTGCATTTCAGTTCTTATAGCACATTTTGGCTTCTGTAAACATTTGGTAGCTTTTGGTCTTCATTTAGCTTATTCAAGTGCTTATTTATAAGCACTTGATTCATCAGTTTCTAATTTCTACACACAAGTGCCTGTTTTTCCAATTTTCTCAGATTCCTAATATAATTTTAGAGTTTTCTTGAAATTTTCAGATTTTTCTAAGCTTGTTTGCTATTTTTCTTAATTTAAATTAGTTTTTAAGCATTTTTAATTAGCTTTAAATACAAAAAAATTCAGAAAAGGTTCAAAAAATAATTTTTCAATTTTCTTAGGTTTAGATAAATATAAAAAGACAAAAAAGTATTTTTCTAGATTTTTCTTAGTTAAATTTGTATTTTTTAGTAATTTAATTAGTTTTTAATAGTTTTTAATTCATAAAAAATAGAAAAATAATCAGAAAAATACAAAAATAGTTTTGAAAATTCTATTTTGATATTTTAGATTTTTCTAAGTCTTAATTTTATTTTTCTAGCTTTATTTCCTATTTTCTTGTAATTTGGGTAATTATTAAATAGTTAAAAATAGTTTTTAATTAATAATAATTAGATAATTAGTTATAAAAATAAATTTCTTTTTCTAAATATTTTCTTTTATCATTAGGACTGTAAAAATATCATTTTCATATTTTTAGGGTTAATATTGCTTTAGTTTCACTTTTTAATTTGTACGTCGCGTAGATTTTAATTTCAGTTTTATAAAAACATAAAAACAAAAACATCATTTTAATTATAGTGATAGCGTTTATTTAATAGATTTTATCTTTTTAATTTTCTTTAATTTGCATTTAAGCCGTTGTAATTTGTTGGCTTTTCCTTAGTTATAATAATCCACAATCTCCTTTGCCGTTCAAATCTCTCGATCACTATACGTTTGATAATCCATTGCATAGCTCGCTGGGACATAACGACCCGGGGAAACACTATACTCCTCAGATCTTCATTGAGTTCGTGTTCAAACTGTTTTAAGGTTCTTACGGTCTGCCATTCACAAGTGGCCGGCTTGTGTGAGAAACCTTGACGGTTTTGCACGCATCAGTCTACTTGTAATCCTTGACTATCAATGACATGACCAAGAAATTGTACTTTACGGTTCCAAAAATCACACTTCGAAAATTTGGCATACAACTTCTCATTCTTGAGTAGTCCTAAAATCGTTCGTAAATGCCCTTCATGCTCTTCTTTGCTCTTTGAGTAAATCAATATGTCGTCGATGAATACTATAACAAACTTGTCCAAATACGGTTTACATACTCTATTCATGAGATCCATGAATACTGCAGGTGCATTAGTTAATCCGAATGGCATTACTTGAAACTCATAATGACCATAACGTGTTCTAAACGCTGTTTTCGGAATATCCTCCTCCCGCACTCTAAGTTGATGATAACCTGATCTTAAGTCAATCTTTGAATAGATACTAGAGCCTTGCAACTGATCGAACAAGTCGTCGATTCTGGGGAGTGGGTAATGGTTCTTCACCGTTAACTTGTTCAGCTCTCTATAATCTATACACATTCTGAAAGATCCATCTTTCTTCTTTACAAACAAGACCAGTTCTCCCCAAGGCGAGGAACTTGGCCTAATGAATCCTTTGTCTAAAAGTTCTTGCAACTGATTAGACAACTCTTGCATCTCCGATGGTGCTAATCGTTAAGGTGCTCGCGCAATTGGTGCAGCTCCAGGCACTAAGTCAATATGAAATTCTACTTGACGTGCTGGTGGAAGTCCTGGTAAGTCTTCGGGAAAGACTTCAGGAAATTCTCGAGCAATCGGTACATCCTCAAGTCGCTTCTGCTCTGACTTCTTCTCGGTTATATGAGCTAAGAAAGCAAAACAACCTTTCTTTATGTACTTCTCCGTTTTGATGCATGATATAATACTGAGTCTAGTTCCACTTCGTTCCCCACGAATGATCAAAGTTTCGCCGTTGTAAGGCAGATGAACAACTTTCTCATCACAAATGATTCTCGCACGATGTTTGGATAACCAATCCATACCGATGATGACGTCGAAACTACCAAGTTCTACGGGCATAAGATCTATATTGAAGGGATGATTTAGAAAATTGAGTGTACAACCACGGACAATGGTGTCAGTGCTAATTAAGTTGCCATTAGCTAATTCAATGTTGTATGATGTGTCTAATGTGGTTGGTTTAATATTGAGTAAAGGTGCAAATGCAGTGGACACAAAACTTTTATCTGCTCCCGAATCAAATAAAACTGATGCATAACAATTATTGATAAGGAACGTACCCGTTACAACATTCGGGTTCTCCCTAGCTTCTCCACCTCCTATGACATAGGCTCTTCCCTGTGCCATTCCACCCTGATTCCCGTTTCCTTGGTTCCTTTCCTTTGGACACTCGCTCTTGTAATGTCCCCTTTCTCCGCAACCAAAACATGTTACTTGTTGTTTCTGATTTTCCCCCGTAGTTGGCATCTTGCAATCCCTAGTTTGATGTCCCATTTTTTACAATTCCCACATGGATCTGGACAACGTCCCTGTTTGTGATGACTTGAACACCTCTCACATTTAGGCAGAATCCCCGTGTACCCCTTTTTCTCCGTTGGGCCTGCAACATAGGCCTTTGTAATCTCCTGTCTCTTAGGTGGTCGTTGAGCGACATTTCCACCTCTGTTGTTGTCCCACTTTCGTTTATTGTTGTTATTGTTGTTGTAATTGTTTCGGTTATTGTTGTAATTGAAACGGTTGTTGGTATTGTTGTTGTTTCGGTTGATGTTTACGATTTTGCCTCTCTTTACTACCTGAACCATGAGCTTTTGCGACACTCGAATGGACTCCTCAATCGTTTGTGGATCAAACGAAATCACATCTCCTTGAATAACTTCGGGAAGTCCCCCGATGAAAGCCTCCAGTAGCTTTTCGTTATCCGAAACCATAGATGGGCATAATGCGGCTAATTCTTGGAACCTCCGAACGTAAGCATCAATATCATACCCAATAGTTACCAACTTGTAGAATTCGGTCTCCAACTTTTTCACCTCTGTACGTGGACAATACTTCCTTGTTAGCAAACTCTTGAATTACACCCATGTGATCCTGTACGCATTTTCCATTCCCATCGGCTGAGCATATGAATTCCACCACGACATTGCCCCGTCCAGTAGTGTACTCGTAGCAAACTTAACCTTGCTATCCTCCGGGCAATTACATAACAGAAACACGGATTCCATTTTCTCGAACCATCTAACCATGGCAGTTGCCCCTTCAGTACCCTTGAACTTAGTGGGATCCCCACTTTTGAAATCCTTATAAGAACAGCTTCTAACCCCGGACCCTCCTGCATTACCTGCAGCAGCAGCAAGTCTAGCGGCCTCGGCAGTTGCCGCAGCCTCAGCAGCAGCTGCCACCGATGCTCTCTCGGTCCTTAGTGCATCAGCTATGCTATCATTCACATATTTCTGCATAGCAGCTTGAGTCAACTCAGGTGTGGCTTTCTTTGGCACCATAATTCTTCAAAATCATAAGATGAAACAATTATGAGAACTCGTAAGTAGAAACAAACATTATACATATATATATCCACAACCACAACATGTATAATATAAATGAAATCACAACGGAACAACCACGAAATATCATAAATAAAATCACAACACACGTGGATAATATACATGAAAATTTCGGCCTTCGTGGACCGATGTCATAGATAGTAAAAAAAAACATTCCTACATAGTTGAGTCAATACTTGATATTTTGTTTGTACAACAACCAAAAGACAACAAGTTCTTTAAACTATGTCACACACCTTGTGACTAGGATAACAGTAAATAAAAACTATACATGATAAAGGTCTACACTATGCACCTCCTGGTGCTCCGCCAGCTCGATCCTGAAGATCACGGACCTGTGCAGTCAAACTCGCAACCAAATCCCTCAACTCGCTAATCTGAGTCTGTGCGGTAACCATGCTCTCACGAGCTAGTGCCAACTCCTGTGCATGACGATGAAGCTCGTCCTGGGCCATCTCGGCTCTGTCATATAACTCAGGCATCTCCTACCTCAACTCAACAATATGACCCCTGTTCTCTAACTGTCTTGATTCTAAACCCTGGTGTGCCAAATCAATCGAAACTCTACCTATCACGAGGCCTTCAACCTCCTCCTCAATGTTCTCCACTCGATCTAATGACAGTTCCTCCAACTGTCCTAACATCCTATCAATCTGAACCTGTTGGCTATCTATACGTGCCACTAATGTCTCAGTGGAAGGCTGACTAGCAGCAGCAGCCTTTGAGCTCTCACCTATCTCGAACCTAGCTGGTGGTTCGGGCTCTGTAGAGGATGATGCAGGGATGTCAAAACGTGGTCGCTTTTTGAGCGGCAAGTCCAATGTAGGTATAGGCTCCCTAAGATAGTATGATGAAGATGATGATGATAATAGTGGTGATGGTGGATGAATCGGGCCATGTGTAGGGCTAACAGGTGGTGTAGGTGCGACTTCGCCCTCCTCAAAGGGTTCGGTCTCAGTGTCAGTCACAATAAGTGGAAATTCTGAAGTAGAGCCAATAGAAGATACAACTACAGTGTGTGATAAGGCATCGTTCATGTTGGTGTCGGATGAGACATCCTCCATGTTCGTGTAAGATGATATAGGGATAGGGTCGGAATCTGAAGACATCTCTGTGACAACCGTGTGAAATAAAAGTAAATAACTCGAATAAAATGTATATGAATCCGCATATAAAGTGAATATGCACTCATGATGAAATGATGAGATGCTATGATAATGTAGTTATAGTCTAGGGTCAATGATGCAACCTAGTTCTCTATAACTGAAGCTCTGATTACCAATCTGTCACACCCCCAAATTATCTGTTTTGCAGCGGAATGGAATTCCTGGGGATTGACTGTCATAGCATCACAATCACAGTTATATTGAACGACCTAAAGTGTCGTTTAAAAACACATCGTTTGACATTTATTCAAAACATCCAGAGTTACAAGATAGGTCCCAAAAGTTGATAAAGTTTGCGGAAAATATAAGTTTATTACAAGTCCAAACGATGTTTTGAAAGAAAACCATAATATACAATGAGACAAGTCGACGCCGCGACTCTATGAGGGTTCCTTATTCGTGCCATGATGCGAATGTCTTAGTTACCTGAAAATACATTGCTAAAACGGTCAACAATAATGTTGGTGAGAAATCATAGGTTTGTGAAAATGATTTATACGACTACACAAGTATAGATAATGTATGACAATGTCGCCACAAAATGGTACAATTGCTATAAGTCCATGACACCGAAACTAGACTGATCATGATGTTCGCCCCAACAGAGTGTTTGCCAAACAACTCAAATAATGTTATTAAATGAAATGCATCCGTTTACCCAGTTGGAATCCACCAACCTGGATGGAGGAGTCACCCTCGATAGATCTATCCACTCACCCTCGCTTCTTTCGGAATTAACGGTTCATGTTATCTAATGGGGACATTCAATTGGCATGAGGTAACTTAAGCAATGTAATGAATTTGATATACTTGGTATCGTAATAAAAATGATGTGCAATGTATTCTCCCCCGTAAGTTTGAAAATAAGTATTAAATGTATACAACGGGGCTATGAAAACTCACTTGATGAATTGATGTGATGACAAAAGTGAGTACACCGAAATGTAGCGTGATCTCGAAACTGACCTATTATGAATGATATGATATGTAATAAGTCATGATGTAATGTTATGCATGCAATTCGGATGATATTTATACCACTTATGAATTTTTGAAAACAATACTTCTCGTCGAAAATATAATCTTTTAACGTCTTGACCATTTTTAAATTACTTTACATGTATTTACGTTGAAATGATATCCGACGATAATCATTTAGTGATTTATTGTGAAATTATAACTTTTCGTCGAAAAATAATGTTATTGAAATATCCATGAAAGTGACAAAAACGGCCTCTAAAAGCTAGTCGTAAAATGGTGCATGTCGAGCGTTAGGAAACAAACTCAACGGTTTTGGGAAGCTCGTATCATAATCTCAAAGTTTTAGTACATGAGTTTCCATCCTAGAGGTCTCGAACATAAAGAAAATTAGAGGTTAAGTATGGTACTTTTAGTCCAAAGTATAGTTTAAGGATGGTTTTTCGGCAAAGTTTAAGCGACCGTAATTAATTCATTACAACTACGCTAATCAAACGGTCAGACATTTTGGAAAATATACTTGGCGATCTCACTTTTACTAGAAGACAACATTTTTATAAGAAAATGTACTCCATTTTAGTTCTCCAAATTTTGTTCTCCAAACTTTTTGTTCTCCAAATATTTGTTCTCCAACCTTTTTGTTCTCCAAATGTTGGTTCTCCAAACTTTGTTCTCCAAAACTTTAGTTCTCCAAGGATTTTGTTTCAAAGTAACTTATATATTTTTGAGAAGTCGAAATAATTTATAACGCCTAAGCTTCATTTTTGACTCGTACAAATTTGACGTAACTTGCTGAAATTCCAGAAAATTATATTTTTCGTCGCCAAATTGAAAAATTCATAACTTCTTCGTTATAACTCCGTTTTAATCCGTTCAAGCGGCCACGGTTTCGTTTTAAAGTATATTTTCTAAATATCTAGGCCAAAAATTTTTATCCACTGTCGGATTTTCCAGATTTTGAAAATAAGGACAGACCCTTTTCCAAACTTGTCGAAATGAGTTTTTCTCGCGCCAAACCTATTCTAACCCATTCAAAACAACTCCGAAGCTATTCTAATCCTACCATACACCTTCTTAGGGTGTCATGGGTTCCTAGACATCACCAAAAATAATATATAACAAGGAGTAATTATAGGATGGATTATATATATATAACACTTTAAAAACCTTAAAAAGTGGTATAAACATCACATAACTTGCATGTTTCTCAAATAAAATGATATGACCATAACAATGAATATGAAATAAAAACATGAATATGAATGCTTACAAGAAATATGATGAGGTTTAAGGACAATGGTTTTTCCTAATCACTTGAGGTTTTTATTGCAAAACCTAAACAACAAGTGATACTAGAGTTTAAATAAACTTGTCTTGAAAATTATATGATGATTCCTCCTTGGTCCTTGTGGCTGCCGAATTTTGGAGAGGAAGAGAGAAAAGAAAGAAATATTTTGATCTAGTATTTGTGAATGAAGTGAAATGAAATGAGTTTAGTATAATATACATTATACTTAGAGATATTTGCAATGTCCTTGTGACTCATCCCTCCCTTGTCGACAAGGGAGGATAGTCATTCATTTGATTGTATTTTTTTTATTATTATGTATTAGTGTAAGTTTTGTGAAGTTAAATAAGGTTAAATGACAAGTTGTAGTTACTTTTGAATATTTAGGGTAGCGTTGGATAAAAATAAATTTTCACGGGTCAAGATAAAATATATTTAGGTCATAAAAATTATAAAAATACATTTCTTGCAAAATTTGAGTGAAATAATAATAATCGTGTCGTATTTAAGAAAAACGTCGTAATTATATAAATACAACAATTTAGTTACAAAATAAATTTAAAACACTTGGTAAACTCATAATATTATTTTATAAACTTAATATGAGTATAAAAATATATCGGGATAATTTTTGGAAGTAATGGATCAATTGTTCAAAATAATTAATTACGTGATAACGTTTATTTCATAAAAGTTATACGTTTAATGAAAAATGCAAAACCATGCATGAACTAATATGATGACAATGATGTTAATGAAATGTAGACTAAACTTAGTCTATATGAAATGACCTCGATGATATGATCATGAATTCACAGCTAAACCATTACGGTTACGTGAATTTGATGCTCGTAAACCTAGTTCAGGATAAATGATAAATAATGAAACATGAGTAATGTTTTGAGAATGACCTGAAAATACGAATTGTCACACGGATCATATCAAGTTTTTAAAGTACAACATACTCTAAGAAACTTGGTAACGAAGCTCTGATGCCAATTGTGGAAAACTAGAAGGGGGGGGGGGGTTGAATAGTTTTACCAATTTAAAACTTCCTTTTAAATATTTAGATCGACTTATGTCAATCATTTTGGTTGTTTATGTTGGACGTTGATAGATAGATATTTAAACGTGTAATGAATGATAAAGAGTAAGAAGCACATCACCACGACACAAGTATTTATAGTGGTTCGGCTACAAAGACACCTTCCTTGCCCTACTCCACTCCCCGAGTCACCTACTCGAGAGTTCGTAAACACTACACCAATATCCTTATGGCGGAGAAACCTTCACAACGTCGCTTAACCTTTTTCTGGTACAAAGCTAAATACCGAGTTCTTTCACACCAAGGCGAACCACACCTAGCACAACGTCGCCTACCTTTTATATGGTGATAGGCTAACCACCGAGTTCTTTCACTCCAAGGAGAACTAATCCTATCACAACGTCGCCTACCCTTTATTAGGTACTAGGCTAAGCACCTAGTTACATTACTATGGAGGAACTACTACCCATCACAACACAACACCTAATCTTAAGGAGATCCACTCCTTATTACAACACCATCAAGGATATCACCATCCTTGGATCTAAAAAAAATACTATATGTATAACGATGCACCTCATCGTTTATACAACCTAGGCATTCTTCCCTCATGCCACTTGATTTGATTCTTAGGCATCCTTCACTAATGCCTTTGACACAACGCTTGGCACCTTTTACTAATGCCTTCGTCTTGACACCTTTGGCATTCTTCAGTAATGCTTTTGACACGAACTTTAAGCATCTTTCACTAATGCTTTCGTCTTGACTCTTTCGGCATCCTTCACTAATGCCTTCGACACAACATCTCTATGGAGGAAGAAAGAACAATCAACAAGAGAACCTCAGTTGTCTTGATGATGACGAAGCATGGCAACTCATGGACTTGAGCTTGCTCGACTTCAAGAAGTGGTGATCTCGCCTTTAGGAGGAACCTAGAGAATCACACAAAAACAAAAGACAAACTACATAGAAAGATCACTAAGGATCAGTGGTTAGAGAGGTACAATACTTGGAGAAAGTATGTGTGAAAGTGGTGAGCAAAAAGGAAGAAATGGCTCACTATTTATAGAGGAGAAAGTTCACTGTTCCCCGGATCCCGCGGATCCCTTCCACAAGGGATCCGGCTAGCGTAAAGCTAGGGATCCGTGGGACGCTCCTCTTTACCCATGGGAATTTTTGGTTATGGGTCCTGGGTCATGGGTTATGGGTTGATCCATGGATTTCTTTCTAGATATAATGAACCTAGTTAAGTGGTTTGGACAAAACCATGGGTTATGGGTCAATACCATTTGTTAGTTTTTACCCATCTTAGTATATACTTGTTTTTACCTATTTTGGTATATACTTGTTTTTACCCATTTTAGTATATACTTAGTTAAGTATATGTTAGCCTAATATGTAAACACTAGTTGTTGTACATATGTATCTCTAAGTCATAAAATCACTTATTCTTGTTTTAGTTTTTTATTCAAAAACGTAAGTGTGGTAGAAAACTATTGAATCAAACTATTTATGTATTTTATTTGTTTCGTTAAAATGATTTTACGTTTGTTATCGACAAAACATTAGAAGATCTTAAAATATAAATAAACGTTTTTACGGCTTATTTGTATTAACAAAATTTTATGAAGCATTTTATTAACAAATCTAGAGATGAGAAATTAAAATGTATTTTGTGGTTCCCAAAAGTAAGTGGGAGCATATACAAATCTCAAAGTTTTTGAGAACAAAATACTTAACCTTCTAAATCCACTTATTAATGTCATACTAAGGTTAAACATGAAAATGTCGACCGAAGTATAATGATTACTCTCATTCATAAATCCGCAAGGATGCCTCATCACTTGAGTGATATTTTATATCAATGCTGAGGGATATAAGTTAGAAGATTGTTGTAAATTAACTAACTACTAAAATACATTATTACATCTTGAATCTGATAAATATCTTAGAACTATGAATGATAAGATGCAGTCCTTAAAAGGCAAATCAAGTTTTGTGATTGATTGTTATTTCGCCTAACAGTTAACCTATAAGGTTGGAATGAGTTTCTTTTGAAGAAAGCTCACAAGGACAAAATTGTGTACAGATTAATGAATGGTATTTAATAAGAATTTTTTAATCATACTTAAGCAATTAATTGTGATTAGATTTTCATATATATACACGCATTAATTATATAAAGATAACTAATTGTCATACATGAATTCATGTATGAGGAATATGGCAATTAGATTTTATAACTCGTTCTTTATAATTACCTTTTGCGAGGACGGTGTGTAATCAAAAGGGTCATGAATCTATATTATTTTTATGTAGTATACAAAATTTATGCAATCCAAGTTTGAACAGTATGAGACTGCTAAGGATTTAATGGATGCCATTGAAACAAGATTTGCTGGTAATGAAGCTACCAGAAAATCCAGGAAAAACATGCTTAAGCTTCAGCTTGAAAAATTCATTGCACTCAGTGGAGAAAGTCTTGATGGCACATATAATAGATTGTAGAAGCTAATTAGTCAACTAAAATCAGTGGACTACAAAGTTGCTCAAGAAGATATAAATCTCAAGTTCATCAGAAGTTTGTCACCTGAATGGGCTATGCATACTATTGTGTGGAGGAACAAAGATGACTTTGAAAAGATGACTCTGGACAATCTCTACAACAACTTGAAGGTTTATGAATCTGAAAAGAACATTGCTGGCTCATCCTCATCTACACCGAACCTTGCTTTTGTGTCTACAGGGCATAGAAATTCTCAGGAAGCTTCCACTGCTGCTTATGGAGTTTGCACTGCTATTGCTAATAATACCACTGTTAGTGATAATATTAGTGATGGTGCTATCTGTGCATTTTTGGCTGATCTCACATCCAGTGTTATAGTGCTAAATCAGGATTTGGATCAAATTGATCCTGATGATCTTGAAGAAATCAATCTTCAATGGCAAATGGCAATGTTAACACTGCAAGCTAGGAAGTTCTTGTGGAGGACAGGTATACAAGTTAAGTATGATGGTCAAAGAACAGCTGGATTTGACAAAAGTAATATGGAGTGCTTCAATTACGAGAAGAAGGGTCATTTTGCTAGGGAATGTAGAGCTCCTAAGAGGATTGGTGATAACAACAAGAAGGATACTGAAGAGCCAAAGCCTTCTTCAGCATTGGTTGCACATGATAGATGATTGATGCAAAACCGTCAAGTTTTCTCACGCAAGCTGACCACTTGTGAATGGCCAACTGTAAGAAACTTAAAACAGCTCAGACACCAATGCAATGAAGATCAGGAGAGAATAAGGTTTCCCCGGGTCGTTATGTCCCAGCGAGCTATGCGAAGAATCACCAAACGTATAGTGATCAAGAGATTTGAACGGAAAAAGGGATTTTGAATTATTTATAACTACAGAAAAAGCCTACAAATTACAACGGCTTAAATGCAAATTAAAGAAAATTAAAAAGATAAAAAATATTAAATAAACGCTATCACTATTTGCAAAATGATGTTTTTGATTTTATGTTTTATAAAACTAAATTAAAAACTACGTTACGTACAACAGAAAATGTGAAACTGAAGCAGTATTAGTCCTAAAAATATGAAAATGATATTTTTACAAACCTAATGATAAAATAAAATTTATAGAAAAAGAAAATTATTTTTTTAAACTATTTAATTAATTATTATTACTTAAAAACTATTTTTAACTATTTAATATTAGCCTAAAATAAAAGAAAATAGGAAATAAAGCTAGAAAAATAAAATTATGACTTGGAAAAATCTAAAATAACAAAAGAGAATTTTCAAAACTATTTTTGTATTTTTCTGATTATTTTTGTATTTTCTATGAATTAAAAACTATTAAAAACTACTTAAATTCCTTAAAAATACAAATTTAACTAAGAAAAATTTGGAAAAATATTTTTTTTACTTTTTATATTTATCTTAACCTAAGAAAAATGAAAAATTATTTTTTTGAAACTTTTCTTAATTATTTGTATTAAATGCTAATTAAAAAGTGCTAAAAATTGATTTAAATCAATAAAAATACCAAACAGTAATAGAAAAATATGAAAAATTCAGGATAAGTCTAAAATAATATAGAGAATCTAGGAAAAATAGAAAAACAAGTGGTTGTTTGTAAGAAAATGCAACTGCAATGTAAAGTGCTTAAAAATAAGCACTTAGAATAAGCAATAAGCTACCAACAAACACCAAACTGATACAGAAGCTATATTATGCTAAAATTACCCAAATGCAACTTAAAACAACAACCATAAACCTCTGGATTCCAAGTTACAAAGATTTGGCTTATTTGAGTATGAGTGCAAAAACAGTTTGAGTGGGCTACTTTGAGCTTAAACCCAAGCTACCAAACTAGCTTAAAATGGAAAACAGAAGTGGGAACTTGAGAAAGACCTGGCCAAGAACTTATGAACCAAATATGAGCTTTGGACAAGCTCAAATGAGCTTGTTACAAGGGCTGCAAGAATCCTGTGCACACTCAGTTAATACTGAGTGTGTACAGGGGATTCACAACCATTTTGACAAGCAGTTTTGGGCCTTGTAAAAAATTCACAAAATTCTATAAAAATGATGACAAGAAAGTAGACCAAGTGAAGTTTTTAAAACAACAAGTTTCACTAAATTTGGCTCAGCAATGAATCCAAGAAAAATCACTCCATTTGGTTGAAAAACTGGAATTTGCAAATTTGACTTTTGAGCAGTTTTTGAAAAGTTGACTTTTATGAATTTTGATCTTAATTTCTCAACTGAAAATGATGTTATATGATTAAATGAAGCTACTGCAAGCTTTGTCTAAGAATTCTAAACACAAAACAAGTCTATGCTTTTTCAAAATCACAACAGATTAAGTACTTAAGACAGGTTTGAGTATGATTTTGACTTTGAGAGTTGGCAGGTACAAAATAAAGACAGATATGAGTACAATAAAGCTTAATAAGGATAGAACAACAAACCCTAACTACTGAATAACCATCCAATACAGTTAAAGTAGCAAATCCAAACACCCTTGTATCTACTGATTTGCAAACAAAATTAACCCAACTGCTAAACTAGCTAATGCATACAATCAAACTGAGCTTAATTAACCTAATAACAACTAATCCAACAGGTTAGAACTAGTTATAACTACAAAAACAGATTTTGCAATGAAACTTGAAATTCACTTACAACAAGTCCTTAGCCACAATGGCTTGAAACCTGTGAAACCAGAACCCCTAGCCTACTTGAATCAACCCAATAGATTCTAAACCAACCCAAATCCAGCACTGCTTCACCTATTATCCATCTCCTTTTCAATTTTGGCTCCAGTTTGACTTTCTTTGACCAATTTCCAAACTTGCTAGAAACTTGAATTTAAGCTTATAAAAAGCTATAATCAGCTTATATAAGCTTGTATGAATGTGGAAAGAAGCTATTTGAAGCTTGATTGTCAGAGTTTAAAATGGAAAATTGCAACAGTGGACACAAAAATATAAATTGATAATGCAACTTAAATTAGTACTTGAAAATGGTTTATATTGATCAAATAACTTAAAATGAGTACATTACAACAAAAGATTACAGATTTTTAACTTAGCTAAAACTTTATATTAAAAACGACATTCATGAAAATTTTAAAAAACTACAAGACTCCCTTCTACTCTTCCTCTTGCTTCCTTTTATACTCCATGTGTCTTCTCTCTCTCTTCTGAACATATCCCATCAAAAATATGGGCCTTTGGATTAGCAGAGCCATTTTTGGCCGTTTGATTGGTTTTGGCGCCAAATCTTGTTTATCCACTGGGAGGGTTGAGTGAGGGGATTGAAGGGGCATTAAATGCTTCTTGGAGGTTAGTTGAGGTGGGGGGAACAAGAAAATGTGAGGGTGAGCTGGGGGGATGGGTGGAAGAGTGTTTGCAGAGAAGCCATTGAAGGGGAAGAAGACTTTGGCGCCAAGGCCTTGGTTGACCAGATTTGACCAGGGATTAATAATGCAAGGGGGGTCAAAAGGGTTAATGACAGGGGGTCCAAATTGGTATGGCAGGGGGTCCAAATTGGTTTATGACAAGGCCAAGGGTATTAAAGGGTTTAAATGACAAGGACTTGTTGTGTAAATTCTGAAATTTCAAGGACCAAGGCTGCCAATTCATCAAAGATGTTTCAAGGGACCAAAAGTAACAAGCTTCAATAGTACAAGGACCAAACTTGACTTTTTCAAAATTCCAAGGACTATTTTTGCCAAATTTGAAACTTGGAGGACCAAACTTGTAATTTCTCAAAACTTTTGACATTTTTCACCAAAGGACTAATTTTGACAACTTATGATATTAAAAGGACCTTTGGTGATTTTTTTTTGAAATTATGTGCTCAGGGACTATTTCTGACAATTTTTGAAACTCGGGGGACTGAAACTGCCAATTATGCAAACTTAGCTCATTTTTCATCTGATTTTGAACATTTTGCATCTGAAACATATAAAATACAATTTTGAGATATTTTCGGTATTTTGATGCATTTCTGAGCATTTTTAAACATTTTGCAGGTCAGATAGACCCAAAAATGATGAGTATTTACACACTCATCAATCCCCCACACTAAACTATTGCTAGTCCCTAGCAATCTTTTGAGAAAACTTAATGGATTTGAATCTCTTTACCAAAAGCCATTACTTCTGGAGTAGCCAAATGTTTTAGTTCAAGTAAGAACCATGGTACACCGATAACCATGTGATTTTGAGCAAACCACCAGCTTCCAACGGATTTGATTTGTCTTTACCAGAAGCCGTTTGCTCTGGACTAGCCAACTCTTAGATAAATTATCAATATTATCTTTGGTGAGTCGATTACCAATTATGGTTTTTCCACTGCCTTTACCACAAGCCATAAACTTGCGGGCTAGCCAACTCTTCACTTTTTAGGATATGGTGAGCTGAATACCATACAATTTTGGGCAAATTGCAAGCCGTCAACGGATTTGAGATATCTTTACCAAGAGCCGTTTGCTCCTGGATTAGCCAATCCTTTTGTTTTTTAGACAAGGCGGACTGATAACCAAATGAGTAAGTGTAAAACACTTACTCCAAAAAAAAAATTTGACCAAAAACGGGGTAATTAGGCGGTATAATTATATGATAAAATTCGTGAGAATTCCCCCCCACACTTTGAAATGAATATTGCCCTCAATATTCAAAGTACCGGCGGTTATGCCGAAACAAAGAACGTAAAAGGGAAATACTACGGCCATTATTTTGAAAGATTTTTATATTTATTTATTTATTTTTTTTTTGAAAAGCTTATATACACAACATGTGGGGCAACCCCCCCCCCCCCCACACTAGGGTGGTAGAAAGATAGAAAGAAATCAGAAATATGGGTGAAAACCCATATGACATGCTACTGTTTTTGATTACCGAGTCGCTAGCTTGACTCGATCCCCGCATTCATTGGTTCATGGGGAAAGTTTGTAAATCCGGGACAACCACAGGGGGAATGTCCTCTCCAAAATAATGCTTCAACCGATGACCATTCACTTTAAAGTTTGGACCATCGGTTTGAGATAACTCAATGGTACCATATGAAAAGACTTTAGCAATGGTAAATGGTCCAGACCAGCGGGATTTTAATTTTCCCGAGAAAATCTTCAATCTTGAGTTGAAAAGAAGGACTCGATCACCGACGTTGAAAACGCGGTTTTTGATTTTTGAGTCATGAATCTTCTTTTTCTTTTGTTTATAGATCAAAGAGTTCTCGTATGCTTGATCACGGAGTTCATTTAATTCATTCATTTGAACTTTCCGGTGATCACCAGCTGTCTGAATATCAACGTTGGCATGCTTCAAGGCCCAGTATGCCTTGTGCTCGAGCTCAACCGGCAGATGACATGCCTTCCCGTACACTAGCTTGTATGGAGTGCACCCGATGGGTGTTTTATAAGCTGTACGGAAGGCCCAGAGTGCGTCATCTAGCTTATCCAACCAAGAGGCACGGTTTTCACCAACCGTCCTCTCCAAGATTCTTTTAATCCCTCGGTTTGAAACTTCCACTTGCCCACTTGTTTGGGGGTGGTACGCAGTAGAGAGACGGTGAGTTACACCATACTTTTGCATGACCCTATCAAACTGGTCATTGCAGAAATGCGTACCACGATCACTGATTATGGCTCGTGGAGTTCCAAACCTAGCAAATAGAGATTTTAAGAATTTCACCACAACTCGGGCATCGTTGGTGGGCAAAGCCTTGGCTTCAACCCATTTTGACAAGTAGTCAACGGCCACAAGTATGTATTTGTTACCACGGGAAGAAGGAAATGGCCCCATAAAGTCAATGCCCTAGATGTCAAAAATCTCACACACTTGAATGGCGTTTTGTGGCATTTCATTTCTTTGTGAGATATTCCCGTGACGTTGACAAGCGTCACAGGTTTTGACAAATTCATGGGCATCCTTGTAAATTGTGGGCCAATAGAATCCGGAATCAAACACCTTCTTGGCGGTGTAGTTGGGGCTATGATGTCCCCCAGTAGGTCCAGAATGGCAAGCCTTGAGAATGTCAATAGCTTCCTGACCATATACACATCGCCGGATGACTTGATCCGCACAAATTTTAAACAAGTAGGGGTCGTCCCAGAAATAATGTTTCACATCTTTAAAGAATTTATTTTTCTGTTGGGACGACATCCCTTTCACCACAAAGTTACCCGCATGGTAATTTGCAAAGTCAGCAAACCATGGGGTAGAAGAGTCTCCACGAAAAGAAACCACATTGATTGTTTCGAGAGGAAATGTCTCGTTTATTTCCTTTTTCTCGAACACATCTTGGTGAGGGTTTTCTAGACGGGAAAGATGATCAGCAGCCAGGTTCTCAGCTCCTTTTTTATCACGAATAATGATATCAAATTCTTGTAGGAGGAGAA
The DNA here is from genome assembly GCA_019973895.1 of Chrysanthemum seticuspe. Lineage (NCBI taxonomy): Eukaryota > Viridiplantae > Streptophyta > Magnoliopsida > Asterales > Asteraceae > Chrysanthemum > Chrysanthemum seticuspe. The sequence goes on along the minus strand of BPTQ01000006.1, from coordinate 9,401,829 downwards.
CCCAACGGAGCAATCTCAGCTTTGCATCTTGTTTTGCAAAGAGATATTTGAGAGCCGAGTGATCCGTATACACCACACATTTGGTCAAGATAAGGTATGGCCGAAACTTCTCAAACGCATACACCACAGCTAATAATTCTTTTTCTGTAGTGGTGTAATGGGTTTGAGCTTCAGTCATAGTTTTACTTGCGTAGTGGATCGGCTGAAAGTGCTTGGTTTTTCGTTGCCCCAAGACTGCACCGATAGCAAAGTCACCTGCATCGCACATGAGCTCAAAGGGTAAATCGCAGTCGGGGGCAACTAGAATGGGTGCTTCCGTAAGCTTTTTCTTTAGTGTTTCAAAAGCTTCGATGCACTCAGGAGAAAAGATAAAAGGAGCATCTTTTTCGAGAAGATGGGTCATAGGCCGAGCGATTTTAGAGAAATCTTGAATGAATCTACGATAAAACCCGGCATGACCTAGGAAACTCCTAATACCTTTGACGGTGGTAGGATGAGGCAGTTTAGCAATAACATCAACTTTTGCTCTATCTACCTCAATCCCGTTTTTGGAAATCTTATGGCCAAGGACTATGCCTTCTTTGACCATAAAGTGGCTTTTCTCCCAATTTAGGCATAGATTGGTGTCTTCACACCTTTGAAGCATTCTTTCTAAATGGGAGAGACATGTATGAAACGAGTCCCCAATGACCGAGAAGTCATCCATAAACACCTCCATTGTCTCCCCGATCATGTCGTGGAAAATTGCCATCATACATCGTTGGAACGTGCCAGGAGCATTACATAAGCCAAAAGGCATACGTCTATAGGCAAAAGTTCCGTATGGGCAGGTGAATGTGGTCTTTTCTTGATCCAGCGGATCAATGGGGATCTGAAAGTAACCCGAGAAACCATCAAGGAAACAATAGTACTTGTTTCCTGCTAATCTCTCAAGCATCTGGTCCATGAAGGGTAGAGGAAAATGGTCTTTACGGGTGGCTTCATTTAACTTGCGATAGTCAATACACACACGCCATCCTGTAACCAATCGAGTTGGAATTAACTCGTTTTCTTCATTCGTGACAACAGTAATGCCACCCTTTTTTGGAACGCAATGAATTGGGCTAACCCAAGGACTATCAGAGATCGGGTAAATTAAACCGGCATCAAGAAGTTTGAGAACCTCTTGTTTGATAACCTCATGAATCTTAGGATTCACCCTCCTCTGATGTTGGACTGCTGGTTTGAAGTCATCCTCCATTAAGATTTTGTGCGTACAAAACTCAGGGTTGATACCCTTAATGTCTGAGAGTTTCCAAGCAATTGCTTGCTTGTGTGACTTCAAGACCTTTATGAGAGCAATTTTCTCCTCCTCAGTTAAGTCTTTAGCAATTATGACGGGTAATTTATCATCACCCTCCAAGAATGCATACTCGAGATGAGGAGGTAGGTCCTTAAGTTCAACCTCAGGAAATTCCTCAGTAGACGTTTGTACTGATTTGATTTCCTCAATCGTGATCTCTTTCGGAGGGAGTGAAGGTAATGGATCTTCATTTAGCAATTGCTCAAGATAAAGAATATCCCCCTCCGAATCATAAACACCATCAATTCCAGGCGGAATTGATTCATCAGTAGCAAGAAATTCATCGATCTCTTCCAGAAGGAAGTCACCTCCCTCAAACGGAGTGAGAGAGGGGGAAGAGTCGGCAATGATAGGTTCAGAAGATGTGGTGGAATCCCCACTCACAGAATTATGAAGATAACCAAGAAACTCTTGAGAGTACTCCTCTGAAGCAATATCAATTAAATCGACTCGATTAATTGATTCAGTATCATAATTTGAGGAGTACCTCGAGGTCTGATCGAGGTTAAAGGTAACAGCTTCATTACCCACACGTAAAGTGATTTCTTGCTCAAATACATCAATAAGAGCACGGACCGTTCTCAGGAATCCTCGTCCAACAATGAGAGGAACCCGATGATCGGCATCGAAATCAACAACCACGAAGTCAGCTGGAAAATGGAACTTTCCTACTTTCACGAATACATCCTCGGCAATGCCAAGAGGACGCGATATAGAAAGATCTGCAAGCTCAAGAGTCATGCAGGTAGGAATGAGTTCTGGAAGAGAAAGTTTCTTCCACAGTGAATAAGGCATCAGATTGATGCTTGCACCAAGATCGGCAAGGGCAAAGCATTCAATCATCCCAGAAAAAACACAAGGAAGAAGAAATTTTCCGGGATCTCCTAGCTTCTCGGGAAGCTTCTTTAACAGAACAGCTGAGCAGTTCTCGTTCAAAGGAGTCTTAGCCATTTCAAACAGCTTTTCCTTGTTGCTCAACATGTGTTTGAGAGTTGATGCAAACTTGGGCATCAACATGATAGCATCCGCAAAGCTTATGTCAAAATGAAGTTCTTGGAAAATTTGAAAGAATTTTTCCATCTGATGACTGGCTTTCTCGCGGAGCTTTTGCTCATGTAAACGTGAGGGGTACGGAATAGAAGTCTTGGATTTAGGGTTACCAACTGGAGGTTCAAAAACAACTCCAGGTTTGGTTTTCGGGACAACCTGAGGATGGACATTACTGGTACTTCCGTTATTAGTAGGAAGTTCCTTGTCCTTTGTCGCCTTAGGTTCGCTTTCCACTACCTTCGGGAGAGAGGAAGAAGAGGTAGTAGGAATAGCGGGTCCATCATAAGAAGCACCACTTCTGGTTGTGATCGCCTTTGCATCGCCCCTCGGATTAGCGATCGTGTTGCTAGGTAAAGTACCTGAGCCCGAGGGTCGATCATTTAAAGACTTCTTAATGTCAGAAATCTGGCTAACCAACAACCGATTCATTTCCTCTTGGGATTTCATGAATTGTTTCAACAACTCATCAGATGATGGTCCAGTTGGAACAATGGCTTGAGTTTGCACAGGAAAATTCTGGCCTCTATTGTTTGGATTAGGGCCTTGATTTTGAAAATTCCCTTGATTATTGCCATGAAAATACCCTTGGTTGAAATTTCCCTGACCTGGGTTTCTATTGAAATTTCCTTGCTGTTGGAAATTTTGATTTTGATTTTGAAAACCGTTGTTTGGACTAAAATTACCTTGATTTTGAAAACCTTGGTTTTGTCTATTCTGATTTTGATTACGGTTTTGATTGAAACCGGGAGGTCCAGGGTAGTGGTTAGGACGGTGGTTCGGGTCTACAGGAGCACGATATTGATTGCCTCCCTAATTAGAAATCCCGCCCACAGCATTAGCTTCAAAAGGGTTACCATCGGTGGCCATACAGTTGTAATAAGCATGGGGGCCACCACAAGTAACACAGACTTCCACTTTCTTAACTTCAGCAGGAGGTGAAGTTTGTGGAAAAGAGACTTTCTTTTGGTTGGAGAGAACCAAAGCTTGAATGGCTTCCGTGAGTTTGTCAATCTTAGCATCGGTGCTAGATTGACTCACGGGCGATGAAGAAGAAGGACCAACACTGACTTGGGAAACAACAGGCTTGCTTCGTGCAGTGCGGACTTTAGACTTGTTTTCAATGATCGCTAAAGCTTCTTTGACAGTTTTGCTCAAGAAATTTCCTCCCGCGGAGGAATTGAGAGAATCTTGATCAGATTGACTCACTCCATTGTAGAAAGTATCGAGTTGCATTAACTCGGAGAAACCGTGGTGAGGACATTTGCTAAGCAATTCCTTGAAACGATCCCACGATTCACTGAAGGGTTCATCAAACTTTTGAGTGAACTTGATGATTTCATTTTTAAGACTCGTGGTTTTGGAAGGTGGATAGAATTCATTCACAAATTTCTTCACCAGGTCTTCCCATGTCTCAATTGACTGAGGGGGTTGTTTTTCAAGCCAAATCCGGGCTTGTCCCTCAAGAGAAAATGGGAGCAGAAGAAGCTTAACAGCATCAGTAGGGACATTCTTGTATTTGATGGTAGATGCAATCTTGTTAAACCTTCGAATATGAGCATGAGGATCATCCCGCTCAAAACCGTAGAATTGATTTGAGGTTACAAGATTCAGTAACCCAGTTTTGAGTTCAAAATTTTCAGCCACAATGGCTGGTACAACAATAGCATCTCCATACCCGTCGATGGGTGCCTGGAGAAGCTCACACATAGGGCGTTCTTCCGCCATGATAACGGAAGTAGTGTGAGCAGTCCGGATCTCAGATCCGACTGATGGAGCAGAAAGTCTACGGACACGCCTTCTTGGAATCTTGACAAGCTCACGAAATGGGCTCACAGATCTAGAAGAGCGAGTGCGCATACACTAGAGTTAACTCTAAGAGAACTCAGAGTTAAGGAGAGGAATGGGAATTATGAAGATATTTTATAAAAATAGGGTGAGAAGAATCTTTATGGGTTTTCTGGTTCTGACAAGTATATATAACAACAAAATCAATTAAAACAAGATCGAGGCAAAACAATAGTGAACTTAACCAATAATCACAAGATGAATGGTTTCTTTGAAAAAGGTACACCAATCACAAGGACACAAAGGCAAGTTTTAAATCTTTGGTTCGGGAACTTATTATGGTCGTACCCCCAGTTAGGTAGTACACTGCCTTGGTTTGCGGTGGTAATCTTTTATGTTGTTATTTATTAAAGAAAACGACAAATCTTTTTGTATTTTTTATTTTTGATATATATATAGAAACAAAAGGAAAATATTTTTGTGTTTTATACGTTTTTGGATGTTTTTGGGTTTTTGGATTTTTATAAGAAAATATATATATAGATAGAGATGGATGATATGAACAAAGAGTGAGTATTCAAACTACTAATATGCTAAATGGAAGATAATCAGCACAGCTCCCCGGCAGCGGCGCCAAAAATTTGATTGATGCAAAACCGTCAAGTTTTCTCACGCAAGCTGACCACTTGTGAATGGCCAACTGTAAGAAACTTAAAACAGCTCAGACACCAAAGCAACGGAAAAAGGGATTTTGAATTATTTATAACTACAGAAAAAGCCTACAAAATACAACGGCTTAAATGCAAATTAAAGAAAATTAAAAAGATAAAAAATATTAAATAAACGCTATCACTATTTGCAAAATGATGTTTTTGATTTTATGTTTTATAAAACTAAATTAAAAACTACGTTATGTACAACAGAAAATGTGAAACTGAAGCAGTATTAGTCCTAAAAATATGAAAATGATATTTTTACAAACCTAATGATAAAAGAAAATTTATAGAAAAAGAAAATTAATTTTTTTAAACTATTTAATTAATTATTATTACTTATAAACTATTTTTAACTATTTAATATTAGCCTAAAATACAAGAAAATAGGAAATAAAGCTAGAAAAATAAAATTATGACTTGGAAAAATCTAAAATAACAAAAGAGAATTTTCAAAACTATTTTTGTATTTTTCTGATTATTTTTGTATTTTCTATGAATTAAAAACTATTAAAAAACTACTTAAATTCCTTAAAAATACAAATTTAACTAAGAAAAATTTGGAAAAATATTTTTTTTACTTTTTATATTTATCTTAACCTAAGAAAAATGAAAAATTATTTTTTTGAAACTTTTCTTACTTATTTGTATTAAATGCTAATTAAAAAGTGCTAAAAATTGATTTAAATCAAGAAAAATACCAAACAGTAATAGAAAAATATGAAAAATTCAGGATAAGTCTAAAATAATATAGAGAATCTAGGAAAAATAGAAAAACAAGTGGTTGTTTGTAAGAAAATGCAACTGCAATGTAAAGTGCTTAAAAATAAGCACTTAGAATAAGCAATAAGCTACCAACAAACACCAAACTGATACAGAAGCTATATTATGCTAAAATTACCCAAATGCAACTTAAAACAACAAACCTAAACCTCTGGATTCCAAGTTACAAAGATTTGGCTTATTTGAGTATGAGTGCAAAAACAGTTTGAGTGGGCTACTTTGAGCTTAAGCACAAGCTACCAAACTAGCTTCAAATGGAAAACAGAAGTGGGAACTTGAAAAAGACCTGGCCAAGAACTTATGAACCAAATATGAGCTTTGGACAAGCTCAAATGAGCTTGTTGCAAGGGCTGCAAGAATCCTGTGCACACTCAGTTAATACTGAGTGTGTACAGGGGATTCACAACCATTTTGACAAGCAGTTTTGGGCCTTGTAAAAAATTCACAAAATTCTATAAAAATGATGACAAGAAAGTAGACAAAGTGAAGTTTTTAAAACAACAAGTTTCACTAAATTTGGCTCAGCAATGAATCCAAGAAAAATCACTCCATTTGGTTGAAAAACTGGAATATGCAAATTTGACTTTTGAGCAGCTTTTGAAAAGTTGACTTTTCTGAATTTTGATCTTAATTTCTCAACTGAAAATGATGTTATATGATTAAATGAAGCTACTGCAAGCTTTGTCTAAGAATTCTAAACACAAAACAAGTCTATGCTTTTTCAAAATCACAACAGATTAAGTACTTAAGACAGGTTTGAGTATGATTTTGACTTTGAGAGTTAGCAGGTACAAAATAAAGACAGATATGAGTACAATAAAGCTTAATAAGGATAGAACAACAAACCCTAACAACTGAATAACCATCCAATATAGTTAAAGTAGCAAATGCAAACACCCTTGTATCTACTGATTTGCAAACAAAATTAACCCAACTGCTAAACTAGCTAATGCATACAATCAAACTGAGCTTAATTAACCTAATAACAACTAATCCAACAGGTTAGAACTAGTTATAACTACAAAAACAGATTTTGCAATGAAACTTGAAATTCACTTACAACAAGTCCTTAGCCACAATGGCTTGAAACCTGTGAAACCAGAACCCCTAGCCTACTTGAATCAACCCAATAGATTCTAAACCAACCCAAATCCAGCACTGCTTCACCCATTATCCATCTCCTTTTCAATTTTGGCTCCAGTTTGACTTTCTTTGACCAATTTCCAAACTTGCTAGAAACTTGAATTTAAGCTTATAAAAAGCTATAATCAGCTTATTTAAGCTTGTATGAATGTGGAAAGAAGCTATTTGAAGCTTGATTGTCAGAGTTTAAAATGGAAAATTGCAACAGTGGACACAACAATATAAATTGATAATGCAACTTAAATTAGTACTTGAAAATGGTTTATATTGATCAAATAACTTAAAATGAGTACATTACAATAAAAGATTACAGATTTTTAACTTAACTAAAACTTTATATTAAAAACGACATTCATGAAAATTTTAAAAAACTACAAGACTCCCTTCTACTCTTCCTCTTGCTTCCTTTTATACTCCATGTGTCTTCTCTCTCTCTTCTGAACATATCCCATCAAAAATATGGGCCTTTGGATTAGCAGAGCCATTTTTGGCCGTTTGATTGGTTTTGGCGCCAAATCTTGTTTATCCACTGGGAGGGTTGAGTGAGGGGATTGAGAGGGCATTAAATGCTTCTTGGAGGTTAGTTGAGGTGGGGGGAACAAGAAAATGTGAGGGTGAGCTGGGGGGATGGGTGGAAGAGTGTTTGCAGAGAAGCAGTTGAAGGGGAAGAAGACTTTGGCGCCAAGGCCTTGGTTGACCAGATTTGACCAGGGATTAATAATGCAAGGGGGGTCAAAAGGGTTAATGACAGGGGGTCCAAATTGGTATGGCATGGGGTCCAAATTGGTTTATGACAAGGCCAAGGGTATTAAAGGGTTTAAATGACAAGGACTTGTTGTGTAAATTCTAAAATTTCAAGGACCAAGGCTGCCAATTCATCAAAGATGTTTCAAGGGACCAAAAGTAACAAGCTTCAATAGTACAAGGACCAAACTTGTAATTTCTCAAAACTTTTGACATTTTTCACCAAAGGACTAATTTTGACAACTTATGATTTTAAAAGGACCTTTGGTGATTTTTCTTTTGAAATTATGTGCTCAGGGACTATTTCTGACAATTTTTGAAACTCGGGGGACTGAAACTGCCAATTATGGAAACTTAGCTCATTTTTCATCTGATTTTGAACATTTTGCATCTGAAACATATAAAATACAATTTTGAGATATTTTCAGTATTTTGATGCATTTCTGAGCATTTTTAAACGTTTTGCAGTTCAGATAGACCCAAAAATGATGAGTATTTACACACTCATCAATAGACTTGGTGATTATGACTGGAGTGATCAAATTGATGAAGGACCCAATGCTGCCTTCCTTGCTATTGAAGCTTCAAAATAGCATAACTTTGCTCTCATGGACTATGCTTCATCTTCAGGTTCAGATTCTGAGGTATCAAATGATTCAACAAGTTCTACTTGTTCTTTTAAATCGTGTCAAGATAACTTAGAATCTCTTAAAGCAATTAATGTGAGTTTAAGAAAAGAGGTAGATAGAATTGCATTAGATAACCTAGGTTATAAAGTTGGTCTTGAAAATGTAGAAGAGAAACTTAAGTTTTGCATCAAATGTGAGTTTGAGTATGTAGAAAAGATAAACATACTAGGTGGTGAAATTGACCTTAAAGATAGAGAGATTAAGGTGCTTAAACAGAAGCTTGAGGAAGCAGAAAGTGTAAAACAAGAGGCCCTAGAAGATAAAGATAAACATATTGTTAGGGTTGCTAAAACACAATTTGCTTCTGATTTAGTAAATAATTCAATTCAAAAGATGGACTAGTCAAGGGGGAGTAAAAACGAGATCCTTTCCCGTTACTTGCTCTCTATTTGTTACTTTTTTTTCACATGTTTTTCCCAAAACAATGTGTTAGTTTCTTTTCAAAGCTCTTTTTGTTTTGAAAAAGGGGGAGAAGAAAGTAAAAACTAGAAATTCAAACTTTTATGAATTCTAGTTTTTCCTTAAAATAATTTTATGTTTTGTCATCAACAAATAGGGGGAGATTTTTAATACAAATAAGCCGTAAAAACGTTTATTTATATTTTACGATCTTCTAATTTTTTGTGGATAACAAACGTAAAATCATTTTACCGAAACAAATAAAATACGTAAATGGTTTGAACTAATAGTTTCTAACATATTCACATTTTCACATAAAACACTAAAACAAGTATAAGTGATTTTATGATTTAATATTACATATGTACAACAACTAGTGTTTACATATTTGGGTAAAATATACACATAACTAGTATGTAGTATATTGGGTAATATAAATGGGTAGAAACTTAAGTATCACAACCCATTGACCAAATACATTGAATATAGTTGGGTACAACCCAAAGTCCATGACCCATAACACTTTGCATGACATCATGCTTATATCATATATGGATAATATCCATAACCCATGGTATTGACCCATACCCATGTGACTAGGTTCATTGCACTCAAGAGATACATTGTATCTAGCTAAAGACCCATGGATCAACCCATGACCCATAACCAAAATACCCATGGGTAAAGAGGAGCGTCCCACGGATCCCTAGCATTACGCTAGACGTATCCCTCGTGGGAGGGATCCGTGGGATCCGAGGAACAGTATAATTTTTTCTCTTTAAATAATGAACCATTTCTTCATTGTTGCTCACCCCTTTCTAACATACTTTCCCCCTGAGTTAAAAACTCTCTAACCTCAGATCCAAGAGATCTATGTTTGTAGTTTTGTTTTTATGTGATCTTCTAGGTTCCTCTTAAAGGCGAGATCACCACCTTTGAAGTCAAGCAAGCTTAAGTCCATGAGTTGCCATGCTTCCTCATCATCAAGGCTACTGAAGTCTTCTTGTTGATGATTCTTTTCTTTCTTATAAGAAGTGTAGTATTGAAGACATTAGTGAAAGATGTCTCAAGGGTCAAGACGAAGACATTAGTGAAAGGTGTCGATCGTCCATATTGTAGGCATTAGTGAAGGGTGCATAGAAGTCAAGTCTCAAGACATTAGTGAAGGGTGTCTTGAAGATCTAGCCACAAGACATTAGTGAAAGGTGTCTTGAAGATCAAGTTAAAGGCATTAGTGAAAGGTGCCTTAGATGTACATTCGATATGGTGTGTTTCGATGTACAAGATAGATTAGTACTAGATCCAAGGATATTGATATCCTTGATGATGTTGTAAAAAGGAGTTGATCTCCTTTGGGATTAGCCGTTGGTGTAGTGTTGGGTAGTAGTTCCTCCATTGCAATGGAACTAGGTGCTTAGCCTAGTACCTAATAAAGGGTAGGCGACGTTGTGTAGGTGCGGTTCACCTTGGTGTGAAAGAACCCGGTGGTTAGCCTAGCACCATATAAAGGGTAGGTGACGCTGTGTAGGTGTGGTTCACCTTGGAGTGAAAGAACCTGGTGGTTAGCCTAGCACCGGAAAAAGGGTAGGCGACATTGTGAAGGCTTCTCCGCCATAAGGAGTTGGTGTAGTGATTACGAGCTATCGATTAGGTGACTCAGGGAGTGGAGTATGGCAAGGAAAGTGTCCTTGTAGCCGAACCACTATAAATACTTGCGTTGTGGTTTTGTGCTTCTTACTCTTATCTTTTCATTACATACTTATATATGTTTGTTTATCAACATCCAACACATACATCCAAATAGATTGACATAAGTCAATCTAAATAAATTAAAAGGAAGTTTTAATTGGCAAAACTATTCAACCCCCCCCTTCTAGTTTTCCACAGTTATGAATCAGTTATGTATGGCTAAGGGTATTAAAAGACAGTTTAGTGTTGCTAGGACACCTCAGCAAAATGGTGTAGCTGAGAGAAAGAATAGGACACTGATTGAGGCTGCCAGAACAATGTTATCTGAATCTAAGTTACCAACTACCTTTTGGGCTAAAGCTATAGGCACTGAATGTTATGTGCATAATAGAAGTAAGGTAGTAAAGCCTCATAACAAGACCTCATATGAGCTATTACACAATAGGAAGCCTATGATAGATTTCCTAAAACCTTTTGGGTGTCCTGTTACTATCTTGAATACCATAGACTATCTAGGCAAGTTTGAGGAAAAAGTTGATGAGGGATACTTTTTAGGCTATTCTTTCAATAGCAAGGCCTTTAGAGTATACAATAGGAGGACAAGGATAGTTGAAGAAAACCTTCATGTTAAGTTCAATGAAGAGACTCCTAGTGTTGAGACCAAAGGACCAGAGTGGCTATTTAATATTGATATGCTAACCAAATCTATGAATTATGATCCTATCAATGCAGGTACATCCACTAATAATGATGCAGGTACACAGGAGAATTCTGATGCAGAAGCAGATCCTAAAAGAGATGAATCTTCAAAAGAGTTCTATCTGATTGAGAAGTGGAAAACTGGTTCTGTCAAACCCCTCATTGAAAATCAGAGTCCCACAAAAGATGATGATGTTGCAGATTCAGGGAATAAGGGTAATCATCATAAAGATAAAGAAAATTCAGTGTTGGTTGAAACAAAGAAGCGGCATGTTGAAACCATTGTTAGCCAAATTCAACCACTGCTAGTTCAACTGAATCCCCTGCTACAAATTTAGATGGCAGTACTTTCTTTGGACCCATTGCCAAACCACTATTTGGTGAAGATGAGTATCCAACTGATCCTGACATGCCTGATTTGGAAGAAATGGATACTCCCACAGATGATGAGAACATGGATGACTTTTTCAAGGATGCTGATGTTACTAATTTGGAAATTGTCATCATAGAAAGTCAAATTCCTACCACAACAGTTCATAAGAATCATCCCAAAGAGCAAATATTTGGAAAGTTGAATACACCAGTTCAAACAAGAAGCATGACTCAGAAATATCAAACCTTGTGAAGATCGTTGTAAGCTCTTAGACGAGGTCTAATATTATATCTAGGAACACATAATAACGAAAGCGGAATATTCAATAAGAATTAACGTTATAATGAACAAGGTTTTTCATTATCACTAACACTAACTAATATTAGACGTTTATAGGAACACGTCTACTAACTAAACTAATAACCTAGGCGTTTACATAATCATACGCCTAGGACACACAATCAACTAACTAATACCCTAGACGTTCTCCCCTAACGTCTAGGCTAAACACACACCTTTTAGTCGACTACATTATTGGAAGACTTAATTAAAAACCTACACCTATGTCCTCTTTATATACTAGAGGATAAGGACTAATAAATAAAACTTCTTTTGCAAGCAAGTCCTTCCATCTTTTAGTAGGTTTCCTTCTTGTCATATTAAGTCCCTCTTGTTTCATTCTTTTTGTCTTTATCAACTCAAACTTGTAATTCCCAACAATCTTCCCCTAGTTGATAATGACAAAACCATTCTTGAACGAACTTCCATAGACGAAGTAGCAGAAGTTGAGATCAGGCATCTCGCCATAAATGAAACAAGTATGTCTTCCTTTGTCTTCCCCTTAATCCATGCCATGTCACTCAAACATCTCTTCCCCTTTTTGTTATTATCTAAATAGGGAATGTATGCAAATAATGATCTTGACCACCACGAACCAATATCACACTTCCAATATAAGACTTCCAATGCTTCAAATCACCCACCATTACGCATCATAAGAAAAATGGATCCAAAACAGTAGAAAACTCCAACTAGCAGTAGTAATAATGATCAACAGTAGTAAAAATCAAACACTTCCCCTTGAGTGATGCATGTAGATGGTTAAACTTTTAACAATAAGCTTCCCCTAAAAACCATATGTTAACCATCTTCTTAATTCTTCAAAATCTGTAAGCTCCTTGTAATGATCACTTTGTGAAGAAAAGCAAATATAACGAACTTGATGAAGAAGTAAAATTTCCCAAACTTGTGTCTTAAATCTTTGAATATCCACGGAACTCCATACTTATACGGACAAAATATAAGTAGACCGCAATCCCTTGAAAAGAATCCTCAACTAGTATGAGACACTGAGCACTACAATGTAACTCCTTCAAGTGATAGCCAATGTGTGCATAGAGCATCATAAGAAAAATCACACATTGCTAGATTCATCAAGCTAGATGATAAGAACACAAACCAAGTAATTTCCACTTCACCTTCAAATAAGTGATAAATAATCCTCTTCGTAATCAATTCTTCAATAAATCTCCAAAACGAGCCTTTTTTTAAATCCTTTTAAGAACAAAAACTTCTTCATGTGTGTGTGAACAATAACCTCTGTGTGTGTCATCCAAAAATCATGACCATTATCACGCTCGACTTCCCCTTAAATCGAAATCGCCTCGTAATAAAGCATGAGCAGTATGTTGGAAAGGAGCATTACTTTCATAAACAGTACTTTGAAACACGAAGCAGTACTTTCAAATAACGTCAGCAGTACTTTCGTTTAAAATCTGCAGTACCTTCAGTACCTTATAAAAACTCGAGCAGCACCTTTGATATAAACTGCAACAGCAGCAGTACTTTAACAAATTACCAGTACTTTCATCTTCATCTGATCACTTACCTTATTAAAAGTCCCACGTGAACAATATCAAACTCAGCCAATCAAAAGACACGACCATCTTAACAATCATATAATGCATAACATAGAATACTAACCAGACGGGCCCCATTATCAAACAGACACACGAATACTTGAGATTTTAGACCAATCATAATTCCACCGAAATAACCATATACCTCATATCACCGAATCAAAACCTTTTGCACGTGTGATGATAAGAGACCATTGATTTCATCTTGATAAACCAATCACGAGTAAGTTATCACGTGAGCAAGCAATTAAATAGCAAAGTCGAATTAAATATTCGACCAATCATATAAAAACCTTGTTCCTTTGACCAAGCCATGTGATCCTCTTTTAAAATCAATACACACAACCATGTATATCATAATTCGTTTGACCAAGGACCAGGCGAATATCATGAGCAGTACAAAACAAACATGGTACTCTCTTCACGTGATCACTCTTTGTCATTAATTTAATCGCCTCAACATGTTGACCTCGAACCTTGACTAGAATAAATGTTGACTCTGTCATTCATGTGCTTCCACGAGAGCCAACCACTTAAAAAGAATGAATCGGATATTCCATTAAAGCATATTATGGACCTACGATTACCAATCAAAACACAGAAGTCCACGTGATCACCTCCAAAAGCTTTTGTCAATCAATAGTTTGAGTTTAATATAATCGACCCATCCATATTCTCCTAATTCATCGACCATGAATTAATTTATGAATCTGCTGTACGATCTGCTTGCTTCTTCGACAATCAAAACCTTGTGATTCCCTATATCAAGAGCTCCCCGCTCTGATACCAATTGTTAAAATCATTTAAAAGCTCTTAGACGAGGTCTAATATTATATCTAGGAACACATAATAACGAAAGCGGAATATTCAATAAGAATTAACGTTATAATGAACAAGGTTTTTCATTATCACTAACACTAACTAATATTAGACATTTATAGGAACACATCTACTAACTAAACTAATAACCTAGGCGTTTACATAATCATACGCCTAGGACACACAATCAACTAACTAATACCCTAGACGTTCTCCCCTAACGTCTAGGCTAAACACACACCTTTTAGTCGACTACATTATTGGAAGACTTAATTAAAAACCTACACCTATGTCCTCTTTATATACTAGAGGATAAGGACTAATAAATAAAACTTCTTTTGCAAGCAAGTCCTTCCATCTTTTAGTAGGTTTCCTTCTTGTCATATTAAGTCCCTCTTGTTTCATTCTTTTTGTCTTTATCAACTCAAACTTGTAATTCCCAACAATCTTCCCCTAGTTGATAATGACAAAACCATTCTTGAACGAACTTCCATAGACGAAGTAGCAGAAGTTGAGATCAGGGATCTCGCCATAAATGAAACAAGTATGTCTTCCTTTGTCTTCCCCTTAATCCATGCCATGTCACTCAAACATCTCTTCCCCTTTTTGTTATTATCTAAATAGGGAATGTATGCAAATAATGATCTTGACCACCACGAACCAATATCACACTTCCAATATAAGACTTCCAATGCTTCAAATCACCCACCATTACGCATCATAAGAAAAATGGATCCAAAACAGTAGAAAACTCCAACTAGCAGTAGTAATAATGATCAACAGTAGTAAAAATCAAACACTTCCCCTTGAGTGATGCATGTAGATGGTTAAACTTTTAACAATAAGCTTCCCCTAAAAACCATATGTTAACCATCTTCTTAATTCTTCAAAATCTGTAAGCTCCTTGTAATGATCACTTTGTGAAGAAAAGCAAATATAACGAACTTGATGAAGAAGTAAAATTTCCCAAACTTGTGTCTTAAATCTTTGAATATCCACGGAACTCCATACTTATACGGACAAAATATAAGTAGACCGCAATCCCTTGAAAAGAATCCTCAACTAGTATGAGACACTGAGCACTACAATGTAACTCCTTCAAGTGATAGCCAATGTGTGCATAGAGCATCATAAGAAAAATCACACATTGCTAGATTCATCAAGCTAGATGATAAGAACACAAACCAAGTAATTTCCACTTCACCTTCAAATAAGTGATAAATAATCCTCTTCGTAATCAATTCTTCAATAAATCTCCAAAACGAGCCTTTTTTTAAATCCTTTTAAGAACAAAAACTTCTTCATGTGTGTGTGAACAATAACCTCTGTGTGTGTCATCCAAAAATCATGACCATTATCACGCTCGACTTCCCCTTAAATCGAAATCGCCTCGTAATAAAGCATGAGCAGTATGTTGGAAAGGAGCATTACTTTCATAAACAGTACTTTGAAACACGAAGCAGTACTTTCAAATAACGTCAGCAGTACTTTCGTTTAAAATCTGCAGTACCTTCAGTACCTTATAAAAACTCGAGCAGCACCTTTGATATAAACTGCAACAGCAGCACTACTTTAACAAATTACCAGTACTTTCATCTTCATCTGATCACTTACCTTATTAAAAGTCCCACGTGAACAATATCAAACTCAGCCAATCAAAAGACACGACCATCTTAACAATCATATAATGCATAACATAGAATACTAACCAGACGGGCCCCATTATCAAACAGACACACGAATACTTGAGATTTTAGACCAATCATAATTCCACCGAAATAACCATATACCTCATATCACCGAATCAAAACCTTTTGCACGTGTGATGATAAGAGACCATTGATTTCATCTTGATAAACCAATCACGAGTAAGTTATCACGTGAGCAAGCAATTAAATAGCAAAGTCGAATTAAATATTCGACCAATCATATAAAAACCTTGTTCCTTTGACCAAGCCATGTGATCCTCTTTTAAAATCAATACACACAACCATGTATATCATAATTCGTTTGACCAAGGACCAGGCGAATATCATGAGCAGTACAAAACAAACATGGTACTCTCTTCACGTGATCACTCTTTGTCATTAATTTAATCGCCTCAACATGTTGACCTCGAACCTTGACTAGAATAAATGTTGACTCTGTCATTCATGTGCTTCCACGAGAGCCAACCACTTAAAAAGAATGAATCGGATATTCCATTAAAGCATATTATGGACCTACGATTACCAATCAAAACACAGAAGTCCACGTGATCACCTCCAAAAGCTTTTGTCAATCAATAGTTTGAGTTTAATATAATCGACCCATCCATATTCTCCTAATTCATCGACCATGAATTAATTTATGAATCTGCTGTACGATCTGCTTGCTTCTTCGACAATCAAAACCTTGTGATTCCCTATATCAAGAGCTCCCCGCTCTGATACCAATTGTTAAAATCATTTAAAAGCTCTTAGACGAGGTCTAATATTATATCTAGGAACACATAATAACGAAAGCGGAATATTCAATAAGAATTAACGTTATAATGAACAAGGTTTTTCATTATCACTAACACTAACTAATATTAGACATTTATAGGAACACATCTACTAACTAAACTAATAACCTAGGCGTTTACATAATCATACGCCTAGGACACACAATCAACTAACTAATACCCTAGACGTTCTCCCCTAACGTCTAGGCTAAACACACACCTTTTAGTCGACTACATTATTGGAAGACTTAATTAAAAACCTACACCTATGTCCTCTTTATATACTAGAGGATAAGGACTAATAAATAAAACTTCTTTTGCAAGCAAGTCCTTCCATCTTTTAGTAGGTTTCCTTCTTGTCATATTAAGTCCCTCTTGTTTCATTCTTTTTGTCTTTATCAACTCAAACTTGTAATTCCCAACAATCTTCCCCTAGTTGATAATGACAAAACCATTCTTGAACGAACTTCCATAGACGAAGTAGCAGAAGTTGAGATCAGGGATCTCGCCATAAATGAAACAAGTATGTCTTCCTTTGTCTTCCCCTTAATCCATGCCATGTCACTCAAACATCTCTTCCCCTTTTTGTTATTATCTAAATAGGGAATGTATGCAAATAATGATCTTGACCACCACGAACCAATATCACACTTCCAATATAAGACTTCCAATGCTTCAAATCACCCACCATTACGCATCATAAGAAAAATGGATCCAAAACAGTAGAAAACTCCAACTAGCAGTAGTAATAATGATCAACAGTAGTAAAAATCAAACACTTCCCCTTGAGTGATGCATGTAGATGGTTAAACTTTTAACAATAAGCTTCCCCTAAAAACCATATGTTAACCATCTTCTTAATTCTTCAAAATCTGTAAGCTCCTTGTAATGATCACTTTGTGAAGAAAAGCAAATATAACGAACTTGATGAAGAAGTAAAATTTCCCAAACTTGTGTCTTAAATCTTTGAATATCCACGGAACTCCATACTTATACGGACAAAATATAAGTAGACCGCAATCCCTTGAAAAGAATCCTCAACTAGTATGAGACACTGAGCACTACAATGTAACTCCTTCAAGTGATAGCCAATGTGTGCATAGAGCATCATAAGAAAAATCACACATTGCTAGATTCATCAAGCTAGATGATAAGAACACAAACCAAGTAATTTCCACTTCACCTTCAAATAAGTGATAAATAATCCTCTTCGTAATCAATTCTTCAATAAATCTCCAAAACGAGCCTTTTTTTAAATCCTTTTAAGAACAAAAACTTCTTCATGTGTGTGTGAACAATAACCTCTGTGTGTGTCATCCAAAAATCATGACCATTATCACGCTCGACTTCCCCTTAAATCGAAATCGCCTCGTAATAAAGCATGAGCAGTATGTTGGAAAGGAGCATTACTTTCATAAACAGTACTTTGAAACACGAAGCAGTACTTTCAAATAACGTCAGCAGTACTTTCGTTTAAAATCTGCAGTACCTTCAGTACCTTATAAAAACTCGAGCAGCACCTTTGATATAAACTGCAACAGCAGCACTACTTTAACAAATTACCAGTACTTTCATCTTCATCTGATCACTTACCTTATTAAAAGTCCCACGTGAACAATATCAAACTCAGCCAATCAAAAGACACGACCATCTTAACAATCATATAATGCATAACATAGAATACTAACCAGACGGGCCCCATTATCAAACAGACACACGAATACTTGAGATTTTAGACCAATCATAATTCCACCGAAATAACCATATACCTCATATCACCGAATCAAAACCTTTTGCACGTGTGATGATAAGAGACCATTGATTTCATCTTGATAAACCAATCACGAGTAAGTTATCACGTGAGCAAGCAATTAAATAGCAAAGTCGAATTAAATATTCGACCAATCATATAAAAACCTTGTTCCTTTGACCAAGCCATGTGATCCTCTTTTAAAATCAATACACACAACCATGTATATCATAATTCGTTTGACCAAGGACCAGGCGAATATCATGAGCAGTACAAAACAAACATGGTACTCTCTTCACGTGATCACTCTTTGTCATTAATTTAATCGCCTCAACATGTTGACCTCGAACCTTGACTAGAATAAATGTTGACTCTGTCATTCATGTGCTTCCACGAGAGCCAACCACTTAAAAAGAATGAATCGGATATTCCATTAAAGCATATTATGGACCTACGATTACCAATCAAAACACAGAAGTCCACGTGATCACCTCCAAAAGCTTTTGTCAATCAATAGTTTGAGTTTAATATAATCGACCCATCCATATTCTCCTAATTCATCGACCATGAATTAATTTATGAATCTGCTGTACGATCTGCTTGCTTCTTCGACAATCAAAACCTTGTGATTCCCTATATCAAGAGCTCCCCGCTCTGATACCAATTGTTAAAATCATTTAAAAGCTCTTAGACGAGGTCTAATATTATATCTAGGAACACATAATAACGAAAGCGGAATATTCAATAAGAATTAACGTTATAATGAACAAGGTTTTTCATTATCACTAACACTAACTAATATTAGACATTTATAGGAACACATCTACTAACTAAACTAATAACCTAGGCGTTTACATAATCATACGCCTAGGACACACAATCAACTAACTAATACCCTAGACGTTCTCCCCTAACGTCTAGGCTAAACACACACCTTTTAGTCGACTACATTATTGGAAGACTTAATTAAAAACCTACACCTATGTCCTCTTTATATACTAGAGGATAAGGACTAATAAATAAAACTTCTTTTGCAAGCAAGTCCTTCCATCTTTTAGTAGGTTTCCTTCTTGTCATATTAAGTCCCTCTTGTTTCATTCTTTTTGTCTTTATCAACTCAAACTTGTAATTCCCAACAAACCTTTCCTGAACAAGGTTTCTTTGCAAGGTCACTACACAAAAGGAACAGTCATCAAGACTTGCAAAATTGTTTGTTTGCTTTTTGTCACAAAAGGAGCCCAAAAGAGTAGAAGAAGCTTTAGATGAAGAAGGATGGGTTGAATCAATGCAAGAGGAGCTGTTGCAGTTCAAGCTTCAAGAGGTGTCGACATTGGTTGACCTACCAAATGGAAAAAGGGCTATTGGAACTAAATGGGTATTCAGAAACAAAAGAGATTAAAGGGGTATTGTGGTGAGGAATAAATCAAGGTTGGTTTCTCAAGGATACACACAAACTGAAGGTTTGGATTATGATGAAGTATTTGCACCTGTTGCCAGAATTGAAGCTATAAGACTGTTTTTGGTATATGCTGCATTCAAAAAATTTATGGTGTATCAAATGGATGTTAAGAGTGACTTTCTGTATGGTACTATTGATGAGGAGGTATATGTGTGTCAACCTCCTGGTTTTGAAGATCCTGATCATCCTGATAAGATCTACAGGGTGAAGAAGGCTATGTATGGGTTGCATCAAGCTCCTAGGGCATGGTATGAGTGCCTTTCTACATATTTGATGGACAGTGGCTTCAAGAGAGGTTTAATTGACAAGACATTGTTTATCAGAAAGCACAAGGATGATATATTACTGGTTCAGGTCTATGTAGATGACATCATATTTGGTTCAACTAATAAGGAGCTGTGCATTGATTTTGAAAAACTTATGCATGATAAGTTTCAGATGAGTTCTATGGGTGAACTCACTTTCTTTTTAGGGCTACAGGTTCAACAAAGGACTGATGGTATCTTCATCAGTCAAGACAAGTATGTAGCAGATGTTTTAAAGAAGTTTGGGTTTCAGGATGTCAAGAGTGCAAGTACACCTATGGAGACTCAGAAACCTCTGCTACCTGATGATGGAAGTCCCAGGGTTGATGTTAAGTTGTATAGATCCATGATTGGATCTCTGATGTATCTCACTGCATCTAGGCCAGACATAATGTTCTCAGTATATGTGTGTGCAAGATTCCAAGTCACATCGAATACAGCACACATGAATGCTATGAAGAGAATCTTTAGATATCTGAAAGGACATCCTAAATTGGGCCTTTGGTACTCTAAGGATTCACCATTTGATTTGGTGGCCTATATAGACAGTGATTATGTTTGAGCTAGTTTGGATAGGAAGTCTACTACTAGAGGATGTCAGTTTTTGGGAAGCATGCTAATCTCATGGCAGTGTAAGAAGAAGACAATTGTGGCCAATTCTACCACTGAAGCTGAGTATGTAGCTACTGCTAGTTGCTATGGTCAAGTGCTTTGGATTCAGAATCAATTGTTGGACTTTAGTTACAATTTTATGCATACTAAGATTTACATTGACAATAACAGTACAATATGCATCATTAAAAATCTTGTTTTGCATTCTAGAACTAAACATATTGAGCTAAGGCATCATTTTAATAGAGATTGTAATGAGAAAAGGTTAATACAGATGGTTAAAATCTATACTGACTTTAATGTTGCTGATCTTCTCACTAAAGCTTTTGATGTGTGGAGGTTTCAGTACCTTGTTGTTAGTATTGGTATGATAAATCTCTAAATCTCAAGTTTGTTTCGTAAAAGTTTGTAAAGTTATGTACTGTTATTGGTAGAACTTAGTATTACTTCTTTAGTCTTAACCACTACTTGTTATTTTTGTTTCCACTAACTATTTTGTAGATCAAAGAAATGAATCATAATAAGATAGTACATATTGTGCTTAAAAGAAACATGGAATTTATTCATTATATTAAAACTGCAACCAAGGATGCAGTACTACAACCAGTTCCATTCAGGAGTACATCAACAGACAACTACAAAATACTATCATCAAAAGACTAAATCAACACAACCACCTACACCAACTATGGATTCTTGACTACGGCCCATTCTGACATGGTCTTCCTAACTCATGGTCCTCCAATAACATCCCAAACTTTAGGACAAGCAAGTCCCCTCACTCTCTCACTTATGGGAGGAGATGAGGAAGATGGACCAGCTGGTGGTGGAGGAGCTGTCAGGAGTGCTTGCAAAGGAGGAGCTGGAAGTGCTTTTGGTGGAGGTATCTTAGCAAGGGGAGGCACAACCAAAGGTCTGGAAGAGGTTTCATCATCTGTGTCTTCATATGGAGACACATAGCTTGGCATAGAGCATAAATCTGAACTAGACTCCTTCTTGAGAGCTCCATGAGACACTGGTTGAATTGCAGAAGGGCCAGCAGCTGAAGGGTTTGTCCTCATAGAAGTAAGGGATGTTTTCCTTGGTGGAATGTAGTTGTTCCATCCACCCTCAGAAGATTCAGAGGAGGAGATTTCAATAGGCTGGTTTGGATTGCTCATGTTGTTACTTTGGTAGATTTTGAGAGAGAAATGTTTTAGGAATGTGAGAAATATGTGTGGTATGTGGGTGATATGGTCTTAAATATTGTTAATGTGATATCAATGGGTTAAATGTGAGGAAGGTGTGAGTAGTTAAGGAGTAAATGAAGTCTTTGACTTTTGTGGACGTTTTAATGACTTGGAGTTGACCTTTGACTAGGTGTTTAGCATTTTTGTTAACCACTGCCAGTATGAATTTTGAAACCACTTCTAGTTATTTCTAACCTCTGCTAACCTTAACAAAGTTCTAGTGTTTGGTTTGTGTTTGTGATATGCATATTTGAAGGAGCTATTGTAACTTATGGAGCTTTTGGTGCTGTAGGAGTAGCTAAAAAAAATTGTATCTTTTGTAATCCTTCAAATTAATGCATGATATCACTATTTTTGGCTTAGATTTTGTTGCAGAGGTCTTAATCAAAAGCTTGGAGTGTTGGTGAAGTATCCACTGCTAGTATATCTCTAACCACTCCTAGGTGTGGCCAAACCACTGCTAGTGTAGTTTTGATTGCTGTGGAAACTAGAGGGGTCGTTTTGCAACTTTCTGGAGAAATGTATTTAATCCCCAATTCACTGCTGGATCATTTAATTGATCTTTGAACAATTCCAATTGGCGCTACTCACAAACCCTAACCACTTTCAACTGCTAATTTCACAAATCCCACACCTTTTTCACAATGCCGACTGAATTTTCAACAACCCACAACCTAGTTGCATACCTAGTTAAGAACAACCATTCAGAGGGTTTCCATGAGATGATCTATTTCATCAAACACACTCCTATTTACTATGCTTTAACCGTAGAACCTATTATTCTTAAAACCTATGTTCATCACTTTTGGTGGAATGCTGAAATTCAGGAGGAGATGGCGCAAAGGTTTTTCGAACTTTAGTTGATGAGAATGATATTTTAGTTACTGAGGAGGTAATTAGAGATGTGTTGAAACTGGAGGATGCTGACGGGGTTGTCAATTTGTCTAATGAGGAGATTTTTGATGGGTTGGAGCGAATGGGTTATGAGAAAAGAGGAGATTGGATTAAATTTCATAAAGGTATGTTTTCCCCTTAGTAAAAGTTTTTGATACACACTTTGCTTATGTGTGTAAGCAATAAGACCACAGGTTTTGATGAATTTCCCTCCAAAATTGCAACTGCTATAATATGTTTATCCCAAGGGAGGGTCTTTAACTGGTCTAGGATGATCTTTGATGGTTTTATGAAGAACATCAAGGAAAAGGGGAAATACTACTTATATCCTAGGTTTGTACAGTTGATTGTGGATAGTCAAATCACTGAACCCATTCCTCATCAAAGGGAGTATAAGGTACTACAGATGTTACCTAAGGTTTTTGCACACATGAGGAAACAAAACCCCAAATTTCTCAGGAACTCTTACATCTTTATTCCCTCATATGCTTAACTTACCTGATATTCCTGAGAATGAAGATGTATCTGAAGCACAACCTTCCCAAACCACTGATGCTGAACCCACTGCTACCACATCAGCAACCACAGCTAACACACCTGAACCCACTGCTGATCCCTTAACCTCAACTTCTGAACCACAAAGGATTTTGTTTACTAGGAGAAGGAGGAAGGGCACCAAGCTACCTTAGGCTGGTGTTAGTGGTGTAGTTAATGAGGCTGTCACAAGGTGTGAAGGTGACATGAGTGGAAGGGCTTTCACTACTGTTTCAAGCTTAGATGCTGAACAGGACAGTGGAAACATCAATAAGACCTAACCACTGGCAACTTCTAATGTGGAGAAGTCTTTGGAATTCAACACAGGTGAAGGAATCCCCAACCAACTGGCTAATTTGGGGTTTATGGATGTTCAGGCTAGGTCTGATGCCATGGCTTTTCCATCCTATGATTCACCTCTCGAAGCAGGTTACATAGCTCGAAGTGATGAGGATAGACTTGAAATTGACAATGAATTTACGGGTACAGAACATGTGCACACTGACAATTCCAGGGATCCACCTCTCGGACCAGTTAACACAGGTCGAAGTGGTAAGGATATAATTGAACTTTTAAATGAATTGACGGCTAAATGTACCAAGATGGAAGCAACAATCACTGGTCTTCAGGATCTTGCAGTCTTTCAAGCTAGAACTATCAGAAGATTGCAGCACAGGGTATATGTATTGGAGAGACTAAGGAGACCAGGGGTTCATACTTTTAAGAGAGCCAAGAAGGTGTGCAGGAAGGCAAGCTCCTCGAAGGATCAAAGTTTGGAGGATGCATCCAAACAGGGGCGGAGTGAAAGCAAGAATTCAGGGGAGGCTTTGACTGTGGATGATAATTTGGATTTGGAGAGTGAAGATCATGGAAATGATTATGTTGTGACTAACAAAGAAGGAAAAGAAGCAGTGCTTGAAATTTTGAAAGTTGTAGTAGAAGATAAAGAGGAGAAAGGGGTGCAGGCAACAACCACTGTTAATGTTGCTGCAACCACTGCCAGTTCAAATGAAACCACTGTTGCAACTACATCTAAGGTAATCTTATCCACTGTTACTTTAAACACACCCACTACTATAAAAACCACATCTACAATAGTCACAACCACTGTCACATCACCACCCAAGTCCAAAGAAGTTGAGAAGGAGGCTGCTGGTACTCTAGTTAACTTAAGTAAAACCTCATCAAACCCTGAACCTATCATTGCACATGTTCCTATTATTCTGAAACTAACTGGACCTAAACTCTTGGCTAAAAGTTTGAAGATTGGTGAACCAGTTAAGACTAAAGTGGTTCTACCAGACATTGGAAAAGGGAAAGGTATTGTTGAGCCAGTTTTGAAGTTTAAGAATAGGCAAGAGCAAATTTCTCATGATGAAGAGCTTTCAAGAATATTGCAAGAGAAAGAGGATGCTGAAGCTCTAGCAGCCAGAGAAAAGCAAAAGCAAGAAGAAGAGGAAGCTACTCAGAGGTTGATTGAAGAGTGGAATTTGGAACAACCTTAACTTCAAGCCTCTGAGATGATAAGGACAAAATATACTACTCTTGAATGGGCAAAATTAGACATAGCTACAAGGTCTAAGATTTTGGCTGAGAGGGCAAGGAAGATAAGACAGGAGAAAACTCAAGCTAAAAGAAAGAAACCTCTTACTAAGAGTGAAATGAGAAATCAAATGATGAAGATTATCAGACACATGGACATGCATATTGGTGTTGATTTGAGAAAGTGTACATATGAGCAGATTGAAGAGATTTATAAGCGTTGTAAAAGAAGATGTGATGAGGAATTCCTTCCTATGAACTCTGAGAAAGAAGCTGAGTGGATAGAGAACAGACAAAAAAAAGAGAAGCTATTCAGGAGAATTCTAGTTCTAAGAAGCAGAAAGTGGATGAAGAGGTGGAGAAACAAGAAAGAGCAAAACAGTATCTTTTGGAGTGTGATAAACCAGAGCCTATCAATCCTATTCTTGTAAGATCTGTACATCCTATTACTGATATTGCAATTGTCACAGTTAATGACAGAGAAGTGATTTAAATCACAAGAAGAGATGGATTGAAGGATCAACACTTCAATTTTGGTTTCTTTCTGTGGAGTTGTTCTAGGATGGATTTGGAACAACTATGGAAGGTCATGGATTTCAGGTATGTGAAGTTTGGACCAACTGGGGCATTAGCAAAGTTTGTATGGACATCTGTAAAAAATATGTTTCAACCCAATCCAGATGATGAATTTTGGGAAGATTTTGAGGTGGTTGAGTGGATGTTGTATCAACCTTGTAGAATACATGCTGTGCATACAACAAAGGAGAAGTTTTTCATGTTTATTGATAAAGACTATCCACTAACCAAGAATATTGCCAGAAAAATGTTGGAAGCTAAACTTGCTCCACAGGGAACAAAGCCTACTAATCCTATGATTGATCAATTGTTCACGAAGATTGAGAAAATTGCAGAACTACAAGGTCCTTTAGCAATAAAGGCAAAGCCTCAGGGAAGATTGAAGAGGAAGGCTGATAGATCTAAAGCCGTGGATTATGATTCTGAGTCAGAAACTGAAGAGGAGATTGAAGCAAGCTAGAAAAGACTGCTGGTTCTTTCAAAATTGTCTACATTGAAGGAGCCAGAGGTTAGATGTACATCACCTCTTACAGGTCATCATCAAATTATCTCATATACTTTTGAGTTTAATGAAAGTGGAGGATATTGGAAATTTGAGAGAACCAATTGTGAGAGTTATGGTTTTGTTAAGTTTTCGCAAATGCTTTACTACATGGAAAGAGATGATTTGATGACCATCTGGAAGTTATACAAGAACAGACTTGGAGATGTGGCACCAGATGATTATCATGAGAGGATTGTGTATTATAATTTGAATATCATATTTGAACCTACTCATGATGAACCAGAATGGAAAGGACTCCTAAATGGCAAAGTTTCAAGTTGGTATTTATATCAGTCTTGTGGAGTTCATGTATTAACTATTTCTGGAGATGTTATTCATATGTGTGTAGAAAATGATTATCCTAAATTGAATAATCATCTAGGAGTTATTACTCAGATGTTACAGCTTGGTGGTTTAAAGCTGGAGAAACCCTTTGATTATCAAGCTTATAGGTTGTTGAAGAAGATTGAGAAGTTATTACATCCTGTTAAGTGTTTGGATACATCCTCCAAGTGAAGACTGTATGGAGTTTAAAAGAAACTTGATAATTTTTATAAACATCAAGTTTAGGGGAGGATTGTTGGGTTTTAGGTTCCTGTGAAAGAAATTATTCTAAGTATGGAACCACGTTCAACTTAATGGAAACCACGACTATAAGAAAGGAATCCACTGCTATGTTAAACCACTGCTAGTAGTATCATGTAACCAATCCTAATGTAATATAAGCACTGCTAGTTATGTATGTCGGTTTAATATTTGTATTTAGATAATTATGGTAAAGATAGTTATCTTGTAGGTTACGTATTGTATATTGTAAAGGACTTCTTAGCCTATAAAAGGAGGTCCTAGGTTAGAGTTAGATATACATGTGTTAGATATATCTAAGGTCGATACAATTCAAGGTTGTAAAACCCTAATACTATTCAGAGTATTCGTATTAATAATATTGAGGTGTTTAGTGTTTATTACTGTTCTTCTTCTTAAGGTTAAGAATTATATTCCGTGTAGTGTTTAACAAGTTATTGTTTAAGTCAGCTTCTATAAAGGATCGATAGCTCAACTGGGATCAATAGTATGCTTTTTTACTCTAGTTTCACTTGTATTGACAGTTATATGTGGCAAATTTGACCCCTTAAAATTATCATGTAACTCCTTAAATTGTAATTCCTTATTAAGAACCACTACTTTTCTTTCAGTTGTATGAGCCTAGGTCCCAAGAATGACTTTGGATATGAACAGAAGGATGAAGTTTCATAAAGTATATTGGAGGAACTTGAAAATGTGAATATTATTTGTATAAAAATTGTAAAATTGACTATGATAATCATCATTCAAAGTTACATCATTTAAAATTTTTAGCATCTTTGAATGCCTTATCAGGTAGAATATGGGTACAATATAGAGCACGGAAGTGATCATGATTAATGGAGGTAATTAGGTTTAACATGTTGCTTTCTTTACTATTTAGTATTTACTATCATATTATATCATGACAAGGCATACAAGTACCCGGGAAAAAGTTTTCACCCCGAATATATAGTTTTCCATGCATTTATTTAGCAGATACGAATATACTCATGATTAAATACATTTAATGTTACAATTTAGTTCTCGCTGTAGGACCATTGCTTGTTTAAGCCATTTAACACAAATACGAAAATTGACCTTTTGTAGATGTTTGTGTGAGGTTTGTATGGTCAACATTATTGTATTATAATAATGACAACCTTCAAGCATTATTTTACCACCGGTAAATTTCACTTTGTATCAAAATAATATAATATTCTAACGAAAGAATACTTATCCGTTTTTCACGTCAAATTTTTTTTAAGATTAAACATTATCAGTTTACCTGATCAAAACAACAAACTAATGTGACGTAAATTTTCATAAGGTAAAATGACTATTTTACACTTTGACTTTTGACTATTTGACTTTTGCCGCAACATGAAAACAATTACTGAAACCGGTAATTTTTTAAGATAAATGATTCACTCTATATCAAATCGTTATTCTCTTAACGTTTATGTTCATCTTTATCTATTTAACGAGAAGTTATCTCGTAAAACATGTGTGATCCCAGTTGAGCAATTGATCTTATTGATCGTATTAGATAAATCTAACACAAACAAAGTATAGCAAGTTGTCTTTGAATAAAGCTTAAACACTATGCAAAAACTAATGTTTAATGACAAAGAGATTGATTAACACAATTTGTTTCACACAAAAGACTTCAATATATTAATACAAATACTCAAAAGTATTAGGTGTTAGGAATTGGAAATTCCATAGTGATATGTCGGTGACCCCATCTATAGTGTAGCATATGTTAGCTCGTAGACATATCGTTATTTACTGTTTTATTAGTTAGTTAATAGCCTAGTTTAGTTTAGTGTAACACCGTAGAGGAAGGACAGGTCTTTACCCACTGTATGCCTGATCCACAGTCCGATAGGAGGACGTAGTATTTGTAACTATAAATACACCTTCCATCCTTAGAAGGGGTGGTGCTTCTCAATCTAGCATTTCGTTTGTTTCAAACCAAATCTCTACCAAGAACACCCTCTCTTTCTTTCTCTCTCTCTAAAACATGGCTTTCTTGTATCACCACCATCCAAGACCACCCAAATCATCTAACAACATAAATATAAGATCCTAACAATTGGTATCAGAGCCAAGGTTGTGTTGTTTTTGATGATTCGTATGGTGGTTTGTTGCGGTCTGATGCGGTTTGTTGTTTTTAGTCGTGATCATGTTTGGTCATGATATTGGTTTATACTGATTTGAAGGTTTTTGTATGCTGAGTTTACTGATTTTGTAGTAAAAAATGTTTTTACATATCCTTATTATAACTATAAACCTTAGAACGTTTATGTTTATTTAAAATAAGGTTTATGTCTTCGTTTAGAGTTTTTGTAAAACATGAGGTTTTTGTTGGCCGGAATAATTTTTTGTATCCTATTTCGTCAAAAACAACAAGTCTTGTGTTATTAATGTTTAAAGATTATGTCTTGTGTCATGTCCAAACAGAGTTAACTCACTTTTATGACTTTTTTGGTCCAAAGATGTAAAATATATAATGGTCATACTGGTCCTTATTTTTGGTCAAACTGGGCATTCAAGAACATTCATAGCAATATTTCTGGGTTTTCTATAAACATGGTCGGAATTTGGTCGGAAAACTCATCGGAAAAAGTCATAAATTCTTGGTGGCGACATGGCATTCTTGAATGCGAGTTATACACAAAACAGTCCAGATTCAATGTATCTATAGCGACTTAAGTTACAAATGAAGTAGCGAGTTGTCATTTTTGTTTATAGCGAGTTGACTCTTGAGTCAACTCAGGTCATTAGCGACTTGACACAAAATCATGTAGCGACTTGACTCATAAAAACAATAGCGACTTGTGTGTTTTAACACACATAAGACCTAGCGACTTGCCCTTTATTACTCTAAGCGTGTTGACTATTGAGTCAAACGCAGCTAGCGACTTAGTCGTAGCGACTTGTGTCGTAGCACTTGTGTCAAAAAGGGACTTTGTGACATAAATGAAGAAAAAGAATGACAAAGAACTAGACAACGACCTTGACCACAACCAATACAATTTACCATATACATCACGACCTCAGCAACAAATTTACATCGAGCCAAACTCTTCAGTCAACAAACAAATCCAATTATATCCTAAGTCACCTTCAATCCCATCTCCAAACAACCTCATGACTCAAATCGAAAAGTATATAATGCTAGATCTCAGAATGTTTCATGTGTAATAATGAATACACCAAGACCATGATAGGTCTAGCCACGAAATCATCACAGATCCAGTTTTTGTTTGAAAAATTTACATCATTTTGATGTACGAAATAAGAAACGTTTTTAACAAGTATGTTAACACGTTTTATTTTGCTCGTATAGTCAATTAAAACGACTGCTTGAATCTAATTAAGTAACCTACCCGCAATTTGTCAATGATCTTGAAACCGATTCCACACTCTCCATCCATCCCTGTGGCGAGGCTATCCGTTTCTAGGATAGTTGTGTTCAATGTTGAATGGTATACAAGTGATGGGGTTGATTCGTTTGAGAGGATTGATTTGGGTTTCGAATCTTTTGATATCCATGGTTTTTTATTTGTTGATCGGATTATTTGCTGATGTGAGTTTTTGTGATGCTTTATTTTATTGTTGTGAGAAAAATGAGAGGGTAGGCGGTTGAATTGGTGAGATGAATTAGGGTTATGAGGTTAAAAGGTGAATGTGAGATTTGAGTGTATTAAATACCCAATAATTAGGGTAACCGAGTTGTGGATCTGATCGGTTATATGCTTCTTTTGGGCCGGACCGAATTTTTGTTATCTCTCTAATTGATCTTGAAATACATTGGGCCAAGTGACTTCATTTATTCTATGGGATGACTTTCTATTCATGAACTGTGCAAAGGTAGTTTTGACATTATCAAATATTTCGGATATAAGTGTATATGTGAATATTGTTAACGAAAATTTTAAGTTTGATTACAATATTTTATATTGGATAATTGATTGATACTTTGGTTACAAATTTCATGGGGGATATTTAGTCTCAGCTTCAGTTATTGGTTGATCTTTAATGATATTCGAGGCTCTTTTCCGATATTTTTGATTTGGCATTGAAGTGTTGGTTTAGGTTTTAATTGGACTTGGACTCGTGATCTGTTTTGGATGATGAATAGATGGGCTTCTCAAAATTGGATTTTACAAAATGTGATGTGATGATGAGATTTGATGATGAGTTTTGATGAGATTTTGTGATTTGTTGTGTTGTGCGGGTTGATACATTGGTTTATACATTTTCACGAAGATATGTCATGGCTTGAAGTGTTAATTAGAAAATGTTGACTACGGGGTTGTTTGGACGATATATCTTATTTGGATTTTAAGTGAGGGTTTTCCGGGTGTGTTTACTTATTTCGTCTTCTTCCTCTCTACCCTTCCGCAAAGATGACTTGTTTGGGCGTTTATTGAGAATGATAAAGACTTGGCTATTTAGTTACGGTTGTCATTCTTTCTCTTAACTCGCAACGTAACTATCACTTCGGTGTCTCATGCAGTTGAGAATACGTCAAGAGTTTTGTACATTGGGTACACCGTTTCTTCTTCACAAGGATTAGTACAAGTTTAAGTAACAAATCTGGGAAAGTTCACTTCATGATCAAGTTTGACATATCGGGTTTACTTCACCATGTTGTCACTGCAATAGCCGACAGAATGCGTGAATGATGTGTATACCAATGTGTTTATTGGATGGTTGATGATATTGTTGATGCTGGATAATGAACCGCTGATGAACCACTGCATGTTCCCCTAAAAACAGATATTCACCAAAATCAAAGTTGTCATAACACATTCAAGCTGAAATTGTTTACGGTTTTGTCTTGATTTTGTAAAATCCCGCGAAAGAATCTATTTCTCGGTTTAAATCATAGACTTGTAAAATCCCGTGACAATGGAAACATCCTGGTAATAGTAAAGTGCACTTCCGGATCTATCTTACGGTTTATTATTGGTTTTGTAAAATCCCGCGAAAGAAACTATTTCTCGGTTTAAACTATAGAATTGTAAAATCCCGTGTTGATGGCATCCTCCTGGAGAAAGGGAAAGTGTAATTCTGGATCTTTTCTGATGCTGGTGCTACGGTTTCTACTTCAAAGAAGGGATAAAAGGGTGCACTTCATGAATTGGGTGTGTGTTTGGATTGTCCTCATGGCAGTTTGGCTATTACAAGGTTTTACGGGGTTATGTGCTTTTAACCAAGGTCGGGATGGAAACCATTATCAAAGTTCATTCAAATGTCAAAGGAGGCTAGATTTGAGCTTTTAACCAGAAGATGTGACAACGGCGTTAATTCACTATTATTTATTTGAGATTGAGGTGAAATATCACGGGCGAGTGTACTTAGTATCTGAAGGTATCGGGGATGGTTGGATGAAGTGTTGGAATCACTCCTAAACCTTAATCAAGTGTTAGTAATTCATATGTAATAGTTAGCTTATTTATGGCCTTTATGTTTGTTATTAGCCTTAAGCTTATGTAGAAGGCCCATGAGCTTAGGCCCATGTCCATTAAGGAATGGAAGGGAGTAGGAGTGTTGCCCTAGATCTCCTTCCTATAAATACTCTTGTATAACCCTCACTTGAGGGTTGGTTGTTCAATATATCTCTTTCATTACACTCTACGCATAACCGGTCTAATATTTACGTGTGTGTGTGTTTGGATATTGTTCATCCGCCTTCATCTCTTCTCTATTTATGCTTGTGTTGTAAAACTAGTGACCTAACAGTGGTATCAATCACTTACTAGTTGGATGAATCGTTATTGCTTTTGAAGTGGGTTTTTGGTCCTACGCGTAAAGCTAACGAGATACTTTGGTTCGCTTAAAAACACGTTTTTTACACTTTTTAATCCAAGATTCTTGTACTTTCAATGTTTTAAGGTGTTAAAATAACTGTTTTTGGCAAAAAGTTTCAAACTTTATGCGTGGATAATAGTTTTTAAGCTTGTTTTTGTAAGAGGGTTTCATCCTACGCATAACTGTTTTTTATGCTTTGGATCATCAAATTTCACACTCTTGTGTTCTTTTGGTGATATTGAAGCTATTTCATCACACAAAAACTGGTTTAGAAACATCTTTGGGCAAAATCAATTTTACGAGTAAAGCTACGCGTATCAAAACCCTAGTTTTACGCGTAACTTTATCCTTGGTTTGATCTTCAGTTTCGTGGTTTACTCCATGTTTTATTGCTTGGATAAGCCTGAAAATACGTCGACTTTGGATATCTTTTGCACTGTGATAGTGTAAAAGATCATTTGGGCAAAACCCTAAAATTACGCATAAGCATAAAGCTTACGCGTAGAAAATCCTACGCATAAGATTTATCTTACACCTAAGCTTAGCCTTACGCATAAGGTAATCCTACGCCTAAGTTTTCTACGCCTAACTTCTTATTTTATGCATAACTTTAGCGCTTTTTCCATACTTACGCGTAAGCTAATTCTACGCGTAACTCTTGCTGTTACGCGTAACTTTGGTGTTTTTACGCATAAGTGCTACTTGGTTTATTGTGATTTCTACGCCTAAGGACACTTCATCAACTAAGGTTCATTCGACTACAAAGATCCATTTTATAACACAAGTTTATGAACATGTCACAACCACCATACTCTAACTATTTCCCTTACACTTATACTCAAAGTCAACAACAATTAAGTCCACAACATCAACAATGGAATCAACAACAAGCAATTTATCAACAACAATTTAATCAACAACATACTCCACAACTTGCTGCAATTCCACAACCTCAAGTGGTTCAACCACCACCAAGTCTTCAAGTACAACCCTACACAAACGAATTCAATCAACATCCATCAAGGAACACTATTAAGGAACCCACTTGGTTTGCAAAGATGTGTGAAGCTTTAAGCAGCCAACAATCAATTCATGAGGCTGGATCACTTGATAGACCTCCAATGCTCACTCTAGGAAACTACGATCAATGGGTGATAAGGTTCTTTAGGTTTTGTGATCTGAAGAAGCTACATGGAAAGTTCTTAAAGAAGGTTATCTTGGAAGATCCATTTCAGATGCCTAATGCCATTATACCCGGAGATCCAAATGCTAATCCACCAAGAGATGAACAAACGAACATTGCTACTGTTGCAGACTTGAATCCAGAAGAACTTCTACACTATGAAGCTGATGAGCTTGCAATGCAATATATCCTTTTAGGATTACCAAACCCAATTCTTCGAAGTGTTGATGCTCAAAATACTACAAAGAAAATGTGGGAACACATTCATCTACTTATGGAAGGATATGCACTCAATCAGGAGGATATGGAATCCAAAATTTACTTGGCTTATGAACACTTCATGATTGAACCTGGAGAGACACTAGAGTCTTATCATCATCGATTCTCGGACATCATCAATGATTTGGATAAACACAACATCATCATGCCAAGAATTGCTGTTAATACTAAGTTCCTGAGTAGTCTTGGTCCTGAATGGGAGAAGTATGTCATTTTTCTCCGTCAAGCGAAGAACATGCATCATTCTACATACGGATTGTTGTATGATTACTTGAAGCCTCATGAAAAGGAAGTTGATAGGGAAAGGATTCTCCGTGCTCAAATTGCTTCAACGTCAAATCTGGAAAATCAACAACTTGCCTTGTATGCTCAAAACAGTTATCCTCCTCAACCAGCAACTCAACCAACTGCTACAATCACACCATATGATCCTTCACAGCAACAATCTTAACAAACTCAATTCATTCCATACAACAACAACAATGCTCAAGCACTTGTCAGTGAAGCTAATGAGGAATCTGATCCGTTCGAAGCATTGAAACAAGGATTTGTTATGATTGCTAATGCTTTTAGCCGTTATACCAACAAATCCAACAATCGTATTCGTTCCTCATATAACACACGGAATCAAGCTGTTGTGAACAATGGACGAGTTGAAGTTCAGAATCGTGGTTATGGTCGTCAGATGGGTGGTGGTCAAGGGTTTAATGCTGTGGGTAGGAATAACAACAGAGCTCAAGTGGTGGAACAGTGAAATGCTCAGAATGGGTTGAATGGTCTTCGATGCTACAACTGCAATGAGAAGGGACACCTGGCTAATGCATGCCGAAAGCCGAGGACTAGGGGCAGTGCTTATCACAAAGAGGCTCTTCTTTTGCCTCCTAAGGATGAAGCTGGTGGAACTCTCACAGACAAAGAACAAAGCTTTATGGCAGATGCAGACTCAGATGATATGGAGGACTTGCAGGCCAATGCATCTGTTATGTTGATGGCTAATATGCATGAGTTACACATGAGTGACACGGGCCCAGTGTATGACACTGATGGCTTGTCTCAGGTACCCGAACAAACCATATTTATCTCTGACCTAATATCTTCGCCAACATCTGAATCTGGCAAGGCTCAGAATGTTCAAAATGAGTCATCCACATCTCATTCTGACAATTTTCAACTAGACCCCGTAGTTACATTTGACGATCAAGATGACCTTATGGTTTCCATTGATAATCAAATTGACTCCATGGTTATACTTGAGGATCTAAATAATGATCATATTGTGACTCACGTTGAACACGCCGAACTTTTGCCTCATCCAGATTTTGCTCGTTTAATTAAAGACCAACAAACCATAGTGGAAGAATGTCGTGCAATTAATCAGGACTTGAAAAGTAAAAATGCACTGTTAACCAAGGATTTTGAATGTTTACAAAAGCAACTCAACTTTTTCAAAACTCAAGAAAAACGTGAAAAAGGTTTTGAAGCAGCCTTTACTAAATCTCATCAAAACGAAAAATATTTAGAGAGACAGATGCGTGATCTAGCCGCTTTGAAGAATGCTTTGTTGTCTGAAATAGAACAACTGAAACATGAACATAAAAAGCAAATTAACGCTCTCACCTTGGAAAGTCAAAAAGCTAAGGCTGAGTTGTTAACTTGTCAAAAACAGTTCTCTGCATACAAAAAGCATTCAACGAAATGAATAGATGATCATCTTGAAGAAATTATCGGCTTGCAACACAAACTTAAAGAGTTTACAACTATTTTTTACAAACATGGTGAGTCAGTAACAACTATTGAAAAGTTTACTTTAAAACCCAATCCAAATGGATATGGACTGAATCTTGCTGACTACAAACCTAAGCTTTCAACCAAAGCATTCAAACCAAATCCTGAAGTTTCCAGTGCAGAATATAAAATTGATAATTCTGTTATGAGTGTTGTTGAATATCATCGTCAAGAGGAATTAGATGCAGAAGACGAGAGTCGATCCAAATTAGAAACTATTGTTTATAACAAACCTCATAACTATTCAAAAGCAGTCACTTTTGTCACACCAACGGATTCTTCTAACACACCAAGGATTATCATAAAAATGTCCGAGTCTTCTAATGTTAATCCCAAACCAGATTATGCACAAACTTATAGTCCTTTACCTTCCATCAGTGAAGTAAACTCACAACCTGAAAATCGCAAAATTCTTAGATATTTTGACCTTTTCATGGCTGACCTCAAAACTTTACAACATGAGATAGAATATCATTCTGAAATCAAAATTCAACATTTTCAATCGCCTCTGGCGCAAGAACAAAGAGACATTTTTCAGAAAAATCTTTTACCAAATATTAAAAATTTGAAAAATTGTGCATTATCTTGGGAACGGGACTTTCATAAGGAACTTGGATTGATGAAGGTCGTTTTCGAGAAAACAGAAACATCTATTTCTAATACTATGTTATTGAATTCTTTGTCATATGCATCTGATTATATCTCTGCTGATACTGTTGATAATGTTGTAATTGTTGAGAATTCTGATAATGTGCATCAGATCGAGTCTTTAAAAGCTGAAAATGAACGTTTGATTAACGAGCTTTCAAATGCAAAACGTCGTCTTTAATGGTGTCAAAAAGATTGTCAAAATCGTGAACTTGCTTTGCAAAAAAAAATCAACCAGTTGCAATCTAAATCGTTTAATCCAAAATTTGAGCAACTGGATGATCAAAACGTGTCTTTGAAATGTCAAATCTCAAAATATGAACAAGAACTTGTAAAAGTTAAACAGGAATATGGTGTCATATTTGATTTACTAAAAAAGACTCGTGATGAAGCATCAAACGAGCTTGATCATTTTCTTGCACACACTAAGGAAGTCATGAAGTTTTCGGGAAATCTTCGTTCTGAAAATCAAGAATTGGTGCACACTATCATTAAGTTAAGAGAAATGTTAGGAAGGTATGAATAACTTCCGCCTACGGTGATTAAGAGAATAGCACCAGTAACACTTAGTAATCGTGAACCTAGAATCCCTACTGCCAAATCACAAGCTGCTAACGTGCTTCCTTCTACTGAAACAGGAATAGGTGCGTCTTCTCCAAACATCCGCACTTCACAGCCTAGGAGCACTACATCGAAGAATAGGAAGTTGCGACCTAAGAAAAGATCAATAAGGAATGCTAAAGTAGAAGAACACCCTAGGACTATGAATAAGACTCACGTTGCTTCCCCTATAGATATTGCGTCTGGCAAATGTAATAGAAATAGTAATGTAACGAATGCTAAACCTTTAAGTACTTTTGATATTCAGTCTGATGCACCTTGTGTTATTTGTCATAAAAGTATGAATTCTGATTGTCATGACAAATGTGTTGCTAAAGCTATAATCTCTCATTTACGGAATCCTAAGAATCAGAATACCTCTAGGCCCACTAATCATTCTAAGTCTGTGCTTGGTAGACCGCCTTCTTTAGATTCTAAGGCAAGCATTGTTGTCCCTGTAGCTCCAGTTTCACCTCCAAAGAATGTAGTACCACCTAGTGAATTCACTAAGACTAAAGCAAATAGTAGTTATAGATGGCAGAAATGGATATATAACACACTAGGATTTAAATGGATGCCTAAAGTTATTGATGTGTGTATGTCTACTATAACTGCTCCGGAACCCTCTAACATTTCGGGTTCCACATCTACTTCTATTCCATCTGTGTCGTCTGTGTGTAATGCAGGTGATACAGATCATTCTATGGATTGTTGATAGCGGATGTTCCCGACACATGACAGGAAACCTTAAACTTTTATCAAACTTTATTGCAAAGTTCATTGGAACTGTCAGATTCGGAAATGATCACTTCGCAGCTATCATGGGCTACAGTGACTATATCAATGGGAACGTCGAAATTAGCAGGGTTTATTATGTGGAAGGCCTCGGTCACAATCTGTTTTCAGTAGGTCAGTTCTGTGATGGAGATTTGGAGGTTGCTTTCAGGGAGAAATCTTGTTTCATTCGTGATCTACAAGGGAACGACCTTATGTCTGGCTCGCGTAATTCTAGTCTCTACACTATCTCTATGCAAGACATGGTTGCTTTATCTCCCATCTACTTACTTTCAAAGGCAACATCAAAAAAATCCTGGCTATGGCACCATCGTCTCTCACATCTAAACTTTCAAACCATCACCAACCTTGCTCGACACAAACTAGTTGAAGGACTCCCACGATTTCGGTATTCAAAAGATCACCTTTGCTCAGCTTGTGAACAAGGGAAAAGCACTCGTGTTCATTTTCCTTCAAAGGTGGAACACAGCTCTCAGCATGTGCTTCATCTTCTTCACATGGATTTGTGTGGCCCGATGCGCGTGCAAACAATCAATGACAAACGCTACATCTTAGTAATTGTTGATGACTATTCACGCTGGACTTGGGTCTACTTTCTTTGAAGCAAAGACCAAGCTCCACAGATGATCATCACCTTTCTCACAAAAATACAGGTTCAGCTCCGAAACACCGTCAGACAAATCAGAACAGACAAAGGAACTGGATTTGTTAACAAAACTCTTCGTGACTTTTATGAGAAAGTAGGAATTCAGCATCAGACATCTATTGCACGTACACCTGAACAAAACGGAGTTGTTGAAAGATGAAACTGAACGTTAGTGGAAGCTGCAAGAACAATGTTAATTAATGCTAAACTCCCATATTACTTGTGGGCAGAAGCTGTATCTACTACATGCTATACTCAAAACCGCTCTATGATTACAAAACGCCACAACAAAACACCTTTCGAGCTTGTCCACAACAGAAAACCGAATCTCAAACACTTTCATGTCTTTGGATCTCTTTGCTATCCGAATAATGATCGTGATGACTTTGGAAAGCTCAAAGCCAAAGCTGACATTGGAGTCTTTATTGGATATTGTGATAATTCTAAAGGTTTCTGAATCTAGAATCGTCGAACAAAGGAGGTTATGGAAATGATTCACGCTCATTTTGATGAATTCACGGAAATGGCTTCTGAGTATAACAGCTTGGAACCCGGTCACAACCGCTTAAACTTCCCTCAACCCCCATCATCAGCTGAACAAAGCCCTTAGCTCACTCATCAACAAATGGAAAGGTTATTTGCTCCTCTGTTCAGTGACGATATGGATGAACGTGCTCCAGGTGTATCCGCTGTTTCCGCTGCTCAACCTGATACTACTCTTATACCTGATACACCTGCTACAACAACTACGGTTGAAAAAGCACCACCAGTTGACTCTACCACAACAGTTGAACAAACCGCTTCCAACAATGATGAACCGGCTGATGATATTCTGAATGAAGTACCCCCACCTGCAGATTTTGATCCAAATGCGTTCTTTAACCCATTTTCTAATGAAACTGCTGCACCAGATGTCGCGGAATCTTCAACAAGCCATTTGAATCCTCAAAATCTGCACAGTGTATACCAACATCAACCCTCTATACATAGATGGACAAAAGACCATCCTCTGGAAAATATTATTGGCAACCCGAATCAACCAGTCGTTACGAGACAACGTCTTCACTCAGACGGTGAACATTGCATCTATGCACTTACTGTCTGCCAATCTTAGCGTAAAAACATAAAAAACGCAATGACAAAAGATACATAGATTGAATCCATGCAAGAAGAACTCAACCAATTCAAACGTCTTGAAGTATGGGAACTGGTTGAAAGACCAACAGGGGTCTACGTCACTGGTCTCAAATGGATTTGGAAGAACAAATTGGATGCTGAAGGGAATGTAATCCGAAACAAGTCACGACTAGTTGCTAAGGGTTATCGTCAGGAAGAGGGCATAGACTTTGAAGAATCTTTTGCTCTGGTTGCTCGTCTTGAGGCTGTTCGGATATTTCTCGCGTTCGCGGCTCATATAAATATGACGGTCTATCAGATGGATGTCAAAACTGCGTTTCTAAATGGACAACTGAAAGAAATGGTTTATGTCAGCCAACCAGATGGATTCGTTGATCCTGAGTTCCCGAACCATGTCTACAAACTGAACAAAGCTCTGTATGGTCTTAAACAAGCTCCTCGGGCATGGTACGATAAGCTATCATCTTTCCTCATTGCCAACAATTTCACCAAAGGTTTGGTTGACCCTACTCTTTTTATACAATATCACGGGGCACATATCTTAATTGTTCAAATTTACGTGGATGACATCATTTTTGGGTCTACACATAAAAAGTACTCAATCGCTTTTGCAAAACTAATGAAGAAATTTTTTGAAATGTCCATGATGGGTGAACTTACGTTCTTTCTAGGACTGCAAGTTCATCAATCACCCCGTGGTATTTTCTTGAGTCAGTCCAAATATGCCCTTGAATTGTTAAACAAATTTGGAATGAAAACCTGTGACACTTATGCCACACCAATGACTCATACCAAGAAGCTAGACACTGATTTAAATGGGAAATTAGTGGACCCTACAAAATACCGTAGTATTATTGGGTCTCTAATGTACCTAACAACTAGCAGGCCTGATATTGTCTTTGCCGTTTATCTATGCTCCCGTTATCAGTCAAGACCAACTGAAACCCACCTCTATGAGGCTAAAAGAATCCTCCGATACATAAAGGGAACCATTAACTTGGAGATCTGGTATCTGAAGGATTCTGGTTTTAAACTAATCGCTTTTTCAGATGCTGATCACGCAGGATGTTTAGATTCATGGAAAAGTACTTCAGGAGCACTACAATTTCTTGGTGATAAACTGGTGTCTTGGCAATCAAAGAAGCAGGATTGTACATCGCTGTCATCAACCGAAGCAGAATATGTAGCCATGTCCGCGTGTTGTGCTCAAGTCATCTGGATGAGAACACAACTCAAAGACTATGGTTACGTATTTGACAGAATCCCAATGTACTGCGACAATCAGAGTGCCATTGCGATCTCATGCAACTCAGTTCAGCATTCGAAATCAAAGCACATCGATCTTCTCTATCATTTCATCAAGGACCACGTGGAACAGGGTACAGTTGAATTATACTTCGTGGGTACAGAATACCAATTGGCAGATCTACTCACCAAAGCCTTGCCTTCCGCTAGGTTTAATGAGTTGGTCCACCGGATTGGTATGCGGTGTTTGACTCAAGAGGAATTGGATGAACTCCTAAAACAGTCTTAAAAACCTGTCAAACACCAAAATTTCTTTTGTAAATAATTTTCAAAAACAAAATACAAAAATATAAAACCTGATAAAACATCAAAAATATTCTTCTATCTATTTTTCTTTCAACATGGCAAGTACATTTTTTCTGTCAACACTCTAATCTTTCAAAATTCAATATTTTTCCGATCAAGTGTTGAGGGGGAGAAAATTAATAATTAACTGTTTCAAAACATCTGTGTACTTGCATGTTATCATATCCCGGTTGTTTCTTTAAAATGGTGATCACATTTCTGGTTTTCTGACACTCCTCG
This sequence comes from Chrysanthemum seticuspe, assembly GCA_019973895.1. Taxonomy (NCBI): domain Eukaryota; kingdom Viridiplantae; phylum Streptophyta; class Magnoliopsida; order Asterales; family Asteraceae; genus Chrysanthemum; species Chrysanthemum seticuspe. The sequence goes on along the minus strand of BPTQ01000006.1, from coordinate 9,360,459 downwards.
GACTAAAATTTATAACCTTTCATTATTTCTTAAGTCGAGGGGGAGTGTCATCAAAGTTATTTCCAAATATTCTTTGTTGGGTAACCAAAATGGAAGTTAAAAGGCTTTGGATGAAGATGGAAAAGGTGGAGGGACTAAAACTGCCAAAAGTTCAAACTATCTTTTAATAAAACTCCCTCACCTAACCTTTCACCTCACATTTATTACTCATAACCAAACTGATCCTACGCACAAAAATCGTTCAACAAATCCGTGTTTTTGATCATCATATTGTAAGTGTTTTCATAATCTAAACGTAATTACAAGCAAGGGTTTTGATTTTTATACAAATCCAACGACTAAAACGTGAGATATGAGTGATTATGTGTTCTACGCATAAGCGTATGAACACACAATCATTGGTGTGTGTTTGTGGTTAAAATAAGTGTGTCAAAACGTTTCAATAACATCAATGATACTATGTTTATCCTCAAAATCCACCCAGAAACACGAATTGATTGTTTTTCAAAATTAGGGTTCATGAGTCAGTTTGGGTATTTTCAAATGTGAATGTTTTTGGTCAAAAAGATTGTTGTGTGATGTTGTTATCATGGTGAATTGATGATATCCAGGCTTTAAAATAACCCAGAAACACTAATTGATTGAAAATTAGAAATTAGGGTTTAATGTTCTACTAGATTCCTTATTACCATTGTCTTTCGTCATATCTTAAAGATATTGACAATAAATCTCCAAGAGAATTTTAACACGAGGTGTGTTGAAATTTCTTATTTTTTAGTGAGCTCTAATGTTTTATTTTTTCCTTAAAGGTATATAAAACTTTTATAGGTCTAGTTTTGAAAAACTATCCTGAGAGATTAAAATTCTTAAATGAAATATCCTAAGGTTAATTACTCCTTAAAAGTTATTTCTAATATAATAATCAATGTAATCACTAGGTTACTATGTTTAAAAAAAATGATGAAGTACTAATTTTGTAAAAGTAACTTATCAAAAGAAAAATAATATATATCAAAATGAAATATATACTATATAAAAAATGAAAGGGTGGTTTTGTAAATTTGGAACCTGGAGGGGTTGATTGTCTAACCCGATGCCTAAAATAAATCCTCTGATGTAGCACTAAGTATTTGAGCGCCTCTTTTATATGTTTTCTTATCTTCTAATTAGTGAGATAAAAAAAGAAACGTCTCTTTGTGAGACTGAAATATTCTTCTCTTCTTTCTAGGATTTGAATCCGTTCTTCTCTCTTGATCTTTATGGCTTATTGACCTTCCTTTCTTCTCCGGTGTGTAGTTTTCTTCGCGAGCACTGATTCCCACAGTTGAAACTTTTAGGGTTTCGATGAATTTGGGGGTTTTTAATCCGTGAGAGATATGGATGATTGGAGATTATAATTGAGTCGATTGGTGACTTAATTAACGTTCTGGGCTTCATTCGTTAAACTGAACAGGTGTGTTTGTTCTATGTTGAATCGTTATAATTTTGCCCTAATTGATGACTGTGTTATTTGTTTTGTTATGAATCAAAAGGTATACGATTTTATCATTTCTGATCCTATTGGATTGGATAAAAACATGAACTGTCTTCGATAAATTTTGTTTTCTTGCGAATTGTTTTTCTGATGTCGGGTTTGAGTAATCACAATTGTGATTGTTCCCTTGTTGCGACAGAAACAGAAACACAAAAATGTTGTCTTGATTTATGCTCGAATTACTTTTGCAGAAAAAAAATTCCGAAACAGTTTATTTTTTTTTATTCTGAAACTAAAACGAATAGATTGGTAAGTGATGATTTTGGTTAGTATGACCAAACCGCTTTGATACCAATTGTTGGCCTCAATGGTGTCAGACAACTACTTGGTTGACTTTCTTCTTTGACTTTGGGTTGACCGGGTCATATGGGGTGTTGACTTGGTTAGATTGGGATTAACCGAATTGAAATCTTGTGACGTTTCTTGAGCTTTTGATTTTCTTGATTTTTTCCTTGATGAGCTTGTCTCAACTTTATTAGTTCTAGCAGCTTGTTTTGTTTTGTCGCCACTGCTAAATTGACCCCTAGAAACACAAATGCAACACAAAAAACATGAATTATGATATACAATTTTATGAAAAAAGAGCTAATCTTTTATGCAAATAACACGTTAAAAAAGGTATCAATAGCATAATTAACTTATATGTAATCGATATTCGATGTACTGAGAAGCTCAAAACCTTTATTTTCTGCATGTTGATAAGCATAATCTCATTTTGATATTTCAAGTGTCAGAATTTATTTGTAACATTTACAATTTTTTTGTTTATGTGAAGACAACACTAAAGGTGTACAATAATAGCATTTTCAAAGGGCTTGTACGTAATAGCCCAAAGGCACCAATCCTAAAATAAGACAGACTTGCTACATCATTATAAGATCAACTATGAAATTAACTGTAAGTCTATTACTATTAAGTTGTAGCACCGACAAGGTACATTAAACTATTAGGCATTGCACTATACCAGTTAGGATCTTGTAAAGCAAGAGTTTAAGAACAATGAATGGGAAAGGTACTGGTGGTATGAAGAGTGAAACATGAGAGAGGTTTAGAGATGCCACGGGGTTATATGGGAAAGTGAAAACACGAGTCGTGGTAGCAGTAGGTCCTGGAGCCACGAAAGAAAATAGTGTCAGTGTGTACCGCAGATGAAGTAGGTGTCTGGATATCATGTGCAGGAGGTGTTTGGGCCAAGGAAGGGCCATCTGTAGATGGGTCACTGGAATGGACCGAATCAGAATTGGGAGAGTGGGCCGATGAGGTGGCAAGAGACACAGGTTAAGGTGGAGATGGATTGGGAAGAGTGTGGGGAAGTTTCGGTTTGTGTAAGATGATGAATATAAGCACAACCTAACTATTCAGCTTGACAACAACTTACGAAACCTTGATTGTGTCGACTCATCCATAACCAAGTACTTCCAGATAATCATGTTACCATTAAGCTTTTTTGGTGATGTATGATTATGTAAGAGCAGACTAGTGAGCTTCAAAGTTGCTTAATCAAACTAATAATCTAATTCTGATTATTTTAGCTCATTCAGCGATACGAAACACTAGCATAATTGAAGGAGTCTTATAAGAAATTGTTGATTTGCTTAATTAATAAAACTGATAAATTGCTCATCATCAAAATGCTTAGAGCTTAAAACAACTAGTTCAACTTACTAGATCGATCAAATAAACAAATTCCTAAACAGCCTAAAAATTACTACTAGATCAAAAACGCAAGAATCAGATAAACAAAGTCAATAAAACTATCCCAAACATCAAATAAATTCCAAAAAGTAACCAAAATAAATAATTATTTTTACCTTCAATATTATTATCCTTGGGTGACAAAAGAATCCTCAATATCGTTATCATCAACTACCACCGAACCCGAACCCGATCCAAAATCCACGTTACCCGAAAACCCCCTTATCTCCCTCCTCATCATGTTTGGTAACTTCATTTGGGGGTGTGTGTGATTTGTGATTTGGGGTTCACACTCGTATTTATTTTGAGGTGTAAAAAATATTACATAATGGATGCCAGAGTGAACCCAATATCGTCATTTTTTTTTGAACGGCGGCATATATTTAGAAAAGAACTAGCAAGGAGCTAGAAATTACAAAGGTGATTTAAGCCAATCGGTCCAACTAATACATTTCTTTCCTCTAGATTTTAACCAAGAAAAAGAAAAACACTGAATGTTATCAAAAACTTCACATTTTCTCATGACTTGAGAATTGAAAATGTGATTATTCCTAAAACGCCAAAGCATCCAACAAGTGGCCGCGAAGATGACATAAGCTCGGTCTTTTTCGTCCTTTGAAGCTTTCCACGAGGTGAACCATAAGTCCCAATCATCATAGGAAGAAACCGTTGGGATTTTAAGCTCACACCAACCATGAACAAGCCTCCAAATATTGGAAGCTACACTACAAGAGAAAAAGGCATGAGTATTGGACTCAACGTGCTCGGAACAAACGGGACATAAAATTGAAACAATATCCAAACCACGAGATGAAAGGTTAAGACGATGCGGAAGTCTATCAAGAAGCATACGCCACATGAAAATGTTAACCTTCCGAGGGATAATCTTACACCATCTTGTGCATGGGAGGGAATTAGCGATCATGCAATTATCGATGTGTTTCCGAATGAAACTTACTGAATAAGAACCATCAGTAGAAAGTGAGGAGATGACACAATCCGTATCTGCCTCAACATTCAACGAACCAATATCCATGAGAAGGATATTAAGATCTGCAAGAGCTCTCCCACTGTTTATAGGACGACGCCAATCCCACGTCCAAAGACCATTAACGATTCTATCTCTAATAAGGCAATTTTGATTCTTCTCTAGGTGAAATAACCTGTTAAAGCGAGAACAAAGGGGGGCATCACCCAACCAAGTATCTTTCCAAAAGCGTATCATAGATCCATCACCAACCTGATAACGAATAAAGTTCAAAGGGACGTAGCCACTTGAATGTAGATGATATATCGTACCAGCTATACGAGCCCAAAGACCATTGGTTTGGCATCCATTTAGCTCAATACCAGCATCATTGCCATGAATCGAATTTAAGACCTCAACCCAAAGGGCGGATGGGTTATTAAGCAAACGCCATCTCCATTTTAGAAGCAAGGAGGTGTTGAAAGCTTTTAAACTTCCCACTCCTAATCCGCCTTTATCAAGAGAAGCTAAAATGTTAGACCACTTGATCCAAGCAAGCTTCCTAGAGTCACCTGTAGCGCCCCAAAAAACGAGGCATGAAGACTTTCAAGAACCTTAAGAACAGCTTCAGGAACTTTAAAGATAGAGAAGTAATAGATACCAAGGCTTCCTAACACCGATTTGATAAGAGTTAAGCGACCACCTGAAGATAACATGTTTGCCTTCCAACCTGATAGTCTATTTTTGAAGCGATCGATCAAGCTGTTCCAATTGGATATTTGGTTCATGTTCGAGCCGATTGGGAGACCAAGATAGGAGAAAGGAAGATTGCTAGATGAGCATCTGGTACCTACTGCCATACTCTGTATATCATTGGAAGAAACCCCCACGCCATATAGATTTGACTTAGAGATATTGATTTTCAAGCCTGAAGCAAGGTAGAAAACATTGAGGATACGAATGATGTTGTCCATATCACATTGGTTCCATTCGGAAAGAATAATAACATCATCGGCATAAAATAAATGCGAAAGCCGGATTTCCGAGGACCCGATCTGAACACCTTGGAAAAGATTTGCCGACAACCCGTCCTTAAGAGCAATGTGAAGGCCTTCCATAACTATGATGAATAAGAAAGGAGACAAAGGATCTCCTTGCCTCAATCCTCTTTTTAAAGAGAACTCCGACATAGGACTTCCATTGACAAGGATGGAAGCCCTTGAAGACATTAAACCAACCATAATCCATTTACGCCAAGTGCTACTAAAAGCTAATCTATCCATAACATGATCAAGGAAACGCCAACTTACGGAATCAAAGACTTTTTCAAAATCGACTTTAAATAGTAACATATTCTTATTTTTTCTTATACCATTCAATAACCTCGCTTAGAATGAGAGGACCATCGAGAATTTGGCGGCCCGAAATAAAAGCCGATTGTTCTTGACTAATGATCGAATCCATTACCTTGGAAAGCCTGTTTGCTAGGATTTTCGCAACAATCTTGTACTGGAAACCGATAAGAGATATAGGTCTAAAATCTTTAATATAAAGAGGATTAGACACCTTTGGGATTAAAGTAAAAAAAAGAAGAATTCTTACCAGGAGGGAATGAACTAGAAGAGAAGAACCTCACACAAAGTTCTGGATATCGACCTTCATGATGTCCCAGAATTTTTTGATAAATAAAAAAGAGAATCCATCTGGACCCGGAGCTTTTTGGCTACCACAATCCCAAACCGCAATTTTTATTTCCGCCAAAGAGACCATGGAATCTAAAAGATGATGATCCGAATCACTTAGTCGCTTAGCAGACGACATGGAGGGAAAAATCACAGGAGAATCATGGCAAGAGAATTTCTCTTTATAAAATTTTAGAAAAGCCATCTTAATGGCACCTGGATCAGAAATCCAAACTCCCTCCTGAAGGATACCTTGGATCAATTGTGATTTCCTTTTTGAGTTAATAATGCCATGAAAAAATTTGGAGTTTTCGTCCCCTTCCACGTCCCATCTGATTCGAGCTTTTTGGATTAAATCCATAGAGGCCAGCTTCTCTAAGTTATCGAGCTCATGCCAAGTTTTAACACGAAGCATTCGGTCATCTTCACTTGCTTGACCCGCGTCTATCTTTTCGTCTAAGTTCTTAAGTAAAGCCAAGATATAACTTTTTCTGCTTGCTTCATTATCTTTAGTTTGGGAGGCCCAAGTCTTGAGATGCATTTTGAGGCCTTTGATTTTTGCGTGGAGCGGGAGTAAGGGACCATCTTCATTTACAGCAAAGGAATTCCAAGTTTCTTTTACAACGTTATCGAAATCACTTCGATGAAACCAAGAATGATAAACTTTAAATGGGGTAGGGCCAAAGTCGTTTTTCTGACAATGAAGAAGAATACGGTTGTGATCCGACCAAACCCTATCAAGCACGGTCACTTGCAGACTTGAAAGAGCAAGAAGAACATTATTAGAGATGAGGAACCGGTCTAATTTACTTAGTTTGGAACCGGATTTATTCATCCAAGTGAACATTTTTCCTCCCATAGGGAGATCAACTAGACCGACATCTTGAATAAAAGCATTAAAAATCGATGCATCGCTACTAGAGAAATTGGAGCCAAATCTTTCTGTCTCGCATCTAACTTCATTGAGATCACCAAAAAGAATGAAGTTTCCTTGATGGTTCTGAATAAACGAGCGAAGTAAATCCCATAGAATGGATTTTTCAAGTTGTTGTTGTGGACCATACACATTAATAAGAAAATAATCCTCAGCCGAATTCTTCCATTTTCCTTCCACAATAACGTAATTATCGTTACACCAAATTCAATTTTTCGTGAAGACATTTGGGTCCCACATAGTAATAATGCCCCTGGATCTACCCCTAGCCATACTACAAGCATAGTCAAAATTAAAATTTCCCCACATAGATTTAAGCTGGAAAAGTTCCAATTTTGTCATCTTAGTCTCTTGAACACCAAGGAAATGAACATTGTGTTTGAAACATAACTCCTTTATCCACACACGTTTCTTTCTCATCTTGGAACCACGAATATTAATCGAAAAAATATTCATTTATCCACCAATGAAGCACCTATCCCATTAATCATCTTCCTTAGAGAACGTTTGCACCCTTTTACATCATATCCCAAAGCATCACCCACCTCAATCATCCTACTCATCTCATCAATAAACGAGAAACCTTTTCTATCTTTAAATTTATGATTGCCAAAAGAAGTTGAACATGAATTACCTTTTGATCTGGATGAGGGATTCGAACACTCGTTGTCTCTTTTAAAAAAAGTTTCAAATCCATGTGGGATAGAAACATCAGAATCACTAGCCTTTTTTTCCTCCTCCTTTGAGTTAACCGCAAAATTTTCCTTTATAGGGACCGAATGCAGTATATCATCCTCCTTGACAACATTTTCAAAACCTGGGGGTTTACCACCTGATGACTCAGTTTCAACATGTGAGCCCTCATTTGTGGAGAGTGATTTTCCTTTTTCCTCTACAACCTATTCAACGAAATCGTCAAGAGTATCCATAGGGTGTTCCTCCTCATTTGAAGTATAACTCTCCTCTTCACCATCTTTTTCTTGTTCACTATAGTTATCTTTAATAATGGTGCTCCATGCTCCAATTTCGTGAACATGAACATCAAACTTCTTACCATGAATTATGACTGACACCGATTCGGAAATGTTTGATTGTCTTTTTGTTGAAATACATGCCCTACCCAAACTCATAGTGTTTTCACAGTCTGAATCAAAGAAGTTGAATTTTCCAAACAAACTTGTAACTTTTTTAATGGCATTGGATCCCCATACACATAAAGGTAGGCCTCTAATCTCAATCCAAATCAATCTTTCGTCAACCATGAATGAAGGAGACACATACCTGATGGTAGTCCAAATAGACTTGAGAGATTCATTTTCCTTGAAGGCTCCACGTGACATAGAGTTTTCGAATTGAATCTAAACCCACAAGCCCCCAACGTAGTGAATAGAAACATTAGTAAAGCCTTCATTCCTACAGATACCATACATATTACTGATCGAGTCTAGTTCTTTCACCTTAACCAAAAGAACCGTAGATGTATCTTCTACTTTGATAAGGTCATTGTCACTTAAAATCAAACAGTTGCTGGTATCCTAAGATCCTCTGTCAGAAACCCCTTTTAAAACACCACTTCCCTTTGCTACAGAGACATAAGAGCCCTTGTCGCTGTTAGATGGTGGGACTTGTGGTGCATTACACTTAGGCAGAGATTTTGGTTCTGTAACTGAGGTCCTCTAGAATTTTGCAGTGGACACAAATAGGTGATAACTTCCAATCCAGATATTGGACATAGTTTTTGCAAAATCTTCTCCATTACGAACACCCAAAAATCTAACAAAACTGAATCTCTTACCAGTTTTAGATCTCTTATTAGCAATGAAGGCATCAACGATACGTCCAAACGATTGAAACTCCTTCCACAGGTTTTTAGTATCCAAAAACTCAGGGAAGTTTGTAACGAAGAATGACGTAGCGATCTTTTCAACATCCTTAACGAAAGGGTTATCAATAGGTTTAGAATGTGGGTTTTTGTTTTTCCCAAACACCCAGGTCCATCCATTATGATTCCCAGCCATGGTGAAAACAAGGGATTGAAAAAGCAAAATTAAAAAAGACTAAATAATGGATCTGAGGAAAGGGTTGGAAAAAATAACGGGAAAATAGATCTAAATCGAAGAGACAATTACACAAAGAATTGAAACCACGATTAGATATAGGATCGAAATAGGATGAAAGAATCGAAATCACCTGAAATCGCCATTATATGTGTTTTTCTGGGTTGGTTGTGGTCAACTACAAAGGGTTTTAATTATTAAAGGTTGAAAAAGGAAGAAGACAGCAGAAAAGCATCATTGCCATGAATCGATTTAACAAAAGAGAATAAGTGATCAATCACTGAGGGTTTAAGGATCAATTTGAGATTTCGCAGAAGGGTTAAAAGCGTATCCATGAGGTTCACAGATCAACCAAAGGTGGTTATGAAAGGGTCAAGATCCTATCCACAGGGTTCATAACTCGCGAGAAGGCCCAAAGTTGCATCTGGAGGGTCATAAGGTCCAAGGTTAAATGTCTTTGATGTAAGTAAAGTTTTAAACTTTCTATTAAACAAGTCCCGGTGGCTGCATTGCATATGTGACCTACCTGTAACAATAATTTATCAACTCATGTGACGAATTTGACACAACATTTATAAACCTTGTTGGCAGAGTGTAAATAAATAAACTTTCTATTTTACCGGGTCATGATTTTGATCCGCTTTCCACCCAAATCAATCCATATTTTAGGGTTTTCGACTTTCTTGGGGTAGTGTTGCAATTGACCCATAACTTGATTAGGATATAGTAGCAATTAAACGAGTGTTTAAGTATCAACTTATCTTATGAATAATCATTTGAGCTTTAATTTTGCTCAATAAAAATCCAAAACTTGTTAATGACAGGTTATAGCGTGAGTATATAGTTTGACCAACTACAATTAATCTTGATACATTTTGTTAGGGACATGGTTTGCAGGGTATTCTCATATCCTATCATTCCACATAATGTAATGAAGTAAAATAGTTTACCTTAAATTGATGTTTACGGAAAAAAATGTTGGTTTGACTTTGAATGCAAAATTTGCAAGAGCTTGGTGATCTGATTAAATCTGAAGGATAAAAGTTAGATAAAAACCTCATTACAGTTTACAAGTATAAAACAGTGAAATTTTGGTGGTCTTATGCGCAAGGAAACCTATCTTAACTTGATTTTGAGCAAATGCAGTTTTGACTTCGACTTTGAGAGATAAATTACCTTGATTATGATCTCTAAATAATTTGCGGTTACTCCCCGCTCATCCGGACTTTCTTAATCTGTGAAATGATTCAAATGCAGAAACTACCTGTTAACATAGTTCGTTGAGAGATGAAATTCAAAATTCTGAATAAGTAAGAGGATTGATACAAAAAAGAGAAACTACCTGTTAACATAGTTCTTTATTGTATTAGGCCTTTGGGTGCCTGTGCTAGTAATAGCTATAAGTCGCAGACCATCTCATCATCATCATTATCAGAAACTTCATCAGACATTCTTCGTCGATTGGTTGTCAAACCACATGACTCGAGTAGCCATCTATCCCCAATGATACGCAGGCGACCTTTCAATCTAAAGATGCTTTGTGGAAAAAGACATATGTTTGTACCTTCAATATCCAAATCTTTTTGTTAGGTCACTAGTTTTACAACACAAGCAACATAGAAAGAGATAGAGGCGATTGAACAATATCCAAACACACACACGCGTAAGAATGTAAACGGTTAGGCGTAGAGAGTAGGTGAAAGAAATAAATTGAACAACCAACCCTCAAGTGAGGGTTATACATGAGTATTTATAGGTGGGAAGCTAGGGCAACACTCCTAGTTCCCATCCTTTTCTTATTGGGCCTAAGCCTAAGCTCATGGGCCTTCTACATAAGCTTAAGGCTAATAACAAACATAAAGGCCATAATTAAGCTAACTATTACATGTGAATTACTAACACTTGATTAAGGTTTAGGAGTGATTCCAACAATCTCCCCTTAAGTGTTAGTGATGAATAAACGGTGAAGGTGCAGTAGTAATAGTAGCTTTGACGTCTTCTGACATTCTTCTTTCTTGTGAGAAGAATTGCCTTGATTCGAACAATCTCCCCAGTGTAGAGAGATAGTTTTCTTTGAGCAGTTTTGCTTTGACGTCATCTTTAACTTTGTTCTTAGATCATTGTTCTTTGTGATGAAAGTGATAGTATGTTGTTGTCTACATCAAGTCTGCCTCAGGTCTGCTTCGATGCTTCAGTGTCTCCTCGCCATTCTTCAACATGCTCACACGCTCTTAGACATTGGAATTTAATACTGATGAAATTCTTTAAGTCTTTAACTTTGTAGATTCTTTGATTTGACAAAGAATCATTTTGACTTTTGTGTTGCTTTAAGATAGAACTTCCATTAGTGATGATGTTGGCGTGAACATGAGAAGAATCTGCGCGATCATTCCGCTCCAGAGCTTCCATAAGAAGAAAACATTAAAACGGTTAGTAATAAGCGGATTCCGGCACTTACAAGTTTGAATTTCGAGAGTGTTAACAGCATAGTGTGAAAATGCAACTCTAATTCTTACAAAGGCCGTTCCTGAACCAGAGTCCCACAAGTGAGATAACACGATGTACCGGAGTACATCTATGGTTCAGATGAGTCGCTGAGGTACACCGAAGCATCACCTCACGACTGTAGACCGTTTGAGATACACTAAGCATAATCCACGGGGAGTTACCGAAGTGACCTGCTGTCAGGGCTGTTTGATGTTGACCCTGGCAGGAGTTTCCATTCAATCACTGAGGATCACAAATGTGAACCTCTCATAAATGTTCTCGACAGATTGCTAAGATCTGTGAAGGACTCGATAATGTACCACTGAAATTCTTATTGTTGAACTTCAAGTGATAAAATGTCAAGTGTACCTAAGAGATCTTTTTGATGAATCTCATGGCTCTAGACTCAATTGTGCGTTTTTGGTTTTCCTGAGCGGAGACTAGGGAGAGGGTCTCCTTCTTCAATACCAGCGATCTCTAAGAGAAAGCTAATAGTTTACATAGGGTTCCCTGTGAGAATGAAACAAGCTTCTGTTGAGAGAAACTTGAGTGGCTAAGAAGGTTTAGTGCATGCGTCACTAGGTCCATGACGACTTTTAATCTTCAATACCGGTGTCATCTAGTGACAACCAGTAGCATATGAATTGAACCCGGTGTCTGCCCTAAGTTGAATAATTTGGAGGGCTATTTCTTTTCACCCTTTTCTTTGCATTTCTTTTTAATTCTTCAACTCCTTCTTTCTCCGTTTCTCATTTTCTCCTTTTTATAATCATACCTAAGGACTTCTAAATACTAACTATTTGTGTTGTCCTTGGGTAGATCCCTCCAGCTCTGGCGGATCATAGGACGATTATTCCTAACCTTAATCACCTTATAACTCCATTGCCATAAAACCATTTTTCATGAAAATCTCTCGAAGTATTTGTGAATGAAAAACATGTTTGAATACTCCATGAGTTTTAGATTTTCAGAAATACTCCCCCTCAACATGTGCTTAAGAGTTTTAACGGAAATTTGCACAGTGAGGAAAGAGCGCGCACTTTTTGAATTGATCGACTCAAGATAGACAATTCCTTGCGAGACACGATTACGTTGTATAGTTAAATAGATACATTGTCAGCTTTTAGGTGACAACTGGCTCTAATAACTACCTTGAAGATGTAGACAACCCCGAAAGGTTGTCAAACCCGTCAAAGTTCATGTCTATCAGGAGCTTCTCGAATGGGTACAATTTACTCGGATAAGTCTTGGAAGACAAATCTTTTCAATGTAAGACTGTTTAGTTCCCGTCAATTCATGGGTTAAGTCTTTTCACACGAGAATTCATATAACAAAACACAGCATATTTCTTATCACATATTTTTCTCCCCCTAAAAAATAGCATGTAAATGTTATTTTTGATGAAAAGTTGATATCAAATATGACCATTTTGAGTTTTGTGGGAAGAGAACCACTGAGAACAATTTGTGAACAAAGATTTATGTCAAATACTCCCCCTCAACAAGTGGTATAAACGGTTGAGGTTTTGAAAATCATAAGGGGAAGTACTTGTTCTTTTGAGCAAAACCTTTGAAAAATGAAAGGTTTGATAGGTTTTACTCAAAAGTAAGAAGCTTTCGCTTCTTTTATAGGATTGTGGCACTGAGGCGTACCACAGGGTCCTTTCTTGTAACACCCCCAAAAATCGGATTTTAGCGGAAGCATACAAGTTTTGGGTGCTACTAATCGGTATCACAACACAAGCATAGAAGAAAAGGGTTTTCTTAAGAAAACTCATTTATTTAATAAAATCAATGTTTACAATAAAATTTAAGACGGAAATAGGCCCAAAATAAATAAGCGATCCCCAAATGCAAATATCAGAGTCGTCTATGACCATGTCATGCCACTGCCCAAGCGCCTCCAAGAGTAAACAATCGCCTCAATACCTGAGAATACACGCTAAAAATGTCAACACGAGGTTGGTGAGTTCATAGTTTTTCATAAAAGTATTGCGAGTTAAAAAAGATCCTTTCGATTATTGTGGCGTCCACAATGTCGCGAAAACAAGGTTTACCTTTAAGCAAAATAGTAGAAAGGTGGACCACAAGGTTTTCAAGTGCAAATCAATTCTCATAAACAAATCAAATTTAACCGAGGCATACCCTGCCTAATTCGCAGTATCAAAATATTTATCCGTAAAAATAGCTCATAAACAACCACTTGGACCATATAAAAAAATCAAACACTACAACGAATATAGTGTCACGCAAGCTTAACTATTACGCAGGTTAAGTCATGAAACCATCACTAGATAGCACGAGCCGTGACTATCTCTAAACACACTAACAATCGACATGTTATACGTCATGGCAAGTTGGTGCATCCACAAATCCAAGTAAAGTTCTTGGCAAGTTGGGCAACCAAAGTCCAGACGGGGTGGCCATTCCCAATAGATCTATCCATAACATTCGCACCATCCTGAGCCAGGATGTAACAAATCATAACAACGCTTGGGTTTCTAACCTTAACCTAGCACGTAATAGCTCACAAAAACATTTTCAGGTCCAATCCAAAATAGTTTTCAAGCACGTGTGTCCACGTAAAAACATATTAAAACCAATTCACGCAATTTCGTCAAACCAAGTAACAATAATTTATTCAAATAAATCAAGCATTTGCATTTAATAAAAACGAGCATGTATTCTCCCCCAAAACAGTTTAAAAGCAAGTAAAAGTAGGGGCCATGAACTCACCTCGATACGAAGCAACGCAAGAATCACAACTAACAAGACTGGCATCTAGGAGCAAGCACAACTAAATCATGAAGAAAGGCACGTCGATATCCAAAGAGTACAAGTACATCGATACTACATCGTCACGACCTAATAGTATACGTATTATCTCAAAATACGTCTCAAAAAGTAAAATAATATAATATCCGAAAGACAACGTGTCTTAGTTTTCGTGGATTATTCGTATCAAACGTTTCCAAAAATTCCAGTATCAATATCTCAAAAAGTTTAGTTTTAACGTTTCGTGTGGTGGTAAGGAATCATAGACGCCAAACACAAGTCACGCCAAAAGTATACTAAAATGTAACTCACACCAAGGATGTAACTCACGCCAAACATAACTCACGCTAAGGCATAATGTATATCCCAATACATTATAAGGAGTAGTCAATAAGAATTGACCAAGACTCAACTCGAGTAGACAACGACTATGAAGAAGTCGGGGAACTAAAAACACATAATTATGCTAAGAAAATAAGTTAATTGGTAAGTTTCGGCATTTACCCATTTCTTCCAAAATAGTTGATATATCGTCAAAACGTATAAGTTTTGAAAATGTTTTAGGATATTTAAAGAAATCATAAATGATTTAAGTTTTATAAAAGATTTTACGAAATTTCGGCATGAAGCGCTTATTTATAAAACATTTCCAAGTCATAATGATTCTTGAATAATATAAAATTTATCGTTAAGTTTTCCAATTCGTCAAATGTTACAATTTATAATATACAATTGAACATATCATTCGCGTATATATTAGTTGTTTAGTTTTATCGACCGTTTGTATAGTTCGGGTCTAGATATGTTAAACTCTTATGAGTCTAACATACCCTTCCGTCGTGTGTACCAAAGGGTCCATAATGTCTAAATAACTAATACCGTAAATCCAATACGTCCAATCCTTGTCCAACAATATATACGTCACAATGCTCGTACATGAGTCCAATAAATCAATGTCGATGAGTCACAATCCGTATTATGTGTATAATCAAATCCATTCCATAGCTCCAAATATCAAGTCGAAATTTCAAATTGTATCCAAAACTTACCAATCTCCTTGTCAAAACTATTTAGATCACGTTAATCTGATATGTTAACTAATCCCAAATTATATAAACATGAGTTCTAAAGTTTCATACCAACACATTTTATTCTTGTGACTTCTTTCTATCGAGAACTCAAAGATACAAGAAAACCTTTGGGTTCTCATAGTGAACCAAGACTCAAAACAATGCACTCAAGTTAACCAACACAATAACAAACCACCCTTGTGGCTGCTGATTAACTTGAAACCATGCCAACACCCTAAATGGGTCGTCTCACGGAACCAAAACCACGACCTGGACAAGCAAATATTCAAACCCCCTTCGAGACCAACAATGTAATACGCAATTGAAACCTAACAAACACTCATCTTGTGATCTCACCACAAGTTAACAGATTTATACCAACGACTAGCCGGTTACACTCGACCCACACAGGTGACACAAATCGGATACACGATTGAGTTAATCAATCACCCATTTCAATATGTACTACCAACAAATAACCATGTCAAATCTCAAGCTGAGAATATTACTGGTTAGACTCGATTCGTATACTAGACCCAACATCCACCATATCACGAGTCTTCCCACACTACTCGAATACAAAACGTATACCACATGAATCAGGATTTATTCCACACGAAACAAGCATCAAAACATTTTCAATCACCTTTTACCACACGAAACAATACCACACGAAAAGCAAGATAAATCAGTTTATTAAACTTTTATTCCACGAATACCAACCCATACGACAACCTAGTCAATATCCGAGTCAACTCGACTCACTGAGTTGAGTCGGTCGAGTTGACTCAACCCACTGAGTTGAGTTGACTCGTACCGTTAACCTCATGAAACTCTTTTTAAATCGGTGTATACAAAAAAAAGAACAAGAATCGGAACAAAAATTTTGCGACATACCAATCCGAGAGAACAAGGAGGAGACGAGATGTACGCGTGACTGAGATACCCACACGAAGCAAAATAAACAAAACTTTAAAAGTATCAGCATCTTCTACTCGTAAATCTGGAAAATACCCGCGCGTGTGACGGTTAGTGTGCGCGTGCGACGCACAGAACTAACCACGAGAGGGAGATCTACAGGTTTAGAGAGGCGGTGTAGCTTGGTTGCGGTGGCCGGAGGTTGGCCGGAGAACAAGTAGCGGCGCCGGAATAATGGTTTCCGGCGAGGTGGTGCTATCAAATGGGATCAAAACCTAATTTCAGGTTTTTATATGGTGGGGAGGGGCAAACATGGACAACCTAAAGGGGAGGGGTACTAGTTAAAATAAAACGAGGGGGTAATCGTGTATTTCAGAATTTCTTTTGTCCTCAACAATGTGGGACCCGTTTAAGGTGGTAAACGTTCAAATTACATTATGAAATTTTCGCCATTGTTTCCGGAATAATTTTTCTGATGAAAATGAGTATTTACATGATTATTTTTCTCATAATCAAAAAAATAAAATTTTAAATGAGTTTACGGTTGTCAGAACGCATCGTGAGTCGGTTTCCACGTTTAACGAGATAACTTCTCGTTTTTCAGTCAAACGAGTTCAAGGAAGTTCGTAAATGAAAAACAGACGAATTTTCTCGAAAACGAACATCTGAAAAAGTGCGAGTTGTCACAGACTTCCCTTCTCAACGGAATCGCGTCCTCGCGATTCAATTCGAGTTATCCGTTAGATTTGAAAAGAGATATAGATACTTTCTCAAGATTCAATTTTCACGTTCTCACGCGAATTCGAGATATTTCTTAGAGTTTCCACTGATCAGTTAAAATAAGAAAACGACTTTGCTCAAGTCGTTTGGTTCCACGATTCATGATTTCGATAGGTTTCCCAATACAGCTTAAGGGTTCGTCGATATGGATATCTCCCAGCAAGGACAATAATCGTTTTCAACAGTGAGGCATTACCTCTGATTACGCACATGAAAGTGTCATGAATAACTAAGCTCTGACAGTAGCTGAAGTCTCTAAGTCACTAGTCCAACTCTAGGAAGAGTCTTAAAAAGGATCAACACAACGAAGATTAGACTTTACACGTTTACTAAACGTATCACACAATTCCATGGTGAGACTTTTAAGCGTAGCTTTGTCTCCAATCATGGAATCTCCAAGATTCCCATCATTTTCAATCACAGTCCTTCTGACGACCTCAAGCAATTTGCATTCTGCTTTTGATCTGAACAAATTCAGGATAGAAAGTTGGGTATCCCCCACTTCGATTCGACAAATTATCGAGTGACATTTTCAACCATAAAGTGCCTCGTACAACGTGGCTTATAGTTATAAGAGATTCCAACCAATGGGAGGTGTCTACCCCAACCATTGCTGAAATCGATCACGCGGATACGCAACACGTCCTTTAACGTTTGGATGGTCCTTTCACTCTAGCCAACAGTCCGTGAATGATACGCAGTACTCATACCACAACTTGTTCTCATGGCTCTTGGAGTGATGACCAGAAATTTGATGTGAAACGATTATCAGATTAGAGGTGATAGAAATCGGCATTCCATAATGTACAACAGTCTCCTTTACGTGTGAGTGAGCAAAGTTGTCCATAGTGTCCGTTTCTTTGATTAGTAGGAACTGAGTAGGTTTGGTGACACGACCAACAATCACCCATATGGAGGTGCGGAATTTACTTCCAGGTTTCAGTTCATAATACAGCAGCCAAAACATTTTGTAGGGTGACCACATAATGATTTTTCGGAAAGTTGAAAGCAGTTTGAAAGACAATAGCGGCAGGGCTCAATATATCATAAGGAGGTAGCAAGGATAACAAATATTCCCAAGGGCGAGCGAAGGATTAGACGTCAGCTCCAAGGATCGTGGTTCAAGTTACTCCTTAAAGTCTTAAGGTTTCTGTTGGGCCAA
This sequence comes from Chrysanthemum seticuspe, assembly GCA_019973895.1. NCBI lineage: Eukaryota > Viridiplantae > Streptophyta > Magnoliopsida > Asterales > Asteraceae > Chrysanthemum > Chrysanthemum seticuspe. Next base: position 9,342,399 of record BPTQ01000006.1, on the reverse strand, counting down.
CAGAATCTTCGTCGAAAAGAGAGCTAAGCAGATTCAGAGTACGACTCTAAAGGATAGCATTAATTATAACTAGCGATCAATAGACTGATTCCGTAGTGCACTTAATACTTAACGCAAAAAGATACATCATTCAAAAGAAATTCGACTACCAGTCGATATCAAAACAAATTCTAAATACAATTGAACAACGATGGTTCCAAAAAGTTATGCTAAAAGCATACACATCGATAGAGCGCAAGGTGCAACATCAAAAGAACATAATCAATGGAATAATCATCGATCGAAGATAAGGCTTGGGGTAGAGGCGTCTACAACAAGACCAAACAGAACCACGAGAATAAACGAATCCAATTTCACCATAGGAACGAAAATCGCAGAATCTAACAATCTAAATTCAACGTAGCCAAGATCGAATCAAAATATTCCAAGAAGCCTGATGAGCTTATTACAACTTCACGCAACCCAAATGCAAACTTGTGATCAATCGGGTCTAACCTGACCCGATGCAAAACAAGGTCTTACAGTTCCAACGATTCCAAAAATAATCTGAAGTCAAATAATAATTAGACGGCGACAAATAGCGATTCATAACAAAGGAAGGATATCGCGACAAACAAGAATTTGTGATGCCAGTGTGTTGTGTGAAGGAAAGCTTTCATAAAATTCATGCTCGTATACACACACCAAAACTTTTCCATTTCCCGTAATCAAACCAAAAACCAACCAGACATAATTCTATTATAACTACTCCAAGTATCGCAAAATTCACCTCTGAGTCGGACATAGGTGATCAGGCTATGTCCCACTGTCCCTGGTTGAATATAGGTGATCAGGCTATATTCACCCGAGGTTCAATGACTTTTGATATACTTGACTTAGTTACTCTAGCCTCATGTCTTTCACTTTCCAAAATCCATTTTTCATAAGACTAAAACAAGTGTCCACACGCAAGGACGAGTGATGAGATTGTGCAGGGAAAGAGACGCAGCGCTACCACGGATACGATGAGTAAACATAAGTATGTCGAAGATACTTATAACAGATAGTGAAAGATAAATGGATATACTCATCCAATAGTAAGGCACACATCTCATCAATATATTAGCAATCAAAGTCACAAGTGAGGCATCAGCTTGGCAGGCAGGCACGTGGCGGTCATAGGGTTAAATTTTCATAAAAGTGGTTATAGTCCAGGTTTTAAAAATTTACCCAGTTCTCTATAACCTAAGCTCTGATACCAATCTGTAACACCCTCAAAAATCGGATTTTAGCGGAAGCATACAAGTTTTGGGTGCTACTAATCGGTATCACAACACAAGCATAGAAGAAAAGGGTTTTCTTAAGAAAACTCATTTATTTAATAAAATCAATGTTTACAATAAAATTTAAGACGGAAATAGGCCCAAAATAAATAAGCGGTCCCCAAATGCAAATATCAGAGTCGTCTATGACCATGTCATGCCACTGCCCAAGCGCCTCCAAGAGTAAACAATCGCCTCAATACCTGAGAATACACGCTAAAAATGTCAACACGAGGTTGGTGAGTTCATAGGTTTTCATAAAAGTATTGCGAGTTAAAAAAGATCCTTTCGATCATTGTGGCGTCCACAATGTCGCGAAAACAAGGTTTACCTTTAAGCAAAAGAGTAGAAAGGTGGACCACAAGGTTTTCAAGTGCAAATCAATTCTCATAAACAAATCAAATTTAACCGAGGCATACCCTGCCTAATTCGCAGTATCAAAATATTTATCCGTAAAAATAGCTCATAAACAACCACTTGGACCATATAAAAAAATCAAACACTACAACGAATATAGTGTCACGCAAGCTTAACTATTACGCAGGTTAAGTCATGAAACCATCACTAGATAGCACGAGCCGTGACTATCTCTAAACACACTAACAATCGACATGTTATACGTCATGGCAAGTTGGTGCATCCACAAATCCAAGTAAAGTCCTTGGCAAGTTGGGCAACCAAAGTCCAGACGGGGTGGCCATTCCCAATAGATCTATCCATAACATTCGCACCATCCTGAGCCAGGATGTAACAAATCATAACAACGCTTGGGTTTCTAACCTTAACCTAGCACGTAATAGCTCACAAAAACATGTTTAGGTCCAATCCAAAATAGTTTTCAAGCACTTGTGTCCACGTAAAAACATATTAAAACCAATTCACGCAATTTCGTCAAACCAAGTAACAATAATTTATTCAAATAAATCAAGCATTTGCATTTAATAAAAACGAGCATGTATTCTCCCCCAAAACAGTTTAAAAGCAAGTAAAAGTAGGGGCCATGAACTCACCTCGATACGAAGCAACGCAAGAATCACAACTAACAAGACTGGCATCTAGGAGCAAGAACAACTAAATCATGAAGGAAGGCACGTCGATATCCAAAGAGTACAAGTACATCGATACTACATCGTCACGACCTAATAGTATACGTATTATCTCAAAATACGTCTCAAAAAGTAAAATAATATAATATCCGAAAGACAACGTGTCTTAGTTTTCGTGGATTATTCGTATCAAACGTTTCTAAAAATTCCAGTATCAATTTCTCAAAAAGTTTAGTTTTAACGTTTCGTGTGGTGGTAAGGAATCATAGACGCCAAACACAACTAACGCCAAAAGTATACTAAAATGTAACTCACACCAAGGATGTAACTCACGCCAAACATAACTCACGCTAAGGCATAATGTATATCCCAATACATTATAAGGAGTAGTCAATAAGAATTGACCAAGACTCAACTCGAGTAGACAACGACTATGAAGAAGTCGGGGAACTAAAAACACATAATTATGCTAAGAAAATAAGTTAATTGGTAAGTTTCGGCATTTACCCATTTCTTCCAAAATAGTTGATATATCGTCAAAACGTATAAGTTTTGAAAACGTTTTAGGATATTTAAAGAAATCATAAATGATTTAAGTTTTATAAAAGATTTTACGAAATTTCGGCATGAAGCGCTTATTTATAAAACATTTCCAAGTCATAATGATTCTTGAATAATATAAAATTTATCGTTAAGTTTTCCAATTCGTCAAATGTTACAATTTATAATATACAATTGAACATATCATTCGCGTATATATTAGTTGTTTAGTTTTATCGACCGTTTGTATAGTTCGGGTCTAGATATGTTAAACTCTTATGAGTCTAACATACCCTTCCGTCGTGTGTACCAAAGGGTCCATAATGTCTAAATAACTAATACCGTAAATCCAATACGTCCAATCCTTGTCCAACAATATATACGTCACAATGCTCGTACATGAGTCCAATAAATCAATGTCGATGAGTCACAATCCGTATTATGTGTATAATCAAATCCATTCCATAGCTCCAAATATCAAGTCGAAATTTCAAATTGTATCCAAAACTTACCAATCTCCTTGTCAAAACTATTTAGATCACGTTAATCTGATATGTTAACTAATCCCAAATTATATAAACATGAGTTCTAAAGTTTCATACCAACACATTTTATTCTTGTGACTTCTTTCTATCGAGAACTCAAAGATACAAGAAAACCTTTGGGTTCTCATAGTGAACCAAGACTCAAAACAATGCACTCAAGTTAACCAACACAATAACAAACCACCCTTGTGGCTGCTGATTAACTTGAAACCATGCCAACACCCTAAATGGGTCGTCTCACGGAACCAAAACCACGACCTGGACAAGCAAATATTCAAACCCCCTTCGAGACCAACAATGTAATACGCAATTGAAACCTAACAAACACTCATCTTGTGATCTCACCACAAGTTAACAGATTTATACCAACGACTAGCCGGTTACACTCGACCCACACAGGTGACACAAATCGGATACACGATTGAGTTAATCAATCACCCATTTCAATATGTACTACCAACAAATAACCATGTCAAATCTCAAGCTGAGAATATTACTGGTTAGACTCGATTCGTATACTAGACCCAACATCCACCATATCACGAGTCTTCCCACACTACTCGAATACAAAACGTATACCACATGAATCAGGATTTATTCCACACGAAACAAGCATCAAAACATTTTCAATCACCTTTTACCACACGAAACAATACCACACGAAAAGCAAGATAAATCAGTTTATTAAACTTTTATTCCACGAATACCAACCCATACGACAACCTAGTCAATATCCGAGTCAACTCGACTCACTGAGTTGAGTCGGTCGAGTTGACTCAACCCACTGAGTTGAGTTGACTCGTACCGTTAACCTCATGAAACTCTTTTTAAATCGGTATATACAAAAAAAAGAACAAGAATCGGAACAAAAATTTTGCGACATACCAATCCGAGAGAACAAGGAGGAGACGAGATGTACGTGTGACTGAGATACCCACATGAAGCAAAATAAACAAAACTTTAACAGTATCAGCATCTTCTACTCGTAAATCTGGAAAATACCCGCGCATGTGACGGTTAGTGTGCGCGTGCGACGCACAGAACTAACCACGAGAGGGAGATCTACAGGTTTAGAGAGGCGGTGTAGCTTGGTTGCGGTGGCCGGAGGTTGGCCGGAGAACAAGTAGCGGCGCCGGAATAATGGTTTCCGGCGAGGTGGTGCTATCAAATGGGATCAAAACCTAATTTCAGGTTTTTATATGGTGGGGAGGGGCAAACATGGACAACCTAAAGGGGAGGGGTAGTAGTTAAAATAAAACGAGGGGGTAATCGTGTATTTCAGAATTTCTTTTGTCCTCAACAATGTGGGACCCGTTTAAGGTGGTAAACGTTCAAATTACATTACGAAATTTTCGCCATTGTTTCCGGAATAATTTTTCTGATGAAAATGAGTATTTACATGATTATTTTTCTCATAATCAAAAAAATAAAATTTTAAATGAGTTTACGGTTGTCAGAACGCATCATGAGTCGGTTTCCACGTTTAACGAGATAACTTCTCGTTTTTCAGTCAAACGAGTTCAAGGAAGTTCGTAAATGAAAAACAGACGAATTTTCTCGAAAACGAACATCTGAAAAAGTGCGAGTTGTCAGATTTCTTGACAAGTACGTGTTGTACACTGTTATGTGTCCACAAGCCATTGTCATAATAAATCACACATCCAAAGTTATAATGAAAGAAACAGATCAAGGGGTACCAGGAAGTCCAGTGATGTTTCCAGGAGTGTGAATAGGTCGTTGAAAGCCGGTGATGTTAATCCTAGGTCGACCACCAACAAAGCTTTCCAATCTTGTGAACTGATCCCTTCGATACAACCGTTCATCAATCATCTTGATGATCCTCCTCACATCCCTTCGATCCTGAGAATTCCATCGCTTAGGAGACCCAATCTTTTGACGTATGTCCTTCAACCTGTAAGCCAATCCGTCCCTAACCATCTTCAAAGTGTGATCCCCAAATTTGTGAAGATCGCTACATGCCATCAAGCAATTTCTTTGAAGTTCACTGCGGTAAACGACGCCGAATGGTTTGCTGATGATGGTATATTGTGAAAGCTGGTTGATGTCGGGAAGATCAAGCTGAGGTGGAGTGAAGTTTACACGGGTCTGATATGATTCAACTGCAAGCCGGAGATCTTCTACACGTTCTTTGATGACTATTCGTCTGATGAAGATGAGCAGTGACTTGATGAATTCACGTTGTACTTCGGTTGAAAATTGTCTCATGCGACCCTGTACTTTGGCAAGGTACATGTCTTCAATGTCATTGATAGACAAGTTCTCAAAGTCAGCTTCAGAGAATGCATAATCCCTTTCATCTTGTCTTTTGACCACAATATTCTTGAGAAAGGTGTAGTCCCACATAGACGAAAGATCAACGTGTTTGATGGCAACGATACTCTTAGTACTGAACACTGCATGTTGAGACTTCTGGACCTGGCAGCTTCTGTAGTAGATTCTTCGGCGTCCCGGCCAATGATGAATCCCATACATTGCATCACGGTCATACTCAGTTACGTTGTTGGAAAACATGTGGTTAGCTCTTTCCTCGATAGCTATGCAGTTTGAGTATTCGGCTGCCGGGAATGGAAGTGTTAGAGATGTAGCGTATTTCCTTAAGCCATCGCCACTTTGTAGAAGGAATTCCAAGTCTTTGTTGAAGAAATATCGGAATGGAATCCTAGGCTGATCAGGTTGGCCAATTGTAGGTAAAGGTTTAGACCAGTCTGTGTAATATGGAGGGTTGTCCCGTTTGGTGAAGTCGATGTTTGCTTCTGGGTTGAGCCAATCCATGTTGTTAGACATGGCTCGTGCAATATTATCAAGGTGATATTTGACCTCGATGGCACTTTCCGAGCTGTCTTTTAGAAGTTGAAATGCTTCATTCTTGATTCGCCTCAACTCGGATTTCGTCATTGATGAGTGTGTGAATACTCATCATTTTTGGTCAAATCTGAACTGCAAAACACTTAAAAATGCTCAGAAAAGCATCAAAATACTGAAAATATCTCAAAATTGCATTTTATATGTTTCAGATGCAAAATGTTTAAAAATCAGATGAAAAATGAGCTAAGTTTGCATAATTGGCAGTTTCAGTCCCCCAAGTTTCAAAAATTGTCAGAAATAGTCCCTGAGCACTTATTTCAAAAGAAAACTCACCAAAGGTCCTTTTAAAATCATAACTTGTCATAATTAGTCCTTTGGTGAAAAATGTCAAAAGTTTTGAGAAATTACAAGTTTGGTCCTTCAAGTTTCAAAATTGGCAAAAATGGTCCTTGGAAATTTGAAAATGTCTATTATGGTCCTTGTACTATTGAAACTTGTCACTTTTGGTCCCTTGGAACAACTTTGAGATATTGGCAGAATTGGTCCCTCAAAAATCAGAATTTGCAAATTGGTCCTTGTTATTAAACCTAAGCCTTTGACCCCTTTGTAAACCTTTTTGACCCCTGCCACTTAAACCCTTTTGGACCTTTGACCCCCCTTTCATATATTACCCTCCCAGGTCAAACCCGGTCAACAAACCCCCTTTTCCCTCCAAAGTCTTCCCCTTCACCCACCATCTCTGCAAACACGGACCTCCCATCCTTCCAGCTCACAAGCCCACTCCCTATTCCCCCCACCTCCACCAAACAACAAAGAAACATTTAATGCTTCCTCCTCTACAAGTTATCAGAGATAGTGGATTTTTCCACTATTTTCATTTTTGGCGCCAAAATAAGAAATCAAAGGTGGAGATCAAAAGAACCAAATCAATGGCTAGGAATGAGAAGAGAAACCCTAATGAAGCTTATAAATGAAGAAAGAAGACACAGAAGAGAGTTGTCACTGTTTTAGACCAAGTTCTTAATTTCATGTTTAATCGTTTTAATTTTTAATGTAATCTTTTAGCTGGGTTTCAAGTTTTTATGTAATAAACAAGTAATTGGTGTATCAATTCATCAGTTTTAACAACTAATTTCCAGTTTTATGCTTGTTCTAATTTTCCCTCCAAAAACCATTCTTATCAAATTACAGTTTTTAATTTGATGAGAGTGTTTTAAATTTTTTGTTTAAGCTTGTTTTTGGTTAATGAAGTGAATTGGTGAAGTTTCATGGTTTGTAATTCAAAGTTCTAAATAGTCAAATAAAGTCAAACAGTGGAGGATTTGAAGAAATATTGGGTTAAGCAGCTGATGAGTTGGATTTGGGGTTTATATCAGTTAGGATAGTTGAATGTGGTGCTGAGTTAAGCTGCATCATGGCTGCACACTTGTAAGTGATGTGAACATGCTCTTGAATTCCCTTTATATTTCTGTCTTATGGCATAAGTAGTTCAGTCCTTATTTGATTGTTACAATCATCATTATTGCATTTTTAGGCTCTAATTTAGTTGTTAGATCATAGAGTAAACCTGTTATAGATTAGCACTAAGTACTTTATTAAGTAGTTTGTATGTCCATTTCCTTAAGTACTGTTTGGTTGTAAGCCTTTACCTGTGTTAAAGATTGGTTCATAGGTTAAGACCAGTTTCTTTAGTCCAACTTAGGCATATAAGAGTCACTCAGATCATACAATTGCATCCTGGAACTGCATAAGTCAAAATCACTTTTAATCTGTTCCAAAATTGCATGTCAGTTTGATTTCAGGAAGCTAGTGCTTGCATTTAGGCTTAGAATAACTTAGGAAAGCTTCATTTAGTTTCATTTCATCATTTAACATCATTTTCATTTGGCAAATTGGTTTCAAATCTCAAATAAGTCAACATAACAAAACTGCTCAAAAGTCAAAAGTGGTAATATCTGTTTTTCACCCAACTGGGATGATTTTTCATGGATTCAACTTTGGGCCAAATTAAGTGAAGGTACGTTAACTGGTCGGCGAGAAAATTCAGCTTCTTGTAAAGCATGTCTTTCTTTCTAACCTGTTTGACGGCATTCACAATTCTTTTATGAGTATTAGAAACCCAAGATCGAGGTGGCTTCTTCACTGATTTGGATGTTGATTTGGTTGATCTTTTAGATGGTGGTGGTGAAGAATGAGAAGACGAATCTGATGATGAAGAGACATGAGGAGACTCTGGGTCCTTTGGAGGTTCAGAGGTTTTCTCCTTTGAGCGAGTAGGACTGTCTAGAAGAAACATATCATGATCATCTCCAGACTTTTCTTTCTTTTAGTCTTTTCTTTCTCAGACTTTTCTTTCTCTTCAGTCTTTTCTTTCTCAGACTTTTCTTTCTCTTCAGTCTTTTCTTTCTCAGACTTTTCTTTATCACCCTCAAAGTCAAACTCAGTAGTTTCCTCCACACGCGTTTGTTGTTGTTCCAAAGTGGTGGCACCAGATGCCTTATCGGGTTGATTAACCGCATCAGGATCTGGTGAAGGTTGAGTAGCACAACTTGACCCTCCGGGGCTACCCATTTGATCCTTAGCAAATTCTTTTGCTGCGTGTTGGAGTCTGAGGAATTTGTACTGTTTCCTGTAAGTAATATCCAGTTGCTCTTCTTCTGAACTTGAGCTTTCTTCATAAGGCACAAGTACTGGAGTCTTCCTTTTGCCTTTGTCTACTGGAGGACTTGGAGGTTTAACTGCTGAAGGAGGTGCTTCAGTTGCAGATTCAGAGTAGAAGATCTCTTCGTCTGATTGTGTATCTTCAGAGCTTTAGTCCACAAGCTCTCTTTGCGGTTCAGGTTCAGATTTGGGAATGGGAATAGGAGTAGCTTCTTTAGAGGGAACAGTCCTTTTAAGTGGAGGATTCCTCTTGGGGTACTTCCTCTGACTTTCAGTACTTACAGCACTTCCTGCACTGCCTCTTCTGGATCTCCGTAAAGGTGTTCCAGAAGATTTCTCATCGAGATCACCAACTTTGCCTTCTTTTACTGCTACTTGATACCTTTTGTAAGTCTCGAGTCTTTTAATTTCATTAGTCAGAAGGTGATCAGGTAACACAACACCCTGTTTCTTTGTTGACGATTCCTTGATTCTGACTGATAGGATAGGTTCAGTCAACATGTCATGATTGTCAGGGTTATTGAGCCTCTTGGGAATATCAGGATGAAGTCCAAGTGCTCTCTGGATCAACAGTTTTGTGTATCTTACATAGGGAATCTTTGAGCCGAGCTTTTTGAGAAATGACATCATGTCATCCCATATCAGTGCTTCAATTTCGATGTCCTTCTTATTGATCAATGACCAAAATATTTGCAGCTCCATGAGCTTGGGATGCTCATATCCACTGTCACGACCAGAGACTGATTTGGTGATGATGATGTAGAGTGTTCTCCACGGTTGAGGAATGTTCTTAAGCTCCACATGAGAATGCTTAGTGATAATTCCTGAAGCTTCATCATAGCCAATATCAATCAGGAATTGCAGAACTGTCTCTTCAGTAGGTGTGGCATAAAATTCGGTTGGCTCGATTTCAGGAATGAGAAGAACAGCCCGTAAGTCTGCATGTGTGATGGTGACTTGTTTGTGATTGAGCGTCATAGTCACCGCACTTTGACCTTTGATCCTTTGCATTGAATTCCAGAATTGTTGTATGTAGATTTCCGGTACTGTAGCAGAGTGTGTGAGCATGTTCTGGTAGGGATGATTCTTTAGAATATCCACAGCAATCAAGAAAGAAGATTCTGAGCATGTGAGGGTTTCAAAGTCAACTCTGAGATTGTTCTTTACAATCTTTCTTGGATAGCCATTAGGGAAGATATCGGCAACTGTGAGAACCTCAGGTGCATCCACATTCATTTGAGCAGCCATGTTGTGATCTGAAATAACATTAGCCAAAAGAACCAACATATCGAAAGACATAATGTTAGTCAACAAAAGGTTTTATTGTCTAGTTATTGAAAGTATAATGTCAATGATTGTTACGAGTCCACAGTCCCTTGTATGTCAAATAGTCTAATGACGTCGTGAAAAGTTTCGTGAGTTAGTTAACTTTAGGTTTTAAAGCTTAATTTATCACATATTTTCACAACCCATTATACATTTAAGCTTATTAGTGACGGTATTGGTTTCGTGACGTTATGATTTATTTATTTACAAGTTTGCACGCGTAACAATTCATAACGAAGGTTTGATCAAGTCTTATGCGTAGGAATGGTAGCTTATGCGTAAACAGGAGTTATAGGCATAGACACAAGCTTATGCGTAGGATCCTGACTTGCGCGTAAGAAATATTACGCGTAGGAACAGGAGGACCTTATGCGTAAAGCTTACGCGTAGGCGTATATAAAACCTTACGCATAAGGCTTACTCGTAAGAGTAGATCTTATGCGTAGAGGTCACTGTTTACGCATATCCTTCACAGGATACGCGTAGTCCCTTTGTAGAACCTTACGCGTAATGCTACGCGTAAGATTTCTCTTACGCATAACATGCTACGCGTAAGGTGATCCTTATGCGTAGATGTTCTAACAACCTTGATTATGAGTTTTACGAGTAGCAAACCTGAAATAACATCATCATATCATCAATATTAGCATTAACACTCATTTTATAACAGATCATGTCATGAAATCATCTCAAACAGTTATGCGTAGACGATCTTACGCGTAGAACTTAAACCCTAAAGTCTAAGAATTACGCATATGATTTCTAGCCATAGGATAAGCACCAAAGTTTTTCTGGTAAGTCTAAGATGTTATGTGAGTGTGTTAACCAAGTTTTAACATCCAAATCTTAGTGAATCAAAAATACCTAAATGCGAAGAACATAAACCCTAATTTTCAAATTCTGAGTCATTAGAGTTTCTGGGTAACTTCTGGGTTAGGATATGATCAATTCATGTTGAAAACAACTTCATACAACAATCTTTATTACAAAAAATGTCCACATTTGAAAACACCCAAATTAACATAGAAACCCTAATTTTCAAAATCCATCAATTCGTGTTTCTGGGCGAGTTTTGATGATTAAAACAATATCATTGATGTATTATAAACGTTTTGACACTATCCTTTTAACCATAAACACACAATCTTGATCATGTGTTCATACGCATATGCGTAGAACACAAAAACAAGATTATACAACGTTTTGACCGTTGGATTCATGTAAAAATCAAAACCAATGTTTAAAAACACGTTAAGATTATGAAACAACTTACAAAATGATGATCCAAAACATAGATTTGATGCACGATTCTTAGGCGTAGGATATTTTTGGTTTTAATAATAAATGTGAAGGATAAGTTAGGTGGAAGGTGTTTTTATTAAAATAACTTTAAGCTTTTGGCAGTTTAAGTCCCTCCACCTTTTCCATTTTCATCCAAAGCCATTTAACTTCCATTTTGGTTACCAAACAAAAGATTTTAGGAAAGAAACTTGACGACACTCCCCCTCGACTTAAGAAATAATGAAAGGTTATAAATTTTAGTCCGAGGAGTGTCAGTAGAATCAGAAAATGTGACCACCATTTTAAAGAAGCAACCGGGATAGGATAACATGCAAGTACGTGGATGTTTTGAAACAATTAAGTATTTATTTTCTCCCCCTCAACACTTGATCAGAAAAATACTGAATTTTGAAAGATTTGAGTGTTGACAGAAGAAATGTACTTGCCATGTTGAAAGAAAAATTAGATAGAAGAATATTTTTGTTGTTTTATCAGATGTTATAATTTTGTATTTTGTTTTTGAAAAATATTTACAAAATATGTTTTGGTGTTTGACTGGTTTTTAAGAATGTTTTAAGAGTTCATCCAGTTCCTCTTGAGTCAAACACCGCATACCAATCTGGTGGACCAACTCATTAAACCTAGCCGGGGCTAAGGCTTTGGTGAGAAGATCTGCCAATTGGTATTCTGTACCCTCAAAGTATAATTCAACGGTACCCTGTTCCACGTGGTCCTTGATGAAGTGATACCGAAGATCGATGTGCTTTGATTTTGAGTGCTGAACTGAGTTGCACGAGATAGCAATGGCACTCCGATTGTCGCAGTACATCGGGATTCTGTCAAATACGTAACCATAGTCTTTGAGTTGTGTTCTCATCCAAATGACTTGAGCACAACACGCCGACATGGCTACATATTCTGCTTCGGTTAAGGAGAGCGATGTACAATCCTGCTTCTTCGATTGCCAAGACACCAGTTTGTCACCAAGAAATTGTAGTGCTCCTGAAGTACTTTTCCGAGAGTCTAAGCATCCTGCGTGATCAGCATCTGAAAAGGCTATTAGTTCAAAACCAGAATCCTTCGGATACCAGATCCCCAAATTAATGGTTCCCTTGATGTATCGGAGGATTCTTTTAGCCTCTGAGAGGTGAGTTTCAGTTGGTCTCGGCTGATAACGGGAGCAAAGATATACGGCAAAGACAATTTCAGGTCTGCTAGCTGTTAGATACATGAGAGACCCAATAATACTACGGTATTTTGTAGGGTCAACCAGTTTGCCATGCAAATCAGCGTCTAGCTTCTTGGTATGTGCCATTGGTGTGGCATAAGTATCACCAGTATTCATTCCGAATTTGTTCAGAATTTCAAGGGCATATTTGGACTGACTCAAGAAAATACCACGGGGTGATTGATGAACTTGCAGTCTTAGAAAGAACGTAAGTTCACCCATCATCGACATTTTAAATGTTTCTTCATTAGTTTTGCAAAAGCGATTGAGTACTTTTTATGTGTTGACCCAAAAATGATGTCATCCACGTAAATTTGAACAATTAAAATATGTTCCCCGTGATATTGTATGAAAAGAGTTGGGTCGACCGAACCTTTGGTAAAACTATTGGCAATGAGGAAAGATAATAACTTATCGTACCACACCCGAGGAGCTTGTTTGAGACCATACAGAGCTTTGTTCAGTTTGTAGACATGGTTCGGGTAGGCTGGATCAACGAATCCTTCTGGTTGGCTGACATAAACCGTTTCTTTAAGTTGCCCATTCAGAAAAGCAGTTTTGACGTCCATTTGAAAGACCGTTATATTCATATGAGCCGCGAACGCGAGAAATATCTGAACAGCCTCAAGACGAGCAACCGGAGAAAATGATTCTTCAAAATCAATCCCCTCTTCCTGTCGATAACCCTTAGCCACCAGACGTGACTTGTTTCGGATGACGTTCCCTTCAGCATCCAATTTGTTCTTCCAAATCCATTTAAGACCAATGACGTAGATCCCTGTTGGTCTTTCAACCAGTTCCCATACTTTAAGACGTTTGAATTGGTTGAGTTCTTCTTGCATGGATTCAATCCAGTTATCTTTTGTCATTGCATCCTTAATGTTTTTGGGTTCAGTTTGGCAGACAGTGAGAGCATAAATGCAGTGTTCACCGTCTGTGTGAAGACGTTGTCTTGTAACGACTGGTTGGTTTGGGTTGCCAATAATGTTTTCCAGAGGATGGTCTTTTGTCCATCGATGTGTAGAGGGTTGATGTTGGTATACATTGTGCAGATTTTGAGGATTCAAATGGCTTGTAGATGATTCCGCGACATCAGGTGCAGCAGTTTCATTAACAAACGGGTTAAAGAACGCATTTGGATCAAAATATGCCGGTTGGGGTACTTCATTCAGAACATCATCAGCCGGTTCATCATTGTTGGAAGCTGATAAGATGGTTTATAAGCTCGGCTAGGGATCAATAACAAAGATAATAAACATAATACGCAGCGGAATAATCAAAAAATACTTTGTTATTGAACAAGGTTTTTCATTCACTAATACTCTGATAATCTTAGACGTTTATAGGAACACGTCTACTAACTAAACTAATAACCTAGGCGTTTACAATGAACCATACGCCTAGGACACACACTAATCTAAAACCCTAGACGTTCTTCCCTAACGTCTAGGCTAAACACACACCTTTACTAGTCGACTACATATTGGAAGACTTAATTAAAAACCTACACCTATGTCCTCTTTATATACTAGAGGATAAGGACTAAATAATAAAACTTCCATTGCAAGCAAGCCCTTCCATCTTTTAGTAGGTTTCCATCTTGTCATATTAAGTCCCTCTTGTTTCATTCTTTTTGTCTTTATCAACTCAAACTTGTAATTCCCAACAATCTTCCCCTAGTTGATAATGACAAAACCATTCTTGAACGAACTTCCCTAGACGAAGTAGCAGAAGTTGAGATCATGAATCTCACCATGAATGAAACAAGTATGTCTTCCTTTGTCTTCCCCTTAATCCATGCCACGCCACTCAAACATCTCTTCCCCTTTTTGTTATTATCTAAATAGGGAACGTATGCAAATAATGATCTTGACCACCACGAACCAATATTATACTTCCAATCTAAGACTTCCAATGCTTCAAATCGCCCACCATTACGCATCATAAGAAAAATGGATCCAAAACAGTAGAAAACTTCAACTAAGAGTAGTAATAATGATCAACAATAGTAAAAATCAAACACTTCCCCTTGAGTGATGCATGTAGATGGTTAAACTTTTAACAATAAGCTTCCCCTAAAAACCATATGTTAACCATCTTCTTGATTCTTCAAAATCTGTAGGCTCCTTGTAATGATCACTTTGTGAAGAACACCAAATATAACAAACTTGATGAAGAAGTAAAATTTCCCAAACTTGTGTCTTAAATCGTTTACTATCCACGGAACTCCATACTTATACGAAGCAAATATAAGTAGACCGCAATCCCTTGAAAAGAATCCTCAACTATATGAGACACTGAGCACTACAATGTAACTCCTTCAAGTGATAGACAATGTGTGCATAGAGCATTATAAGAAAAATCACACATTGCTAGATTCATCAAGCTAGATGATAAGAACACAAATCAAGCAATTCCACTTCACCTTCAAATAAGTGATAAATAATCATCTTCGTAATCAATTCTTCAATAAAACTCCATAACGAGCCTTTTTAAATCCTTTTAAGAATAAAAACTTCTTCCTGTGTGTGTAAACCAAATAACCATTCTGTGTGTGTGTCATCCAAAAAATCATGCTCGACTTCCCCTTAAATCAAAAATCTTCTCGTAATAAACCATGAACAGTATGTTGGGAAAGAGCAGTACTTTCATCCAATCAGCAGTACTTTCGTCAAACACCAGTACTTTAAAAAATAATAGCAGCAGCAGTACTTTGAAACAGTGAAGCAGTACTTTCAATATTCGTCGAAACAGTACCTTGAATAAACCACAGCAGCACTTTTAAATAAGGGTAGCAGTACTTTCATCACGCAACATACAAACCTTGTGCAGCCAGTACTAATTACGATCAGCTCAAATAAACTAAACGAATAACAGAAACTGTATTCTCCATCATGACTGAACCAAACCAGCGTGAATAGATTCTCCCATGCGTGTATATAACGCATCCATAGGCAAATAATAATAACCTCATGTGTATTATAATAACACTTTGATAGTACCATGTGAAGTTAATGTAATCACACATAAAACAAATAAAGTACTGACCCATGTGAAACGTACTGAAATAGGTAGGTTAATTCAGTATCACGTGTCCTCCTCCAAAGCAAATAACACTGTCCGTCCGATACCACACATTCTCCATTCGATACAAGACTAAAAACATAGCCTAGGTGTGCGTTGTAGAGAATCATTACCCAGCCATCAAATTAATAAAATATAACTCATAGGTCTCATATCATACTCACGTGATTATTTGAACAAGATAACAGCCATCGTGTGAATCAGATCCATATGCAAGTCACAATCGTGGGACCCGTACCAAACAGTTTTACCACTTAAAACAAATAGACCAATCAAAATATGAATCGTATAACTTAAAACAGTACCGATCATCTTTAAAACTGCTTCGCTCGACGATAATAAACCTTTTTCTTCGACAACACGACACAAAAACCTTATAATCCCTATATCAAGAGCTCCCCTCTCTGATACCAATTGATAAGATCGTTTATAAGCTCGGCTAGGGATCAATAACAAAGATAATAAACATAATACGCAGCGGAATAATCAAAACAATACTTTGTTATTGAACAAGGTTTTTCATTCACTAATACTCTGATAATCTTAGACGTTTATAGGAACACGTCTACTAACTAAACTAATAACCTAGGCATTTACAATGAACCATACGCCTAGGACACACACTAATCTAAAACCCTAGACGTTCTTCCCTAACGTCTAGGCTAAACACACACCTTTACTAGTCGACTACATATTGGAAGACTTAATTAAAAACCTACACCTATGTCCTCTTTATATACTAGAGGATAAGGACTAAATAATAAAACTTCCATTGCAAGCAAGCCCTTCCATCTTTTAGTAGGTTTCCATCTTGTCATATTAAGTCCCTCTTGTTTCATTCTTTTTGTCTTTATCAACTCAAACTTGTAATTCCCAACAGTTTTGCAGTGGGAAAATTGAGCAGGTATACTAGTAATCCTAGTGCTCATCACTGGCAAGCAATTCAAAGGGTACTGAAGTATTTGAAGAGAACTATGGATTATAGTCTCTCATATACTGGTTACCCATCAGTGTTGGAAGGTTACACTGATGCAAGTTGGATCAGTAACACTGAAGACAATTCGTCTACCAGTGGCTGGGTATTCCTACTTGGTGGAGGTGCAATTTCTTGGGCATCCAAGAAGCAAACATGCATCACCAGTTCAACAATGGAATCTGAATTTGTGGCTCTAGCAGCTGCTGGTAAAGAAGCTGAATGGTTGAAAAACTTGCTTCTTGAGATTCCATTGTGGCCTAAACCTATAGCACCTATTTCTATCCGGTGTGATAGTGCAGCTACATTGGCTAAGGCTTATAGCCAGATGTACAATGGTAAGTCTAGACACTTAGGTGTCAGGCATAGCATGATTCGTGAGCTTATCATGAATGGGGTGGTATCTATAGAGTTTGTGAGATCTCAACAGAACTTAGCTGATCACTTGACGAAGGGTCTGGCTAGAGACTTGGTTATAAAGTCTGCTAAAGGGATGGGTTTAAGTCCAACTTAGTCACTGAATGCTAGGACACCCAACTCCCTCCTAAGGAAACTTGGGAGCTGAGTTCAATGTGGAAAGCTGAACATTCAGTGGACTGGAGCACATGTTTTATTTACATCCCAAGGTTGTGCTCAGAACCTGCTGAAAGGAGGATGAAGTCTTTACTTCTTAATGGTTAATTTTCTTTGAAAAAGTGCTTGGCAGGAGCATGACTAAAGAGGAACCACCTATGTAAATGTTGAAGTTTTGCCGCTTCAGGAAGCTTTGGACTTTTAGCTTTTACAACATTTATGAATTTGGATATGGACACATGGCTTGTATAGTGTCAGGAGCTGTTAAGTGTTTGAAAACTTGTGTGTATTTTATCTTCAGGTATTCAAATGGGTTGAAGGGTTCAATTCTTAGAACACCCTGATTCTCGAATATTTGAACGTGTAATTTACTAAGATGGAAATTCAATCCTCTGGACATTTTCGTTTATGCACATGTTTTGATTGATGTTTATTTTTCATGCAAAGGAAGTGAACTAAATTTGGGGAGGATTGTTGGAAAATTTAGTGCACTTGTGGGATTAGTTCACACCTTGTAATGGGTTAGGAGGTACGGAGTGTACACCCATAAGGTCCATGAACACCCTGACTCTTATAGTGGTTTGTATTGGTAGTACTGGTGAAAGTACTGCTTGGTGAAAGTACTGCTTGTGGAAAGTACTGCTTGTGGTTTCCACTGATAAGCAGTGTTTCCACTGATAGGCAGTGTTTCCACTGATAGGCTGTACTTACACTGCAAGTGAAAGTACTGCTAGTGGAAAGTACTGCTTATGGAAAGTACTGCTAAATAAATGGCAGTTACAACTTCTTTATGACCACGTTTAATTGGTCATGTAACGACTAACGGCTATAATGGGGATAATTATGAGGCTATTAATGGGCCGATTAATACTCATAATTCCATTGGAATAGCTCAAGAGTAACCTCCTATAAATAGGAGGTCTGATCATGCATGAAGGACACACAGAAAACGTAAACACTTACTAGAGAAAGGGTTATAGAATTGTGCCTAATTCTCTAACTGCATTTGGTCTTATCCCAAGTAGATATTCGTGATACCCAGGCATTAGGGTCGAATAGTTTACTTTGGAAAGTGATCACACGATTCCAAGTGATATCCGGTAACCACCTAGTGGTATTGCTACTGACATTGATTGTCTTAACCCTGTTCTGGGAGATAACCCCCAACACAAACTTGAGAGAAAGTCAAAACTGACCACTCATCTTACTATCTATAATGGAGAAATGATCAATCTTAAAAAGTGAAAAAACTTAATTTGGTCAAACTTAAAATAATTTGGGAAGTCCTTACGTTATTTTCGGAAAGCACGTGCAAACTTAGAAACTATTAACACACTATTAATACACATAGAAAACCGGGTTGATCCGGGTCGCTTCAAACCTGGTTGGTTGACCCGGTTTAGTTTGACCAGTTTTTTCGACCCAACCCGACGGGTTGACCGGATTAATTTGACCCGTCTTTTCGACCGGAACGGTTCAACCGATTGAACCGCCCGTGTCGAAACGGGTTTCAAAACATTATGTTTAATCCCTAAATCCTCACACTTCTATTATTTTTCGTTTATTACCTATAGATTTTTTTTATCCCTACAACTATCTACCGCTATAAATTCCATTGTTATGCACGAATACTCGTCTAGTTATATAAAAAAATGACTAACTTTTGGGGTTTAAAAAGTAATATATATTGCTTTCACGTACTCAAAGTTCAACGTATGTAAATTTACAGTAGTATGATAATTACATTGTACCTTTAGATAAACCTATAGATAAGGATACTTATAAACGATTTTTTGCCGACTATATTTCATGTTAACTTTTTGAAGACAATATAAGAAAAGAAAATGGACCCATTACTTTAAACCTTTGCTCACATTTTCAGTGACTCATACTCCCATTCATGCATGCTAGTCAAATTGTGAGGGTTGAAAATCTGCATGTACGTTTATTCTTCAAAGGGACTTGAAGACTCGGTGATACAGACCTGTTTGCAAGTTCTAATGTGGAATTTAAACAAAGGGATATATCATAGTGCAAAAGGTGGACAATTGTGGTGAAAACAAGGCAAAGAGGGAGATATGATCTATGTACATTTTTTGCTTTTGCCATATACACATAAGAAGATACAAAACTTATTCCTCTTTTTCACCCTAAAGACATAGAAACAAATCCTCTTCATAGATCATAATCAATCATTATCGGGACCTTTAGGTGAAAATTTTAACATTTAATACCAAAAAAAGGTGATCAGCAGACTTTTTACGTAAATCTAATCAATTTTGGACTAATCATGTTATTCAAATTCGACATACCTTGTGTTTTTCATACACATGGTTCAAATTTCTGCCTAATAAAGTTCGACTTTGGTTCACATTCCATAGTCGTTCTTCTCCATTGGCTTTTGTCGACGTGGGTCAAATTACGCATGATCTTGTGTTGATAAGGCTAAACTAGAAATAAGGACAATATACGGTACTCCCATGTCAAACTCGTGGATGGATTAATAAGTACTACTAAAAGACGATATACAAACTATAACCAAATATCGACATTTACAAATTACAAGTTATATAGAAATTAGAGCACAAAAGACATAAACATGTTACTTTTAATTCTATTTTTGGTGTATGTTTTAATTGTTGTCATAATGTGTCAAACTGAGAGTTTTTTAATGAACCATTGTATTTTTAAAACTTATTTAACAAAATGAGTATTTTCAAAAATATTTAAAGTAATATGTTATATTTGAATCTTCTCAGTTAGAACCATAAATTTGCACCCACGTTTCTTAAACTACTGACATAAATATAAACATGAACCTCAAAAGTTAAAAGCCAAAGATATTACAATTCCTAGCGGTCAAAGATAAATATGAACATAAATCTCCGGTTTACAATTCGAATTTGTTACCGTCCAAAGATATTACTGTACAAACAAAAAACGAAAACTATAGAACAAGAACACCCCCACAACTGGACCGATGAACCTTATAAGCCAAAACAACCCATTATGGGAATAGAGCAGGGATTAAAACAACAATTCGAAACCTTACAACACAGATTAGTAGTAACAGTTTAAAACCTTACAACACATCATTACTCCGTCAAAACTTCCTAAACAACAGTTCAAAACCTTACTATTTTTCTAGTCATTCGCTACGTTTTCCGCCTAAACTGACTTGACCTTGTACGATTGAGTCGACTCGTAACTCATACGAGTCAAACATTTTTCACATCATCAGAACTAAGCAACATGGGTTTTATTTTTGGCTGCTAGGAATTGTAGTATCTTTGGCTTTTAAGATTCATGTTTATGTTTATATTTATGTTACTAGTTTAAGAAACGTAGGTGTAAATTTATGGTTCCAATCGAGAATATTCAAATATAACATATTATTTTAAATATTTTTGAGATTACTTATTTTGTTAAATAAGTTTTAAAAATACAATGCTCTATTAGAAAACTCGTCAAACTGACAAGTAACTTTAATTTAAGATTCAATTTGACCCACAATTGTTTAGGATAAATAAAAAAGATTGGTATCAAATTCAAGAGCTATTTCATTGAAAGCGCTCACTAGTTAATCTATACCTTTTGGAGTTGCAAAGTATAAAGTTACAGTACTATGAATACTTTTTGCCGACTATCTTTCATGTTAACTTTTTGTAGGACAAATTGGGACTCATACTCCCATGCATGCATGCTACGTAGTTAAATTGTGTGGGTTGCAAAATCTACATGTTTATTCTTCAAAGGGACTTAAAGAGTTAAAGACTCAACCGTTGAATACAGTTGTATTAAATGCTTATAACAACTCAAAGACTTAATCACTTGAACATAATTGCACAATGATGATCATAGAAACTACTGATCAAAGTGAAAGTTGAACTTATCTTACAACTTCTTTTGAAAAGTTCAACACATTAACAAACTGAAAAGGATACATGTGTAACAACTCATTATGCGCCTTGTGTCATAACTGTACGTATAAAACAGAACATATCTATACAACATTAAAAGAAAAAATGGTCAATTGGTCAAATGTTGAAAAAGTGATATAGTGGAATTGTGGAATAGTGGAATTGAAACCAATTTAGGGAACAAAGTAAATGTATATAATCACACGGTTGACTTTGTTATTATTCATGAGAAACTTATATGATTTCAGAAAACAAATATGACAATATAACTAGGCATGTTCATTCGTATAACTGGAGTTAGAAACTTATATGATGTCATGAGGTGAAACTTATAAAACTAAACATAGCAATGATTTGATAAGTGCCTATATAAATAAGCATAATGCTACGCCATTCATTTGAAAAATCAATTCGAATAGCAAGAAATGGAAGGGAAAAATCAAAAAAAAAATTGATGATGATGATGATCTTGAGGTTAGAAATGCATTTCTTTGTTATTATAATATATAGTATCAGTTTTTTCATTTTTAGCTTATTTTTAATCGAAAAAGTACTTCTAAGATTAATGAATTACATACATGAGACATGGAGTAGAGTGCGGTTTTAGGGTTTAACAACGACGAATGTGGCATGTGGTGGATATTCACCGAAGAAATAGAAAACTTCAAAGAAGAAGAAGTCCATCTCCATAGCCATGGAGATGAAGGAAGCGAGAGAAGAAACAACCGGTTAGAGGCATAAGATACCGCGACCACAAAAGCTATATCAAAGAGTGTAACAAAACTAGATTAGATGTTTGAATGTTTGATCTACAAAACATGTTTAATCATGGACATGAAAAATAAAGAAGGATGAATTTACAAACACAAGGTGGTCCGGTTTGCAAGCAAGTTAACTAATTTACAATGTTGAATTTACACTAATAAAGGAAACTATTGTGCTCTTTCTCTGCTAACCGAAACACAAACAGGCCAACAACAAATAGTCACAGCCAATTAATGACTAAACTACACTAATAGAAATGATTCATTCATCTCTTTAAAGACATGGCCTTTTCAAACGATTCATCTCTTTAAAAGTAACAATATCTCTATTACCTATTATATATACAAAATCTTCATATCATGAAATCTATATATATACATGACGTTTTCCATTAAAATGAACTTTGGGAGCAAAATGATCATTAGGCTAGCAAATATGAATTCGATTAAAACAGAAATGCATGAACCAAATTTTTTGAAAATCAAGATGCGGCCATGCTTGACCAAAGTGATCTAAATGTTATGGTAAATATGTTGTACCTTTTTTATATTTGTGTTATGTGATATTGGACGATACCTAAAGTCATTCTATCGTTTTGTTTGGTACTATTTTTATGATAGATAACGTATTATCTTTTTTCTCCTTTTATGAGATAATTTCTGAAACAAATACAAACTCTCGTACAATTGATGTTCATGTTGATGTCGAACAACTTTGTTTTCTCGCTTGGCTAGCTTTATGTTGCGTTGTATAGAGAGATATCACGTAGGACTACAAAAGTATTAGTGAAGCCAATCAAAGATTTCCCCTCTAAATTCGTGTATCGAGAAGCTTTACATGAAGAATAGTGTGTATTGTTAGTTATCTTATCTTATAACTTATGCAATGTTTTATTTTCAGTTTGACTAAATATTTTTATATGTTCTTTGATGCATTTAAAGCTTTTTCATTGAGTTGAATTATCGCATGTTATAATCTTTTGCAATTACATTTTGGTTATTTCACGTTTTATGTATACACGTTATACGAAACACTTTTAGTTGTTTGCTACTAGATATCTCGTCGCTATGCATTTTGGTTATTTCACGTTTGATCACAACCATAGTTGTTTGCCGCTAGAAAATTATGTTACTATGCACGGATACAACTTTGAGAAAATCAAATATATACAACTTTGGAAAGCATTACAATTATTAAACAACCCCAAAACGTGCTTTGTTATGAATTTATTCAAGGAAACTTATTTCATTCAAGAAAACGAAATTTATTCAAGTCAAATATATACAACTTTTATTCTAATTTCCTACAAGAAAACGAAATTGAAAATGGAAACTTATTTCACTCAAAACTTATTCAAAGGCGGGAAAAATCAATTTGAAAATTGTGTATTATGTGACATTGTTTAGAGGGATATCTCGTAGAACAACAAAGGTATTGGTTAAACCAGTCAAAGAGTTTCGTCAAGCAGGAAAATATATCTCAAATGTCGTGGATGAAGAAGTTTTACGCGACGAGTAACGTGTGTTGTTAGTTAATATTTCATAATTGATGTAATGTTTTATTTTAAGTTTCATTAAATATTTTTATATGTCATTTGATATATGTTAAGAATTTTTGCTAGAGTTAAATTATCACATGTTACAACCGTTTGTAATTACATTTTGATCTTTTCACGTTTTGAACGTTATACAAAACATTTACTTCAATATCGCATATCGTTAATTGTCTGCCGCTAGAAACCGATGCCGTTAGGCACGGGTACTTGCCCTGTATACACTAAATGTTTGGACGTATATAGAAATTTTCACTAAGGGTGTGTTTGGTATGGGGTGTCGGAATCAAGTTATGCCTAACATAGTCATTGTTATTGTTTGGTTGATAAATGTTTGATGATTATTAGATAATGAAACTCATAGAATCATAGTAGGGAGAGAAGCATGATTTCATTAAACTGTGGGCAATATATTTTGTCCTTGTTCCTGGTCCCTCTTTTTCTACCTCACGTTCTTTCAAATTTTTAAGTTAAACCTTAGAGCATCCGGTGTCCACCTTCCCGTGCCAAGCTGGCACTTCGTTGTGGCTCGCTGTGACACCGGCTGAGCTTGTCGTCCTTCTTCATAATAGCCCTCATCGTCTGCATGGCGAGGGTTTAGTTTGTACCTTTTTTTTTTTTTTTTTTTTTTTTAACATACATATTTAAAAGTGTAAAAACAAAACATATAAAAATATAAAATATAACACACAAATTACATTAAACATTTAAGTTAAAACAAGAATTACATTAAAAATTAAAGTGATAACACTAAATACATAGTAAGCTTAATACAAACTACCACGAAATTGATGAAAATAAAACTACAAATTAAGAAAATAAATCATTTGAGTTATAACCCTCCTCACTGAAAGAAGATCTAACTCGCCATCATAATATTTTCCTTCCATAATGTCAAACCAGCTCCGCCTAAGATATTCTGCATCCCTGGCTTCTTGTTTCAAACGAGCAGCTTCCTCACGTGCCCCGTTTTCTCGTATCTCTCTAAGATTTGCCTCATCCTGCTCAAGTTCACGAAGATAATCCTCAGTAAACCCAAACGGATTGTTTTGGAGGTCCACCTGTGGAGTGTTAACATGTGGATTGTTAACCGGTGGAGTGTTTTACAAATACATTTTCCGGATGGAATACCGGAAAGACGTCTTCTGGTGGAGTTTGATAAACTTCAACTTCTGGTGGAAAGGTAGTTTCTGGCACTTGTTGTGGACTGAGGAATTGTTGAGAAAAGTCTTTGCGAGACATTGTTGAAAATCTATGTGTCAGTTGTGCGTATGAGTTGTGTGTGATAAACAACTCTGGTGGAGTTGTATATATAGGCAGATTTGATTTTGAATTTGAATTTGAATCATCCCGCTCCAATTTGAAATTAAATAATACCGCTCGTATTTGAATTTTGAATTTGGTTATCCCGCTCGAACTAGGCCGTTTAAGAAAGAAGAGGGTGTTTTGATTTTTTTTTAATTCAAAAGTGTAAAACTAATACGTTTCGTATGTTTAAATTTGAATGTGCGTATGTTTTTTTACCGTATCTTTATTTATGTTTCGTATGTTTTTTATTGTGTTGTATTGTATTTTTTTTAATGAAATGGATTTAGTTTATTTGGAAATTTAAATAAAAAAATAAAATTGTAAATGGTGGGCCTCAAATGAGTAAGTTGAGGTTAATTATGAGTGATGAGGATTAGTTGTGGGAGTTTGTTATGGTGATGTGTGTGACAATCCGTACTTTCAGGTCATTTCTCGACACCGTTCATGTCTCATTATTTCAACATTTTAGTAAACTTGGTTTACTTGTTTCAAATTCGCGTAACCTTGGAGGTTTAGCGGCGAATTCATGATCATGACATCACGTACATTTCATATGGACTATGATTAGTCTACATTTCATTGACATCATGTGCATCTCATTGATTCATGCACGACATTTCATTTCACCCTTCAACGCGTAATTTTTATATTTCATAATTTTTATCGCGTGAGTTTTTATTTTGATTATTCAACCCGTTACTTTCAAAAATGATCCCGAGGTATTTTTAAACTTACATTTAGTTTATAAAAACTATATTTTTAGTTTTCCTAGTGTTTCACATTTATTTGGTATTTTAATCGTAAAAGTTTAATTATTACGTCGTTTTCTTAAAAATTTTACGATAATTATTTTAGCACTCAATTTTCACAAGGAAAGTATTTTTACAATTTTTATCAACTCATTACATTGTATTTTGATCTAATAAAAACTTACTTGTACATTTTCTACATTCTACTTTACTTTACATACATTTTCCTTTACAAGACTTACAATTTATTTACACAAAATATACAAGTAACAACATTTAAAAAAAAAATAAAAAAAAATAATAATTGGGGAGACAACCCTCCCCCAAAAACCGGCCAAGGGGGAGGGAGTGTCTTAAATGATGTATGGTTCATGTTTTGTTAATAATGCACTTCATCTACTAAAGTCTTCTACCTCAAGATATCTCACACACATTTACATATTATCAAAGTGTGAAATAAAATTTTTCTCTCCTTCCTTCTTGAGTCCAAAAACCGGCCACTTCAAAGACACCAAAGGGATCAAGATTTTGCAACTTCAAGTGTGTTATTACAACCTAGATCATATCCTTTTCATGGTTTTGAAATAAAAACCAAGGATATTTAAGATAATCCTTGTTACCTACACCTCTTCACTTGCACTAGTAAGCATATTCTTATCATTTTCAAGTTTCCTTATCATTTTCATATGCTTCTTATCATTTTTGGAGCTTATATGCATGTATTGTGATTTATACCATTTATTTCATGATTTTAAGGTTTTATATACTTATTAGTCATCCTATAATTACTCCCATGGTATTCTTTGGTATTGATGGTGATTAGGAACCCATGACACCCTAAGAAGGTGTATGGTAGGATTAGATTAGTTTTGGAGTTGATTTGAAGGGATTAGAATAGGTTTTGTCCGAGAAAAACTATTTTCGTAAACTATATTTTTGGGTCTGTCCTTAAAACGAATTTCTGGAAAAACCCACTGATGGTACGACATTTTGGCTTTGATAATTAGAAAATATACTTTAAAACGAATCCGTGGCCTTTTGAACGGATAAAAACGGAGTTATAACGAAGCCGTGGTGAATTTTTAAAGTTTGACGACGAAAAATATTATTTTCTGAAAAAGACAGCATGCAGTTTTTACACATTTCGGGTCAAAAACGAGCCTTAAGCTTCACAAATTATTTCGACTAGTCAAAAATATAGTAGTTTACTTCGATACGAAGCTAAGGACATATTTTACGTAGAAAACGGATTTAAAACGACAAATATATGGCCGTTTTCATAAAGTTGCCGTAAATATTATTTTCTGAAAAACTATATTAATTTTTACGTAACAAGTTTTTCATTAGCTATATCGTCCATGTTTGCGGCAGTTTTTAACCATGATGCAAAACTTTTTATAGCGAAGTGTCTTCTAGTAAAATCAAGTTCATCGGCCATATTTTTCAAAACAAAAAGCCGTTTGTCAAGCGGAGTTATGGTGAATTATTTACGGATGTTCAAACATTGGCCGAAACTTATTTTCTGCACAACATTAGCCAAAACCACCAACTTTAGCCTTTGATATCTTTATGATCGAGACCTTTTGAACGAAAACTCCTGAACTGAAACTTCTAGATATCGATACAAACTTTCCAAAACCGTCGAGTTCGTTCTCTAACGATCGACGTACACCATTTTACGACCACTTTTCCGGAGCCATTTTTGTTGATTTCATGATTTTTCCGACGACATTGTTTTGCGACGAAAAATGGTAATTTCACCAAAAATCATTATAAAACCATTGTAGGATGACAATTTGACGTAAAAACATGTAAAGTCATTTTTGAAGGGTCAAGACGTCAAAAGAGTATTTTTCGACGACGAGTAATATTTTCAAAAACCCGTAAATGGTATAAATAACATACGAAGTGCATGCATAGCATTACATTGCAACTCATGACATATCATATCATTGATAATAGGTCCCGGTTGACGCATTACATTATAAACCTCGGTGTACTCACTTTTGCCGTTATTCCAGTTTATCCAAGTGAGTTTTCATAGCCCCGTTTTACATGCTTTCGATTATTTTCAAACCCACGGGGGAGAATACATTGCACTACATTTTTTTGTACGATACCAAGTATGTTAAATTCAATTACATTGCTTAAGTTACCGCATATGCCAATTTGAAAGTCCCCATTACTTGAACATGAACCGTTAATCTTTGAAGCGAGGATGAGTGGATAGATCTATCGAGGGTGACGCCTCCATCCGGGTTGGTGAATCCCAACCAGGCAAACGGATGCATTTCATTTGATATCATTACGGAGTTGTCTGGCAAACACTCCGTGGAGGGGCATACATAATTGAACAGTCTAGTTTCGGGGTCATGGGCTTAAGGCAATTGTAACATTATTTTTACGTGACTGGATTGTCATGCACATTCTATACTTGTGTAGTCGTATAAAACATTTACATAAACCTATGATTTCTCACCAACATTATTGTTGACGTTTTTAGCAATGTATTTTCAGGTAACTGAGGCATTCGCATCATGACATGGTTAGGGACCTATATTTTGAGTCGCGGCGTCGACTTACATTATGTACATTATGGCTCTTTATTTCAAAACATCGTTTGGATTGTAACATATTTGTATTTTGGCAAACTTGTTAAACCTTTTGGGGCCGATGTTGTACTCTGATTATGTTTTTATGATATATCCAACGATGTGTTTTTAAAACGACACTTTAGGTCGTTCAATATAACTGTGATGTGGTGCTATGACAGTCAATGCCCCCAGGAATTCCATTCCGCTGCAAAACAGGTAAATTGGGGGTGTGACAGATTGGTACCAGAGCTACAGTTATAGAGAACTAGGTTGCATCATTGACCCTAGACTATAGCTACATTATCATAGCATCTCATCATTTCATCATAGTACATATTCACTTTTCATGCGGATTCACTTACACTTTGTCGAGATTATTTACATTTATTTCATATCGGTTGTCACAGACATGTCTTCAGATTCTCACCCTATTACCATATCATCGGACCCTAGCATGGATGATGATCCATCACATTCCACTGAGATTGTATCTTCTATCGGATCCACTGCAGCCTTTCCACTGATCATGACCGACACCGAGACCGAACCCTTCGAGGAGGGTGAAGTCGCACCTACACCTCACGTTAGCCCAGCTTTTAACCCGTTGCTCGCACCATCACCACCACCAGCACCATCACTACCACCATCATCACCATCATCATCATACTTTCTTAGGGATCCTGTACCCGCATCGGACTTGCCGCCCAAAAAGCGTGCACGTTTCGATATCCCTACACCACCGTCGACTGAGCCTGAGCCGCCCGTTAGATTTGAGATAGGCGAGAGTTCTAGAGCAGCTGCTGCACGACAGCCTTCCACAGAGGCATTAGGTGCCCGTATCGATGCACAGCAGTTACAGATTGATAGTTTGACGCGACAGTTAGGGGAGCTATCGGTTGACAGGATTGAGCCCATCGCCGAGGAGGTCGAGGGTTTGATATTAGGCAGGGTTAGTATTGACTTAGAGTTTCAGGGTCTTCAGCACCGACAGATTGAGGATAGAGAGCACATCACAGAGTTGAGGCAGGAGATGCCCGAGCTGTTTGACCGAGCCGAGATGACTCAGGATGAGTTACAGAGTCAGTCACAGGAGTTAGCTTTAGCTCGTGAGCGTATTGATACATTTCAGGGTCAGATGGATGAGATGAGGAGTTTGATTGATAGTTTGGTTATTCAGGTTCGCGATCTTCAGGATAGGGCAGGCGGAGCACCATGAGGTGCCTTATGTAGACTTTTGTCATGTATAGTTTTGACCATTATTATCCTAGTCACAAGGTGTGTGACGTAGTTTAAAGAACTTGTTGTATTTTGGTTGTTGTACAAACAAATTATCAAGTATTGACTCTACTATGTAGGAATGGTTATTATTATGTATGATATCGGTCCATGTAGGCCGAAATTTTCATGTATATTATCCACGTGTATTGTGATTATATTGTGATATTTCATTATTGTTCCGTTGTGATTCCATTTATCTTTATGCATGTTGTGGTTGTGGATATATTTGCATGATGGTTGTTTCTACTTTCGAGTTCTCATGATTGTTTCATCTTGTGATTTTGAAGAGTTATGGCACCGAAGAAAGCAACAGTTGAAATGACCCAAGCAGCAATTCAGAAGTTAGTGAACGATAGTATCGCTAATGCACTAAGAGTCGAAAGGGAAACAGTGGCTGCTGCTGCCGCTGAAGCCGCGGCCGCTGCTGAAGCCGCAAGATTAGCTGCTGCAACTGGTAATGCCGGAGGATCTGGGGTTAAGAAATGCTCGTACAAAGATTTCAAGAGTGGTGAACCCACTAAGTTTCGAGGTACCGAGGGAGCAACAGCAATGGTTAGATGGTTTGAAAAGTTGGAGTCGGTATTTTTGCTTTGTAACTGTCCGGATGACAGTAAGGTTAAGTATGCTACGAGCACTTTGCTCGATGGAGCGTTGTCATGGTGGAATTCATACGCGCAACCGATTGGTATGGAGAATGCTTTCAAGCTTACGTGGGAGGAATTTAAGAGCTTGGTGACTAAGAAGTTTTGTCCTCGAACAGAAATCAAAAAGTTAGAGACGGAGTTCTATGAATTGGTCACGATTGGTTACGACATTGACACATACATTCGAAGGTTCCAGGAATTAGCCGCATTATGCCCATCAATGGTATCGGATAATGAAAAGTTGCTAGAGGCCTTTATCGGGGGACTTCCCGAAGTGATTCAAGGAGATGTTACATCGTTCGATCCACAAACTATCGAGGAAGCTATTCGTGTTACTCAGAAGTTGATGGCACAAGTGGTGAAGCGAGGCAAGTACACCACCACTAACCGAAATAACAACAACAACCCCAACAACCGTTTCAACAACAATAATCGAGGCAACTACAACAACAATAACAAACGCAAATGGGACAACACTAGGGGTAGGAATGCTACTCAACAACCGCCCAAAAGGCAAGAGGTTGCTAAGGTTTATGCCGCGGGTCAAAAAGAAGGAAAAGGATATACGGGGGTTTTGCCGAAGTGTAATAGGTGTTTGAGTCACCACAATCCGGGACGATGTCCTGATCCGTGTGAGAATTGCAAGAAAGTTGGTCACCGTACTAGGGATTGCAAGTGGCCACAAGTTACATGTTTTGGTTGCGGGGAACCTGGACACTTCAAGAGGGATTGTAAGAAGGGAAAGAATCAAGCAAATCCGAATCAAGGAGGTATGGCTCAAGGAAGGGTTTATGTTATTGGAGGCGGAGAAGATAGGGAAGACCCGAATGTTATAACGGGTACGTTCCTTCTTAATAATCGTTACGCTTCAGTTTTATTTGATTCGGGTGCCGATAAAAGTTTTGTGTCCAATGCATTTGCACCTTTGCTCAACATTAAACCAACTACACTAGACATATCATACAACGTCGAATTAGCTAATGGTAGCGTAGTTTGCACCAACACCATTGTTCGCGGTTGCACATTCAATTTTCTTAATCATCCCTTCAACATAGACCTCATGCCCGTAGAGCTTGGTAGTTTTGACGTCGTCATAGGCATGGATTGGTTATCTAAGCATCGCGCAAAGATCATTTGTGATGAGAAAGTTGTACATCTTCCCTTCAATGGCGAAACTTTGATTATTCGTGGGGAACGAAGTGGAACTCGAATTAGTATCATATCGAGTATCAAAACGGAGAAGTACATTAAGAAAGGTTGTCTTGCTTTCTTAGCTCATGTAACGGAGAAAAAGTCGGAGGAGAAGCGACTTGAAGATGTTCCTATTGTCCGTGAATTTTCTGAAGTATTTCCCGAGGATTTACCTGGACTTCCACCGGCACGACAAGTAGAGTTTCAAATTGACTTAGTGCCCGGAGCTGCACCGATTGCACGAGCACCGTACCGTCTAGCGCCATCCGAAATGCAAGAGTTGTCTAATCAATTGCAAGAGCTTCTAGACAAAGGATTCATTAGGCCGAGTTCCTCGCCTTGGGGAGCACCGGTCTTGTTTGTGAAGAAGAAGGATGGATCCTTCCGAATGTGCATAGATTATCGAGAATTGAACAAGTTAACGGTGAAGAATCGTTACCCACTCCCCAGAATTGATGACTTGTTCGATCAATTGCAAGGTTCAAGTATTTATTCCAAGATTGATCTTCGTTCAGGTTATCATCAGCTTCGAGTTCGGGAAGAGGATATTCCTAAAACAGCATTTAGAACACGTTACAGTCATTACGAGTTTCAAGTGATGCCGTTTGGATTGACTAATGCACCGGCGGTATTCATGGATCTTATGAATAGAGTATGTAAGCCGTACTTGGACAAGTTTGTGATTGTGTTCATCGACGACATCTTGAT
This sequence comes from Chrysanthemum seticuspe, assembly GCA_019973895.1. Classification (NCBI taxonomy): domain Eukaryota; kingdom Viridiplantae; phylum Streptophyta; class Magnoliopsida; order Asterales; family Asteraceae; genus Chrysanthemum; species Chrysanthemum seticuspe. The sequence goes on along the minus strand of BPTQ01000006.1, from coordinate 9,310,306 downwards.
CTACTCCAAGAGCAAAGAAGAGCATGAAGAGCACTTAAGGACGATTTTAAGGCTACTCAAGAATGAGAAGTTGTATGCCAAGTTTTCGAAGTGTGATTTTTGGAACCACAAAGTGCAATTTCTTGGTCATATCATTGATAGTCAAGGACTACAAGTTGATCCCGCAAAGATTGAAGCCGTGAAGGATTGGGCTACTCCAACGAATCCTACGGAAATTCGACAATTTCTAGGACTAGCCGGGTATTACCGAAGGTTCATCGAAGGTTTTTCGAAGATAGCGAGACCTTTGACCAAGTTGACGCAGAAAAACAAGAAGTACGAGTGGGGAAAGAAACAAGAAGTTGCTTTTCAGTTGTTGAAGCAAAAGCTTTGCAGTGCGCCGATTTTGGCACTACCCGAAGGCATTGAGAACTTTGTTGTATATTGCGACGCTTCGCATAAAGGACTTGGGGCTGTTTTAATGCAAAACGAGAAGGTGATTGCGTATGCTTCTCGACAACTTAAGACTCATGAGAAGAATTACACAACTCATGATCTCGAGTTAGGAGCCGTAGTTTTTGCGCTCAAGATTTGGAGACACTACCTTTATGGTACAAAGTGCACAGTGTTTACTGACCACAAGAGTTTGCAATACATTCTTGATCAAAAGGAGCTTAACATGAGGCAACGTCGTTGGTTGGAGTTACTCAGCGATTATGATTGTGAAATCAAGTATCACCCGGGAAAAGCCAATGTTGTGGCTGATGCTCTTAGTCGGAAAGAGAGATCTAAACCTTTAAGAGTTCGTTCATTGGGAATGACAATTATTTCTCCTTTACCATCAAAAATCCACGAAGCACAAGTCGAAGCACTTAAGGAGGAGAACCGACCAAGTGAAAAGCTTTATGGTATGCCCGAGAACGCAAATGGTTTTGTAAAAGAGCAGATGGAGTACTATGTTTCAAAGATAGAATGTGGGTTCCATTGTATGGCGGAATACGAGAATTGATTATGCATGAGTCGCATAAGTCAAAGTATTCTATTCATCCAGGATCGGATAAGATGTATCAAGATCTTAAGAAGCTTTATTGGTGGCCGAACATGAAAGCGGAAATTGCCACGTACGTTAGCAAATGTCTTACCTGTGCTAAGGTAAAAGTCGAATACCAGAAGCCGTCAGGATTGCTCCAACAACCAGAGATTCCTCAATGGAAATGGGAACGCATTACAATGGACTTTGTTACGAAACTTCCTAAGACATCGGGAGGTTACGACGCTATTTGGGTAATTGTTGATCGCCTTACCAAGTCAGCTCATTTCATACCGATTAGAGAGACTTATTCCATGGAGCAACTCACTAGACTTTATGTCAAGGAAATAGTCTCGAGGCACGGAGCACCAATTTCTATCATTTCCGACAGAGATAGTCGATTCACTTCAAACTTTTGGAATTCATTGCAAGATTCGTTCGGAACCAGATTAGAGATGAGCACGGCATATCACCCACAAACCGACGGTCAAAGTGAAAGGACCATTCAAACATTAGAAGACATGCTGAGAGCATGTGTTATTGATTTTGGAAATGGTTGGGCTAACCATTTGCCATTGATTGAATTCTCGTACAACAATAGTTATCACACCAGTATCAAGATGGCACCATTCGAGGCACTCTATGGTCGTAAGTGCCGATCACCCGTTTGTTGGGCCGAGGTAGGAGACGCACAACTTACTGGCCCAGAAATGGTACGGGAAACCACTGAAAAGATTGTTCAAATCCGTGATAGACTTAGAACTGCCAGGAGTCGACAGAAAAGTTATGCGGATGTTAGACGCAAGGATTTGGAATTTCAAGTGGGTGACAAAGTTATGTTGAAAGTATCGCCTTGGAAGGGCGTGGTACGTTTTGGAAAGCGTGGGAAGTTAAACCCAAGATACATTGGACCATTCAAGATTTTGAGCCGAGTTGGTCCGGTAGCTTATCGACTTGATCTTCCGTCAGAACTCAGTCATGTGCACAACACGTTTCATGTTTCAAACTTGAAGAAGTGTCTTTCAGACGAATCGCTCGTTATTCCATTGGACGAAGTTCATATTGACGACAAACTCAACTTTGTGGAAGAACCTGTAGAAATCATGGACCGCGAGGTCAAGCAGTTGAAACAGAGTCGTATTCCTATTGTGAAAGTTCGTTGGAATTCTCGACGAGGTCCTGAGTTTACTTGGGAACGGGAAGACCAGATGCGACGCAAGTATCCACATCTTTTCGCCGACACCGTTAGACCTAACGACGATTGAATTCAGGGACTGAATTCCTTTTTGGATGGGCGAATGTGACAATCCGTACTTTCAGGTCATTTCTCGACACCGTTCATGTCTCATTATTTCAACATTTTAGTAAACTTGGTTTACTTGTTTCAAATTCGCGTAACCTTGGAGGTTTAGCGGCGAATTCATGATCATGACATCACGTACATTTCATATGGACTATGATTAGTCTACATTTCATTGACATCATGTGCATCTCATTGATTCATGCACGACATTTCATTTCACCCTTCAACGCGTAATTTTTATATTTCATAATTTTTATCGCGTGAGTTTTTATTTTGATTATTCAACCCGTTACTTTCAAAAATGATCCCGAGGTATTTTTAAACTTACATTTAGTTTATAAAAACTATATTTTTAGTTTTCCTAGTGTTTCACATTTATTTGGTATTTTAATCGTAAAAGTTTAATTATTACGTCGTTTTCTTAAAAATTTTACGATAATTATTTTAGCACTCAATTTTCACAAGGAAAGTATTTTTTTACAATTTTTATCAACTCATTACATTGTATTTTGATCTAATAAAAACTTACTTGTACATTTTCTACATTCTACTTTACTTTACATACATTTTCCTTTACAAGACTTACAATTTATTTACACAAAATATACAAGTAACAACATTTAAAAAAAAAAAAATAAAAAATAATAATTGGGGAGACAACCCTCCCCCAAAAACCGGCCAAGGGGGAGGGAGTGTCTTAAATGATGTATGGTTCATGTTTTGTTAATAATGCACTTCATCTACTAAAGTCTTCTACCTCAAGATATCTCACACACATTTACATATTATCAAAGTGTGAAATAAAATTTTTCTCTCCTTCCTTCTTGAGTCCAAAAACCGGCCACTTCAAAGACACCAAAGGGATCAAGATTTTGCAACTTCAAGTGTGTTATTACAACCTAGATCATATCCTTTTCATGGTTTTGAAATAAAAACCAAGGATATTTAAGATAATCCTTGTTACCTACACCTCTTCACTTGCACTAGTAAGCATATTCTTATCATTTTCAAGTTTCCTTATCATTTTCATATGCTTCTTATCATTTTTGGAGCTTATATGCATGTATTGTGATTTATACCATTTATTTCATGATTTTAAGGTTTTATATACTTATTAGTCATCCTATAATTACTCCCATGGTATTCTTTGGTATTGATGGTGATTAGGAACCCATGACACCCTAAGAAGGTGTATGGTAGGATTAGATTAGTTTTGGAGTTGATTTGAAGGGATTAGAATAGGTTTTGTCCGAGAAAAACTATTTTCGTAAACTATATTTTTGGGTCTGTCCTTAAAACGAATTTCTGGAAAAACCCACTGATGGTACGACATTTTGGCTTTGATAATTAGAAAATATACTTTAAAACGAATCCGTGGCCTTTTGAACGGATAAAAACGGAGTTATAACGAAGCCGTGGTGAATTTTTAAAGTTTGGTGACGAAAAGTATATTTTTTCTGAAAAAGACAGCATGCAGTTTTTACACATTTCGGGTCAAAAACGAGCCTTAAGCTTCACAAATTATTTCGACTAGTCAAAAATATAGTAGTTTACTTCGATACGAAGCTAAGGACATATTTTACGTAGAAAACGGATTTAAAACGACAAATATATGCACGTTTTCATAAAGTTGCCGTAAATATTATTTTCTGAAAAACTATATTAATTTTTACGTAACAAGTTTTTCATTAGCTATATCGTCCATGTTTGCGGCAGTTTTTAACCATGATGCAAAACTTTTTATAGCGAAGTGTCTTCTAGTAAAATCAAGTTCATCGGCCATATTTTTCAAAACAAAAAGCCGTTTGTCAAGCGGAGTTATGGTGAATTATTTACGGATGTTCAAACATTGGCCGAAACTTATTTTCTGCACAACATTAGCCAAAACCACCAACTTTAGCCTTTGATATCTTTATGATCGAGACCTTTTGAACGAAAACTCCTGAACTGAAACTTCTAGATATCGATACAAACTTTCCAAAACCGTCGAGTTCGTTCTCTAACGATCGACGTACACCATTTTACGACCACTTTTCCGGAGCCATTTTTGTTGATTTCATGATTTTTCCGACGACATTGTTTTGCGACGAAAAAGTGGTAATTTCACCAAAAATCATTATAAAACCATTGTAGGATGACAATTTGACGTAAAAACATGTAAAGTCATTTTTGAAGGGTCAAGACGTCAAAAGAGTATTTTTCGACGACGAGTAATATTTTCAAAAACCCGTAAATGGTATAAATAACATACGAAGTGCATGCATAGCATTACATTGCAACTCATGACATATCATATCATTGATAATAGGTCCCGGTTGACGCATTACATTATAAACCTCAGTGTACTCACTTTTGCCGCTATTCCAGTTTATCCAAGTGAGTTTTCATAGCCCCGTTTTTACATGCTTTCGATTATTTTCAAACCCACGGGGGAGAATACATTGCACTACATTTTTTTTGTACGATACCAAGTATGTTAAATTCATTACATTGCTTAAGTTACCGCATTTGCCAATTTGAAAGTCCCCATTACTTGAACATGAACCGTTAATCTTTGAAGCGAGGATGAGTGGATAGATCTATCGAGGGTGACGCCTCCATCCGGGTTGGTGAATCCCAACCAGGCAAACGGATGCATTTCATTTGATATCATTACGGAGTTGTCTGGCAAACACTCCGTGGAGGGGCATACATAATTGAACAGTCTAGTTTCGGGGTCATGGGCTTAAGGCAATTGTAACATTATTTTTACGTGACTGGATTGTCATGCACATTCTATACTTGTGTAGTCGTATAAAACATTTACATAAACCTATGATTTCTCACCAACATTATTGTTGACGTTTTTAGCAATGTATTTTCAGGTAACTGAGGCATTCGCATCATGACATGGTTAGGGACCTATATTTTGAGTCGCGGCGTCGACTTACATTATGTACATTATGGCTCTTTATTTCAAAACATCGTTTGGATTGTAACATATTTGTATTTTGGCAAACTTGTTAAACCTTTTGGGGCCGATGTTGTACTCTGATTATGTTTTTATGATATATCCAACGATGTGTTTTTAAAACGACACTTTAGGTCGTTCAATATAACTGTGATGTGGTGCTATGACAGTCAATGCCCCCAGGAATTCCATTCCGCTGCAAAACAGGTAAATTGGGGGTGTGACAATGTGGCACCCAGTGAGCCCCGAATAAGTAAGTTGCCCTTGTCATGGCATCTAGTGCACTTAAATTCAATGATTTTTTTATATATGTTTTTCTGTTGTAGTGGACCCCTTTTATAAGTGATAGCCACATTCATATACACAATATGATATTACCCACCAATCTAAACAATATCTATACTGATTCCAAATAGCAAACCAAACGCACCCTAATACCTTACTTAGGCTAAAATTGTTATAAATACCAATATATTTTGTTGTAATCATATCAATGAATTGTGTTAAAAATCATATAACCAATACCACTAATCAAATTCAAATATTGTACGTGCTAATCCACTTGATACTTTTCACCCGGTCACCTCTTCTCGATTAGTTAGTAAAGTGGTTATTCAACTAAGACCTATACACAAAAAATGAATACGTAAAATGACAAATACTTTGTACAACTCGTGAACTTTACATGAAAGTCGAGTATAAATGTACCGAAGTTGATTTCATATATTTTTAGTGGATCTAAGTACGTAGCTTATTAAATTTACTACGAAATCATGTTGCCGATTCCTAAATATAGATGTTGTTGGTGATTTTAGTGTCATCATTTATATTTTATAAAATTGTGATTTACTTGAAGATCAAGGGCTTAATCAGGTTTAGCTTACAGTCGATTTAAGAGGTGCGGAGTGCACACTCGTTCTAGTTAGCTTGATGTCGCCACGAACAAAGAGCGGGGGTCAAGGGGCAGAGCCCCTTTCTGGGGTCCCACCAAAAGTGGCCTCTTTTCCTCAAACGTTGCAACCCTTCTCGTCAACAGTTTTTAACCGATTTTAACTAATTTTCGATTATGGTTTTTCATTATTTATTGATCTCTTACAGAACATAACAGACATAACAACTTTCAGTGTTGATTTCTCGTTTCTTATAAACAAAGTGTTGTTCTCTGTCTTATCCAAATGAGGATTTCGTGATACCCAAGGCATATAGGGTCGAAATACTTCAATCTAAAAATGATCTCTACACAATTGAGATAACATATCAAGATTATTGTCATCCACAGACTCAAATTCTAACAGATGTTTCGTGGAATATCACAACTAGAAAAAGATTGATCAAATTTTCAAAAGCCATGTAGGATACTCTATTTCAACTTAGTCTTCATTGCATACCATGTATAACTTATAACCCAACTCATATTTCTCATATCATATTAGAAACTAACAAATGGGAAATTGTATAAAAAAGCAGCCGGTCATTCACCCCGACAACAATGACTGTCGATCACTAGTAACATCACCCGAAAATATGTCTCATGTAGGTAACCATTGTGACAACAATCAAAAGGTGGACAAATATGTTGAAAAAAGGTGAAGATGGAGATAAAGATTAAAATATCAAAAAAACAGTTGGAAAAGTTATTGGGTAGTGCAGAGGCGAAGGGATTAACGACAGAGCAACTTCTTGCTAAGTTAATGAGTGTTAGTGATCAAGTTGAATCTCATCAACAGGCATGGAGGCATGGTGGCCTGGTTTACAAAGTATTCCGGAGTAAGCAACTAGCTACATATATGTGATCCGTATTGGGTTGTTATTAAACCAGGGGTGGAGATAGGAGAGGGGCACAAGGGGCATGTCCCCTCATGCGAAAAAAATTGTAATGTAAAATTCAGAAAATATATATATTTTTTTTTTTTTTTTTTTTTTTTGTAATTTGCCTCCCTTAAAAACCAATTTGTAATGTAGTTTCTAATAATTATCAAAATGTGCCCTTTCGAACATAAATTTCTTGCTCCGCCCCTCACTACAACCCAATAACGTGAATTTTTTATTTTTTAGCCTATGTACATATATATTTTTTTCAGGCGGATATATGTCGAAATTCTTTAATTTATTTTTATTTAAGTGCATATTACTTGTTATTATTGGAGTACTTGTGTTTTCATGATTTGATTTAAATACTAGACATGTGATCCGTATTGGGTTGTTAAATCCAATAAAGTTTTTTTTTTTTTTTTTTTTTTTTTTTAGCCTATGTAACTTTTGACTAGACTTGTACATATAAATTTTTTTTCTGGTCGTTACATGTTGAAATTCTTTATTTTTTATTTATTTAACTGCATATTACTTGTTATTATTGGAGTACTTGTGTTTTCATGGTTTGATTTCAGTACTGAACATGTAATAGTTTAATCACTTACATCTACAAAGCGTTATCTACTCAGTATAAGATCTATACAACAACGAAGGACGGATCGAAAGAGGTTCTGGGGATGTTACGAATCTTCACTGATTTTAGTTAAATACAGCTCATGACTTTTAGCTTTTAATCCATCACTACCAACAATACTGCATTGCGTGCAAAAATATTATTAGAACGTTCTTAATATTCAAATTTTCAATGATCTCAAAGTTATATAGTTTAGGGGTGCTTGGTAGGATGTTTTTTAGGGTGGGTAATGGTAAAGGTAATGAAAAATAATGCTTGGTGTTATATAATGGAATGACCCATTACCCAATAGTGGGTAATGGACCATTACCCAATAAATTGAGGGGAATGATTTTTTCTCTCTTTTCCTTTCCTCACTATTATCATTATCTTTCACTTTCTTTTTTCCGATTTTGAGCCAAACACACCCTTAGATATAAACATGTAGATTAATAATACGAATACTTATAAAGTTGTAACTTATAAATGCTTTTTGACGACTAGCGTTAACTTCTAGTAAGACAAAAAAATAATAATAATAATGTGCGAATCACTTGAACACCTGGCCCCATTTTCTAATATTTCGTGCTGACCATGCTAGTCAAATTATGAGGCTTGCAATATTTACGTTCTCATCCTTGAGAGTTGAGAGTGACTTAAAGTTAGACTCAGCCAATTAATTGTTTTGAAGTTGTATCAAATTAATTTCCTATTATTAAACACACAAATATGAAAATTTGATATCGAGATTTATTTATTACTTTTTCTTCAAATTATTATTTCAAAATTTTTAGTTTGTTTTAACTATGTACTAGTATTTAATGTTTTGTCGACAATTATTGTAAGTTGAAAATCATAACATATCACTGATTATAAAAAGTTAAAAATTCAAATAATAAAGGGCCCGTTTCGTTCTTAGACGGATTTAGGATTAAGATTTGAATTTGGGTTAGTATTTGAATTTAGGGTGCAATTGCTTTGTTATTTGAAATCGCAACGGGTATAGGTTTGAATAATATGTGGTATTGTAGTGAGTATATCAATCCTATCGTTGTTGTTTGGTTTGATGATTTGGTATAGGTTTCAACCCACTAACCACCAAGGTGCAGTTTGGTTTAGGTGTAGTATGGGTTTGGATTGAAGTGACTTTAAATACAGTCATTGTTTGGATTGAAGTGACTTTAAATACAGTAATTGTTTAGTTGTATATTTTGAAAGAGGAATAGATTGAGCAATGATAGATTAAAAGATTATTAAATATGTAAGCTTTGATAACTATTACAGTATTACAAAATTATTATACAAAATAATTAATACTATTAAATATTTTTTTTAATTTTATATTAAATCAAAATCCAACTCCTAAACCCACCTACAAACCAAACTGACCCCAAATAAAGTTAAAAATAACTTAAATACTAGTGGGTCCAACGAGAATACTATCATAAACTACTTTTTAGAGTGATATTGATTTATGCCTATAAATATAAATATTTATATATTAATACATTTATGAATTGTCATAATATTTAACTTCAAAACAAAGTTTTTATGGAACACCCAATTTTTTATTTTTTCTTTTTTATCAGAGACTGCCTATATGTCGTAGAGCCTTGTACGCTGTATAGTGATTTACCCTATGCGCCGCTATACCGCGTATAGGCCTTTGGATGCACCACAAGTTCATTTTTCGAAAACCATACTCTCTTCGCTTTCAGTTACTCCACATCGTATATACATAGAATAAAAACCCGCCAAACAAACATTTCCAAAACCCCCAAAATTCAAAGAACTTACAAAACTCAAAATCAATTAATCAAACCCTAAACACTTTCAGTTCACAATTCTAATAATCAATCAATCATAATGGGTGATTTTGAAGCACATTCATTCTCATTAGGTTTCGACTTCGATTTCGACGATACACCCAAACCCCAAACCACACCGAATAACACATCGAATCTGTTTAGTAATATTGATCACCGAATAACACCGAATAAATGCAAAACTATTTGAATCATTATCACATATGTTTAGGGGGGAATAAAATATAATGTAATGTAACACTGAGTTAACAATAATAATATTGATCATCGTCGAAATACTTAGTTTTAAATAGCTTGTAAGCAATCAAAGTACGTGTCTTAAAGTAAAAGCATAACCATATAAGTCCTGAACACAAACAAGTGCACAAATAAAAGACCGGTGAGAATTTACTTTTTTTAGTCTCATCTATAAAAATTAAAAAAGAAAAAAAAAACACCAATTTCTTAATTTGAAATATTATTTATTTATTTATTTATTTATTTTTGAACGACTTGTTCCCTTGCCCTTCTTACCTTCCATATACAAGCTTTATTGAAAGAATAAGACAATTTTTTATTTTTTTTCGTTTCGTGTCTTGCCTCATTTACTACTTTTAACTTGTTAAAGTTTTATTTTATGTTACGTATTTTTTTAGACAATTTATCTACTTTATTAACAGGACAAGATACTCTTATATGGTTTTCTGCTCCATAGTTTTTACGTTTTACTACTTTTAATTTGCCAAACTTTACATTTTTTGTTTCGTTTTTTTTAATTAAAGGGTTTATAATAAAAAAAAGTTATAAAAATAAAAAAGATGTCATGGGTGAAAAGTGAAAACATCCTTACACAGGCACCATGCCGCCACATATTTCACTTCAATAAAAACAAAACCCGCCAAACAAACATAACATTTTGAAAAAACCAAAAACCAAAATAAAACTTACAAAACACAAATCAATAAAAACAAAACCATCATAATAATCACAATTAATCAAACCATAAACACTTTCAATTCACAATTCTAATAATTAATTAATTAATCATAATATGGGTGATTTTGAAGCACCTTGACGATCTCCCAGAACCCCAAATCACTCCGAATAACACATTTAAGTAGTTTAAATTACATGTCAAAACACCTTGACCCGAGCATTACATGTTTATGTAGTTAGGTCAGCTATTTCAATCCTAAATTGTTTAAATATAACCCAAACACCGTCTGTTTAACCCGTTTTTCTAAACTGGTCGACTCGTTCAACCCATTTAAGTAGTTTAACCCGTTTAACCCACTACAAACATAATTTATCTAAATAAAAAAAATAAAAAATAAAAACAAGTGGGTTGGCCGGTCAACCTGTTTAACACGCACGGCCTGAAAACTGGTTAGACCAGACCCGAACCGGTTTATTTCTGTGTTGGTTTTGGGTCGTGTTTCGTGTTAGGAATTGCCACCCCTACTTCTTGATTGCATGTCTTTATTTGTTGTATGATGTGAATAGAATTTTCTTTTACTTTCAGGTTTATGTAAGTAAAAATGGGCAAGAAATGACTGGCAAAGCTGGTTACATTCACTATAAAAAGGTACTTCTGCTCAATTATATCTCCCAACTTTTTTACCTTGTTTTGCTTTATATTAAATAACTTTATGTTTAAAAATCTTTTGTGTGTAAATATGATCTCAGCTCAATTATGTTGCTTTTGTCCTTTAGCAAATCTGCTTTCTATTAACATCGAAGAATATCTCCTGTTTTGACAGGAGAGTGGAAGATTTAAAGATAAAAAGGCGAAGAAAACTTCCACCAAGAAGAAATGAGTGTTGATCATGTGGCTGAAATGTGAGATCGGTATATGCTCATATTGAGATACTAAGAAACTGATTGGGATGTTCAAAGGCAGTTCGCTAATGAAGAACAGAGAATATAGCATAAGCTTTCCAAAATTCAAGTTGTAGTCCAAACCTTTGTCTTAGGAAATAAACATGTTTTAGACCCGATTTTAGTTTTAGAATTTGAAGCTTTTTAAGAACTCTTATAGTTATAATTGGATATCACTTTGGTATATTGGAGTTTTAGCCCAAAATTTGTTAATTTTGAAGCTTGATTTATGCAAAATCGGCAGTGTATTTGATGATTAAACATAAAAGGCAACATTTGCTATTTTTGTAACAAAATGGATCTTGATTTCATCTGTTTATGACTTCGGATCAAAACCGGGTCAAGAAGATGAGCCGTAAGAATATAGTTCATTACAAAGTTATCTCTGTCAAAACTGTTACAGTAAAAGTTATAGTTGCAGGCTCTAAAGTTGTGTACAAAATATTTTTCAACCAGTGCGCTTTCAGGGCTCGCCAGTTTTGTAAAATTAATATATATATTAATCCGCGTTTGAAACGACGGCGTTTTGCCGTTTCAAATAAAAGTCCGAAACGACAATTTAGGCCAAAAATTAATATATATATTAATCCGCGTTTGAAACGACGGCGTTTTGCCGTTTCAAAGAAAAGTCCGAAACGACAATTTAGGCCAAAAATTAAAGGGTAAAACGACATGTTCCAAAACGACGTCGTTTCGCGAGTTTGGGAAAATGGCAAAAAGTACCCCTCAAGTTAACGACGCTTTGAAAAAGGAATCCTAAATTCTGAAAAATGGCTAGAAGTACCCCTGAAGTGTGTCACATTTTTCAAAAGCGATCCTTATCTTTTAAAAAAATTTGAAAAATGGCAAAAATTAACCCCGAAGTATGCGCCACTTTGCAGATTCGATGCTCAACTTTAATTGTTATTATGTAATTAAGGATCTACCGAATTCATTAAATATATATACATATATGTTAAAAAAAATAATAGTAAAAATTAAAACAAACCTTTACAACAAACTTAAGGTCAACGTTTACATCCCGACCCAACTATCACTATACAAATGTACCAAATAAAATTAAAATACTAACATTTGCATAAAAAATTTCGCACACAATTTAAACACTACACATATAACAAAACTTATATAACATAAAAATAAAAGCAAACAAACTGCTAATATGTAATTAAGGATCTTGCGACTTATTAAATATATATACATATATATAATAAAAAAATAAATAAAACACACCCTTACATCAAACTTAAGGTCAAAGTTTACATCCCGACCCATCTATCACTATACAAATGTGCCAAATAAAATGAATATACCAACATTTACATAAAAATTTCGCACATTATTTAAACACCACACATATAACATAAAAATTAAATGCAAAAAACCCGCCGCAACGCGCGGGTACAAAAACTCGTTATATTATAAAGATGCAAAATTAGAACATGAATTTATGATGTCAATTGTAATATTTGATTTTACTTGCTCAAAGATCAATCAATCAATCCACTAAGATTAGTCAAAATGTCTATTTTATTGGAGTATTATTAAAAGAGGGAAAAGAGTTTATGTGAAGAATTTCCGTATATATTTACAGAATTTTAAGAATATTCCTCATATATTAGAGACTCTATGACCAACTAGCTCAGAATTTTCCATGATATCTCTGTTAAAAAATTTATTGAAGCAATATTATTGGTGTAGGGTAATGAAATTGAATGTTAAAAAATGTTCCCTATTTACAGATAAGAGGAAATTTCTTATTGCAAATTATGTAAGTAAAGTTCATATTGGTTTGGGAAAATAATAAAATGTATGTTGAAGTCAAAGTACAGTACGAGTGATTGATGTGAGTTTAGCTATATCTCTTAGATGAATCTTATCTTTCTTGACCAAATAATAGCCTTACGTTATCGAGTCTTTGTCTTCTCAATATACACTTGATCATCTTATCCATGTTTCTTTGCTGTTAGTTCAGATAATTTTCTCCACTAACAGATCCTTAGATAATATCTACAACAGAATGGCGTCTAGTTCTTCTTCATCCGTTCAAAAGTACAGTACGAGTGATTGATGTTTTTTTTGAGCTTTAGAGATGGTGACACCCGTAACAATTTTGTTGGCCATCTTTATGAAGCTCTTCAGTGCAATTGCATTGAAACGTATAAGGATGATGAGAAAATCGAGCAAGGAAAACCGATCAAGGACCAGCTCTTCAAATCCATAGAGGACTCAAGGTTTTACATCATTGTTTTCTCCAAGACTTATGCATCTTCATCTTGGTGCCTAGATGAGCTTGTCAAGATTATAGAATGTAAGAAGACGACCGAGCAGAACGTTTATCCTGTCTTTTTTGATGTGGAGCCCACAGAAGTCCGCTATCAAAGTGGGGCAGTTAAAGAAGCCTTTGCCAAACACGAAAAGAAAGAGGCTGCTGGAAAATGGAGAGAGGCTATGAAAGAAGCATCCAATCTTGTTGGGTGGGAGTTGAAGGCCACAGCTAACGGGTAATTTCAGTTCCATTCAATTTTTATCATGATATCTAAATTTATATAAATTTTAATCCTTTTATGTTATATAACTCCTAACTGTTTATGTGCACTTTGAGCAAGCTAACAATGAAATCTTCAATGATACAGGGATGAATCTAAACTTATCCAAATAGTTGTTGATGTTATTTTCAAAAAGAAACATTCCACTCTTTCGAACACTGATGGAAACTTAGTGGGTATGGAGACCCGAATCAGAGATGTTCTTTCATCTTTAGATATTGGCACCGAAGATGTTCGCATGATCAGAATCAAGGGGATGGGAGGTGGGGGGAAGACAACTCTAGCCAGAGCTGTCTATGATCATATTTCTAATCATTTCGAAGGAAAAATCTTTGTTCAAAATGTAAGGGAAGTTTCACAGCCTTCTTTGTCCGGTTTAAAGAAGCTACAGAAACGGATACTAAAAGACGTGTTAAATAAACAAGACGTCACTTTTAGTAGTGTTCATGACGGGAAAAACATGTTGAAAGACATGATGAGTCGTAGAAAGACACTTGTTGTTTTAGATGATGTTGATCGTATAGACCAGCTTGAGGCGTTAGCAGGCGAGCCTGACTGGTTTAAAGCGGGAAGTAGAATCATCATTACCACAAGAGATGAGCAAGTGTTGTTAGCCCACCGGGTGAACTTCATTCATGACGTCAATCTGTTATCATCTACGGAAGCGATTTGCCTCTTCAGTAGGTATGCATTTAAAAGAGACATTCCAACTCAAGGGTACGAAGAGCTATCGGGACAAGTTGTACAATATGCTCATGGTCTTCCCTTAACGGTCAAAGTTTTGGGTTCGTTTCTTTGTGGTCAAAGTGAACCTTACTGGATAGATACCATAGAAAGACTAAAAAAAATTCCTTTAAAGGCAACTATGGAAAGATTGGAAATAAGCTTTGATGGTCTAGAGGATGATTACAAAGAAATATTCTTAGATGTTGCATGCATACTAAAAGGTTGGGTCAAAGAAGATGCAATTAGAGTGCTTGAAAGCTGTGGATTTCATGCTGAAGTTGGTTTAAGAGTTCTTGAGCAGAAATCTCTTATAACTTATAATGAAGATGAGAAATTGTGGATGCATGATCATTTAGAAGAAATGGGTAGGAATATTGTTCGTCGGTCACACCCCGATGAACCTCAAAGACATAGCCGATTGTGGGTTACTGAGGAAATCGAGTATATATTGACTAATGACCTGGTAAGAATTAAGTTATGATTTAATAAAACTGAGAGTTGACTACATTTTTTTCCTTGTGGGTTGCTACATATTTCATTTTTGCTCCAGTAGTTTAAAAAATTCTGGTTTGGTCTAAAATGAAACATCCGTCGCGGGTTTGGTCCAAATTTCCAAACTGTTAGTTTGACTATATTTGACCGTTTAATAAAAGGATATTATTGTCTTTTTAAGTATTATATTAGACAAAATAATAAGTTACCTGACTTTTCTTATAAAAAACACGTAACAAGTTTTCCCCAAATTCACTTTGTCTCTCTAATAATCAGTCAAAAATTCTTTAATTCTAATCAAATTATCATTCAATTCATTTTATATCATCTTCATTCACTCTCAATTTGATCATGTTTTCAGTGATTTTGGGCGTTTTGAAATTTAGGGTTCCGACAAAAATTAAGGGGTTTTATTTTTTCTATTTCAGGGAACCCAAGCAACTAAATGTCTACACTTTTATTCATCGGGTTTCAGTGCTGAAATTGCAGTAAAAGGTCTAGCAAAAATGAAGGATCTTAGATTTATTCACATTAATCTCCTAAAGGATTATTTTAATAGCTATACTTCCGGTCACCGGGATTTTGATAAAGTTAGAGATTACCTTCCAAGTTCCTTACGATTTATGAGTTGGGGTGGATTTCCTTTTTCGAGTTTACCGAATACGCTTCAAGGAAAATATCTTGTTCAACTTGAATTGTATCACAGCAATATTGTTCAACTTTGGGAAAATGGAGAAGAAAATGTAAAATAATGGTTAAATTGTTGTTTCTCATGATTCATTATGATCCTATATATCTATTGGTTTGTCATTGCACCAATATTAATTGTTTTTTTTTTCACTTATGTTAGGTTCTTCATAAGCTAAGGTTCCTCAAAATCACGGATTCAAAGTTGAGGACCTTTGACCTTAGGGTGGCTCCAAATCTTGAGCATTTGACTATTGAAGAATGTCATGATTTCGTAGAGCTTCGTATGCCTGCTCATCATCTAAAGCTCAAAAATCTCAACCTCTATTATTTAAAGTTGACAAACCTTCACCTTGGGAGTACTCCGAATCTCGAGAAGTTAATACTCGAAGGGTGTAATGATCTGGTAGAACTTCAAATGCCCGTTGAAAATCTAAAGCTCGAATATCTCAACCTCTCTAATTCAAAGTTGACAATCTTTCACCTTGGGAATACTCCAAATCTTAAGAAGCTAAAACTCAAACTCTGTACTGAGTTAGTAGCGCTTCAAATGCCTGATAAAAATCTAAAGCTCGAAAAGCTCAACCTCAGTCATTCAAAGTTGAAGACCATTCACCTCGGGAATACTCCAAATCTTAAGAAGCTAAAACTCAGACGCTGTAATGAGTTAGTAGAGCTTCAAATGCCTGATGAAAATCTAAAGCTCGAAAAGCTCAACCTCAGTCATTCAAAGTTGAAGACCATTCACCTCGGGAATACTCCAATTCTTGAAACGCTTGATCTCGCAGGGTGTCATGATTTGGTAGAACTTCAAATGCCCGTTGAAAATCTAAAGCTCGAAGAGCTCAACCTGAGTCATTCAAAGTTGAAGGCCATTCACCTCGAGAATACTCCAAATCTTAAGACGCTTATACTCAAAGGGTGTAATGATTTAGTAGAACTTCAAATGCCCGTTGAAAATCTAAAGCTCGATTATCTCGAGCTGAGTCATTCGAAAATTTTGAAGAAGACCATTCACCTCGGGAATACTCTGAATCTTGAAGCGCTTGATCTCGAAGGGTGTCATGATTTGGTAGAACTTCAAATGCCTGCTGAAAGTCCAAAGCTCAAATTGGTCAAGCTCAGTCATTCAAAGTTGAAGACCATTCACCTCGGGAATACTCCGAATCTTAAGACGCTTATACTCAAAGGGTGTAATGATTTAGTAGAACTTCAAATGCCCTTTGAAAGTCCAAAGCTCGAATTGGTCGACCTCAGTCGTTCAAAGTTGAAGACCATTCACCTCGGGAATACTCCGAATCTTAAGACCCTTATACTCAAAGGGTGTAATGATTTAGTAGAACTTCAAATGCCTGTTGAAAATCTAAAGCTCGATTATCTCGACTTGAGTCATTCGAAAAAGTTGAAGAAGACCATTCACCTCGGGAATACTCCGAATCTTGAAACGCTTGATCTCGAAGGGTGTCATGATTTGGTAGAACTTCAAATGCCTGCTGAAAGTCCAAAGCTCAAATTGGTCGACCTCAGTCATTCAAAGTTGAAGACCATTCACCTCGGGAATACTCCGAATCTTAAGACGCTTATACTCAAAGGGTGTAATGATTTAGTAGAACTTCAAATGCATGTTGAAAGTCCAAAGCTCAAATTGGTCGACCTCAGTCATTCAAAGTTGAAGACCATTCACCTCGGGAATACTCCGAATCTTAAGACCCTTATACTCAAAGGGTGTAATGATTTAGTAGAACTTCAAATGCCCGTTGAAAGTTTAAAGCTCGAAGATCTCAACCTCAGTCATTCAAAGTTGAGGATCCTTGACTTTGGGCTCACTCCAAATCTCAAAAGGTTAAATCTTGAAAATTGTAATGGTTTGGTAGATATTAATGCTCCCGTTGGATGTCTAAAAATTGACCGGTTAGTATTTCTAGAGGATCTTAATTTTTCATCAACAGATATTAGAATCCTTCCTGATAGCATTTGTATGTTGAATCAACTGAAATCGCTTGAGATTGTATCTTGTTGGCTTCTTGAGAAGTTACCAGAGGATCTTGGGCGATTACAATGTTTAGAGAAGCTAATACTTACAGATTGTAAGGTTTTACAGGATTTACCGAATAGTATCTGTAAGATGAAAAGTCTGATATCTTTACATCTCAATGAATGTCGTCAGATTATGAAGTTACCTGAGGAAATGGGACGTTTAGGCTGTTTAAAAGAGTTCGATATAACACGTTCAGGCATAACTTGTCTTCCAACGGGCATTTTTGAATTAAAAGGTCTGCGTATTGTTGGGGAATATCAGCAGCTTCGGTCATTTGGTTTTACATCTGAGATACATGAATTCATGAATGAAGCAACTGTGACTATTACAGGCACACAAAGCAGTAGTCTCTTATCGCGTACTCAAAGGAGAAAACGACTTAACTGGTACTTCCTCTGTTTTTCTGTTAATCATCATTATTTCAGTTTATTTTTTCTTTTTCTTTATCTTTTTTTTTTTTTTTTTTCTTGTTTTTTTTGAAATTGCTGAGATAGTAGTTAATATTTTTATTGTATTTCATTACCTTGTGTAACTTCGATCCTTCTCCTTTCGTCATGGCATACCGTTTGCATGCATTAATGATTGTTCTCATGTGCTTAGCCTCTGCTTCTCATCATCTGATTGAACCAAAGGATGATGTTCTCTTCAAATGCCGTAATGAGATGGATGTTCAATCACCAGGCTCAGTGGTGCGGTTCTATATTAATGTAAGGGTCAGAAGTTTGGAGTGTAATCGGTGTTGCTGTTTGAAATTCAATGTCAACTTTACTATTGTATCATCTTTCCGCTCAACTGGTCTCGCAATAGGGAAATATCAATGAAGATAGTTGTATAAACATCAATATACGATTCTTGCATACATTCCCAAAGTGTGATTGTCTAAAATTTTCTATTAACAAATAGTACTACTTATACACTGTCGAGGTATGATCTACTCCCTTAATTGGATGATTCAATTACTATGTAACTGCTCTAAATCATTTTAAAATTTGAAGTAGTATAAGTTATTTTACAGTAGTTTTGACTTCTCGATAAATTCAAACTGTCTTCTTGATGAAAATGATTAGATTTGGATCAAAGGCTGAAAAATGATTCTGTTAAAATTAGACTTAGGAAAGTCTTATTAGTTATGCGAGATCATAAACAATTTAACTTCGCATTCATATGTTCCCCATTCTGATGAAATCATTGAACATACTAAAACATGGCTTTTGAGTCCAACTATTGACTTTCAACTCACTCGACAAAGTTTTTCATAAACTTTCATTAAAAAACTTATATGAGAGTGTTCACCAATGGCTTTTTCTAAAAATCCAAGTTTAGACAGATAAAATAAACCCATAGTGATGCTTTTTCACATGACAGCAGACTCAAAAGAGTGAACTAAGTAACCTTGAGTTTTTCGAAATGTATATGAGCAACCCGGTTAAGTGTATCGTGTAGTTCCCACAGTTGTGCTATAGATTGTAAATTATGGGCATTTTATCGAGCATACGCAATGCTCAATCTTCTATAAACTGTTTGGCAAACTATCGGGTTTACTTCTTATTCATCGAGAAAACTAATTTTAGTTATTTGTCAGATGGAACGAAAAAGAAATGCTCATGATCAAATTTTTCATGCTCATAATCATCTTGAAACTCAATGAAAAACTAGCTTTATATTTAAGCATCTTCTTAAGTAATATTAAACAACTTACAGAACGAGACTATTTATACTTGCAGACATAAAAACAAATCTATTAACCTAAAAGGGAAACATGTACTCATCACTACTTATTTCGCCGTTGTGTTGTTTATTGTTGTTGTTACCACAACTGGAATTCAAAATACAGTTTGAAGTCAAGTAAGTCGAGTTAAAAAAGTGTAGCTAACATAGTTGACTTTGTAAAAAAGTGAAACTATGTTCTTTTGGAAAAACAGTTGGAAATTTGATAGTAGTTTGCATATTATCTTATATGTGATATACTAAAAGACCCAATACCTATAATAAATGTGAAGTCGTAATGATAAATGTGTCACGAATTGAAAGTAATACGCATGCTTCAACAGTTGCCGACTTTAATGTAAGAATGAATGCCAGACAAATAGAAAGGTTTTGCCGTTTACAGGTTATCAAAGGTCTCCAACATTAATGGCATTGCTTCATATTTGCATTCAATACTGGGCAATTTCTTTATCACACTGGGCGTCTATAAATAACAACCAAAAAAGAATGCAAATACACCACTTTCATTTGGGTTACCTGTAACACCCCAAAAATGGTACAGCGGAAGATTATGTAACTTAGGCATTACTCAATTGGATCACAACACAAAGTATAGGATAACAGATTTTCTTTAAAATATTTCATTTATTGTAGTAAAATAAGTTTACATCATTGTTTTAGTGCGGAAAATATAGGCTCATAGAAGAATTTAAGAGGTCCCCATAATGTATCAGAGTCGTCTATGACCATGCCATGCCAATGCCCAAGCGCCTCCAGAATTTAGCTATTGCCTTTTTATCCTGAAAATACATGCTAAAAAGTCAACGCAACGGCTGAGTGAATTCATAGGTTTAATCAAATAAATGGTTAATCACAAGATATACCGGTTTGTAAAATCGACAGTGCATCGCGTACAAAGTCTTGGAAACATGGGCTACATTTTTATACGCCCATAATGGAAAATGGTTGTTACTGCCCTAAGCTCATGACACCAAGACTCAAATGCATACATCCAAATACTGATGTACGTGGTTATTTACCCCCAAGAAGGTAATTGCCAATTACCTATTGAAATTCAAGTATAGTGTGCCCCCGTTATTTCCGATAACAAAGATGGGGTCGTTAATCCCCATAGTACTATCCACAATATTTGCATTCTTCATGATGGTGAGGGACTTTCAGTCGCAAAGCAGGTACTTAGGCAATAACACATTCAGATAAACATATAGTTTTCAAGCAGTTGTGATCATAAAAAGTAGTGGTAGCATGTATTTTCCCCCAAGGTGTTTATAAAACAATTAAAAAGAGTAAAAGTGGGGCTATGAACTCACCTTGAGTAAAGTAACACAAGTTGGAATGATGTGCACAGAAATCGAGGCACGGAAATTACAACCGCAACCTAAATTAATAATATGTCTTAGGTTCGAAAGATAATGTCGCGTATGCAATTTTATAAAAAGTTGTATCACCCAGACATGCTTGCATAAAAGTTTTGTTGTGAAAATGTAGTTACATCGATGATTTGTATTAATGGTCGTTATTTATACTTTAAATGTCTTAACAAGTAATTCTCGTAATTGGGTTGTAGTGGTCTCGTTAATATGTATCAAGGAAAAATTTCTGGCGCACTTTATAACATGTTACTATTGTCCTTTTAAGTTATTTACGAGAAAATATGGTTTTACGTCGAAATTTTTATCTCATTAAGTTTCCAAAATGACTAAGTGACCTCGGAAAACTAGTCGTAAAATAGCGGTTATTCAGAGTTTGGGACTCAAGTCAGTGGATTTAGGGAGTATGGAACAAGATCTACAAAAGTCTAGAACTGAACTTCAGCTCAATCGATTTCGTCGTAACTTTATTTCAACGTATCTTGGTCGTTTTAGCTCCGTTTCTTAAGTTCTTTATATCCCCGGTTTCGTATTTAAGTATACTATCATATTATTAGTGTTTCAGCTAGTCTAATTAACTTTTAATGTCCAGTTTACCCTTTGAAAAGTTCTAACAGCAAGTATATTTCCAGAAAATTAGTCGTGTAACTTAAACTAACGTAACTTCTTCGTTTTAACCCGTTCAAGCGACCACGTTTACGTTATAAAGTCTATTTCCTATTTATATAGTCTAATCTTACAAAAAAGCCACTGATTTTTCTGTTTTAAGTCGTATGAAACAACCTCTATTTAATTAGTGTCAAAACGCATATGCCAGTTTTCTAATATCCAAATCCGTTCAACAATTTCAAATTTAATCCCAACTCTTCCACCAATTTTTCCAACAATCCAATAATGATTTAACAACATGCTTAGCAATATGAAAAATTCAATTCATCATAAATCAAGTAATCACCAAAACTAGTTAACTAAAAATACTCACTAGTCATTTGTAAAGTGTCATTTTCTACAATCTCATCAAGATTAGAAAGTAACTTGTATGTTCATTATAAAAAGTAAGTTTATGCCATGGTAACTAGTTATAACTCATTTTAGTTATAAAATCTCACAAACATGTACATGGTGATACTAATGTGTATGTAAATCATGAAGCTTAGCACTAGTAATGAAATCAACACATAAGTAAAGTGTGTAAAGCTTATAAAAATGGTGTGACTTACTAGTAATTAGGAAGTGTATGTGAAGACGGTGAACACTAATTTTCCCCATCCAACCTCTTAAACCCTTAGTGGCTTAACTATTAACCCAAATAAGGCCTAGTAACCTCTTGAACTAGCAAAACCCAATCTTCTCTTTTCCCTTTCCTTGGCCGAAATTTAAGTGAGTGAGTGAGTGTGTTTCTAGTTTTTGCAAGTGTATGATCATGAATCACATGCCCTCCTTTTATATTGAGATGAAGTGTGGCTCATGTTAATTGTTTATTGGACTAGTGTAGGTCTAGGAATTAAAAAAAAAAAAAAAAAAAAAAAAGAGTATGTTGGTGCTTTTGGGATTAGTTGGCCGAACAAGCAAAGAGAGGGGGAGGGGATGTGTGTTGTCATCTCATTTTCTCCTACTTTACCCATCTACACCATGGTCCAAGTGTTGGTTTGCTGTTTAATAAAGTCATGGTCATGTTTTATGTAACATGGGTATGGTTTAATGAAAAAAAACAAATTATCTAGCTTAGTATTACAAAGGGGGGACGGCTAATGGTAGAAAAAAGGGGAAAAGTGTGTGTGGTTTTTATATAAAATGTATTTCGTGAGTGTATTGGGTGTTAAAATAGATATTGCTTAGTTACTAAATAACTAAAGTAATTAAATATAGTTTAAGTAATTTTAATAAAAGAAATATAGGAAGTGAAGAAACATAATGTTTGCATTTTTTTAGTACTTTGTGGAGCATAAGAATGTATTAAAATAACCGTTGGGAGTATTGATTATATATAAATTTGTTTCGTTAAAACGTTTAAATGATACGTTAAAAAGGAATAACGTATGGTGACAAAATCAAATAGAAATGTTTTACTTGACATATTAATGACATATACATAGTTATATTGGTGTTGATACGCCTGTCAGCCCATTTAATTGGTATGTGAGTCATGTCACATAGTTGGTTGACGAATGTCCTTCGTTATTGTATCGTTTAAATAAACGAAAAATTTACACGTGAAAATGGTTAAATAACCTTTATAATAGAATACTTCATGTTTAAGATTAGTTAATGACTTGGAAAATTACAGGGTTATTATATTACCACACCACCCAACCACACCGATGTCGACATTATATTCAGCCGCCACAACAATACATCGACCATCAACCAAAACAAACAACAAGAAAGACTCGAATACAGGAAAAAAATGATCTCATATTTAAACTTGCTTTCAAATCTTTGATGATTCACAAGTTGACTTCAGTGTTGTAACATCATTAGTCCAAACCAAAAATATAAAACGAAAAGAAGAACAACAACATCAAGACCAACAATCATAGTGTGACAACTCGTAAATTCCTCGAATGCGTCATAATTGAAAAATCATCGATTAGAGAAATACGAGTCGTATTATATATCGTTTTTATTGGAAATAATATTTTAAGAGCAATGGCGTAACTCTCGGGTCACGAATCTTTCGTTCGCTAGTCAAAACGAGCCCCGAATCAAATATATCAAAGTTTCACTTAGGGTCCTTGTGATAAGTTACTTAACCACCCCTATGGTTTCTATTGTACAAGACTAGTCCCTCCTAGGATTATAAAAAACCACTCATTCTCACACTTCTCCCATTTTACACATCTATTTCTCTCTCTACAAAAACACAAACATATCTCTCCTTTCTCACTCTAGAAAATCCGGCCACCCCATTTTAGGGTTCCGGCGCCGTCAAAAATCCCGGTCAAAATTCCGGCGACCTCCTCTAACTACACCACCCATCCCATCTTGTAGATCGGGATGCCGTGGTTCTATTTTCATAACACTCTTGTGTTCAAACTCCTTCACGCGCCCTAAATCTAATATTTTGGTGTTAAGCTTCGTGGGTATAAAATGGAAACGAGAAGGAAGTATATTTCTGTTTTTGGATGCGTGAATGGTTCAGGTCGGGACAGAAAATTTACCAGGGTTTGACTTCTTTGATTTTAGGTCGGTCAAGGATTCATGTGTAAATTCATTTTCTGTTTTGAGTCAAGAGACTCAATAAGTCGGGTCGACCTCGAGTTGGGATGGGTCGAATGACCCGTGTGGGTATTTGTTGTAAATGTCGTGCAAACTGAGTTGCGTTGATTGTGTCGGTCACACTAGAGCGTATTGGAATTAGTAGATTGTTGGCGGGTCTCGACGGGTAATACTTGGATTAGACGCGGTAACTAGTTATAAATCATTAAACAATGATAATAAATAGGGGGAATTGCGTATATATCCTTCAAAAAATCTATAATTCCGTATATATCCAATCTAAACTCATAATTACATATATATCCTTCATAAGCAGTACATTTGTCATATATATCCAAAATATTATTTTATATATTTTTTCATCCCAAAAATACATTATAATCACTATTGTAATAATAAATGTCCATTATACCCTTTTTGCTCTGTTGGGCAGCAGTTAGACTCTTTTTGCTCCATTGGCTGCACCACCTTATTAGCCTGTATTGGACCTTTGCTACAAAGTGCCATACATCAGTGATCACATATGGATGCACTTTATGAATTTATTAGTTTATCTTTGTGTAGATCATATGAATATATAAATTTATCTTTGTGTAGATCATATATATCAGTAGTAACTTTTTTCTGTAAATGTAAATACCATGTGATCATAAACAATCCACGTTATATAACTGAAAAATTAGACAATGCCCCAAGCGATCAAGAACAATACAGTCATCAATTAACAAAAATACGATTAAAAGCGAAGCGAATTACCTAAGTCGATATTAGGGTTTACAGTGTAGTTGTAGAAGGTAGTGTATGTGGAGAAGAAAAAGTTGTTATCGTTAACTAATATTGATTATAGATCGTTTATGAATAACATAAAGGGTATAATGGACATTTAATATTACAATAGTAATTATAATATATTTTTAGGATTAAAAAATACACAAAATAATAATTTGGTTATATATGACATATATAATGATTGTGAAGGATATATATACGCAATTACTACCTCCGTCCCAAAATTATAGTCCCCGTTTGACTTTTTCGGTCTTTCTTTTTCAACTTTGACCTTAAATATTTTTGTTTATGTTATACAATAGTTGATGAAAATTATACCAAATGAAAATACATTAAAAGCCTAATCCATTCATATATTTTGCATCAAGTATTATATAACACAAACAAAAATACATAAGGTCAAAGTTGTAAAAGAAAGACCGAAAATGTCAAAAGGGGACTATAATTTTGGGACGGAGGGAGTATGAGTTTAGCTTGGATATATACGCAATTATAGGTTTTTGGAAGGATATATATGCAATTCCCCCTAATAAATAATATCGAAATAAATAAGTGGTGACCGGTATAGACAATGAACTAAAATGGGAAATATGTGACGAGATAATTATATGTAAGTTATTGATTATTAAGGGATTATAAATTGCCATTATAGAGGAACATCAAAACTAAGAAATGGAAAATAGAATAATTAAAAAGGGTAAGATTATTAGCATGAGATGACGTTTGACTTGTGGTTTTTATTGGTTTCGGGTTTGATTCGGGTGTTCATCCTAATATATTACTTAGCTATGGTATAAGGCGGAAGTAGTAGCGAGTATTACATGAATTATAGTACACTACTCAATATACTTTATATGAAGTATTTTATTATAAACTTATATAAATTACGAATAACAAATGTGACATCTTCATTAATTAAGTGATAAACGGAAACTTATCTTTTATTGTTAACGTGTACATTCGGGATTATGGGGAAACAAGTTAGCCTATTTGTATTTAATAGTCGTCGTCATTTCCGAGTCTTTGACTAGCTTGAGTATTGTCAGTATTTCTTGACGTTGTCGATGTCATTTCCTTTTTGGTGTGCGTTCTGGTTGGTGTGCCTCGACTGTGTCGACATCTTCTCACTTTTCGCGTGAGTTGTGCGTCGCGTCTATGATCTTTACCACCACACGAAACGTTAAAACTAAACTTTTGAGATAATAATTATAAACTTTTGGGAACGATAACGGAATTTTTGGAAGTAATAACATGAATGATCCACGAAAACTACAACACAATACATTCTCTTGATTTCTTTATCATATGAGCCGTATTTTGAGATTATTGTATACGCACTAGGTTGTGTCACTTCTATTCTATCGTACACGTCGTACGTTCTTCTTAATTTGCTTATGCTAATGTTTTAAACAGTTAAAGAATCGGTACAATCATTTTTCCTTCTTTTATGTTGCCAGTCATGTGGATGGTTTCACACATAAACACTTTATAGGATGACATTTTAGTAGTTGATATATTAAAGCTTAGGAACATGTATACTTGAACTTAATAGCCTACAAATTAAATATGCATCTTAGATATTGTGTATATCTTCCTTTTGATATATATGATAAGATTGATTATAACCAACCTATGTTTACTCACAATTCTTATTTGCTTATACGTTTCTTTTAGTTGTTCTAAAAGTTCATGTGGTTAGTTGTAATGGTTTTTACTCTTGCATAGGTGCTATAGTTTCCGCCATTATGATTCTTGTGGAGAACGTTCAAATACACTTTATATCACAAACATATTTTCTATATAAGTTCAAGTATAACCAACCATAAGTAGTGACCGACGCTTTTCAATATCCCAATTTTAACATTTTCGTATAACCAACCATAAGTAGTGAATACAGTACCAGCAAAAATGCTCACCTTCAAACATAACCAAAATTAGTGCCGAAAATTAAATGAGGAACAATCGGACCAAACTGTGTGCAACACACGGGATTAAATACTAGCACGACAAACTTGCAAGACATCCCTTGGTCTTGAAGACTATAAAACATGAATATCATTTTGAGTTTTTGACTCGGCCTCAATTAGAAGTGACAAAATAACGAAACCTAACAGTTTTCATGCCATGCTAACAAAAGTTGTGGTAACAACATCACGATTTAGAAACTTATTGACCAACGAAATCCGTCCATGATCAAAAAGTGAGAGTTTCAAACATGACGAAAATTAGTGCTGAACAATACGCTATGAACATTTAGATAGAGCCCGTGTGCATCCCACGGGTTAGAATGACTAATCATGTTAAAAAAACTTAGTAAGGTTTCATAAGTGATAGTATTATTTTATCATAAACACGTTTTAAAACTTTATAATAGAAATGGGTGAGAAATGAATAAAAGGAAAGAGTAGAAGGACCTATTATGTCATACCTCCCGTATACTAACTGGGGTGATTAAACTTTGAAGGTTAAATCAATGCATATAGTCAACTCATTTGGTCTTCAATATTAGGTTTAAGTTTATTATTGGTTTATGTTAATTTCTGCAGTTATTGGTGGTTGTTGATCAAACATGACCTTAAACATACTTGGGTTGTAATTTGTAAACAAGGCGGACCCAAGACATTAAATCATGGAGTGTACAAATTGTTTTTACGCGTATAAGAAAAAAATAAACACACTATAATGTACAATTTCATTCAAACCGATAAACAAATTAAGTAGACATGCATTTCTAACTAAGCAAGACATGTATTTGTGTGACACTGCATAATATAGTCAATTCATTTGGTCTTCAATGTTAGGTTCAAGTTTATTACTGGTTTATGTTGGTGGTCAATTTGTGCAGTTATTGGTGGTCGTTGATCAAACATGACCTTAAAATACGTCAGTTATGATTCGGGTCATACTTGGGTTGTAAATTATAAGTGGGTCAAGAAGATGACCCGATTGAAAAAATGAAGTTAGTATTTTATGTAAGTTTTGGTTTTTCACACTTTGGTAATAAATACTAAAAACTAGTTTCAAAGTAATGTAGATTAAAAGTAGATGATCTTTTTCTTTGTTTGAGTTCTATGAACAATTAAATGACATATATACTGACTGAGTGAGATGTTAAGATGATATAAGAGTAGTTAAAGGCTTCATAATTTAAGATGTTAACATAAATTGATTTTAATACTATGTTTGAAGATGGGATGGGGGAATGAACTAGATTAGTCGTAATGGAGACTCAACCTTGGGTCGGTGTACTCTTGGTGGACGCATCCCCCTTATGTAAGTACCCAAGGAATGCGGCTCCCCCAACCACTAACAACCCAACCCCCCCCCCCCAGCCACTTTGCTCGATTTGATCCTCCTGGAGACCGAATGGTTGCATTTGGTTTTTGTGTGTGAGTTTTTATTTAGTTGATTTTTGTGGGATTTGTTTTTGTTGTGAGTGGGGTCGCCTTAGTACCGGCTTAGGGTCATGTGTTTGGATAACCCCAAAAAGGTTGGGTCACCATTACTAGTAGTCATATCTATATCTCTTTTTTGTCTATTGGCTTCATATTAGCTATAAATCATGCCTATGGTATGTTTTTTTCCGTTGGGCTACATACGAGTTAGTGTTTTTATCAACGTAAAACTCTTTAATCGATTGACTTAGGAATATGTCAAGTAAAATCAAAGGGTTTGTGTCTTAATTGTACCTCTTACCGTTTGGTTCGTGGAATCTGCAGGATTCTGATGGAATTGGAATCTGATTCCATTCCATAACATGTTTGGTTGGCAGATTCAAGGAATTCAGAATCTGAATTCAATTCCTTAACGTGTTTGGTTGGCAAATGGAATGGAATGAAATCCTTCAAAATCTCATTTATGTGGAATTCAACATTCCATAGCAAAGTGTGAGGAAAGTTTACAATTCCATGGAATTCAGTATGTTTATCATAAAAATCAGTTATTATTATTATTATTATTATTATTATTACTATTATTATTATTATTGTTATTGTTATTGTTATTATTATTATTATTATTATTATTATTATTATTATTATTATTATTATTATTATTATTATTATTATTATTATTATTATTATTATTATTATTATTATTATTATTTTATAAAATATCACTTTATTAAAAACTCATAGGATTATTATTATTATTATTATTATTATTATTATTATTATTATTATTATAAAAACATCACTTCATTAGAAAATCATAGAAAATTACAAGAAATTAGTGGGGAGCCGAGAAACTAACTGGGCTCCCACTCCGGCCTCTAGCAATAGCAAAACAAACCCTACTAAAAATATAGTTGGCACCACGAGCACCAATATCTTGAGTGACCGAGAACTTTCGGATTCGCTTCAGCAAGGTCACCGCCTCCTTCTCGAGTTCACCAAAAGAAGAGAAAGAGAAGGGGATGAACCCATATCCAATATCAGCGCATTTGGTTTCGTACTTGACACGTTTGCGCTGTGCAGCTTCAATCACGGCCCACCCTGCCACAAAGTCCGTCATACCAGTTTGCGTCAAGGGTGATGACCCAGTAAGATCAACACATACATCAAGGCCTCTCTCCCACGAGTAAAGTAACAAGTCAGCTGGGCGTAGGCGTTTGTCCCTCTCTCCACAGAGCCCGATATCAACTTCTTTACGAGCCGAAACCCCTATCCGGGAGCAGATATCGGCGAGAGTATCACGCACCACATTATGTCGATGTTTGATACCAATAATACCTGCGCATGATACGGCGTGATCCCCATAGATATCACCCGTAAAAACCTTGGAACAAGCAGAGCATGGCATCTGAGTGGAGAAAAGGGGAACACCTAGACGATAGCATAACACACACCGGTAGGTTTTAGCATTCATAGTCTGCCCCAGCCCAACTATTGGGACTACTCTGAGCCAGTCTGAAGTATGGTCTTCCATTTGCGATCTCCATAGGGCCATCTGTCTAGCAGATAAGCAGAAGGTGGATTCAGCCTCTTTTGTGACACGTGTGAAATATAAATCTGCCAATTTCTTCATGAGTTTGGGGGCAGTAATTTCACAAGAGCTACCTAAAAGGTCGGTCTCCATTTTCTCGTTAAAAACATGCAGGGCATCTCGTTATTATTATTATTATTATTATTATTATTATTATTATTATTATTATTATTATTATTATTATTATTATTATTATTATTATTTATTATATTAATTCTATTATTAATATTATTAATTATTATTATTGTTTTAATTTTATTATTAATATTATTAATTATTATTATTATTTTAAAAATAATATTATTATTATTTTAATACTATTATTATTATTATTATTATTATTATTTAAAAAAATATTATTATTAATATTATTAATTATTATTATTATTATTATTATTTTATAATTATTATTATTATTATTATTATTATTATTATTATTATTATTATTATTATTATTATTATTATTATTATTATTATTATTATTATTATTATTATTATTATTATTATCACTTTATTAAAAACTTAAAGAATTTGCAAGAAATTAGTGGGAAGCCGAGAAACCAACTGGGCCCCCACTCCTCTAGCAATAGCAAAACCAATACGATTAAAAATATGAGCCGCAGCGCGAGCTCCAATGTCTTGAGTCAAGGAGAAGAGTCTAATCCGCTTTAGTAGGGTTACCGCTTCTTTCTCGAGTTCTCCAAAAGAGGAAAAAGAAAAGGGGATGAAACCATATCCGATATTTGCGCATTTAGCCTCATACTTGGCCCGTTTACGTCGTGCAGCCTCACTAACCGCACGTCCTGACACAAAATCAAGCAACCCCGATTGCGTCAAGGCTGAAGAACCTATGAGATCAACACAAACATCACACCCACCATCCTAAGAGTAAAGCAATATATCGGCTGGACGCAAGGATCTGTCCTTATCTCCATAAAGCCCAATATCCACCTCCTTACGAACAGAAATCCCGGACCGAGAACATATATCAACAAGAACATCACGGACAATGTTATGCCGATGTTTAAAGCCAACAATGCCTGCACAAGAAACCGCATGATCCCCATAAATATCTCCAGTAAAAACCCTGGAACATACTGAGCAAGACACCTGAACAGTGAAAAGGGGAACACCCAGTCGATAACACTTATTATTATTATTATTATTATTATTATTATTATTATTATTATTATTATTATTATTATTATTATTATTATTATTATTATTATTATTATTATTATTATTATTATTTTTTATTTTTTTTTATTTATTTATTTTTTATTATCATCAACACTTTTATTAAAAACTCATAGGATTTACAAAAAATTAGTGGGAAGCAGAGAAACTAACTGGGCCCCCACAAATTATTATTATTATTATTATTATTATTTAATTATTAATATTATTAATTATTATAATTATTTTAATACTATTATTATTATTATTATTATTTAGTTTCTCAATTTTAATAAAAAATAAAATTTTAAATATTTTATTATAATTTGTTTTTCGTCATTTTATTTTCTTCCAACCAAACACGCATAAGTTTTTGCAAATTTCGATTCCTTAAGATTTCAAATCCTTAACATTCCAATTCTTTAACATTCCAATTCCTTCACATTCCAATTCAATAGATAGATTCCAATTCCATCAAAAATATTCCGCGAACCAAGCGGGGCCATTGTGTGAGAAACTCTCCGACCAATATTGTGGGTTCAATTCATGTGTAAGACATATGAGATAGATAATTGTCGTTCAAAAAAATAGTACCTCGAAATGTCTTGATCTTTGAAAAAATTTAAAATACTAATATGAGGTTTAACTTTGAATATCACTTATTAATTCAAAGGAACAGTATCGTTAAAGGCATAGAACTAGTTTGCACGTTTGTTCTTATAAAGCTATCCACATTTGAAAGTATAAACAAGAGAGGGATTAGTGTATAATAAATAACAGGGGTGAAAAATGAACAAAAGGAAAAAGTTAAAGGACCTCTTAAGTCATAACCCAAACTCATCATCATGGATTCATGGTGCTCGGCTCGGGTTAAGGTGTTGTGACATATAACCCCAAACCCGACCCGTATTTGATTCTCCATTATTTGTGAACAGAACCCTCTTCCCAATAAAACAGCTAATTTGTTAATTCCCTTTGAAATCAATTGCTTATAAAAAAAGAATCACAACAGAAGACTTGCATTCTTTTTTAATGATGATGATGATGCTAAAGGTAATTAATACATATATTCAATTCATTTTGGTAAACCCCTTGCCTCTCAACCGAGAGGTCAGGGGTTCGATCCTCACTCCCTACAAAGGCCGGAGGTCCTTTCTACTTTTGGTAGAACTGGAAGCAGCCTCTCTACCTTAGGTAGGGGTAAGGCTGTCTACATCTTAACCTCATGGTATTGGGTACCCATAACCCGTGGAAGACGGCATTGGGCGTTACTTTACTTTTTTTTTTTATTCAATTCATTTTGGTGATATTTGATTTGATGATTAGGGGATTGTTATATATTGTTATCTGTTTATTGGGGTTTCATATAGTTTTCAGGGATTGTTTATCCAAACTGCTTGGTATCTGATTTCGTTAGTGAATTACTAGCAAATATAAAACTTTTGATAAGCAGTTCTTCGTAGGTAACTTAAAGTAGTGTTACTTTGGTGATGCTGATTATCAATGAAGTTTAATGGTAAAGTAATCAGAATCAGACAGAAAGCCGAACCGGTCCTACTGAAACCAAACCGATCATATTCGGTTTGGTTTTCGGTTCTACGGAGTATAAATTTATGATTTTCAGTTTCAGTTTGAGCCAAAACCGAGAAAAACACACCTAAACCGAACCGAACGGACCGACACAAAACCGTTTTCGGTTCCACAGAATCGGGTTTCGGTTGTTTTGACCCGATGCTCAGCCCTTAAGTCAGTATAAATAAGCAACTTTGAAATAGTTTATCTAAAAATGATATCATGATCAATTAACATCCGTCCAAACACTAACATTAATTGATTATTTGCCATTTTAACTCGATATTAAGAGCAATCCTAAACACCACTAATGAATTTTTTAGCAGGTTCAATTTGATTATTTCATAAAGAATAAACAAAGTTTGTGATTCTTTATTTCTTATTGGGGCAGCCAATTACATTATTTTGAACTCTAATAATAACAATGAACTAGACGTTAATCTGTATGTTGTGGGTGGTAGCCTGATAGGACTTACGAGTAACTGTTGATAACTTCATTGTGTAATATATTTAGTTATTTTTTATGATAATGTAGCATGTCTGGTGTATTTAGTGAATTGGTGCTGTTGGGCACTTGGGCTACAATTTACAAGTGATTATACACCCTTACTTAGGTCTTAATATAGACTAGAAAGTTGTAATCATTACCAATGATTTTTCATATCTGAATATTGAAATGTATTTAGCTCAGACATAAACGCTCAAATTAGCAGCAACTTGTGATTCTTTGTAATCCAAGAAAGATCACAATTCACAAAGATATCCACGTTGATTAACTTTGCGTAAAAGGGATGGTATTTGTGCAAGTTCTATGATTTATAAGATTCCATAAAAGTAATTTGCAGAAAGATGTATCTTAAACCAGTGTGCTAATTACAGTCATGTGCGCTTGTATGTCATTCCCATATTCACTGGTTGTTATTATTGCTAAATGTAGATGAGATTCTTCCAACACAACACTATTCAGTCAGTAACAACTCCAAATTCCCGCTTACCGCACTAGGTGTTTTGACCAGAGATTCAGGAAAAAGAAAGCAAAATATCTCATATGTCTCAAACGTGCCAGAATCCGTAATCACAATCTGCAGCAAACAACCGCTTCCAAAGTTAACTGTCAGTCCTCTTAGAAAATATCAGCTGATTGATTCCGACTCTGATTCTGATATTCCGTCAATCAGTAAACTTGCTACTAACAAGACCAGCAGTAAGTCGGAATCTTCTTTGAACAAGGAGCATTCTATAGGTTTAAATCAACTGAGAAAAGTAAATGAGTCACTCAATACTTTCAGCAGAAAGATTTATGGGAAGATTTTGAACACGAGAAGAGTTGCCATATCCCGACACCAGCACTCGATGAGGTCTGCGAGGAATATTTTAGTTCTCTAAAAGACAAAAGTAAAGCTCAGAGTAATGTTGGAAATAGTAACCATAATAGTCATGTTATGGACAGTGTAATAGATTTAGATGATCCTCGCCCGCCAGCACATCACTATTTTTCCCATAATGATTTGAGGATCCAAGAGCTTGTTCGAACCCGTTTGTGCAACTTTTTCCCGTTAAATGCAGAAAATAGAGAGTCTGATCAGCCCAGTACATCAAATATCGATTACATGTAAGTTAGTTCTGCTATATTATTGATAGCTTTTAAGGGGTTATATGCAAATAACTCTTTTCAATTATAATTTTGTTGTATTTCTTGTGTTTTTAGGGGTCAAGTTGGAAAGTTCTTGTTCTGTTATTGTAGATTTCATATCAAGAACTGTTAGAACCAAATACGGGTCAGGTTTTGGTTTGGATTGGCATGTCAAAACACCTTGACCCGAGCATGACATGTTTATGTAGTTAGGTCAGCTATTTCAATCCTAAATTGTTTACATATAACCCAAACACCGTCTGTTTAACCCGTTATTCTAAACTGGTCGACTGGTTCAACCCATTTAAGTAATTTAACCCATTTTAACCACTACAAACATAATTTATCTAAATTAAAAAAAAAAAAAAAAAAAAAAAAAACCCCAAGTGGGTTGGCCAGTCAACCTGTTTAACACACACGACCCGGAAGCTGGTTGGACCAGACCCGAACCGGTTTATTTCTGTGTTGGTTTTGGGTCGTGTTTCGTGTTAGGAATTGCCACCCCTACTTTTTGACGGCATCTCTTTTTGTGTTCTATGATATAAATACAATTTTCTTGTACTTTCATATTTATGTAAGTAAAAACGGGCAAGAGATGACTGGCTGCTTACATTCACTATAAAAAGGTAGTTCTGCTCAATTATATCTCCCAACTTCTTTACCTTGTTTTGCTTTATATTAATAACTTTAAGTTTAAATATCTTTTGTGTGTAAATATGATCTAAGCTCAATTATGTTGCTTTTGTCCTTTAGCAAATCTGATTGCTATTAACATTGAAGAATATTTGCTGTTTTGACAGGAGAGTGGAGGAGGATTTAAAAATAAAAAGGCGAAGAAAACTTCCACCAAGAAGAAATGAGTGTTGATCGTGTGGCTGAAATGTGAAATTGGTATATACTCATGTTGAGATACTAAGAAACTGATTGGGATGTTCAAAGTCAGTTCGCTAATGGAAAACATAGAATATAGCAGAACCTTCCAACATTCAAGTTTTAGTCCAGACCTTTTTTTTCTAATAAACATATTTTAGATCTGAGTTTAGTTTTAGAATTTGAAGCTTTTTAAGAACTCTTATACTTATAATTGGATATCACTTTGATAGAATGAAGTTTGAGCCTAAAGTTTGCTAATTTGAAGCTCGAGTTATGCAAAATCAACAGTGTATTTGATGATTAAACATAAAAGGTAACATTTGCTATTTTTGTAACAAAATGGAGCTTGATTTCACCTGTTTATGACTTCGGATCGAAACCGGGTCAAGAAGATGACCACTAAGAATATAATTCATTACAAATTTATCTTTGTCAAAACTGTTAAAAGTTATACTTGGAGGCTCTAAAGTTGTGTATGTATTTTTTTAACCGGTACACTTTCAGGCTCATCAGTTTTGTAAATTTATATCATAAAAATGTAGGATTAGAACAAGAAGTTATGATGTTAATTGTAATATTTGATTTTACTTGTTAAAAGTTATGTATGTTGAAGTCAAAGTAAAGAACTAGTGATTGAGACTAGTTTAGCTATATCTCTTAAATGAATCTTATCTTTCTTGACCAAATAATGGCCTTACGTTATTGAGTCGTTGTCCTCTCAACATACACTTGATAATCTTATCCATGTTTTTTTGCAATCAGTTCAGATAATTTTCTCCAACAACAGATCCTTAGATAATAACTACAACAGAATGGCGTCTACTTCATCTTCTTCCATTCAAAATACCTTCAAGTATGATGTGTTTCTGAGTTTCAGGGGCGAGGACACCCATAATAGCTTCGTTGGCCATCTTTATCAAGCTCTTAAGCAAAAAGGCATTGAAACATACAAGGATGATGAAAAAATTGAGCAAGGGGAAAGAATAAATGACCAGCTCATGAGATCCATTCAAGAGTCAAGATTTTTCATCATTGTTTTCTCGAAGACTTATGCATCTTCATCCTGGTGCTTAGATGAACTAGTAAAGATTATGGAGTGTCGGAAGACTGGCCAGAAAACTGCCTTTCCCATCTTTTATGATGTTGAACCCACCGAAGTTCGAAAACAAAAGGGCCTAGTCGGAAAAGCGTTTTCCATACACGAAAACAAGGAGGCTTCTGGAAAATGGAGAGAAGCAATGAAAGAAGCATCCGATCTCGCAGGATGGGAGTTGAAGAAGATTGTTAGCGGGTAATTTATTCAATTTTATATATATTTATATCTCTCGAATATTTCTTGAGTTTATTTCTTTTTAATCTATTTTTATAATTAAAATGTGATTATATGATCAATATGCTATTCCTTTTATGTTATAGATCTAAAATTAACAGTTTATGTGGGATTTAAACAAGCAAATTAAAATAAATGTTCTTTGATGTTACAGGGATGAATCTAAATTGATCCAAATAATTGTGGACAATATTTTCAAAAAGCTCTGTTCCATTAGTTTGAGTATTGATGGAAACTTGGTAGGCATAGAGATACGAAAAAAAGAAATTCTTTCATCTTTAGATATTGGCACTAATGATGTTCGCATAATTGGAATCAAGGGGATGGGAGGTGGTGGGAAAACAACTTTAGCCAGAGCTGTTTATGATCAAATATCCAATAAGTTTGAAGGAAAAAGCTTTGTTGAAAATGTTAGGGAAGTCTCAAAAGCTTCACTGTCCGGTTTGAAGAAGCTGCAAAAACAAATACTAAGGGATGTTTTCTTTGATAAAAAGATCTCCATTAGTGGTGTCTTGGATGGGAAAAACACAATGGTACAGATGATGTGTCGTAAAAGGGTTCTTGTTGTTCTAGATGATGTAGACCATAGTGACCAGCTTGAGGCGTTAGTTGGTGATCTTGATTATTTTAAGTCCGGAAGTCGCATTATTATTACAACAAGAGATGAGCAAGTGCTAGTATCACACGGAGTGAGCTTGATATGTAATGTCAATCTGTTGACGGACGATGAAGCAATGTGTCTTTTTAGGAGATATGCATTTGGTAAAAATATTACAACTCAAGGGTACAATGAGATGTCAGGACAAGTTGTACGATATGCTGCCGGTCTTCCTCTAACTATAAAAGTTTTGGGTTCATATCTCCGGGGTAAAAATGAGCTTGAATGGAAAAATGCTCTAGAAAGATTAAAAACAATTCCGCAGCAAGATACCCAAAAAATCTTGGAAATAAGTTATGATGCTCTTGAGCCTGATCTCAAAGATATATTCCTAGATGTTGCGTGCATACTGAAAGGTGAGCAGAAAGACAAAGCAATTCGAGTCCTTGAAAGTTGTGGCTTTTATGCTAGCATCGGTTTGAGTGTACTTGAGAAAAAATCTCTAATAACTATTTCAAAATATGGAAGCTTGGGCATGCATGACCGTATAGAAGAAATGGGCAAGTATATTGATTGTCATTCACACCCTGATGAGCATAACAGACATAGCCGATTGTGGATTGACAAGGAGATTGAAGATATATTGGCTGATAATCTGGTAAGGATTAACTTTATTTGTAAGGTGCATAGACAGTACTCATATTCATTTGTTTTAACTCATGTTTTTTATTACTGGTTTTTGGATTACAGATCAACGAAGCAATAAGATGTATCAAACTGTCGCCACAGAGACTTGATTTAAGAACTTGTATGACAGGTCTCAGAAACATGAAGAAAGTAAGAGTTCTTTACATGTGTTCTGGATCTGATTGGGATGATAGTAACGTTAGCCAACTCTTTCCAAGTTCTTTAAAGTATCTTTGTTGGCGAGCTTATCCTTTTTCATCTTTACATGAAACGTTTCAAGCAGACAACCTTGTCGGCCTTGACATGTCTTTTAGCTCAATTCTAGAAGTTTGGGAAGTGGGAAAAGGAAAGGTAAACAATGGCTGGTTGCCTGTTTTTCATCTATAGATTGATTTGTTATTAAACGAATGTATGTTCATCTCCTTTGTTTTGTTTACGATAGGCTCTTACTAAGCTGAGATTCCTTGATCTCAGCTATACAGGCTTGGGAAGGTTGAACCTTGGACTCACTCCAAATCTTGAGAGGTTAGATCTTAAAGACTGTTGGAATTTAGTAGAAATTAATGCACCTGTTGGGTGTCTTAAAAACCTTCTCTACATGGACTTAAGTGGTAGTGGTAGGTTTAAATCCTTTTTGTTTGACAAACAGTCTAATTCACTCAAGGTTGGTTCTTCATCAGAGTTACATCTCATTGTGGAGTCCATAGATAAATGTGCATTGCACCTGGAAAATAATTTGCCAAATTATAAATTTACATGTTTATATAAAGAAGATCCAGCTGCCTCGTCATTTGGAAATCTTGAAAAGCTTATTTCTATAGGTCTTTGTTCTTGCACAAACCTTGAAAGTTTTTCTAGAAGCATTTGTAGTTTGCAATGTTTAAAAAAGCTCACACTTGAAGGCAGTATTCCAGAAGTGTTCAAGGACGTTCACCAGTTACAATGTCTAGAGGAGCTAAGCTTTTCCAAAAACGAGATTGAAATTAATCTTCCAGATAGTGTTTGTATATTGAAACAACTTAAGTCTCTTAAACTTAAATATTGTTTGAATCTTAAGAAATTGCCCGATGATATTAGCCAATTAGAATCCCTGCAGGAGCTTTGTTTGTCCCATGCAAAGATAAAACATCTTCCAAATGGTCTTTGTATGTTAAAGCAGCTGAAATCTCTCAAACTTGAAGAGTGTCGGGATCTTGAGAAATTACCCAAGGATTTTGGCCAATTAGAATCCCTGCAGGAGCTTTGTTTGTCCGTTGCAAAGATAAAACATCTTCCAGATGGTCTTTGTATGTTAAAGCAGCTGAAATCTCTCAAACTTGAATATTGTCGTGATCTTGAGAAATTACCCAAGGATTTTGGCCAATTAGAATCCCTGCAGGAGCTTTGTTTGTCCGGTGCAAAGATAAAACATCTTCTAGATGGTCTTTGTATGTTAAAGCAGCTGAAATCTCTCAAACTTGAATCTTGTGACAATCTTGAGAAATTACCCAAGGATTTTGGCCAACTAGAATCCCTGCAGGAGCTTTGTTTGTCCCATGCAAAGATAAAACATCTTCCAGATGGTCTTTGTATGTTAAAACAGCTGAAATCTCTCAAACTTGAAGCTTGTAGGGATCTTAAGAGTTTACCTGAAGATTTTGGCGAATTAGAATCACTAGAGAAGCTAATGTTGTCAAAGACTGGGATTAGTCGTCTTCCAGATAGCATTTGTTGTATGTTGAAATATCTGAAATATCTTGAGATTGGATGGTTGAGACCGGCTCAGAAGTTACTGGAGGATCTTGGCAGATTAAAATGTTTAGAGAAGCTAATTTTAAGGCACTGTCAATTTTCTGGAGGTTTTCCAAAGAGCATCTTTGAACTGAAACAACTAAAATATTTTCATTTGCTCCATTGTCCACTTTATGATTTGCCTGAGGAACTGCCTGAGGAACTTGGGCATTTAAAATGTTTAAAAGAGTTAGATATAACAGGTACAAACATACGTCATCTTCCACAGAACATTTTTCAGTTGAAAGGTCTGCGTATTATTGGGTTTAAAAGAAATCTTGAGTTATGTGGCTTAACACCCCAGATAAGGATCTCCGGTTCCGGTGTTTTTGAAACGTTCAGCTACACAGTTGTTTAGTCTTCTTTAAACAACTATTTTAACAGGTACTTTCTCTGTTTATTGAAAATCTGTCTTATGCTAATCCGAGTTTTGAAATTGATATGATGTTAATTAATTTTTCTAGCATTTGATACATATTTTACTGTCAACCATAACAACTGAACCATTTCCTGCATGTTTGATTGCCAATCAGCACTTCATCGAACCAAAATGAACTCGCCTAACGGTTTGTTCTGGATCAAGCAGTTTTTCCATGTCTGAAAGATTTTGCCAAATGTTGGGAGCGTATTTGTGTTCATTTCGGGACATCGACCACTCTCAACATCACTGTTTTGTCATCTTATAGATTAGCTCAAGTGTGGTGTGAAGATACTTTGTTGGTCATCAATAGGATAGATTTAGCAGCATCAATGTATGATATATTATTAGGTACATTCGCAATCAATTGATTGTTTTTCTTTTTATCTCTCAGAATAAATGTTACAAAGTTTATTCATGGAGTTCAGTTTACGCAGCTGAATTATTCAGAAAGTCAATTTGTGCTTCTAATGAAAGGTTTATAAGTGATGTCAATACATGTAATACTGGCTAGTAAATCTTTTGTAGTACTATTGAAGTCGTGTGCACTCAGATGAAATGATCAAATGAGACGATTTAACTATGGACTGTTTAATAAAGGTATACTACCCAACTTGGAATATGTGATAAGTAATTAATATGAATAAACAAGTTAAATAAGTTAGCTTAGGAACTTCAGCTAACAGAGTTGACTTTTTGAGAAAGTCAAACTGTGTTTTTGATGAAAATAGTGCTATTTCATACCTGGTTGACTATCATCATATCACAATTAAGCTCATTAAGTATTATTATGTGATTTTATTATCATACAGAAGTTTTTGTTTATATAGTCATGTTCTAAATTGTGATGAAATCGTTAAGCATACAAAGAGTTGACTTTCATCAAATTATTTTCTTTCACCAACTTCACTAAGCTTTTCATTGAATCGTACTGATGAACATATCTAAGGGTAGTTACTAGTGTCAAGTGAAGCTAATCAAACTTTTTAGTAGTTTTATTACATAATTATTTTGGAAAACCTATGTTCATGGGCTGTTATTGAACTGTCTCAATAAAATCGATACTGCTGTTTTTTTCCATGTGACACCATACAAAAAGGGCTCAAGTCTTTCATAATTGTTTTGGGTAGGAAGCGGGTCAGAATTATGACCCGGTACAAATGTGGATACTTTGTTTTAAGAGATGAAGGACCTATTATGTCATACTTCCAAATTCATTAACAGATGGATTTATTAAACTTTGAAGCCCTATTGTTGATTCAGATGATGAGGTGTTGTGGCTAAGATTGAAGCGATTAAGGCGCGGGTGTAGCTCGGGTGTTACGGTGAATTTTGGTTCGGGTAAGAATAGAGTGGGTTTGGGTTTGGGTTTGGGTTTGGATTCGGTTGTTGTTGATGATGATGATATCGAGGATTTTTCGTCAAATACTTGCCCTCCTCGGGTAACATGAACAAGAAAAACCTCATCCGTTTACCCATTTAATTAGTTTTAGTAAGACTCCTTTAGTTGCGGCGCAGGTTGGTAATTCTGATCATCAATTAAATCTTTACGTAAAATAACATAATTAGATAATCAGTTTGAATAAGCAACTTTG
Source organism: Chrysanthemum seticuspe (assembly GCA_019973895.1). Classification (NCBI taxonomy): domain Eukaryota; kingdom Viridiplantae; phylum Streptophyta; class Magnoliopsida; order Asterales; family Asteraceae; genus Chrysanthemum; species Chrysanthemum seticuspe. Next base: position 9,268,703 of record BPTQ01000006.1, on the reverse strand, counting down.
AAACTGACTAGTTTACCTTCAAGTTGTCAAATAATCTTATAATCACGATTGGTTTGCCTTTGTCCTAACACTATATGAAACTGATTGTATGCTATTTCAAAGAAATCCCAAACACCCCCTAATGCATCTTTTTTTGGAATGTATGTACATTTTAATAATAGGAGCAACAAAATTTGCTTAATTTGAAACCAAATAGTAACAAAAAAAGAACAAAGAAAGAGATTGCCTATGGATAGGGGTGGAAACGAGCCGAGCCGCTCGTGAAAAGCTTGGGATCGGATCGGTAAAAAACTCGAACGAGCCGAGCCTAAACGAGCTCGAGCCCGAGCTCGAGCCTAAGTTTGGGCTCATTTAATAATCGAGCTCGAGCCCGAGCTCTATACAAAAGGCTCGTTTAGGCTCGTGAGCCTAAACGAGCCCTAGAAATATATACGTATATATATTTTCTATACGTATAACCGTGTTAACGAGCTCGAGCCTTGTGTTAACGAGTCGAGCTTTGTGTTAACGAGCCGAGCTCGAGCTTGTGAAAAAATTCACGAGCCGAGCTCGAGCTCAAAATGTGAGGCTCGAAACGAGCTCGAGCTCGAGCTTTTTATATATAAACGAGCCGAGCTCGAGCCTAAACGAGCTCGAGCTCGGCTCGGCTCGTTTTCACCCCTACCTATGGACAAATCTTTTAATGAGAAGTTTCTCCGGATGTGACTATTACATTGCCTATGGACTTACTTATACCCTCTGTGTAATGGTTTTCAATAGTAGATTATTTTGCCGTCATTTTGGGTGATATGCTGGTGATAATTAAAAAACTTGTAGTCAGAAGTATCTTCAACGAGTGTCATTATTACTATCACGTGTGCTTGTTTACGATTCTCATATTTACTGTTTATTATTATTGCCAACTGCTGATGAGGTTCTTTCGACACAACAACCTTCGTTTTGTAATAGTTCAAGATTTCCAATTACCTGACTTGGTGTTTTGACCATTAAATCAGGAAAAATGTATAATAAATAAAAGGGGTAAGAAATGAAGAAAAGGAAAGAGTTAAAGGACCTCTTATGTCATATCTCTAAATTCATTAAGAGATAGATTTAAAAATTTGGACGCCCTTAAACAAGTCTTGTTTGTTAGGCATAATAATTGAAGGTCAAATACTTGCGAATAGGCTATAAGTGATATTACTATTGCTTTATTACTAAGGGCATGCTTGGTTAGGGGTTAAAGGAGGGTGTGGAATGGGTAAGGTATTCAAAAGGGCCCACCTCACTCATAATATAGTGCTTGGTTAGGGAGGGGTAAGGGATTGATTACCCCGTAATGGGTAATGAACCATTATAGAGTAAATTGAGGGGTAAGGTATTGATTACCCACCTCACTCATTCCTTTGCATTCCCTTTCCCTTTCCTTTTCCCTTTCCCTTTCCCCACTTTGAACCAAGCGGGCCCTAAATCCTAATGGATTGATTAATTAATTGTGACACTACCACAAGGAATTCGAAAACCCCCAAAATGTGGCTTGTTTGTTTTGGGTAGAAAGCGGGTAACACTACACTGGATTTGGATTTGGGTTCGGTTGTTGATGATGATGATGTATCGAGGATTTTTCGTCGCCAGAGTATAATAATGCTAAAGGTAAAACTAATTCTTTTATTTGATGATCGATTTGTTAAAGTGATTAATGTTTGTTTTGTTTGGGATAATTTTATTGAATTTGTTTGTTAATATGGTTTGATTATTTATTGATTTGTTTTGGTGATTGATCTCAACTTAATGACTTGACTTTATAAAAATAGAATTCAGTTAATGCAATATTGGTGTCAGTTATTATTTGGATTATACTTGGGTTGAAAACGGGTCAAGAAGGATGACACGGGAGAAGAATGAAGTTGATATCCTATTCAAAAGTCGTAGTTTTTCACTTTGGCAACAACACTAAGTTTATTTATTTGCATTTTGGCCACAACGCTAAGTTTAGCTACAGCTTACACATGCACCCATTGTACTTCCATTATTAATGATTCAGATGTTAAACATCACTGATAGAAAATTCATTGCATATAAAGAAAATTCTTCGATAGTTTTGATTCTAGTCAACTGGTTATTAAACTGTGATTCGGTCTATAAATTTGAATTGGTGATGAAAAATAAAAGATATATTCAGTAAGTTAAACCTCCCCGCTGGACCTTATATATGACCCTCCAGATGCAACCTTGGACCTTCTCACGAATTATGAACCATCTGGATAAGATCTTGACCCTTTCGTGAACCCTTGATTGATCTTTGAACCACATGGATACGCATTTAACCCTTCTGCAAACCCATTAGGTGATTTTGAAGCACCTTCATTCTCATTAGGTTTCAATTTCGATTTTGATACCCAAATGAATTTACCAAACAACTATTAACTGTTGTTGTGGATAGGGTTCTGGATCGGGTAAGGTGGATTTGAGATCGGGTTCGGATTCGGGTTTGGGTTTCGGTTCGGTGGTTGTTGATGATGATGACGATTTCTCGTTGCTCATAGGCTAAAACTGATGGTTTAATTACTGAATCATAATTAATTGCTACACTATCTTATGTGTTATTCATTTACTATCTAACTGATAGTTGATTCATTGCCATTACTTCATATACAATTGTATGTATTATATATCTGAAATTTATTGTTAAAGTAGGATTTTTAACCATCTTATTTTACATACAGGCATGAAGCTAAATTTATCCAAAAGATTGTTCAAGAGATTTCACTAGAGTTACGCTCCATCAATTTCGGCTTCGATGAAAAGTTAATCGGCATAGAGACTCGAGTAAAGGATGTTGTTTCATATTTAGAAACCAGTGTTGGTGATGTTCGCATGCTAGAGATATGGGGATGGGAGGTGCGGGGAAGACAACTTTAGCCAGGGCTTTTTTTGATCAAATATCCTTCAAGTTCGATGGTCAAAGCTTTGTTGAAAATGTAAGGGAAGAATCGAAACCATCTTTGTCTGGTTCAAAGTCATTGCAGAAACAAGTACTTTCAGATATTTCTAATGATCAAGGCGTCACCGTAAGTGGTGTTCTTGACGGGGAAAAACAAGATGAAAAAAAGGATGCGTGATACAAAGGTACTTCTTGTTCTTGATGACGTCGATCATAAAGACCAGCTTGAGGCGTTAGCTGGTGACTGTAATTGGTTTAAGCCAGGAAGTAGAATTATAATTACAACAAGAGAAAAGCAAGTACTGGCAGCCCATGGAGTGAGCTTGATTCATAGTGTGACTTTGTTATCTCAAGCGAAAGCGGGATGCCTCTTCAGTAGGTATGCGTTTGGAAGAGAGATTCCAAATCAAGAGTACGAAAAGCTATCAGGACAAGTTGTACAATATGCTCATGGTCTTCCCTTAACAATCAAAGTTTTGGGTTCATTTCTTTGTGGTCAAAGTGAGAATTTTTGGATAGCGACCATTGAAAGACTAAAAACATTTCCATTTAAGGATACTATGGATAGATTGGAAATAAGTTTTGATGGTCTAGAGGATGATTACAAGGAAATATTCCTAGATGTTGCATGCATACTAAAAGTTTGGTGGAAAGAAAAGGCAATTAGAGTGCTTGAAAGCCGTGGATTTCATGCTAAAGTTGGTTTAAGAGTTCTTGAGCAGAAATCTCTTATAACTATTTCAAAGAATTGGCAAGGAGCATTGTCCTTGGGGATGCATGACCATTTAGAAGAAATGGGAAGGAATATTGTTCGTCGGTCACACCCGGATGAACCTCAAAGACATAGCCGATTATGGATTCGTAAGGAAATTAAGGACATATTGACTAATGATCTGGTAAGAATTAAGTTAGGATTTAATAAAACTGAGAGTTAACTACATTTTATGTCCATGTGGTTTGCTGGATATTTTATTTTGGTCCAATAGTTTAAAAGGTTTTGAGTTTGGTCTAAAATGAAACGTTCATTGCAGGTTCGGTCCAAAATTTCTAACTCCGTTAGTTTAAGTGTGTTTGTCTCTCTAAAAAGTTTTCCCCAAATTCACTTTCTCTCTATAATATTTATTCAAAAATTCATTAATTCAAATCAAATTATCATTCAATTCATTTTATATCATCTTCATTCATTCTCAATTCGAAAATTGATCAGTGATTTTGGGCGTTTTGCAAATCTCGGGTTCCGACAAAAAGTAAGGGGTTTTATTTTTTCGATTTCAAGGTAGCCAAGCAACTAAATGTCTATACTTACAGATCACATGGGATTTCAGTGCTACAATTGCAGTAAAAGGTCTAGCAAATATAAAGGATCTTAGATTTATTAACATAGAGGGTTGTTTTAAGAGCAATATTGTTCAATTTGATAAAGTTAGCGAATACAAGTAGGGTTGGATCAGTTGGAAAACCCCTTGCCTCTCAACCGAGAGGTCAGGGGTTCAATCCTCACTCCCTACAAAAGGCCGGAGGTTCTTTCTACCTTTGGTAGAACTAGAAGCAGTCTCTCTACCTTAGGTAGGGGTAAGACTGTCTACATCTTAACCCCCCCCCTCCCCAAACACCGGAAACGGTATTGGGTACCCATAACCCGTGGAAGACGGCATTGGGAGTTACTTTTTTTTATAAAGTTAGCGAATACCTTCCAAGTTCCTTACGATTTATGAGATGGACTGGTTTTCCTTTTTCGAGTTTACCGAATGCATTTCAAGGAAAACACCTTGTTGGACTTGAATTGTATGGCAACAATATTGTTCAACTTTGGGAATATGGAGAAGAAAAGGCCGGTAGATTAATGGTTAAATTGTTGTTTCTCATGATTCATTATGATTCTTTATATCTATTGATTTGTCATTGCACCCATATTAATTACTTTTCTTACTTATGTTAGGTTCTAAATAACCTCAGGTTACTCGATATCAGCTTTTCAAAGTTGCGGACCTTTGACCTTAGGTTGGCTCCAAATCTTGAGCAGTTAACTATTTCCAAATGTGATGATTTCGTAGAGCTTCATATACCTGCTGATAATCATTCAAAGCTCGAATATCTCACCATCACTGATTCAAAGTTGACAAACCTTCACCTCGGGAATACTCCGAATCTTGAGACGCTGAACTCAAAAGCTGTAATGATTTGGAAGAACTTCATATGCCCGATGAAAGTCTAAAGCTCAAATATCTCAACCTCTCTCATTCAATGTTGAAGACCCTTCACCTCGGGAATACTCCGAGTCTTGAGAAGCAAAAACTCGAAGGCTGTAATGATTTTGTAGAGCTTAAAATGCCTGATGAAAATCTAAAGCTCAAAGATATCAACCTCAGTCATTCAAAATTGAGGACCCTTGACCTTGGGCTGACTCCAAATCTCGAAGCCTTAGATCTTGAAAATTGTTATGATTTGGTAAAAATTAATGCTCCCATTGGATATCTGAAAAAGCTTGCCTCCTTAGACTTAAGTGGTTGTGGGAGGTTTAAGTCTTTTGTGTTTAACAAATGGTCTCAATGAGCTAAGGCTGATTCTTTATCTGAGTTACATCTGATTGCAGAACCCACAGATGTTTGCCCTTTGCACTCCGACAATGATTCACCAAAGTTTCAGTTTTCATGTTATTATAAAGAAGATCCAGCTTCATCATTTGGAAATCTTGAAAGGCTTATTTCCATAGGTCTGTGTGCTTGTACAAACCTTGAGAGTTTTTCAAGAAGCATTTGTAGTTTACAATGTTTAAGAAAGCTTACACTTGGAGGAAGTATTACAGAAGCACCCCGGGACCTTGACAAGTTAGAATGTCTAGAGGATCTAACTTTTTCATCTGCTGAGATTAAACATCTTCCAGATAGCATTTGTAAGTTGAAACATCTCAAGTCTCTCGAACTTAAATCATGTTTTCTTCTTAAGAAGTTACCTGATGATCTTGGCCAAATAGAATCTATGGAGACGCTAATTATAACAAATTGTAACCGTTTACGAGATATTCCAAACAACATTGGTAAGATCAATTGTGTTATATCACCAAAGGTCTACAAACGCTATATTCATGGGAAATATAAGCAGCGGCCCATAAATGACGGTTGACAGACCCACAGGAGCCAATACATAAATAACACGACCATTCTATATGTCTCTGTTTTTGTATTGATCGCCTTACATGACAACAACTAATCTGTCTGTTTTATATATGTTTTTACTTTGGATCCTGACATTTGTCCCATTCATATGTAATTTTTTCTAACTTGATGTAATTGTTTATGTTTTTTTCTTTCACTAGGCATTGTTGATTGTTTTCACGTGCTCAGATTCTTCATCACGTCACTTAAATGAACCAAAGGATCATTGTTGATTATTTTCAAGTGTTTGTCGCTCAATCTGTTTTGGTCATTGCTGATTTTCTCTGGTACACTTCCAAAAGTAGTAACATTTGTAAATAAGTGTTTCAAATTATGATTTCTTTTATCTTTCAATATTATTGTATTAGTACTTTTTATTACACTGTTAGATTATACTATGATTCCTATCTTGGATTTTGTACTAATTACTGTAAATCATAGTAGAATTTGAAGTTAGATAAGTTAATTCCTGGAGCTCAATAAACACAGTTGACTTCTTAGAAAGTCCAAATTTGTTCTTGATAAAAATGGTCAGAATTTTACATGATTATTTTCAAGTGATTTTGGCTTTATACGTTTTGCTCATTGATGATTTTCTCCAGTATACTCCCAAAAGTAATGTAAAGAAGTGTTTCAACGTATGATTGTCACTTTAGCTTTATGTATTAGTAGTTTTTAATGTATACACTGTTAGATCAAGCTATAATCTTAACTTAGATGTTGTACTAATACTTATACTTCAGATCAATAAAGAATTTGCCAACTATTAAACTACGTGTAGTGGGCCTCCTTGATCCTTTTACATTTAAATAATATATAAAAACTTTAAAATCTTGTACTATGTGTTTTGTACTATACTAGTATTTTGTAGGTAATAAAAATAATATGATGTGAAAATTCATTAAACTATATGCATTGGGAGTATTTTGTATAATTTAATGAGAAGCTGACATGGCAATGATATGACATTGTATTGAACTCAAAATGATATAATGCATTAGAGATGCCCTAAGGAAATCCACAACCAACTTAGGTGGCATAGTATAATAGAAAAAGTTGTCAGAAGATTAAATGGCAAATGATTGAAAAAAGTATCATACTTGCCCTTTTTTTTTTTTTTTTTTTTTTTTTTTTTTTTTTTTTTTTTTTTTGGTAGCGAACAAATTTTTTTTACTTTTTTGGGTAATTTTCTTTCAAATTTATCTTTTTTAGGGTATTTTGCGAATTTATTGGACATTTTTGCCTCTCTTAGCTAATAGAAATTTTTTTTTCCGAAGGGCAAATATGTCATATATTACACTAAAAAGGATGAATTTGAAAGAAGAGTACTCACAAAAGAAAAAAAATGTGTTCGCTACCCACAAAAAAAATGATGGCAAGTATGATACTTTTTTCAATCATTTGCCCATGTTCAACTCTGATTCTGGGTCTCCACATAAACAAACGCATAATATGAGTATCTCTCTGAACACACCACTATGATACTCATATGGCGGACCCAATTGGAATAATTTATTAGTTAGTTGTTTAACTTTTGCACATGGCCCTTTATTTTGTTCACTATTTTATTTGAATTTGTGGACTATTATGCTTATAGGGAAGGGTTATTTTCAGAACCAAGAAAATGTCGAGAACTGCGAGAACCAGCATCAACCAATCAGATTTTTTTGGATATTAATTTTTATTATTTAAATCAAAAGGGTATAATAGTAAAAATACATTTTTTAATTTTTTTAATTAAAAAACGTTTTTCCTATATTTTAGGAATTTAATTTTTTTATAAAGTAATATTTTTTCCCAACATGTGTGTTTGATAACATGCACACTTTTTTTTTTTTTTTTTTTTTTTTTTTTTTTTTTTTTTTATTGGTAAGTTTACATATGTTTTAAATGCTCAATTGCTTGAAATTCTAATGCATTTTGCTTACAAATATTTTACACAAGTGTATAGAATGCCATACAAAAGTAATTCACATGTATTGTATACAATCTAAAACAAAAACAATTTATACAAAATTTAAAATCTCTTGATATACAATTTAAATACAAACTTTTAAAAGTAAATAACATATTGTCGTATACGCACATGTATTTTTCCTTATTGGGCACTCTTGATTTCTTCGTATGTACATATGCATTTTGTTCATCCATATGCCTTTATATATGCGTACTCAAATTAGTTCATTGCACGTGTATCTACAGCATGCACTTGTGTCTTTACTCTTTAAATCTTTATCATAATTATCTTCTCGCAAGATAGTATCCACAAAACACATGTGCACTCTTCATATTGTTCTTCATACTCATACCTATAACCACAAACAATTAATAAACAAATTATTTAAACATAACAACTAACAAAATACATATGCACAATCTATAGATAATCTAACATAACATATATGCATACTTAGTCAAACACATATGCATACTTAGTCATATGCTATTCTTGGTAAATAAACTATCATAGCATACATGCACAATTACTCACAAGCTATTCTTTTTTAAATACCAACTATCATATACTAACATATCTACGCAAATAATAACAGCGTATTCTTTAACAACTAGCGTATGCACTTAGTTATTTACGATCAAGTAACATTTACTTTTATCTTAGCATTTGCATTGGATTTCACGTGGCCCAAAACCATCTTAGAATCACTAAATCAACATCGTCGCCATCTACTCAAACATATTATAGTAACTCACTATATTATTGTTTAGTCATTTTGAATAAAATATTTTCACATGTTGTTATCATTATTTTCTATACTGGTTGTTACAACAAAATGAGTACAACCTTAAAGACGTCAAGATTTGATACGTACATAGCCAAAAAGTGTGATCGTATTTATACAATATAGTATTTAGTCACTCAAGTACGTATCACGAATGATATCTTTTTCACGGTTTTACCTTTTGAGATTAAATCTTTTTTCAAAAATCATGACCCAACAAAACAACCCTTTTATGTCATAAAAAATTTCAGATCTTAAGCCCAAAAATTTTCACATTGAAATAAGGTCAACTGTTGAGAAAATATTCAACAAGAACAACACTGCCAACATGTATGTGCACATAAACTACTGTTTTCAGATCTTAAGCTAAAAAAATCTAGATCGAAAAAAGATTAAGCCAAAAAAAAACCAACTCAGATTGAACCCACGATGATTTTGAAAAACAATTTTGTTTCAGTCGAAAATCAATTCTTTTCAGTCAAAATGCGATTCAAAAATATATGGTGCACATATGTTTTTCTATCTACAATTCTTGAATAAATGTTCAATTCTTGAATAACATGATTAAAAATTAAATAAATAAAATAATAACCTGCATATCAAATTCATGTGGCACGAAAAATATTACTACCTCCGTCCCAAAATTATAGTCCCCGTTTGACTTTTTTCGGTCAAGCTTGTACAACTTTGACCTTAAATATTTTAGTTTGTGTTATACAATAGTTGATGAAAATTATACCAATAAAAAATACATTTAAAACTCAATCCATTCATATATTTTGCATCAAGTGTTATATAACACAAACAAAATTACGTAAGGTCAAAGTTATGAAAGAAAGACCGAAAAAGACCAAAGAGGACTATAATTTTGGGACGGAGGGAGTAATAGATGATTAGATCTTTTTGACTCTTGTTGGTTTCGAGGAGCAGATCAAAGATCTAATACCGGATATACCATGGCGGCACCACGATCTAAAAAGATGAAACACAATCATTTTATGGTGATGGTGGTTTATAAAAGATGGAAAATTTTTATGGAGATAGTGGTTTATGAAAGATGGAGAGAGAGGATGAAATGAACGGCTAAGGAATGAAAGAGGGAGTATTTTTAGGTTAAAGTGGGGATATGAAATTCCTTAACTACCCTTTCATCATTTGTATAATGTATCTTAAAGTTTAAGTTTATTACATTTATGCCACTATTATTTACAACCATTGATCAAAAAATGGAAGGCTAAGATCGGTTCTCGCAGTTCTCGATCTTTTCTTGGTTCTGAAAATAACCTTACACTCTGCTTATAAAATGATTAAATTAACACAGTGATGTGAATATCTATTAAATTTAAATTGTATAAAGTTTAATGCATTATGAGTGTTTTTTATAAAATAGTGAAATGTTGATGTGGTAGTAATGTGACAGTTTACTGAACTTTGTATTATACCATGCACCGGAGATGATCTAAATATAGATATGATCTATCTACGTACACCATGTGCTTGGGCCAAGTACACGTAAATAAGGTACAAAAAGTATTCATTTTTCGCCCTAAAAGACATAAAATCATCATCCCCATACTTCTTCTCATACATATGGTTCAAATTTCGGTGAACAATTGAATTTTGAATTATAATCGCCTTTAATTTAGGTGAACAACTGAATTTTGAATTAAGAAAATGCTGGTTCAAAGACTTTTAGCGTAAATCAAATCATATGTGGACCAATCACCTAATGAGTTGAGATCAGTGACAAACACCTAATATCTAAAGAACAAACCACATGATCCCAACCATTCATCCTTTTTTCATCCAACGGTAGAGATCAAATATAAAAATAACAAACAAGGGCAAATCAGTAATTCCAGCTCTCTCCATAAAAGCAAAAAATATCTTTAATCATCTCATTTAATCAAACCACTTTCTCTCTCATTAAAGCACACAGATCGAACATTCTCTCTCATCACAAACAACCACCGGAAATAAAACCACCGTCGTTCACACACAATCACCACAAAATAACCGTCGTCGGTCACACACAATCACCAGAAAAATCACGTATATGTTGTTCCGCTGTGTTGTTCCGCGGACGATCTATTGTTCCGCCGCCGATCTGTCGTCCTCCGCCATCCGCCGTTGAACCTGATAACATACAAGTGTTCTATATTTTATTTGGTTAGTTATTTTTTCTATGAGCTAAGCTTAGTGATTTTATTATAAATTCGGTTTATTGCCTTTATCTCATAATTTTGCTAGTAATTGTGATGTGAATGGTTGAGTAGGTGGTTAGAAGGGTTTTGGTCTTGGTTGGAATAAATTTGATTAATGTGTTAGTAGTTATAAACAAATGTTTTGAGTGTGTGGTGATTCTTCTGCTGAGGACTTAAGAGGTGAATAATTGAGATAAGCGAGATGAATAAGGAAGTTATAAACTGCTTTTTTTGTTCTCAAGTAAGCATATAATCATAAGAAATTTGTTTTTATCCAAACACGCTAAAATGCTTAATTGCTTATATGATGTTGTGACTGTTTATGAGTTTGAAATTTTACCATTGTTTTAATAGTACTTAGTTAGTATTAGTTTATTTTTTACATAGTAGAAGTTGATTATAAGATTTAATGTTATATTTGCACTTGAAAGGTGTATATACTGGTCCAAAAACCATATACACTTGCAAAAACATAATAACAAGTTTGATATAATATAAATTTTGAAAGTAAGTTAGGTTGAGCGCACCAGGAGGTCGGCGACCCAGTCGGCTTCGGTTGGTATCGCGTTATTGGTTGGTTTTTGTTTGTTGTAAACTTTGTTGCTTGGTTATGATGCAAAAGTTTATATGATTGCTTTTCAGTGTGCATATTTACTTTCAAAACTGTCATGCGAGTATGTGATATACTGTGAATAAGAAATAATATGATGTTGAGTTCTTAGTATGCATGGTCCTCTCCAATGTACTTCTTATTGGTTCTAGTAAATCACACGTGATTCTATTTTTTATTTGTGTTTTGTTATAGAAAAATGTAAATCACATGTGATTTTCTCTTTGTTTGTAAACTAAATCACATGTGATTCTTTTCAGGTCTATAAAGAAGTAAATCACACGTGATTTACTCTTTGTTTGCATAAGTTGAATCACATGTGATTATGCTTTGTTGTGTTTGAAGGTAACCGGATTATTTTTTTGAATTATTTCTAGATCCATCAAACGCCGGAAACAAAGGTGGTGTGAAAGGAAAAGAATAATGGAAGATAGAAGCCACTTCAAGTTAGGGTGGGGCCGAAAAAGAAACGTTGAATAGTCGAAGAAGACTAAGACACATGCAAAACAAATTTTGATTCGAATTTATTTTTCATTTTCTTTTTATGCAATGCTTTATACATGTTGTGAATTGGATTTATGAAATTCTCATTTACTTAAATACAAAACTTTTTACTGAATGCTCATTTCTAGTATTTGTATTATATTCGAATGTAAGACATAAGAGAGCACTCTAACATGTTATCAAATCAAGTATAAATTGCATGCAAATCACATGTGATTCGTGTGTAAATCACATGTGATTCGTGTGTTAATCACATGTGTAAAATATAATTTGAGGTAAAATCACATGTGATTTGAGGTAAAATCACATGTGATTTGCATATCAACCTGCATAAAAATACAACAAAACCACAAAGAAGGCATATGGCTTGAACTTGCCTTTTTTTCATTTATCAAAAAGAAGCACCTAACATCAACAAATTCATATAAATCAATAATCATCACTCGTATGTACATAAAGTACCTAAAGCCTAACCATTCAGTGACAATGAACTCACAAGTTGAATAACCTAACACATAAAGTACCTAAAACCTAATCATCTTCCTCTTGAATTTCTTTGACACCTTCTTATGCTCATCACTTTCAGAATCTTCTTTGGAATCTAATAACTTCCTTTTTCTCTAAATAGGCTTAGACTCACCCTTCGGCTAGGCTTTTCTTCAACTTTTTCAGCAAAACCTGTAGTTTGTCACATACAAAAATATAGTTAGTAACATGTAATTGTAAGTGATTACTCATAACTATATTACAAAATCACATGTGATTCAGAACAAATCACATGTGATTCAGAACAAATCACATGTGATTCAGAATAAATCACATGTGATTCAGAACAAATCACATGTCTAATCTATTTGTCTTGAATGTATTTATAATCTATATGTCTAATCCCAGCCTAAAGGCAACAATATCCATTCTTGAATGTATCTATAATCTATACATTTAAAGCAGAACATCCAATCATTTTTGAGACAGAATTAGTTATTTATGATTAAATTTATAAATATAAATATGATTTTAAAACTTATATATAGAAAAGTCCAATCTGCGTGAGGCCCACCTCAACCGATTACTAGCTAGGCAGTGGTCGACCGCCCTACTTTCGCCTAGTGCTTTTTTCAACCATGATAAATATACATATTAACTCACTGAAGTTTCGTACATACCATTTTAGATGATTCTCTTGTAACACCTGTGCCCGTGCACTAATAGTAACCGTTCCAAGAATCTAAATTGAGGCACCGAGAAGTCACTTGCCATCACAACCTGCACGAATGTGTAAAAAATAAACATGCGGTGTCAAATTCGAATCAATCATCAAGGATCATTTGTATGCTTTTATTGTAAAATGAATTTAAGGGCCCTATATGAACTTACATTTGAATGTAAAAAATGAATTTTGATAACTCTAATGCTTACACACAAAAAGTTACGGTACTATTTACACTTGTTTACAACACATATATTCCAACTAACTACGTGTACCTGCATTCCCTCCATGCCACTAATCCCGAATCTAATGTGAGCTTCTTGGATCATGCCAACATCATTAGCTCCATCTCCAATCGCCAGTGTTATCTTGCCCGTATATTTTTTCACCATCTGTAATCTAAGTTTTTCCGCCAAAAACGCAAAGCTAGATATATTGTAATTTGATTAGCAAAATTTCTAGTTATTTGGGCTATTAACCAAGATGAATGTAACATACCAAGGCTTTCTCTCTTGACGAGACGCGTACAACATATTCCTTTTGCTTAACAAAATCCAATGAAGCTTCTGTACTGTACAAGCAGCTGCAATCTTATACTTGCGTAAGCAAAAAAGCATTCCAGGTTAATGAGTTACGTCGTAGAAATACAGAAGTTGTATAACAATCCCATAATGTAGATCAGAGCTACCAATTATATAAATTTAGCAATTTAGGCACATTTTATAATAAATGGTTTGTTTTGGCCTTTGGGGACATTTAGTCTTAAATAGATCAAATGAGTGAAATAAAAAATAAGCTAAAAAGAGAGTGCGTCAAATGAGATGGCTTGATAGAAAATCCCATGATAGTTTTTAATGCATGCAATCTCTTAAGTTGTCTGATGCAAAAATTTTGATAGTTATTCTACTGTAATAAAGTAATTATTGTGGTAAGTAATCCACGTATACCTCGGTCAATCCAACTTGGTTTGACTAATACTAGAAACTGACTCGTTTTAACGATCTCTCTCTTTTACTAGTCTGTCATGAAGATTTATGCATTTGAGACGTGGCCGACCCCAACTTGTGGATTTAAGTAGCATCAGAGTTATTTTGATTAAACTAGGAAAATGCTAGGCAAGTAAAACTGTATACTACAAGAAAGATAATGGGCTCATTGCGACCTATGTTCTCTTTTATGAACTATCAAATAATAAAATGACTTACATTAAAAATAGTGGACATACCAGATTAAATGAACTTTATCAAAAGAGTACCATATTGAATAAGTTAAAACTTCTGAATTTATTAATTTCTTAGGTGAATGGGGATGAGCATGAGAATCGAAGAACCGGAAATCAATATAGGCTATCCAAAGTTCCAGCGATAGGCGACCCAAATCAAACCAAAATAAGTATCAGTAGTACCCAAAATCCACTTCCCATCATAAGTCACATCCACATGAGTGATAGGCGACCCAAGTCCCAAAAAAGAAGTTTTGGTTTGACTAATAGAGCTAACCGAATACAACCTAATTTTCCCATCAACGAACACTAATGTCAACCAACAATAGCAGAAATCTAAACAGTTGCCTAGGAAACCTAAGTAACGCAAGAAAGTAGTAAAGACAAAAGCATAAGGTTCAACGAACACTTGGATTACACTTTAAACATACAATTCACAACGTTTTAAACAAAAAAAAAAGAAAAAAAACATAAAACTTGTTCGCACATTTTGTCAAACGCCTGGTGTACGCGTATATAACACACCACATTTCCTTTAAGCAAACTCATTTTATATGGATTTGTTTATTTGTATTTAGAGGCATGAGGTGAGATCCAAAATTAAGCAACAAAACCTAAAAACCTAAATAAGCAAAATCTACTGATTATATACCAAATAAATATGAATAAAAAATCAAATATATACCAGAATAACATTTCAAAGCTTATTTTGATCAAAAACTGACAATGAAGACGATTGGGGCAACGGATCACCTTTAGATAGTGATATTTCATCTCGTATGTCCATTATATAGCGTTAATTTTGATCAATTTGGCATGAATAGCGGTTAGGGTTTGGTTTTAGGGTGGTTAGTGTGTGAAAATAGTGTGTGTGTTTGTAACGGTTGAGAAGTGAAGAGACCCCCTGACATTGAGTTATTAAGATAGTAGGATTACCAAAATGCCCCTCGTTAAATAATTAAATTAAAATGCCAATTAATCTAAGCCATTGGATTGAAGTTGGATGGGTGGTTGAGATCAACCAGTTTGATCTTTAGCAAAAAATGGTTCTGCACCGAACTTTTATCATCACCTAATTTAGATCGACATACTTCTTCTCATACATATGGTTCAAATTTCTTCCTAATAAAGTTCGACTTTGGTTCACATTTCATTTTCGTTATTTTCCATTGGCTTTTTGCGACGTGGGTTAATTAATGCATGATCTTGTATCAATAACTCAATAAGTAATTAAGTACTACGTAAAGATGGCAAATCTTTGTCATATTTTCGTTAATGCATTCAAATTTCTTAATATTAAAAGGAAACTTTAAATTAATTAGATGGACATTTGCGAGTTATGTGGAAAACTAAAGCACATGCATGGCAAATAGAAACATGTTTTTGCATTGCATTTCGTTCTACTTTTGGTTTATGTTTTAAGTTGTCATATATGTCAAACTCTCAAGTCATCTTGTAAGACAGTTTTTTGGAGTTTATAGAATGTTAATCCGAAAAGAAACACATAAAATATGATTTATAGACTAAAAATGTTCCCACCAAAGAACTATGCCTTATTATTTAAAGGAAAAGAAGAACATGTGCTTTCAGCCTTTTATAATCGCATATAATGCAAGGCAAATGACGTGCGATAGAGAGTAGTCGTGGTAATTTGTGTTCAAAATCATAGGTTTTTATGAGATAATTTGTAAAATATTTGGGCGCATTTAGCTTATTCTTCATCTGAAATTGACATCTATGGTTCTTTCAAAAGTTAAATGGACATTAACGACCACATATTTTTTCTCAATTAAAAAACACTACATTATTTCTAAGAAAAACTTATAAATATAATAATTTAATTATTTAAATATAAATGAGGTGTTTGGTTTAAGAAAATTGTTTGTCGTTTTAAGTATTTTCTGCAACGATTTGTATAACATGAGTTCGTTTGACTCGTGTCCGTGCTCATTTAAACTTGTGGCCCGAGCCCTTCCGACTCCTGTTTTGCCACCTCTAAATAAGAGTACTACTACAGTAATTCTTAATGCCATGCACGCTCTATAATTAGAAACAAAGTACGGGGGTGGCAAATTTTGAAATAATATACGTAAATAAGTTTGTAGAATGTTAGACTTTTCGTATTGTGAAATTTGGTTAGAATTACCTAGCAGCATAACTACGTACTCTAGAAAAAAACAAACATATATGTTTGTAATCATAATTCATGCATAAAATCGTACAGGTAGTAATTTATTATTTATTTTTTTGGTGTGCAGACGTAATTTAATTACTAGTAATTAGTTAGCAGTTTAGCGGATATTCAAACAATTTGATTGGCGAATTTACATGTGTTTAACGAATTCATTCACGTGTTATCAAGCTAGCTTGAAATTCACATTTTTCTTGCATCAGTGGCGGATCCAAAAAAAATTTATGTGTGGCACATTTTTTTTTACCTCAAGTATAGTCTTTTCGAACACAAAAACAATCAAAATGTGAAGAACTTTGTTATGTGTTGCACGTAAAAAAAAGTTTAATGTTTATCTTTAGCACTGCATTAATAGATGTGACCTTCAAATGCCATAAATCTCTAGCCTTAATTATGATTGAAGGCCTTGAAATATTTTGAAACAATACACTACATGTAAAACGTGCATGGCCAAACATAAAAGTTGTCTCCCAAATAAGGGTCGAAATAGTTAATTATGTAAACATCTTACACTTACTTAAAAATAAAACTAAAGATATAGGACAAAAGTGTACATCCTTTAAGTTATAAGGGGCTAAATGCATATAACCTATAATCATCATCTTCCTCTTCCCTGGTCCCCTGTTTCAATACATTTCTGAAACTAATTTGTACTAGTTGATTCTCATCTTATTTCCTTGTTAAAACCACACAAACTAATGGTTTTGAGCACGTTTCTATCAATATAATGTTAGAAATTGAATAAAACAGAGCCCGGCATTTAAAATCTGGCCTTGCACCTGGCCAACCCATGTGTGGCACGTGCCACAGGTAGCCAGGCCATACCTCCGCCCCTGTCTTGCATACCATTTTTGTTTATTTATTTAACGACATAAGATATTCTTTTAGCATGTATTGATCACCTTTATTTATTACAAGTTCATGTAAACGGGTCGTGTCACTTATAAATTTTCAAACTAAGAATATCCTTCACTTTGTGTACTCTAGCTGAATGAAGACATTGTTTAAGAAAAGTAACCATTTTATAAATGAAGATATATATATGATGATTGATCAATCGTGAAATTACATTTTCTCGCTCACCAACCTCACAAAAATTTAAAAATAAGCAAATGATTCAACATAAAACTTAATTGTATTATTTTTTCTTAAATTAAAGGAGATAATTATTGAATACTCTAATGTTACTTATTTACATTTTATCAATGTCAGTAATGTTAGATAATAATGACCCGTAAGCCCGTTGGATTCCCATTAGTTACTACGTTTAGGTTAATTAGTTTTCTATTTAATGTCATGTAACCTCCGTAATTCATCGAATCTGCTTAATACATGTCACATAGTCAAGTGATAGCTAACTTTTCTATTACAGTTATAGATGTACCTTCGATTTGTGTTATAGGTTTTGCTCAAGAGTATAACAAAGGCTATATGTGTTTATTAGTGTAAATTAAATATAAATTGTGGCTCTTCCATTCATCAAGGCATAACATTATAAAGGTAAACTATTGTCAAGAGAGACGAACATCAAACAACAATTGAATTGGGATCAAAGAATCAAGGGAATGGATTTGCACTGTTTGTATTTATAACTTGGGTTATATTGAAGTGAGTCTTTTTCAAGTTTGTATTCACTAAAAAAAAATAGTTGAATTCTTCACATTTTAAACGCTAAATGGTCACGGCTAAGAATGTGTAAAATTATAGAGTCCACACTTTCTCATGTGTGGTAATAATAGGTGTGGGAAATTTCATATATATAAGTATGGAGATATTATATAAAATTTCTATGGTTAAAAATTTGGAAATATGTTTTGAATGTCCACACCTAAAAGTGTGACAAAATTGCAAAAAATGTTTACGATAAAAAGTGAGAAAACATTTGTGACACATATAAGTGTATTTTTAATTTAATTGTACACACTAATATACGTAGATTATTTTTTTTAATATTTGTGACACCTATAAATATAGCAAAATTATTATTCATATAAAAAGTAGTCCACAGTTGATCATACCGTGACAAAATAAACGTAGGGAATAGAACTATTTTTTGTAGTGGTTATAAGATATTATAGGTTAAAAATTGACGTGATAAGTGGAGGACTTGAGAATAACCTGCATTGCTTCCAACACTCTTATCTCTTATTATCTACTATTTATAATGTATGTATGTATACTTCTTAAACTTTAAATGCTTAAAATTTGAATAATGTTAATTGCTTATAATACTATTTAAACTTAAATGCTTAAATGACAAGTAATGTTAGTGATTAATGTACCCTTGATTAAATGGTAACATCAAATATAAATAAATCAATATTTTAAATATTATTTAATCTTTAAACGTTTAGCATTTTTTGTTTGTAATCCACGAACCTTTTTCTTGCCGTGACTACAAATTAAATCCAAAATTACGATTTCGTAAATATAATTTTTAATTACTATATACACCTTCACTTTGTGAGAGTGTTTTATATGTTCTATTTAATATGTTAGTAGACGAGATACAACAATAATATTCGATACAAAGTATTATACATTGCTTTTATATACTCAAAACGTTACATCTCTTTCAGCATACTTAAAGTTAACCAGTTGAAATTGCCATCATTTTCTAATAATTCGCACTTCCCATGCTAGTCAAATTGCGAGGCTTGCAAAATCTAAATTCTCATCCTTGAAAGGGACTCAAAAGTCTCAATCTGTTGCATATAGTCGTATACTGATGATCATAGAAACAACTTATCAAAATGAAAGTTGAGCTTGCCGTACATATTCTTTTGGAACATTCTTCAACATACACTGCTGTTTTTTCCATGTGACACCAGACAACAAGGGCTCTAGTCTTTCATTATGGATATAAGTTATGCTAGATAGTTCATATAGGATATAGAGCAATTTTGTCATCAATCTTTCACCATTATTTGTGACTTGAGTTTGACCTCATGTTCTCTTTTACCTATCATTGAAGACTAGCAGGGTACCCGCGCGTTGCAGCGGCGGGTACCCTGAAGTAAAAGTTTCTGGTGAATCATGTATTTTTGTTTATTTGTTTTTACAATAAATTTACGGATATCAAGAATTTTGTTTAACCCGTGCCCGTTCGGGTTCGAGCCCGTTTGGCCCGTGCCCATTCGGGCTTGACCCCATTTGGCCCGTGCCCGTTCGGGCTCGACCCCGTTTGGACCGTACCCGTTCGGGCCGGCTTATTTGGCCCATGCCCGTTCGGGCTTGAATATTTGTATAATGTGCTTTATTATTAGTATTAGTGATATTTAATGCAGGAATTGTGCTTAAGTTGGTTGTACAATATGCTTGATAATTTGTATTTCTTGTGTAAGGGGTGTTTTAATAACTGTATTAATTGTATTTATTGATCAGTTAATTAATTGACTATGTTAAATATCTTGACCACATTAATATTGCTTCGTATTTGTACATTAAGCTTTAAGACTTGTAAGTCTTAAAATTAATATTGATGAGAAAGATCATTAATAGTGCATTGTGTATTGTACAATAGGCTTTGTATGTTGTAAGTCTTAATTTTAAGACCATGAGGAGAGAGATTCATTCCTCTATTATAAGTAGTATAGATGAACACTCTTATAGGATAATCACACTATTCAATTGAATTAGGACCTTTTTTTTTTGTTGAATGAAAACAAGTTGTTTTTGTTAAACCACCACTAAATGCCTTAATGGTAAGACACTTGATCTTCTCACAAGAGGTCTCGCATTTGGGGGTGGCTAGGTAAGGGTCATGGGATACCCCGGTTAGTTAGTGAATATCTTAGTCAAATACTTGCCCTCCTCAGGTAACATGAATAAGAAAAACCACATCCGTTTACCCATCTAATTAGTTTTAGTAAGACTCCTTTAGTTGTGGTGGTGTTTGGTAATGCTGATTATCAATTAAATCTTAAGTTAAAATAATCAGAATTAGATAATGAGCTTGAATAAGCAACTTTGAAACTGACTAGTTTAGTTTCAAGTTGTCAAATAATCTTATAATCACGATTGGTTTGCCTTTGTCCTAACACTATATGAAACTGATTGTTGTTTCAAAGAAATCTCAAACACCCCCTAATGCATCTTTTTTTGGAGTGTATGTACATTTTAATAAATAGAGAACAACACAATGTGCTTAATTTGAAACCAAATAGTAACAAAAAAAAGAACAAAGAAAGAGATTGCCTATGGACAAATCTTTTAATGAGAAGTTTCTCCGGATGTGACTATTACATTATTTTGCCTATGGACTTACTTATACCCTTTGTGTAATGGTTTTCAATAGTAAATTATTTTGCCGTCATTTTGGGTGATATGCTGGTGATAATTAAAAAACTTGTAGTCAGAAGTATCTTCAACAAGTGTCATTATTACTATCACGTGTGCTTGTTTACGATTCTCATATTTACTGTTTATTAATATTGCCAACTGCAGATGAGGTTCTTTCGACACAACAACCTTCATTTTGTAATAGTTCAAAATTTCCAATTACCGGACTTGGTGTTTTGACTAGGGGTGTTATCGGGTCGGGTTGATTCGGGTTTTGGTATCCCAAAAGTTGACCCTAACCCGACCTTATAAGATATCGGGTTATCAGGTTTCGGGTCCAAACGGGTCGGGTTAAATCGGGTTGGGTTGTCGGGTTGTTATCGGGTTGACTTGACCTAAGCATAAAATAAATTATAGTTTTATAAAATGGCTTATAGAGAAAATTTTGACAGTATCTTTCACAAACTCAATGCTACTGATGTGGTTCTATCAACATTGCCCTTTCACTTGCTTTAACTTGTCCCACGTGAATTGCATGCAAGAATCTTCTATATGTAGTAATATGTTCTTTAATCAGTAATCTTCGATCTCAACTATTACAAAATAAGTAAGCTTTACAACTTACATGTATGGTTGTTTTGGTTCTCATTATACTAGTAAGAAAATAACAACGTAATGGAATAGGGTTTTGACAATTTAAAAAGGAATGTTTTGCCTAAAATGAATGCAAAACTAGTAAGGCTTATATATATTATCGGGTTATCGGGTTGAACCCGAACCCGATAACATTTAAAAAATTAACCCTAACCCGACCCTATAAGGCTATCGGGTTGGTCGGGTTGACCCGATAGACCCGATTAGCCGAGTTGGACCCGAATAAACCCGACCCTATAAGGCATTATCGGGTTCGGGTCGGGTCAACCCATTTGACACCCCTAGTTTTGACCATTGAATCAGGAAAAGTGTATAATAAATAAAAGGGGTAAGAAATGAAGAAAATGAGAGAGTTAAAGGACCTCTTATGTCATATACCTCCAAATTTATTAACAGATGGGTTTAAACTATGAAGACCTTAAACAAGTCTCTCAATCTTTGTTAGGCATAATTGAAGGTCAAATACTTGCGAATAGGCTATAACTGATAGTTTATTATTGTTTGATTACTGAATCCTAATGAATTGATTAGTTAATTGCGACACTACCACAAGGAATTCGAAAACCCCCAAAATGTGGTTTGTTTGTTTTGGGTAGAAAGCTGGTCAAAATGATGACCCGATAAAATTTATCAAATAATCATTTAGCCTAAGTTTAAACACAATAAAAACTTATTGTATGTTGTTCCAAAGAAATCCCAAACACCCCCCTAATGCATCTTTTTTTGGGATGTATGTACATTTTAATAGTAGAGGACAACACAATGTGCTTAATTTGTGGGCGGTAGGACTTAGGAGTAACTTGAATAATAAACGTAGTTAATCTTATGACGATGATGTAGCAAGTTTGGTTTGTTTTGGGAACTGGTGCCATGGGGCTTACACTACAAGCCTTTTGGAAGCATGATTATTTTATACCCTTATGTAAACATACACTCTTAACATGAACACAAATTCTCCAAGAAATATCACAAACATGTTGGAGATCACCACATTGATTCACGTTCCGTAAAAGGGATGATATTTGTGTGTTTTTCTATGGTTTATGAAATGTACAAATCTTTTCAATGAGAACTATTTAGATGTGACTGTTACATTGCCTATGGACTTACTTATACCCCTTGTGTAATGGTTTTCAATAGTAAATTATTTTGCCGTCATTTTGGATGATATGCTGGTGATAACTAAAAAACTTGTAGTCACAAGTATCTTCAACCAGTGTCTTTATTACTATCACGTGTGCTTGTTTACGATTCTCATATTTACTGTTTATTAATATTGCCAACTGCAGATGAGGTTCTTTCGACACAACAACCTTCGTTTTGTAATAGTTCAAGATTTCCAATTACCGGACTTGGTGTTTTGACCATTAAATCAGGAAAAATGTATGTATAATATATAAAAGGGGTAAGAAATGAAGAAAAGGAAAGAGTTAAAGGACCTCTTATGTCATATCTCCAAATTCATTAACAGACTTTGACGCCCTTAAACAAGTCTTGTTAGGCATAATAATTGAAGGTCAAATACTTGCGAATAGGCTATAACTGATATTACTAATGGATTGATTAGTTAATTGCTACACTACCACAAGGAATTCGAAAACCCCCAAAATGTGGCTTGTTTGTTTTGGGTAGAAAGCGGGTAACACTACAGTAAGGTAAAACTAATTCTTTATTTTGGTGATCGGTTGTTAAACTGATTAATGTTTGTTTGGGATAGTTTTATTCAATTTGTTTGTTAATATGAGATTTATTTTGGTGATTGGTCTCGACTTAATGAGTTGACTTAATAAAAATAGTCAAACTGCATCCTTTATGAATTGGATACTAAGTATCATGTTTAAAGTAAAAAGATTAGTATGGTTTCATAAACAAGTTTTAGAAGCTACCCATATCTGAAACTTCCAAGACCTGATACTCAGATATATAGAAAGTCATTGAGGTGATTGTTCATCTTATTATCTAGTAGTATATTTATAGTTGATATCAATATACACGCTATATTCCTTTCTTAACTACTTATTAGTTATTAGTGAAAGTTTTATCCCTTGTGGCCACGGAGGTCCACTTGCGCCGACTCCGGGAAATCCAAAACGGTAGTTGCATTGGGATTAGTCGGATTGCAATGTCAAGTCGGAAACTTAGGTAACCAAAAACATAAAAAAACTACGCACGTCTGAAACTTTGAAGACGTGTTACTGAGATAGCAAATATATAGAAAGTCATTGAGGTGATTATCTAGTAGTATAGCTGATATCAATATACACGCTATATTCCTTTCTTAACTACTTATTAGTGAAAGTTTTATCCCTTGTGGCCACGGAGGTCCACTTGCGCCGACTCCGGGCAATCCAAAACGGTAGTCGCATTGGGATTAGTCGGATTGCAATGTCAAGTCGGAAACTTAGGTAACCAAAAACATAAAAAAACTACGCACGTCTGAAACTTTGAAGACGTGTTACTGAGATAGCAAATATATAGAAAGTCATTGAGGTGATCGTTCATCTTATTATCTAGTAGTATAGCTTATATCAATATACACGCTATATTCCATTCTTAACTACTTAGTCAAAGTTTTATGAGTACCCTTGACCTTAGTGTGGTTTGATACAATTATCCAAGTTATCGAAAACCCCCAAAATGTGGTTTGTTTGTTTGTTTTGGGTAGAAAGCGGGTTAGAATGAAAACCCGA
This sequence comes from Chrysanthemum seticuspe, assembly GCA_019973895.1. Lineage (NCBI taxonomy): Eukaryota > Viridiplantae > Streptophyta > Magnoliopsida > Asterales > Asteraceae > Chrysanthemum > Chrysanthemum seticuspe. Next base: position 9,244,318 of record BPTQ01000006.1, on the reverse strand, counting down.
TTTTGAAACACACCCTAACACATCGCATTGGGTTTCATCAGTAGCTAACGAGAAGATTGTTGTTAATAATGGAAATTATGATGATGATTTTGAGATTAAGACATTATTCAATCAGTTAAGGCGCGGGTGTAGTGCGGAGGATAGGGGGATTTCGGGTTTCGGGAAGTGTAAGAGTACAGTGGATTTGGGTTCGGGTTCGGGTTCGGTTATTGTTGATGATGATGATATCGAGGATTTTTCGTCCCCGGAGGGTAATAATGCTAAAGGTAATATATACTACATTTTGGTGATTGATTTTATGGGAGTTGTTTGTTAGCTGTCTATTGCGGTTTCATATAGTGTTCAGGATTGCTTATCCAAACTGCTTACTATATGACTTCGTGGGTTAATTACTAGCAAATATACAAGTTTTGATAAGCAGTTTTCTAAGGTAACTTTAAGTTGTGCTAGTGTTACTTTGGTAATGCTGATTTTTAATGAAGTTTAATGGTAAAGTAATCCGAATTGGTATGAATAAGGAATTTTGAAATAGTTTGTCTAAAAATGATATCATGTTCACAATCAGTTCCAAACACTAATATTAACTGATTCTTTGCTGTTTCAAAATGTAATAATCAGATATTAAGATTTAAGAGCAATCCTAAACACCACTGAGGCTTTTTTCAGTAGGTTCAAATTGATTTCATAAAGAGAAAAACAACGTTTGTGATTCTGTATTTCTTATTGGGGCAGCCAATTACATTATTTTGAACTCTAATAGTAACGGAAAACTTGATTTAGTTTCTGTATGTTGTGGTGGATGGACTTACGAGTAACCGTTGATTACTTCATTGTGTCTATTGTGTAATCTATTTAGTTAGTCTTATGATAATGTAGCAAGTCTGGTGTATTTAGGGAATTGGTGCTGTTAACTTACAACCCCTTTGGATGGTTATTATACACCCTTACATATGTTTTAGGCTAAACAAGAAAGTCGTAATCGTTAAAAGAGCTGGCAATCTAGACCCAATGGGTCTACGTTGGTTTATATGGGAAAGTAGAACTTGTGCGTTAATGTTTGTCTAGACATCTCATGGGTCTAATTGGGTCACTTCTAAAGCTATTAGAATAAGTATGTTGGGTCTACCGGTTTGTTAGACCAATGTCAACGTACAAGTTATCACTTTTTGTATAAACCCATCTAGACCCGTTGGGTCTAGATTGCCAGCTCTTCAGACATAAACGCTTAAATATGCAGCACCTTGTGATTCTTTGTAATCCAAGAAAGATCACAAAGGTATTCAGGATCCCCACATTGATTAATTTTGTGTTAAAGGGATGATATTTGTGCCAGTTCAAGATTCCATAAAGTAATTTGCAGTCAGACGTATCTTGAACCAGTGTGCTAATTATTGTCACATACACTTGTTTATCATTCCCATATTCACAGATTGTTATTATTGCTAAATGCAGATGAGAATCTATCGACACAACACCATTCAGTTTGTAACAGTTCTAAACTCCAGCTTACCGGACTTGGTGTTTTGACAAAAGAATCAGGAAAAAGAAAGCAAAATGTCTCAAATGTCACAGGCGCTCCATCAAACAACCGTTTCCAAAGTTGACTGCGAGTCCTCTTAGAAAGTTACAGCTAATTGATTCCGACTATGATTCTGATATCCCTTCAATCAGTAAAGTTGCTACTAACAAGACCAGCAGTAAGTCGGAATCTTATTTGAACAAGGAGCATTCTGTAGGTTTAAATCAGTAGAGAAAAGTAAATGATTCACTCAATACTTTCACCAGAAAAGATTTATGGGAAGATTTTGAACACGCGAAGAGTTTCCGTATCCCGACACCAGCACTCGATGAGGTCTGCGAGGAATATTTTAGTTCCATGAAAGAAAAAAGTAAAGTTCAGAGTAATATTGGTAAAAGTAACCGTAATAGTCATGTTATGGACAATGTAGTAGATTTGGGTGACCCTCGCCCACCAGCTCATCAATATTTTTTCCATAATGATTTGAGGATCCAAGAGCTTGTTCGAAACCGTTTGTGCAACTTTTTCCCGTTAAATGCAGAAAATAGAGGTTCTGAGCTTCCCAATACATTGAATATCGATTACATTCAAGTTAATTCTGCCGTATTATAGATAGTTTTTACAGTGTTATTTGCATTAAAGATTAGCTATTTTTTCATAAATTTTTTTTTATCATGATTCATGTTTTTTGTGTCGCATTTCTTGTGTTTCTAGGGGTCAATTTAGCAGTGGTGACAAAACGAAAAATGCTGCTAAAACTAATAAAGCTGAGACAAGCTCATTAAGGAAAAATTCAAGACAATCAAAGACTCAAGAAACGTCACAAGGTTTCATGAATCCAAATGTTAATACTGCGAAAGGGATCACAAAAGATGCTGGCAAGAGAAGGGTTCAAGCTGATGGTCAAGCGACGGGGCATTGGTTCACAAATGGCGATGGGAAGAGGGTAAGTTGGAAAGTTCTTGTTCTGTTATGGTCATTTTGAAATTAGTAAGCTGCTAGAACCAAAAAATTCAAGTCGGGTTTGGGTTTGGATTGGCATGTCACAACACCTTAACCCGAGCACGACACGTGTAAGTAGTTAGGCCAGTTATGTCAATCCTAACCCACTAACATATAACACGAAGATTGCCTTTTCAACCCGTTTTTCTAAACTAGTGGGTGGGTCGACCTTTATCAAATAACACGAGATGAATAACAAATAAACTAGTGGGTGGGTCGATTAAATCAAGGTATAGCTATTAAATTCAAAAGTTTAATGATCAAAGTAACTTGTATAAGCAGTTTACATTTTTAAAGTTTAGATATGTTAACTCATGGAGTTCAGATAACACAGTTGACTTTTCAGAAAGTCAACTGTGCTCGTGATGAAAATGATTGGATTTTACATGATGTAATGATTGGATTTTACATGATGTTGGAGATAATCATGTTATAACCATATTCAGTGAAGTTTTGTAAGTAATTTAAAATCATATACAAGTTTTGATTTGCATAAAAAATATCTTCTACATTGGGACAAAATGGTGAACCATTAAAATATTTGACTTTTGAGTCAAACTATTGACTTTCATCAAATTCACAGAATTTTTTCCTATCCAAGTCAATAACAGAAGCTACCTAAAATGTTCCGGGAATAAGACTTTATCATCAGAGAATGGTTTGGTAAAATCCATGTTTGGACAGAGTTTGAAGCTGGGAACACGAGACGAACATGAACTTTATCAAATAACACAACATGACAGCGGAATGTTCATATCAATTTGGTCTCAAAGGCATGGATACGGGTGCCGGGCTTTGCTTACCTATAATGAATTTGTGATATTCTCTATTTATGTAAATGTGCACGCTCTCATTTATGTTTTTGCTCCATACCATGCCGCCACACATTTCATTTCAACAAAAACAAAAACCCGCCAAACAAACAGTTCAAAAACCCCCAAAATTCAAAAAACTTACAAAACACAAATCAATTAATCAAACCCTAAACACTTTCAATTCACAATTCTAATAATCAATCAATCATAATGGGTGATTTTGAAGCACCTTCATTCTCATTGGGTTTCGACTTCGATTTTGACGATACACCCGAACCCCAAACCACACCGAATAATACATCGAATCGTGATTCGGTAGCTGCTGATGTGAAGAGTGTTGTTGATGGTAATGATAATGATAAGGAGTTTGTGATTGAGACGCTTACTGTTGCTGATTCAGATGAGGACAATGAGGTAAGGCCAAGATTGAAGCGTTTACGGCGCGGGTGTAGTGTCGAGGATAGGGGGTTGTTGGGTTCGGCTACGGTGGATTTGGGTTCCGTTGTTGTTGATGATGATGATATCGAGGTCTTTTCGTCGCCCGAGGATAATAATGCTAAAGGTAAAAGTGATTATTTATTATAACTGCTTATGGTTTTGTAAATGCTTTGGTAATTAGGGTATATCCGAGACTCTTTAATAAGCTTGGTTACTTATCTGATTAACGTGTTTTGAGGGTGTTTGGGTCTGCTTATTTGATTTCGTGAGTGAAGTAGCAAATTAGAACTTACAAGTTCTGATAAGCAAATTAGTAACAGTTTTTCGGAGCTACCCTTTAGTTGTGCCAGTGTTACTTTTGGTTGTGAGTTTGTTATCTGTTTATTGCAGTTTCATATAGTCAGTATGAATAAGCAACTTTGAATTAGTTTGTCTATAATTGATATCATGATCACACTCAGTTAACATCCGTCCAAACACTAAAAATTTAACTAATTGTTTGCTATTTCAAAACGATACTAAGAGCAATCCTAAACGCCACTAATGCGTTTTTCAGTAGGTCAATTTGATTTCCTAAAGATATCGGGATGAGTTTGGCAGCCAATTAGATTATTTTGAACTCTAGTAGCAACGAAAAACTGGACGTGTTTTCTGTATGTTGTGGGTGGACGGACTTACGAGTAACCCTTGTCCCTTGATAACTTCATTGTGTCTAATGTGTTATATATTTAGTTAATCTTATGATAATGTAGCAAGTATGGTGTATTTAGGCAATTGGGGCCATTGGGCACTCGGGCTACAACTTACAACCCCTTTGGAGTGTCACTATACACCCTTACTTATGTCTTAAGATAAACAAGAAAGATCACATAGATATCCATGAAGCAGCACCACCGAATCAGTTTGCTCCCGTTGATTAACTTAGCGTAAAAGAGATGGTATTTGTGCTAGTTTTATGATTTATAAGATTCCATCAAGTGGCAGTCACACGTATTATAAACCAGTGGGCTAATTACTGTCACGTGCGCTTGTTTATCATTCCCATTTTCACTGGTTGTTATTATTGCTAAATGCAGATGATATTCTTCCAACACAACACTATTCAGTCAGTAACAACTCCAAATTTCCGCTTACCGGACTAGGTGTTTGACCAGAGAATCAGGAAAAGGAAAGCATAATATCTCATGTGTCTCAAACGCGCCAGAATCCGTAATCACAAGCTGCACCAAACAACCGCTTCCAAAGTTAACTGTCAGTCCTCTTAGAAAATTTCAGCTATTTGATTCCAAGTCTGATTTTGATCCAGTAAAGTTGCTACTAACAAGACCTGCAGTAAGTCAGAATCTAATTTAGATAGGGGAAAAAGTGTAGGTTTACATCAGCCGAGAAAATTAAGTGAATCACTCGTTACTTCAGCCGGCCAGAAAAGATTTATGGGAAGATTTTAGACACGAGAAGAGGTTCCATTATCCCGACACCTGCACTGGATGAGGTTTGTGAAGATTATTTTAGTTCCATGAAAGAAAAAAGTAAAGTTCAGAGTAATATTGGAAAAAGTAACCGCAATAGTCATGTTATGGACAGTGTAGTAGATTTGGCTGAATGATTTGAGGGTCCATGATACGAACCGATTCGATTAAGAGATAAAAGAACAATAAAGATAGATGATCAACTTTCGAGAGGCCGATCTCTCTCCTAATAATGAAGACAAATAACTAAACCATTAATAATATTCTGCATAATTCTCCATTACAACCCTAATACCCTATTTATAATAAAAGGCCCTAGACTTAACTTGTTCACTAAGAAAATATAATAAAGGAAACTAAATAAACTTATTAATTAATTAATAATAATAATAATAAACTATAGAATGCAGGATCGTATCAATACTCCCGCCCCCAAAAACACCTTGTCCTCAAGGTGTTGCTTGAAAATGTTGCCTTGGATAATTCCGGGATCCTATGTTCTTCGTTGTATCCCTTTTGTGTGATTCAAGTGCATGTAGCAGTCCCGCAATATCTTCTTGAGTTTTCTTATGCAGAATTGTAATTGTTCATGAAAACCAAATCTTTCCGTACCAATTCTAGTTTGGACACATGAAACCACAAACTTATTCCAAAACAACCTTGCCTTTACCTTTCTGTTAGGACTTCGTTGGTTTAGTTGGACCCCCAATAAAGGGACATGTCCCTTCTGATTAATCTCTTCCTTTATCGCCGCCTTGATCGATCCTTGAAACTTCTCAGACCACATTGAGAAATCTTGGCGCGCCTGTCTAAAAGATTCCTCCAATTGAGATTGGTGCAACAACAACGTGGATTGTAACCATTTCACCATCTCCGTGACCTTAATTAACCCTTCTTCAAAGCTCTTTGCTTCCATTCCTTCTCATCAACAGTAATCCGGGATGAACAGTAAAGTCTGGTAATGAACAGTGCTTAATGAACAGTAACCAATGAACACTTTTTTTTTTTTTTTTAATGAAACCCTAGAATTGAACGGCTCTGATACCAATTGATACGAACCGATTCAATTAAGAGATAAAAGAACAATAAAGATAGATGATCAACTTTCGAGAGGCCGATCTCTCTCCTAATAATGAAGACAAATAACTAAACCATTAATAATATTCTGCATAATTCTCCATTACAACCCTAATACCCTATTTATAATAAAAGGCCCTAGACTTAACTTGTTCACTAAGAAAATATAATAAAGGAAACTAAATAAACTTATTAATTAATTAATAATAATAATAATAAACTATAGAATGCAGGATCGTATCAGTCCAAGAGTTTGTGCGAACCCGTTTGTGCAACTTTTTCCTGTTAAATGCAGAAAGTAGAGGTTCTGAGCTTCCCAGTACATCGAATATCGATTACATGTAAGTTAATTCTGCAATATTATTTATAGTTTTTTAAGGTGTTATTTGCATAAAAGATTAGCTCTTTTTTCATAAAATCCTATATCATGATTCATGTTTTTTGTGTTGCATTTCTTGTGTTTCTAGGGGTCAATTTAGCAGTGGCGACAAAACTAAACAAGCTACTAGAACTAATAAAGCCGAGACAAGTTCATTAAGGAAAAATTCAAGAAAATCCAAGGCTCATGAAACGTCACAAGGTTCTATGAATCTTAAAGTCAATACTGCGAAAAGAATCACAAAAAATGCTGGCAAAAGAAGGGCTCAAGCGGATGGTCAAGGGACGGGGCATTGGTTCACAAATGGCGATGGGAAGAGGGTCTGTTAATGTAGTCATTTCAAATCAAGAAACAACTGTTACAAACAAATACGGGTCGGGTTTGTGTTCGGATTGGCATGTCTGAATGCCTTAACCCGTGTTTAGGTCAGTTTCAGTAGTTAGGTCAGTTTTGTCAATCCTAACCCGTTTACGCTAACACGAACATTGCCTATTTAACCTGTTTTTCTAAACTGGTGGGTGGGTCAATTTGTTTAACCTGTTTAGCTCACTATATTCATAATTTATCTAAAATAAATAAACTCAAACGGGTTGGTGGGTCAACATGTTTAACACCCATGCCAGAAAACTGTTTAGACAAGACCCTACCAGTTTAGTTCGGTGTCGGTTTTGGGTCGTGTTTCGTGTTAGAAATTGCCACCCCTACTTTTTGATGGCATCTCTTTCTATGCTGTATGATATAAATAGAATTTTCTTGTACTTACAGGTTTCTGTCAGTAAAAATGGGCAAGAAATGACCGGTAAAGCTGCTTACATTCACTATAGAAAGGTACTTCCGCTCAATTATATCTCTCGACTTTTTCACCTTGCTTTGCTTTATAATTGATAAACTTCGTTTTAAACTTTCAATTTTGCGTATAAATATGATATGAGCTAAATAATGATGCTTTTGTCATTTAGCAAGTCTGATTTCAGTTATCATTGAAGAATACCTGTTGTTTTGACAGGAGAGTGGATGAGGATTTAAAAATAAAAAGGCGAAGAAAACTTCCACCAAGAAGAAATGAGTGTTGATCGTGCTTTGAAATGTGCTATTGGTATATCCGTATCTAATCATGTTGAGACACTAAGAGTCTGATTTGGATTGTTCAAAGGCAGTTGACACTAGTATCTATCAATCTACAAATGAAAACTTTCAGAAGTGTTGAGGCTGCTTGGTAGAGGAAAGAAAGTGGAAGCTTTTCAAAATTCAAGTTGTAGTCCAGCTCTTTTTTTTACTAATGAACGAACTTTAGACCTGGATTTAGTGTTTCTACAATAGATTTTATAGTTTTTCAATGGCGATTATAGTAATAAATGGATGTCATGTTATGGACAGTGTAGTAGATTTGGGTGAATGATTTGAGGGTCCAAGAGTTTGTGCGAACCCGTTTGTGCAACTTTTTCCCGTTAAATGCAGAAAGTAGAGGTTCTGAGCTTCCAAGTAAATCGAATATCGATTACATGTAAGTTAATTCTGCAATATTATTTATAGTTTTTTAAGGTGTTATTTGCATAAAAGATTAGCTCTTTTTTCATAAAATCCTATATCATGATTCATGTTTTTTGTGTTGCATTTCTTGTGTTTCTAGGGTTCAATTTAGCAGTGGCGACAAAACTAAACAAGCTACTAGAACTAATAAAGCCGAGACAAGTTCATTAAGGAATAATTCAAGAAAATCCAAGGCTCATGAAACGTCACAAGGTTCTATGAATCCTAAAGTCAATACTGCGAAAGGAATCGCAAAAGATGCTGGCAAAAGAAGGGCTCAAGCGGATGGTCAAGGGACGGGGCATTGGTTCACAAATGGCGATGGGAAGAGGGTAAGTTGGAAAGTCCGTGTTTTGTTATTGTAGTCATTTCAAATCGAGAAACTGTTAGAACCAAATATGGGCCGGGTGTGGGTTTGGATTGGCATCTCAGAACACCTTAACTAGAGAACGAATGTTTAAGCAGTTACGTCAACTATGTCAATCCTAACCCGTTTACACATAATCTGAACATCACTTATTCAACCCATTTTTCTTAACTGGTGGGTGAGTTAACTTGTTTAACCCGTTTAACTTATTTAACCCATTTAACCCGTTACAAACATAATTTGTCTAAAACTTTAAAAAGCTCAAGCAGGTTGGCGGGTCAACCTGTTTAACACACACAACCCAAAAAGTGTTTAGACCAGATCCTAACCTATTTATTTCCATGTTGGGGTCATGTTTCGTGTAAGGAATTTCCACCGTTTGATGGCATCTTTTTATGTGTTGTATTATATAAATAGAATTTTTTTCTTGTACTTTCAGGTTTATGTTGCTATAAACGGGAAAGAGATGACTGGCAAAGCTGCTTACATTCGGTATAAAAAGGTGCTAACTTTCTCACCTTGTTTTGCTTCATTATAATAAACTTTATGTTTACTTATCTTTTTTTGTGTAAATATGATATGAGCTAAATAAAGAAGCTTTTGTCCTTTAGCAAGTCTGATTTCTATTATCATTAAATTTGACAGGAGAGTGGAGGAGGATTTAAAAATAAAAAGGCTAAGAAAACTTCCACCAAGAAGAAATGAGTGTTGACCACTTATCTGTAATGTGAGATTGGTATATAATCATGTTGAGACGTTAAGAGTATGATTTGGATTGTTCAAAGGCAGTTGACACTAGTATCTATCAATCTACAAATGGAAACTTTCAGAAGTGTTGGTGAAGTTTCTGAGGCTGCTTGGTACCGGAAAACAGAGAATGTAAAGTGGAAGCTTTTTAAAATTTAAGTTGTAGTCCAGACCTTTTCTCTTACTAATAAACATATTTTAGATCTGGGTTTAGTGTCTCTAAAAGATAGTTTGAAGCTTTCTAAGAACTCTTACTGTTACAAATTGATATCACTCTGACAGAATGAAGTGTGAGTCTAAAGTTTGCTAATTTGAAGCTCGAGTTATGCAAAATCAGTAGTGTATTTGATGATTAAATATAAAAGGTAACATTTCATGGTGGTTTTGTAACAAGATGGAGCTTAATTTCATCTGTTTAAAAATTCAGATCAAACTGGGTCAAGAAGATGACCCGTGAAAAAATAGTTCACTGCAATGTTAGTTTTCTCCAAATTATTAGAAGTTATACTTGCATGCTCTCAACTTGTAGAAAATATTTTTAATCATATGTGACAACTCGCAATTTCAGGTCATTTCTCAAAACAATTCATGCTTCACAATTTCAACATTTATCGTAAACTAGGTTTACGTGTTCCAAATTCGCGTAACCTTTATGGTTTAGCGGCGAATTCATGATCATATCATCACGAACATTTCATATGGACTAAGTTTAGTCTACATTTCATTAGCATCATTTGCATCATGTTAGTTCATTCATGACATTGCATTTCACATTAAACGCGTAAATTTTATATTAAATAAATGTTATCGCGTGAGTTATTATTTTGAATATTTAATCCGTTACTTCTAAAAATGATCCCGATATATTTTTATACTTACATTTAGTTATAAAAACTATATTTTGAGTTTACCTAGTGTTTTAAATTTATTTTGTATATAAATCGTTAAAATTATATTATTACGACACTTTTCTTAAAAAACTATACGATAATTATTTTATCACTCAAATTTTACAAGGAATGTATTTTTATAATTTTTATGACCTCAATATATTTTACTTTAACTCGTTAAAATTTATTTTTAGCTAACGCTACCCTAAATGCTCAAAGGTATGTACAAGTTACTACTTATCCTCAAATAACTTTATATTTTACTTACACTTACATACATTATAATAAATAATAATAATAATAAATATATGTATTATTAAAAAGGAGTGGGTGAATCACCTAAAGATATTGCAAGATCTTTCAAATTATATATATTACACTCAACCACTTATACAATCAACACAATAATTCAAAGTGACACAATAATTCAAGGTTTTCTTTCTCTTTTCTCTCTTGCTAGAACCGGCCTTCATAGGGGTGTTAGAAGGATCATCAAAAATTTTGCAAGATCAAGTTAAAACACTCTAGATTACACTCTTATTTAAGGTTTTGAAATAAAAACCTAGGGTGTTTAGGTTAAACCTTTGTTCTTTGCACCTCATCATAGTAGCTTGTAAGCATATTACTTTCATTTTATATCTTTCATCTTCATTTCATATTTATTTCTTCATATTTTGAGCAAGCATGCAAGACTTGTGTTAGTTATACCATTTTTACATTGATTTTTAGAGTTATATATATAAAAGTCATCCTATAATTATTCCCTTGGTATATATTGGTCTTGATGATGTTTAGGAACCCATGACACCCTAAGAAGGTGTATGGTAGGATTAGAATAGCTTTGGAGTTGATTTGAAGGGATTGGAATAGGTTTAGTACGAGAAAAACTATTTTCGACAAGTATTAAAAGTGGTCTGTTCTTATTTCGTTTTTCTGGAAAATCCGACAGTAGGCACGAATTTTTGGCCTTGATATTTAGAAAATATACTTTAAAACGAATCCGTGGCCGCTTGAACGGATTAAAACGGAGTTATAACGAAGAAGTTATGAATTTTTCAATTTGGCGACGAAATATATATTTTCTGAAAATTTCTGCACGTTACGTAAAATTTGTACGAGTCATAAATGAAGCTTAGGCGCTATAAATTATTTCGACTCCTCCAAAAAGATATAAATTATTTTGAAACAAAGGTGTTGGAGAACTATTTTGGAGAACAAAAGTTTTGGAGAACTATTTTTGGAGAACAAAAGTTTTGAAGAACTAAAATAATGGAGAACAAGGTTTTGGAGAACTATTTTTGGAGAACAAAAGTTTTGGAGAACTAAAATAATGGAGAACTATTTTTGGAGAACTACTATTGGAGAACAAAATATTTTGGAGAGCAAGTTTTGGAGGACTAAAGTTTTTGGAGAACTAAATTGTTGGAGCACTAAAGAACTTGGAAAACTAAAGATTTTAGAGAACTAAAGTTTGGAGAACCAAAACCATTTGGAGAACTAAAATATTTGGAGAACAAAAAGGGAGTACATTTCTTATAAAAGTTATAATTTCACAATAAATCATTAATAAACCATTGTAGGATGACATTTTGACGTAAAAACTTGTAAAGTGATTTAATAATGGTCAAGACGTCAAAAGAGTATTTTTCGACGATAAGTATTATTTTTTTTAAAACTCGCAAATGGTATAAATAACATACGAAATGTATGCATAACATTACATCATAACTCATTACATATCATATCATTCGTAATAGGTCCAGATTAAAGTTTCCCGCTATACCTCAGTGTACTGACTCTTGTCACCATACCAGTTTACCAAGTGAGTTTTCATAGCCCCGATTTATTCAAGTTTTACTTATTTCAAACCTACGGGGGAGAATACATTGCACAACATTTTTATTACGATACCAAGTATGTTAAATTCATTTACATTGCTTAAGTTACCACGTTGCCAGTTAAATGTCCCCACTTCATATGCATGAGCCGTTAATTTCCTAGAAGCGTGTGTGAGTGGATAGATCTATCGAGGGTGACGCCTCCATCCGGGTTGGTGAATCCCAACTAGTCATACGGATGCATTTCATTCATAAACATTATTAGAGTTGTTTGGCAAGACACTCTGTTGGGGCGAACATCAGTCGGAGCTTCGGTATCATGCGCTTAAGCAATTGTAACATTTTTATGTGACATGATTGTCATACCAGTAACATTTTTATGTGACATGATTGTCATACCAGTAACATTTTTATGTGATATGATTGTCATACCTGATCTATACTTGCGTAGTCGTATAAAACATTTACCAAACCTATGATTTCTCACCAACATTATTGTTGACCGTTTTAGCAATGTATTTTCAGATAACTAAGACATACTCATCATGGCATGGTTAAGGAACCTTTTGAGTCGCGGCGTCGACTTATATCATTGTACATTATGGCATTCTTTCAAAACATCGTTTGTACTTGTAATCTACTTATATTCCCGCAAAATTTATAAACTTTTGGGACCTATACTTTGTAACTCTGATTATTTTATTAAATCAAACGATGTATTTTCCAAACGACACTTTAGGTCGTTCAATATAACTGTGATTGTGATGCTATGACAGTCAATCCCCAGGAATTCCATTCCGCTGCAAAACAGGTAATTTGGGGGTGTGACAGATTGGCATCAGAGCTTCGGTTATAGAGAACTAGGTTGCATCGTTGACCCTAGACTATAACTACATCATCATAGCATCTCATCATTTCATCATAAGTGCATGTTCACTTTGCATGCGATTTATACGTACATTTTTCGAGTTATTCACTTTCATTTCATACCGATTGTCACATGGATGCCTTTAAATGCCCATTCCATTATTCTTTCTTCATACTCTAATGTGGAGAATTCCTTGTCATTCCCTATCACAATTTTCACATTAATTGACTCATCACCGATAACGTCGAATGCCGAGATAAATCTTTAAGTAGGGCGAAGTCACTTTCACTCCTTTGTTCATCACTAACATGTCGAGTTACACTTTATTCACACATTAAGTCACTAAACCATCATACATTTGAAGCACTTACAACACCTCATAACCCATCTGTTGAGAACTCGTCGATCATTTTGAAAAATAACCTTAAACTTATCACCTTCTATCACATCTCTTTAGAGCGCTTATTCTTAACATAGGACTTGGCTACGTCTCATTTTTCCTCTTATTTTGAAGAGTTATGGCGCCGAAGAAAGCTGCACTAGAAATGACACCAGCTGCTATCCAAAAGTACGTAGAGGATAGTATATCCAAGGCACTAAGGAAAGAACGAGCAATGGTAACTGCTATTGCCGAGGCCACAACTGCTGCTGAAACTGCTAGACTTGCTTACATCAAAAGATTTCAAGAGTTGGCTGTTCTTTGCCCAGCTATGGTTTCGGACAATGAGAAACTATTGGAGAATTTCATTGGAGGATTTCCACAAAGTATCCAAGGAGATGTAACTCTTTTCGATCCACAAACAATTGAAGAATCTGCCCGGATAACTCAAGTACTCATGGCACAAGTAGTAAAGAGGGGCAATATCACCAACACCAACCGTAACAACAATATCAACAACCGCACCAACTACAACAATAACCAAAACAACCACAACAACGACGATAACCAAACCAACAACAACAAAAGGAAATGGGAAAACGACCAAGGAGGTTATAACAACAACAATCAAAACAGTAATACTAACCACCATCAACAACAGAATAGAAGGCAAGAAGCTACTATGGTTTATGTTGCTACGCCAACAGAAGGCAGAGGTTATGCTGGAACACACCCACTATGTACTAGATGCAAGTTTCATCACTCAGGTCTTTGCCCTGCCAAGTGCCGCAAGTGCCAAAAATTAGGACACCTCGCCAGGGATTGTAGAGGTAAAACTATAATGACATGTTTCGAATGTGGGGAGCAAGGACACCATCGAAGCCAATGTCCTCAAAACCAAGGTCAACAAGTTGAAGGTGCTCATGGGAATGCATACATATTAGGAGGAGGAGAAGCTCGTCAAGGTATCAACGACGCGGAAGACTGAAGAAGTTCGGAAACTAACAGTCTTATTTTCCCTATGTATTATGTCGTACTAAGTTTATGTCTTCCATCGTATCCGAAACTTTATAACTTAAAGATGTACTACTTTTGATAAACCACTCGTTGTAAAATATTCTCATCTATCGTACTTTATTTTCTTTCCGATTTGTTATTACTTACGAGAATTTTAATTCCTTTTACTTTAACTATCATTTTAACGACACAGATTAAATTGTTGTAAACATCGAGAGTTATAACAACTAAACCGAACGTCACATCATCGTTCCTTAATTATACATAGCCTAGCTAACTATGTCTAATTCTGGAGGGATCATGTTATGTTGGGAGCAGTTATTTATAAATCTTAGTGCAAGCAAAATTTTCACATATTGCAAGGTCAAAGTGTTACTTATGAGAGATTCATCCGATATTTTCTTTACTACGATGTTTTATACGCTCTCAATCATCGATAACCGTAACGGCACTTCTCCATGTCTTCTTTCCTCGATATTCATCATAAACTCAAAAATTCGATAGACTAACACGAACTGAATTCAGGGACTGAATTCCTTTTTGGATGGGCGAATGTGACAACTCGCAATTTCAGGTCATTTCTCAAAACAATTCATGCTTCACAATTTCAACATTTATCGTAAACTAGGTTTACGTGTTCCAAATTCGCGTAACCTTTATGGTTTAGCGGCGAATTCATGATCATATCATCACGAACATTTCATATGGACTAAGTTTAGTCTACATTTCATTAGCATCATTTGCATCATGTTAGTTCATTCATGACATTGCATTTCACATTAAACGCGTAAATTTTATATTAAATAAATGTTATCGCGTGAGTTATTATTTTGAATATTTAATCCGTTACTTCTAAAAATGATCCCGATATATTTTTATACTTACATTTAGTTATAAAAACTATATTTTGAGTTTACCTAGTGTTTTAAATTTATTTTGTATATAAATCGTTAAAATTATATTATTACGACACTTTTCTTAAAAAACTATACGATAATTATTTTATCACTCAAATTTTACAAGGAATGTATTTTTATAATTTTTATGACCTCAATATATTTTACTTTAACTCGTTAAAATTTATTTTTAGCTAACGCTACCCTAAATGCTCAAAGGTATGTACAAGTTACTACTTATCCTCAAATAACTTTATATTTTACTTACACTTACATACATTATAATAAATAATAATAATAATAAATATATGTATTATTAAAAAGGAGTGGGTGAATCACCTAAAGATATTGCAAGATCTTTCAAATTATATATATTACACTCAACCACTTATACAATCAACACAATAATTCAAAGTGACACAATAATTCAAGGTTTTCTTTCTCTTTTCTCTCTTGCTAGAACCGGCCTTCATAGGGGTGTTAGAAGGATCATCAAAATTTTTGCAAGATCAAGTTAAAACACTCTAGATTACACTCTTATTTAAGGTTTTGAAATAAAAACCTAGGGTGTTTAGGTTAAACCTTTGTTCTTTGCACCTCATCATAGTAGCTTGTAAGCATATTACTTTCATTTTATATCTTTCATCTTCATTTCATATTTATTTCTTCATATTTTGAGCAAGCATGCAAGACTTGTGTTAGTTATACCATTTTTACATTGATTTTTAGAGTTATATATATAAAAGTCATCCTATAATTATTCCCTTGGTATATATTGGTCTTGATGATGTTTAGGAACCCATGACACCCTAAGAATGTGTATGGTAGGATTAGAATAGCTTTGGAGTTGATTTGAAGAGATTGGAATAGGTTTAGTACGAGAAAAACTATTTTCGACAAGTATTAAAAGTGGTCTGTTCTTATTTCGTTTTTCTGGAAAATCCGACAGTAGGCACGAATTTTTGGCCTTGATATTTAGAAAATATACTTTAAAACGAATCTGTGGCCGCTTGAACGGATTAAAACGGAGTTATAACGAAGAAGTTATGAATTTTTCAATTTGGCGACGAAATATATATTTTCTGAAAATTTCTGCACGTTACGTAAAATTTGTACGAGTCATAAATGAAGCTTAGGCGCTATAAATTATTTCGACTCCTCCAAAAAGATATAAATTATTTTGAAACAAAGGTGTTGGAGAACTATTTTGGAGAACAAAAGTTTTGGAGAACTATTTTTGGAGAACAAAAGTTTTGGAGAACTAAAATAATGGAGAACAAGGTTTTGGAGAACTATTTTTGGAGAACAAAAGTTTTGGAGAACTAAAATAATGGAGAACTATTTTTGGAGAACTACTATTGGAGAACAAAATATTTTGGAGAGCAAGTTTTGGAGGACTAAAGTTTTTGGAGAACTAAATTGTTGGAGCACTAAAGAACTTGGAAAACTAAAGATTTTAGAGAACTAAAGTTTGGAGAACCAAAACCATTTGGAGAACTAAAATATTTGGAGAACAAAAAGGGAGTACATTTCTTATAAAAGTTATAATTTCACAATAAATCATTAATAAACCATTGTAGGATGACATTTTGACGTAAAAACTTGTAAAGTGATTTAATAATGGTCAAGACGTCAAAAGAGTATTTTTCGACGATAAGTATTATTTTTTTTAAAACTCGCAAATGGTATAAATAACATACGAAATGCATGCATAACATTACATCATAACTCATTACATATCATATCATTCGTAATAGGTCCAGATTAAAGTTTCCCGCTATACCTCAGTGTACTGACTCTTGTCACCATACCAGTTTACCAAGTGAGTTTTCATAGCCCCGATTTATTCAAGTTTTACTTATTTCAAACCTACGGGGGAGAATACATTGCACAACATTTTTATTACGATACCAAGTATGTTAAATTCATTTACATTGCTTAAGTTACCACGTTGCCAGTTAAATGTCCCCACTTCATATGCATGAGCCGTTAATTTCCTAGAAGCGTGTGTGAGTGGATAGATCTATCGAGGGTGACGCCTCCATCCGGGTTGGTGAATCCCAACTAGTCATACGGATGCATTTCATTCATAAACATTATTAGAGTTGTTTGGCAAGACACTCTGTTGGGGCGAACATCAGTCGGAGCTTCGGTATCATGCGCTTAAGCAATTGTAACATTTTTATGTGACATGATTGTCATACCAGTAACATTTTTATGTGACATGATTGTCATACCAGTAACATTTTTATGTGACATGATTGTCATACCTGATCTATACTTGCGTAGTCGTATAAAACATTTACCAAACCTATGATTTCTCACCAACATTATTGTTGACCGTTTTAGCAATGTATTTTCAGATAACTAAGACATACTCATCATGGCATGGTTAAGGAACCTTTTGAGTCACGGCGTCGACTTATATCATTGTACATTATGGCATTCTTTCAAAACATCGTTTGTACTTGTAATCTACTTATATTCCCGCAAACTTTATAAACTTTTGGGACCTATACTTTGTAACTCTGATTATTTTATTAAATCAAACGATGTATTTTCTAAACGACACTTTAGGTCGTTCAATATAACTATGATTGTGATGCTATGACAGTCAATCCCCAGGAATTCCATTCCGCTGCAAAACAGGTAATTTGGGGGTGTGACATCATATTTTTGAGGGCTCGTCATTTTAGTAAATATATAACATGGCGTTAAGCATCTCTAGTGGTACGAAAAGTAAAGTGAGATTAGAAAAAGACTTTATGTTGCCAGTGTAATATTTGATTTTACTCGTTCAAAGATCCATCAATTTCACTAAGATTAGTTAACATGTATTTTTTTTTTAATTATTAGAACAGGTAATTTTAAGGAAGTAAAGTTCATATTGGTTTGGGAAAGTAATAAAATGGTATGTTGAAGTCAAAGTAAAAAACGAGTGATTCATGTGAGCTTAGCTGTATCTCTTAAATGAATCTTATCTTTCTTGACCAAATAACAGCCTTATGTTATTGAGTCTTTGTCTTCTCAATATACACTTTGATAATCTTATCCAAGTTTCTTTGCAATTAGTTAAGATAATTCTCTTAAACAAAGATCCTTAGATAACAACTAGAATGGCGTCCACTTCATCTTCATCCATTCAAAAGAGCTTCAAGTATGATGTTTTTTTGAGTTTTAGAGGTGGTGACACCCGTAACAATTTCGTTGGCCATCTTTATGAAGCTCTTCAGCGCAATTGCATTGAAACGTATAAGGATGATGAGAAAATCGAGCAAGGAAAACCGATCAAGGACCAGCTCTTCAAATCCATTGAGGACTCAAGGTTTTACATCATTGTTTTCTCCAAGACTTATGCATCTTCATCTTGGTGCCTAGATGAGCTTGTCAAGATTATGGAATGTAACAAGACGACCGAGCAGAACGTTTATCCTGTCTTTTTTGATGTGGAGCCCACAGAAGTCCGCTATCAAAGTGGGGCAGTTAAAGAAGCCTTTGCCAAACACGAAAAGAAGGAGGCTGCTGGAAAATGGAGAGAGGCTATGAAAGAAGCATCAAATCTGGCTGGGTGGGAGTTGAAGGCCACAACTAACGGGTAATTCAGTTTCATTCAATTTTCTTCATCATATATCTCTGTAATATTTTGCCTAACCTGTATTTATATATGTTAATCCTAATTGTTTATGTGCACTTTGAGCAACCTAATAATATAACCTTTAATTAATGATACAGGGATGAATCTAAACTGATCCAAATAATTGTTGATGTTATTTTCAACAAGAAATGTTCCACTCTTTCGAACACTGATGGAAACTTAGTGGGTATGGAGACCCGGATCAGAAATATTCTTTCATCTTTAGATATTGGCACCGAAGATGTTCGTATGATCGGAATCAAGGGGATGGGAGGTGGGGGGAAGACAACTCTAGCCAGGGCTGTCTATGATCATATTTCTAATCGTTTCGAAGGAAAAAGCTTTGTTGATAATGTAAGGGAAGTTTCACAGCCTTCTTTGTCCGGTTTAAAGAAGCTTCAAAAACGGATACTAAAAGATGTGTTAAATAAACAAGACATCACTTTTAGTAGTGTTCATGACGGGAAAAACATGTTGAAAGACATGATGAGTCGTAGAAAGACACTTGTTGTTTTAGATGATGTTGATCGTATAGACCAGCTTGAGGCGTTAGCAGGCGAGCCTGACTGGTTTAAAGCGGGAAGTAGAATCATCATTACCACAAGAGATGAGCAAGTGTTGTTAGCCCACCGGGTGAACTTCGTTCATGACGTCAATCTGTTATCATCTATGGAAGCGATTTGCCTCTTCAGTAGGTATGCATTTAAAAGAGACATTCCAACTCAAGGGTACGCAGAGCTATCAGGACAAGTTGTAAAATATGCTCATGGTCTTCCCTTAACGATCAAAGTTATGGGTTCATTTCTTTGTGGTCAAAGTGAGAATTTTTGGATAGCGACCATTGAAAGACTAAAAACAATTCCATTTAAGGATACTATGGATAGATTGGAAATAAATTTTGATGGTCTAGAAAAGGAATACAAAGAAATATTCTTAGATGTTGCATGCATACTAAAAGGTTGGAGCAAAAAATTTGCAATTAGAGTGCTTGAAAGCCGTGGATTTCATGCTGAAGTTGGTTTAAGAGTTCTTGAGCAGAAATCTCTTATAACTATTTCAAAGAATTTGCTAGGAGCATTGTCCTTGGGGATGCATGACCATTTAGAAGAAATGGGAAGGAATATTGTTCGTCGGTCACACCCGGATGAACCTCAAAGACATAGCCGATTGTGGGTTAACAAGGAAATTGAGTATATATTGACTAATGACATGGTAAGAATTGAGGAAATTGAGTATATATTGGTCCATATGGTTTTCTAGATATTTCATTTTTGGTCCAATAGTTTGAAAATTTTCGGGTTTAGTCTAAAATGAAACATCCGTCATGGGTTTGGTCCAAATTCAGTATATATTGACCGTCACTTTTCTTATAAAAATCATATAACAAGTTTTCCCCAAATTCACTTTCTGTCTCTAATAATCATTCAAAAATTCATTAATTCGAATCAAATTATCATTCAATTCGCTTTATATCATCTTCATTCACTTTCAATTTGATCATGTTTTCAGTGATTTTGGGCGTTTTGAAATTTAGGGTTCCGACAAAAATTAAGGGTTTTATTTTTTCGATTTCAGGGTACCCAAGCAACTAAATGTCTAAACTTCTGGTCACCGGGTTTCAGTGCTGAAATTGCTGTAAAAGGACTAGCAAAAATGAAGGATCTTAGATTTGTTTATATGAATCTCTATAAGGATAATTATCCTGAGAGCAATATTGTTGAATTTGATAAAGTTAGCGAATACCTCTCAAGTTCCTTACGATATATCTATTGGTTTGGTTTTCCTTTTTCGAGTTTACCGAATACATTTCAAGGAAAACATCTTGTTGATCTTGAAATATTGGACAGCAAGATTGTTCAACTTTGGGAAGATGGAGAAGGAAAGGTAGAATAATGGTTAATTTGTTGTTTTTCATGATTAATTATGATCCTATATATCTATTGCTTTGTCATTGCACCAATATTAATTGTTTTTTTGTACTTATGTTAGGTTCTTCATAAGCTAAGGTTCCTCACCTTCATGAGGTCAAAATTACAGACCTTTGACCTTAGGTTGGCTCCAAATCTTGAGCAGTTGACTATTTACGATTGTTGGGATTTCGTAGAGCTTCATATACCTGCTAATCATCATCCAAAGCTTGAATCTCTCAAACTCTATTATTCAAAGTTGAAGACCCTTCACCTCGGGAATACTCTGAATCTTAAGAAGCTAAAACTCAAAGGCTCTAATGATTTGGTAGAGCTTAAAATGCCTGATGAAAGTCCAAAGCTCGAAGTTATCAACCTCAGTCATTCAAAATTGAGGACCCTTGACCTTGGGCTGACTCCAAATATCAAAAGGTTAAATCTTCAAAATTGTTATGATTTGGTGGAACTTCAATTGCCTGCTGAAAGTCTAAAGCTGGAAGAGCTCAACCTCAGTCATTCAAAGTTGAGGACCCTTGACCTTGGCCGGACTCCAAATCTCAAAAGGTTACATCTTGTAAATTGTTATGATTTGGTGGAAATTAATGCTCCCATTGGATGTCTGAAAAAGCTTGACTTATTAGACTTAAGTGGTTTTGGGAGGTTCGAGTCTTTTGTGTTTGACAAATGGTCTCAACAAGCTAAGGCTGATTCTTTATCTGAGTTACATCTGATTGCAAAACCCAGAGATGTTTGCCCATTGCACTGCGACAATGATTCTCCAAAGTTTCAGTTTTTATGTTATTATAAAGAAGATCCAGCTTCATCGTTTGGAAATCTTGAAAGGCTAATTTCGATGGGTCTGTGTGCTTGTACAAACCTTGATAGTTTTTCAAGAAGCATTTGTGGATTACAATGTTTAAGAAAGCTTACACTTGAAGAGAGTATTCCAGAAGTACCCAAGGACCTAGACCGGTTAGTATTTCTAGAGGAGCTAAATTTTTTATCAACAGATATTAAAATCCTTCCAGATAGCATTTGTATGTTGAATCAACTGAAATCGCTTAAAATTGTATCTTGTTGGCTTCTTGAGAAGTTACCGGAGGATCTTGGGCGATTACAATGTTTAGAGAAGCTAATCCTTACGGATTGTAAGGTTTTACAGGATTTACCGAACAGTATCTGTAAGATGAAAAGTCTAGTATCTTTACATCTTGCTGAATGTCGTCGGATTATGAAGTTACCTGAGGAAATGGCTTGTTTAGGCTGTTTAAAAGAGTTGGATATAACACGTTCAGGTATAAGTTATCTTCCAACGGGCATTTTTCAATTAAAAGGTCTGCGTATTGTTGGGGAAGATCAGATGCAGCTTCGGTCATCTGGTTCTACATCAGAGATACAAATATCCGAGAATGAAGCAACTGTGACTATTACAGGCACACAAAGCAGTAGTCTCGTATCGCGTGCTCAAAGAAGAAAACGACTTAACTGGTACTTCCTCTGTTTTTCTGTTAATCATCATCATTATTTCAGTTTATTTTTTCTTGTATTTATTTTTTTTATTACTTATTTTATTTTTTGAAATTGCTGAGATAGTAGTTAATATTTCAACCAAAAATCAAGAATTAATAAATTTTTACTGTGTATTTCGTGACATTGTGCAACTTCAATCCTTCTCCTTTCGTCATGGCATACCTTTTCCATGTATTAATGATTGTTTACATGTGCTTAGCCTCTGCTTCTCATCATCTGATTAAACCAAAGGATGATGCTCTCTTCAAATGCCGTAATGCGATGGATGTTCAATCACCGGGCTCAATGGTGCCGTTCTACACTAATGTAAGAGTCAGAAGTTTGGAGTGTAATTGGTGCTGCTTTTTGAAGTTCAATGTCAACTTCACTGTTGTATCATCTTTCCGCACAAGTGGTCTCGCGATAGAGAAACATTAATATACAATTTTTGGATACATTCCAAAAGTGCGATTGTTTTTATTTTTCTATTAACAGAAAGTACTATTTATACACTGTCGAGGTATGATCTACTCCCTTAATCGGATGATTCAGCTACTATGTAACTGCTCTAAATCAATTTAAAATTTGAAGTAGTATAAGTTATTTTACAGCAGTTTACCAAAAATAGTTGACTTCTCGATAAAGTCAACTGTCTTCTTGATGAAAATGATTAAAATTGGATAAAAGGCTGGAAAATGATTCTGTTAAAATTAAACTTAGGAAAGCCTTATTAGTTATGCAAGATCATAGACTAGTTTTACTTTGCATTCATATGCTCTCCATTCTGATGAAATCATTGAACATAATAAAACATGGCTTTTGAGTCAAACTATTGACTTTCATCTAACTAAACAAGTTTTTCATAAACTTTGATTAGAAAACTTATTATGAGAATGTTCACAGATGTTAGGGTGCCATTGAACACGTTTCTGTAACTAGGATTTTTAAGACGATGGCTTTTAAAAAAAAAATTCCAAGTTTAGACAGATAAAATAAAACCCATAGTGATGCTTTTTCACATGACAGCAGACTCAAAAGGGCGTACTAATGAAGTAACCTTGACACTAAATGAAAAAAAATAGAAAAGAGAAAATAAATGAAAAAGTAAAGAAAGTGTTGATTGATATGTTGTTGAGAAAAGAAAAAGAAAGTAATCATAAATTATATTCTTAAGTTGGAGGAAAAGGAAAATAAATTGTTCAAATTACATATATGTTCTTTATTGTTACTACTAAATCCTTTAAAAGTGACATATGGGTTTTGCTAATGACAACCCTAAGAGCTGTGGTTAAGAATGAAATTTTTATTACAATTGGTTGTAAGAAACAAAATGAACCAATAAAAAACAAGTGTTGGTTGTAAATCCGTAATTTTAGGGATTGCCTCCATTTTTTTTTTGAATTCTCTAATCATAATCATTCATTGTGATCATGTAATAAAATTTTCATTCTTAATCACAACCCTTAGGGCTGGCAAAACCCTAGTTTTTACACAATATATTTTGAAGTTTTATTTTCCTTTCCTCCCAAAAATGGGGGAAAGATTTTTTAAGAAAATTCCTCTCATTTTCCTCTCCGCTTCCTTTTCCTTTCTTAAAAAAAAAAAAAAAAAAAAAAAAACATAAATTCCCTTTTCCTTCCTCTCAAATTATAACTCAAAAACTTTTTCGAAATGCATATGAGCAACTTGATTAAGTGTATCGTGTAGTTCCCACAGTTGTGCTATAAATTGTACATTATGGGCATTTCATTGAGTATACGCATTGATCAATCTTCTATAAACTCTTTGGCAAACTATCGGGTTTACTTGTTATTCATCGAGAAAACTAATTTTAGTTTGCATATTATCATGTTAAAGTTAAACTCTGTAAGGTTTCATAAGTGATAGTATTAATTTATCATAAACACTTGTCAAAACTGTATAATATGTTGGGGTAGTAGCTCCCAGCAGCAGGGTTAGATAATCAATTCAGCAGAAACAAACAACAAGTCAACAGAATCAAATGCCACAAGGTGGTTACCGGATATCACTTGGAATTGTGTGATCACTTTCCAAAGTAAACTATTCGACCCTAATGCCTGGGTTACACGAATATCTACTTGGGATAAGACCAAATGTAGTTATAGAATTAGGCACAATTCAATAACCCTTGCGCTTATAAGTGTTAATCGTTTTCTGTGTGTCCATCATGCATAATCAGATCTCCTATTTATAGGAGAATACTCTTAGCTAGTCAATGGAATTATGAGTATTAATCGGCCCATTAATAGCCTCATAATTATCCCCATTATAGCCGTTAGTGGTTACATGACCAATTAAACGTGGTCATAATGCAGTTTAAACTGCCACTTGAATAGGTCAAAGCCGTTACAAGCAGTACTATCATCAGTACTTTCATAGTGCTATCAGTGGTTACACTGCTTCAGTGGAAACACCACTGCTTCAGTGTAAACACTACTTCAGTGGAAACACTGATCCAGTGGAAGTACTGCTTCAGTGGAAACACTGATAATCAGTGGTAACCACAACAGTACTTTCACCAAGCACTACCAATACAAACCACATTAGAGTCAGGGTGTTTATGGACCTTATGGGTGTACACTCCGTACCCCCTGGCCCATTACAAGGTGTGAACTAATCCCACAAGTGCACTAAATTTTCCAACAATCCTCCCCAAATTTAGTTCACTTCCTTTGCATGAAAAACAAACATCAAGCAAAACATGTGCATAAATGAAAATGTCCTGAGGATTGAATTTCCATCTTAGTAATTACACGTTCAAATATTCGAGAATCAGGGTGTTCTAAGAATTGAACCCTTCAACCCATTTGAATACCTAAAGATAACTACACACAAGCTTTCAAACACTTATCAGCTACTGACACTATACAAGCCATGTGTCCATATCCAAATTCATAAATGTTGTAGAAGCTAAAGTCCAAAGCTTCCTGAAGCGGCAAAACTTCAACATTTACATAGGTGGTTCCTCTTTAGTCATGCTCCTGCCAAGCACTTTTTCAAAGAAAATTAACCATTAAGAAGTAAAGACTTCATCCTCCTTTCAGCAGGTTCCGAGCACAACCTTGGGATGTAAATAAAACATGTGCTCCAGTCCACTGAATGTTCAGTTTTCCACATTGAACTCAGCTCCCAAGTTTCCTTAGGAGGGAGTTGGGTGTCCTAGCATTCAGTGACTAAGTTGGACTTAAACCCATCCCTTTAGCAGACTTTATAACCAAGTCTCTAGCTAATCCCTTCGTCAAGTGATCAGCTAAGTTCTGTTGAGATCTAACAAACTCTATAGATACCACCCCATTCATGATAAGCTCACGAATCATGCTATGTCTGACACCTAAGTGTCTAGACTTACCATTGTACATTTGGCTATAAGCCTTAGCCAATGTAGCTGCACTATCACATCGGATAGAAATAGGTGCTATAGGTTTAGGCCACAATGGAATCTCAAGAAGTAAGTTTTTCAACCATTCAGCTTCTTTACCAGCAGCAGCTAAGGCCACAAATTCAGATTCCATTGTTGAACTGGTGATGCAAGTTTGCTTCTTGGATGCCCAAGAAATTGCACCTCCACCAAGTAGGAATACCCAGCCACTGGTAGACGAATTGTCTTCAGTGTTACTGATCCAACTTGCATCAGTGTATCCTTCCAACACTGATGGGTAACCAGTATATGAGAGACTATAATCCATAGTTCTCTTCAAATACTTCAGTACCCTTTGAACTGCTTGCCAGTGATGAGCACTAGGATTACTAGTACACCTGCTCAATTTTCCCACTGCAAAACCAATATCAGGTCTTGTACAAGTCATGGCATACATCAGGCAGCCAATTACCCTAGAATACTCAGGTTGAGATACAGCTTTGCCATTATTAGGCATCAGCTTCTCACAAGTATCCATAGGAGTACTCACTAGAGTACAATCAAAGTAATTGAATTTCCTCAACACCTTCTCAATATAATGAGATTGAGAGATAGAAATTCTATTACTTTCATGTTTAATCCTTATACCAAGGATAACATCAGCCTCCCCCATGTCCTTCATGGAGAACCTTGATGACAAAAATTCCTTTGTCAGGTCAACCTGATTTTGGTCAGTGCCAAAGATCAACATGTCATCAACATATAGACAAATGATGACTCCTTTACCAGATTCATCAAATTTACTATATACACATTTGTCAGCTTGGTTAAGAACATAACCACTAGACAAAACCACTTCATCAAATTTTTGATGCCATTGCTTAGATGCCTGCTAAAGTCCATAAAGAGACTTAATCAGTTTACACACCTTGTTTTCATTGCCAGGCATGATGAAGCCCTGAGGTTGGTTCATATAAAACTCCTCATCCAATTCACCATTCAAGAAAGTTGTCTTCACATCCATCTGATAAATAATCAGATTGTGAATAGATGCCAAAGCAATCAGCAGTCTTATGGTACTGATACGAGCCACAGGGGCATAAGTATCAAAATAGTCTATCCCTGACTTTTGTTTAAAGCCCTGAATGACTAGTCTAGCCTTGAACTTTTCAATAGTTCCATCTACCTTCATTTTCCTTTTGAAAATCCATTTGCAACCCAAAGATTTGCAACCAGGTGGTAGATCAACCAACACCCAAGTGTTGTTCCCCATGATGGAATCCATCTCATCATTGATTGCTTCTTTCCAAAAAGCAATATCCTGGGACTTCAATGCTTCTTCAAATGTCTTGGGATCATCCTCAACAATGAAGCAATAGGAGTATTGGTCAGAGACCTCATCCCTTTTTCCTTCAACTAAATACAGTTGAAACTTAGGTCCAAATGACTTTGGAGTCCTGACCCTTTTGCTCTTCCTGAGCACAGGTTCAGGTTGTTGAACCACAACCTCATCAGGGACCACTGATGGTTCATCATCAGGGATCTCTGATACTCCAGTGTCATGAGTTCCATTAGGAATCCTCATACTTGTTCTAGGGACTGATGAGAATCTATTCTCATCAAAGTTTGCATCCCTTGATTCAATTATGGAGTTAATTGAAACATATTCATTAGGTTCTATAACATATAATCTAAAAGCCTTGGAATGCTGAGCATATCCAACAAAGATGCAGTCAATGCCTCTTTCACCCAAAGGTTTCAACTTTGGATCAGGGAGTCTTACAACAGCCCTACAACCCCAAACCTTGAGATAGTTCAGGTTGGGTTTCCTTTTAGTCCAGAGTTCATAAGGGGTAACCTTGTTCCTTTTGTTGGGAACCCTATTTAATAAATAGCAAGCTGTTAACATAGCTTCACCCCAAAACCCTTGACTCAGTCCTGAATAGGACAACATGGAATCAACCATCTCCTTCAGCACCCTGTTTTTCCTTTCAGAAATGCCATTCTGCTGAGGAGTATAAGGGGCAGTCGTTTCATGGATTATACCAACAGACTGAAAATACATAGTATCCATGTACTCACCTCCCCTATCAGCCCTTAATCTTTTGATCAAAGACCCAAGTTGTAATTCAACTTCAGTTTTAAACACTTTGTATTTATCTAATGCTTCATCCTTAGTATGTAAAAGATAGACATAACAAAACCTAGAAGCATCATCAATAAATGTCACAAAGTACTTCTTATGCCCCAAAGATGGAGTGTCATGCAAATCACACAGGTCATTGTGTATCAGCTCTAAGAGCTCAGTCTCACGACTAACACCCTGAAAGGGTTTCTTAGTTATTTTGGTCAACATGCAAGTTTTACACTTTTCAGTGTCCATGTCAAATGCTGGGATTAACCCATCCTTAGACATATCTTGCATTCTCTTATACTGTACATGGCCAAGTCTAGCATGCCAAAGGGTAGAGTCAGTCAGGTCAGAGGTGGTCACAAAGGCTGAATTAACACTATCAGTGGTAATAAATACACTGTCAGTAGAAACATTAAGCCTGAACATTTGATTACATAAATAACCAAAACCAATAAAAACACCATTCTTAGAAAGAACAAATTTATCAGATTCAATAACTTGTTTATATCCATGATTATTCAAAACACTACTTGAAACCAAGTTCTTCCTTATATCAGGAACATGAATAACATTAAACAAAGTTACAATCTTTCCAGAACTAAACCTAAGATCTACACAACCATGACCATGCACCAAGGCTGTTGACTCATTTCCCATTTGAAGAATAGAACCATCATTCAGTGACTCATAAGTCTTGAACCAGCTTCTATCTTTGCACACATGAACTGTTGCACCAGAGTCAACCCACCACGCAATATCATCATCCTGCACATAATAAGATTCAGATACATATGTAACATAATAAATCTGAAAAGACTTATTAAACATATTCTGACCTTTCAGTGAGTTGGCTGAACCACCACTCCCTGAACCATTAGTGCCTGATCCATTGGCTTTACCACCAACTTTAACACCCTTGCAGTCCCTTTTAATGTGACCTGTTTTGCCACATTTCCAACAAGTAGGTGTTGACTTCTTGTTTGGATCTACCCTTGTGTTATCATGATATTTTGTGTTTGCCTTTGTTGTCATTGTACCTGGTGGAGTTGTTATGCTTCACCATATTGACAACAGATGCACCAGCAGCATTGCTACTCTTTGGCTTGTCATTATCCTGCACCTTGAGAGATTCCTCAATGTGCAGATGACTGCCCAACTCAACCAGAGTTAACTCCTCTTTCTTATGTTTCAAGGTATGCTTGAAATCTTTTCAAGAAGGAGGGAGTTTGGCAATGACACAAGAGACTAAAATACACTCATCCATGTGCATATTATGTTGTGTAAACCTTCCAAGTATACCAAGAAGTTCATTGTATTGTTCTATAACTGGTCTTCAATCAGTCATTTTGTAATTTGTGAAATTACTAACAAGGAACTTCTTACTTGATGCATCCTCAGCCATATATTTGGCATCCAAGGAGTCCCACAGTTCTTTGGAAGATTCAATGTTCTGATAAATATCAAACAGGGAATCAGACATACCATTGAGAATTAAGCCTCTGCATATGTAGTCATCATTCTCCCATTTGCTCCTCCTCCTAATTTGCTCCACAGTAGCATCGTCCCCATCATCAGGAATAGGTGTAGCCAAAACATAAACCACACTCATGCTTGACAGCAAGAAGTGCATCTTCTTCTGCCACCTCCTAAAGTCCACCCCTTTAAACTTATCAAGCTTGGCAAAGTTTGAAGCCATGTATTTCATTGCAGCGATTGCCATTGATTATCACAAAATAGTTTACTTTGATTGTTGGGGTAGTAGCTCCCAGCAGCAGGGTTAGATAATCAATTCAGCAGAAACAAACAACAAGTCTGCAGAATCAAATGCCACTAGGTGGTTACCGGATATCACTTGGAATCGTGTGATCACTTTCCAAAGTAAACTATTCGACCCTAATGCCTGGGTTACACGAATATCTACTTGGGATAAGACCAAATGTAGTTATAGAATTAGACACAATTCAATAATCCTTGCGCTTATAAGTGTTAATCGTTTTCTGTGTGTCCATCATGCATAATCAGATCTCCTATTTATAGGAGAATACTCTCAGCTAGTCAATGGAATTATGAGTATTAATCGGCCCATTAATAGCCTCATAATTATCCCCATTATAGCCGTTAGTGGTTACATGACCAATTAAACGTGGTCATAATGCAGATTAAACTGCCACTTGAATAGGTCAAAGCCGTTACAAGCAGTACTATCATCAGTACTTTCATAGTGCTATCAGTGGTTACACTGCTTAAGTGGAAACACCACTGCTTCAGTGTAAACACTACTTCTGTGGAAACACTGATCCAGTGGAAGTACTGCTTCAGTGGAAACACTGATAATCAGTGGTAACCACAACAGTACTTTCACCAAGCACTACCAATACAAACCACATTAGAGTCAGGGTGTTCATGGACCTTAGGGGTGTACACTCCGTACCCCCTGACCCATTACAAGGTGTGAACTAATCCCACAAGTGCACTAAATTTTCCAACATAATAGAAATGGATGAGAAATGAATAAAAGGAAAGAGTATAAGGACCTATTATATCATGCCTCCAGTTTGCATATTATCATGTTAAAGTTAAACAAAAGGAAAGAGTTAAAGGACCTCTTATGGATTTGAACTTTGTTAGGCATAACTGAAGCCTGAAGGTGAAATAATTGAATCATAATGGATTGATTAATTAATCGCGACACTACCACAAGGAATTCTAAAACCCCCCAAAATGTGGCTTGTTTTGGGTAGAAAGCGGGTCAAAATGTTGACCCGGTAAAAAAGCGGATACCTTGTTAAATTTCATACCCGGTAAAAAAGTGGATACCCGGTAAAAAAGCGGATGGTCATTAGTTCACAAATGGTGATGGGTGGAGGATAGGGGGTTTTCGGGTTTGGCTACGGTGGATTTGGATTTGGGTTCGGGTTCTGGATAGAGTACAGTGGATTGATTGGGTTCGGGTTTGGGTGCGGTTGTTGTTGTTGATGATGATAATATCAAGGATTTTTTGTCACCCGAGGATAAAATTATCCTAACATGGTTATTTGATGTATATGTTAAAATTAATGTTTTTATCAACTGTAACAATAAGAGCAAAAGTATGAGTTACATGTACTGTAGTAAAATCTTATGAAAGTTAAATTTAACTTGTCACAATATTATCAATTTTCATGGAACTGTAAAAAGTATCAAACGTGTTACTGCAATATGAGACGATGTTTTATTTAACGACTACACGACTATTTCAAACAAGTATTATAAGAGTTAAATTTTATTATATAATGCACCAAACACCCATAAAATAAAATAAAAAACCAGCCTGTAGTTATATGGAAACTTGTAAGTAGTTTTAATTATATACAAAAATAAGAATACTTAAACACCACTAGTAAGGTGAATGGTTATGGCAACATCATCGGTAATATTTAAATGGATTGTTTATGTCAACTGACTATGTCTTTATGGAATAATCCTATGTCAACTTTCTATGTCTTTTGTGTGCCCATCCCATCCTAAAGCTCTTTCAAACATTTACATCCAACTTTCTTACTTTGCAACAAATATTTGATTTATTTGCATCCAAAAGCATACGTTCATTTAATGGCATCTTCTTCAAATTCATCCATTCAAAAGAGCTTCAAGTATGATGTATTTCTGAGTTTCAGGGGTGAGGACACCCGTAACAGCTTCGTTGGCCATCTTTATCAAGCTCTTAAGCAAAAAAGGCATCGAAACATACAAGGATGATGAAAAAATTGAGCAAGGGGAAACAATAAATGACCAACTCATGAGATCCATTCAAGATTCAAGATTTTTCATCATTGTTTTCTCGAAGACTTATACATCTTCATCTTGGTGCTTAGATGAGCTGGTAAAGATTATGGAGTGTCGGAAGACTCGCCAAACAGCTGTCTTTCCCATCTTCTATGATGTTGAACCCACCGAAGTTCGAAAACAAAAGGGCCTAGTTGGAAAAGCGTTTTCCATACACGAAAACAAGGAGGCTGCTGGAAAATGGAGAGAAGCAATGAAAGAAGCATCCAATCTTGCAGGGTCAGAGTTGAAGAAGATTGTTAGCGGGTAGTTTATTCAATTCATAATATCAATTGAATATTTCTTAAGTTTATTTCTTTTTTATCTATAGTGATTATATGATGAGTATGCTATTACTATTATGTTATAGATCTAAAATCAACTGTTTATGTGGGATTTAAGCAAGCAAATTAAAATATATATCTTCTTTGATGTTACAGGGATGAATCTAAATTGATCCCAATAATTATTGACGTTATTTTTAAAAGGTTATGTTTCATCAATGTGAGTGTTGATGGAAAGTTAGTAGGGATGGAGACGCGAATAAATGAGATTCTTTCATCTTTAGAAATGGATAATCAAGATGTTCGCATAATTGGAATTAAAGGGATGGGAGGTAGTGGGAAGACAACTTTAGCTGAAGCTGTTTGTGATCAAATTTCCCTTCATTTCGAAACAATAAGCTTTGTCGAAAATGTAAGGGTAGTTTCAAAAGAATCTCCATCCGGTTTGAAGATGTTGCAAAAACAAATACTTGCATATGTGTTAAATAAACAAGACATTATTGTAAGTAGTGTTCGTGATGGCAAAAGGATGATGGGAAATATGATGCGTGGTACAAAGGTTCTTATTGTTCTAGATGATGTTGATCATAAATGCCAGCTTGAGGCGTTAGCTGGTGATCTTAATTGGTTCAAGTCTGGAAGTAGAATTATCGTTACAACAAGAGATGAGCAAGTGCTAGTATCACATGGAGTGAGCTTGATTTGTAATGTCAATTTGTTGACAGATGAGGAAGCCATATGTCTTTTTAGGAGGTATGCATCTGGGAATGAAAATCTAAGTCAAAGATGCAATGAGATGTCACGACAAGTTGTACGATATGTTGCTGGCCTTCCTTTAACCGTAAAAGTCTTGGGCTCATCTCTGTGTGGTAAATATGATTTTGAGTGGAAAGATGCTTTAGAAAGACTAAAAAAAGTTCTGGAACACGAAACCCAAGAAATCTTGAAAATAAGTTATGATGCTTTAGAAAATGATTACAAAGAAATCTTCCTAGATGTTGCATGCATACTGAAAGCTGAGCAAAAAGACAAGGCAATCCAAGTGCTTGAAAGCTGTGGATTAAATGCTATAATTGGTCTAAGAGTTCTTGAGCAGAAATCTCTCATAGACACATCTCAAGGTGGGTCTTTGAGCATGCATGACCTTATTGAAGAAATGGGCAAAAATGTTTGTCGATCCCACCCCAATGAGCTTAACAGACATAGTCGATTGTTGTAACACACCCAAAATTTCACAGCGGAAGCGTTCGGGTCATGGGGTGCTACTAAATCAATATACACAACACAAGGTAATAAAGAATGGAAATTCTATTCCATTTTCAAAATATAGATTAATTTAAGAAATAGTTTTACATCATTGTTTCAAAGTGCGGAAGTAAAGCCCATAAAAATATATGTTGTCCCATTAAAATTTGTATTAGGATGTTTGGAAACACTTCGGATGCCAGTCTTCAATGAATGCCATTGCCATTCCCCACGCCAAGAAGTAAACCTGAGAACAACATGCTAAAATGTCAACACAATGGTTGGTGAGTTCATAGGTTTAAGTTTAAGAAATCAAGTTGGACCACAGTTGCACATATAGCATCTCCGTGAATGACACTATATGCAAAAAGGCTATTACGCTAGTACCAAGTTCATGCGACCGAAACTACGACAGTGTGCATGCATCTAGAAGCATGATAAATAAAAGCCCAGCAAGTGTATTTCCAGTACACTCAATCAATACGATATGATATACGCCCGACGTTTGCCTATCCGGTCAAACTCGAACGGGGGTGTCATCCCCAATAGATCTATTCATAACAATCGCGCCTCCCCAAAGGGAACTAACGGTAGCATAGTTGGGATTCAAGTTTGTTTCACGTAATAATGTTTTCAGTTTCAGGTCCGAAAGGAGTTTTGCATGTTTCTCACCCTATTGTTTTATAAAGCAAGTAATAAGAGTAAAAGTGGGGCTATAAACTCACCTTAGCAGTTCGATGAATAAAGCACAAAGAGATCAAGTGTGATATAACAGTGGCTCCTACCCGGAACCTAAGAATGAGATGGCGAGACTCAGTTTGCAGTTTTGTGTACTCACGACTCGAAGTTTTTAAATAGATGCAAGTCTTTATAAGTGGTTGTGTTTAAAGTTGCTTGTGTGGCAGAGTTTACATTTAAAATCGTTTCAAAATATTTTGTAAGTATTGGCTCTTGGACAAACGTACAATTATATATAAAAGTAATCGTGACGGGTATGTTTCTGGTTCAGGAGTAACCGGAAAAATAAGTACGGAAAGTATTCTTAAGTAAAGTTTTTATGAAAGATAATAATAAATACCTTACGCTAAGTATCTATATTATTAACGGTTACATGATATATAAATGTGTTTATATATACTTAGTTAGTGGATGTTAAGTTAGAAAATATTTATTTTAATTTCTGTTATATATATTTTCTTATTGTTTTTATTATTCGTCTTATACTTCTACTATTAATATTAAAAACTTTCATTTCACGAAAGTAATAATAGACAATTACGTCCAATAATGGTTCTTACATTTTTATTAGGGGTTATAAACATGTATAAGTTCAACTACAAAATAGTTGTTAGAATAAAAATATTAGTAAAAAGAAATGTCAAGGTATTTGAACTTAAAGGGTTGCAATGGTAAAGATTTATAAAAGTTTTCAAGTCTTATAAGTGTTTTAAGAAAAGTGCCAATAGGTTCGAATTTAAGGGGCTGAAAGTGTCAAAATTTGAAACTTGTAAAAATAGCAAAAATTACAAAAAGATGTCCCACCCAAATTCGAACCTGGGTGGGTTGTGTGAGAGTGGGTCCACTTTCCCAACTGAGCCAAGGACTCTTCTTTGTTTTAGGTTACAGAACATGTGTATTTAAAGTGCTACTAACTGTTTTCTATTTTGCAATTTCTTTACAGATTCATGCATGCGTTTTTGGTTTATATTGTTTTCTTTTTCATACTATGCTGCCATTTTTGTGTTCATTAAACCTTAATAAGCTCAAGTCTTCAATAAGCACTTGTCCCATATTGGCCAATACTTAGGTTTACTCGCGGTTACGTTTTCTCTTGTTGTTTTAAGTTCGAAAGCTTAATATTTTTCAACTAAAATTACCACACAAGTTCTCTTAAACACAACAAGGCCACCTTTTAAATATTTGGGTATCTATGTACGTGCGATATGGAAATTAAAACGAGAAAGATGAATTAAGAGTGAGTCGAAGAGAACTTACAACACCCAAGAGGGTGGGAATGAGATTCGAAAGACAAGTGAACATGATCAACCAACTCCCTCGACCCTTATACCAAAACGAAATGACTAAACCCTTGTGTTTTTCCTTTGCTCAACTTTCCCACAGTAGGCGTTTTTTTTATGTTTAGGATAGTGAGTTTTGAGTGAACTTGGCAAGTGATGAGTGTTCAACTTGGTGCTTTAGGAGTGTGCTTATATAGTAGAAGCTAGGCATGATCTTGCATATATTTTATTGAGTTTTTCATGGTTCGAAGAAATGAGAAGACGGAATATGTTTGTGTTTTGAGCGTGCAAGGTTCCTCAGAAAAAGAGGGGCACGTTTTTGTGTTTTCATTGTCGAGTGAAAGAGACCATTCAAAAGCATGCTTGAGGTTAACTAGGTTTCTTAGATGTTAGGTCCAAAAGTAAGTCAAAAGGAAGTATAGTTTAGGTTGTCATGCATGGAAGAGTAGATTATCACATGGGTTTGTTTTGAAGCCACGCAAATCACCACAGAAAACATAGGATCCCTAAATATCTCATGCCAACATTAGAGTTTTACAATATAAAAATATAGGGTGTGCTTGGGTTAGATTCCTTGTCTCCCTTTTTGGTATCACACACACACGAAACACATCCAATGACCAAAGGTGTTTTTGAATTTTTGCTTTTGGATGTTTCGTTGACTGTGACAAGAAAAGCAAGATCACATGCATGCTTATGCTAATATATACAAAGTTGCTTTTGTTTTGTTTTATTTTTTTTTTGTTATTGCTTTTGGTTGTACATGAAAGAAGCAATTTCAATATTACTTGGAAAAATAAAAAAAAGGGTAATGTTGGGCTTGAGAAATAAAAGGCTAGGCTCAAGGTTCATGTTGGTTACGAGAGTCCAAGAAGAAGAAGAATAGAGGTTGGGTCGGGTAGTGTTGAGCTTAGAGGCCCGATAGGAAATAAAAATATAAAAGTTTATTATATGTTTATTTTATAAAGT
The DNA here is from genome assembly GCA_019973895.1 of Chrysanthemum seticuspe. Classification (NCBI taxonomy): domain Eukaryota; kingdom Viridiplantae; phylum Streptophyta; class Magnoliopsida; order Asterales; family Asteraceae; genus Chrysanthemum; species Chrysanthemum seticuspe. Next base: position 9,208,204 of record BPTQ01000006.1, on the reverse strand, counting down.
TTTTATTATCGATGTCGAGGTGAAAAATATTCCGTGACTTGTCGTGTTTAAAGAAAAAGAAAGAGAAAAAAAAAATATAGTCGTGAAAAATCGGTAGGGAAATTTACGAGTTGTGGACTGAAGAAAAAATTAAAGATATATTGGATAATGATTTGGTAATGATTTAGTCTTAAGTTTGAGAAAACTAACTTGTTTTCATTTGTTATGACACAATTTTGATTACTGATTTTTGGCACAGGTCAATGAAGCAATAAGATGCATAAAACTGTCGCAATGGGAACTTAAGTCTGAAACTGTTATGAGAGGTCTCAGAAACATGAGGAAACTTAAACTTCTTTACATGTGTTCTGGAGCTAACTGGAATGACAGCAAAGCTAGCCAGTGTTTTCCAGATTCTTTACAATATCTTTGTTGGAGATTGATAAGGTTTTAAAATGTACCTGTTTGAGGGGTCGTTTAAGCTCTTATTTGATCACTCTTGTATTCGTTATTGCTTAATATCGTTCCTTTTCACTTTTTATATATCTTGAAGGCAAAATGCTGGAATGATACTTATTCGGACGAAAAGGCGCGAATATACGAAGAAAATGGCCAAAGTCAAGAATCGAGCCACTCAGACTGCTGGAACTGAATGGAATGGCGTCAGGTGTTATCTGTGACGCCGTCGCATCACTTTTGTGACGGCTCAGTAGCCAAATTGCTTATTTACAAGTGACGGTGTCAGGCTTTAAAAGAGTAGGTCGTCGCAACTCAGACGGCCTAGATTTGATCAGACGGCGTCAGAGACTGAAGGGGACGGCGTCACAAGCATAAGGTGACGCCGTCGCAAGACTAACGTGGCCAAGACGAAACCCTAATGACGGCGACCCGACGGCGTCACAAATTAAAAGGTGACGCCGTCGCGAATGTAATCTTATATATAGAATCCGAATTTTTTAGTTTTCAGTGTGTAGTCTTTTGGAGTAAAAACCTAAACCGAACCAAGGCTGTCTTGTACAGTATTTTAGGGTTCCAAACCCTATCTTACATCAAGATAAGTGTTTTACTTCATTAATTTAATTATGTCTTCAATTACTTGTGTGTATGCTTGCATGTTCTCCATGTCCAGCTAATTTACTTGTGTGTTTGCTTAGGGAATATGAAACTTAATTATTGAATATCGATTGGTTGTCTCTTATCTTAATTGTTAATGATCTAGTAATGCGATAGGTCATCCGTTGTGTAGTTAATGCTTGATTAATCTTTGTGAACCTTAGTTTATAGCACCTAGAGTTGTTGTAGGCTAAACCATCCGAAGAGTACCTTAGAGTTAAAGTTTATAAATCCTAGAGACTTTGTAGGCGATAACCTTTGGTAGTTTCAAAGAGTTAGGGACAAACGCATACCCTACGACCTTAGACACACAACGCGATTAAGAATAAGGACGTGACAATTCAACCATCAATAGGAGATAATTAAGGAGTAATAAAACCTAAGTAAACACATATTTAAACCATCATACGAGCACACAATAATTAGACATAGACTACCCTCACCTTAGTTAATTAGATAATAGATAGTAGAAGTAATCGGTAGAAATACCAACCCCCCCCAAATCCAAACCCCGAGATTCGTACCTTTCCATTTCCTAAAAAACATAAAAAGAATAAAAAATAATCTTCCTCAACCCCAACCTTAGCGTAGTAACCTCTCACTAGCATTCCTATTCCCCTAGAGAATGATATCAATTCCCGTGGCTTACCCTAATACTACACTACAACGATTAGGTTCACTGCCTAGGGTGTTGAAAAACTTGCTCGACGAAAAGGAAGTTCCTTTGACCCCGAACGCGCTACGTAAGCGTATCAAGTTTTTGGCGCTGCTGCCGGGGAATAGAATAGCTAGTTAGGAGTCCACCTCGTTTATGTTTCTTTGCTTGATTCCTATCAAGTAAATTTTTTCTCATTTTTTAGCTTCCTCATAGTCTATCCCCCTTCTTCGTGACCTTTGTTAATAATCCCATCACTTTTCATCATGGAAGGTGATAACCAACCACCATTCATCAACCTACCACCAAATGACCGGCCAAGAGTCCGTACTCTTGGTGAATACTCGAGACCAAGCCGCCTAGGCTATAGGAACACCATTGAGCTTCCCGATCAAGCCCAAACTACGGCCCTGCGATCCGACACCATCCGGTTGGTGTAAAACGGATGTGCATTCCATGGACTTCGTTCCGAAGATCCTAATCAGCATCTTAAGGATTTCCTTAAAATTGTCGATTCCATCGACCTCGATGCTACTACTCGGGAGACCACGCACCTGCGTCTCTTCCAATTCTCTCTACGGGACCAAGCTAGTAATTGGCTTGAGCGACTTCCCGCCGGCTCCATCTCAAGTTGGGATGATCTCACCTCTCGCTTCCTTGCTCAATTTTTCCCATCGGGGAGAACCACTAAACTAAGACGAGACATCTTGACGTTTCACCAACTTCAAGGCAGGTCTCTCTACAAAGCATGGACTCGATTCAAGGACTTACTCCATAAAGTCCCTCATCATGGTATTGATCTTTGGCTTCAAATCCAAATCTTCTATGACCATACCGATTTCATCACTAGGCGATCCATTGATCAAGCCGCCGGCGGAAGGCTTAGCGACTTTAACGCTGAGGAATCTTGGGATATCATAGAAGTGCTTGCCGAGCAAAGCTACGAGGATTGGAATGAATCTCTTGAACCCCCCGTTAAGGTGGTTAATGCCATATCAAATCCTCTTGAATCCTCCAACGTCACCGAGGAGCAAATGAGTGCTCTTGAGAGAAGGATTGATTATCTGATAGAAAGGCATAAGAGAGCTCCCGTACAAATCCCTCGAGAAACAGTCAATTCCGCCAATTCCACCACCCACCCAACACCCTTTTCAGAATCCCTAAGTCGTGAGCAAAATCCCAATTCCGAACGGCGCTTCCGTTCTACTTCCCCAATACCACTCTCACCAAAAGGAACAAATGAGGGAGTACATGGCAGCTCATACGGAGAGATTAGCAAAATTTGAAGAAGAGGTTTATAGGCAAAGAGAGGAAATGCAAGCCAAAATGACGGAAATGATGAACCTGGTAAAAGAATATACCAAGGCAAAGGTTCCCGAAAAGGTAATAGTAAGAAGCAACGATTATCCTCCCACTTCATTTGTTAACGCCATTTCCATTATGCCTGAGGATGGAAAGGTTGAAGAGAAGAAAACTGAGGAAAGCAAGAGGGAGGAGACTGAACTTAATAATGAGCCCGAGACCATTGAGTACTACCTTAAGCATGAAATTAACAAAAAAACCATTGTTAACCAAGTGAACAACTTTAGGTATAATGAGGTTCTTAGGGAATCCCTTAAAGGAAAAATAACAGAAGAAGAGTATGACACCATGCCTATGGGACCTCTGTATGAGCTGGTTCTAAAAAAACCTGTAACTAAAAAAAGAGAAACCACAGGGAATTTCGTGATACCATGTAGCATAGGTGACATTGATAATATAAATGCCTTAGCTGATCAGGGGTCTGATGTGAACATAATGCCATTATCAATCTATAATAAATTGACTAGGGAGAAGCCAGCCAAGACCGATCTTAGACTTTCCTTTTGCAAATCACACCTATGTCTACCCCATAGGAATCGCTGTGGATTTTTTAATAGAGGTGGCTAATATCATCTATCCGGTGGATTTCGTGATCGTAGATGTTGAGGAAGATAGAAACATGCCACTCATTCTTGGAACACCATTTCTGGCCACCGCCAAAGCAACCATTAAATGCGGGGAGGGCATCATGATACTTAAAAGCGGAAAAGGGTACACTAGAATACCCATTGTTCCAAGGTATCCTCTTAAGATCATGGAAAAGATTACGGGTGAGAGTCCACAAGTCCCTAGCAATATGGTTAAGAAGAAAATGAATGATTGGGAAAAAGGGCTTAGAGATTTTATGGTTCAAGGATTGCATGCAACATTGTGGAAGCCAGATAAAAAGTTAGGAAATAATCCCACTTCGATACCAAGGACACAAAGGAACCATAAGGAATTTCTAAAGGGAGAAAAAGTACTTCTATACAAATCACGGATAAGGGCATTACAAGGTAGAAACAAACCAAGATGGTTTGGGCCTTTTACAGTGAAGGAAACCAATCTAAAGGATGAAATCGTCACCATAATAGACGACGTTGGCAGGGAATCAACGGTAATCATACAACGTCTATGCCCTTTTGACGAAGGAAAAGCGAAGGAAGAAGGTGACGGTAATGAAGTCACGTAAGGGCACGACTTCGAGTCTAGCTACAAGACTCATAAATAAAGAAAAGCGCTTCGTGGGAGGCAACCCATGCTTAATTGTTTGCTGGTTTGTGTCATATATCTTTTATTGATTGCTTATTCTCATGTTTAAATTTGTAAAAATGATTTATTTTGTTTTTAACCTCGTTTTAATTTCATATAAAGGTATTTTACATAAAGGATAAGTGTAGGGAGGATTACACACGTTTTCAAAAGAAACGTAAACATGAGAATTTCAATTAATTAAAAGATATACATGTGTGTTTGTTCGAGTCAAATGCTTGTATCGAGTCATAATGGATGTTTTGCAGAAATTTTTTCCAGATTCTAAAGGTGTAAAATTTCCAGAATTTTTTCCAGAAAATCGCATACCAGTTTTTGTCAGGATAACCTGACGGCATCAGGATCGCAACCTGATGGCGTCAGGAAGGAGCAAAAATAACTGATTACTTTTTCTCGTTTTTTGAGCTACTTATAATTTTTTGGAATTTTCCAGGTCTTAATTTTCCAGAAATTCTATAAACATCCATTCCACAAGCATTATATCCTAGTTTAGTAGAGTCATATATATTATTACCGCCGATTTTACGCGAAGATTTCGTTTGTTTTCTTCAAGTGTGCAGGTTTAATTTATCAAGAAGGAGATACACAAGATGAGAAGAAGCTTTTTCACGCAAACGTTCTTCTTGAAGAAAAATATAACCACCACTTTACACGGATCCTACCGAGCTAATCAGAAGAGTACTAGTTTCTTTCATCTTTTATTACCTTCCATTATCATAACTTTAATACTTTCGGGGAACATTGGGGACAATGTTCAGTTTAAGTGTAGGGAGGGAAAATAAAACGGGAACTTTGAAACTATGCTTATCCTTGATTATTTGCTTTGTCCAATTGCATTTGTGTAATAAACCATGAGAAAATGTCGGTTAGGGTAATTTTGGCACCAAATTTAAAAATTTTCATGACATATAGGAGTGGGCCATTAGTCTTAACAAAAGCGTCTCATGGATAGGAAGTTATATGACTAGCACAAAAAACCCTTTACCACTTAAATTCCACCCAAAATGTGAGGATCGCCCTTAGATTAGTAGGAACTAAAGCATTCATCTTTAATGCTTAGTGTGTGAACCGGTAGTATATTAGATTCTAGAACTTGTTTTGTGATGCATCCCGAGATCGCTAGTAAGACTACTGATAAGGTTTTAAAAGGTACCATTTTGAGGGGTCGTTTTAGTCCTTATTTGATCACTTTTGTATCCGTTATTGCTTAATATCGTTCCTTTTCACTTTTTAGGTCTCTTGAAGGCAAAATGCTGGAATGGCACTTATTTGGACGAAAAGGCGCGGATATATGAAGAAAATGGCCAAAGTCAAAATCGAGACACTCACAGCTGCTGAAAATAGAAGGCGACGACGTCAGGTGCTAATTGCGACGCCGTCCGAAGATTTTTGTGACGGTTCAGAACCCAAAACTCGTATTTTCAAGTGACGACGTCCAGTTGTAAAAGAGTAGGCCGTCGCTACTCAGACGGCCTAGATGCAATCCAGACGACGTCAGAAGCTGAAGAGGACGGCGTTACGGACATAAGGTGATGCCGTCGCAAGGTTAACGTGGCCAAGACGAAACCCTAATGACGGCGACACGACGGCGTCACGAAACATAAGGTGACGCCGTCGCATATGTAATCTTATATATAGAATCCGAATTTTTCAGTTTTAGAGAGAGTCTTTTGGAGTGAAAACCTAAAACCGAACCTAAGGTGTCTTGTACAGTATTTTAGGGTTTTAAACCCTATCTTACATCAAGATAAGTATTTACTTCATTAATCCAATTATGTCTTTGATTATTTGTGTGTATGCTTGCATGTTCTCCATGTCCGGCTAATTTATTTGTGTGTTTGCTTAGGAAGTATGAAACTTAATTATTGAATATTGATTGGTTGTTTCTTATCTTAGTTGATTAATGATCTAGTAATGCGATAGGTCATTCGTTGTGTACTTAATGCTTGATTCATCTTTGTGATCCTTAGAATATAATTACCTGAGTAGTTGTAAGCTAAACCATCCAAAGAGTGCCTTAGACTAAGAGTTTATTATCCCTAGTGGGTTTTGTAGACGAGACCCTTTGGTAAGTTCAAAGAGTTAGGGAGAAACGCATACCCTACAACTTTAGACACACAACGCAACTAAGAATAAGGACGTGACAACTCAACCATCAATAGGAGATAATTAAGGAGTAATACAACCTAAGTAAACACATCTTTAAACTATCATACGAGCACACATTAATTAGACATAGACTCCCACAACCTTAGTTTAGATAATTAGATAATAGTAGAGTAATCGGTAGAAATACCAACCCCCCAAATCCAATACCCGAGATTCGTACCTTTCCATTTCATAAAATATAAAAATACAAAAAAAATAATCTTCCTCAACCTTAACCTTAGCGTAGTAACTCCTTACTAGCATTCCTATTCCCCTAGAGAACGATATCAATACCCGTGGCTTACCCTAATTACTACACTACAACGATTAGGTTCACTGCCTAGGGTGTTATAAAACTTGCTCGAAGAAAAGGAAGTTTCCTTGACCCCGAACGACGCGTGTAGCGTTATCAAGTTTTTGGCGCCGCTTCCGGGGAATAGAATAGCTAGTTAGTAGTCCACCTCGTTTAGGTTCTTTGCTTGATTCCTATCAAGTAGATTTTTTCTCATTTTTAGCTTTCTTTTAGTCTATCCCCCTTCTTCGTGACCCTCGTTCGTAAAAACCATCACTCACCATGATCCGTATCTTCCATCGAAGATTCTTCACTCTACCCGTTCCCAATCCCGAGATTGAGAACGCAATCCCACAAACCCTTCACCCACTCACCATTTTGGTAATCACCTAGGGCATAATGAGATGAATTGGCAACAACAAAGTCCTTTCTATTACTCTGATTCTGATGAGGAATTTGATTATGGTGAGGCACTTGATAGCGGAGAGGTCATTAATGAAATTGAGGAAGACCCCTCCCAATGTTTTGACCCTAGGTGTAGGATTGAGAAAGATGGCCCCTTTAACATGCAATTCCCTTGCAAAATAGGACTAGAAGGGTTCGATGCTTATTTGAATTCATTCTTACCTTTAAACTTAATCTCAAGGGACCTATACAACAAAATCAAGGTCAATGAGTTAACTTATCAAAGGAACAATGTTGTTGAAGCAGTCATTTATTTGCACGTGTTTGTCGGAAGTTTTGCTTATTTGGTAGAGTTCATGGTCTTAGAAGACTTAGGAGAATTTATAGATAAGGACCTCACTCAAGTAATTTTTGGAAAACCTTTCAAAAAATTGACTAGGTTGAATGAACGGATGATTGATGGTCTAATTACATTCTCTGATGAAGTTGAAGATTTCATCTACCAAATGCCACGCGCTCATCCTAGGTTTAAACATAAGGACATCGAGGTTTGTAATAGAATGACCCCTATTCCATTGCTTAGTGAAAGGGATAAGCAGAGTGGGCTTAGGTACCCATATGAGAAAACTAAGCGGTATTACAAAAAATGCCTTGAATTAGGAGATGATTACAAAAAGAATGAAAGAGCGTTAGAATGGCTTAAGTATGAGCACGAGAGGATAGGTGAGGAAACGTAGGAGCACGACTATGAGTCTAGCTACAAGACTCTTTAATAAAGAAAAGCGTTTCGTGGGAGGCAACCCATGCTTAATTGTTTGCTTGTTAGTGTCATATATCTTTTATTAATTGTTTATCCTCATGTTTAAATTTGTAAAAATGCTTTATTTTGTTTTTAACCTCGTCTTAATTGCATATAAAGGTATTTTACATAAGGGATAAGTGTAGGGAGGATTACACACGTTTTCAAAAGAAACGTAAACATGAGAATAACAATTAACTAAAAGATATTTATGTTTGTTTGTTCGAGTCAAATGCTTGTATCGAGTCATAATGGATGTTTTGCAGAAATTTTTCCAGATTCTAAAGATGTAAATTTTCCAGAATTTTTTCCAGAAAATCGCAGACCAGTTTTTGTCAGGATAACCTGACGGCGTCAGGATTGCAACCTGACGGCGTCAGGAAGGAGTAAAAACATCAGACTACTTTTTTCTCGTTTTCTGAGCTACTTATAAATTTTTTGGAATTTTCCAGGTCTTAATTTTCTTAGAAATTCTGTAAACATCCATTCCACAAGCATTATATCCTAGTTTAAATCGAGTCTTATATATATTATTACCGCCGATTTTACGCGAAGGTTTCGTTTGTTTTCTTCAAGTGTGCAGGTTTAGTTTGTCAAGAAGAAGTTACATAACATTGGAAGGAGCTTTTCACGCAATAATTCTTCTTGAAAAGGATTTAACCACCACTTTACACGGATCCTACCAAGCTAATCAGGGGAGTATTAGTTTCTTTCGTTTTTAATTACCTTCCATTATTATAACTTTGATACTTTCGGGGAACATTGGGGACAATGTTCAGTTTAAGTGTAGGGAGGGAAAATAAAACGAGAACTTTGAAACTATGCTTATCCTTGACTATTTGCTTTGTCCAATTGTGATTGTGTAATAAACCATGAGAAAATGTCGGTTAGGGTAATTTTGGCACCAAATCTAAAATTTTTCATGACATATAGGAGTGGGCCATTAGTCTTAACAAAAGTGTCTCATGGATAGGAAGTTGCATGACTAGCACAAAAACCCTTTACCACCCAAATTCCACCAAAATGTGAGGATCGCCCTTAGATTAGTAGGAATTAAAGCATTCATCTTCAATGCTTAGAGTGTGAACCGGTTGTATATTAGATTTTAGAACTTGTTTTGTGATGCATTCCGAGATCGCAAGTGAGGCTACACTTGTGTAGTTAGGAATAACTAAATGATAAGAGGCATTAGGATAACCCATGTTTGATACCCGTAATATAATTACTTCTTCCATATCGGTTGAGTAATTCCCCCACACCCTTTGCGTTGTACTCATCTTTAGTACACGATACCCCTAGTTAACCCCTCAGAGCCTATCTTTTTCGCGGTTCTCGTGATGTTTCGGTTTTTCCGGAATATCAATGAAGAGCATTGTTTACACCCCACCCCCAAATATACACCCAAATCGCCTTAGCCTACCCCTTATGCACTCACTTTTAGTGCAAATGTTTGTTATCACCCTAAACCCTTAGTTCAATTATCTAGTTGCTTGCATAAGTTGCTAAGTCGAGTCATATCCTTTGTATACAGTTTTGGGACGATTGGGATTCATGGGAAAAGTTAAAGTTTATGAAACGACGGGAAGGGAACGTTAAAAATTCAAATTCCCTTTGTTTGCGTAATAATGTACCCCAAGTATTTTGATCTTTTCAAATCGGGTCAAATTAGTGTTAGAGTAATATAAACTCAAGTGTAGGGATATGCCTATAAATCCCTAGTATTTTGATGTTATCGTAGAGGATGGTAGAGTAAAAGTGTATAAAAAAAAAAAAAAAATCGAAAAAAAATATAGAAAAAGAGAAAAAGAAAAAAATATATATATATAAAAAAAAAAAAAAAAAAAAAAAAAAAAAAAAAAAATACGGGCTACCATCCTACATCTATCTTTGAAGTTATGATTGTTTATTTCCGTTACCTAGAGTTTTAGAGTGTCGAGTCTTGGCTTAGCAACGCCATTCTTCATATGCATTTAACATATAGATTTTTGACTTGCCACCACTAAATAGCCTATCCCACCAAACCCTTGTTTCCCTACCGTAAGCCTAACATTACAACCCTTTAAAAGACCTCTTTGATAGTCTTTCCTAGGTGCTTACGCCAAAGCGATGGAGGTTTGATTTATTCTCAAGCCTATGGTAATCTATGTACTAGGACCGGTTAATGAGTGTTTATCTTCCATTTCCTATTTGTTATATTTCATATATACACCCGAGAGAGATGTGAGTATCCAAACACCCCATGTGAGGTGCTAGTATGTAATTTCCGTGCTTGTTATGACTTTTGCGGGGCTTATATGTGTTGTGGACCGTTTTGAATTAATGCTTCATGACCCCTAACTTATAAATTAATTGGTTAAAAGCACATTTGCTTGAGGACAAGCAAATAACAAGTGTAGGGATATTTGATAAGGTTTTAAAAGGTACCATTTTGAGGGGTCGTTTTAGTCCTTATTTGATCACTTTTGTATCCGTTATTGCTTAATATCGTTCCTTTTAACTTTTTAGGTCTCTTGAAGGCAAAATGCTGGAATGGCACTTATTTGGACGAAAAGGCGCGAATATATGAAGAAAATGGCCAAAGTCAAAATCGAGACACTCACAGCTGCTGAAAATAGAAGGCGACGGCGTCAGGTGCTAATTGCGACGCCGTCCGAAGATTTTTGTGACGGTTCAGAACCCAAAACTCGTATTTTCAAGTGACGACGTCCAGTTGTAAAAGAGTAGGCCGTCGCTACTCAGACGGCCTAGATGCAATCCAGACGATGTCAGAAGCTGAAGAGGACGGCGTCACGGACATAAGGTGACGCCGTCGCAAGGTTAACGTGGCCAAGACGAAACCCTAATGACGGCGACACGACGACGTCACGAAACATAAGGTGACGCCATCGCATATGTAATCTTATATATAGAATCCGAATTTTTCAGTTTTAGAGAGAGTCTTTTGGAGTGAAAACCTAAAACCGAACCTAAGGTGTCTTGTACAGTATTTTAGGGTTTTAAACCCTATCTTACATCAAGATAACTATTTACTTCATTAATCCAATTATGTCTTTGATTATTCTTGTGTATGCTTGCATGTTCTCCATGTCCGGCTAATTTATTTGTGTGTTTGCTTAGGAAGTATGAAACTTAATTATTGAATATTGATTGGTTGTTTCTTATCTTAGTTGATTAATGATCTAGTAATGCGATAGGTCATTCGTTGTGTACTTAATGCTTGATTCATCTTTGTGATCCTTAGAATATAATTACCTGAGTAGTTGTAAGCTAAACCATCCAAAGAGTGCCTTAGAGTAAGAGTTTATTATCCCTAGTGGGTTTTGTAGACGAGACCCTTTGGTAAGTTCAAAGAGTTAGGGAGAAACGCATACCCTACAACTTTAGACACACAACGCAACTAAGAATAAGGACGTGACAACTCAACCATCAATAGGAGATAATTAAGGAGTAATACAACCTAAGTAAACACATCTTTAAACTATCATACGAGCACACATTAATTAGACATAGACTCCCACAACCTTAGTTTAGATAATTAGATAATAGTAGAGTAATCGGTAGAAATACCAACCCCCCAAATCCAATACCCGAGATTCGTACCTTTCCATTTCATAAAATATAAAAATACAAAAAAAATAATCTTCCTCAACCTTAACCTTAGCGTAGTAACTCCTTACTAGCATTCCTATTCCCCTAGAGAATGATATCAATACCCGTGGCTTACCCTAATTACTACACTACAACGATTAGGTTCACTGCCTAGGGTGTTATAAAACTTGCTCGAAGAAAAGGAAGTTTCCTTGACCCCGAACGACGCGTGTAGTGTTATCAACTACACTTGTGTAGTTAGGAATAACTAAATGATAAGAGGCATTAGGATAACCCTTGTTTGATACCCGTAATATAATTACTTCTTCCACATCGGTTGAGTAATTCCCCCACACCTTTGCGTTGTACTCATCTTTAGTACACGATACCCCTAGTTAACCCCTCAGAGCCTATCCTTTTCGCGGTTCTCGTGATGTTTCGGTTTTCCGGAATATCAATGAAGAGCATTGTTTACACCCCACCCCCAAATGTATAACCAAATCGCCTTAGCCTACCTTGTATGCACTCACTTTTAGTGCATTATTGTTATCACACTGAACCCTTAGTTCAATTATCTAGTTGCTTGCATAAGTTGCTAAGTCGAGTCATATCCTTTGTACACAGTTTTGGGACTCATGGGACTCATGGGAAAAGTTAAAGCTTATGAAATGACAGGAAGGGAACGTTAAATTCAAATTTCCTTTATTTGCATAATAATGTACTCCAAGTGTTTTGATCTTTTCAATTCTGGTCAAATTAGTGTTAGAGTAATAAAAACTCAAGTGTAGGGATGCGCCTATAAATCCCTATCATTTTGATGTTACCGTAGTGATGGTAGAGTAAAAGTGTATGAAAAAAAAGGGCTACCATCCTACATCTATCTTTAAATTTGTGTTTGTTAATTTCAGTTATCTAGTGTTTAGAGTGTCGAGTCTTGGCTTAGCAACGCAATTCTTCGCATGCTTGTAACAAAAAGATTTTTGACTTGCCACCACTAAATAACCTATCCCACCAAACCCTTTGTTTCCCTACCGTAAGCCTAACATTACAACCCTTTAAAAGACCTCTTTGATAGTATTTCCTAGGTGCTTACACCAAAGCGATGGAGATTTGATCTAGTCTCAAGCCTATGGTAATCTATGTACTAGGACCGGTTAATGAGTGTTTATCTTCCATTTCCAACTTGTTATATTTCATATACACCCGAGAGATGTGAGTATCCAAACACCCCATGTGAGGTGCTAGTATGTAATTTCCGTGCTTGTTATGACTTTTGCGGGGCTTATATGTGTTGTGGATTGTTTTAAACCAATGCTTCATGACCCCTAACTTATAAATTAATTGGCTAAAAGCACATTTGCTTGAGGACAAGCAAATACCAAGTGTAGGGATATTTGATAAGGTTTTAAAATGTACCTTTTTTAGGGGTCGTTTAAGCCCTTATTTGATCACTTTTGTATCCGTTATTACTTAATATCGTTCCTTTTCACTTTTTAGGTATCTTGAAGGCAAAATGCTGGAATGATACTTATTCAGACGAAAAGGCGCGAATATACGAAGAAAATGGCCAAAGTCAAGAATCGAGCCACTCAGACTGCTGGAACTGAAGGGGACGGCGTCAGGTGTTATCTTTGACGCCGTCGCATCACTTTTGTGACGGCTCAGTAGCCAAATTGCTTATTTATAAGTGACGGTGTCAGGCTTTAAAAGAGAAGGTCGTCGCAACTCAGACGGCCTAGATTTGATCCAGACGGCATCAGAGACTGAAGGGGACGACGTCACAAGCATAAGGTGACGCCGTCGCAAGACTAACATGGCCAAGATGAAACCCTAATGACGGCGACCCGACGGCGTCACAAATTAAAAGGTGACGCCGTCGCGAATGTAATCTTATATATAGAATCCGAATTTTTTAGTTTTCAGTGTGTAGTCTTTTGGAGTAAAAACCTAAACCGAACCAAGGCTGTCTTGTACAGTATTTTTGGGTTCCAAACCCTATCTCACATCAAGATAAGTGTTTTACTTCATTAATTGAATTATGTCTTCAATTACTTGTGTGTATGCTTGCATGTTCTTCATGTCCGGCTAATTTACTTGTGTGTTTGCTTAGGGAATATGAAACTTAATTATTGAATATTGATTGGTTGTCTCTTATCTTAATTGTTAATGATCTAGTAATGCGATAGGTCATCCGTTGTGTAGTTAATGCTTGATTAATCTTTGTGAACCTAAGTTTATAGCACCTAGAGTTATTGTAGGCTAAACCATCCGAAGAGTACCTTAGAGTTAAAGTTTATAAATCCTAGAGACTTTGTAGGCGATAACCTTTGGTAGTTTCAAAGAGTTAGGGACAAACGCATACCCTACGACCTTAGACACACAACGCGATTAAGAATAAGGACGTGACAATTCAACCATCAATAGGAGATAATTAAGGAGTAATAAAACCTAAGTAAACACATCTTTAAACCATCATACGAGCACACAATAATTAGACATAGACTACCCTCACCTTAGTTAATTAGATAATAGATAGTAGAAGTAATCGGTAGAAATACCAACCCCCCCAAATCCAAACCCCGAGATTCGTACCTTTCTATTTCCTAAAAAACATAAAAAGAATAAAAAATAATCTTCCTCAACCCCAACCTTAGCGTAGTAACCTCTCACTAGCATTCCTATTCCCCTAGAGCACGATATCAATTCCCGTGGCTTACCCTAATACTACACTACAACGATTAGGTTCACTGCCTAGGGTGTTGAAAAACTTGCTCGACGAAAATGAAGTTCCTTTGACCCCGAACGCGCTGCGTAAGCGTATCAGAGATCTTACCCTTTCTTGTGTTTACACGAAACATTTCAAGCAGACAATCTGGTTGGACTTGACATGTCTTTTAGCTCAATAGTACAAATTTGGGAAGGGGAAAAAAAAAGGTAATATAATGGTTCATTGGCTGTTTTTCATGCTTATATATAATGATATATACATCTACATTGGTTTCTTATTATATGTTTATCTTGTTTTGTTTTGTTAATGACAGGTCCTTAATAAGCTGAGATTCCTTGACCTCAGTTACTCAAAGTTGACAATATTGAACCTTGATGTGACTCCTAAGCTCGAGATATTAAATCTTGAACATTGTACAGATTTGAATGAGCTTTACAATCCCTATCGATGCCCAAAGCTCCAATATCTCAACCTTGATTTTTCAAATTTGAGGAATCTTAGCCTTGGCCGACTCCGGATCTTAACACGTTGAGTCTAGAAGGGTGCTCTAATTTGCTACATCTTCACATGCCCCGATGTCCAAAACTCAAAGTCCTCAAGCTTAATGGTTCTGAGTTGAGGACCCTCTACCTTGGGATGACTTTGGATCTTGAGACATTAAGTCTTGAAGGATGTAACTTGGCAGAACTTCACATGCCCAGTGAATGTCCCAAGCTCAGATCCATCAGTTTCCATAATTCAAAGTTGAGGAAACTAAACCTCTGATTGACTCCGGATCTCGAGACATTATGTCTTGGAGGATGTTGTAACTTGATATTACTTCACATGCCATTCCAATGTCTTAAGTTGAATTCCCCTAGCCTCGGTAATACAAAGTTGAGGACCCTTGACCTTAGGCTGACTCCAAATCTGGAGAGGTTAGATCTTAAAGACTGTTCAAATTTAGTAGATATTAATGCTCCTGATGGATGTTTAGAAAAGCTTGTCTACTTAGACTTAACTGGTTGTGGGAGGTTTAAATCCTTTTTGTTTGACAAACAGTCTAAACCACTAAAGGTTGGTTCTTTACCAGAGTTGCGTCTAATTGGCGAGTCGATAGATATATGCCCATTGCACCCGGAAAATAGTTTTCCAAAGTTCCTGTTTACATGTTTTTATAAAGAAGATCCAGCTGCCGCGTCATTTGGAAATATTGAAAAGGTTATTTCTATAGGTCTTTGTTCTTGCACAAACCTTGAAAGTTTTTCTAGAAGCATTTGTAGTTTGAAATGTTTAAAAAAGCTCACACTTGAAGGCAGTATTCCAGAAGTATCCAAGGACGGTCACCAATTACAATGTCTAGAGGAGCTTTGTTTGTCCCTTCCAATGATAAAACATCTTCCAGATGGTCTTTGTATGTTAAAACAACTGAAATCTCTCAAACTTGAATCTTGTTGGGATCTTAAGAGTTTACCCAAAGATTTTAGCCAAATAGAATCCCTGCAGGAGCTTTGTTTATCCGGTGCAAAGATAAAGCATCTTCCAGATGTGGTCTTTGTATGTTAAAGCAGCTGAAATCTCTCAAACTTGAATGTTGTGAGGATCTTGAGAAATTACCCAAGGATTTTGGCCAATTAGAATCCCTGCAGGAGCTTTGTTTGTCCCGTGCAAAGATAAAACATCTTCCAGATGGTCTTTGTATGTTAAAACAGCTGAAATCTCTCAAACTTGATTTTTGTTGGTATCTTAAGAGTTTACCCAAAGATTTTGGCGAATTAGAATCTCTAGAGAAGCTAATGTGGTAATATAGTGGGATTAGTCATCTTCCAGATAGTCTTTGTATGTTAAAACAACTGAAATCTCTCAAACTTGAATATTGTGGTTATTTTGAGAAATTACCAAAGGATTTTGGCCAATTAGAATCCATGCAGGAACTTTGTTTGTCCCATGCAAAGATAAAACATCTTCCAGATGTGGTCTTTGTATGTTAAAGCAGCTGAAATCTCTCAAACTTGAAGATTGTGGGGATCTTGAGAAATTACCCAAGGAATTTGGCCAATTAGAATCACTGCAGAAGCTTTTTTTGTCCCATGCAAAGATAAAACATCTTCCAGATGGTCTTTGTATGTTAAAGCAGCTGAAATCTCTCAAACTATATTGTAGTGATCTTGAGAAATTACAAGAGGATTTTGGCAAATTAGAATCCCTACAAGAGCTTTGTTTGTCCCTTCCAATGATAAAACATCTTCCAGATGGTCTTTGTATGTTAAAACAGCTGAAATCTCTAAAACTATATTGTGGTGATCTTGAAAAATTACCAAAGGATTTTGGCGAATTAGAATCCCTGCAAGAGCTTTGTATGTCCCATGCAAAGATAAAACATCTTCTAGATGGTCTTTGTATGTTAAAACAGCTGAAATCTCTCAAACTTGAATTTTGTGTGGATCTTGATAAATTACCCAAGGATTTTGTCCAATTAGAATCCCTGCAGGAGCTTTGTTTGTCCGATGCAATGATAAAACATCTTCCATATGGTCTTTGTATGTTGAAACAGCTGAAATCTTTCAAACTTCACTCTTGTCGGGGTGTTGAGAGATTACCCGATGATCTTGGCGAATTAGAATCGCTAGAGAAGCTAATGTTGTCAGATACTGGGATTAGTCATCTTCCATATAGCATTTGTATGTTAAAACATCTGAAATATCTTGAAATTGTAGTGTTGAGACAGGATCAGAAGTTACTAGAGGATCTTGGCCGATTACAATGTTTAAAGAAGCTAATTTTAAGGCAGTGTCAATTTTCTGGAGGTTTTCCAAAGAGCATCTTTGAACTGAAATGCCTAAAATATTTGCATTTGCTCTATTGTACACTTGATGATTTGCCTGAGAAATTTGGGCATTTAAAATATTTAGAAGAGTTAGATATAACAGATACAGACATACGTCATCTTCCACATAGCATTTTTCAATTGAAAGGTCTGCGTATTATTGGGTTGAAAAGAACTCTTGAGTTATGTGGCTTAACACCTGTGAAACGATTCTCCAATAATGGTTTTCTTGATACGTTTTGCTACACTGTTGTTTAGTCCTCTGTAAACAGTTATATTAACAGGTACTTTCTCTGTTTTCTTGAACATCTGTCTTATGTTAATTCAAGTTTTGAAATTGATATGATGTTAATTAAATTTTCTAGCATTTGATACATATTTTACTATCGATCATAGCAACTGAACCATTTCCTGCATGTTTGTTTGCCAATCAGCACTTCATCGAACCAAAATGAACTCGAAGCTCAATTCCCGGGGCCTAACGGTTTGTTCTAGCTCAAGCAGTTTTTTTCATGTCTGAAAGATTTCGCCAAATGTTGGGAGCGTAATTGCATTCAATTGCAGACATTGATCACTCTCAATTTCTCAAGATTGGATTGTATAGAACATAGATAACCAAAATTACTCTTTGATTAATAATAGGAAACTCACTCAAAACCTATTAATGTTTATACAATGCTTGTTGTGTTTCTTGTGTTTAACTCACTGCTAAACAGCCCTATTTATACCCATTTAGGAACCAACATGCTCCTGGTCAGTGGATCTAATTAGGTATAATGCTAATTAGGTATAATGGGTGTAATGGGTATAGTGGGTATAATGGGTCACTAACTCTCTTAATGGCACATTATCTCTTTGTATGGAATGTGACTTAGGATTCCAACAATCACCCCCGAATCTCTAAGTCCTTCTAGAGATGTCTTTGATTCCAATCAAGCTCCGCATTTCCTTGAAGTTGGTTCGAGCCAATGGTTTCGTGAGAATGTCCGCCTTCTGTTTCTCACCAGGAATGTACTCCACCTCCACTTGTTCGTTCTCAACACAATTGCGAATGAAATGAAACCTCGTGTGAATGTGTTTACTTCTTCCGTGAAAAAAGGGATTCTTTGTTAGTTCGATAGCAGACTTGTTATCAACCCTAAGAACCACCTTTTCTTGCATCTTGTTCATAATTTCTCTAAGCAAATCCTGAAGCCATATTGCTTGACAAGCAGCCGCGGTGGCTGCCATGAACTCCGCCTCGCAAGATGATAAAGCAAATGTATCTTGCTTTTGAGAACACCAGGTTATCGGAGATAATCCATAGTATAAAATGTGACCAGTTGTGCTTCTTCCGTCATCTGGATCAACATTGTGACTACTATCACTATAACCAATGATTCTATTTTGTCCCATCCTCTCGTACTTAATTCCGTATCCCGTTGTTCCCCGTAAGTACCTTAGAATGCGTTTAATCGCACGGCCATGTGATTCTCTTGGACTTTGCATGTATCGGCTAATAACTCCAACCGCGTATGCCATATCGGGTCTTGTTTGCAAGAGATATCTATGGCATCCTACCACCTTTCGATATTGTGTCGAATCAATTTCGGGTTCATCTTCGGCCTTCGACAATTTGGTTCCCGGGTCCATGGGAATGTGAGTCGGATTGCAGTCTTGTAAACCAGCTTCCTTCAGAATGCGTCGAGCATATGCTTCTTGGTTTATCGTAATCCCCGATTCTTCTTGCTTGACTTCAATGCCCAGGTAGTAAGTCAATCTTCCAAGATCCGACATCTCGAAGTTCTTGGACATCTCGAATTTGAACCTTTTGATCATGTTCAAATTTGTACATGTGACAAATAAATCATCAACATAAATTGCTAAAATTAGCAAGTTAGTTCCTTCTCGCTTCCGGTACACCGATGGTTCTTTCATGCACTTGTGAAATTTCATCCCCTTCAAAATTCCATGAAGCTTCGTGTTCCATGCCCGAGGTGCTTGTCTTAGACCATAAAGTGCTTTGTTAAGGCGATACACTTTATGCTCGTTGCCCCTCCTTATATAGCCTTCCGGTTGTGACACACAAACGGTTTCCTTCAACTCTCCGTGTAAGAAAGCCGTTTTGACATCTAAGTGGTGAAGCTCCCACCCATTTGTAGCGGCTAAGGCAATGAGAAACCGGATGGTTTCGATTCGAGCTACCGGAGCAAATACCTATTGAAAATCAATACCAGGTTGTTGCACGTACCCTTTAGCAACCAACCTTGCCTTGTGTTTATTGATGGTGCCGTCTGCATTTTTCTTCAGTTTGAACACCCATTTGAGTCCAATCACCTTCACCCCCATAGGCTTGTTCACGAGAGTCTAAGTGTTATTCTTGTTGATCGAATTGATCTCTGTATTCATGGCTTTGACCCATGCTGGTTCTTTCTTCGCCTCTTCAACCGATACTGGCTCGTCATTGGTTGTTAGGAGAAGTTCATCAAGATTATTAAGGTTAAGCACATAATCTTGCAGTCGAGTCGGAAGTTTTCTTGTTCTCGTAGGCCTTTGGTTTTGGACATTGTTCATGTTATTGTTGACCGGACTTGGTTGCTCGTTGTCTTGAACCTGCGCTCCGTCTTCAATCTCGTGATCCGATTCAATCGGTTTAGTTTGATCATTGTTTACATTATCTCCTTAGTTGTTCGCCTTATCTTCCGGATAGTCCCATGGAACTATGAATGACCCCGGTTCTTCATTGTCGGTACCTGCTTCTTTGTCCCAATCCCACCATTTGGTCTCGTTAAAAATAACGTCTCGACTCACGATTATTTTTTGTGTAGCCGGGTTAAAAAGTCGATAGGCTTTCGTACCCGGTTCGGAACCAAGATGCACTAGTGGTCTTGATCTTGCATCCAACTTCTTGAGATTCACCGGTTCAACTTTCACATATGCTAGACACCCAAAGATACGAACGTTCTCCAAATTCGGTTTTCTTTTATACAACTTCTCGTACGGAGTTGTATCGCCAAGGACTCTTGTGTAAACGCGGTTGATCAAATTTGTAGAGTGTCTTACAGCTTATCCCCATAGATAATTTGGAACATGCATCGCCTTAATGATACTTCGTGTCATGTCCATGAGTGTTCGGTTTCTTCGTTCCACAATTCCATTTTGTTGTGGTAAATATGGGGCGGTAAGATGTCGTTTGATTCCATTTATATCACAAAAGGAATTAAACTCAAGCGAAGTAAACTCACCTCCTCGATCACTTCGAAACACCTTCAAAGCTTTGAATTTCTTGAAGTGTAAAAGCGCCTCACTTTTCTCCTTCAAAAGAAAAGTCCACATATATCGTGAAAAATCATCAATTAGTGTGAAAATGTACCGATTTTGACCCTTTGTTGACGGTGTGATCGGACCGCATAAATCACCGTGAACGAGCTCCAATGGTCGTGTTGCTTTGTACGTCGTCATTAATGAAAATGACTTTCTTGTTTGCTTGCTCACCAAACAAGATTCACATAATTGATTCTCACTGTTAAAATGGGGTAACCCTTTGACTAGACCTTTCTTGGACATCTTTTTCATTGACTCGAAATTGATGTGCCCAAGTCTTGCATACCAGCGCCACGTGTCTTCACTTAGTCTCGAATGAAGGCAAATAGGTACTCCAATTGTTAAATTTATTTTATAAAGGCGGTTTGGAGTTCTATGTACCTTCATTAATAAGCAGTTGTCGGCATCATGCATCGTCAAATAGTTATCTTTCATCCGAATATCACATCCGACTTCAGTTGCTTGTCCGAGACTGAAAATATTATTTTTCAAATCCGGTATGAAATAAATCTCCGTCATCAATCGTTGTTGTCCTGATTTTCCTTGGAAAAGAATAGAGCCTTTCCCTTTAATTTCAACACATGAATTATCACCGAATTTAACCTTTCCGGTTATTCCTTCGTCGAGTTCGGAGAAAAACGATCGATTTCCCGTCATGTGATTACTCGCCCCGTTGTCTAAGTACCACACATCGTTATCTTGTGAGTTGTACCGAGACGGTATCACATTCTTTTCGTTCAAAAATACTGTCTCGTGTAAAAATATAGTTTCATCAGTATCTTCTTGCTCCGTAAAATTGCTTTCTTGGAATTTTTGGAGTCGGTCCGGACATTCAGACGCGTAATGGCCTGATTTATCGCATCTGTAGCAAATAATATTCGACAGATCCTTTTTCTGGTTTCGGTTTGAATCTGAATTGAAATTGGGTCGGTTATTGTACTGTTTGGACTTGTTACTATTGCTGTTGGGTTTATTATTATTTTGGGCCTTTGACCCAGATCCAGTTGATGAACTGGATCCACCACCCAATCCTTCTCGAATAAAACCCTCACTTTGGTTATTACTTCCCCATTTCCCTTTCCTTTTCTTCGACCAATCCCCTGAACCAGAACTAGAACCACCACCGCCACCACCGGCGTTCCGGCCAACACAACCCGATCCACCACCACCATTAAATCGAGTAAACAACACCTTCTGCTGCT
Source organism: Chrysanthemum seticuspe (assembly GCA_019973895.1). Classification (NCBI taxonomy): domain Eukaryota; kingdom Viridiplantae; phylum Streptophyta; class Magnoliopsida; order Asterales; family Asteraceae; genus Chrysanthemum; species Chrysanthemum seticuspe. The sequence continues at coordinate 9,186,573 of BPTQ01000006.1, read as the reverse complement.
CATCTCCACCATCATCGTAGCGTATCCGCTCTTCGTACGCCTTCAGACGGCCGACTACATCCTCGAATCCCACCGTCTTTAAATCAAGCACCTGCTCGAGGGAAGCAACAAGATGATTGAACTTTCTTGGTACCACCTTCAGCAGCTTTTTTACGAGCTTCGATTCGTCAATCACTTCTCCCAGCGAAGCGGATTTCGAGGCGATTCCGGCAAGTTTTTCGGCGAAGACATCAATTCTCTCGGTCTCGTGCTTCTTCAATCGATCGAACTCAGAGTTTAAAGTTTGCAGTTGTGCTTCCTTCACTCTATCAGCTCCGACATAACGAGCCTTGATCGATTCCTACAGCACCTTCGGACTATCGACATCACCAATCTGCATTATCAGAGTTTCAGGGATTGCTTGGTACAGCAATCCCATCGCCAGGTTATTCTTCTCTTCACTTGTTTCTGTTCCTGGTTCGATAGTAGACCAGGCTTTGTGAATTCTGAGTACTACCTTCATTCGTAGGGCCCAGACAGTGTAGTTGGTGGATGAGAGCATTGGACAAGCTACGGTGGTTGTCCCGACCTCTTTCACCCTCACCGGTATAGGTCTGCCTTCATCTTCAACATCAGGCATGGTTCAAGAATCACTAGGTAAGTATTCAAAGCCCCTTCTCAAGCTCTGATACCAATTCAAGATTGGATTGTATAAACACACTGATAACCAAAATAACTCTTTGATTATTAATAGGAAAATAGCTCAAAACCTATTACATGTTTATACAATGCTTTGTATGTGTTTGTGATGCTTAAGCTCTTGCTAAGCAGCCTCTATTTATAACCAGCTAACTCCTGGTTCAGTGGCATAAGTTAGGTATAATGGGTCTTAATGGAACACTAAGTCTTGTAATGGGTCACTAATACTTCCATTAACTGAGAATGGATTGTGATGACAGCAATCTAGAAGACTGTAATTAACTCTCTTTGACTTAGAATTCCAACAGTTACATCTGATTGCAGAACCCACAGATGTTTGCCCATTGCACTTTGACAATGATTCTCCAATGTTTCGATTTAAATGTTATTATAAAGAAGATAAAGCTTCATCATTTGGAAATCTTGAAAGGCTAATTTCTCTAGGTCTGTGTCCTTGTACCAACCTTGAGAGTTTTTCAAGAAGCATCTGTAGTTTACAATGTATAAAAAAGCTTACACTTGAAGGCAGTATTACAGAAGCACCTCGGGACCTTGACCAGCTAGAATGTCTAGAGGAGCTAACTTTTTCATCTACAGAGATTAAACATCTTCCAGATAGCATTTGTAAGTTGAAACATCTCAAGTCTCTCGAACTTAAATCATGTTTTCTTCTTCAGAAGCTACCTAATGATCTTGGCCAAATAGAATCTCTAGAGACGCTAATTATAACGAATTGTAACCGTTTACAAGATATTCCAAACAACATTGGTAAGATCAATTGTGTTATATCACTAAAGGTCTACAAACGCTATACTCATGTGAAATATAAGCAGCGGCCCATAAATGACGCAGTTGACAGACCCACAGGAGCCAATACATAAATAACAGGTACATTCTTTGTCTCTGTTTTTGTATTGATCACCTTACAAGACAACAACTATTGTGTCTGTTTATATATGTTTTTACTTTCGATCCTGAGATTTGTTCCATTCAAATGTTATTTTTTCTATCTTGATGTAATTGTTTATGTTTTTTTTTTCACCAGGCATCGTTGATAGTTTTTATGTGCTTAGAGTCTTCATCGCGTCACTTAAATGAACCAAAGGATCATTGTTGATTGTTGATTATTTTCAAGTGATTTTGGCCCATCCGTTTTGGTCATTGATAGTTTTCTGTGGTACACTCCCAAGAGTACTATCGTTTGTAGATAAGTGTTTCAAATTATGATTTCCTTTATCTTTCAGTATTACTATATTAGTACTTACTATCTGTTAGATTACACTATAATGCCCATCGTGGATTTTGTACTAATTACTGTAACTCATGGAGCTCAATAAACACAGTTGACTTCTTAGAAAGTCCAACTTCGTTGTAAAAAATGGTCAGAATTTTACATGAGGCTGATCATGTAAATAATAAACTTAAGAAAGTGTTATAAGTTCTGTATGATCCTATACAAGTTTCGATTCACATAAATGAGCTCTACATTTGGATGAAATCATTAAACATAAAAGCATTTGACTTTTTGAGTCAAACTATGATATTTGATCGAATTTTACTGAGTTTTTCACGAAATTGAACCGACAAACATATTTCAGTGATAACAAACTATCAGAGCATCAACTATTTGTATTATTGAAAGCCATTGAGTAGTTATATGTTGTCTTTGTCATGGTTGGGCTAGAGAGACTGTAGAATGTACAATTCGGACAATAGTTTGACATGGTAAAACTGAAGTAACACAAAACGTTGCTTATAACTAATACCACATCAGTACTGACCACATACACGTACAGTACATGACAGCAAGCTTTGATGCTACAAACTCAGCTTCTTTGTTACAGTACATGGAACTGGTTTCATGTAACAAAGTTGACTTGTTGAGAAAGTCAACTGATGAAAAAGATGCGATTTTGACATGAGTTTGGATGTCAAAAATGAATTCATTAACAGATGATCTGACGTAAATCGGTTTTAAAGGGCCTATTATGTTAAACACTTGTACCTCCAAACTCATTAACAGATGGATTTATTAAACTTTGAAGCCCTGTTTCAATCTTTATTGGGCAAAGGTCAAGTAATTATTTATAAGCTAAAACTGATACTTTAATACTTTAAAATTGATAGTTTTCATGCGGTTAGACCCTGCATCCCGTCACATTACCCCACCATTGCTTATTGTTGATTATTTTCAAGTGATTTTGGCTTTATACGTTTTGGTCATTGATGATTTTCTCCGGTATACTCCCAAAAGTACGATTGTATAGAAGTGTTTCAACGTATGATTGTCACTTTATCTTTCACTATTAGTACTTTTTAATGTATACACTGTTAGATCAAGCTAAAATCATAACTTGGATGCTGTACTAGTACTTATTACTTTAGATCAATAAAGAATTTGAACTTTATTTGATTCATGGAGCTCAGTAAACACAATTGACTTCTTAGAAAGTCAAACTGTGTTTTCGATGAAAATGGTGGGACTATGATAAAAGGTTGGAGATGATCATGCTAAATTAAACTTAAGTGTTATTAGTGAAGTAATATCATAGATAAGATTTCGATTCACATAAATAAGCTCTACATGTGGATGAAATCATCAAGCATAAACTATTTGACTTTTGAGTGGCTTTCATCAAAGTTCACTGAGGTTTTCATAGAATTGTATGGACACACATATTTTGTGTCTTTGTGATGGTTGAGCTACAAACCGTAGAATGTTAAATTTGTAAAACAGTTTAACATGGTAAAACTGAGCTAACACAAACTGTCACTTACAACTAAAACCATATCACCATTGACCACGTAAGTGATACTGTTATGATACTAGAGTCTAAAAGGTTTGTACCTTTATCATAAAATTGAGGAAGATGATACCGTACAGGACATGACACTAAGCTTTGTTCCTAATAACTTAGCTTTTTTTGTTACAGTACATGGAACTGGTTTCATGGAGCAGAGTTGACTTCTTCAGAAAGTCAACTGCATTTTTGAATCTTAAAAGAGTGGGAAAATTGTATGATAACATGATTATTAAAAGCTAAAATTGGTACTTAAATTTAGTTTAGGTAGAAAGCGGGTCAGAATCATAACCCAGTAAAAAAGTGGATACTTTGTGTTAAAATTTTGGTTTTTCACACTTTGCCCACATGGTTTTTAATAAAAGGTTTATTTATTTGCACTTTGGCCAAAAGGCTTATTAAAGTAATGTCAAAGTTAGATATATATGACCCTCCAGATGCAATCTTGGATCTTTTCGTGTGTTGTGAACTCTCTGGATAGGATTGAATCGGGTTTGAGTAGCTGATGGGAAGGTTACTGTTAATGATGATGATGATTTGATATAGTTTTGAGGGTGTTTGGGATTGCTTGTCCAAACATGTTTATTTGGTTTTGTGAATGAAGAAAGTTCTTTTAAGTTAAGCATTTTGAAACTGCTTATTCAGAATAATTTCTTTTAACGGGAATGTGTAACTTAGCAGTTTTAGTAAGCAAATTAACATTTTTTATAAGTAATTTTAAAAGGACTACTTATGTGTGCTAGTGTTTAGGGATTCTGATATAATTTGCCCTCAAATAATCACAATCTGTTAGCCTGCATTAACACTAAATTTCTTGGTTATTTGTTGTTTAAAACCGTGATAATCAGATATAAACAGCAATCCCAAACACAGGCACAAAGCGCAGAGAACACATAAATAACTATAATTATTTTAATAGGTATTTTCTCTGTTTATTGTTATACCCTGCTGCCAATATTGAAGACAAATATGACCTCTCATATAACAATTTTTGCAGGAGTATCATTTTTAGCAAAATGCAGCCTAGACAGATTAGTTGTAGTTGACCGTACTCCAATTCTTTCTTCTTTTATAGTTATAGCTATTTTACAAATATGGGTTGGGTAAAGTTTGTATATTTGGGCAAAATAGCGAATATAACATTTGTTAGTTGAATCAAGTTAGGCTTCATGTTTTCGAACATATATTTAAATTCCGTTCATCAAGACTTCAAGAATCTGAAATGATGACCATAAAAGCAATGTTTAAATTGCCATTTTTTTTTTTCTTATAAAATGATTTTATCATTGTAACATTCTTTTTTGGTCTTGCTATTTGTTTTATCATGCTCTATTCATATGTCATACTGAACTCGATTCTTAATATCCAGCATAATAGGTTTTGTCTCGACTTAATCAATGTTTGCCATCACATAGGTCTGTAAATAAAAGTGCAAGGAGGCGGGACTACTGATTCAAGTCTGATATACAAGCTGTATACAGTTAAATCAAGCTATAGCTATTAAATTCAAAAGTGTAATTATCAAAGTAACTTACATGTATAAGCAGTTTACATTTTTGAAGTTAGATATGTTAACTCATGGAGTTCAGATAACACAGTTGACTTCTTCAGAAAGTCAACTGTGCTCGTGATGAAAATGATTGGATTTTACATGATGTTGGAGATAATCATGTTATAACCATATTCAGTGAAGTTTTGTAAGTAATTTAAAATCATATACAAGTTTTGATTTGCATAAAAAATATCTTCTACATTGGAACAAAATGGTGACCATTAAAATATTTGACTTTTGAGTCAAACTGTTGACTTTCATCAAATTCACAGAATTTTTTCCTATCCAAGTCAATAACAGAAGCTACCTAAAATATTCCGGGAATAAGACTTTATCATCAGAGAATGGTTTGGTAAAATCCATTTTTGGACAGAGTTTGAAGCTGGGAACACGAGATGAACATGAACACTGATATTTAAGTAGGATATTTGTTTATTCCATATAAATGACTTTTTAAGAAAGTCAAACTTTGTTATTAGTCAAAATGGTGAGAGTTTGATTTAATGTTTAAGATGACCATGTTTTTTTTAAATAAATAAAGGTAGTAAAAATAGTGGGTTGATCTTATCAAAATCTAAACCATTTGACTTTTTGAGTCAAAGTATTGACTTTCATCTATTATAGTTGACCTGTATTAATGAACATATCTGAGACTTATTAATGATATTGAACATGTAGCTTACAATTTGGATACCGATAATCTCAATTTTGTTAGAAATTTGGGCTTCATATTGTTTGTTTATGGACTCGGATCTTATCTGGGTCAAAACCGGGTCAACAAGATCACTAGTACTAATTTGCTAATATCTGAAGTTAACATTAGTTTTAGAAACAAGGTAAGTAAGTTAGAAGCCTCTTAACACTGGTAATGCATAAAATTTGGACGCATAAGCATTCTTACTAATGATACGTGTAGATGCTTAAAAGAAACTATGAAAATTAGTTCAAAAATATTCTATTAGTTCAAAATTTTGGTTCATTAACCAACAGCAATCAAGGCTTCACACTATGCTTCCCAATGAGCAACACAAAGCTTCTTAAACCCCTTAAAGTTCTCAGCAACACTAATCAATCCAACATTCGTGCATCAACAATACGTAAAGCATTTAAATCGCGACTTCTAAATAACAACGAAACACCGACATCAGTCACATTAACATTTTCCAAATGAACCTCAACTAAAAAGTTATCATCTGGAATCGTCTTCAACGCCCTGTCCCACTTTCCACAACAGCAAATCAACTTCAAACTTTTCAAATTCGCTAATCAACGATATGAATAATCGTTCATTAAAAACACTCCTCCTAAGTTTAATAAATGGAAATTCGGCGTCAGGTTAAATAACCTCTTAAGAGCCAAAACCTCAAGCTGACTATTGTTATCTAACAGCTCAAACACACCTAAATCAGTAACCGAATAATAAACACATGAAAAACATCCATACCTGATCAGTTAATCCGCGGAGAACGAGTTCAGTGAGTGAGTTGAATCGTCGGCCATTTTGAGAATTTCTTATGATGACCTGGTTAAAAAGTGGATACTTTGTTATAAGTTTTGTTTCTTCACACTTTGGCCACATGGTTTTAAATAAAAGGTTTATTTATTTGCACTTTGGCCACAAGGTTTATAAAGAGCAATGTCAAAGTTAGATACGTATAGCTCCCCTCAGATACAACTAATGGACCGTATATATGACCCTCCTGATGCAATCTTGGACCTTCTCGTGTTTTGTGAACACTTGGAGAAGCATTAAACCCTTCTGCAAACCCTTGATTGATCCTTGAACCTCATGAGTGATCTCTTTCCGATCTGGGTTCACACTCACACCCTTTTACGTTTTTTTAATTTTTTTTTACCTCGGATCAAGTAAGCAAAACCTGTTTAAATATTCAACAGGCCGGGGATGGACTTGTCAAATTGAAACCTGATATTTGACAAAATAACGATCATATGAAACAATATTCTTGACGACCCAACCTTTAAACTTTAGGAAGAAACCAATAATTACGTTAAAAACAAGAAGGGCTAGTGTCATCCGCCTAATTCCTTTGTACTTATCAAAGGCAAATTTACAACATACAATCAACTCATAAGCAATTATATGTTCTCTTGTATTTTCTTGTGTGATCGTTTTTTCAATATCAAATGCTGATCCTTCTTTCAATCTGATAATTTCGAACAAATACACAATGTTAGGACAATTGTTGTCTTAATATAAAGTTCATCTCATACAAATTTCGTTGCTATCTTTACGATCATATAAACCTTTTTGAGTAGGATCATACATGCATACATTTGATGGCATCTTCTTCTACTCCGTCTTTTCAAAAGAGCTTTAACTATGGAAGTTTTAAAAGCTACTTAGTGAAAGTTTGAAGGCCTGATACTGCGATAACAGATTATATAGAAAGTCATTGAGGTGAGTTCATCTTATTATCTAGTAGTATAGCTGATATCAATATACACGCTATATTCCATTCTTAACTACTTAGTCAAAGTTTTATGCATATATGATATTCACATATGTCGATGGCAATAATACATGTAGAATAACTGTCCGTTATTTGTTAAAGTTTGAAACTATATCATACAGCACATGGATAGTGTGTATATAAAAATATCTATTAAATATTCTCATTCGAAAGTTTTTCCACACAAAAAAGATCACGTTCACAATGACCATTGATCCTTAGTAGCAACATACTTAATATAATATAATGGGTATATGTCGTTGTAATGTAATCAGCTTAGCCTAAAAAAATCATGAATTGAACAATCTGTGAGAATATTAATACAAAATTGAGTCTTTGACACTTTTGTTTCCCCGTCCCATTACAAAGCTTTGATAACACCACCCTTTTATTGTACTTTTTTTCAGTTATAACTTTAATGGCATCCACTTCAAGTTCATCCATTCAAAACAGCTTCAAATATGATGTCTTCTTAAGCTTTAGAGGCGAAGACACTCGAAAGAACTTTGTTGATCATCTTTATTTTGCTCTTACACAAAAAGGTATTGAAACATACAAAGATGATGAGAAAATTAAGCAAGGGAAAATGATCAGTAATGAGCTTATTAAGGCCATTGAAGACTCAAAACTTTACATTATTGTTTTCTCTAAGAACTATGCTTCTTCATCTTGGTGCTTGGAAGAGCTTGTTAAGATTATGGAATGCCAGACGATGGACGAACACACTGCTTACCCCGTGTTCTATGATGTGGAGCCCACTGGAGTACGCAAACAAACTGGGTCAGTTGGAGATGCATTTTCAAAACATAAAGAGGATGAAGCTGCTGGGAAATGGAGGGAGGCTTTGAAAGAAGCATCTGATTTGGCTGGCTGGGAACTGAAAAGCATTGCTAATGGGTGAGTAAATTTCTTCATCATATCGATCTATGCAAATAATGTTTTTAGCAAACAACCTCTTAGAGCATATGGTGTTAAACCAACTTTTTATAACACTACCAAAGTACCAAGTCATGTTAACAAGTCACTGTTTTTAACAAGTTTAAATGTGAGTGGTACTATTTTTCTCTCTTTTGTCATTACCTTTCCTCTATAAATTTTGGTGGTACAGTGAAAAGTTCATGTGTATGGTTTGCCTATGTCACCATGAACAAGTGGCTTTTTTTTTTTTTTTTTTTTTTTTTTTTTTTTTTTTTTTTTTTAATAAGGCTTATTGTTTCCTCACAAGTGGTCAAGGAATCAAATCTACCTTGCTAGGTGTGTACATTTGGGGGTGGCGAGGGAAGAGCTGGAAAAGCTCCCAGGATTAAATTGGTTAGGTTGCGTACATCTGAGTAAAAAACGCTCGCCCTCCCGGGTAACCTCAACATGCAAAAACCTCATTCGTTCACCCGTTTTATGAGGAAGTGAAGAAAAGTGTATTACTGGTAGATCCGACGAGGTTTGAACAGTGCAAAGTTTACCCGTACCTAACAAACACATCTGTTACTCATTCACTATTCATTACATATCATATATAATTATATCAACATTTACTTCTTATGTGATTTATGTCACTATTATAGATTTAAAAAAAATGTTTGGAAATTATCACAAGCTAAATGAATCTTTATTTACCATATAGGCATGAAGCTAAGTTCATACAGAAAATCGTTGAAGAGATTTCACTAGAGTTACGTTTCATCAATTCGAGCATTGATGGAGATTTAATAGGCATGGAGACCCGTGTAAACGAAGTCATTTCATCCTTAGAACCTAGTGTTGGTGATGTTCGCATGCTAGGGATATGGGGGATGGGAGGTGCGGGGAAGACAACTTTGGCAAGAGCTATATTTGATCAAATATCCAATCAGTTCGAAGGTGAAAGCTTTATTGAAAACGTCAGGGAAGTTTCAAAAGCCTCTTTGACTGGTCTAAAGGAGTTGCAGAAACAAGTTCTTTCAGATGTTTTAAAGGATCAAAACATTAAAGTAAGCAGTGTTTCTAGCGGAAAAAGTATGATGCAAAAGATGATGCGTGGTAGAAAGGTACTTGTTGTTCTTGATGACGTCGATCATAAAGATCAGCTTGAGGCGTTAGCCGGAGACCTTAATTGGTTTAAGCCGGGAAGTAAAGTTATAATTACAACAAGAGATGAGCAAGTACTAGTAGCCCACCGAGTGAGCTTGATTCATAATGTGACTTTGTTATCTCAAGCGGAAGCAGGTTGCCTCTTCAGGAGGTATGCGTTTGGAAGAGAGATTCCAACTCGTGGGTACGAAGAGCTATCAAGACAAGTTGTACAATATGCTCATGGTCTTCCCTTAACGATCAAAGTTTTGGGTTCATTTCTTTGTGGTCAACGTGAACCTTACTGGGTAGATGCCATAGAAAGACTAAAAACCATTCCATTAACGGCAACTATGGATAGATTGGAAATAAGCTTTAATGGTCTAGATAATGATCACAAAGAAATATTCTTAGATGTTGCATGCATACTAAAAGGTTTCCCCAAAGAATATGCAATTAGAGTGCTTGAAAGCTGTGGATTTCATGCTGAAGTTGGTTTAAGAGTTCTTGAGCAGAAATCTCTTATAACTATTTCTAAATATGGGTACTTGGGGATGCATGATCATTTAGAAGAAATGGGAAGGAATATTGTTCGTCGGTCACACCCTGATGAACCTCAAAGACATAGCCGATTGTGGGTTAAAAAGGAAATCGAGTATATATTGACTAATGACCTGGTAAGAATTAAGTTATGATTTAATAAAACTGAGAGTTAACTACATTTCATTTTTGCTCCGGTAGTTAAAAAAGTTCTGGGTTTGGTCCAAATTTCCTAACTTTGTTAGTTTGACCATTTAATAAAAGGATATTATTGTTTTTTTAAGTGTATTATGTTAGACAAAATAAAAAGTTACGGTCACTTTTCGTATAAAAAACACATAACAAGTTTTACCCAAATTCACTTTCTCTCTCTAATAATCAGTCAAAAATTCTTTAATTCGAATCGTGTTATCATTCAATTCGCTTTATATCATCTTCATTTCACTTTCAATTTGATAATGTTTTTAGTGATTTTGGGCGTTTTGAAGTTTAGGGTTCCGACAAAAATTAAGGGGTTTTATTTTTTCGATTTCAGGGTACCCAAGCAACTAAATGTCTAAACTTCTGGTCACCGGGTTTGAGTGCTGAAATTGCAGTAAAAGGTCTAGCAAAAATGAAGGATCTTAGATTCATTGACATAGTGGATTATAATGAGAGGAATATTGTTGAATTTGATAAAGTTAGCGAATACCTTCCAAGTTCCTTACGATTTATGAGATGGTGGGGTTTTCCTTTTTCGAGTTTACCGAATACTTTTCAAGGAAAATATCTTGTTGAACTTGAATTGTATAACAGCAAGATTGTTCAACTTTGGGAAGATGGAGAAGAAAAGGTAGAATAATGGTTAAATATATTTGTTGTTTTTCATGATTCATTATGATCCTATATATAATATCTATTGGTTTGTCATTGCTCAAATATTAATTGTTTTTTTGTACTTATGTTAGGTTCTTCATAAGCTAAGGTTCCTCGCTATCAGGTATTCAAAATTGAGGACCTTTGACCTTAGGTTGGCTCCAAATCTTGAGCAGTTGACTATTTACTATTGTCTTGATTTCATAGAGCTTCATATGCCTGCTGAAAGTCTAAAGCTCCAAGAGCTCAACCTCAGTCATTCAAAGTTGAGGATCCTTGACCTTGGGCTGACTCCAAATCTCAAAAGGTTATATCTTATAAATTGTTATGATTTGGTAGAAATTAATGCTCCAGTTGGATATCTGAAAAAGCTTGACTTCTTAGACTTAAGTGGTTGTGGGAGGTTTAAGTCATTTGTGTTTAACAAATGGTCTCAACCAGTTGTGGCTGGTTCTTTATCTGAGTTACATCTGATTGCGGAACCCACAGATGTTTGCCTATTGCACTCCGACAATGATTCTCCAAAGTTTCAGTTTTCATGTCATTATAAAGAAGATAAAGCTTCATCGTTTGGAAATCTTGAAAGGCTATTTTCTCTAGGTCTGTGTCCTTGTACCAACCTTGAGAGTTTTTCAAGAAGCATTTGTAGTTTACAAGGTATAAAAAAGCTTACACTTGAAGGCAGTATTACAGAAGCACCCCGAGACCTTGACCAATTAGAATGTATAGAGGAGCTAATTTTTTCATCTACAGAGATTAGAAATCTTCCAGATAGCATTTGTAAGTTGAAACATCTCAAGTCTCTCGAACTTAAATCATGTTTTCTTCTTGAGAAGTTACCTGATGATCTTGGCCAAATAGAATCTCTAGAGACGTTAACCATAACCTATTGTAACCGTTTACGAGATATTCCAAACAACATGGGTAAGATAAAATGTGTTATATCACAAAAGGTCTACAAGCGCTATACTCACGGGAAATACAAGCAGCGGCCCCATAAATGAGGCAGTTGACAGACCCACTGGAGCCAATACATAAATAACAGGTACATTCTCTGTCTCTGTTTTTGTATTGATCGCCTTACATGACAACAACTAATCTGTCTGTTTTATATATGTTTTTACTTTGGATTCTAACATTTGTCCCATTCAAACGTTATTTTTTCTAACTTGATGTAATTTTTTATGTTTTTTTCTTTCACTAGGCATTGTTGATTGTTTTCACGTCACTTAAATGAACCAAAGGATCATTGTTGATTGATGATTATTTTCAAGTGTTTCTCGCTCAATCTGTTTTGGTCATTGATGATTTTCTCTGGTACACTTCCAAAAGTACTATCATTTGTAAATAAGTGTTTCAAATTATGATTTCTTTTATCTTTCAATATTACTGTATTAGTACTTTTTACTGTAAATCATTGTAGAATTTGAAGTTAGATAAGTTAATTCTTGGAGCTCAATAAACACAGTTGACTTCTTAGAAAGTCCAACTTTGTTCTTGACAAAAATGGTCAGACTTTTACATGAGACTATAGATGATCATGTAAATAACAAACTTAAGAAAGTTTGTAAGTTATAAATTGGATGAAATTATTAAACATAAAAGCATCTGACCTTTTGAGTCAAACTATTGGCTTTCAACGAATTTTACTGAGACTTTTATGAAATTGAACTGAAAAACATATTTCAGTGATAAGAAATTATCAGAGCATCAACTGTTTGTGTTTTTAAAGCCATTGAGTACTCATATGTTGTCTTTGTCATGGTTGGCTACAAACTGTAGAATGTACAATTCGGACAATAGTTTGACATGGTAAAACTGAAGTAACACAAAACGTTGCTTACTAAAACCGCGTCAGTACTGACCAGATACACGTACAGGACATGACAGCAAGCTTTGTTGCTAATAACTCAACTTCTTTGATACAGTACATGGAACTCCTTTTATGCAGCAGAGTTGACTTCATAAAATCAACGGCATAACTGATGAAAAAGATGCGATTTTGACATGAGTTTGAATGTGAAAAAGGAATTCATTGATAATCTGACATCAACCATTTTATTAAAGGGCCTATTATGTTAAACACTCGTACCTCCAAACTCATTAGCAGATGGATTTATTAAACTTTGAAGCCCTGTTTCAATCATTATTGGGCAAGGTCAAATAATTGTTGATAAGATACAACTGATACTTAAACCCAGTTTAATTACATCACTAACCCAAGGAATTCGAAAACCCTCAAAATGTGGTTTGTTCTGGGTAGAAAATGGGTCAGAATCGTAACCCGGTTAAAAAGTGGTTACTTTATTTGAGTTTTATTTCTTCACACTTTGGCCACAAGGTTTTAGTAAAATGTTTATTCATCTGCACTTTGGCCAAACGGCTTATAAAAAGTAGTGTCATATTTTATTTAAAATTTGGAAAACAATTTGTTTTGGTTAAGCGTGTCATTGATCTCTCAACGTTCTTTATGACTATAGTTTGACCTCATGTTCTCTTTATTTAGCATCTAAGATGAACGCTTTTATAGGATAATCATAATATTTAACAAAATCAGAACCATGAATTCTTGAGTAGAACTTGGTCAAGACAGACTAGTTGTGTTGACCCATTCTCCAATTTTACAAATTACACGGGTTGTCAATTTTCACGTGATTTTGGCTTTATCCCATTTTGGTCATTGTTAGTATTGTCTGGCACACTCTCAAAGTATGATTGTTTGTAACGATTACAGTACTACTTTTTAAATACGCGCTATATTAAGGTATAGCCCCAGCATGGGTGCTGTACTAGCACTTAGTACTTTGATTCATGGAGCTCAATAGATACAGTTTACTTCTTAGATAGTCAAACTGTGTTCTTGATGAAAAATGGGCGGATTTTTATGTGAGGCTGGAGATGATCGTATTAACAATAAACTTAAGATTTTTTTTTTAATTATGCAATATCATATTACATAAAGAATCTCTAAATTTGTATTAAATCATTAAGCAAAAACATTAACAATTTGACTTTTTAGGTCAAACTATTGGCTTTCGTGGATGTCGCTGAGATTCACAAGGAGCTGTATCGAACAACATATTTCAGTGATAGGAAATTATCAGAGCATGATGCGTATATATTTATGAAAGCCATTGAGTAGTCATATTGTGTTTTTCCATGGTTGGGCTACAAAACGCAGAATGTAGAATTTGGAAAACAATTTTGACATGGTAAAACTGAGGTAACACAAATCGTTGCTTATTACTAAAACCATATCACCATTGACCATGTAACTGATATTGTTACGATACTATAGAGTCTAAAAGGTTTGTAATTTTATCATAAAATTAATTGCGGAAGATGATACCATACAAGCATGGGCGGAGCTATGAAGAGGCAAAGGAGGGTGGTGGCCCCCCTAAACTTTGGACCACATTTGTACAATTACATGTTTTTCATGTGTAAAAAATATGTTTTTAAAATTTAGCCCTCCCATAGAACACTTTGAATCCTTTTGGCCCTCCCACATAAATCTTTCAAGCTCCACCATTGCATATAAGAAAAAAGGTTGGATACTAAGTATCATGTTTAAAATAAATAGAATTAATTAGTATGGTTTTAAAAGTAATGTAAGTGTCATAAACAAGTTTTAAAAGCTACCCACATATCTGAAAATTTGAACCTATTGTATAATAACAGCTGGTGTGAGAATAAATAAATAAAAGGAAATAGATGAAGAACCTATTATGTCATACTTCCAAATTCATTAACAAGTTTGATGGCATCTTCCTCAACACCTTCTATTCAATAGAGTTTAAAAAATACTTAGACAATTAGGTTCGGTTGATGATGATGATGATGATGTTGGAATTATATATCAAGATATTCAAATAAATAATCACAAAACATCAAAGTAATAGTGCGGAAGCGTATAGGATTTATTAATGAACAATTAATTAACATAAAAGAATATGCGTACCTTTTCTTGATTCTAGCCGAACAAGAATCAAATCCACAAACTAGCAACGGATGAACCCTAATTTGATTTAGTTAGGATTATGTGAATTACCCCTTACCGTTTTGTAATTCAATCCAAGATAATAACAAAAGTATGTTATTACTATGTTCTTGTACACACGTACTAAACCGAATTAAAGTAATGCTAGTTTTTAGTAAACGAATAACTTGATGTGGAAAAGTTCAAGGATCGACACCCACAAAAGATGTGGCCGATCGGTTTGGACAAAACACACAAAAAACAATTTTAGGTTTAGCTTGTGAATACAAGAGATGCAAAAACAAGACCCCTAGCCTTGTTTATATACCCAAGCAAACTTGGTGAACAAGTTTTGGCTTTTGTTTCCTTATCCCTAGCCGATCGGTTCATAACCTCCACAAGGGGTTCCGGAATCTTCCAAACTTTGCAATTAAGTCCTTTTCCAAATACCTTTAACGCCCGTTAGTCCATTACATTAATTACTTAACGTCCGTTAGTTATTTCATTTAATAAATAAATAAATACAACATTTATATTTAATTATTAACTTTAAATTCTCATACGTAAAGTGTGCAATCCCATAGTCTCGAGTTCGATCCTAACTCACGTCTACTAATTTATATCCATAAAACCAACAGCTCCCACTTGGATATATCTTAATAGAGTGATCACATTCGGTTAGCGTCTAGCAACACTTCGATGCCTCTAGTACAACTCGAGCAAGGCTTTAATGATTTCTCATTATTATTATCCTTTTGTTTCTAATACCATGTTAAATAAAGATATGGAATTAAGTCATTCTTTATATAACTATTATGTTTCTCGTTTGTAAGTGATTGACCAAGATTACCGAATCATCTAAACATATTTAGGGGAGATTTGGGTGCGGCCGCACAAGCATCTTGTCAACCCTACGAGGGGCCCAGCAGTATTAAACTCCAAATAAATTTGAAGGAACAAATTCTATCTTGACTACAAGAATAACCCACAAACTTTGTAACATTTCTGAAAACAACCCTTATGACTACCAGTTACGTATAGCGTTAAGTTGTTCCACAGAAATGCACTACATTCATGACACTTATCTGGTATCTCAAGTCTGAGGATAACTATTCATAATTTGCTTATAACAATATCCACAAAGTAAATTATGTAGTTGGGATAAGTCCTATATTCAATTCATTGAATATCATCTGAAATTGGTATGCATTCTCATCAATATACTTTCAAGTATATTCTACCACATCTCTCAGATTTGTCTTAGTTTAATGATACTCCCATATCATTAATCAACAACGGACATTTAGAATAACTTAGTTACTCACGGATTAAACATGCAAATATAGGACAACAATATTATAAATGAAAATAAACATAATCCAAACTTTATTTCATCAAAATAATAAATGTTTTACAATATCCTTTATCCAAATACTAATCACAGTTATGCATGAAACTTTTAGCTAAACGAAGTCCAATTCCATTGGCAAGTCCTACAAGCTTGTCTTTAGCTAAAGCCTTAGTGAACGGATCAGCTAAGTTATCATCTGTGTGAACTTTCAGTAGATTTATTTCACCTTCCTGGACTTGTTCCCGAACATAGTGATACTTCCGTAGAAAATGTCTGGTGCCCTTCATGACTCCAGGTTCATTGGCAAATATGATTGCAGCAGAATTGTCACAATACATATCAATAGGCGATTCAATTGAAGGCATAACACCAAGCCCTGAAATGAATTTCCTAATCCAAACAGCCTCCATTGCAGCTTCCGAAGCAGCTATGTATTCGGCTTCTGTCGCAGACATCGCAATCGTACTCTGCTTCTTGCTCTTCCAGTCAACTGCTCCTCCATTGATGACAAAGACATAACCCGTCTGAGACTTCGTATCATCTTTATCACACTGCCAGGACGCATCACAGTAACCTGTAACACCAAGCTCTGTGTCTGGATTTCCACCATACACTAAAAACATATCTTTAGTATTTCTGAGATACTTCAGAATATGCTTAATAGCAATCCAGTAAAGTTCACCCGGATTCTGTTGATATCGACTGGTTATGTTTTGAGCGAACGCCACATCTGGCCGTGTGCATCTCACAGCATACATAATAGATCCTACAGCCGAAGCATAAGGAACTTTCTGCATGCGTGCCACCTCAGCAGGTGTTGAAGCACACATATCGCTACATAAGCCATGCTTTACTTCCATCGGCAAATATCCTTTCTTGGAATTTTGCATACTGAATCTCTTCAATATTTTATCAATGTAAGCGCTTTGACTTAAACCAATTAACCGCTTTGACCTATCTCGGTAGATCTTGATTCCCAGAATGTATGCAGCTTCTCCTAAATCCTTCATGGAAAAACACTTCCCAAGATATGCCTTAACATTTTGCATACTTGGAATGTCTTTTCCCATAATTAATATGTCATCGACATAAAGAATTAGGAAAATTACATCACTCCCACTAACTTTGTGATATACACATGGCTCATCAAGATTTTGAATAAATCCATACCTTTTGATTTCTTCATCAAATCTTTTATTCCATTGCCTTGATGCTTGATTCAATCCATAAATGGACCTTTGAAGTTTGCATACACGGTTTGGAAATTGTGGATTCACAAACCCCTCAGGTTGGTTCATATAGATGTCTTCATCTAAGCGACCATTCAAGAAGGCGGTTTTGACATCCATTTGCCATATCTCATAGTCATAGTATGCTGCTGTAGCTATGAGAATTCTAATAGCTCTAATGTC
Organism: Chrysanthemum seticuspe; assembly: GCA_019973895.1. Classification (NCBI taxonomy): domain Eukaryota; kingdom Viridiplantae; phylum Streptophyta; class Magnoliopsida; order Asterales; family Asteraceae; genus Chrysanthemum; species Chrysanthemum seticuspe. The sequence continues at coordinate 9,168,888 of BPTQ01000006.1, read as the reverse complement.
CGCTACAGGAGAAAAGGTCTCCTCGTAATCAATGCCATAAGTTTGAGTAAAACCTTGCGCAACTAGACGAGCTTTATAGACGTGTACATTGCCATCCATGTCAGTCTTAATCTTATAGAGCCACTTACTCCCAACCACCGAGGCGTTTGGAGGAAGTCAACCTCTACCCAGACTTCATTTGCTCTCATGGATTGCATTTCCCCATTCATTGCAACCTGCCATTTAGCCTTGTCAGGACTTGCCATGGCAGCTTTATAACTAGTAGGCTCTCCAAGATCTCCTAACATAGTTTCCTCAACCTCTACGTTAAGACATAGACTTTCAGGTGCACGCGTATTCCTTATGGATCTACGAACGGGAATCACTTCAACTTCTGGTGAAGGACCCAGACTATCAGGTTCTACCGGAAGTACGTTAGTGTTTTCAGAAGGTAATGCATCTTCATGATCATCTTCCAGATCATACACTCTCCCACTGAATTCTTGAGATACGAGATCTTTTCAAGAAAATCTCCATACCTAGCAACAATTACTTTATTCTCAGTTGGATAGTAAAAGTAGTAACCCATAGTTTCCTTAGGGTATCCTACGAAGATACACTTTACAGATCTTTGTTGGAGTTTATCTGCTGAGTCACGTCTAACATACGCCTCGCAACCCCAGACCTTTAAATAAGACAGGTTAGGAGCTTTACCATGCCATATTTCATATGGTGTCTTATCAACCTTCTTTGTGGGAACCATATTTAGAATGCGAACAGCTGATTCCAAAGCATAATCCTAAAAGGATAAAGGTAGAGTGGTAAGATTAAACATAGATCGTATCATGTCTAACAATGTACGATTTCTTCTCTCTGATACACCATTTTGTTGTGGAGTATATGGAGAAGTGAGATTCTGGACAATTCCATTCTCAGCTAAGTAATCTTTAAACTCTTGGCTTAGATACTCGCCTCCTCTATCGGATCGAAGAGCTTTAATCTTCTTTCCCAATTGCAGTTCTACTTCAGCTTTGAAAACCTTAAATGTTTCAAACACCTCATGTTTATGCTTAAGTAAATAAACATAACCATAACGGCTGAAATCATCAGTAAAGGTTAAGAAGTAGCTAGCACCTCTCTTTGACACATGTCTAAGTGGTCCACACACATCAGTATGAATAAGACCAAGTAGATCAGAAGCCCTCTCCATATTTCTATGAAAAGGTTTCTTAGTCATCTTCCCAGATATGCATGACTCACATTTATCAAATGATTCATCATTGATATTATGCAAAAGCCCTTCTTGTTGCAGCTTATGCATGCGAGCCTTGCCTATATGAGCAAGTCTACAATGCCAAAGATAAGAAGAATTCAAGTCTAACTTTATCTTCTTGTTAATGCTAAACATCGAATTATTATTATTGTTAGATTCATTTCCAATCACATCAATTTCAAACACACCATTCACAGTAATTGCTTTAAAATAAAATACACCATTTAAAGAAACATCAATTCCATTATGTGAAATAGTATGAGTAAAACCATCATCCAACAAAACTGAAAAGGAAACAACACCTCTAATTATAGAAGGTGCATAATGACAATTGTTCAATAACAGTACTAAGCCCGAAGGCAATACTAAACTAAACGTTCCTATGGCTTCAACAGCTGCATGTGCGCCATTTCCCACGTGCAGATATTGCTCCCCATAGGCAAGCTTCCTTTCCACTCTAAACCCCTGCAGTGTATTACAAATGTGAATACCACAACCCGTATCATATACCCAGGAATTATTATGATTTAGAGTAAATAATTCAATGAAAAATAAATTACCTGAAGTACCGGCGCCCGCAGACCCTTCATACTTCATCTTATTTGCCCGCAATTCATCAAGATAGAGAGCACAGTTTCTCTTCCAATGCCCAACGCTCTTACAGTGGTGGCATGCTTGACCCTTTTTAGGATTATCCTTCCTAGGAGTAGGGTTCTTCTTGGGTTGAGGTTGATAGGCCATCACCTGTTTGCCTTTGTCAACCTTTCCCTTACCCTTCCCCTTCTTGTTGTTCGCACGCTGCGGTTTTGGCTTATTAATCCTTCCACCCTGAATAGCAAGTACCTGGGCAGTAGGAACCTTTTGAGGCAACCCTTTCTCATAATCAATGAGCAATGCGTGTAGGTCAGTAACTGTCTTCCCCACGCAGTGCATATTGAAATTTCTGACAAAACCATTAAAATCCTTGTTAAGAGATCTATTAATCAGATTCACAGCCATGTCATCATCATAAGTTTTGCCAAGTGCTTTTAGCTGGTCCATGTAACCTTTCATTTCCAGCACATGAGCACTTACGGGTTTACCCTCTCCCTGCCTACAGCTGTGTAACGCGTCGGTCAAGTCATAAATCTCGACGGCAGCTGGTTTCTCAAACATAGTTCGAAGTTCATTGAGCATATTATATGGGAAATAATGTTCGAACTGCTTTTGAAGAGCAGATTCCATTGTTCCCAACATAAGACAAGCCACATCATTATGACACTTATACTCCAGTTTCCACTTGTCCTTTTGAGCTTGAGTAGCTTCAGGACCAGTTGGTTCAGCAGGGCAAGGTTCATAAAGATATTTCATACGGTCAGCAACTCTACAGACAATTCTCAAAGAGCGGTGCCAATCATTGAAATTCTTAGAGCCAGTCAACTTTTCTCGATCAAAAAAACTTTTGAACGCAGAATTTGGAGCAGTGTTAGTGTTATCGGTGTTTTGAGCCATTTCTATAGAAAAAAGTTCAAGTATTAGTATTTTCGATAATACACTTTTCAAGAAAATAAATATACCCAACGGTAATATAAGCATATAACCATATAATTTTCTCGAAAAACTAGGATCCAAATTATCATAGGTTCATTACATCAGTTGATCTGCTAGCAACAAACGCATATAATAAGGTAATCTGTCGAACATTAATTGGCAAACAATTTCCAACTCCTAGATCATTATGGGATTTATATTTTCCAACGCTATTGCAAATATAAACATGTTTCATCCCATCTTATGCTATTGAGTCCAGGTCTCACTTCCTACTCAACTTAAGTATCTAACTTAAAGAACTGCAAATATGTCCATGTAAGGTCTGAGAGATTTACCTCTCCATTACAATCTCGCCAAGTACTGTCATGACGTAAATTGCAACTTCAAGTGTTCCTTTTAATTAGATGGCATATTCTTAATTTAAAAGGGTACTAGTTTTGATTTTATGTGGTCAAATAAAATATGTACAAAGATGTCATTCATTCATCTTGTAGCATAATTTAATAAAAAAACTTTTTATTACAAATTCATAAAGATCAAATTATCAAAGTCTTGACTGAGGTATTGGGTTCACCAATCAAGGAATTTAGTGTTAATTATCGTCCATTATACCGTACTTTTGCATAAGTGTAAACACTTAGTGTTTCGGATAATTACCACCGAAGTGGCGCATGGAATTAAAACTAATTCGCCCTTAAGATGAGCTTGTACATTATATGACTTACTAAGTAGCTCCATTCGAACTTACAGAGGGCAGAGGACCAGGTAAGCGCAAACGCATAACCTTAGACATCCATTCAGTGTGACTGTGCGCACTTCTTAAATAACCCCTTTATAGTTCATTCGAATGGGTGAGCCGTTCAGTCATTGTACCAAAGTCACCAATCAATTAAACTATTTGACAACTTAACTCTTCCAAAACAATTAAATTTCGCCATTGTTAAGTCCGTATTATTTTTCTATTCAAAATTCCCCTTTGCTTAAAACTGTCTAACATAATAAACAAACAAGTAACAAATAAAAAATAAACTACTAAAAACAATGCGCACATAATAAACAATTTATACGTGTAAACAAGTAGCCACATGCAACTTATTCGATAAAATCCTATTAATAATCAATATTTAGGTTAAATTAATGTATATATTAATTTAGGGTTTTCACTCCAGCAATAGAAAGTGAGCCACATACATCGATGAATCGATTGCGTAAACCCTTAATTAATTATACCAAATTGCACATAATTGATTCATTAATATATATATAATTGGAGTCTTCCCCAATTCAAGATTTATCGCAAATAAATATGTCTCAACAATTAAACAATATATCAAAGCAACTTATCCATGACTAACATGCATGTATAATCATGGATATCATAACAAATTTATACAAATAAGTCACAAGATCGCATATAAAAATTCCATGACACATAACAAATTATTCATGAATTAATCACGTAATCAATATTAATTCTAGGTTTTAATAAGGTTAGCAAACAATTTTCAAAACCCTAAAATAAAATTATGTGTATGTCGATTTAAAAAAATAGGGTACGCCCCAATTTACAAAAAAAATCGACCAAAACATAAATTAAGCATAAACCCTAGATTAACATAGCAAACAACATACAAGTATTTGTTTTATTACGCGTTTATGTAATTAATTACTCATTAAAACCAATGACTCGTGATGCCACTGTTGGAATTATATATCAAGACATTCAAATAAATAATCACAAAACATCAAAGTAATAGTGCGGAAGCGTATAGGATTTATTAATGAACAATTAATTAACATAAAAGAATATGCGTACCTTTTCTTGATTCTAGCCGAACAAGAATCAAATCCACAAACTAGCAACGGATGAACCCTAATTTGATTTAGTTAGGATTATGTGAATTACCCCTTACCGTTTTGTAATTCAATCCAAGATAATAACAAAAGTATGTTATTACTATGTTCTTGTACACACGTACTAAACCGAATTAAAGTAATGCTAGTTTTTAGTAAACGAATAACTTGATGTGGAAAAGTTCAAGGATCGACACCCACAAAAGATGTGGCCGATCGGTTTGGACAAAACACACAAAAAACAATTTTAGGTTTAGCTTGTGAATACAAGAGATGCAAAAAACAAGACCCCTAGCCTTGTTTATATACCCAAGCAAACTTGGTGAACAAGTTTTGGCTTTTGTTTCCTTATCCCTAGCCGATCGGTTCATAACCTCCACAAGGGGTTCCGGAATCTTCCAAACTTTGCAATTAAGTCCTTTTCCAAATACCTTTAATGCCCGTTAGTCCATTACATTAATTACTTAACGTCAGTTAGTTATTTCATTTAATAAATAAATAAATACAACATTTATATTTAATTATTAACTTTAAATTCTCATACGTAAAGTGTGCAATCCCATAGTATCGAGTTCGATCCTAACTCACGTCTACTAATTTATATCCATAAAACCAAGAGATGATGATGATGATATTAAGGATTTTTCGTCACCATAGGATAATGGTAAAGTTAATTTATTCATTTTCGTCAAGTATTGATTGGCATGCTTAATTCTCGGTATTCGTAATACCACATCAATTTAGGCACAAAATTAGTCATACTATTAGGTCTCCCGATATATTTCAGGGTTGAAATAATTTGATGATTAGGGGATGTTTGGGATTGTTTACTTGATCAACATGTTTTGAAATAGTTTTGAGGGTGTTTGGGAATTGGCATTGCTTATTCCAACATGGTTATTTGATTTTGCCAAGTCGTTTTAAGTTAAGCATTCAATATGTGGCTATATGAAATAATATCTTTAGGTTTGAAGGCGATGATCAATTTCTTATAGGACTCCGTTAATTGTGCTAGTGTGTTGGTAATGCTGATTATTTAATGAAATCTTTCAGGTAAAAGAATCAGAAATAGCTAATCAGTTTGATTAAGCAATTTTGAAACTGAGTAGTGGTGGTGGAAGTAGGTGGCGGCCGTGAGTGGTGGTGGTAAGTGGTGGCAGTGGTGGGTGGTGATAAGTGGTGGTGGTGGTGGAAGTGGGTGGCGGCGGTGAGTGGTGGTGGTAGGTGGTGATAAGTGGTGATAGTGGTTGGTGGTGGTAGATGGCTGTGGTGAGTGGTGGTGGGTGGTGGTGGTGAGTGGCAGTGGTGATTAGGGATGGCGGTAAGTGTTGGTGGTGGTGCGTGGTGGTGGTGGAAGTGGGTGGCGCCGGTGAGTGGTGGTGGTGATTGGTGGCAGTGGTGGTGGTGAGTGACGGTGGTGATTGGTGGTGGCGGTGGTGGCAGTGGGTGGCGGTAGTGAGTGGTAGTGGTGGTAAGTAATGGTGGTGGGACTAACTGAGTTATGTATTGAGGACCAACGGTGCAATTTTTTTAACTGAAGTTATGTATTGAGGACTAATGTTGCAATTTTTTTACCATGGTTAGAAATCTAAGGTTAACAAATTACATACTTGTCAAGTTTTTTGAAAGTAATTTGCTTGCAATGGAACAATATGAGGTAAGTTACCTACATTGGTACTCTAGATTTAGTATGTTACATATTTATGGACTTCGCCCTTAAAAAAATCTGACATTCTGTTACTGGTCGAAACATAATGCGACTAGTTTATATATGATGAAATGAATTGCAATAATGTTTAGCTAAAGTTGGATTTCATACATTATTTGACAAACCCAACGAAGTTTGCAAAGTTGACTTTCAGGGTTTAAAACATGTGTTAATTTATATAACCGTGTTACCGTAAAATGATACTGTACTAGATGAAATAATCTAGTACTTGTGCTTCCCAAAAAGGTTTACTAGCTATCTACTTTTGCTCAGTTTATTTTTTGAAGTTAGATAAGTTAGTTCATAGTATTCTGTTTATACAGTTGACTTCATCATAAAGTCAAACTGTATTTCAGATGAAAATCGTTTAATCTTTGATGAGGTTGGAGATGATCATGCTTTAATATTCAGTAGGATCTGCATAAGCTGCGTAGTATCTTAGAATAATTACGATTGACACGAATATCTTCAAAATTGGGATATATTTTTGTTAAGTATGAAGTATGGCGTTTGACTCAAATTGTTGACTTTGATCAAATTCAGTGAGTTTTTCATATATATATGTGAAGAAGAACATATATTATAGTGTTTAATGGTATTAATGGAAGCTACATAACATGTATCATAGGTTTGTATGATACAGTTGAGCTCCATATCATAAAAAATGTAGAATTTGGAAAGTATAATTAGTCGCGGTTAGGCATATCAACATCGTCCTCAACCTAGGTGAAGCTCTTTCCACGTGCACATTCTCAGCTATGCTTATTTAGATGGCAAGAGTTGAGCCTCGTGTTATTTCTCTAACAGTTTTGTTGGTGAATGAAAAGGCCCGGTAAAATATTATTGAGCAGAATAAAAATGAAATGATTAAGGTATCAGATGTATAGAAAGGCGATTCGAACATTCCAATAGGTTCTTTTTCAATGGATTAAAAGTCATCAGTAGGATACTTTGTATAAATCACAGTAATGAAATCGACTAGATTGTTTATAAGAATGTGGTTAAAAGTAATGGCACTGAACTTATTATTAACATATTTGGTTCATGAAAGCTGTTAACATCTAAAAGTTTAAACAAGTGGCGAAAATTTTATAAAAGAGGTGAAAATAATTAAAAGAAAAAGTTTAAGGACCTATTTTGTCAACCTCCAATTCATTAACCGATGGATTCAAATTTTAGAGCCCTAAAACAAGTTTGGATATTTATAGGGCAAAATTAAAGGTCAAATAATTATTCATAAGATGAAATTGATACTTACACCTAGTTTAATTATTAGAGTAAATTACATAAATGGTCCCTGTGGTTTGACGAAAATTTCACCTACCATCCCTCAAACTTAAAAGTTGCATAAATCGTCCATATCGCTGCCAAAGAATAACATGAATGGTCCTTTTGAAGGACGGTAGGTGAAATTTTCACCAAACCACATGGATGATTTATGCAACTTGTATGAAACTTTTATGCCTCAAAAGGACTATTTATGTTGTTTTTTGGCAGTGATAGGGACGATTTATGCAACTTTTAAGTTTGAAGGACGGTAGGTGAAATTTTCACCAAACCATAGGGACCATTTATGTAATTTACTCTAATTATTACTATATCCTAATCAAGTTATTGGTCAATTGCAAAACTACCCCAAGAAACTGGAAAACCCCGAAAGGATTGATTTGGGTGGAAAGCGGGTCAAAAATCATGACCCGGTAAAATAGAAAGTTTATTTATTCCGGAACTTGTTTAACAAAAAGTTAAAAAAAATTATTACATCAACAAATATTAACCTTGGACCTTATATATGACCCTCCAGATGCAATCTTGGGCCTTCTCGCGAGTAATGAACCCGCTAGAGACCTTAACCTTTTGTGAACCCTTGATTGATTCTTGAACCCCAAGAGTGATCTCTTTTGTTAAATGATGATCTGGGTTCACACTCACATCTTTTTACATTTTTCTTTTTTATATATATATTTTTTATAAGCAAATAATTTCAAAAGGAATGAACAAATCAGATGTTTTCATGGAGAAACTGTCAAAACACCTTGAACCGAGCACGACATGTTTAAACACTTCACTTTGTATATTTCCTTAAAAAGACAAACTTTTCAATTCTGAAAATGAGGATAAATGATTAGATCATTACATGTTCTCACTCACCAACCTCAAACAAATATAGAGAATAAAAATGAAGTAGAAGAGCATGTATTTTAAAGAAACAAATCAAACTTGAAAAGTATATATCTTTGTGATTCTCAAAGGCAAAAATTATTAGTCGCCAGATATTTTAATTACAGGTTATTCGTCGTCGCAACACGCGGGTATCCTGCTAGTAAATAGTAATACTCGTATTACATCCTACAAGCTTCTTTAACACAAAAGAAAACCACTTTGTTCACACGAACATGCGTGATGCATATGTTTACTTATTGGAAAATAATTTTGATACCTAAAATTTACACCTATATAAAAATATAATTGATGCATTTAAAAAATTGATTAATTAAAAATAATAAAAGAGAAAAAGTGTATCACACTTGTCTTATGTAGTAATGAATTAGGTCTATTGTTAGATCTCTTTCTTAAGCCTATATATCACCGCTCTTACTTATTTCAACATTCATTATAACTATATACTATAGCGCGTGTAATACGACACCGTATTGTCGTCGTTATTTTATAAAAAGATAATATTTTTTCCCCCAAACTCTACGCCCAAAAAAAGTTAGCCAAAAAAATATATTTACAAAAGAGACGGCAAGGTATGTAACATTTTGCGAAAACTGTCATGAATTTTTGCAATTTACGATTTTTATATAACAAATTTTATCTGTCAAATATCTAACATATATCTAGCAATTTGTTTCAAAAAAGTATACCGCCGGAAAACCCTCTGGACAATGAACATAACGAGCTCGATATTGATATACTTTTGACATACGTACGATTTTGTAAAAGATGTCGACATTTTTTTTTTTCTTAAAAAATATTCAAAATGCACCCTTAACTTACCAAATACCTTCAAAAAACTATCTTAAAATTTTTTTAAACTACAAGGGCCAAAGACTTTACAAACTTATAAAAAAATGTTGAATTTTAGTATTAAAAAAAATAAAAAATAATAAAAAAAATTATAATACAAAAAATCCAATATTGATATGCTTTTAACTAATGAGGAAAAAACTTCACAGCAACGCGCGAGTGCAACTTTTCTCGTTGTTATCATTGGAGTCATAAATATATGGCTTGTGTCCGTATATTTTAAAGGCATCCACAATTGAGTCTTATTGTTCAATCAATAGCATGATGACTCATCATGCAATGCATTGTAGAATTCCATGTCATTCATATATTGAAACCTCACTTAATACTGTACAACCGACTATGAAACTACATGTAGTGGGCCTCCTTGATCCTTTTACATTTAAATAATATATATAAACTTTAAATCTTGTACTATGTGTTTTGTACTATACATATAGTATTTTGTAGGTAATAAAAATAATATGATGTGAAAATTCATTAAACTATATAAAGTTCAATGCATTGGGAGTGTTTTGTATAATTTAATGAGAAGCTGACATGGCAATGATACGACATTGTATTGAACTCAAAATAATATAATGCATTGAAAATGCCTTAAGGAAATCCACAACCAACTTAGGTGGCATAGTATATAATAGAAAAAGTTGTCAGAAGATTAAATCTTCAACTCCCATTCTGGGTCTCCACATAAACAAATGCATAGTATGAGTATCTCTCTGAACACACCACTATGATACTCATATGGTGGACCCAATTGGAATAATAGTAATTAGTTATTTAACTTTTGCACATGGCCCTTTATTTTGTTCACTATTTTATTTGAATTTGTGGACTATTATGCTTATAAAATGATTAAATTAACACAGTGATGTGAATATCTATTAAATTGTATAAAGTTAATGCACTGTGAGTGTTTTTTATAAAATAGTGAAATGTTGATGTGGTAGTAATGTGACAACTTTGTATTATACCATGCACTGTAGATGCTCTAAATATAGATATGATCTATCTACGCACACCATGTGCTTGGGCCAAGTACACGTAAATAAGGTACAAAAAGTATTCATTTTTCGCCATAAAAGACATAAAATCATCATCCCCATAGATTATAATCGCCTTTAATTTAGGTGAACAATTGAATTTTGAATTAAGAAAATGCTAGTTCAAAGAAAATCAAATCATATGTGGACCAATCACCTAATTTAGATCGACATACTTCTTCTCATACATATGGTTCAAATTTCTTCCTAATAACGTTCGACTTTGGTTCACATTTCATTTTCGTTCTTTTCCATTGGCTTTTTGCGACGTGGGTCAATTAATGCATGATCTTGTATCAATAACTCAATAAGTAATTAAGTACTACGTAAAGATGGCAAATCTTTGTCATATTTTCGTTAATGCATTCAAATTTCCTAATATTAAAAGGAAACTTTAATTTAATTACATGGACATTTGCGAGTTATGTGGAAAACTAAAGCACATGCATGGCAAATAGAAACATGTTTTTTCATTGCATTTCGTTCTACTTTTGGTTTATGTTTTAAGTTGTCATATATGTCAAACTCTCAAGTCATCTTGTAAGACAGTTTTTTGGAGTTTATTGACGTGTGAATCCGAAAAAAAACACATAAAATATGATTTATAGACTAAAATTGTTCCGACCAAAGAACTATGCCTTATTTATTTAAAAGAAAAGAAGAACATGTACTTTCAGCCTTTTATAATCGCATATAATGCAAGGTAGAGAGTAATCGTGGTAATTTGTGTTCAAAATCATAGGTTTTAATGAGATAACTTGTAAAATATTTGGGCGCATTTAGCTTATTCTTTCATCTGAAATGGACATGTACGATTCTTTCAAAAGTTAAATGGACATTAACGATCATATAGTTTTTCTCAATTGAAAAACACTGCAGTTGTTTCTAAAAAAAACTGATAAATATAATAATTTAGTTATTTAAATATAAGTGAGGTGTTCGGTTTAAGAAAAAATTTCGTTGTTTTAAGTATTTTTTTAAACGATTCGTAAAACATGAGTCCGTTTAACTCGTGTCTGTGCCCATTTAAACTTGTGGCCCAAGCTCGCCCGACTCCCGTTTTGCCATCTCTAAATAAGAATACTACTACATTAATTTCTTAATGCCATGCACGCTCTATAATTAGAATAAAGTACGGGGATAGCAAATTTTGAAATAATATACGTAAATAAGTTTGTAGAATGTTGACTTTTCGTATCGTGAAATTTGTTTAGAATTATTTAGCAGCATAACTACTCTAGCAAAAATAAAAACAAACGTATATGTTTGTAATCATAATTCATGCATAAAATCACGGGTCGTAATTTATTATTTATTTTTTTGGTGTGCAGACGTAATTTAATCAATTAATTAGCAGTTTAGCGGATATTCAAACAATGTGATTGGCGAGTTTACATCACGTGCTATCAAGCTTGAAATTCATATTTTCTTGCATACCATTATTTGTTTATTTATTTAACGACATGAGATATTCTTTTAGCATGTGTACGCATGTATTGCTCACCTTTATTTATTATGAGTTCATGTTAACGGGTCGTGTCACTTAGAGCATTCCCAATCATAACATTATAACACCAATAACATCGTCTACGTCAGCGCCACATCAGCTTTAACATTTAACATTAACATCCCGAAAAAACACCCATAATCATAACATCCCAATAACATCAATAACATTTCATATTTTCAATTTCAACCCCTAAACTAAAACAAACACTTCATTTATTAAAACACATATCACATTTAACATTAAAACACCAAGTACATTAAACATTAAACACGAATTAATCCGGCTCATATATAGGCAGAGTTGATTTGAGTTTGAATAAATCCCGCTCATATTTGATTTTTAAATTTTAAATTTGAATTTGAATTTATCCCGCTCAGAATTGACTAGTATAATTTAAATTTGAATTTGAATAGGCTGAGGGGGTGTAAGTGAAAATTTATTTGAAATTGTTTAGGGGGGTGAAATGATTTTTTTTTTTAATTAAAAGGGATAACGCGCGTTAGCCCTGTAACGTCCAGGGACTAACGACGTTATAAAGTTGCACTACCAAGGGGATAACGCCACTAACAGGCATTGTTTGGCCATTAACGCCGTTGGGGCGTGATGGTTGGACATGCTCTTATATATTTTCAACCTGATATCCTTCACTTTGTGTACTTTAGCTGAATGAAGACATTGTTTAAGAAAAGCTATAACTTTGTAAATGAATATCATGATTAATCAATCATGAAATTACATTTTCTCGCTCACCAACCTCCCATAATTTTTAAAAATAAGCAAATGATTCAACATTAAACTTAATTGTATTAATTTTTCTGAAATTAAAGAAGATAATTATTGAATATTCTAATGTTACTTATTTACATTATCAGTGTCAGTAATGTTAGATAATAATGACCCGCAAGCCCGTTGGGTTCCCGTTAGTTACTAGGTTCAGGTTAATTAGTTTTCTATTTAATGTCATCGAATCTGCTTAATACATGTCACATAGTCAAGTGATAGCTAACTTTTCTATTACGGTTATAGATGTACCTTCGATTTGTGTTATAGGTTTTGCGTCAAGAGTATAACAAAGGCTATATGTGTTTTTTAGTGTAAATTACATATAAACTGCGGGTCTCTTCCATTCATCAAGGCAGAACACTAGAAAGGTAAACTATTGTCAAGAGAGACCAACATCAAATAACAATTGAATTGGGATCAAAGAATTAAAGGATTGGATTTGCCCTGTTTGTATTTATAACTTGGGTTATATTGACGTGAGTCTTTTTCAAGTTTTGTGTTCACTACAAAAAGTTAGTTTAATTCTTCACATTTTAAACGCTAAATGGTCACGGTTAAGAATGTATAAAATTATAGAGTCCACACTTTCTCATGTGTGGTAATAATAGGTGTGAGAAATTTTCCTATACGTATAAATGTGAAGATATTATCTAAAATTTATATGATTAAAAATGTGGAAATATTTTTTGAATGTCCACAACTAAAAGTGTGACAAAAGTGCAAAAAATGTTTATGATAAAAAGTGTGAAAACATTTGTGACACACATAAATGTAGTTTTATTATAATTGTACACACTAATATACGTAGATTATTATTTTTTAATATTTGTGACACCTTTAATTATAGCAAAATTATTATTCATATAAAAAGTAGTCCATAGTTGATCATACCGTGACAAAATAAGCGTAGAGAATAAAACTATTTTTTGTAGTGGCTATAAGATATTATAGGTTAAAAATTGACGTGATAAACGGAGGACTTGAGAATAACCTGCATTGCTTCTAGCACTCTTATCTCTTATTATCTACTATTTATAATGTATGTATGTGTATTTCTTAAACTTAAAATGACTAAAATTTGAGTAATGTTGATTGCTTATAATACTCTTTAAACTAAATGCTTAAATGACAAGTATTGTTAGTGACTATTGTACCATTGATTAAATGGTAACATCATCTATAAACAAATCAATATTTTAAAGAGTGAATTACATAAATCGTCTTTGTGGTTTGGTCAAAATAACGGATTTTGTCCCTATACTTTTTTTTCAGTGCGTTTCGTCCCTGTGGTTTACAAATCTTACGGATTTTGTCCCTCGTCCAAAAATGTCCATTAAGTGTTTTGCGCTGTTAGTCCTTCGTTAGTGTAGTCCGTTAATTGTGTTGCACCGTTAGTCCTTATTTTTTTAAATGTAGTTTTTCCCAATTAGTCCCTCTGTTAATAATAGTTATCGCCCGATTTTTTACGTTTTTGTCCGTTTTTATCCGTTTTCATTCGTTTTTATCCGTTTTCCCCCCGTTTTTTTTCGTTTTTCGTCCGTTTTTTACGTTTTTATCCCTTTTCGTCTGTTTTATATGCTTTCGTCTGTTTTGTACGCTTTTGCCCGTTTTTGTCTGTTTTTTATCCAATTTCGACCGTTTTTTTACATTTTTATTCGTTTTCGCTACTTTTTTCCGTTTTTTTCCGTTTTCGCCCGTTGTTTTACGTTTTTCTTTCGTTTTTCTTACATTTTGTCCGTTTTTCTTTCGTTTTTAAAAAATTTTCCAAAAAAAAAATTGGAAAAAAAATATTTCCGAAAAAAAAAATTGAAAAAAAAAAATATCAAATTTAAAAAAAAAATTGAATAAAAAATTTTAAAAAAAATTTGAACAAAAATATTTTTTTTCAAATATTTTTTTCAAATATTTTGTAAAAAAAAGGACATATTTAAAAAAAAAAAACATATTTGAAAAATATTTTTTTTATTCAAAATTATTTTTTGAAACGGACAAAAACATACCAAAAACCGATAAAAACGTACGAAAAACGGAAAAAACGTAAGAACAACAGACAAAACATAAGAAAAACGGACAAAATGTAAGAAAAACAGACAAAAACGTAAAACAACGGGCGAAAACGAAAAAAAACGGACAAAAACGTAAAAAAACTGGCGAAAACGAATAAAAATGTAAAAAAAACGGTCGAAATCGGAAAACGGACAAAAGCGTAAAAAACAGACGAAAGCATATAAAAACAGACGAAAAGTGATAAAAACGTAAAAAACGGACGAAAAACGAAAAAAAACGGGGGGAAAACGAATGAAAACGGACAAAAACGTAAAAAATCGGGCGATAACTATTATTAACGAAGGGACTAATTGGGAAAAACTACATTTTAAAAAATAAGGACTAACGGTGCAAAACTCTTAACGAACTGCACTAACGAAGGATTAACAGCGCAAAACACTTAACGGACATTTTTGGACGAGGGACAAAATCCGTAAGATTTGTAAACTACAGGGACGAAACGCACTGAAAAAAAAGTATAGGGACAAAATCCGTTATTTTGACCAAACCACAAGGACGATTTATGTAATTCACTCTATTTTAAATATTTGTTTAATTTTTAAACTTTTAGCATTTTTTGTATCTAATCCATGAACCTTTTTCTTGCAGTGACTACAAATTACACCTGAAATCACGATTTCGCGAATATAATTATTTGTCATTATATACACCGTCACTTGGCACGGCTGTTTATATGTACTATTTACTACTTCCGTCCCATAATAACCGTGCTTTTTGACTTTTTTAAGCCTTTCTTATTCAACTTTGATTATAAATATTTTTATTTGTGTTATATATTACTTGATAAAAAATATATGAATGGATTGGTTTTTTAAATGTATTTTCATTCGTATAATTTCCATCAAGTACTATATAATACAAATGATAATATTAATGGTCAAACTTGAACACAAAAAACTCATAAAAGTCAAAAATTAACAAATTGCCATCATTTTCTAATAATTCGCACTTCCCATGCTAGTCAAATTGTGAGGCTTGCAAAATCTAAATTCTCATCCTTGAAAGGGACTCAAAAATCTCAATCTGTTGCATATAGTCGTATACTGATGATCATAGAAACAAAGGGAAATAGCATAAAAAGGTACTAAACTTATGTTCAACTTCAATTTAAGGTACCCGACTATTTTTTTCTCAATTTAATGTATCAAAGTTATTTTGTTGTGCAACTTACGGATTTTTTTACCCGCTAGTCAAGTAACCGGTCACTAAATCAAAATCCAAACAGCCTTCTTCTCCATCAGATTTTTTTATCACAACTAATGAAGCCAAACCAATGGCTAAAAAAATTTCACAATCCTTCAACTATTTAATTTTTAAAGCAACCCATCAATCTACAACTCCTTCGTACTCAGCATATTTTCAGATTTATAAACAAGACGTGTGTGATTTGTTCTTTTTTGATAGATTAATGGCAAAAGGTAAAATGTTAAAATTTACTTTAGACGTTATAGGAATGAAAGACCAATCATCTGATAACAGATGTTATCCTTCAAAACAGAAAAATAACATCGAGAGGATAACGCGAAGTCATCAAATTAGGGCAGAATTAAAATGTTCAAATTAGAACAAACACACCTCTTCCGATTAAAGAATCAAGCTCAGATCGTTAATTAAGCCACAAATCGACTTAATTAAACTCTCCAATCATCCATATCTCTCACGGATTGAAAACTCCCAATTCACCGAAACCCTAAAAAAATTCGATTAAAGGGAAAAAGTGCTCGCGAAGAACACCACACACCAGAGAAGATAGGAAGGCATTTGACCATAAAGATTAGGAGAAGAAGAGAACGGATCCATTCCCAGAAAAAGGGAGAGACACGATTATACAGTCTCACAAAAGGAGACGTTTTATTTTCCTGTATCTCAAATAAAGAGAGATAAGGAACAAAAGAGGAGCGCGTTTTTTTTTTTTTTTTTTTTTTTTTCTTTTTTTTTTAATCTCACAAGAAAGATAAAAATATACAAAAGAGGCTCGTCATTTTAAAGTAGGGCTACAAGAAAGGATTTTTTTATTTTAAGGCATCGGGTTAGACCATCAACCCCTCCAGGTTCCAAAAGTTACAAAACCACTCTTTCATTTTTTATATAGTATATATTTTTCATTTTGATATATATTATTTTTGTTTGATAAGTTAGTTTAATTTACAATTTAGTACTTCATCAAATTTTTTAGATATAGTAACCTAGTGATTACGGTGGCCGATGGCTTAAGTCATCGCTGTCGGCGCCACACGACGGCGTGAGAAACCACACCGCATGTGGGATGGTCGGCTTTCGCGCTGTGGCCAGCAGCTCACATCAAACCCTCTAAAAGGGATGAGTGCTTTGATATGATGTTATAGGCAAAAGTGGTGTTATGGCCAAAAAGTGATGAAGTGACATTATTTTTTTCATGATACCAACTGCATGGCACGAGACTATACCCAACTGTCAACTCTTTTAAAAAGAAAAACCTTCAGTTCTGAAAATAAGATATGATTAATCATTACACGTTCAAACTTGAAAAGTACTATATATCTTTCTGATTCTCGAATGCAAAAAGTTGATCGAGAAAATCAAGTGACTCAACACAAAATTTATATTATAGATGATAACCTTATCTTCACATGTAATTTAACATGTCATTATTAAATTATAATAAACCAGCCATTTTTTTTCTTCATATAAACAAAACCATGTGATATTAGAAAAATAGTTAATACTCATGAGCCATGAAGATTAATAAAAAATATATCCATTTCTCAACTATTTAAAATTTAAACTTAAGTTAAGATTTCACATTCTCGAATGTATATCATCACATTTTTGTCAAGTTTGATAGAATAATATATATTCACAAACATGTTATTTTAACGGGTAACTTTAATTCGGAAGTCGATTTCTAATGACCAAAATTCATGCAATGATAAGCTATTTTGGATAAATAAAAAAAGATTGGTATCAAATTCAAGAGCTATTTCATTGGAAGAGTTCATTAATTTGCATTGTAGTAGTTAGGCTTCCTATGCATAAATTTATATAATAAGTAAATATAACTATAAAAATATATTGTAACGATCTCCTTTTTCTTATCTATGAGTTAGTTTATATCTTTTACCGACTAGAGTTTGACAATTATTGAAATGTTATTTCATATATGGTTAACTTTTTAATGTTTGAAGTGAACTTTGAAACCTAAAGTATATAAAGGATATATATTTTGAGGCCGTTAAAATTTGGATGAACAAATTACACACCTTTATATGAGACTGTGCTAAGCTATATCTTTTGGGTTGCAAAGTAATATATATTGCTTTTACGGACTAAAGGCCTTATCGTCCTTTTCAACGTATGTAAAGTTACAGTAATATGATTATTACATTGTACCTTTAGATAAACCTATAAATGCTTTTTGCCGACTATCTTTCATGTTAAGGCTGCCCCAAGTAAGAGGCTTCAATCCCCTTCATTTTCAATGCCACGTCAGCTTTCTCTCTCCAGCGAACTTCAGGCGATTGGGTGCCCCAGTAAGGCGACCTACACTACAAAAAATACACCCCACAAATATACCTTTTATATTTATTAATACACACACATAACAACATTTTTATTCGATCGCCTACACGACCAACTTGGGATGCAAAGGACCAACGACTGATTCCCCACACAAGGGAGATCGATTACCCAATCGATCTTCTAGGCACTCGATCGACTCTATTTTGCTCTATTGGAGGCAACCTAACTTTTGTATGACAAATTTTGACTCATGCTCCCATATATGCATGCAGGCTAGTCAAATTGTGAAGGTTGCAAAATCAACATTTTCTTTCTTCAAAGGGACTTAAAGACTCAATCGTTAAATATAGTTTTATTAAGAGAAAATTACCAAAAGAGGACATTTTTCCAAGTGTGGTCCATTTTTAAGACTTTTTTCTCATCTCTTTTTCAAAAGAGCCTGCTCAACTCCATTATTTTTGTGACACTTGTCAATGCAAGTACAAAGGTAGGTGAGGATGCTTTTGATTAAATGACAAATATGCCCTCAAACATATATATAAAACCCACAACATATTTCATTTTTTCTAATTTTTTTCTCACTCTCTCTCTTCTACCTAACCTCCTGCCACCATGACAACAAAAGATCCGGCCAAGACCATCGTCCCAGATCCGGCCAGCTGCTCAACTGCTCGACTACCACTGCTCAACCACCTCATTCCATCCACCTACCTCACCACCTGTCACAATTCTCAATTTCCGGTCATTTCTCAAACTCCATATTCATCATTTATATCAATTTATGCATGGGTTTTGCCTTTTACATTAAACGTCTATTTTCTTATTAAATAAACGCTATCGCATAAACATTATTTGAACATTTGATCCGACACTTCCAAAAATTATCCCGACATATTTT
Organism: Chrysanthemum seticuspe; assembly: GCA_019973895.1. Lineage (NCBI taxonomy): Eukaryota > Viridiplantae > Streptophyta > Magnoliopsida > Asterales > Asteraceae > Chrysanthemum > Chrysanthemum seticuspe. Next base: position 9,149,712 of record BPTQ01000006.1, on the reverse strand, counting down.
TATACTCATATTAAGATTATAAAAATAATATTATGAGTTTACCCAATGTTTTAAATTTATTTCGTATATAAATTGTCTTATTTATATAATTACGACGTTTTTATTAAATACTACACGATAATTATTATTTTCACTCAAATTTTGCAAGAAATATATTTTTATAATTTTTATGACCATAATATATTTTATCTTGACCCGTTAAAAGTTATTTTTATTTAACGCTACCCTAAATAATCAAATGTGTATTTAACTTATCACTTATCTTCATTTAACCTTACAAAACATTACTTATACATTATAAAAAAAATATATATATATTTTTGCATGACTAAGACTCCCCTTGTCGACAAGGGGAGGGTGAGTCATTTACTCTTGCCAAATATCTCTTCTAGTCAAGTATTATACTAATTAAACTACATACACATACAAGATATTATCTAAAAGTGAAAACCCATTTTTGCTTCTCTCTTTCTCTTCCAAGACCGGCAACCTAAGGACCAAGAAGGAGACCATTTTATTTTTCAAGACAAAGATTTTATTACACACTAGTATCACTTGTTGTATAGGTTTTGCAATAAAAACCTCAAGTGATTAGGAAAAACCCTTTGTCCTTAAACCTCATCATATCACTTGTAAGCATCCATATTCATATTGTTATTTCATATTTATTTTCATGATCATATCATTTTATTTGAGAAACATGCAAGTGTCATGAGGTTTATACCACTTTTTCTATGATTTTTAAGAGTTATATATATATTGTCATCCTATAAATATTCCTTGTTATAAATCACACTTGGTGATGTCTAGGAACCCATGACACCCTAAGAAATTGTATGGTAGGGTTAGAATAGCTTCGGAGTTGTTTTGAATGGGTTAGAATAGGTTTGGCGCGAGAAAAACTCATTTCGACAAGTTTGCAAAAGGGTCTGTCCTTATTTTGAAGATCTGGAAAATCCGACAGTAGGTAAATATTTTTGGCCTAGATAATTAGAAAATACACTTTAAAACGAAAACGTGACCGCTTGAACGGATAAAAACGGAGTTATAACGAAGAAGTTATGAATTTTTCAAGTTAGACGTCGAAAACTAATAATTTCTGGAAATTTCAGCATGAAAATGTCACTCTTTACGAGTCAAAAATGAGTCTTAAGCTTTATGAAATGTGTCGACTTATCGAAAATATATTAGTATACTTTGACACGAAGCTAAGGGTATAGAAAACGTAGAAAACGGACTTGTAACGAGTAAATTACACGCGATAAACAAAGTTGCCGTAACTTTATTCTATTAGCAACATTAATATATTTTCTATTAAACATATACTATGGCAACTAGGGGCCATGTTGAGGGTCATTTTTAACATTGATAGGATACTCTTTATAAAAAGATGTCTTCTAGTAAAATCAAGTTCGCCAACCATATTTTCCAAAATATCCAACCGTTCGTCAAGCGGAGTTGTAATGAATAAAATATAGTCGCTCAAACTTTGCCGAAAACCCATCCTTAAACTATATTTTGGACTAAAAGTACCCTACTTAACCTCTAATTTTCTTTATGTACGAGACCTCTAGGACGAAAACTTAAATGCTAAAACTTTGAGATTATCATACGAGCTTCCCAAAACCGTTGAGTTTATTTCCTAACACTCGATGTGCACCATTTTACGACTAGCTTTCCGAGGCCATATAGTCACTTTCATGACTTGTCAAATTATATTATTTTGCGACGAAAAGTTATATTCTCTTAATAAATCACTAAATGATTATCGTTGGATATCATTTCAAAGTAAACACATGTGAAGTAATTTAAAAATGGTCAAGACGTTAAAAGATTATATTTTCGACGAGAAGTATTGTTTTCAAAAATACATAAGTGGTATAAATATCATCCGAATTGCGTGCATAACATTTCATCATGACTTATTGCATATCATATCATTCATAATAGGTCAGTTTCGAGATTCACGCTACATTTCGGTGTAACCACTTTTGTCATCGCATCTATTCATCAAGTGAGTAATCACATCCCCTTTTTACCGTTTTACTATATTTTGGGGCGAAATGCATGAACCATTCTTGAGCTAAACTGATCACTACTTTTATTAACTTGTTTGACTAGAACTTGTGAACTTGAATCAAATCCTTGAACTTAATTATGACATAATGCCTTACTTGAACTTATTGAACCGTACACGTTATGAGCTTGACCTAAAGTCTCCTATGTTCGGAGCATCACTATAAAGTCTCCTATGTTCGGAGCATCACTATAAATACTCCTATGTTCGGAGTATATCTTTGGGAAGAGGCACCCAGTATATCTTTGGGAAGAGGCACCCAACATAACTTTGGGTAGTGGCACCCAGCATAATTTGGTTTCATCAGGAGCATCCCTGAATTATTATATTTTTGGTACTATATTGTGAACTATTATGACCGCTTATACTTGACTACTTGACGCGCTATATTTTGTGCAATGGGTTGTGTACACACAGGTTGCAAGTTTTGTATGGGCGAAACTTGGAACTGAGTGGATATACAATTCCTTTGCTTTGTGGACTATTTTCGATAACCGAAACCTTGGACTCTTTCATACGAGTTTTCTTATTTTACTAAACATGTTTACTCACCAACTATTTTCATAGTTGACCCGTTTTTCTCTCATGCATTTCAGGTGATCGTTAGTAAGCTTTTTCTACCAGGTCTTGCATAATGAAGTTTTCACTTGTCAATACAAATCGTTATGTAATAGAACGCAATATTTTGGGAACTAAACTTTGTAATATATTTGCCGATGTCGGCTAAAACTGGTGTTGTAATGGTGTACTCTTTCTTTTAAATATTAACGTTGGTATGTTCTATTATCTTGTGCGTATGTTCCCTTCCGTTACACCTCGTGTTTCCGCCTCCGGCGAGAGTGTGACAGATTGGTACCAGAGCCAAAGGTTATAGAGAATGCCGATTTTTCAAAAATAAAAATCACAGCTATAACCGGAAATTTTTTTTTTTATTAAACATTGAACATCATCCGAGTCATCTAGTCCTATCGTTGCATCGTTAATCATAAATTATACATAGCCTGATCAACTATGTCTAATTTATGAAGAACCATGCAATGATAAGAAGGGTAATTTTAAATCATGTTTAGTCGAGTCTTTTGAGTCTGGTCACCTGAAGTTGCATTGGTCGGGTGGGTATGCATAGCATGTTTTTACGTTCACGTCTACATTACCGTATCTTATTAGACCCTCTCTTTTTCCATCTTTCGACTGGTTAGACATAGCATGTCTCTGTTCCTGTCATATTTCGATCACTATAACACATTACCACCGTTCTAAACCTCATCTGCCTTCGTCCGAGTGTCATTTACTCAACCCGATATTTTGGTCCATTGCAGGATCATGGCTGCCAGAAACACACGCTCAGGAGTCAACAACAACGCCAATTCGAATAACAATGTCAACCTAAACAACAATGACAATCCAAACAACAATGCTGCTGGAATAGCGGATCTACTCACCCAAATTATAACACATCTCGATGCTAGACGAACCAACAACGGAGAAGGTACTTCAAACACTGGTCATGGATGCACCTACAAGACTTTCATGACATGCAAGCCGATGGAATTTTATGGTACTGAGGGTGCCATTGGACTGTTAACCTGGTTCGAGAATGTTGAGTCGAAGCTTAGTATCACGAAGTGTGCTGAAGGAAACAGAGTTGAGTTCTCTGCTGGTCTACTACAAGGTCGAGCATTGACCTGGTGGAACAACCAATTGCAGACTAGAGGAAGAGGGGCTGCAAATGCGTTATCTTGGGAAGCATTTAAGAAACTATTAACTGATGAGTACTGCAGAAAAGATGAAGTGCAGAAGTTGGAAGCGGAATTTTGGAATCACTTGATGGTTGGAGTAGAAGTCGACAAGTACACGATCCGTTTCCACGAGTTAACTAGGATGGTTCCTCACATGGTTTCCACTATGGAGAAGTTGATCGACCGATATATATGGGGATTGATACCGGAAATTAGGAGGGATGTCACCTCATCAAACCCAACCACTCTGCAAGCCGCTGTGGGTATGGCGTATCGCTTGACAAATGATGTGATCAGGTCTGGAGGACTAGCAAAAGCGAATGACAATGGACGAAAGCGACAGGAGGATCACCAGGGAAGCCGAGACCAGGGTCAGCAAGACAAGAGGCAACGAATAACCAGGAACTATGGAGCGACTACTCAGGAGCGTAAAAGATACGCAGGTCCACATCCTTTGTGCACTCGATGTAACTATCACCACTCGGGAGACTGCCCAAGGTGCGACAAATGTGGACAGACGGGCCACTTCGCGCAAAAGTGCTCAAACAGGACTGGGAATCAAGGACAGAGAAAAGCATGTTACGAGTGTGGAAGTCTAGATCACCTTCGCAATACCTGTCCAAAGCTGAAAAGAACACCCAATCAAGGAGGTAATCGTCCAAACCTGGCGTTGGCAATAGAAGGCCCACAAGATCAGAACATTGAAATTCCTCCCGCACGTGGTCGAGCATTCTATCTGGGTACCAAGGAAGCCCGCAACGCGTAACGGGTACATTCTTTCGAACAACTACCTTATTTCTGTACGACATGATTTTGAGTGCATAACTTCCTTCCAATTTTTACCACGTTCACGACATTGATTAATTTGAGACCTATCAATATCGACCTTAGTTGTAATGTATTTTGTTGATTTGATTTGATTTGTGTAGGCAAATCCAATATCGAGCGAATCTTTCAAAAGACTTCATTCAAAAGACTTGTTTCCTAGCTTGATTTAGTGACAGTTCTTGTTTGATGAGTTGCGAAAGTCAAGCTAAGAAACAAGTTTACTCAAGTCACTATCTAAAGGTCTTTTGAGGGCTACGTTCGATATTGGGTAAGTTTACCCTATCAAATCTCACTAGAACAAAAAGTGGATTTGGCCACACCGAATATGTGTGACGATATACATATAGTCACACATGATTTTTCGGCCGTGTGTGACTAAAGGTCGCGCGACCATAGGTACTCTATGGTCACGTGTTTGACTTTTTTTTAGTCTCTATTGCAAAAGAGTAACCAAAACCGTAACATGTGTGACTAATTAGGTACAAATTTTGTTGGATTAATCCGTATTAGTGACCATAAACACTGTATAGTCACGCAAAGCATGTTTCTTTTGGGTATTTAGTCACATACAATTAAGCATAAAGTGACCAAAAGTGTTAATAAGTGTGACCATATGTTGTTTAAGGTGAAGAAATATGTCTTTTGTGTGACTATTAATCATCCAATGGCCACTTGAATTTTATGTTTGTGTGGCCTTTTGTAACATTTAGTCACACAAATCATGTTTGTTTTGTGTATTTAGTCACATACAATTAATCATAAAGTGGCCAAAAGTGTTAATAAGTGTGACCATATGGTGTTTTAAGTGAAGAAATGTGTGTTTTGTGTGACTATTGATCATCTAATGGTCACATTAAATTTATGTTTGTGTGGCCTTTTCTACATTTAATCACACAAAGCATGTTTCTTTTGGGTATTTAGTCACATACAATTAAGCATAAAGTGGCCAAAAGTGTTAATAAGTGTGACCATATGGTGTTTAAGGTGAAGAAATATGTCTTTTGTGTGACTATTGATCATCCAATGGCCACATGAAATTTATGTTTGTGTGGCCTTTTCTAACATTTAGTCACACAAAGCATGTTTGTTTTGTGTATTTAGTCACATACAATTAAGCATAAAGTGGCCAAAAGTGTTAATAAGTGTGACTGTATGTTGTTTAAAGTGAAGAAATGTGTGTTTTGTGTGACTATTGATTATCCAATGGCCACATTAATTTTATATTTGTGTGGCCTTTTCTAACATTTAGTCACACAAAGCATGTTTGTTTTGGGTATTTAGTCACATACAATTAAGCATAAAGTGGCCAAAAGTGTTAATAAGTGTGACCATATGGTGTTTTAAGTGAAGAAATGTGTGTTTTGTGTGACTATTGATCATCTAATTGCCACATTAATTTTATGTTTGTGTGGCCTTTTCTAACATTTAGTCACACAAAGCATGTTTCTTTTGGGTATTTAGTCACATACAATTAAGCATAAAGTGGCCAAAAGTGTTAATAAGTGTAACCATATGGTGTTTAAGGTGAAAAAATATGTCTTTTGTGTGACTATTGCTCATCCAATGGCCACATTAATTTTATGTTTGTGTGACATTTTGTAATATTTAGTCACACATCGAATTAAACAAAGAGTGACCAATAATGTTGATAAGTGTGACCATATTATGTGAGTGCATCTTTTAGTCACATGGTTGTTACTACTAGTACTAAGTTAATACTCGTGGAGCAAAGTTACTACTGCCAATAATACTGCTAGTACTATGTTAGTGATGATGGAATGAGTATACATACATATACAGAATTAAAAACAATAAATAATTTCAAATTGAATAAAACTCGAATGTATATAATTGAATCAAATATAGAATTGTAATGTCGTACATAATCAAATTCTCAACTACCAACTTTTGACTATTCGCCGTCCTAGCTTGCCTTTGCATGGTTTCAAAAGCACATACAAGAGTGCCACCGTGAAGGGCGATTGAAGCAGAGTAAAGAGGGTACAATTAGTAATCAAGATGGAGTAACAACCAATAAGAGCACCGAAATGAAATCATTATACCGCTGGACTTGCACCATCTGTCAAGAAAATATCATCTGGATTAGCAGGAAAGCCATCACGAGCTTCAATACAGCAGCAATGGTATCATGCAATCCCTTAACACCCTGATGACAATTACAAAACACGTCATTAGCCTTGAATCACAGTGTACAATGTGCTTAGACTTTTTGTAAGCAAAAACCAACATTTAACATCTTAAGAGTTGCAAATAGACAGCAGATTTACCTGACTCTGACTGTAAGCACCAGTTGCTCTTCTGATCAAGGATCTCCCATGCCCGATTAATGGAGTCCGCACTGTCAGAATTCACAACAAAAGTCACAGTAAGATAAGAGACATGTTAATGAGCTAAGTTCAATGATACACATCAGGTTACTTGAATGGATACAAACACTTAGTCAATGTGGAAAGGGGGTCGGGAGATTATGTCATGGGTATTTTTAAGCAACTAAACTAGTAACAAGATAGAGACATACCGGTCTTCATGCTCCTCAAGTGCGTGTCGAACTAACCTTTGTCTTTCGGTAAATATGGACACTTTGGGTGCAAATTTTACTGTAATCGGTTACAACTTTTACTTACTGTCATAGTTTCAAGAGATGAACACCACTTTGGAGCGGGTCCCAAGGCTGGTAAGAAATAAGAGGGAATCTGACTGGTATCCAGAGCCAATAGCATCAGTCCACTTTCACGAAACACACACATATCATTAATTGCGCCTGCTGTTGGTTCAATACTGGTCATTCCATCCCCCTGAAAGCAATAAAAACGGTTGAGCCTTGAGGACAACAAATAATTTTGGTGTTTCGAAAACAAATAAAGCAAACGCAGTATGATATGTGTTCAGCATAATAATGAACTATGGAATAAAAACTTACAGTTTCTGGATCCCAAATCCGAACAATATGTTTGTCAGTAGTAATTAGCTTTGGCCGTTCGGAGTTGAGAGTTTTATGCAATTTCATATTTATTATAGGGCTTCCGTACCTGTAATGTTATGGTAGGTTGCCGTGATTAGTTCAGAAGTAAAGAAATAAGAGTTTAACATACTGTTATTATCGTACCAGAATGAATTGGCTACTTACATGTGATCTTTTACTCGAAGAGGAGTTGATGAGCGTAAGTCATATATCATCACCTGTACATTAGAAGAAAAAAGACTTGTGAAATTGTTCATTTCTTTAATGGAATTAGCCTATCAGATAACTAATCGTGTTTGGCTTGATACTATATGATGCCAATTACAGAATAGATAATGATATCTTTATAGCATAACTTTCCGCCACTACTTCCAACACCTCTACCACCTCCTCTGTACCTAGAAAATTCTCCAAATGTCTGCAACAGTAGAGCACCATTACACATGAGCACGGCTAAAAAGGAAGATAACAAAACCAAATACCAAGATAACCTTGAGTAGATGATCTCACCTCTGTATCTAGTTTCATCTGTTCAGAGAATCTAGTCCGTCCATAATTTGATTGACGATCAAGGGCATTGGATGATAATGAATCAAAAAAGTCGTCCTTACTGTAAACAGGCTGTTGATTGCAGGACAATTAATAAAAGATATCACGGACAATAATGGTTAAATAGGTAAAATATACATGAAAATTATCAGGAATTAGAAAAGTAGCAACTTTTGTAATGCGATTATATGCAATTTTTCATTGTTATTCTCACCTTGACGTCAGCTTTGGGTAAGTTGGAATCATTTTCCTCTTCTGGTTCATCCTCGTCAGTAGCATTTTCATCTTTTTCCTTTGAACCAGACCTGTTACTTTTTCCTAAGGTACCCCAGACTTCATCCTTGTTAAATTTCTCATTCATCGCACTAAAATCAAACTCCTCAGTAAATTTCGTCACTGGTCGTGAAACCTGAATCAATTAACGACAAGACAATTAATACACACAATTAGATCATACTATAATAGTACACACCAGCATAGAGTATTGAAAATTACCCCAGATCCTCTGCCTCTTTCACGCCGTCTGTAATTGCAATTTTGGCGGTTGTGGTAAGTAGCTCCATTGGACTAAAATATAACAGAAAAAGTAACACTAATCAGAGAAAAAATCAGGCATCTGTCATATGAACCAAGCAGGCTAGGATAATAAAAAATTCAGCTATACTTACATCCTTTATATACAACCGTATTAAATTATTAATTTATAATTTTATATACGTGTATCAAAACTAAATAGACTTAGATAATAATAATAAAATTCCCATTTCTTGGATTAAAGGGTCATATGTGAAGAGCCATACCTTTGGAACCATTTTTGTCTGAGTTGGTAACGGCAATATCGGAAGCTGCGATTCCGCCGGCACTGGAACGGCCACAAACGATGCTGACGATGATACTGGTGAAACTTGAACCACCTCCACATCATTCTGAACAGGTTGTGGGGATTGGGATGAAACAATGGTGGCTCGACTGTGATGGCAGTGGATGTGGTGGTTATCTCGAACCAAACAACCGAAGCAAACAAACTCACCCCTTTCCTCCCTTTTCTTAATGATGGTGATGGCGTGGAGGAGCGATGATTGGTGGAGAGACGACGAGATAAGGCGGTGAAGTGTGGCGGTGGTGTGAGTCGGTTCTAGAGAGAAGAAGAAGAGATGAACGGTTGGAGAGAGAGATAAGATAGATCTCACTATTTGTTTTTTATAATTATTAGGGTTTTCATTTTTGGGGAAAAAGGAGCGGGATCTTGAGCGGGAGATTGAAATTTCGGGGAAAAGATTGGTTTTTTTTTAAGTAAAATAGTTAAAGGATAAGGCGTAAATGATTTGAATAGAGTTCGTTCGAGCTGATTCTTATTGAGCTTTGAACTTAAGCTCAAGCCTATCAAATGAACTCGAAATGTTTAATGAGTTGAGCTCAACCTTATATAAGTTCGACTCGAGTCATCGTTGAGTTTTTAAACTTGTAAGTGATATAGCATATGTTTTTTATATATTTTGTATGTAAGTGCACTAAGTGTAAATACTTATTTATGAATGTATCGAGCTTATCGAGCTCAATTCGAACCGAGTTCGATTCTTATGTTATATTACAATTTTTAATTTGTGTAAGAAAACACATCTTTACAAATAAATCGAGCTTTTCGAGGCAAGCTCAAGCCGAGTTCAAACTTTCTCGATCCCGGATAACATGATCGGGAGGTCCCTGGATACTTGCTTCTTAGTGTCTGTGACAAATGGTATACACCTACCAAGCCGGTGCAACCCATGCATGACCGCCTTTAATAACATCAAATACAATTCATATAACCTTCACACTATAACTATACACCTACCAAGCCGGTGCAACCCATGCATGACCAGTGATAATGGCTAATTCACATGGGTCATGTGTCACGTACATTAGGTTATCACTAGTCACATTCATTAATGGGTATTTGACATCATATGGGTCATATGCATCGGGTTATAGTTGCTTAGTGTGTCATGCTACGACACATCCATGACTGTTGACAATGAGTAATTAACATGGGTAATGGGTCATGTGCATTGGGTGGTAATGGCTTATAGTGTCATATTATCGACCAATACATGGCTGGTGATCGACAATGGGTAATTTACATGGGTCATGGGTCATGTGCATTGGGTTGTAGTGGCTTATAGTGTAATGGATCCAATGCATGACCGCCTTTAATAACTTCTAATACAAATATAATCTTCACACTATAACTATACACCTACCAAGTCGGTGCAACCCATGCATGAACCAATTATAATGGCTAATTCACATGGGTTATGGTTCATGTGCATTAGGTTATCACTGGTCACATTAATTAATGGGTATTTGACATCATATGGGTCATATGCATTGGGTTATAGTTGCTTAGAGTGTCATGTTACGACACATCCATGATTGTTGACAATGGGTAATTAACATGGGTAATGGGTCATGTGCATTGGGTTGTAGTGGCTATACTGTCATGTCATCGACCAATACATGACTGGTGGTCGACAATGGGTAATTAACATGGGTCATGGGTCATGTGCATTGGGTTTTGTAAACTAAGACAGATACTATACAATATTTTTATACGTTTTGTATTTTTTTTTTACGTTTTCATCCGTTTGTAACGTTTTTCGTCCCCTTTTGACCATTCAATTGATTTTGACCGATCTCGCTAGTTTTCGACCGATTTTGACAATTTTCGACAGATTTCGACGGATTTAGACCGTTTTAGACCGACTACGACCGATTGCGACCGTGTTCGACCGATTTTGACCTTTTCGACCGATTTCATCCATTTTTGAACGTTTTAGCAAATTTCTCTCGTTTTCATATGTTTTCAAGCTTTTTTTAACATTTTCCTTCGTATTAAAACGTTATGAAACGTTTATTACGTTTTCGTATATTTTGTACGATTTTTTCGTTTTCATACGTCCTTCTTCTTTTTTTATTTGTTTTGCTACGTTGTGTTCGCTTTCGTACATTTTGTACGCCTTCGTACCATTTTTAAGAAAACATTAGACAATAGACAAAAACGGTCCCAGACGTACAAAAATGGTCGAAATCAAGAAAAAAATGAACGAAAACGGTTTAAACCGTCATGATATTTTACCCTTTAAACAAATAAGCTACAACTTATTTAGTTTTGCTAGATTCGAAATTTTAAAAGTGAAACAAATTGAAAATAAGCAGAGGGAGAAAAAGTCACGGTTTAATAAGCAGCTTCTATAAGCACTCTTTAAGCTACTAGCAAAAAACAATGAAGCTTAAACTTTTATATTCAAAAGGAAATGCATTACATTAACGAATATGTTACCCTGGCAAGATGGTAAATCACTTGACTTCTGTAGGGGAGGTCGCAGGTTCGATTCTCGCTGGGGTGTAACATCCTTTTTTATTTTCTTGCTATTTTTATTACTCGTAACATAATTTAGTCACACATTTGTGAGATGTATCGAATTGTGACTACACTTAAATAATGTGTGACAAGATATTACTCTATGATTTAGACACCTAAATAAATACTTCATGTGACCATACATAACATCTTGAATTTAGTCACACAAACACTCAATGTGACTAATATCAAGGTTAATGATAAACCGTCGGGGGCAGGTTTATGTCGGCCTAGGAAACTCGGTCAACGACGTCGAGGAACCTTAGTCGTTTCGAAATAGGCTCCATTGTTCAACGTTGGCCTAGGAACCGTCGGGGCACGTTTACGTCGGCCTAGGAAACTTGGTCTACGACGTCGAGGAACCCAGTCATTTCGGAATAGGCTCCGTCGTTCTACGTCGGCCTAGGAACCGTCGGGGCACGTTTACGTCGGCCTAGGAAACTCGGTCTACGACGTCGAGGAACCTTGGTCATTTCGGAATAGGCTTCGTCGTTCTACATCGGCCTAGGAACCGTCGGGGCACGTTTACGTCGGCCTAGGAAACTTGGTCTACGACGTCGAGGAACCTTGGTCGCTTCGGAATAGGCCACATGAATTTTATGTTTGTGTGGCCTTTTCTAACATTTAGTCACACAAAGCATGTTTCTTTTGGGTATTTAGTCACATTGAATTAAGCATAAAGTGGCCAAAAGTGTTAATAAGTGTGACCATAAGATGTTTAAAGTGAAGAAATGTGTATTTTGTGTGACTATTGATCATCCAATGGCCACATGAACTTTATGTGTGTGTGACCTTTTCTAACATTTAGTCACACAAAGCATGTTTGTTTTGGGTATTTAGTCATATACAATTAATCATAAAGTGGCTAAAAGTTCACATAATTGTGACCATATAGTGTTTCCTTAATTAATAAAAGTTCACATTTGCACCAAAAAAGAAATATTTTGTGTTGTGGTCTGCTTATAAGCAGAAAAGTTTAGTGGTTAATGCTGCCAGTACAAAGTTAAATCTGGTAGGTTAGTTTTAGTGGTTAAGGCTGCCAATACAAAGTTAAGTCTGCCAGACCTAAGTTAAGTCTGTTTAGTATTCTTAGTTAGTTCTGTTAATGAAAAACATAATATTTTTTTGTGTGACTATTGATCATCTAATGGCCACATTAATTTTATGTTTGTGTGGCCTTTTCTAACATTTAGTCACACAAAGCATGTTTGTTTTGGGTATTTAGTCACATACAATTAACCATAAAGTGGCTAAAAGTGTTAATAAGTGTGACCATATGATGTTTAAAGTGAAGAAACGTGTATTTTGAGTGACTATTGATCATCCAATGGCCACATATTAAGTTACGTGACCATATGTACTGGATTTTGGCTACACTTAAATAATATGTGTGACAAAACGTTTAGTGTGACCATATATGGCATTTGGTCACACTGTTAGTAGTAAATGTGACTATATAGATTAGCTTTTGGCAAACTAACACAAACTAAACTTTAAACACACATATTAACTTACACGAACATATGTACTGGATTTTGGCTACACTTAACGAATGTGTGACAAAACATTTAGTGTAACCATATATGGCTTTTGGTCACAGTGTTCAAGTGTGTGACATATATTTGTCATTGTTTATATGTATATCGTGACTAATGCTTCAACCTTACTTTTCATTTGTCACTTGTTCCAATTTCAGATGTGGCTAAAGAGTTGGCAAAACATAGCAGTCACCCTTAAATAATGTGTGACAAAACTTGACTCTATGATTTAGACACACAAAAAATTACTTCATGTGACTAACGCATCAAGGTTACTTGTATTTGTCACGCGTTCCAAATTCATATGTGGCTAAATGATCTGAAACAAAATCACCAGATACCTTTAGCCACACAATGTTCATTTGTGTGGCGATACAATTCTAATGGTCACACAATCAAAATTTTCATGTGTGACTAATTAGTAAATGTTGTTAATTTTCGTACCTTCAGCCGCACAAATATGCGAATGTGTGGCCGTTCCATTTCGACCATGCGTGACCAAATCCCGTTTTTGTACTAGTGTCTAATCACGGGCACATACTTAGTTGAATGGGGAACCTGTACGCATGGGCATTGATATGATCATTTAGACTGTTCGTACGAGCATAAACTTTTAGAATCCTTGTCGAGGTTCGGACCATAGTATCATTAATCGAATCACGAGGACGTGATTCCTCTGACATGGGAAGAATGTCACAATTCTCAATTTCCGGTCATTTCTCAAACTCCATATTCATCATTTCATATCAATTTATGCATGGGTTTTGCCTTTTACATTAAACGTCTATTTTCTTATTAAATAAACGCTATCGCATAAACATTATTTGAACATTTGATCCGACACTTCCAAAAATTATCCCGACATATTTTTATACTCATATTAAGATTATAAAAATAATATTATGAGTTTACCCAATGTTTTAAATTTATTTCGTATATAAATTGTCTTATTTATATAATTACGACGTTTTTATTAAATACTACACGATAATTATTATTTCACTCAAATTTTGCAAGAAATATATTTTTATAATTTTTATGACCATAATATATTTTATCTTGACCCGTTAAAAGTTATTTTTATTTAACGCTACCCTAAATAATCAAATGTGTATTTAACTTATCACTTATCTTCATTTAACCTTACAAAACATTACTTATACATTATAAAAAAAAAAATTATTTTTGCACGACTAAGACTCCCCTTGTCGACAAGGGGAGGGTGAGTCATTTACTCTTGCCAAATATCTCTTCTAGTCAAGTATTATACTAATTAAACTACATACACATACAAGATATTATCTAAAAGTGAAAACCCATTTTTGCTTCTCTCTTTCTCTTCCAAGACCGGCAACCTAAGGAACAAGAAGGAGACCATTTTATTTTTCAAGACAAAGATTTTATTACACACTACTATCACTTGTTGTATAGGTTTTGCAATAAAAACCTCAAGTGATTAGGAAAAACCCTTTGTCCTTAAACCTCATCATATCACTTGTAAGCATCCATATTCATATTGTTATTTCATATTTATTTTCATGATCATATCATTTTATTTGAGAAACATGCAAGTCTCATGAGGTTTATACCACTTTTTCTATGATTTTTAAGAGTTATATATATATTGTCATCCTATAAATGTTCCTTGTTATAAATCACACTTGGTGATGTCTAGGAACCCATGACACCCTAAGAAGGTGTATGGTAGGGTTAGAATAGCTTCGGAGTTGTTTTGAATGGGTTAGAATAGGTTTGGCGCGAGAAAAACTCATTTCGACAAGTTTGCAAAAGGGTCTGTCCTTATTTTGAAAATCTGGAAAATCCGACAGTAGGTAAATATTTTTGGCCTAGATAATTAGAAAATACACTTTAAAACGAAAACGTGACCGCTTGAACGGATAAAAACGGAGTTATATCGAAGAAGTTATGAATTTTTCAAGTTAGACGTCGAAAACTAATAATTTCTGGAAATTTCAGCATGAAAATGTCACTCTTTACGAGTCAAAAATGAGTCTTAAGCTTTATGAAATGTGTCGACTTATCGAAAATATATTAGTATACTTTGACACGAAGCTAAGGGTATAGAAAACGTAGAAAACGGACTTGTAACGAGTAAATTACACGCGATAAACAAAGTTGCCGTAACTTTATTCTATTAGCAACATTAATATATTTTCTATTAAACATATACTACGGCAACTAGGGGCCATGTTGAGGGTCGTTTTTAACATTGATAGGATACTCTTTATAAAAAGATGTATTCTAGTAAAATCAAGTTCGCCAACCATATTTTCCAAAATATCCAACCGTTCGTCAAGCGGAGTTGTAATGAATAAAATATAGTCGCTCAAACTTTGCCGAAAACCCACCCTTAAACTATATTTTGGACTAAAAGTACCCTACTTAACCTCTAATTTTCTTTATGTACGAGACCTCTAGGACGAAAACTTAAATGCTAAAACTTTGAGATTATCATACGAGCTTCCCAAAACCGTTGAGTTTATTTCCTAACACTCGATGTGCACCATTTTACGACTAGCTTTCCGAGGCCATATAGTCACTTTCATGACTTGTCAAATTATATTATTTTGCGACGAAAAGTTATATTCTTTTAATAAATCACTAAATGATTATCGTTGGATATCATTTCAAAGTAAACACATGTGAAGTAATTTAAAAATGGTCAAGACGTTAAAAGATTATATTTTCGACGAGAAGTATTGTTTTCAAAAATACATAAGTGGTATAAATATCATCCGAATTGCGTGCATAACATTTCATCATGACTTATTGCATATCATATCATTCATAATAGGTCAGTTTCGAGATTCACGCTACATTTCGGTGTAACCACTTTTGTCATCGCATCTATTCATCAAGTGAGTAATCACATCCCTTTTTTACCGTTTTACTATATTTTGGGGCGAAATGCATGAACCATTCTTGAGCTAAACTGATCACTACTTTTATTAACTTGTTTGACTAGAACTTGTGAACTTGAATCAAATCCATGAACTTAATTATGACATAATGCCTTACTTGAACTTATTGAACCGTACACGTTATGACCTTGACCTAAAGTCTCCTATGTTCGGAGCATCACTATAAAGTCTCCTATGTTCGGAGCATCACTATAAAGACTCCTATGTTCGGAGTATATCTTTGGGAAGAGGCACCCAGTATATCTTTGGGAAGAGGCACCCAGTATATCTTTGGGAAGAGGCACCCAACATAAACTTTGGGTAGTGGCACCCAGCATAATTTGGTTTCATCAGGAGCATCCCTGAATTATTATATTTGTGGTACTATATTGTGAACTATTATGACCGCTTATACTTGACTACTTGACGCGCTATATTTTGTGCAATGGGTTGTGTACACACAGGTTGCAAGTTTTGTATGGGCGAAACTTGGAACTGAGTGGATATACAATTCCTTTGCTTTGTGGACTATTTTCGATAACCGAAACCTTGGACTCTTTCATACGAGTTTTCTTATTTTACTAAACATGTTTACTCACCAACTATTTTCATAGTTGACCCGTTTTTCTCTCATGCATTTCAGGTGATCGTTAGTAAGCTTTTTCTACCAGGTCTTGCATAATGAAGTTTTCACTTGTCAATACAAATCGTTATGTAATAGAACGCAATATTTTGGGAACTAAACTTTGTAATATATTTGCCGATGTCGGCTAAAACTGGTGTTGTAATGGTGTACTCTTTCTTTTAAATATTAACGTTGGTATGTTCTATTATCTTGTGCTTATGTTCCCTTCCGTTACACCTCGTGTTTCCGCCTCCGGCGAGAGTGTGACAGATTGGTACCAGAGCCAAAGGTTATAGAGAATGCCGATTTTTCAAAAATAAAAATCACAGCTATAACCGGAATTTTTTTTTTTTATTAAACATTGAACATCATCCGAGTCATCTAGTCCTATCGTTGCATCGTTAATCATAAATTATACATAGCCTGATCAACTATGTCTAATTTATGAAGAACCATGCAATGATAAGAAGGGTAATTTTAAATCATGTTTAGTCGAGTCTTTTGAGTCTGGTCACCTGAAGTTGCATTGGTCGGGTGGGTATGCATAGCATGTTTTTACGTTCACGTCTACATTACCGTATCTTATTAGACTCTCTCTTTTTCCATCTTTCGACTGGTTAGACATAGCATGTCTCTGTTCCTGTCATATTTCGATCACTATAACACATTACCACCGTTCTAAACCTCATCTGCCTTCGTCCGAGTGTCATTTACACAACCCGATATTTTGGTCCATTACAGGATCATGGCTGCCAGAAACACACACTCAGGAGTCAACAACAACGCCAATTCGAATAACAATGTCAACCTAAACAACAATGACAATCCAAACAACAACGCTGCTGGAATAGCGGATCTACTCACCCAAATTATAACACATCTCGATGCTAGAAGAACCAACAACGGAGAAGGTACTTCAAACACTGGTCATGGATGCACCTACAAGACTTTCATGACATGCAAGCCGATGGAATTTTATGGTACTGAGGGTGCCATTGGACTGTTAACCTGGTTCGAGAATGTTGAGTCGAAGCTTAGTATCACGAAGTGTGCTGAAGGAAACAGAGTTGAGTTCTCTGCTGGTCTACTACAAGGTCGAGCATTGACCTGGTGGAACAACCAATTGCAGACTAGAGGAATAGGGGCTGCAAATGCGTTATCTTGGGAAGCATTTAAGAAACTATTAACTGATGAGTACTGCAGAAAAGATGAAGTGCAGAAGTTGGAAGCGGAATTTTGGAATCACTTGATGGTTGGAGTAGAAGTTGACAAGTACACGATCCGTTTCCACGAGTTAACTAGGATGGTTCCTCACATGGTTTCCACTATGGAGAAGTTGATCGACCGATATATATGGGGATTGATACCGGAAATTAGGAGGGATGTCACCTCATCAAACCCAACCACTCTACAAGCCGCTGTGGGTATGGCGTATCGCTTGACAAATGATGTGATCAGGTCTGGAGGACTAGCAAAAGCGAATGACAATGGACGAAAGCGATAGGAGGATCACCAGGGAAGCCGAGACCAGGGTCAGCAAGACAAGAGGCAACGAATAACCAGGAACTATGGAGCGACTACTCAGGAGCGTAAAAGATACGCAGGTCCACATCCTTTGTGCACTCGATGTAACTATCACCACTCGGGAGACTGCCCAAGGTGCGACAAATGTGGACAGACTGGCCACTTCGCGCAAAAGTGCTCAAACAGGTCTGGGAATCAAGGACATAGAAAAGCATGTTACGAGTGTGGAAGTCTAGATCACCTTCGCAATACCTGTCCAGAGCTGAAAAGAACACCCAATCAAGGAGGTAATCGTCCAAACCTGGCATTGGCAATAGAAGGCCCACAAGATCATAACATTGAAATTCCTCCCGCACGTGGTCGAGCATTCTATCTGGGTACCGAGGAAGCCCGCAACGCGTAACGGGTACATTCTTTCGAACAACTACCTTATTTCTGTACGACATGATTTTGAGTGCATAACTTCCTTCCAATTTTTACCACGTTCACGACATTGATTAATTTGAGACCTATCAATATCGACCTTAGTTGTAATGTATTTTTTTGATTTGATTTGATTTGTGTAGGCAAATCCAATATCGAGCGAATCTTTCAAAAGACTTCATTCAAAAGACTTGTTTCCTAGCTTGATTTAGTGACAGTTCTTGTTTGATGAGTTGCGAAAGTCAAGCTAAGAAACAAGTTTACTCAAGTCACTATCTAAAGGTCTTTTGAGGGCTACATTCGATATTGGGTAAGTTTACCCTATCAAATCTAATCACGGGCACGTACTTAGTTGAATGGGGAACCTGTACGCATGGGCATTGATATGATCATTTAGACTGTTCGTACGAGCATAAACTTTTAGAATCCTTGTCGAGGTTCGGACCATAGTATCATTAATCGAATCACGAGGACGTGATTCCTCTGACATGGGAAGAATGTCACAATTCTCAATTTCCGGTCATTTCTCAAACTCTATATTCATCATTTCATATCAATTTATGCATGGGTTTTGCCTTTTACATTAAACTTCTATTTTCTTATTAAATAAACGCTATCGCATAAACATTATTTGAACATTTGATCCGACACTTCCAAAAATTATCCCGACATATTTTTATACTCATATTAAGATTATAAAAATAATATTATAAGTTTACCCAATGTTTTAAATTTATTTCGTATATAAATTGTCTTATTTATATAATTACGACGTTTTTATTTAATACTACACGATAATTATTATTTCACTCAAATTTTGCAAGAAATATATTTTTATAATTTTTATGACCATAATATATTTTATCTTGACCCGTTAAAAGTTATTTTTATTTAACGCTACCCTAAATAATCAAATGTGTATTTAACTTATCACTTATCTTCATTTAACCTTACAAAACATTACTTATACATTATTAAAAAAAAAATTATTTTTGCATGACTAAGACTCCCCTTGTCGACAAGGGGAGGGTGAGTCATTTACTCTTGCCAAATATCTCTTCTAGTCAAGTATTATACTAATTAAACTACATACACATACAAGATATTATCTAAAAGTGAAAACCCATTTTTGCTTCTCTCTTTCTCTTCCAAGACCGGCAACCTAAGGACCAAGAAGGAGACCATTTTATTTTTCAAGACAAAGATTTTATTACACACTAGTATCACTTGTTGTATAGGTTTTGCAATAAAAACCTCAAGTGATTAGGAAAAACCCTTTGTCCTTAAACCTCATCATATCACTTGTAAGCATCCATATTCATATTGTTATTTCATATTTATTTTCATGATCATATCATTTTATTTGAGAAACATGCAAGTCTCATGAGGTTTATACCACTTTTTCTTTGATTTTTAAGAGTTATATATATTGTCATCCTATAAATGTTCCTTGTTATAAATCACACTTGGTGATGTCTAGGAACCCATGACACCCTAAGAAGGTGTATGGTAGGGTTAGAATAGCTTCGGAGTTGTTTTGAATGGGTTAGAATAGGTTTGGCGCGAGAAAAACTCATTTCGACAAGTTTGCAAAAGGGTCTGTACTTATTTTGAAAATCTGGAAAATCCGACAGTAGGTAAATATTTTTGGCCTAGATAATTAGAAAATACACTTTAAAACGAAAACGTGACCGCTTGAACGGATAAAAACGGAGTTATAACGAAGAAGTTATGAATTTTTCAAGTTAGACGTCGAAAACTAATAATTTCTGGAAATTTCGGCATGAAAATGTCACTCTTTACGAGTCAAAAATGAGTCTTAAGCTTTATGAAATGTGTCGACTTATCGAAAATATATTAGTATACTTTGACACGAAGCTAAGGGTATAGAAAACGTAGAAAACGGACTTGTAACGAGTAAATTACACGCGATAAACAAAGTTGCCGTAACTTTATTCTATTAGCAACATTAATATATTTTCTATTAAACATATACTACGGCAACTAGGGGCCATGTTGAGGGTCGTTTTTAACATTGATAGGATACTCTTTATAAAAAGATGTATTCTAGTAAAATCAAGTTCGCCAACCATATTTTCCAAAATATCCAACCGTTCGTCAAGCGGAGTTGTAATGAATAAAATATAGTCGCTCAAACTTTGCCGAAAACCCATCCATAAACTATATTTTGGACTAAAAGTACCCTACTTAACCTCTAATTTTCTTTATGTACGAGACCTCTAGGACGAAAACTTAAATGCTAAAACTTTGAGATTATCATACGAACTTCCCAAAACCGTTGAGTTTATTTCCTAACACTCGATGTGCACCATTTTACGACTAGCTTTCCGAGGCCATATAGTCACTTTCATGACTTGTCAAATTATATTATTTTGCGACGAAAAGTTATATTCTCTTAATAAATCACTAAATGATTATCGTTGGATATCATTTCAAAGTAAACACATGTGAAGTAATTTAAAAATGGTCAAGACGTTAAAAGATTATATTTTCGACGAGAAGTATTGTTTTCAAAAATACATAAGTGGTATAAATATCATCCGAATTGCGTGCATAACATTTCATCATGACTTATTGCATATCATATCATTCATAATAGGTCAGTTTCGAGATTCACGCTACATTTCGGTGTAACCACTTTTGTCATCGCATCTATTCATCAAGTGAGTAATCACATCCCCTTTTTACCGTTTTACTATATTTTGGGGCGAAATTCATGAACCATTCTTGAGCTAAACTGATCACTACTTTTACTAACTTGTTTGACTAGAACTTGTGAACTTGAATCAAATCCTTGAACTTAATTATGACATAATGCCTTACTTGAACTTATTGAACCGTACACGTTATGACCTTGACCTAAAGTCTCCTATGTTCGGAGCATCACTATAAAGTCTCCTATGTTCGGAGCATCACTATAAAGACTCCTATGTTCGGAGTATATCTTTGGGAAGAGGCACCCAGTATATCTTTGGGAAGAGGCACCCAGTATATCTTTGGGAAGAGGCACCCAACATAACTTTGGGTAGTGGCACCCAACATAATTTGGTTTCATCAGGAGCATCCCTGAATTATTATATTTGTGGAACTATATTGTGAACTATTATGACCGCTTATACTTGACTACTTGACGCGCTATATTTTGTGCAATGGGTTGTGTACACACAGGTTGCAAGTTTTGTATGGGCGAAACTTGGAACTGAGTGGATATACAATTCCTTTGCTTTGTGGACTATTTTCGATAACCGAAACCTTGGACTCTTTCATACGAGTTTTCTTATTTTACTAAACATGTTTACTCACCAACTATTTTCATAGTTGACCCGTTTTTCTCTCATGCATTTCAGGTGATCGTTAGTAAGCTTTTTCTACCAGGTCTTGCATAATGAAGTTTTCACTTGTCAATACAAATCGTTATGTAATAGAACGCAATATTTTGGGAACTAAACTTTGTAATATATTTGCCGATGTCGGCTAAAACTGGTGTTGTAATGGTGTACTCTTTCTTTTAAATATTAACGTTGGTATGTTCTATTATCTTGTGCTTATGTTCCCTTCCGTTACACCTCGTGTTTCCGCCTCCGGCGAGAGTGTGACACCACCTTACCTGTCCATAACCACCACCACCACCACCGCTGCTCAACTGCTCGACCACCACTACTCAACTGCTCGACCACCACTGCTCAACCCCAAAATTATCTATACTAATCAAAACTGACACGCAAAATTATTTATTTTATCACTTGATCCACCAATTGAATAAATCCATCTCCAACATAACTTTACTTAATTAACCACAATTTAAAAAAAAATGCATCACAGATCTTATATGAAAAAAGATGTATATATGCGAATCATAAAACTTGGACAAAAAAAAAACACGCATCCTTGAGAGTTGAGAGTGACTTAAAGCTAGACTCAGTCAATTAATTGTTTTGAAGCTGTATCAAATTAATTTCCTATTATTAAAAAGGGTAAACGCCATAAAATAACAACCTACTTTCTCTAATTTGCCGAGTTGAAACACTTACTTTTTTATTACCTTACCTCACCAACATACTTTCAATTTTGATCTGACTTCACCCATATAACTAAAATAAACTTGCATCGTTAGTCCTTTATTTTAACGGCCGTTAGCAAATAACTTAAAATTTGGTTTTCTTACGTTTTCGTCGGTTTACACGTTTTCGTCCATTTTTGCACGATTTCGTCGTTTTTGCATGTTTTCGCCCGTTTTTACGCGTGTTCGTCCTATTTTAGACGTTTTCGTCCGTTTTTTGCACGCTTTCCTCATTTTTACACGTTTTTGTCCCTTTTTTATGAAAACAGGTAAAACGGTTTTTGAACATGCAGGAACATGTAAAAAAGCATTAAAGCATGCAAAAACGGAGGAAAATGTGTAAAAATAGACAAAAACGTTCAAAAACGAATGAAAACGTGTTAAAACAAATGAAAACGTGCAAAAACAGACGAAAATGTGTAAAAACGGATGAAAACGTGCAAAAACGGACTAAAACTTGTAAAAACAGCCAAAAACGTTCAAAAACGAAGAAAACGTGTAAAAACGGTTTTCATTCGTGCAAAAACGGACGAAAACGTGTAAAAACCGATGAAAACGTAAGAAAACCAAATTTTAAGTTATTTGCTAACGACCGTTATTATAAAGGACTAACGATGCAAGTTTATTTTAAACATATGGGTGAAGTCGGATCAAAATTGAAAGTACGTTGGTGAAGTAAGGTAATAAAAAAGTAAGTGTTTCAACTCGGAAAATTAGAGAAAGTATGTTATTATTTTATGGCTTATACTCTATGAAAATTTGATATCGAGATTTATTTATTACTTTTTCTTCAAATTATCATTTCAAAAATTTTAGTTTGTTTTAGCTATGTATTTAATTTTTTGTCGACAATTATTGTAAGTTGAAAATCATAACGTATTACTGATTATAAAAAGTTAAAAACTCAAAGAATAAAGGGCCCGGTTCGTTCTTAGACGGGTTTAAGATTAAGATTTTTTTTGGGTTAATATTTGAATTTAGGGTGCGTTTGGTTTGTTATTGAAGTGTTTAAAGTATGATTGTTTGTAAAGAAGTGTTTTAAAGTATGATTGTCATTTTACCTTTAAATCATATCGCGTCTGTTAATGAGCTGAATTAGTCCTCATTACTTTAAATCAATAAGGAATTTGAACTTTATTTTTATTAATGGAGCTGAATAAACACAGTTGACTTTTTAGAAAGTCAAACTGATGAAAATGGTTGGACTATATCATGTACTGTGAAAAATAAACTTACTAAAGTGTTTTCATAGAATTGTACGGATACGCAAATTATAGTGATAAGATATTATCAGGGTATGTACTGTTTGTAGTTTTGAAAGGCATTGAGTAGTCATATCGCGTCTTTATTCATGGTTGAGCTCACGGGCGGAGCCAGGAATTTTTATTAGGGGGGGCTTGCCGGGCGGAGATGAGGGGGGGGGGGGGGGGGGCGGGGGTCATAAGGATCATGTGCCCCCTGCGAAGAAAATTGTACTCCCAAGAACCAATTTGTAGTGTAGTTTCTAAAAATTATCAAATTGTGGCCCTCGAGAAAAAATTTTTGGCTCCGCCCGGCTCGGATATTTTGAGATAGGAATAACGTTTAATGTTTTTCTTTGCGAACAGGTGATCAAACCGGTAAACATGTTTGACCTCAATGATGGACTTGCATAATTAGAAGTATGTCTTAATCTTTATTAAAGTTTATAAAACTTGAAACAATTGTCAATGACGGACACTGCCATACATCTAAGGTGGTTCGTCTATTTCATCGAGCCAAAATAGTAAATAGTTAACTTACTAATATATTGATTCGGGTCACATTAGTTTTAGAGTGTTTCATTTTTATATAATAGTTGAAAGTCATTACTTAACTAACAGAGTCACAACTTTTGTAAATCCATTTGTTTTATTAAAACATTTATACAAACTAAATGTTTTTTTTTTTTTTTTTTTTTTTTTAAGAAAGAAAAAAAATAAGACATGAACCATTTGAAATATATATTTAAAAACAAAAACTACATTAGTCTACCAAATATACAAACTAAATGTTTTTTTTTTTAAGAAAGAAAAAAAATAAGACATGAACCATTTGAAATATATATTTAAAAACAAAACTACATTAGTCTACTAATAAAATAGTACAACAAAAAGCTTAACTTCTCAACTTTTTAGAGTTTTGTTATCTGATCCGGTTAATATAAACATAGTATAAAATAATATAAATGTTTTAAATCATGATCCATAAAATTAAAAGTTTAGTGCGTTTCTATATTTAAATAATTTTTAAAAATTATAATGAAAAAATCATACATAGAAGCACCTATGCCAAATCTGCATATAAATTAATGTAAAATAAGTCAAATAAAAGTTAAATAGTACAAGCCATCTATGAAACACTATGCACAGGCTACTATGCATCTTCCACCTCTCATCTTTCTTCTCCTTCTTCAATGCTACTTTTTTTTTTTTTTTTTTTTTTTTTTTTTTTTTTTTTTTTTTTTTCTCTCAAAATGGGTGTAACACTCATAAAAAAATTCAAAAAAATCACAAAAAAATACAACTCGTCCCCAAAAAGCTGGAGAAGTTGGTCCGGTTGGGGTGGCTGAGCACCCGCTGCCACCCTATTAGCTCCGGCTCTAGCTGAAATTCAAGCTATAAGTTAGACAAGTTAGGGCGGTTGGGGGTGGCTGAGCACCCGCTAGCCACTCTATTGGCTCCGCCTCTGGTTGAGCTACAAACCGTAGAATGTTAAATTTGGTAAACAGTTTAACATGGTAAAACTGAGCTAACACAAACCGTTGCTTACGACTAAAACTAAACCATGTCGCCATTGACCACATAGATGATTCAATGTGACACCTAGATTTGTTTTCGCAACAGAGTTGACCTCTTTGATGAAAAAGTTGTATTTTTATATGAATTCAGTTAAGTTTTTGAAAGCCTGAAAGAGCGAGGAAATTTGTATTAGAGGGTGAGAGATGAATAAAAAGGAATAGTTGAAGGACGCATTATTTCATACCTTCAAATTCATTAACAGATGATGGGTTTAAACATTGAAGCCTTAAAACAAGTTTCCATTTTTATTGGGGAAAATTGAAGATAAAATCATTTTTTTAGCGCATTGATACTTAGAGCATCCACTATGGTGGTTTATAAAAAGGTCTAAGAAAAGATGAAGATGTCTATCATTTTATTAACCATAGTGAAAATTTGTTTCATGCTTATGTGGAATGAAAAGGTCTAGTATCTTGAACCTCTTCTAAATTTAATGCTTTTGTGTTTAATGAGGTTTTATAAAGCTTTAAGTAGTTTATCCATAGTGAAGAAAGGTTTATAACAAGAAAAAGGTTTATGAATTTATGATTTCCGATGACTAAGCACTATTGTAAACCTTTATAAAAGTTCACCATAGTCAATTTATCGATTGACTTGGGTGGAAAGCGGGTCAAAATATTGACCCGGTAAAATAGAAAGTTTACTTATTTGCACTCAAGGTTTATAAAAGTAGTGTCAAAGTTAGTCAAGGAGTTGATAAATTATCGTTACAAGTACAGGTCACATATGCGATGCACCTACTGGAACATGTTTAATAGATAGTTTAGAAATGTATTACATCAAAACACATGTAACCTTGGACCTTATATATGACCCTCTAGAAGCATCCTTAGACCTTCTCGCGAGTTATGAACCCGCTAGATAAGACCTTAACCCTTTCGTGAAGCCTTGCATGATCTGTGAACCTCGTGGATACACTTTTAACCCTTCTGTGAACCCTCAAATGATCCTTGAATCTCATTAGTGTTATATTTTGTTAAGTGATCTGGATCACACTTACATCCATTTACATTTGTAACAACTTTTTACACCTCAAAACAAAATAAATACCCATTTTTTTTTAGTTCTTAATTTTTTTTAACTATTTCTATTTGAAGCATTCGTACCACTGTTTTAAAATGCTCGCAAAGGCCCCGAAAAGGCGTGAGGTTTGGTCATGCCGCCACGCCGCCTTATGACACATGCTTTTGTAAATTCGATATATATGAGTTATGATATAAATATATAAATATTTTCAAACTTCGTGCTGCGTTATGCCACGCCTAATAAACACAAAAGCTTCGCCTTAGCCGCAAAGGTGTGAGGCTTGGTCATGCCGCCACGCCGCCTCACGCTATTTATAACCTTGATTCGTACACACGCGCATAAAAATGAAATTAAATAAAAACATTTTGAATTTTGAAAACCCCCAAAATTTAAAAAAACTTACAAAAATAATTAAATAATAATCGGAATGGGTGATTTTTGAAGCACCATCATTTTCATTAGGTTTCGATTTCAATTTTGATGATACACCGAACCGTAAATCACCCCGAATAATACATCGAATCATGATTCGGTAGATGTTCAAGTAGCTGCTGATGTGAAGACAGTTGTTGATGGTAATGATGATTTTGAGATTTAGATGCTAAATGTTGTTGATTCATATTGGGTTAATCACCAATCGACCCTGTTGGACCCGTTTAATGTCTTGAACGCCAAAATAATAGAGCCTGCAAGTTTTGTTTTCTGGTTTGGGCCAACATGCCAACACAAACCCAATAGATAGAAACGTTATATTAGTTTACAGTGGTTAAGAAAAATGTTTATAACATTTAGGTTTATATGAAACGGTGTGTGGCTTCCATCACATCGATTCATCATGTATAAATATACATGTTTCTGTAACAAACAAAAGCAACCCTTCATATATTTTATATATGAGTTTCTTTTAGGGTTCAAACCCATCTTCTTTGTTTTTTTTACTTTTATCGATTCTTGTATAATAAAGCCATGATGTTGTTATGATCAATCGATCCTGGAAAACTCCATAATCAAGACCTCTTAACATTGGCATTAGAGCCGAATGGATCAAACAACACAACCATCATTAAAGAAGATGGAATCAGTAAAGAAAGCAAGAAGAATCTGTGATGGATTGAATGATCAAGAGAATTGATCAAGAAGGGTCATGCGATATGATCAAGATGGTGAACCGGGGCTGTGATGGTCTCAACAAAGGAAAACCATTGTAATGATGAACGAGAGGTTGTGACGGTCTCAAACAAGATGAAAGGGAGAGGGGCTGTGATGGTCTCAATGAAGAACGATCATGTGATATGATCAAAACGGCTGTGAAAGTCAGAATTGATGGACAAAGAAAAGGAAGAAAAGATTGAAGACAACGTAAGTATATCAAGTAGAGATGATTTCATCATCATATAAAGAAGAAAAAGTCATGAAGAATCATTAACAGAAGAAAGAAAGTCATGAAGAATCATCAACACAAGATTTTGGCATCTCGACATTAGGGGGAAATGTTGGACCCGTTTAATGTCTTGAACGCCAAAATAATAGAGCCTGCAAGTTTTGTTTTATGGTTTGGGCCAACAGGCCAACACAAACCCAATAGATAGAAACGTTATATTAGGTTACAGCGATTAAGAAAAACGTTTATAACATTTAGGTTTATATGAAATAGTGTGTGGCTTCCATCTCATCGATTCATCATGTATACATATACATGTTTCTGTAACAAACAAAAGCAAACCTTCATATATTTTATATATCAGTTTCTTTTAGGGTTCAAACCCATCTTCTTTGTTTTTTTTACTTTTATCGATTCTTGTATGATAAAGCCATGATGTTGTTATGATCAATCGATCCTGGAAAACTCCATAATCAAGACCTCTTAACAGACCCATCTCAAACCTACAACGACCTGGTCAACAAAAGTCAAACAACTAGAGTCTGACTCTACAAAGTCAACTTAGGCAGTTACAGAAACAGTTATATGACAGTTACAAACATAACTGCCATATCATGAACCATCACAACGGTTCACATGTACCTTTTCAATATGTATTTATAGATTAGAACATGTAACGATTACAATGATGACAGATTTGTAGAAAATAGAGATTATTTTATATTTTGGTATATCGTTGATTAAAGATCCGTGAAATTGAGCCAACAATTAGTATCAGAGCCAGAATCATCATATACCAAGATTAATTTTTTTCCCCTGTTTTTGAACCGCACTATTTTTTTCGGCCAAAAACAGTTTGCAAATCCGATTAAAACACAATCACTGAAATCATTTTGTGTTTATTATCATGAGAATCCAACTCTTGTCACCAAGGGATTAATCACTTTCGTGATTAATTTTAATAGGTAACAAAGGGTTTCATTTTTTTTTCTTGTCAAGAACATCAAACCGAAACAAACCCTAACCCATAATCATCTAAGGTTAGGCAACGTCAAAAAAATCCGAACCCAAGATTCAAAACAGAAAAATAACATCGAGAGGATAACGCGAAGTCATCAAATTAGGGCGGAATTAAAATATTCAAATTAGAACAAACACACCTGTTCCGATTAAAGAATCAAGCCCAGATCGTTAATTAAGCCACAAATCGACTTAATTAAACTCTCCAATCATCCATATCTCTCACGGATTGAAAACCCCCAATTCACCGAAACCCTAAAAAATTTCGATTAAAGGGAAAAAGTGCTCGCGAAGAACACCACACGCCGGAGAAGATAGGAAGGCATTTGACCATAAAGATTAGGAGAAGAAGAGAACGGATCCATTCCCAGAAAAAGGGAGATACACGATTATACAGTCTCACAAAAGGAGATGTTTTATTTTCCTGTATCTCAAATAAAGATATATAAGGAACAAAAGAGGAGCGCGTTTTTTTTTTTTTTTTTTTTTTTTTAAATCTCACAAGAAAGATAAAACTATACAAAAGAGGCGCGTCATTTTAAAGTAGGGCTACAACAAAGGATTTTTTTATTTTAAGGCATCGGGTTAGACCATCAACCCCTCCAGGTTCCAAAAGTTACAAAACCACTCTTTCATTTTTTATATAGTATATATTTTTCATTTTGATATATATTATTTTTGTTTGATAAGTTACTTTAATTTACAATTTAGTACTTCATCAAAATTTTTAGATATAGTAACCTAGTGATTACACTGCTTATTATATTAGAAATAACTTTTAAAGAGTAATTAACCTTAGGATATTTCATTTAAGAATTTTTAATCTCTCAGGATAGTTTTTCAGAACTAGACCTATAAAAGTTTTATACACCTATAAGGAAAATAAAACATTAGAGCTCACTAAAAATAAGAAATTTCAACAAACATCGAGTTAAAATTATCTTGGAGATTTATTGTCAATATCTTTAAGATATGACGAAAGAAAGTGCTAATAAGGAACCTAGTACTAATACTTCAAATAATACACTCCAATTTCAATGCCCAATCCTAAAGCCCGCGAATTACTCTTTATGAGAAATTTGCATGCAAATCATTCTCGAAGCAAATAGCTTATGGGAAACAATAGAGCCGACTGACACGACTCAACCCAATAAGAAAAAAGAGAAAACCGCTATTGCATTGCTTTACCAAGCCTTACCCAAAGAACAATTACTTCAAATAACAAAGCACAAAACCGCCAAAGACATTTGGAATGCTTTGAAAACTAGACACGTTGGCGAAAATAGAGTTCAACAAGCAAGACTTCAAACACTCAAATCTGACTTTGAGATGTTATACATAAAGGAAGACGAGACAATCGACACATTCAATACAAAACTTAGAACTCTCGTAAACAAAGCCGCTAGTCTAGGACACACCATAGAAGATGAAACCTTAGTACGGAAACTACTAAATGTTGTACCTGAAAGGTATCTGCAAATAGTTGCATCTATAGAACAATATTCTGACCTAAGTGAAATGACTATGGAAGAAGCAATTGGAAGACTTAAGACCCATGAAGAAAGGATTAAGTTTAAGAAGGATAAACAAGTGAACAGTCAAGAGAGTTTGATGTTCACACGACATAAAGGACAAGGAAAACCTTTTAGAGAATATGGCCAGGGAAGATTTAACCAGTCTCGAGGCCGAGAACAAGACAAGAACAATTATCAATCTTAAAGGGAAGAACGAGCGTCTTTTGAAGAAGATACAAGAGACAAATCTCAAGTCACATGCTATCGATGTCACAAACTTGGACATTATGCCTCTGAATGTCAAAATAAATGCAAGAATCAAGTCAGAGAACAATCCAATTTTATTGAAGAAGACTTAGAGCCAACATTGCTTATGACGACTATAAATGAAGAGAAATGATACAATGAGCATATCGCAGAGATTGAAGAAACAACAGAGATTGCAGAAACATCAGAGATTGCAGAAACATCAGAGAGTGCAGAAATAGCAGAGAGTGCAGAAACCGCAGAGAGTGCAGAAACCGCAGAGAGTGCAGAAACCGCAGAGAGTGCAGAAACCGCAGAGAATGCAGAAACAGCAGAGAATGCAGAAGACAGCAGGGAGTGCAGAAGATTCTAAAATTCAATCAATGTTGCGGCGAATGTTAAAGGAAGCAAAATGGAGTTATGTGAGACGACTACAAAAAACTTAAAGATCTACGTCGCAGCGATTGTGATTAAGGAGGAGAATATTGGGTTAATCACCAATCGACCCATCTCAAACCTACAACGACCTGGTCAATAAAAGTCAAAAAACTAAAGTCAGACTCTACAAAGTCAACTTAGGCAGTTACAGAAACAGTTATATGACAGTTACAAACATAACTGCCATATCATGAACCATCACAACGGTTCACATGTACCTTTTCAATATGTATTTATAGATTAGAACATGTAACGATTACAATGATGACAGATTTATAGAAAATAGAGATTATTTAATATTTTGGTATATCGTTGATTAAAGATCCGTGAAATTGGGCCAACAATTCAGATGATGATGGCAATGAGGAGGAGGAGGAGGTAGTAAGGCCTAGGTTGAGGTGGTTAAGGCCGAGGTTGACGTGGTTAAGGGGCGGAGTGGACGTGGTTAAGGGGCGGAGTGTCAAGGATAAGGGGGTGCTGGGTTTTGTCATTTTCTTGTAACATGTTCAATTCTAAATATACAAAAATTATAGTATGCTACTTATTTTTTTTACAAATGCTTATTGTTGCAATTGCAACATGCTTTTTTGACGTTGTTGATTGTCTTCATCTGCTTAGGCTCAGAATTTCTTCACTTCATTGGGTACCGATCATAGCGCCTTCACATGGCATAATAACCTTCCGTCAAGTATCTGTGTATCGCATAAGTCAATCTGTATTGTGTCCAAATACTCTATCCGATACCAGGTCTCAGTGGGACATTAATATCGAAACCGGTTTCCTTTTCAGCCGATTGGACGGATCATTAGTCTTTAGTAAGATAGTTGTATTGTATCAACGTACTAGCTATCTACTTTTAATCAGTTTAATTTTTGAAGTTAGATAAGTTAGTTCATAGTATTCTGTTTATAGAGTAGACTTCATCATAAAGTAAAACTGTATGCCTGAAGAAAATCGTTTAATCTTTGATGAGGTTGGAGATGAATATGTTTTAATAATATTCAGTAATATCTACATAATCTGCGTAAGATCATAGAATAGATACGATTGACAAGAATATCTTCAAAGTTGGGATATATTTTTGTTATGATGTATGGCGTTTGACTCAAATTGTTGACTTTGATAAAATTCAGTGATTTTTTCATAAATACGTGAAGAAGAACATATATTATAGTGTTTAATGGTATTAATGGAAGCTGCATAACATGTATCGTAGGTTTGTATGATACAGTCGAGCTGCATAACATAAAGAATGTGGAATTTGGAAAGTATAATTAGTCGCAGTTAGGCATATCAATACCGACCAATTTTTTCATGTGATGAAAGTTTTTATAAAAGAGGTGAAAATAATTAAAAGACCAATTTTGTCAAGCTCCAATTCATTAACAGTTAGGCTTGAGGATAGGGGGCTTTCGGGTTTCGGAAAGGTTAAGAGTACAGTGGGTCTGGGTTCGTTGTTGTTGATGATGATGATGATATCGAGGATTTTTCATCACCGGAGGATAATAATGCTAAAGGTAATTTACTCATTTTCGTCAAGTATTTATTGATTGCATGCATGTCTAATTGGTATTCCTAATAGTACCACATCAATTTAGTCATATTATTAGGCCTCACAATCATTTCTCGGTATACTTCAGGATTGATAATGTAACATTTTGTAAAAAACGTTGCGACCTAACACTAATTTTTAAGTGTACTTGTTTATTAGAATTTGTTACGTTTTTTGATATAATTTGATGATCAGATGATGTTTGGGATTGTTTACTTAATTAACATGTTTTGTGGGAGTTTGAGCCTAAAGTTTGATAGAATGAAGGATTATTTACTTGATTAACTCTAAAAGATAATTTGAAGCTTTGATATCACTTTGATAGAATGAAGTTTGAGCCTAAAGTTTTCTAATTTAATGCTCGATTTATGCAGAATCAGCAGTGTACTTGATGATCAAGTATAAAAGGTAACATTTCATGGTGGTTTTTGTAACAAAACGGAGCTTGATTTCATCTGTTTTAAAATCCAGATCAAACTGGGTCAAGAATATGCCCGGTGAAAAAATTGTTCATTACAATGTTAGTTTTCTCCAAATTGTTAGAAGTTATACTTGCAGGCTCTCAACTTGTAGAAAATATTTTTAACCATTTTTGAGGGCTCCTCATTATAGGAAATATATAACAAAAAAATTGTAAGATTAGAAAAAGACTTTATAATGCCAGTGTAATATTTGATTTTACTCGTTCAAAGATCCATCAATCCACTGAGATTAGTTAAAATGTTTATTTTTTTAATTATTAAAACAGGTAAAGTTCATATAGGTTTGGGAAAATAATAAAATGTATGTTGAAGTCAAAGTAAAGAACGAGTGATTGATGTGAGTTTAGATATATCTCTTAAATGAATCTTATCTTTCTTGACCAAATAATAGCCTTATGTTATTGAGTCTTTGTCTTCTCAATATACACTTGATAATATTATCCTTGTTTCTTTGCAATTAGTTAAGATAATTCTCTTAAACAAAATCCTTAGATAACTAGAATGGCGTCTACTTCATCTTCATCCATTCAAAAGAGCTTTACGTATGATGTTTTTTTAAGTTTCAGAGGCGAAGACACCCGTAAGAACTTTGTTGATCATCTTTATTACGCTCTTAAGCAGAAAGGCATTGTCACTTACAAGGATGACGAGAATATAAAGAAAGGGAAAAGAATCAATGGGCAACTCATCAAGTCTATTGAAGACTCGAGATGCTATATTATTGTCTTCTCTAAGAACTATGCTTCTTCATCTTGGTGCTTGGATGAGCTGGTTAAAATTATGGAATGCCAGAAGATGACCGAGCATACTGCTTACCCCATATTCTATGATGTGGAACCCACCGAAGTTCGCAAACAAAGTGGGGCAGTTGGAGAAGCCTTTGCCAGGTATGAAAAGGAAGAGGCTGCAGGAAAATGGAGAGACGCTCTGAAAGAAGCAGCAGATCTCGCTGGCTCAGAATTGAAGAACACGCTTGATGGGTAATTCCTTCCTTAATATAAATGCAATATTATTTCATTAGTTTCTTTACGGGGTGAGTTATGTTATATATATGAATAGATCTGAAATTATATATTCCTTTCATCTGGGAATTATAGAAAAGCTAATTGTATATATCTTTAACATACAGGCGCGAAGCTAAATTCATACAAAAACTTGTTCAAGAGATTTCGCTAGATTTACGTTCCATTAACTTCATTTTAGATGAAAAGTTGATAGGCATGGAGACCCGGATAAGGGATGTGGTTTCATCTTTAGAAATTAATGTTGATGATGTTCGCATGTTAGGGATCAAGGGGATGGGAGGAATTGGGAAGACAACTTTAGCCAGGGCAGTTTTTGATCAAATATCATCTCAGTTCGAAGGTCAAAGCTTTGTTGAAAATGTAAGGGAAGAATCGAAACCATCTTTGTCTGGTTTAAAGTCATTGCAGAAACAAGTACTTTCAGATATTTTAAATGATCAAGGCGTCACCATTAGTGGTGTTCATGACGGGAAAAACAAGATAAAAAACACGATGCGTGCTAGAAAGGTTCTTATTGTTTTAGACGATGTGGATAATACAAACCAACTTGAAGCCTTAGCCGGTGACCCTAACTGGTTTAAATCAGGAAGCAGAATTATAATTACCACAAGAGATGAGCAAGTACTGGTAGCCCACCGAGTGAGCTTCATTTATAATGTAAATCTTTTATCTGACGCGGAAGCGATTTGCCTCTTCAGTAGGTATGCCTTTGGGAAAGAGATTCCAGTTCAAGGGTACATAGAACTATCAGAAGAAGTTGTAGAATATGCTGCTGGTCTTCCCTTAACAGTCACAGTTTTGGGTTCGTTACTTTGTGGTCAAGATGAGCCTGTATGGAAAGATGCCATAAAAAGACTACAAACAATTCCATTGAAGGCAACTATGGAAAAATTGGAAATAAGCTTTGATGGTCTAGAGGATGATTACAAAGAAATATTCTTAGATGTTGCATGCATACTAAAAGATTGGAGCAAAAAAGATGCAATTAAAGTGCTTGAATGTTGTGGATTTCGTGCTATATATGGTTTAAGAGTTCTTGAGCAGAAATCTCTCATAACTATTTCTGAATTCGGGTACTTGGGGATGCATGATCATTTAGAAGAAATGGGAAGGAATATTGTTCGTCGGTCACACCCCGACGAACCTCAAAGACATAGCCGATTGTGGGTTAATGAGGAAATTGAGTATATATTGACTAATGATCTGGTAAGAATCAAGATAGTATGATTTAATAAAACTGAGAGTTAACTACACTTTTTGTCTTTTCGGTTTGCTGGATATTTCATTTTCGGTCCAATAATTTGAAAAGTTTCGGGTTCCGTCTAAGTTTTTTAGCTTTAGTTTAAACGTCTAATAAAAAGGATATTATTTTCTTTTTAGGTATTATATAAAAAACACATAACAATTCTCATCTTTGTCTTTGTTTGCGTCTCTAAAACTTTTCCCGAAATTGACTTTCTGTCTGTAATAATCATTCAAAAATTCATTAATTCGAATTGAGTTATCATTCAATACGAGTTATTTAGGTTTCCGACTAAAATTAAGGGGTTTTATTTTTTCGATTTCAGGGTACCCAAGCAACTAAATGTCTATACTTCCGGTTACGGGGTTTCAGTGCTGAAATTGCAATGAAAGGTCTAGCAAAAATGAAGGATCTTAGATTTATTCACATATTGGATTATTTTAAGAGGAATATTGTTCAATTTGATAAAGTTAGCGAATACCTTCCAAGTTCCTTACGATACATGAGATGGAATGGATTTCCATTTTCGAGTTTACCGAATACATTTCAAGGAAAATATCTTGTTCAACTTGAAATGGAAAAGAGCAATATTGTTCAACTTTGGGAAGATGGAGAAGAAAAGGTAGAATAATATTTAATTTGTTTTTTTTTTCATGATTCATTTTGATCCTATATATCTATTCGTTTGTCACTGCACCCATATTAATTATTTTTTTGTACTTATGTTAGGTTCTTCATAAGCTCAGGTTCCTCACTATCATCAATTCAGAATTACAGACCTTTGACCTTAGGTTGGCCCCAAATCTTGAGCAGTTGACTATTGAAGAATGTCATGATTTCGTAGAGCTTCATATACCTGCTGATAATCATTCAAAGCTCGAATATCTCAGTCTCACTGATTCAAACTTGACAACCCTTCACCTCGGGAATATTCCAAATCTTAAGACGCTAGACCTCCATGGCTGTCATTTGGTAGAACTTCAAATGCCTGCTGAAAGTCCAAAGCTCGAATGGGTCAACCTCAGTCAATCAAAGTTGACAAACCTCCACCTTGGGAATACTCCAAATCTTAAGATTCTAATCCTCAAAGGCTGTCATGATTTGGTAGAATTTCAAATGCCTGCTGAAAGTTTAAAGCTCGAACATCTTGACCTCACTTATTCAAAGTTGAAAATCCTTCACCCCGGGAATACTCCGAATCTTGAGAGGCTTATACTTGAAGGCTGTAATGATTTGGTAGAACTTCAGATGCCTGCTGAAAGTTTAAAGCTCAAATGTCTTGACCTCACTGATTCAAAGTTGACAAACTTTCACCTTGGGAGTACTCCGAATCTTGATAAGCTAATACTCAGAGGCTGTCATGATTTGGTAGAATTTCAAATGCCTGCTGAAAGTTTAAAGCTCGAACATCTTGACCTCAGTTATTCACAGTTGACAAACCTTCACCTTGGGAATACTCCGAATCTTAAGATTCTAATCCTCAAAGGCTGTCATGATTTGGTAGAATTTCAAATGCCTGCTGAAAGTTTAAAGCTCGAACATCTTGTCCTCAGTTATTCAAAGTTGAAAAACCTTCACCTCGGGAATACTCCGAATCTTGAGAGGCTTATACTCGAAGGCTGTAATGATTTGCTAGAACTTCAAATGCCTGCTGAAACTTTAAAGCTCGAATATCTTGACCTAACTGATTCAAAGTTGACAAACCTTCACCTCGGGAATACTCCGAATCTTGGGTTGCTAATACTCGAAGGCTGTAATGATTTGGTGGAACTTCAAATGCCTGCTGAAAGTTTAAAGCTCGAAGAGCTCAACCTTAGTCATTCAAAGTTGAGGACCCTTGACCTTGGGCTGACTCCAAATCTCAAAAGGTTATTTCTTAAAAATTGTTATAATTTGGTAAAAATTAATGTTCCCGTTGGATGTCTGAGAAATCTTGCCTTCTTAGAGTTAAGTGGTTGTGGGAGGTTTAAGTCTTTTGTGTTTAAAAAATGGTCTCAAGCAGCTAAGGCTGGTTCTTTATCTAAGTTACATCTGATTGCAGAACCTACAGATGTTTGCCCATTGCACTCCGACAATGATTCTCCAAAGTTTCAGTTTTTATGTTATTATAAAGAAGATTCAGCTTCATCGTCTGGAAATATTGAAAGGCTTATTTCTATAGGGCTGTGTGCTTGCACAAACCTTGAGAGCTTTTCAAGAAGCATTTGTAGTTTACGAGGTTTTAGAAAGCTTACACTTGAAGGCAGTATACCAGAGGCACCCAAAGATCTTAACCAGTTAGAATGTCTAGAGAAGCTAAGTTTGTGGTCTACAGATATTAAAAGTCTTCCAGATAGTATTTGTGTATTGAAACATATAAAATCTCTTGAAATCAAATCTTGTTATCTTCTTGAGATGTTACCTGAGGATATTGGCAGGTTAGAATGTTTGGAGAGACTAATTTTAATGGGATGTATACTTCTACGACGTATTCCAAACAGCATATGTGAAATGAAACGTCTGGAATATTTACGTCTTCCTTACTGTATTCTACTTGAGAAGTTGCCAGAAGGACTAGGACATTTAGAATGTTTGAAAGAGTTGGATATTGAAGGTACAAACATATGTCTTTTTCCACAAAGCATCTTTAGATTGAAAGGTCGCCTGCGTATCATTGGGGATAGATGGCTACTCGAGTCATGTGGTTTGACAACCAAGCGACGAAGATTGTCTGATGAAGTTTCTGATAATGATGATGATGAGATGGTCTGTGACTTATAGCTATTACTAGCACAGGCACCCAAAGGCCCAATACAATAAAGAACTATGTTAACAGGTAGTTTCTCTTTTTTTGTATCAATCCTCTTACTTATTAAGAATTTCGAATTTCATCTGTCAAAGAACTATGTTAACAGGTAGTTTCTGCATCTGAATCATTTCACAGATTAAGAAAGTCCGAATGAGCGGGGAGTAATCGCAAATTATTTAGAGATCATAATCCAGGTAATTTATCTCTCAAAAGTCAAAGTCAAAACTGCATTTGCTCAAAATCAAGTGGTGGGATAGGTTTCCTTGGGCATAAGACCACCAAAATTTCACTGTTTTATACTTGTAAAGTGTAATGAGGTCTTTATCTAATTTTTATCCTTCAGATTTAATCAGATCACCAAGCCCTTACAAATCTTGACATTCAAAGTCAAACCAACATTTTTTTTTTCCGTAAACATCAATTTAAGGTCAACTATTTTTACTTCATTACATTATGTGGAATGATAGGATATGAGAATACCCTGAAAACCAAGTCCCTAACAAAATGTATCAAGATTAACTGAAGTTGGTCTAACTATATACTCACGCTATAACCCGTCAAAACAAGTTTGGATTTTTATTGAACAAAATTAAAGCTCAAATTCATAAGATAAAATTGATACTTAAACCTAGTTTAATTACTACTATATCCTAATCAAATTCATAAGATAAAATTGATACTTGTGTTTATGTGATCTGAATAATACATCGAACCGTGATCCGGCAGATGTTCCGTTAGCTTCTGATGTGAAGACAGTTGTTGATGGTAATGATGATGATGAGGAGTTTGAGATTGAGACGCTTACTGTTGCTGATTCAGAAGATATTGAGAATGAGGAGGAGGAGGAGGAGGTAGTAAGGCCAAGGTTGAAGCGGTTAAGGTGCGGTTGTAGTGCGGAGGATAGGGGTTATTCAGGTCCTGGTTCGGGTAAGGTGGATTTGAGATCGGGTTCGGGTCTGGGTTTGGGTTCGGTTGTTGTTATCATCAAGGAATGATTTGGGAAAATCCATGTTTGGACAGAAGCTGGGAACACGGGATGAACACGATAAGTAATATACGATGGGCTAATGATAAGTTAAAGAAAGGGATTTACTTTTTTCCATTTAGCCACTACGCAAAAAAGGTCTAATGATAAGTAAAATTTGCCTTCATGTTACGCGGTTGTATCGGGCTATTTGGAAGAAAGTTTGTTCAGAATTTTGGACATCTTTTTTCAACATCAAAGTATATTTATGGCTGATAAGTTGTCAAGTGAATAATGTATATAAATTTACAGTTCAAAGTTTGACATTTTAAACTAATGGGATAAACGTCATTCATTTACCCATTTACACTCATACCTCCATATAGGTTTAAACTTTGAAGCCTAAACACATGTATCGAATTTTGTTGGGCAATACTGAAGGTGGACAATTGCGACAAGGAATTCGAAAACCCCCGAAAATAATGATTTCAGTGTATTGTGGGTCAGAAAGATGACCCAGGAGAAAATGAAGGTATTTTGTTTAAGTTCTGGTTTTCACCCTTTGGCAAATAGTATTAAAAATAGTTTGAAGTTAGTGCACTGAAGTCGATTATTCAATGAATTGAGCCACCGTTTAATCAGAAGATTGGTTGATCGTGAATTAGCTACAGAAAATTCCCAAATGGTTGATGACTGAACTATTCATTAAATTAAAGCTCGTTTTATGGAAAATAGGTGGTGTATTTGATGTTTAAACTTGTAAGGTTACATTGCATGTTTATTTAAATGTTACATTGTGTGTATACGACTATTTGGTTAACCGGGTAAAAAGCTACACTATGTGTATATAATAGCTAGTAATTACATACGTATTTTTGCTTCTTTTGCTTCATATGAGTATAAAAGACAAATTTATAATTTCTTTTGCCAAATCAGAAAATATTTTGATTCTTTTACTTAACAACATCTTTAAAAAATAATAGTAATTCAATTATTACCTAATAATTAAAGTTTCAAAAATCTCTTATATCAAAAACTTTGAAATGAGGTTTTCTTTTATATAACAACTAGCCTTAGGCCCGCCCGATGGGCGGCTAGCCTTAAGTCTTATTATTAAATATAAAAATGTATTACATGAATTATGTAAAAGATATAAAATCCGTAAATGTATAATACTGACAGGAAAAAAATACATAAAATGATATTTCCTATAGGGCTAGTCTGCTACTTTGGGGCCGAGATGTTACTAAAGGAAAACATTATACGTGTAAAAGTACATACACGCAGCAACGGAAACCAAGCATTGGCTTCACTTCTGATAATTTATCGATTCTTTAACATACAGAGTCAACATATTCAGACATAGTACAAAGATGATTGGTTACCTGTTGTGCAAATAAAATTTCAATACTAAATGAGTTATATATTGAATACATGTAGTGCAAATAAAATTAACTTGCCCATTGGAAATACATTTGGGTGTATTTCGACCCATTCCACCCATTTTTTGATAACGTTATCAAAATTTGTACCTTTTAAAGTTCGACTGTCCGAATCGAGTTACTAACTGATTGCAAATTCAAACTTTATAACAATACCCGATTTGGGGCCACGCCAACTCAGTTTCGCTTCCTCTTTTTTCACCCCGAAATAGTACTTTAGGGGGGTGGCAACACATGCGGTATGGGGTGAGGCATCATGCGGTTTGGCAAGGCATGGAACGGCATACCATTGCCACTCACTCGGCATGGACAAATCGGCATGAGGTGCGGGTTCTCAAACCGCAACGGTATGGACAAGAGGAGCGTGTGATGTTTTTGAATTTTTGTACCGTTGCAAGTTTTGAAATTAAAAAAAAAAAAAAAAAAAAAAAAAAATCCCCTTCCCTTTATAAATAATACTCCTCACAACACATTCCAAATCACATTATTTTTACACACAAATCAAATATTACATTCAAAAAAAAT
Source organism: Chrysanthemum seticuspe (assembly GCA_019973895.1). Taxonomy (NCBI): domain Eukaryota; kingdom Viridiplantae; phylum Streptophyta; class Magnoliopsida; order Asterales; family Asteraceae; genus Chrysanthemum; species Chrysanthemum seticuspe. The sequence goes on along the minus strand of BPTQ01000006.1, from coordinate 9,108,559 downwards.
GTCTTCATCATCCTCTTCTTCGTCCGATGACGAATTAATTTTTCCCGAAGAGTCGTCCGAACTCATTTTGTCGACCGGTAGTACTCTAGAAACCTATTTCGCTATGCGCAATTCCCTTCAAGACACCGCTAGCTCAAGCAATACTCGGGGGCAATCTTTGACCCGCTTTCGTGATAAAGCATTAGAAACTTTAATGAATGACTATTTCGTCGAACGACCAAAGTTTCCCCACCATGTTTTTCGTGAAAGATTTCGAATGAGCAAAAGGTTGTTTTTAAGAATTGTTGGCAATGTTGAAGCGACATTTGAATGGTTCAAAGAGGGCCGAGACGCGAGGAAGAAAAAAAGTTTCATGGCGTTACAAAAATGCACATCGGCCATTCGGAAACTCGCAACGGGTGAACCTCCGGATAGATTTGATGACTATCTAAACATGTCACGAAGATATCCATAATCGTCTACGATTTGATCTTACGGAGCATCTGGCGGCTCTAGACTTAGCATACCTCGATTACTAATTTAATTTTCTTTTTATTTCAACGGTGATGTAATTTTTTTTTTACGTATTATGCATTTTTTTATTATTAATGAAATATTATGTTTTTATTTAATTGTTTAATATAATTATAAATTAAAAAAAAAAAGTGAGGTATGGAATGACCATTGCCACTAAAAAACTATGGTGAGGTATGGTGAGGTATGAGATTAGGTGGAATGAAATTATTGGTGGGTTGTGAGGTATGGAATCAAAGTGTTGCCACCCCCTTAGGTTACTATCATATCAGTAGATGCATTCAACCACATGTAATTATTAACAACCCAAGTTGACTCATTTATATCTATACTACATTAAAAGGAAAAATGGTCAACATGGTCAATGTTGGAAAAGTGAAAAGTGGAAAAAATGAAATATATGAAATGGTCAATTAATCAACTCCGAATTGTGGAATAGTTGAAGATGAGCATTTGGAAAGAAATGTGCGTTTGGAAAATATTCAAACAATTTAAGGAAAGTATTCATCGGTGCAAACGAGAAGGAAAGTATTCATTGCTGACATTGAATTCCTGCACGCTTACCACGACTTACTATGCATGAGCATAAAAAAATTAAATGTCAATTGAAACACACGGTTTAATAATTGTAATATAGGCAACCTCATTGGTGATTTGTAATGATTTTATACCAAACAGATCTTAACCCTTTATTTTGAAAGTTTTTAAAATCATTGGTATAGATTTACCTACACATTTCTCAACCCTAATATAATACCATAGATAAACACCAACAACTCATAATTTTCTTTCATCTCTATCTAAACAATAAAACGCTGCCATCACCATTATTGCCGCCGTATACTGAGATCGCCACAATTTCTCTGTTGTAGATGGTTTCAGTTGGCTAGGTTGTTTAGTTTGATGGTTATGTTAAAGAAATTGTGGTGGCTTATATGTATTGGTTGAGTGGTTTTGATGTGATTGTCGGTGGTTACGGGTCTTGATTTTATTTTATGTATTGTTTGATGGTTTCGGGTCTTGAATATTTATGTATTGTTTGATGGTTTCGGGTCTTGGAGAAATTTGTTGGTTTTGTCATGTGTTTGTTTCGATAGTCATAAGATTTTGGTTGTTTGTGTATGAGATTGTAGATGGTTATTCGGATATCCGGATGTGTTTGTGAAAGCCATTTCTTGCTTTGAGTTTGTTCTTTGATATGTATATTTTTGTTTTTTGATATCCGGATTTTGCCCGATGCGTTTGCTGTTGGATATGTTCATTTGTTCTTATGGTTCTTTTGTTATATCTGCCAATGAGATTATTTGAGGCAAATTATATGTTGGATATGTGTTTTGGTTAAGAGATGCAAAGTAGTTTTCGTTTGTTTTGTTATATGTTGGTTGCCGGATATGTTTTATTTTGTTGTGATGATTTTTCGAGTTTATGGTTTGATTGGGCTAAATGGAATGATGGTTGAGTGCGAGATTGACTCGGCTTAGCAACCTGTATTACTGCAGCCAAGGCATGAGTTAATCTGAGCAAAATGTGTTTGTAGATTCAAAATCTTTGGTTTAAGTCTTTGAGATTTGTTTTTTTTTTTCATTTTTATTTGGTTATGAGAATAGTTTTTATGAATTAATTTTGTTTTTGAATTTAAGTATTTTCAAAGTTTTGGTTGTGTTGGTGTCCGTTTGCAATGGGTTGTCTTCAAAACAAAAACGTGCCTCCTGAAAGATGACTAAAACATTAGCTACTTTTGTGAATGTTTCTTATTGTTGATTGTTTTGTAGTTTAGTATGGGGCTTATTTTTCAATCCTTTGATTTGTTATGAATGTGGGGCTTATTTTTCAATCCTTTGATTTGTCCTTGTTATGAATGGTATAAAAAAATTATAATTAATTTAATGAAAGCATAAGTTCATAACTTTATTACTTTTACATTTTACATGATTTTAATTATGATTGTTTATTACTTCTATTCTATATATCTATAAAACATTTGCACAATTTTCTTTAATCCTTAAACTTAAAATTTAAAAACTATCTTTGCAAACAATAGCATATACACGGTTTGAAATTTTTGAAAACTTTTAGTAACTATTATAAAAAACAATATGATACACACGTTTTGAAATTCTTAAAAACTTTTAGTATTATTGGTGTGATTATTGCGTGAACTATGTTATTGTGTGATCATATATATTCATTTTTTTCTTCGTATTTTACATATTCATCCAATTCTTGCTCTCAATCCCAATTCACATTTCAATCAAAATACTACAATTATAAAAGTTTGCCGCTATAAAATGGTCCAAGTTGAAAGTCAAGAAAAGTAAAATGTTGAAAAAATGTTTTGCCTATTCTACCCTTGAAACTTTGAAAAACTAATTAAAGAAAAAACTAATTAAAAAAAGAAATAATAATAATTAAATTGAAACACACGGTTTCATTATCGACAAATATGAAACAAGAGTTGACTTTGTGATACATGCAATTTTCGAATGAACCACACGGCTGGCACTTTCGTTTTCTATAAACACAATAATTTTTATACTAAATACTTTTCAAAAACATTGTCTCATTTTCATTTTCTAACTTATGTTAAGTAAAAGTAGATGGAAATAAATAAACAAAAGAATGTGGATGATATTTTTGAGGTCGTTACATAGTAGTCTCTTATTTATCTTCATTAATTAGTTGTTTCATTATGTTACTTCATGGACGCTAATGCTTTTGTTTGTTTGTTTGTTTATAGCTTCATTCCCTTTCCAATCTTGCTCCAAATCCTAATCTATTTTCAACCCGAACTTGATAGAGTGAAACTAGGATGAGGTTATTATCATCTCAACTGATGATGATGATGAAGAAGAAATTCCAACACCAACCTTTCAAACTCGTTGTCGTTCACTTTGACATAATTCTTTTCATATATTTAAGAGCACTAACAAAATGCTAGAGGCGGTATTACGGTGAGTGACAACAAGCCGTGATTGGCTTGCAAGACTACTCGATATAATTGACCATAAATTTTATACTACCCAAACTTTAAGTAAAAGAAAATAGCTAAAAATCATTGCTAATATTCACGCTTATTACTTCATAGAGAGAATATCTTGCAATAAAAAAATCAACTCTATGAAATAGATCAACTTTGTATACTCGATTCTCTTTATCTTTAGTACATATATTACATGTATATCATTTCTTATATTTTGAATTCTTGATAAGTTGAAAACTTAAAATCTATTATGAGAGAGAGATTTGGTTAGCATATGTTTGCTTATATATAAACATGATAAGTATATGAGATTCAAAGCAATATGCATCATTCAAAGCATAAAAATATTCAGTCATGAAGGAATTTGTAATGTAGTTTTGGAAAGTATTTATAAATACGTGGTGAATAAGTCATGTGTTCATGTTTTGTCAATTTTGATCGTAATTGTAGGAAACAATTCCTTAACTAATTTTCAACTTCATTAGTTGCTACAAGTCACCAATAAAGTCATTTAGGATTCCATTTATAGAAGTTTTAAAACTACCACGAGTTTTTGAATTCTTCAGTTTGAAATTGTTAATTAAGTAAACTATTTATGAAAATTACAAATTTTTATTATTATTTTCGTTTATAAACTATCTTATTTTCATTCACTTTAAATAGTGTTAGTGTTTAATTAATGTTTTGAAAATATGGTCTCTAATAGACCCGGTCGAGTCACCAGGTTATCTGTTCAACCGGTTCGACCACCGGGTCAACCCGGTCTTCAACAAAAATTATATTTATATATATGGAATGATACAAAAATGTATATCTATCATCTATTACTACATATAAAAGAAAAATAGTCAAAGTTGAAATGTTGAAAGTTCATAGTCAGATGTGAGAGAAAAAAATTGGAAATGTTAAAACCGGAAGTCTTGTATCTAATCTCACAATTCACACCATACAAAAAACTCTCCATTTCCTCCACCATTCCCACCACCACATAAACACCACCACCAAACGCCTCCACCACCGCACGTCGCCACCATCTAATCCATGACCCCAGAAAACAAGCCACCACTACACGATGAATTATCGCATGTTAGAACCGAATGCAATTACATTTAAATCTTTTCACATTCTATTTTGAACGTTATACGAAACACTTATCACAATATCGTACATCGTTAATTGTCTGACGCGGCTGCCGCTAGGCGCGGGTACTTGCCTAGTTCATAATTAAATGAGGCAAAATTGCCTCTTCTACTAACTGATTAAATCACATTGATGAAAACTTATAATGTTGAAAAAATTCGAAACCCTTGCGGACTCTCTCTGGCGAAAAAAAGAAAAACGCAAACCCTTCTTCGTTTTTCATCGTTAATCATCATTCTCAGTAACCAACCGATTGAATTAATTAATATTTGTTTGTGAGATCTCTGCTATTGCATGTGATATCAATCCACGTGATATTTATATTCGTTTATTGATTTTACCGATTGAATTAAATTAATATTTGCTTGTGATCTTTCAACCTTATTATCGATTTGGTTACTATCATCATGGTGGGAGGTTAGTTTCTTAAGCTTTAATGGTTAAAACCCTAACCTTTTAGTTATGTTTTCATTCTTTTTCATTGGTTCTACTTGCATGCGTGGTATTGGGTTGTCTTTGGTTATTGCTGCACGTGGGTTATAGAGAGATGAATAAGGGGTTTCTTAACAACGAGAGTACTGCTGGTACTGGTGGAAAATCGAGTGCTACTCCATGTGTGTCTAAGGTTAACAAAAGTAATACTATTACTGTTAATTCGTTAGATGGTGATATGCGTATGCCTCTTGGGAGTAAGCCTGATGCTTACTCTTCTGATAACATAACTAATGCGAATGAGATTACTGATGCGTGTGAGGACTTTGAGAAGGCTATGCATAATATCCAATTGAAGAACGCGGAAATTCAGGATGTATCTACATCACATCAGGTTGGTTCCTTTCAAAATACCCCAAGTGAGTTGAAACAGACTACTATGGCACCTAATGGTGCAAGTTGTGGGAATGAAGCTGAGCCAAGTCGTGATCCGGTTGTTTTGGCGGCGTGCAAGAATTTTGAAGAGGCTATGCGTGGTGTTAATTATTCGTCTCCCAAGCTTCAATTTGCGAAGCTGGTTTCATATGCGGGTGCTACGTCCAATGATTCTATGAAGCACAAGCCTAATTTTCGTAGGTTAGAATGTAGTAACAAGTCTACTGACGTGGATCTCTTCATTTCTCTTAAAGTAATGGAGGAGGTAAACTCTAAATTTGAGAATACCCTTTATGGTTATTTTCTTGGTAAACGTATTGCTTTTCCGGTCATTGATTATTATGTTCGTAATACGTGGGCCAAGCATGGTATTCAAAAGGTTATGATGAATGCTAAGGGCTTCTTCTTCTTTAAGTTTTCCATGCGTAAAGGTGTTGATGATGTTCTTGAAAACGGACCGTGGATGATTAGGAATGTGCCAATTATTCTTAAAACTTGGACATTGAATACTAATCTGCTTAAAGAGGATTTGACTAACATTCCGGTGTGGGTTAAATTTCATGATGTTCCTATTGCTATGTTTTCTGATGATGGTCTCAGTCTCCTTGCTACATTGATTGGTACTCCGAAAATGCTAGATTCTTAAACTAGTCAAATGTGCATGGATTCCTGGGGCCGTAGTAGTTTTGCTAGGTGCTTGATTGAGGTTCGTGCGGATAAGGCGCTTCGAGAAAGCCTCACTGTTGAGATACCCTTACTGGATGGATCGGGTTCTATTATTGAAAAGATCCGGGTTGAATATGAATGGAAACCACCAAGATGTGATACGTGTAAACGGTTTGGTCATACGCTGCTTGACTGTCCTAAATCTGTTCCACCGTCTACTCAGCCTAAACAGAGTGTTACTGATTGTTTCCAAACTGTAAGTAACAAGAATAAGGGTATGAATGGTGGTACAAGTGTTCCTGGTAAGGGAGGTTTTAACAAACCGGTGTGGGGCCTAAGTTTCGGTATCAACCTAATGCGCCCCCTAATCCCAAGTAGTTGGATAATTCTAAGATGAAAGCCACTGAAGTGGCTAGTATGAGTGGGACGACGATTGCTACATCTAACCCGTTTGATGCACTTAATGTGATCGATACTGATGATTGTGGTACTCCTACTGCTATAGTGGATTCTGGTTGTTTAATGGAAGCTAAGGAGGTTGGGGCTGTTAGTGATTCAATGGAAGCTAACGAGGATGGCCATACCCCTATTGTTGTGAAAATTGGGGAACTTGGAAAGCTTCTTATGGATGGGAAAGCTACTCTTGTTGATTAAATGACATTGATGAAAACTTATAATGTTGTTTAATTAGAAGGTTTACTCACATAGTCATCAACACGGGCAATCTGATCATACAATGCCCATTTCTCCTCATCACCGAGTATTCATACAACCCTTCCGCAGGTGCTGAAACTTTTCTTTTGCATTGTGTAAGCAGGGAATCAGTTAGATACAATTAATAATGTTGGAAAATAAATCAATATTGGAATGTGTGAAAGGAAATAACAAACTCACCTCATCACCAGAAATATAAGTGATCACAACATCCATTATAAGTTTCTTAATTTCTTTGATGAGCTCTAATTAAATAGTTCAAGTTCAAATTCTTTGATGACCTCTGATATTGATGGTCGTTTCTCACGAATTTTGATGTAATTGACAACTGACATGATAGAAAAACTTGTTGATAATTTGCAGCCTCTAGTTCTTTGACGATCTCGACCATATTTGCTCTTTCTCTACACTCCCTACTTAAACATCGATTAGAAATGGTTGCAAACGTCGACAAAGAATCCTGATTAAAACGTAGTACTTTTTATGAAATTTAAGGCACTAACCGTTATAGAAATGAAGGAAATATAAGAGCTATCCGTGGTTCAAAAAGCAGTATACGTATATATAATTGGGGTACTCCAAAAGCATTATTATTCCCGTTTGTTGTTGCTACCTGATAATTTCTTCTTTGTAGATTGGCAGGTTTCTCTTTTTTACTTAAAAACACCATGGATAATTGGGGTACCCCAAAAGCATTGAATTACCTCGCACAATGTCATACTTTTTTTAAGGGAATTACCTCGGACTTTCTATTTGAGGATGTCATGTCCTTAGGAATCATTGAATTACCTTGCACAATGTCATACTTTATTAAGGGAATTTAATTGTCACTATTCTATATCCAATGCAAAATGTGCACTTCGTGAATCATGATCACATGGAACGGAACATAAGAAATGTGTAAAGTCACATTATAATGATTTCACAAACATAATAATTTCTCAGTATCCCTACCATTGAGGACATCTATCCGTAATGTAGTAATAACATCAATCAAATTTACTTGTTGCAGAGATCTTTATACGCAAGGTAAAGCATTCGGTAAGTGTTGATTGATTATACAAAGCAAAGAATGGTGAAGAATAAGATTATGAATCAAAATATATATCTAGCAAGCTATAGTAAATCATTCATTGGAAAATCATATATTACTAACTTTATATGTTTTAACAAAAAAAAAATGGTTTGGTACCTTTAGTATAACAATCTAGCAAGCTACCTAATGTGCTTGAGCAATATGATGATGATCAATCCAAGAATCTTCGAGTACATACTTCTTCGACTAAATAGACTAGAACTTACTGGTATATTTCTTAATCATTAGTAATAAGAATATTTGCCAATATATATGTTGGGAGAATGGGAAGTATAGGCACAAGTTGAAGTCCACATCAAGAAGGTGCTTGAGGTTAGTGTTGAGTTTAAGATACATGATATACAAATAATAACATGTAGACATCACAGAGTACACAGCGGAAGACTTCGAATATAATAGCAATTAATTAACTGAAAATAAAACGTAACATACCTCTTGCAATTGGCTAGATCTCTTCAATTCAAGAACCCTAATTAGGGTTTATGTGGTTTAACGAATTTACCCTTACCGTTTTTCAATTCAAACCAATTGATGTAACAATAGTGTGTTACACCATGTTTTTGTACACACGTACTCTTAGCGATTCGATGCGAATGCTAGTTCTTGATCACAATAGAATAACCAAACATCTTTGTTATGCTCAAGGTCACTCGTAAATCCCTTACAATGGGGATTCACTCGTTGACCAAGACAAAAGGGAAGAAAAGAAGAAGTTTTGCCCTCTATTGAAATCTAGTGTACCAAAGGATGAATACAAGGGAATGTATTTATAGCCTTATGGTACATGTCAAGTTTACTATTGTTTCCGATGTGGGATTCCATAGTTTTGGCAAAAAACAAGCCCAAAAGAGGGTTCCTAAAACCGGCTCTTGGCTTGTTTACTTTTCTTCATATCCCGTTGACATTTAACGACCGATAGTCACTTTCGATAAGAACTTATCGCTCGTTAAGTCGTTTATTGTGAATTTAATAATTAAACATAATATTTTATATTAATTATTTAAACATCGAGTCTCATACGTAAAGTGTGCAATCCCGTGGTCTCGAGTTCGAATCCGGTCATACACATATTAAACATATCCATAAACCAACATCTCCCACTTGGAGATATCTTAGTATGCGTAATGACATTGGTTAGCATCTAGCCACACGCCAATGACCCCAGAACAACTCGAGTATGGTTTCCTGGAAAAACCTTTTGATGATTCATCATCATAGTTATCCTTTTGTTTCTAATACCATGTTAATAAGAATATGGATCTCACTCATTTCTTAATTAACTATTCTGTTTCTCGCTTTATATGATTGATCAAGATTACCAATTCTTCTGAACATATTCCAGAAGACCTTGGGCATGGTCATGCAAACATCTTGACAACCCTACGAGGGGCCCAACAGTATTATACTTCAAAATAAATTTGAAAGAAACAAATCCCTTTTTGACTAAGAGCATAATTCATAAATTCCGCAACACTTCTGAAAACAACCCTTATAACTACCATTTACGTATAGCGTTAGATTGCTTCACAGAAATGCACTACATCCATGACATTTCTCTGGTATCTCAAGTCAGAGGATAAATATTCATGATGTACTTAATGACAAAGATCCATAAAGTACCATCATGTGGTTGGGATAAGTCGTATATTCAATCCATTGAATATCATCTGAAATTAGTCATGCTACGCATCAATATACTTTCAAGTATATTCTAACTAATACTCAGATTTGTCTTAATTCAATATCATTCCCATGTTATTGATCGACAACGGACTATTTGAATAACTTTAGTTATTAAAGGATTTAAACATGCAAATACAGGATAACATCATAATAAATGAATAATAAACATAACAAAATACTTTATTTCATTTGAATAATAATGTTTATAATATCCTTTATCCAAATACTAAATAGATCAATGCATGATAATACTAGTTAATAAATTTTTACCACAAGTCATGAGAATCACACTTGTTGACAAGGCATAATTTCAACTAACTTTGATCTATAGGAATTTTGCGAATACATATTTCAAGAAATCAATAAGTGAACTTCTTGTATGTGTTTACACATATCTTGATATTGTCATAACATTCCATAAGGTGCGTGACAACCTCAACAACCTTTTTATGACAATCATCTTTCAAAACCTTAAAGGTTAAAGTATTATTTATTCTTTAATGTGTAATGCAACTATGCTCTTAGTTGAGCATAACTAGCCAACATGGTCATCATCAAGGATACCGTGACTAGAATTGAGTGTCATCTCAATTATACTAGCATTATTGTATACAACAATATGCTCTTTAAACATACGTAAACTTTAAATATTATTTGTTTGGTGTCATTCAAATTTCAAGTTTGTTGACTATAACAATTACATAACAATTGTTGTATAGAATCTGGGAGCAACTCTAGGCTGAGAAATGCAATTCTAAATCCAAACATAAATATTACAATGTTGTTAAATCATTTTGTAATCAAGCATGATACACCAACCTTATACACAACATGATGTACAAAATGAATCTTCAAGTTAGACTTTAAGATCTCATTCATATTCTATCTCGTCAGAGGTATGTATTCATCATATTATATTAGACTCATTTATTTACCGCATATGTTTATAACAATAAACATATATTCCAAGGTTGTATGTCTTATTTCCAAATCCTACAAATGAAGTTTCATTCCCAACTAAAACATAATTTTGATGGAATGTAGTTGCCCATACAACATATAAGATTTAAGAAAATTAAAAACAATACTCCCACTAGCTTTCAGGAATACTTATGAGCTATCATATTTTAATTATTAAATCAAGCATGGATTTAATATTAAACATAAGAATCATCTCCTAGATGCATGCATATATCCATTCATGGATTCTTGCAGTTTGTACATATTCAAAGATTATTTGAATTTATAAAAACTCCTTTGCATTACTTATCGTCCTCGCAAAAGTAATTCCAGAACAAAGAGTTTTGATATTCATAGTCAAAATTTCATATCAATGAAACTAAGTATGACAATTATAATCGTTATACCTATTTAATGTATCTAGGAAAGAATATTCAATCATAGTTAATTGCTTAAGTATGATTAATATTATTATCACTAAGCATACATTAAATATGTGTACAATATTGTCCATATGATTTCTATACAAAGATTTAAACCACTAGGGTTTTCATCCTTTGAAGACAATCATCTTTATTAAGATAAACCAAGTATCTAAAGTTGATTGTCTTTATGGACAACATCTCTACATTCATAATATGATTGATTTACCACTATTCAACATTGGGTAAACTCATCATTATGATTAACATGCTTACCATGATCCTGTAACTCATATCCCTCAGCATATTAAATATCTGAGATATCCTTATGGATCTATGAATGACAATTTCATCATATTGAGGTCTATCATTTACGTGTTTAGCCTCATCATGATATTTGCTAGTGTATTTTAGAAGATTATGTATTTTGTAATTTAATCTTTCAATATCTAAACAAAACTCCCACTTGCCTTTAACAATTTTAAAGATTACCTTTAAATAGTTTAGCAAGTAGAGCAACAATACATCGTTCTCTTTTGGGATATTACAAAAAAAACATTTACAGTTCCTGACATTCGTTTGTTACAACTCACTTTACAAGTAGTTTAACAAATTCAGAACTTCATTATAAGACTTAATGTGATTCATCACATTCCATAAACAAAAGGTGTCTTATCAATCTTCTAGGTTGGAGTCTTATTGAGTATATTCAATCTATACTCATTCTACTAACCTTGATAACTTTTGGAAGAAACCATAGTTATCTTGAATCAAACAATGCCAATAGATTTTGATTCCTCTAACTGAACATACCATAAAACCATGGTATTTCCTTAGAATTAATATTGTAAGAAAATCTAACAATATTTAAGATAACCATCTACTCTTTGGCTTACTTATTTACCAACAAAGTAAAACTTAATGGTACAATAGAATTACCAAGTCAATTGCATGCATTATAACACAGGTATTCTTGACCAACTCAAAAGACATATCATTTATAATCTCACTATACGTTATAAGTCATTGATCAACTCATTAACTTCATGCATATGTCTTAAAACATAGCAAGTTAACGTCTTACTTTATATTGTAAGTCTTGTATTAACAGACTTCATGTTTGTGACTTTACAAAATCATAAACATTTATTATTAAAGTAATTATGAACACCACCTCGGGTTTCAATTAATATTTCAAGTTAATATTTACTACATATATTTAAGTCATTCAACGAATACTTAAATTCAAAGTAGTATTAGATTACTTCATTTAATTATGGCATTCCATGAAATGTTCAACGTAAGAAATTGCAAAATCATCCATGCTCGTTCTCACGACACGTGGATATTTTACCTTGAGCTATAATCTAGTTCACGTTCTCACGTAACATAAATTGTAACAACAAGTGTTTCTTAATTATTGAATGACATAAATATTTAAGATAAAGTAGTCTTTGTTATCATCTTGACACATGTTCTTAATAGGGCAATCATACACTTTTAAATGTATAATTCCTATTAGAACGTTAGTCTCTTACCTTGTGGTCAAGAGAATCCATTTAAATCATATTTATATGTGTTGTACCTTGGACACAATAAAGATTTCTCCCACTTGTGCATGGAACAACATCATGTAGCAGATAAACAACACGATACACGTTCGTTTATTTGATTAATATGATTTGTGTCATAGATATAACAAGTAGATGTAGGACTATATTGATTAGTAAGGAAACACACATGACTCTCCTTAAAAACATAAGTGCCTACAATTGGAAAGTAATTATCTTTGAAGATAATCTGGGTTACTACACAGGAAATAAGGCTTGTAGCTCCCACTGAATTAGAAATCAATAAAACAACTTCTTATTCAGAAATGCAACACAAATGCTCCCACTGAATCTGACAACATTGTAAGTGTTGCATAACCAGTGAAAGAAACTTGCTTGCTTTTTACTTTCCTACACCTTTGAAGAACCATACGTAATCATTACTTAGGTACTAAAATTTGTATTCTACTCTGTGTATGATGGGGTTACCCATCAATGTTATTAACTTGAAAAATTGGGTATGCAATTTCTTCCTTAACAGGCCTACCGTACCCATACTAGTATGTAGCACCTTTAAAGGCTAAAGCAAAACAACTAGATAAAATATGCTAGTTTGCCTTTTACCAATTTTTGCGGTAATTTGTCTAGTTTCTAATTTTGTAACTCATATACATGTTTTCCAGTTAACCAACATTCATGTTTGTTACAAAAGGATTCATTCACCAAATGAGAGTAATGAAATCTTTATGGAAATATGATGTGCAATTCATTTCTATGAGTTACACTAGAATTTAGACAATTCAAACGTTCCTATTAAACCTTTCTCATTCATGAAAAGGAATAGGATTGAGTCTCATGCTTCTCCCATGGAAAAGAGACTTCGTTTGTCTTTTCGGTAAATTATTCTCGATCAAACATTTGTTTGAAATCATAATGGATCAATTTATTGATCAAAGACTAAACCTCATTTACGGTTAAATGTTGCATTTATACATTCAAAAGAATTACAAAATTCAAATTATAGTATTTTCGATAATTAACCTTTTCAAGAAAATTAATTACCCATGGTTCATAAGCATATAACCAATTAATTTTCACTGAAAACTAGGATCCAAATTGACATAGTTTCATCACATCAGTTGATCTGCTAGTAATGAAATTATTCAAGATGGTACGAGTCGAACCTCAATTGCCAATTTTCACATTGCAACTCCTAGATTTATGGGATTTACATCTAGCCAATTTCAATTGCCATGTAAACATGTTTTATCCCCATCTTATGCCTTGAGTTGTCAGTTCTCACTACAAAGCTCAATTAAGTTGTCCAACTTAAGAAACTGCAAAATCATCCATGCCCGTTCTCACGTCACGTGGATATTTTACCCTTTGATTACGATCTAAATCACGTTCTCATGCAAATAAAAGATAATCTCAGGTGTTTCCGTTTCATTGGATGGCATACAACTTAAATTAAGGGTAATAGATTTGATTTTGGTGTCAAATCAAATATGTACAAAGATGTCATGCATTCATCCTCGTAGCATAAGGTTTTATTAAAACATTTATATCCTTGTTTTAATGTTTAAGCTTTTCATCATCAAACTTTAATCGAGGTATTGGAAAACCAATTAAAGAATTACCTTTAATTACCACTATATCCTACTGCTGCATGAGTCCTAAGACCCAAGTTATTCGGATAATTGCCACAAAAGTGGCGCGTAGAATTTAAGATCAATTCACCCTTAAGATTTTATGCACACATATAGGACTACTTGGTAGCTCCATTAAGACGCACAAAGTTTGTCAATAATGGGTGAGCCGTTCTAGCTATTTTGTGCAAAAAATCAATCAATTAAACGATTACGATTACTATGCTTAAAAATACATGTTTCACCATTGTTTAGGTCAGTTTATTTTTCTTATAAAAAATACCCTTGTTACACATATCAAGCAAGCAAGTATTTAAAAAATAAATAAACAAATAAACAATGAATGCATAACATAATAATAAGTCATGCATATCAAATAGCCACATGCAAAAATTTTGATAAATCCTATTAAAAATCACCCGTTTTCAGCAATGTACAAAGTGAGCCACATGCATCGATTCATCGATTGCATGAGTCGAAATCAAACACATACCACATAGCACATAATTGATTAAATAATAATAATTGAGGTCTTCCCCAATTTTAGATCTATCATAATTTTAGCGTATATCACTTAACCAAGTAAAACATACAATAAAAGCAGATCCATGACAAAACATGCATGTATTTATCATGGATGTAAATCACACTTAACAATTAATGCAATTAAACAGAGTTACGCAATACACATAAAATTGCATGCAACCTAAGGTTTCTAATCCAATTAAAACTGAGGTTTACAAAACCCTAATAAAGGCACCATAAAAAAACGCCCCCCAAAAAAATTAGGGTTTAGGTTTTGCAAACCCTAGATCTACGCATACAAATAATAACACAATCATGTTTATTTTATTTATGTGTTTCAGTAATTAATTACTTGTTATACAAGGCTTGTGATGCCACTATTGAGTTTAAGATACATGATATACAAATAATAACATGTAGACATCACAGAGTACACAGCGGAAGACTTAGAATATAATAGCAATTAATTAACTGAAAATAAAACGTAACATACCTCTTGCAATTGGCTAGATCTCTTCAATTCAAGAACCCTAATTAGGGTTTATGTGGTTTAACGAATTGACCCGTACCATTTTTCAATTCAAACCTATTGATGTAACAATAGTGTGTTACACCACGTTTTTGTACACACGTACTATTAGCGATTCGATGCGAATGTTAGTTCTTGATCACAATAGAATAACCAAACATCTTTGTTATGCTCAAGGTCACTCGTAAATCCCTTACAATGGGGATTCACTCGTCGACCAAGACAAAAGGGAAGAAAAGAAGAAGTTTGGCCCTCTATTGAAATCTAGTGTACCAAAGGATGAATACAAGAGAATGTATTTATAGCCTTATGGTACATGTCAAGTTTACTATGGTTTCCGATGTGGGATTCCATAGTTTCGGCCAGAAACAAGCCCAAAAGAGGGTTCCTAAAACCGTCTTTTGGCTTGTTTACTTTTCTTCATATCCCGTTGACATTTAACGACCGATAGTCACTTTCGATAAGAACTTATCGCTCGTTAAGTCGTTTATTGTGAATTTAATAATTAAACATAATATTTTATATTAATTATTTAAACACCGAGTCTCATACGTAAAGTGTGCAATCCCGTGGTCTCGAGTTCGAATCCGGTCATACACATATTAAATATATCCATAAACCAACAGTTAGTTTATTATCTTTATATCTAAAAAGTATTATTTTCATGAATTGTAGCACATAAAGTTATTTGCTTGATTTTGTAAATCAAAGGTATCCATGTTATGTGTGAAGTGCATATGAAATATATCAGAGTAAATTACATGGATGGTCCTTGTGGTTAGGGTACACTGGATTGATTGGCTTCGGTTGTTGCTGATGATAATGATATTGAGGATTTTTCGTCACCCGAGGATAATAATGCTAATGGTAATATATATTCTATTCATTTTGGTGATTGATTTGTTAAACCGATTAATGTTTGTTTGGGATAATTTTATTCAATTTGTTTGTTAAATATCTTATTGTGGGTTTGATATAGTTTTTTAGGATTGCTTATCCAAACATGGTTATTTGATGTATATGTTTGTTACAGTTGGGCTACATACAAATTATTCCGTAGTTTTTTTTATCAACTGTAACAATAAGAGCAAAAGTATGAGTTACATGTATTGTAGTAAAAACTTACTGTATGAAAGTTAAATTTAACATGATTGAATATTATCAATTTTCATGGAGTTTTAAAAAGTATCAACCATGTTAATGCAATATGAGATGATGTTTTATTTTAATGACTACACGACTATTTCAAACAAGGAGGGACTTTATTTTAGAAACCTTCAATCCCCTACTTACCAAGGGACAAGTATTAGCCGTTGGATCAAAAAACATTTTTTAAGGATAAAAAACACGGAGGGACTATTCTTGCCAAAACATGAAACTTCCCCCAACCACATAAACACAACACACGCATTCATTTTCATCAGGAAAAACAAAACATCGCTTTCTCTCTCTAAAATCTCTCACTAAAAACAAACCCTAACTATCAAAATCAACCAACAATTAACCGTCAAAATAAAAAAAAAAACACAAAAACACATCAATCTTCAACTGAAAAAGAAAACGCACAAAAAAAATGGATAAAAACAAACCTACCAACTCCGGAAAGGAAGGTACGAAGCTTCAAACTAATTATTTAGATGTTATTTATGTATCTCTACTGATTTTATACTTATTTAAGAATGTTATTGCTATTTATGAACATTTTTCTGTATTTTTTTTGCTGTATTAATGACATGCAATTGATGATTATGTATTTATTTGAGATTTTGCTGTCATACTGTAAAAGAAGAAGAAATTTATGAAGATTTTGCTGATTTTAGATGTTTTTAGGTGTTTTTAGGTGTAATACTGTAAAACAGTTGAGGTAGATGTGGTAGTGATTTGGTAGTCTTAGTGGTTTAGTTTTGATTTTTGATACTGGTAGTGGTGGTGGTAGTGGTAGTGGTAGTGGTGGTGGTGGTAGTCGTAGTGGTGGTGGTGGTGCTTCAGTATAGTGGTAGTGATAGTAGTAGTGGTAGCGAACGTCGATTTGACTTTTAGCGTTCTTCGTGATAATGGATATGTTTTTAGCTTGTTACGAGTATAATTTTGATGTAACTTATGATGCGTTTTTGAGTGTGACAGAGAAATATTTTATGGTATATCACTAGTGATAAAAACAGATGTAGCGATAATTGATTACTTGTCACACGATTAGAGATCATGTAGCGCGATAACTGATACAATTTTAGTGCTTTTTGTGGTAGAGGTGGTGGTTTAGTTATGACTTTTCGTAGTCGTAGTGTTACTAGTAGTGGTAGTGGTACTGATGGTAGTGATGATGATGAAGAGCAGATGCGGATAACTTAAATATTTAATGGTATATCACCAATGATAAAAACAGATATAGTGATTTTTTTTTTTTTTTTTGATTTTTGATAGTATAACAACTGTGATGATAAGCCGTTATACGTGAAATAACTATATTTCAAATACATTTTTGATTAGAATTAATAGTGTCTTTTTGTTTTACATAACATAAGACATTAAAATTTTGATTTTGAAAAAAATGTAGAAGATGATATTTACGAGCATCTGGAGACAATACAAGCTTTAAACGGTCAGTTTTTGTCTGCTAAATAAATCTTTAAACATAAAAATTGCAGACATTCTGTTTGTTTCTTAAAAAAAATTTGTAAATGCAGTTTTGTCGACAAGCAAATTTTTGAGTGTATCTCTAGAGATTCAAAAGGAAAAAGGTAAATTCCAACATATAAGAATGTCTCCTTTAGAAAAATATCAACTATGATAAACCCTGTATGTATGCGGCATACTTGTTTTGACATTTAGCTTCTGTGTTATATCACCTGTGATACAAATTGATATGACATACTTGCAGTAGAATGTTATAAAATAGTATGACGCATAAACATTCAGAGTTTATATTTATCAGCAATAAATATTCATGAAAACTTACTTGGGATTTCTTTTGTGCAGATTTGAATACAAGTCTAAAAGAAATGAAAAAGAAAAGAAGCAAGAAACAAACTCCAATTCAAAAAAGCACCATATCAAGAAAAAAACAACCAACACCACCACCAGAAACAACACAAACACGAACACCACAAACAACACTACCACAACAAGAAACACAACAGCAAACATCTACACCCTCACCACAGAAAACAACCACAAAACGCACAAAGTCATCAATAAAAAATACCTATCTAGAAAAGACACCCACAAAACAGATAACAACCATTGCACAATCAAGGCTTGTTACACCATTAAATCAAGCATCACCCGAAATGACATCACCAGAAAACACACCAATAACAACTCTAGCAACCATAGAAACCACACCAACACCACCAATAGCCCAACCAACAACACACGAAGCGACACCATCTGAACCAACACCAGAAACAACAACCAAAACAACACCCGAAGCGACACCCCAAGAAACTGTCATACCCAAAGAAGCAAAACCAAAGTTGAAACCCAAGCAACCAAAGAAACGAAAAGAACAAGCAACAGATTCACCAGTTGCTGTAACAAGATCAGCATAAAAAAAACAACAAACCGAAAAACAAACGCAGGTAGAAAAAGGAAAGAGAAAGAGAGGGGAAGAAAAAGCTGAGGATGCAAGAAAGAAAAAGAAGGAAGAAACAAAGAAAAATAAAGAAGAAGAAGAAAAGAAAAAGGAAGGAAAGGCAACAAATCAAAAAAAAAATGGAGGAAACGAAGAAGAAGAAGAAAGAAGAAGAAACGAAAAAGAAAGAAGGAGAAAGGAAGAAGGAAGAAGCAAAGAAGAAGAAAGAACAGACGAAGAAGGGTAAGGAAAAAATGGAGGTGGAAGCTGAGGAAGAACATGTCATTCCATTCAAGTCGTTAAGGGCTAAAACGACTGTCCAACCGTTTTACGATGCAACACATTCGCTGGCCCAGAAAGAAGGAAAATGGTCATGGCAATGGGATTTGGAACACTGATTGATTTCCCGTTGCAAAAAATCCCTGGAAAGCTGCCCTACTTCATATTGACACATATGGATATGGAAAAGATGCAAATAAACTTGCCAAATGGGGGTGTCATAAAAATCAAACCGAAAACGATTAGGGAATTTCTAGGGATACCAATGGGTCCGAAACCACTTTTCTCAGGACCAGAAAGGGATTGGGATGACGTGTTTATGAAACAGTTTATGGCACAATTCCCAGAAAAAAAAGGATAACAACAACATCATTATCAAAGGTGATTCATAGTACTGAAGAAACAGACTTCACCTTCCAGATGAATTTCCTAATGCTGTTTGCAAACTGTCTGGGAACCTGTTATAACAGTTCGATGCTGAAGTATCACGTCCTCCAATTTCTGATGACACCAGAGGAAATACCGACAATTGACTGGTGCTCATACATTTGGAACTGTATGAAATTAAGCAAGGAAGGCTGGGATGACTCAACAATGGAAAATTGGTACTATGGACCACATGCAACATTCACGGTAAGTCAAGGTTATCTTTAAAACAAATATGATGTAGGGTATCACAAGTGATACTTTAAGTTAATGACATATAAAATTGTATTCTATCACCAGTGATATTACAAGTTGTTTTTTAAAAATTAGATGCCATGTACAATATCACTTGGGATACTAAAAAAAGATTAATCTACCACTTCTTTTAATAAGTAAATGTTTTAATGAATGTTTTGTTTTCTTGAAAACAGCTTATTTACTTGCATTTCACAAAGTTCGATGAAATGGATGTGCCAAGAAAATGGCCAGCCATCATAAATTGGAACTCAAAACTGATTGAGAAAAGGCAAGACATGGAGATGGACAGGGGAGGGTTTGGTCATGTCATGGTAATTGAAGAAGAGGGTGAGAGTGAAGAAGCAGATATCAGGAAACAGAAAGAGGTAATACTTATAATTAATATGAAAAATTTGAATATATCACTAGTGATAAAATACTTATAATTGCTTTATTTAATTAAAAACACAGCAACTATATGAAGTTGTTGAAGAAAAGTTTGATAGAGTTTTGAATGAAAAGAGAGAGTTAGAAAATTTTATAAGGGTGAGCATGGAGATATACCCGGGAGATGAAACAATAAGGTTATATGTAGAAAAATACAACACACAATTCCAGTGGAATCTTCAAATAGATGAAAATGGTAGAGTGATTGATAATCAAGAAGGAACGAGCAGAAGAGATGGAGGAGATGATGAAAGTGACGATGAAGGCAGGAATACTGAAGGAGGAGGAGATGATGAAAGTGATGATGAAGATACAGATAATGAGGATGATGATGATAGCGAAGGAGGAAATGGAGAAGGAGGAAACAACGATAAATAAAAAATCACAAAAGAGACTCCTGCAGAAACAGATAAACAACACGTTAGATAATTATAATCTAAAGTACTTATCTGTATACAATATCCCAAGTGATTAATTTTTACATAACAAAATGGTAAAAAATACAGGCTGAAGAAGAAGCAATTGCAAAAAAGAAGCAGGCTGAAAAAGAAGCAGCCGAAAAAGAAGCTCAGAAAAAAGCAGCTGAGAAAAAAAGAGAAGTTGAAAAGAAGAAGAAAGAAGAAGTGGAAAAGGTAATATCACAAGTGATAAACTCTAAATATGACAAAGTCATACAATACAACACTTTTTTTTATTTAGTTTTTATTTTTTTATTTATTCTTTAATTTTTTATTAATGCATGCTGCAAAAGAAGCTGCGGCAAAACAAGCAGCTGCAAAAGAAGAAGAGGCTAAAAAATAGTCTGAAAAGGAAGCAGCTGAAAAAGAAGCTGAAAAGGAAGAAGCTCAGAAGAAAGAAGAAGCGGAAAAGGTAATATCACAAGTGATAAATTCTAAATATAACAAAGTCATACAATACGATAGTTTTTTTTTTTAATTTATTTATTCGTTAATTTTTCATTAATGCAGGCTGCAAAAGAAGCTGCAGCAAAACAAGCTGCAAAAGAAGAGGCTACAAAACAAGCTCAACTGAAAGAAGCAAAAAAAAAAAAAAGGAAAACAAGCTGCAAAAGAACTTGCTAAGAAAAGAAGAGAAAAGGTTAGATAGTTGCTCTGCTTAAAATAGGCAAGAAAAGGCGATGTATCTTGGCGCCTTTGAAGAGCCGTTTTCAGTCCCTTCTAGTACCCATTCATTCCTACGCATTTGCATGCTTTTTGTTCACCTGCTTGCTTTTGCGAAAAACTTATGATCTATGGTTTGTAATAACTAGTATTTTAGAGATAGGGAACTCCAAACTTTAAGAATGAATGGTGAATGTATGCTTTCTTCTGATTTGCATAAATTCTCAATCATTCTTATGCATTGCATAGTTTTTCTTCACATGAATGAGAAATAAATAACTCATTTTTTGTCTTATTTTGAGAATTATAGGCTTATATGACTCAAAAATAAAACAAAAATAAGCAGCTTCTGTAACATAAGACGAAACAAAAATAAAGCTCGTTAGACATATAAACTTAAACAAAACACCTTGCAGAACTTTTTCATATCTAAACCTTATTAGATACTTAAAAAAACAGGCTGAAAAAGACGCTGCAGCCAAAGTTGCAAAAGAAGAAGAAGAAAGGGCTAAAGTTGCAGAATTTCAAAGCCCAGAAATTCAACACAAGGCATTCAGGACTCAGAAAGATGTTGCTGAACAAAGCAACAAAGAAAATGAAAAGAGGGAAGGAAAAAGGACTGTTAAACCATCAGTGTACTTGAAATCACCTTATATGAACAAGAAGGCAGACACGATGGAACCGTTGACAGAGTCTGAAACAATGCTAGCTAACAGCTTATTTTTGATGGAAGAAGATATAATGTAAGATTTAAATTTGCTGTTAGTATTAAGGTTAAGTTATTTATCACAAGTGATATGTTATATTTAAGAACCTAAATTTTATCAACTGTGATATTAAAAAAACAGAGAAGAGGTATTCAATGATGGCAAGGGCACACCAGTACCAAGAATAGTAATGCAATCAATTGCGCCGGGCTTGCTAATAGAAAGTCAGGTAATCGATGCATTCGCTTCGGTATTGAATCATGAGGAGAGGAAGAACAAAGTTGGAAAAATGAAGACAAGATACTACTTCCCAACAGATGCAGTGGTAAGATATAAAAACTTCCAAAAAAAATGCACTACTATATCTATGCGTTTCAAAAATTATGTAATATGTATTTTAAATTATCTTGAATCTATTGTCATGATACAGCTGCCAGAGATTCTGAAGAAACAAAAAAATGAAAAAATGCAGTATGACAACTTTGAAAGACTAATGAAAAAACTCATGACTGAGGAAGAAGCAAAACGGAAATTGAAAGATGTGAAACTTGTGTTCTTTCCAATAATTGCTCACAACCATTACTATGTCATAGTTTTCAATCTGGAGAAGGGCAACGCTGTAATACTGGACAACAGCATTTCAGATGCACCCTACAAAGATAAATACAAACCCAACTTTGATTTTGTGGTAAGCAATGTTTGAACCGAACTCTGTTTAAATACTTATATCACTAGAGATAAATTGTAGCAAGTAATATCACTAGAGATAAATTGTAGAAAGTAATATTTTTTTAATTTGCAGAAATCAATTCTTGTAAGTTACTTGATGAGGGCTTCACACCCAATCCTCGATACGATGTTGAAAGAGAAGCCAGCTACTATGTTGAAGATGAAATGGAGAACAAGGCATAACAAGATTGATTGCGGCTTATACATGATGATGCATATGGAGACATTTGAAGGTGAAGCAGGATCAAATTGGAAGCCAAACATCATTGATGAAAACAATCACACATATGCTGAACAAATGAGAAGAATGAGGATGAGGTATACAGCTAAGATACTGTTACATGAAGTGAATCAAAAGAGTGAACTAATGTCAGAATATGCAATCAAGTTTGCTGAAAAACACAAGCATGATGAGAAGGAGATTGAAAAGGTGGTTGAAGAAGCTATTAGGAAGAAGATAGCTGAAGAAAACAAGCATTAAATGTATTTAATGCTATTCCAAAACAATTTACATTTCTGTTTAAGTATTTAGATTTCTAAACAACGTAGATGGTTTAAAGTAGGTTTAAGAATCTGATATGCAAAAAACAATAGTAGGGCTGTCGGGCCACGGAATGTGACGGACAGTGTCCAAGTTTGGGAAATACCTAAGTAGATGGCTGGATCTATTAGGTACCTGAATCACATTCTCACATTCCCTGGTGCCGGAGATTGAACTACATTTTATTTTGGATTTTGCATATTTTAGTTGGATTTTACATTTTGTTCTGCATTTTAGATGCAAGTAGGACTGTCGGGCCACGAAATGTGACGGACAGTGTCCAAGTTTGGGAAATACGTAAGTAGATGGGTGGATCTATTAGGTACCTGAATCACATTCCCTGGTGCCGGAGATTGTACTACATTTTGCCCTGAAATTTGCATCTTTTTGTTGGAAATTTGCATCTTTTTGTTGGAAATGCAGACGTATGCTTTTAGATGTATTTTACGCTTTGTTCTTGATTTTAGATGGAAGTAAACGCTTTTGGGTAATATGAATATAACCTTGCTTATGTTCTTCTGCTGACATATGCATGTATCTATCACTATATATATTTATGCAATTGGATAATTCATAGAAGATTTCGCTACTCAGATACCTTTAGTTTAAATAAATGAATTGGTGAAAACCAAAGATCGGTAAATTTAGGATTATGATGAATTTTTTTTTCAAAGTGTAAATGATTTATTTGCGATACTTCGGTAAATGATAAGATGACTGCCAAGACGCACTGTCCTTAAAGTGTATAAAATGACTATCAAATTAAGAGACTGATTATTTTTGCAATGACATACTCTGTGAAAACATGTTAAAACTGGTAAACAAAAACTAGCCTACCAACAAAATTTAGATCTTGATTCATCACAAAACTAGCCTACCAACAAAATTTTCCTTTTCTCTCACTTTTTTTTTAAATGTATCACTTGTGATATTAGAACATATCACCAGTGATATAACTAAAAGTTTATTATATCACCTGTTATGTCACCTGTCATCTAACAAAAAAAGAAAAAGCAAAAAATAAGTAAGGATTAATTACTTCCAAAATGTACTTTGAAATGTGAGCTTCTATGTGCTTGCTGTGAAAATTTTCAGTTGACTAGTATAGACAAAAGCTTTTCAAAAAATGTAGTCAAGGAAAATCTATACATACACAAATATGAAATGAAATCATCTTGCACAAATATGAAATGAAACATGATTATGCAAATTAAAAAAATATTTAATTGTTTATCACAGGTGATATATATTAAAAAAACCAAAAAAGTTTACATAAAGTAAAAATAGAAGGACTGAAAATGTAAAGTTCAATAAAATAAAACCCAGATCTGGAAAAACACACACACAAATATAAAAAAACACACACCAACAATCTATCCTTCGAAAAATAAACGACGAACCATTGAATTAAATTCAAAAATACATAAACATGAAGGAATCGCAACCTCAACAAGAAAAGGGAAAACAATCTGTTGAAAATATGGATAACGGTACGACACTCATTTCGATATTATTTAAAAATTAATTGAATTTTATTTACTGTTTGCGTATTTTATATGAGTTTTATATGCATATTTTATAAATGTTTTGCTTATTTTAAGATGTCTTGAAACAATGATAAATTACAGATTATATTAAAAAAAATAATAAAATGAAATGATTGTTCAAGATATGTGTAATATACTAGTTTATCATCTGTGATTTAAAAAAATATGTTGAAGACAAAATTTTATGCTATTGAATTAGAAGTTACAATAGCGACAACTCATGTCATTGATTGTTAGATGTTTACAGCTGTAGAAACTAAGATCGTCGTAGTTTTGAGATATTTATAAATTGAGGCACATTGTAGTTTGATTGAAGCTAGCTAACTGTTTCGGGCTTACAACTTCATTCAAAATGCATAGTGAAAAGAACTTAGTTTATACATTTTGAAGTTGTAACAAGTTTGAGTGAACTTGTAAACTAAGGAACATAAATGTGACTGTTTTGGGATCGTTGAAACTTTTTTTGGGCTCATTATAAATCAAGGTGATTTGGTTGTTAACATGTAGAAAAAGAAATGAAAACGTGTACGCAATACTGAAGGTAGTTTGGTTGTTAAAAACGTCTACCCAAATTTGGTTAATATGTAGATTCAATGACTGTGAAATTGCCAAACAATGTATAACTGGATTCGCAATTATACAGATGAACAGAAACCAAAAAGAAGAAAACAATTAGCAAGATTATGATGTAAGAAAAAACGTTTTTGAGGTTTGCATCAAAAAATAGAAGAAAAAGAAAAAGGGTTGGATGAAAAAAAGAAGATGATGAAGGAAGAAGCAACAAAATTAAAGCCTGAGCAAGAAAAAGAAGCATCGGAAAAAGCTACAGAACAGGTATATCAAAAAGTGTTTTGCGATAGTTCTGTGAATGCTATATCACAAGTGATAAATGCTAAAATATCACAAGTGATAAATGACAAAAAAAATTATTTTATTATTTTATTTTTACTACAGGATGCAAAAGAAGTTGAAAAAGAAGATTATACAAAAATGAAACAGGCTGAAAAAGAAAATCCTGAAAAAACAGAAAAATCTGAAAAAGAAACTGCTGCAAAAAATGATAATAAAGAAGAGAATCGTGAAAGAGAAAAAGGAAAAGGAAAAAGAAAAATTGGTGAAATGGAAGATGATGTAAACGAAGAGATTGAAAAAGATTCAAAAAAGAAACGAAAGGTGTACACAATACTCAAGGGAAGGGCATCAGTTAAGCCACTTTTTGAGGCAATGCGTGGCTTATGTGTAGAAAGAAAAAAGGTTATAACACAAATGGGTTTTGGAGACTTGATAGAATTCCCAATAAATGAAATACCGACAAAGCTTGCCTTCTTTGTGGTAGACAGCCTTGACACAGAATCAATGAACCTTAGACTTCCAACAGGGAATTTAAAAATATCTCCACAAACTGTGCATGAAGTTCTCAGACTACCAAATGGATCAAGGACGCTAGAAAGAGATGAAGGCCAAAGACAATAAAATGATAAATTTGTTGAAGAATGGAAAGAACAATTCAAACACGAAAACAGTTTGACAACAAATGCCATATCAAAGGAGATAACAAAAAAAAACAAACACAGATTTCATGTTCAGAATGAACATTTTAATGCTTATTGCAAATACATTGGGAGGATGCGATAAAAGCTCTGTTGTCAGGAAAACGTGTTTGAAGGAGATAACATGAAAGATATAGACTGGTGCAGATATATTTTTGATTGTGCAAGCTCAACAAAACATGATTGGTCTGCAAGAAAGAATAATAGGACAGAGGTTGAGTATTATGGCCTAGTTACATTCTTGATGGTAAGTAATAAATTTTAAATTATTTTTTCTTCCTAACATAAAATGTTATGAAAATATACATTCATTGAACTGATAAAATTGTTGATGAAACAACTTGCATATTTACATTACACAAAGTTTGATCAAATGAATGTGCCGAGAAGAATACCAACTCTAAAAAGTTGGAACACAAGTCTGTTGAAAAGTAGGGAGATTCTCGAAATTGATTTCAACAAGTACTTTGGAATGGTGGAAATTATAGGAGACATGAATAAAGACGAAGAAGATATTCAAAAGCAGGTCAGTCTAAAAAAAATTAACTTCTTTGTTATGTCCTATCACAAGTGATAAAATAAATTATGCAAGATATCACTTGTGATAATACAGTAAAATAAAATAAAAAAATAAAAAAATAAAAAAAAAACTATAATATCACTGTTGATGATGTATAACTTATATGATCTTAAATTTGAAATTCAATCACAAGAAGTGTATCAGATGCTAGAAGATAAGATAGAAAGCATTTTGAGTGAGAAAGAAATGCTAGAAGAAACAATTAAAGAATATATATGTAAATTCAAAGGGGATGAAAGGCTTCGGCAATTTAGAGAAAGAATAAAAAAGATTTCCAGTGAACCAGATGATTGTTTCAAAGGGAAAAGTCCATTCTTATCATCAAGATCTAAATCAACATCAACAGAGTCAAGCTCCATCAAATTTGGCACAAGTGATGATGAAGATGGAAATAATGAAGTACAAAATCCATTTGCCAGACAATATACGGAAAACGGAGATGAAAATGACGAATCAATGATAATTGATGATGCTGTAAAAAACGATGAAGCAAACGACCAAAATGGAGAATTAGTCTATAATGAGAATGAAGTTACGCAAGGTAGTGGAAACAAAGACGCAAGCAATACCAAAAATGATGAAACTGATGAAAACAACAACAAGGATAGACGAGAAAAGGATGAAGCTGTAGGAAACATCGATGGGAACAGTAACAAAAAGGGTGAAGCTGTAGAAAAAAATGAAGGGGAAAAAGATGAAACAAACAAGGTTACAAGTCAAAAAAGTAATGAAGAAACTAAAGATCAAAGAGAACCTTTTGATACTGATGATGATATTTTTGGAGATTTACTAAACAAAACTGATGAACAATTTAGAAATGAATTGAGAGAAATACAAAGGCAACAAGCCAACATGGATGCAAAACGAAATGAAGAAGTGAACAGATATGAAGAAAGTGAGAACCGTGAGAACCTTAAAAACTGAAAAGTGTTGAAGAAAAAGAACAAACAGGTCCATCTTCACAGAGCCCTAGTTCCATCTTTATACCAGGGTCTCAGCCAAGCTTCGATCTAGGATTTGATAGCCCAGTAGTACAGTCAAAATCAAGTGATGAAGGAAAACAATATCAGTGCCTGAAATCTCCATACATGAACAAGAAGGTCAGCACGACAAAAAATCTAACAGAGGTGGAAAAACTCTTGGCAAGAAGCATCTTCTGTATGCAAGGAAACGAAGCGTGAGTTTATATCTAAATTTTCGATATCTAATTTATTATAGTTATCACTTGTGATAACAAAACATATATTAGTTTCTTATATTTATCACCTGTGATACAACAAACATTTACCTATATACACAGTTCCTTATACTTATCACTTGTGATATTATGAACAGAGAACAAGTTTTCGTAGACGATAAAGGTTTAGGATTAATGAGAATGAATGTTCAATCACTAGCCCCAACCTTGAAAATTGAAATTCCTGTGATAGATACCTTTGCTGATATCCTAAACTACGAGGAATTGTTCTCAGATAGAAAGATCAAACGACATTACTTTTATACATCAATGATGGTAAGATAAATTTTTATATAAAATGAACGTATTTCTGTATTAACTTTTATTTATTAATAAGCCAGAATTGTTCACTGACAAAGTAGATAAACAGTATGATATGTTTGAACACTTGATTGCTATTCAGATGGAAGAAGACACAAGCAGGCTCAAATTTGATGATATTAACTTGGTATATTACATTACTTATATAAATTAATCAAGAAACATGGTATATTATTTTAAATTTAATACTTTTTTCATGATAACATGTATTCTTCCCAATAATAGCACATGGACATTACTATCTAATAGTTTCGACATCGTTAAAGGAACATCTATCATAATTGACAACAGCGATTCAGATGCAACATACGAAGGAAAGTACAAAGAAAATTATGAGTTAGTGGTAAGAAAAATTATTTGATTATTTATGTTTTAACAGTATAATATCACAAGGGATACTAGTCTATAATTGACATTTTATATTATAAATTTCAGAGGGCGGTTTTTGTAAGATACTTTTCAACATATGAACATCCAGCAGGATATGAAATGATGCATCAAACACAAGAACCAGCAATATTAAAGATGGATTGGCAAACAAAAGTAGAAAAGATAGATTGCGGTTTATACATGATGATACACATGGAACTCTATGAAGGAAAAATTGGATCAAAATGGCAAACAGGCATTCTAAAGGAAACACACAAACATCATCGAATTCAGATAGAAAATATGATATCAAGATACGTAACAAAGATGTTGCTTCATGAAATGAACGAAAACTGGAAGATGATGTCAGACTATGCATTAAAGTTTCTTGCAGAGAACAAGGACGAAAAAGAAGTAAAGAAGCTTGTCAAGGAGGCAATAAAGAGAAAGTATGCATAACTAAACAACAATTGACCGAGTGCTTAATGTTTTATGTTTGGTTTCATGTAAAAACAATTAGTAATCCTCTTCAGCTACTTATTAATCCTGATGTCAGACTATCGTTTTGTAAAAACAATTATCTTTATCGTTGTCGAAGTTGAAAACAATGATAATTTCTATTCAGTTGAAAGATTTTGGAAAATCAGAATTCGACCTTGCTTTTGTTAACTTTATTAAAGAATCCAAATGTCATAAAATAACATGCCGTAAAAATATAATAGAACTAGATTAGCAAAAAAACTTATTCCAATTATTCAATAAAGTCACAAAAAAGTAAACTCATAAAAAGGTATAAGCATTTCATCAATTTTGTAAGCTTTATCACAAGTGATAAAAATGAAAAAATGGAAGAAAAGTAATAACAAATAGAAAATCATCACAAGTGATAAAATTGTAAAAAATTGGATAAGACATAACAGATGCACCTCAACCTCAACCTCAACCTCAACTTCAACCTCAACCTGCATGTCCTCTATTGCAGTGGCTGCGCCGATGACTCTACTTCAACCTGGACAAGTACTCCTTCAGCAGAGCTACCGCCTACTTCTGCATTATTGGTCAAATATTTACCCTTATCTGGACAAGTAGCCCTGTTATGCTCCGTCGACCCACAAATACTGCACGACTTCTTTTGCTTCTTGCTTTTATCAAATGCTTTCTCACGTCCACCCTTGATACGCTCCCTCATAAACCCCTTATTGCTCGCTTTTGATGGATTTTTAACATAAATTTTAGTTGGCTTCTTTATACCCATGAACTCTTCAACAATTTCAGAAACATTACGGGAAGGAACAGTTGGCAAATCAGCCTCAACTTCAGTTTTCAACTTCTTCAGCTTATCTACAAAAGAAGTCAACTTTCCTTTATTGTTACTCATCATATGAACACACGACTCAACTAAACCAGTTGCCTCAATTGCAAGCCTCTCTATTTCTTCATTGTTCTGACCATAACGAGCCTTTTGCCTCCTCAAATCAGCAGGAATCAAATCCCTTGTCCAACGCCTAAGTAAATACTTATCTGGGATAGAAACAACCTTGCAATTCTTGAACACACAAAAGATGTGACGACACAAAATACCACATCGAACAAAAAGCTGGCAACAGCAAGCAACTGAACCATCAACTTTGTTATACAACACCTTCATAAAAAAAAGTATAAACTTTTATGAACTTTAATTGAATATATCACAGGTGATACCTCATATAAAACATAAAAAGAACATAATATCACAGGTGATATTGAAAACAATATCACAATATCACAAGTGATACTAAAACAATAACAACTTTTATGAACTTTACATGCATAATATCACCTGTGATACCTCATATAGACTTATAAACAAAGAAAGTAATAGATAATATCACCTGTGATAATTGTAAAAAAAAAAAAAAATGTACCTTGTACTCTCCAATGTCTTTTTGATACAAATTAAGCTCTTCCTCGGTATTATCTGAAGAACTTTCATCATCAACCACTCTTGGTACAATCTCAGCAGCATCCGGTTTTTCCACAGATATAACAGAAACATCGCAACCCTCACCACAACTTTTAGACTTGATAGAACATAACCATGAGCCAGCAATTATCTCTTTCTGAACAAGAACAAACAGCTTACGAGTGTAAAACCTTGCTGCATGAATTTCAATTGCTAATGGCGTCAAAAAAGCAGGAAATGAGTCAATCGACTAATGATCTAATCTTTCTTGTATGTATCTCTGTTTCTCCATTGCAGACTCATAACATACCATGAATTTAACAAGAGTAGAAGTAGGAGACGTGAAATGTGAAAAAAAACGAGTTCTCACTCTCTGACCTAGATGTGGTCGTCATCAGTCCACATAGAGGACAATCAACAAAAAAAAGCAGGAATCCATGACGCCCTAATCCTATACATCTTATTCAACCACTTATGATTTAAAAGACCAAATTCAACCATCAACTCATTCCATATCATCTCAAACTCTTCAGGGCCAATATACATGTTCCAAACAATCTTGTGAAATTTATTCTTGAAATCAGTATCATCATAAATTCTCGATACAATCTGAAAATAGTAAAAAAGATAATCATTATAGACAGCAAATGAAAAAAGTATCACAAGTGATACAATCCAAAAAGTGCCACAAAGGGATACAAAAAGTATCACAAGTGATACAATCCAAAAAGATGCAAATATCACAGGAGATAAAAGATGCAAAATATCACAGAGAGATACCTTAGACGGAAGCTTTTGCATGATATGCCACATACAAAGCCTGTGCTTTGAATCAGGAAGAACTTCAGCTATAGCCTTCCGCATTGCACCATCTTGATCAGTAACAATGATATTTGGAGAACGAACAAACGCTTTCTTAAATGCTTGTAGTAACCAAACATAAGATTCAGTAGTTTCATTCTTAAGAAGACCAGAACCAACAGTCACAGATCTCCTATGATTATCTATTAGAGTAAAAGGCACGAAAACCATCCGGTATCTGGAGAAAGAAAAAGTATCTCAGGTGATAATATATACAAAATGTAGAAAAAGCAAATGAAAATATCACAAGAGATACTAAAAAAGGTTCAAACAACATACTTGTTAGTTTTGTATGTGTCATCAAATGAGACGATATCGCCAAACTCTTTGTAATTCAGTTTAGCAACTTGATCATCCCAAAAGAGTCCAATAAGCTCAGCGTTCTCAACAAGATAATCAAAAGAGAAGTCTGATGTAAATTTCATCCGATCTTCCATACGGTTAATAAGCATTTGTGCATCGCTATCTCCTATGAAACAGTTTATACCACGGACTAGATTGTTAAACTCAGTCTCTGTACCATGAACAAGTGCTGAGGACCCTTTCAACCCGGTATACAAACTGTGAGCTCTAGTCGCCCCAATATTATAATTCGAAGCTTTAATTATAAACAGCTGCTTAGTGTATGTTAGCTTCCTCTCACTCTTGGACAAATGCTTATACTTAACACGATCTAGCTCATGATTATGTTCCACATCGAACGTAGTAAGCCTATATTTTCTACTACCAGGCATCATATGAAAAACTGCACGTGCTTTGCAACCAGTAAATCTAAAGTTTGAAGTCCTCACTTGTTTGTCACCTTTCTTAGGAGCTAACGTATTCAAACGAATTTTCTTTGGGCACCCTTCCCTATTGCAAACTAAATACTTCTCTTTTATAAATCCATCCCTTAATCTTTTATGAGTAGACTTTCTAATACCAAATCGTGCCTCTGAAGCATATCTCATGTACATACTAATGCAATCCTCAACAGAATCATAACACTAAACAAAACTAGCAGCACACTAGCAGCAACTCTGGGAACCCAAAAAACCGATCCACCAGGAGTATCAATAAAATCATGATGAATAAAAGATGAAGGAGTTTTCAAACCACTAGAAGCTCTAAAGAAGGTGATAAAACACAAAGTCGAAAAGCATAACACAAATAACTTCAAAAATTGTCTTAATATCACTGGTGATACTATACATTATTTGAAATATCACTGGTGATACTATAACA
The DNA here is from genome assembly GCA_019973895.1 of Chrysanthemum seticuspe. Classification (NCBI taxonomy): domain Eukaryota; kingdom Viridiplantae; phylum Streptophyta; class Magnoliopsida; order Asterales; family Asteraceae; genus Chrysanthemum; species Chrysanthemum seticuspe. Next base: position 9,075,576 of record BPTQ01000006.1, on the reverse strand, counting down.
GATGATTGTACAAAAAATACTAAACAGAAACAACAACACATCCAATAAAAAACTAACAGCTTATTTAAAAGCAATATAACATCTACATTAATATACTTAAGCACTATCATAACAAAAAACACAAAAACCTATAACTCAGAATTCAGCAAACATAAATTGACAAAAACTATAACTCAATTTCAGTCAATATATGCAACAACTGCAAACACGGCTATTCTTCTTAAAAATACAACAACTGCTTTAACAAATCACTTCCAAAACACTAGATTTACGACTACTTTGACTACACAGCAAAACACTTCCAAGACAAAATACACTAACAGTACAACTATCAGCACCAACACTATCACTCTTCTTTATTCGAATAACTAACAAAAACACAATCTCTCTAATCAATAATATGCAACAACTGCAGCAATAACATCCTACGCATAGAAATATCATAACATCGCAGTAAGAAATCAAGTACACTACATTTACGATTATTTTCAGTAAAAAGCTTAAAATTAGAAGCAAATTACTCTAAAACCTTAAGTAAAAAGCAAACTATCATCAACTTCAAATATAACTGCTGAAACTACACAAATTAAACTGAACAAAAACAAATCCAACTAACAGCTTATATAAAAGCAAAATCAAACTAACAGCTTATATAAAAGCAAAATCAAACTAACAGCTTCATGAATAAGCAAAAAACCTAACAACACCAGCTAAATATCACAGGTGATACAAAACAGAGTAAACTAACAGCTGAATAAAAAGCTTAAACACCTTAATTAAACACTTAATTAACATAACAGCTTAATTAATAAACAGATTAACATAAAAAAAACGGAATTAAAACGAAAACTCACATGATGCATTATCATCAACGTTAGAAGCACAAATTGAACTCGTAACATCTAAATCAATTGAATCTTCTCCAACAGGAACTTCATTAAGATCAAAAATCTCCATTCTGCAAAATTAAAGAAGATAATTACGAAATTGAACAAAATAATGACGAAATTGAAGAAGATAATGAAGAATTGAAGAAAATAATGAAGAATTGAAGAATTACCGGTGGGATAAAGTGGAGGACGTGACGGAGATGACGGTGGTTGTACGGTGATGACGGTGGAGGATGTGGTGGTTGACCTGGTTGTTATGATTGACGGTAACCGTTTATGGAGGGAAATCCACACAGAGAAAAGTGTGTGAAAGTGTGTGAGAAACAGAGTGATAAATGAGAAAAAAAATGGTATATATATTGTGGTAAAAAATAGGTTAAAAGGTTTTAATCTTAGATTAATGACAGCCATTAGATCAATCCAAATAGAAGGTGGGGATTTGTCCCTTGGTAAGCACCAAAATAAGAGTATGCAAATGAAAATTCCTCTCCAAACAAGTATTATAAGAGTCAAAATTTATTATATAATGCACCTAACACCCATAAAATAAAATAAAATAAAAAACCAGCCTGTAGTTATATGGAAACTTGTAAGTAGTTTTTAATTATATACAAAAATAAGAATACTTAAACACCACTAGTTAGGTGAATGGTCATAGCAATGTCATCTGTAATATTATTTAAATGGATTGTTTATGTCAACTGTCTATGCGTTTATGGAATAATCCTTTGTCAACTGTCTATGTCTTTTGTGTGCCCATCCCATCCTAAAGCTTTTTCAAACATTTGCATCCAACTTTCTTACTTTGCAACAAATATTTGATTTATTTGTATCCTTAAAGCATACGTTCATTCAATGGCATCTTCTTCAAATTCATCCATTCAAAAGAACTTCAAGTATGATGTGTTTATGAGTTTTAGGGGCGAGGACACCCGTAACAGCTTCGTTGGCCATCTTTATCAAGCTCTTCAGCAAAAAGGCATTGAAACTTACAAGGATGATAAGAAAATCGAGCAAGGAAAACTGATCAAGGACCAACTCATCAAATCCATTGAGGACTCAAGGTTTTACATCATTGTTTTCTCCAAGACTTATGCATCTTCATCTTGGTGCCTAGATGAGCTTGTCAAGATTATGGAATGTGACAAGACGACCGAGCAGAATGTTTATCCTGTCTTTTTTGATGTGGAGCCCACCGAAGTCCGCAAACAAAGTGGGGCAGTTAAAGAAGCCTTTGCCGAACACAAAAAGAAGGAGGCTGCTGGAAAATGGAGAGAGGCTATGAAAGAAGCCTCAAATCTGGCTGGGTGGGAGTTGAAAGCCACAGCTAATGGGTAATTAGATTTCATTCAATTTTTATCATGATAACTACATTTATATAAATGTTAATTCTTTTATGTTATAAATCCTCACTGTTTATGTGCGCTTTGAGCAAGCTAATAATATAATCTTTAATGATACAGGGATGAATCTGAATTGATCCAAATAATTGTTGATGTTATTTTCAAAAAGTTGTATCCCACTAATTCAAGCGCCGGTGGAAAGTTAGTGGGCATGGAGACCCGAATCAGTGATGTTCTTTCATCTTTAGAGATTGGTAGTGAAGATGTTCGCATGATCGGGATCAAGGGGATAGGAGGTGGGGGGAAGACAACTTTAGCCAGAGCTGATCAAATATCCAATAAGTTTGAAGGAAAAAGCTTTGTTGAAAATGTTAGGGAAGTCTCAAAAGCTTCACTGTCCGGTTTGAAGAAGCTGCAAAAACAAATACTAAGGGATGTTTTCCATGATAAAAAGATCTCCAATAGTGGTGTCTTGGATGGGAAAAACACAATGATACAGATGATGTTTCGTAAAAGGGTTCTTGTTGTTCTAGATGATGTAGATCATAGTGACCAGCTTGAGGCGTTAGTTGGTGATCTTAATTATTTTAAGTCCGGAAGTCGCATTATTATTACAACAAGAGATGAGCAGGTGCTAGTATCACACGGAGTGAGCTTGATATGTAACGTCAGTTTGTTGACGGACGAGGAAGCAGTTTGCCTCTTTAGTAGATATGCATTTGGGAAAGAAATTCCAAATCAAGGGTTCAAAGAGATGTCAAGACAAGTCGTACAGTAAGCTGCCGGTCTTCCTCTAACGATAAAAGTTTTGGGTTCGTTTCTGTGTGGTAAAAATGAGCTTGAGTGGAAAGATGTTTTAGAAAGACTAAAAACAATTCCACAGAAGGAAACCCAATAAGTATTGGAAATAAGCTTTAATGATCTAGAGAATGATTACAAAGAAATCTTTCTAGATGTTGCATGCATATTAAAAGGTGAGCAGAAAGACAGAGCAATACAGGTGTTTGAAAGCTGTGGATATAAGGCTAACATTGGTATAAGAGTTCTTGAGCAGAAATCTCTCATAACTGTTACTGAATATGGGAGTTTGGGCATGCATGACCATATAGAAGAAATGGGAAAAAATATTGTTTTCCGTTTGCACCCCGATGACCCTAACAGACAAAGCAGATTGTGGAATGATGGGGAAATTGAAAATATGTTGGCATGTGATTGGGTATGGATCAATTTATTTCTAAAGTGAATAAAACTAACTCATTTTCATTTGTTATGACACATGTTTTTATTACTTCTCTTTGGTGTACAGGCAAAGGTTAATGAAGCAACAAGATGTATAAAATTTTCGCCATTGACACTAAATCTCGCAACTGTTATGAGAGGTCTAGGAAACATGAGGAAACTTCGAGTTCTTTACATGTGTTCCGGACCTAATTGGAAAGATAATCAGGTTAGCCAACGCTTTCCAAATGCGCTAAAATATCTCAGTTGGCGAAATTACCCTTTTTCATCTTTACATGAAACATTTCAAGCAAACAATCTTGTTGGGCTTGACATGTCTTTTAGCATAATCGAAAACATTCAGAAAGGGCGAACAAGAAAGGTATAATATAATGGTCGGTTGGTTAATTTTCATGATTTACTAGTATAATGCTATACATCAATATTGTTTGCTATTATACCATATATATTCATCTTCGTTGTCTCTATTTGATAGGTTCTTGATAAGCTCAGGTTCCTTGACCTTAGTTACACACCGTTGCAAACAATGAACCTTGGGGTGACTCCAAATATCGAGATTTTAAATCTTGAACATTGTCAAGAACTGATAGAACTTTACATACCAGATGGATGTCCAAAGCTCCAATCTCTAAGCCTGAATTATTCAAAGTTGAAGAGCCTTAGCCTTGGACCGTCTCCGAATCTCGATACGTTGACTCTTGTGGGATGTTGTGATTTGGAAGAATTTTACATGCCCTTCGGTTGTACAAAGCTCAAATCCCTCAGTCTTGATGGTTCAAATTTAAAAAACCTTAATCTTGGGCCAACTCCAGATCTCGAGGTGTTAAGTCTTGTAAGATGCTGTGATTTGGAAGAACTTTTGCCCTTCCGATGTACAAAGCTCAAATCCCTCAGCCTCAATAATTCAAGGTTGAGGAACCTTGACTTTGGGCCGACTCCGGATCTCGAAACATTAAGTCTTGCTGAATGTGATTTGGAAGCATTTCATGTTCCCTTCTGATGTCCAAAACTCAAGTCCCTCAGCCTTAATGGTTCAAAGTTGAGGAACCTTCACTTGGGTCTAACTCCAGATCTCGAGACGTTGAGTCTTGCTGGATGTGATTTGGAGGAACTTCACGTCCCCTTTGGATGTCCAAAGCTCATATCCCTCGTCCTCAATAATTCAAAGTTGAGGAACCTTAACCTTGGGCCAACTCCAGATCTCGAGAACTTAAGTCTTGCTGGATGTGATTTGGAAGAACTTTATGTACCCTTTCGGATGTCCAAAGCTCAAATCCCTCAGCCTCAATAGTTCACAGTTAAAAAATTTTATCCTTGGGCCAACTCCGGATTTGGAGATATTAAGTCTTATTGGGTATAATTTGGTAGAACTTCGCGTGCCCTCAAGACGTTTAAATCTCAGATCCCTAGACCTCAGTCATTCAAAGTTGAGGACCCTTGACATTGAGCTGACTCCAAATCTCTAGAGGTTACATCTCAAAGACTGTTTAAACTTAACAGAAATTAATGCTCCTGTTGGAAGTCTAAAAAAGCTTGTCTACTTAGACTTAAGTGGTTGTGGGAGGTTTAAATCCTTTTTGTTTGATAAACAGTCTAAATTACTTGAGGTTGGTTCTTTATCAGAGTTACATCTCATTGCACAAAAAACCAAAGATATAGACCCATTGAACCCGCCGGTCAAGGATCTTTCAAACTTCCTGTTTACATGTTTTTATAAAGAAGATCCGGCTGCCACGTCATATGGAAATCTTGAAAAGCTTATTTCTATAGGTCTTTGTTCTTGCACAAACCTTGAAAGTTTTTCTAGAAGCATTTTTAGTTTGCAATGTTTAAAAAAGCTCACACTTGAAGCCAGTATTCCAGAAGTGTCCAAGGACATTCACCAGTTAGAATGTCTAGAGGAGCTTTGTTTATCCCGTGCAAGTATAAAACATCTTCCAAATGGTCTTTGTATGTTAAAGCAGCTGAAATCTCTCAAACTTGAAGGGTGTCGGGATCTTGAGAAATTACCCAAGGATTTTGGCCAATTAGAATCCCTGCAGGAGCTTTGTTTGTCCCATGCAAAGATAAAACATCTTCCAGATGGTCTTTGTATGTTAAAGCAGCTGAAATCTCTCATACTTGAAGGGTGTCGGGATCTTGAGAAATTACCCAAGGATTTTGGCCAATTAGAATCCCTGCAGGAGCTTTGTTTGTCCGGTGCAAAGATAAAACATCTTCCAGATGGTCTTTGTATGTTAAAGCAGCTGAAATCTCTCAAACTTGAAGGGTGTGGGGATCTTGAGAAATTACCCAAAGATTTTGGCCAATTAGAATCCCTGCAGGAGCTTTGTTTGTTCGGTCCAAAGATAAAACATCTTCCAGATGGTCTTTGTATGTTAAAGCAGCTGAAATCTTTCAAAATTGTAGATTGTCGGAATCTTGAGAAATTACCCAAGGATTTTGGCCAATTAGAATCCCTGCCGGAGCTTTGTTTGTCCCATGCAAAGATAAAGCATCTTCCAGATGGTCTTTGTATGTTAAAGCAGCTGAAATCTCTCAAAATTGAAGGGTGTCGGGATCTTGAGAAATTACTCAAGGATTTTGGCCAATTAGAATCCCTGCAGGAGCTTTGTTTGTCCCATGCAAAGATAAAACATCTTCCAGATGGTCTTTGTATGTTAAAGCAGCTGAAATCTCTCAAACTTGAATGGTGTCGGGATCTTGAGAAATTACCCAAGGAATTTGGCCAATTAGAATCCCTGCAGGAGCTTTGTTTTTCCGGTGCAAAGATAAAACATCTTCCAGATGGTCTTTGTATGTTAAAGCAGCTGAAATCTCTCAAAATTGAATGGTGTCGGGATCTTGAGAAATTACCCAAGGATTTTGGCCAACTAGAATCCCTGCAGGAGCTTTGTTTGTCCCATGCAAAGATAAAACACCTTCCAGATGGTCTTTGTATGTTAAAACAGCTGAAATCTCTCAAACTTGAAGCTTGTTGGGATCTTAAGAGTTTACCCCGAAGATTTTGGGCAATTAGAATCTCTAGAGAAGCTAACGTTGTCATCTACTCTTCCGGATAGCATTTGTATGTTGAAACATCTGAAACATCTTGAATTTGGACCGTTGAGATGGGATCAGAAGTTACAGGAGGATCTTGGCCGATTACAATGTTTAGAGAAGCTAATTTTAAGGGGCTGTCAATTTTCTGGAGGTTTTCCAGAGAGCATCTTTGAACTGAAATGCCTAAAATATTTTCATTTGCTCTATTGTACGCTTAATGATTTGCCTGAGGATCTTGGGAATTTAAAATGTTTAGAAGAGTTAGATATAACAGGTACAAAATTATGTCGTCTTCCACAGAGCATTTTTCAATTGAAAGGTCTGCGTATTATTGGGTATAAAATAGATCTTGAGTTATGTGGCTTAACACCCCAAATAAGAATCTCCGGTTACGGTGTTTTTGAAACGTTCAGCACAGTTGTTTAGTCTTTAAACAACTATTTTAACAGGTACGTTCTCTGTTTTATTGAAAATCTGTCTTATATTAATCCGAGTTTTGAAATTGATATGATGTTAATTATTTTTCTAGCATTTGATATGTACTTTATGATCTATCTTAACAACTGAACCATTTCCTGCATGTTTGATTGGCAATCAGCACTTCATCGAACCAAAATGAACTGGAAGCTCAAAAGGTTTGTTCTGGCTCTATCAGTTTCTCCATGTCTGAAAGATTTCGCCAAATGTTGGGAGCGTAATTGTGTTCATTTGCGGACGTTGATCACTCTCAATTTCTCTGTTGTATCATCTTACAAGTCAAGCGCTAGTGTGGTGTGAAGAAGTGAAGATACTTTGTTGGTCATCAATAGGATAGTTTTATCAGCATCAATGTATGATATATTATTAGGTACATTCGCGAACAATGATTGTTTTTCTTTTTATCATTCAAAATTAATGTTTCAAAGTTTATTCATGGAGTTCGGTTCACGCAGCTGAGTTGTTCAGAAAATTCATTTGTGTTTCTAATGAAGGGTTTATAAGTGATGTCAACATACTCTGGCAAATAATACCCAACTTGGAATATGTGATAAGTAATGTAATAAGTTACTAGTAAGTTAGCTTAGGAACTACAGCTAACAGAGTTGACCTTTTGAGAAAGTCAAACTGTGTTTTTGATGAAAATAGTGGTAGTTTATACCTGGTTGACTATTATCATATCAAAATTAAGTTGAGTAAGTATTATTATGTGACTTTATTATCATAAAGAGGTTTTTGTCTATATAATTATGTTCTAAATTGGGACGAAATTTTTAAGCATGAAAGAGTTGACTTTTTGAGTCAGATTATTGACTTTCACCAACTGAGTTTTTCATTGAATCATTCTGAAGAACATTTGTAAGGGTATTTTCAGTAATTTTATTACAAAATGATTTCTAAAAATCTAAGTTCAGGGGTTGTTATTAACGAGTGTTCTTTATATATATTTATAAACGAGTTTTTCTTTATATATTTATGTTCAAGAGAAGTTGTTGACATGTTTGTTCTTGTAAAGCTATCCACAATTCCACATTTGAAAAGTATAAACAAGAGCAGGAAAAATGTATAATAAAAGGATGAGAAATGAAGAAAAGGAAAGAGTTAAAGGACCTCTTATGTCATACACGTATACTCCTCCAAATTAATTAACAGATGGATTCAATATTTGTTTATTCTTGTTAATTGAAGGTCAAATAATTGGTCATAGGCTAAAACTGATAGTTTATTCTTGTTTGATTACTGAATCCTAATGAATTGATTAATTAGTTAATTGCAACACTACCACAAGGAATTCGAAAACCCCCAAAATGTGGTTTGTTTTGGGTAGAAAGCGGGTTACACTACAGTGGATTTGGATTTGGGTTCGGTTGCTGTTGATGATGATGGTATTGAGGACTTTTCGTCGCCGGAGGATAATACTGCTAAAGGTAAAACTAATTCTTTATTTTGGCGATCGATTTGTTAAACTTATTAATGTATGTTTTGTTTGGGATAATTTTTTTATTCAATTTGTTTGTTAATATGAGATTCTTTATTGATTTGTTTTGGTGATTGATCTCAACTTAATGACTTGACTTTATTAAAATAGTCAAACTGCATGATCCTTTATGAATTGGATACTAAGTATCATGTTTAAAGTAAAAAGATTAGTATGGTTTCATAAACAAGTTTTAGAAGCTACCCGTATCTGAAACTTCTAAGACCTGATACTCAGATAATAGATACATATAGAAAGTCATTGAGGTGACCGTTCATCTTATTATGCATATATGACATTTTTATATGTTGATGGCAATAATACATGTAGAATAATGGATTGTGTATATAGAAATTTTTAAATAACTATTAATTATTAAAATATTTAGGAAAGGAACAACTACAATGGTGAATGATTAAATAAAACAAGCCTAGACAAAAAAGCATTCTTATGGGTCTTTTTTCTATGTTTGTTTACACAAAAAGAGTCTTTTGTGACCTTATCTTATTCCAAAGTTTTTCCACACAAAAAATCACGTTCACATTCACCATTGATCCTTCGTAGCAACATCATTACAAAGTTTTGATAACACTACCTTAATTATTAGTATAACCTCTTTAGGGTTATTCCTTTCATCCAAGTTTCTTTGTGATCAGCTTAATATTGTACTTTTTTCAGCTATAACTTTAATGGCGTCCACTTCAAGTTCATTGATTCAAAAGAGCTTCAAGTATGATGTCTTCTTAAGCTTTAGAGGCGAAGACACTCGAAAGAACTTTGTTGATCATCTGTATCATGCTCTAGAGAATAAAGGCATTGAGACATACAAAGATGATGTGAAAATCAAGCAAGGAAAAATGATCAGTGATGAGCTTATCCAAGCCATTGAAGACTCAAAATTTTATATCATTGTCTTTTCAAAGAACTATGCTTCTTCATCTTGGTGCTTGGAAGAGCTTGTTAAGATTATGGAATGCCGGAAGGGTTTTGGGCATACTGCTTATCCCGTGTTCTACGATGTGGAGCCCACTGAAGTTCGCAAACAAAGTGGGTCAGTTGGAGATGCATTTGCAAAACATAAAGAGGATGAAGCTGCTGGTAAATGGAGGGAGGCTTTGAAAGAATCATCTGATTTGGCTGGCTGGGAGTTGAAAAGCATTGCTAGTGGGTGAGTAAATTTCTTCATCGTCTACGATTGATCTACGATTAAATGATTCCGGTGGGTTCCAATGCATAAATAATTAATGGCTTTCAAAAAAACATGTTTCATCTCAAATGGGTAAATAACTATTTATATCCTAACATGGTGTATTTTTAATACATAACCTTAAAGAAGTTTTTTATTCACAAACTTAAGATTTTTTCTGTAGTGATATATAACCTTAAAAGCAGTTTTTAATGCATTGAAATGAGTATGTTATAAGTTAGATGTTGCAGGGAAGTGTTTGCGGGTAGACCCAGCCTGTTTTGACCCGGAAAAAATTTACCTTATACCCGGCCTATCTGTTATTCATTTACTATCTAACTGATAGCTGATTCTTTGCCATTACTTCATATACAATTGTATGTATTATATATCTGAAATTTGATTGTTAAAGTAGGATTTTTAACAATCTTATTTTACATACAGGCATGAAGCTAAATTTATCCAAAAGATTGTTCAAGAGATTTCACTAGAGTTACGCTCCATCAATTTTGGCTTGGATGAAAAGTTAGTCGGCATGGAGACTCGAGTAAAGGATGTTGTTTCATCTTTAGAAACCAGTGTTGATGATGTTCGCATGCTAGGGATATGGGGGATGGGAGGTGCGGGGAAGACAACCTTGGCCAAAGCTGTTTTTGATCATATATCCATTCAGTTCGACGGTGAAAGCTTTATTGAAAATGTCAGGGAAGTTTCAAAAGCCTCTACGGAGGGTCTAAAGAAGTTGCAGAAACAAGTACTTTCAGATGTTTTAAAGGATCAAAACATTGAAGTAAGCGGTGTTTCTGGTGGAAAAAGTATGATGCAAAGGAGGATGCGTGGTAAAAAGGTACTTGTTGTTCTAGATGACGTCGATCATAAAGACCAGCTTGAGGCGTTAGCCGGTGATTGTAATTGGTTTAAGCCGGGAAGTAGAATCATAATTACAACAAGAGATGAGCAAGTACTGGTAGCCCACCGAGTGAGCTTGATTCATAATGTGACTTTATTATCTCAAGCGGAAGCAGGTTGCCTCTTCAGTAGGTATGCGTTTGGTAGAGAGAATCTGATTCAAAGGTACGAAGAGTTATCAGGAAAAGTTTTACAATACGCTGCTGGTCTTCCCTTAACGATCAAAGTTATCGGTTCATCTCTTTGTGGTCAAAGTGAGCATTTTTGGATAGGTGTCATAGAAAGACTAAAAACAATTCCATTAACGGCAACTATGGATAGGCTGGAAATAAGCTTTGATGGTCTAGAGAAGGAATACAAAGAAATATTCTTGGATGTTGCATGCATACTAAAAGGTCGGCTCAAAGAATATGCAATTAGAGTGCTTGAAAGCCGTGGATTTCATGCTGAAGTTGGTTTAAGAGTTCTTGAGCAGAAATCTCTTTTAACTATTTCTAAATATGGGTTCTTGAGGATGCATGATCATTTACAAGAAATGGGAAGGAATATTGTTCGTCGGTCACACCCCGATGAACCTCAAAGACATAGCCGATTGTGGGTTGATGAGGAAATTGAGTATATATTGACTAATGACCTGGTAAGAATCAAGTTATAATATAATCAAACTGAGAGTTAACTACGTTTTTGGTCCGTGTGATTTGCTAGGTATTTCATTTTTGGTCAAAATGTCAAATAGTTTGAAAAGTTTCGGGTTTGTTCTGAAATGAAACACTCGTTGTGGGTTCGTTCTAAAATTTCTAACTCCCTTAATTTAACTATGTTTGACCATTTAATAAAGATCCAAGTCCATTTTTGTCCCAAAAATGAAACCATAGTTAAAGGTTTGCCCTCTAAAAAATTACTTCATATTTGCCAAACCCAAAATTATGCGACTCCACCAAAAAATTGACGTGTGTCCCAAAAAAGTACACATTTTGAATATTTAGTTATTTTTTTGCTTGACTTTTTCGAAAAAGTACAAGTCACGCAACCTTTTGGTTGAGTCGCACAAGTCGCAAAATTTTGAGCGGTCAAATATGGAATTCAATTTTTTTTTTGGCAAACCTTTAACCATAATTTTATTTTTGAGGCAAATATGAATTTGGCACTTTAACAAAAAGATATTATTGTCTTTTTAAGTAATATTAGACAAAATAGTGAGTTACTGTACAATTCTCATCTTACTCTTTGCTTGTGTTTCTAAAAGTTTTCCCCAAATTCACTTTCTGTCTCTAATAATCATTCCAAAATTCATTAATTCGAATCAAATTATCATTCAATTCATTTTATATCATCTTCATTCACTCTCAATTTGATCAGTGATTTTGGGCGTTTTGAAATTTAGGGTTCCGACAGAAATTAAGTGGTTTTATTTTTTCGATTTCAGGGTACCCAAGCAACTAAATGTCTATACTTTTGGTCACCGGATTTGAGTGCTGAAATTGCAGTAAAAGGTCTAGCAAAAATGAAGGATCTTAGATTTATTGACATACATCTCCTAAAGGTTAAAAATATTGTTGAATTTGATAAAGTTAGCGAATACCTTCCAAGTTCCTTACGATTTATGAAATGGGATGGTTTTCCTTTTTCGAGTTTACCGAATACATTTCATGGAAAAAATCTTGTTGAACTTGAATTATATTACAGCAATATTGTTCAACTTTGGGAAGATGGAGAAGGAAAGGTACAATAATTGTTGTTTTTCATGATTCATTATGATCCTATATATCTATTGGTTTGTCATTGCACCAATATTAATTGTATTTTGTACTTATGTTAGGTTCTAAATAACCTCAGGTTCCTCACAATCAAGTATTCAGAGTTGAGGACCTTTGACCTTAGGTTGGCTCCAAATGTTGAGCAGTTGACTATTGACGATTGTTGGGATTTCGAAGAGCTTCATATGCCTGCTGAAAGTCTAAAGCTCCAAGAGCTCAATCTCAGACATTCAAAGTTGAGGACCCTTGACCTTGGGCTGACTCCAAATCTAAAAAGGTTAAATCTTAAAAATAGTTATGATTTGGTAGAACTTAATGCTCCCATTGGATGTCTGAAAAATCTTCTCTTCTTAGACTTAAGTGGTTGTGGGAGGTTTAAGTATTTTGTGTTTGACAAACGGTCTCAACCAGCTGAGGCTGGTTCTTTATCTGAGTTACATCTGATTGCAGAACCCACTGATGTTTGCCCATTGCACTCCGACAATGATTCACCAAAGTTTCAGTTTTCATGTTATTATAAAGAAGATCCAGCTTCATCGTTTGGAAACCTTGAAAGGCTTATTTCTATAGGTCTGTGTGCTTGTACAAACCTTGAGAGTTTTTCAAGAAGCATCTGTAGTTTACAAGGTTTAAGAAAGCTTACACTTAAAGGCAGTATTCCAGAGGTACCTCGGGACCTTGACCAGTTAGAATGTCTAGAGGAGCTAATTTTTTCATCTACAAACATCAGAAATCTTCCAGATAGCATTTGTAAGTTGAAACATCTCAAATCTCTCGAACTTAAATCATGTTTGCTTCTTGAGAAGTTACCGGATGATCTTGGCCGAATTAAATCTTTAGAGACGCTAATCATAACGGATTGTAACCATTTACGGGATATTCCAAACAACATGGGTAAAATAAAATGTGCTATATCACCAATGATATACAAGCGCTATACTCATGGGAAATATAAGCAGCGGCCCATAAATGATGCAGTTGACAGACCCACAGGAGCCAATACATAAATAACAGGTACATTCTCTGTCTCCGTTTTTGTATTGATCGCCTTACATGACAACAACTATTGTGTCTGTTTTATATATGTTTTTACTTTCGATCCTGTCATTTGTTCCATTCAAACGCTATCTAACTTGATGTAATTGTTTATGTTTTTTTTCTTTCACCAGGCATTGTTGATTGTTTTCATGTGCTTATACCCTGCACCCTGTTACTTAAATGAAGCAAAGGATCATTGTTGATTATTTTCAAGTGTTTTCGCTCAATCTGTTTTCGTCATTGATGATTTTCTCCGGTACGCGCACAAAATGTTTGTAAATAAGTGTTTCAAATTGTGATCTCTTTTATCTTTCAATATTACTAAATTAGTACTTACTTTTTATTACACTGTTAGATAACATTATAATCCCCATCTTGGATTTTGTACTAATTACTGTAAATCATAGTAGAATTTGAAGTTAGATAAGTTAATTCATGGAGTTCAATAAACACAGTTGACTTCTTAGAAAGTCCAACTTTGTTCTTGATAAAAATGGCCAGAATTTTACATGAGGCTGTAGATGATCATGTAAATAATAAACTTAAGAAAGTGTTATAAGTTATGTATGATCAAATACAAGTTTTTATTCACATAAATAAGCTCCACATTTGGTTGAAATCATTAAACATATAAGAATTTGACTTTTTAGTCAACTGTTGGCTTTCATCAAATTTCACTGAGATTTTTATGAAATTGAACTGAAAAACATATTTGAGTGATAAGAAATTATCAGGGCTTGAACCGTTTATGTTTTTGAAAGCCATTGATTAGTCATAATGTGTTTCCATGGCTGGGCTACAAAATGTAGAATGTAAAATTTGGAAAACAGTTTTGACATGGTAAAACTGAGCTAACATAAAACGTTGCTTATAACTAAAGTCTAAAACAAATAAACAATGTCACCATTGACTACGTAGGTGATATGTTGTGATTTGATATGATACTATAGTCTAAAAGGTTTGTATTTTTATCATAAAATTGCGGAAGATGATACCGTACAGGACATGGCCCCAAGCTTTGGTACACTTCTTCGTTACATTATATCGAACTTCTTTCTAGGCACATAGTGAAATAGTCTGGAACAAATGACTGTAGCCGGTTATTTGTGCTGTTTTGTCAATCACATTGTGCAATTTTTGTTGTTGTTGACATTTAAGCCTAGTTCCAGACTTCCAGCTTTACTCTAGTTGAAACCTGACATGACTTTGCTGATCCAAAAATTCGACATTTCTTATTCATGCATTGAAATCTACAAATAGATTTTCCTTATAAGCTCTGTTGTTAAGTATTTTCACAACATTCTAAATTTCATTCATATGCTATTGTTCTCTTAAGGGAACTCTAAGGTTACATTTATCATATATTGAAAGAACCTAGCTTGGTTTGCTTATTATAAGCACATAGAGATGGGTAAACTAGAAATAAGGACAATATACGGTACTCCCATGTCAAACTCGTGGATGGATTAATAAGTACTACTAAAAGACGATATACAAACTATAACCAAATATCGACATTTACAAATTACAAGTTATATAGAAATTAGAGCACAAAAGACATATTTATAGAAACATGTTACTTTTTAATTCTATTTTTGGTGTATGTTTTAATTGTTGTCATTATATGTCAAACTGACAATTAACTTTAATTTAAGATTCAATTTGACCCTCAATTGTTTAGGATAAATAAAAAAGATTGGTATCAAATTCAAGAGCTATTTCATTGAAAGCGCTCACTAGTTAATCTATACCTTTTGGAGTTGCAAAGTATAAAGTTACAGTACTATGAATACTTTTTGCCGACTATCTTTCATGTTAACTTTTTGTAGGACAAATTGTGATTCATACTCCCATGCATGCATGCTACGTAGTTAAATTGTGAGGGTTGCAAAATCTACATGTTTATTCTTCAAAGGGACTTAAAGAGTTAAAGACTCAACCGTTGAATACAGTTGTATTAAATGCTTATAACAAGTCAAAGACTTAATCACTTGAACATAATTGCACAATGATGATAATAGAAACTACTGATCAAAGTGAAAGTTGAACTTATCTTACAACTTCTTTTGAAAAGTTCAACACATTAACAAACTGAAAATGATACATGTGTAACAACTCATTATGCGCCTTGTGTCATAACTGTACATAAAAGAGAACATATATACACTAAGAGGGCGTTTGGTTCGCTGTAATTCGTTGTAATTCGTTGTAATTGTAATCTAAATTACATTCCAATCATGTGTTGGTTGGCAAGGTGAAAGGAATTGTAATTCAGATTACATTACAGTGGCTCTTTGGTTTGAATTGAAATTGCAATTCAGTCATTACAATTACATCAAGTGAGGGAATCCAGATTACATAGGAAGTTGGATGGAAAGTTTTGAATTACGTCGTAATTCTAATTTTGTTTACTTTAATAATAATAATAAAACTAATAAATAATAATAATAATAATAATAAAATAATAATAATATAATAATAAAATAAAAATAATAATAATATTAATAATTAATAATTTTAAAATAATTATAATAAAAAATAATAATAATAATAATAATAATATAATATTAATAATAATAACAAAATAATAATAAAATAATAAAATAATAATAATAAAATAATAATAATAAAATTATTAATAATAATATAATAAATAGTAGTAATAATAATAATAATAAATGATAATTAATAACTAATAATAATAATATGAAAAATAAATAGTAAAATAATAATAAATAATAATAATACATTATTATTATTATTATTATTATTAATTATTAATTATCATTTTTTATTATTATTATTACTATTTATTATATTGTTATTAATTATTATTAGTATTATTTTATTTATTTATTTATTATTATTATTATTATTATTAGTTTATTATATTTTTATTATTTAATATTATTTTTATTATTATTATTATATTTTTATTATTAATATTCTTTTTTATTACTATTTTATTATTATTATTATTATCATTATTATTATTTATTTTTAATATTATTATTATTTTATTATTGTTACTATTATTATTATTATTATTATTTGAGTATCATTATTTTATTATTATACTAGTCTCATGACCCGACCGATGGCCGGGCTAGTCTCATGTAAGTTGGTCAATATTATTAATTTATTTGTAGATTTGGTATAATAAAATTTATATAAATGTTTCAATGGGTTTGTATAAGAAAATTTTCCTTAAACGATGGACATCATAGTACCTCTATTTTAGATCCATCCAGCCTTCCTTTCATTTGTAACTCAGCTTATCGTACTTACATTAACATCATTTTAATTTTACTGTTTCTCAATATTCCCCGTAGAAATTCTTATAAGGTAATCAGGAGATCATAATGGAGATAGAAGGTACATGATTAAACATAGAGGGGCCAAAGGTATCACCTCTTGTAATATGTACTAAAATTTTACTTATAAAACATGGTAAGCAAAGCAGCCTTGCATTAAGGACAGCTACAGCTCAGCATTGTGCCATGTTACTCGAGCCGGTAAGACCTCAAATTTGAACACCAGCCTCTTTTTTCGATTTTTACTTTGTTGATATTCCCTGTAAGTAAATATTTACATGTTAGTGGTACTAAGGTTGGAAGATATACATGTTATCTATATGTACGAAAGGTGATAACTACTATATACTTTGTTTTAATAATTTAAAAATATATTTACACTTCAATGAGCATCAAACATTACATACCAAATTCCATAAATAAATTTTTTTCTTCTTAATGTCAGTTAAGGCACAAAAACCAGTATGATCCACGATGTTATCTATATGTACGAAAGGTAATAATTTTAGTGAATCAGCAAAACTGCTTCGGACAACATCCATGCTCATAACTCATGAAATTAAGCAAAGTGAGTTGCAGCATTTAAATTGCTAATAGATAGAACTGTATACTTGTTTATCAGAATCATCACTTGTCAACAATGGTATGCCCCAGCTAAATATACAAAAGTCTTGTTGTTTACTTGGCTATGGTTATCTGCTATCCTATAGAAGTGTGATGAATCATATACTTGGTTTGAATGCTTTTTACTATACAGCTACATATGTATTTGCTGAACTTATTTATAAATCTGAGCTACATTGACATAAAATCCGAATAGATAAATATTACTGATTTCTGGTTATGACTGCAACAGCTCTTTCTCAGTAACTATGTACGACAATAGCTATACATGGAATCAGAAGCATTCCATGTGGTGGTGATGTAACTCCCCTTTGTTAACGGTACAACTTAATTTGGCTCAATTGTGATTCAAATGATATGAATATTTTTATGTTTGATTTATCCAACACTAATTCTATTTCATAGCTGTAAAGGCAAAGAGAATTTGATACAATGGGATGCCTCGTCTTAAGCAAACAACAAAGTTGGCTTACTTTTGAGAGGCAAGCCACTCTCTAATTGATATCTCTAACTGGTTAATTAAGTTAAACAAGAACACGTAATAATCCCAAGATGAATCCTTACGATAAAAGAACTCCTAACAACAATCCTTTAATACTTTAAATATGATCAAACCTTGATTTGCTGTCTTAATAGCCGAGATTGCAGCTCTAGCATTTGTGGCTAATGGAACCAAGATGAATGAAACAAAGAACGATGGTATGTTTGCGCCCGTGGAGACTTTTTGAACACTATGTATAAGAGGTTCGGCCAAAAGTGCTAATTACCCATTAGCGGTCGCCTGCAACTCCCTCCCAACCAGATTTGATGCTCCTTTCAAAGCCTCTATCCATTTCCCAGCAGCGTCTTTGTTTGTGTTTTCCAAAAAGACTTTTCCAAATGCTCCACTTTGTTTGCGGACTTGGGTGGGTTCCACATCAAAAAAGACGGGATAGGCAGTCTGTTGGCCAGTCTTTAGACACTCCATGATCTCAACAAGCTCATCCAAGCACCAAGATGAAGAAGCATAGTTCTGTGAGAAAACAATGATGAAGAATCTTGACCCTCTAATAGCTTATCCTGGTTGTCGATAGTTTTCCCTTGCTTCATTTCCTCATCATCCTTGTAAGTTGCAATGCCTTTATCCTTAAGAGCTTGATAAAGATGGCCAACAAAGGTTTTACGAGTGTCTTCACCCCTGAAGTTTATAAACACATCATACTTGAATCTCTTTTGAATGGATGAGCTTGAAGTGGACGTCCCTGGAGTTATGAATGAGCTTGAAGAGGACATTTTCATTCCTTGCTCAATCATTTCATTAGTGTATTCTATTATTTTACTCTTCCGCATCAACCTCTTGTTGGATGAAGCTGAAGAGGACATTTCTGCAAACTGATTGCAAAAAGAAGTGACCGAAGGATCATCAGGTCGACGTAACCTCTTCCTCGTCAACCTCTTGTTGGATGAAGCTGAAGAGGACATTTCTGCAAACTGATTGCAAAAAGAAGTGACCGATGGATCATCAGGTTGACGTAAGCTCTTCCTCGTCGACCTCTTGTTGGATGAAGCTGAAATGAACATTTCTGCAAACTGATTGCAAAGAGAAGTGACTGAAGGATCAGGTCGACATAACCTACTCCACGTCGACCTCTTGTTGGATAAAGCTGAAGAGGACATTTCTGCAAACTTTACTGTTGATCAGTGATGAAAAAGTGTTTTGTGTGGGTAAAATAGTGGAATGATGATCTTGAGAAACAAAGCTACTCGTTTGGTCTTTTGGTAAAAAACAACGGCAAATGTTTTTAAAATTATCATACCTGCAGCCATTTGCTTTTGTGGGTAGCGAACAAAATTTTGCTTTTGTGTACTTCTCTTTCAAATTCATCTTTTTTAGGGTACTACGTGACATTTTTACCCTTCGGGAAAAAAAATTTTATTAGCTAAGAGGGGCAAAAATGTCCAAAAATTTCGCAAAAAAAGAAAAAATATTTGTTCGCTAACTACAAAAGCAAATGGTATGGTTGCAAGTATGATAAAGTCTAAGGCACTAGAAACTAAAGGGTGGGAATGATAGATACAGAATATATAAATAAGCTAATAACAACAAGCCTCTATAAACAAAATAGCACTAGAAGCTAAAAAGAATGATAGATACAGAATTTAAAATAAGCTAATAAAAACAAGACCCTATAAACAAATAGCAAAAGAAATAACCAAGGATATATACAAATATACTCAGATACTGCCGGAAAATAAATTCCGGTCACCATTGGCGGCAGTGGAAACTTGGGTCTGCCTCAGAAAAGTGTAGGGAAGCTTCACTCGCCGGAGGTGATATCACACTCGCCGGAAAAACTAAGAAAGATAAACTGTAGCCTGAAGGTAACGACGGCGCGTGGAGGCGCGTGACTGGGATTTAAATGACGTGGTGAGGTGTTTTGGTCGAGAGAAAAATAGCTATCCGGTGGTGGTGTTTTAACTCGACGGAAAAATGCAAAGTTGCCGGCGGCTGTCACAGTCGCGTGACAGCTAATGGTGGTGCTATATCCTTTTTTTGGTTCCGGAAAATTAGAGAGGGAGAATGAAATAATTGGAAAGGGTGTGTGCCAGGCCCCACATTATTATTTTTTTAATTTTCACAAAAACTAAATATTCATTCATAAAACTAGGCGAGTACCCTGCATAGCAACGGAATTTTCTAGCGGCAAACATCTATGGTTGAGATAAAACGTGAAATAACCAAAATGCATAGCGACAAGATATATAGCAGCAAACAACTATAAGTGTTTCATAAAAGAGTGTAACAAAAATTGCAAAAGAGTGTAACATGCGATAATTCAAATCAAAGGAAAAATCTTAAAATGTATCAAAGAACATATAAAAACATTTAGTGAAACAAAAAAAATGACATCAATTATAAGATAAAATAACTAACAATGCACGTTATTCGTCATGTAAAACTTCTTAGTACACGATATTTGAGGTGTAGACTCCTTGACCGAACTCGAGGAGTGGTCTCAATAATACTTTTGTAGTCCTACATGATATCCTTCTAAACAACACAACATAAAGCTGGCCATACAAGAAAACATAGTCAATTTTGTAAACAAAAAGCGTATATGTAAAAGTAGACTTATTTCACGAACATCTTCCACGTGGCGAGTGTATGACAATCAGAGAGTCAGTTTTGTTTGCAACCCCCAGGTGCTAATGTTTTGAAACAAACTATATGTTAGACTTTTAGTAGGTTGCACCATTGAACATGCAATTATAATATAAATTTTATAGGCCAATGATCAATCAATTACGCTCTTGATGGTCAAAAGAAATTTTTTATGTGAAAGATTAAGAAGATAGTAAATGCAAGTTTCTTCCAACATGTCAACAAGACTCAGTGATTCAGAGGTTTCAGACCATTAAGGGGTTAATAAACAACCCATTCTCAAGGAGCAGCTCTTAAAACATATCGAAAGTCTCACCTCTTTATCTTTTTCGGTGAGAGTAGGAAGATCGATATGAATTTGGGAGGCATGAAGTGTGAACAAAGCCCCATCTAAAGTTTCAGAATTCTTAATCTTGCATTCAACATTGTTTCCGTCCACTTTGTCAACCTACGCAAGTTTCATGGTTTTAAGTTTTGAGTACGCATGTATTTGTTATTTCAACAGAAACAACCAACATGCACTACTGTATTAAACATGCATATCCACATCTAAATTGTTCGTCGACCAAATATTAACTCGCCCTATGTAGGGAAAACGAGAAAAGCTACATTTGTATAAAACTTAAGAAAATTAATGTCTCACCTCCAGCCAAACAGAGGTAGTTTCACTTCCAGTAAACAAATATTGACCAAGAAAAATGTTGTCTCCCTTCATAACCTGCTACCACATAACAAAATACAGCATAAGCCTATAAGCAACCACCAAAAAGAAATCATATATTCTAATGAGTACCACCAGAAAAATCTCGAGAAACTTTATAAAGCCCAAAACATCTTACGAGCACCAAAATTCATTAAGCTACAGGTTTATATCGTTTTTTGTTACATTGTTAGCATCAGTTAATTAAGTGAAAGGCTATGTAAATATGAACAAACATGTACATTCACGAGCATAATGACCATAGCAAGTCCATCAAAGTTGATTGGTAGCACTTGAGAAGAAGTTGCTTGACCATTGTTAGGGTCAGGATAACATTATCATCATGTTGAAAGGAAATGGCCTTCTCACTCTTGTTCACAACATGCATCTCAGCACCAACTGTATCGAGCATAACCTGGAAGTAAAATAAATTGAGTTAAGTTCAAAACATTTTGCGATAATCTCGATTCTAAATACGTTTTAGAGAAGAACAAACAGTTACAATAGACCCGCAGGAGATTATATAAAGATGTGATTAATTGAAGAGGATTAAAGAAAAGAAAAAACAAGAGCATACATCACAAAGCTTCTTAGAGCTCTTGACAACATCCCTCAGATTATCCAAAGTCTCTTGGTGATACAACAATATCACAAGGATTACCTACATGTTAAAATTGATTAGTATTCGCGTAGCTTTGCAGCAAAATCAATTGCAAAAAGTACCTCTTACAGTCCCACTTATGATCACTATATTACAAATCTTAAAATCAACACCCACAGATTAATTTTTCGATAAGTTATAGTAATCTATAGTATACTACAATATTCTAGCATTTTAAAACCACGAGGTTTGACATAAGTTTTAAAGAGTAACTCCTACTTAACATTTAAATTACTACACAAGCATAACAAATTTCCATATTGGAGCAAACACCAGAAGTATAAAATGAATTTTTTAAATAAACTTGCAACAAACTCAGAAACTTTATTACTCCCTATATACTATTCTAGCAAAGAGTACCTCCTAGAGTCCTACTTAACAATTCACATCACTACATAAGTGTATCACTAACCTTCAATTGGAACCATTTGCATAAACTTGCAATGAAATCTATTATAAAACCCGCTTAATATCACTACACGAGCATAACAAATCTTCAAATCAACAAACACATTAGAGCTCATTGTGAATATATATATATAAAGAAGAAAATCTGTAAATGATGAATTGAATACTTAAGGATTTAGAAGGTTGAAGAGTTGAAGCCAAACGGATCGGGAGGATCATCAATACACAAAACAAAACAAATATATATAAAAGTTAAAAAGAAAATTAAACAAAACTGTAAATGATGAATTGAATACTTACGGATTATGATAGGATGATCTCATGGAACGATTATGATAGGTGTCGTATTTTTAGATCTTTGATAATAGGAATGGTGTTTTTGAATCGTAGGCTAGGGTATGGTTTGAATGCATTGAATTAATTTCACAATTGTAACTGATTAGCTGTTTTTGAATCGGTTTATTAGTGATGCAATACTTTCTTTAGATAGATTAAGTCATTCCTTTTATCTACAGCGTTAAAAAAAAATTCAGACTTTCCTAACAATGCTTTACAACTTTTAAATAAGTTTCTAGCTTTTAGTTTCCAAAAGCCACAAGTAGTTTCCAAACGCCACAAGTTTCAATTGTGTTCAATTTTCAAGATTGATCAAATTCAGTTTTTCACTTTCAAGGTTGACCGTTTTTCCTTTATAATTAGTTAAGATAAGATAGAAATACAATACGAAATTAAAAAAATAAAGTTACGAGAAAATGACATATGAAACTTTAAAAAATACAATACTAATTGGGGTAATTTTTCATTTGTTGATATTTCCTCATTATTTCATCTTTTTGCATTTCTATGAACCTTGATGAACCTTGCTCGCTCCGATGACAAATTGGGGTCGGTTGACGTATTGAGAAACTTCAATTTTCCATTTTCATTATGGCCTCGTCTTTCTTCCTCGCCGCTTGAGTGGATTCTCGTTTAAGTCGCAACTCGTTTTGCATCATACCCGCAAATTCCAGCGGGTTACTTCCAACGGTGCTCTACGAGCTTTCCAATTTTTTTCTTTTCAAGTGACGTTTTTGCTTGCCCGGGAGATGTAGTCTCGGATCATCGCCGAACAGCTCGGCATGTCCGGTGAGATCAACCGGGTCGACAGGTTTGGGTGAATCACTCTTGGGGTGTTCTTTCAATATTTCCCAAGCCCCGTTTTGAGTAAACTTTTTATTTCCCGTTTGGAACTCATCACGATATGCTTGCCTAACACGCCTCATAAGATCACCCTCGTTTTCCCTACTTTTACCCACACGTTGTAAATGTTTGTAGATAGCGTTTAACCTTTGACAATTAGGGTTCATAGTTGCCCAATTTCTCGTCAACATATCCTTGTTATGTTTGCGATGAGATATTTCATTGAACTTGCCAAGAACCTTTTGCCAAAACGAATCGTCCTTTGGTCAATTCCAACTTGTTCATCCTTGGAAACAGCAACATAACACGAGGCTAATAAAGTTTTCTCCGCCTCCGACCAACGAAAATGAGCTCGTACGGTTTCGAATTCGGTTTCGGGTATGTCGATTGCGTTACGTTTTGCGGCTCATTTTTTCCATCCGCCTTGGACGACGAGGGATTGGTTGGTTGAGGCATCGATTGGTTTTGTTGTGTTTCTTGTGGTAGATTTTGTTGAAGAGTTTGAAAGTGTTGGGTAAGCATTGCATTTTGGTATTGCTTATATAGTTGTTCGGGTCGGCATATTTGGCATACTTGGCATACCCGGAATAGAGTATTGAGTTCCAAAAGGAGGATATTGAGAAGATGTTGAATAGCCGAACGAAGGTGTAGGAGGATTAGACGATAATGATTGTTGCGACATATTGAGTAAATTCTGGAAAAATTTATCGGAAGGGTTTTGAGACATTTTTTTTTGTGAGTGAAAATTAAAGTTAATACTTTAAGTGTGTAAAGAAATGATGATGGAAAAGTATTGTGTTTAAATATGACTGGGTTTATATAGTGTGGTAAAAGTTTAATAGTTTTAGTTTGAAAAATAGGAAAAAATAGAAAACTAGTCGTTTGTTACTCGAATGAGCAAAAAATTCGAATTTGCGTGCAAATGGCGTGCGTGACTTTACTAACATTTCAAATGGCGTAGGGGCTTTGTGGTGTGGTAACGCCAAAATGACCACGTAGGGGCTTGCGTTATGGTACCCCTTTCTCTTAGAGGGAGCTTTAATTATATTTTCATAAAGTACTAATGATTTTTCTCGTGATAATTTCCTTGTCTTTAGATAAATACCACTTTTTAACATTCATTTCCTATCCCCAACACTACTCTTTTCGTACCAAAATAATTGTTCACGACAAAAAACACGTTGTTTAAAAATAAATCATAATCATTATGACTTTCTCTTTCATACTTTTTATAGAATGAAAGTTTTATCAGTAACTAATTAATTACTGCTTTGTTGAAAGTTTGTAATAACAATTTCAAGTAAAGGTAATATGATAATATCGATCAAATTTCCTTATAATTTTTAGTAATGGACGATCACTACTAGAAAAAATGCCATTAGCAATAATTATTTTAACAACAATAGAGAAATCGTTGCTAAATTATGCATTTAACATCTAATTTTAGCAACAAAATTGTTAACAAGGTTGCAATTTTTTTTAGCAACAAAAAAAATTAGTTGGTACTTCTACAAAAGATCATAAATATTTGTTGCTAATTTAGCAACCACTAAACAATTTTGTTGCATTCTCAAATTAGCATTGGCCGAATTAGCATCAATTGATGCTAGTTGCTAATTCAACCGGTGCTAATTTTAGAATGCAACGAAATTGTTTAGTCGTTGCTAAATTAGCAACAAGTATTTATAGTGATTTGTTAAAAATACCAACTAATTTTTATGTTGCTAAAAAAATAGCAACTTTGTTAACAATTTTGTTGCTAAAATTAGATGCTAAATGCATAATTTAGCAACGATTTCTCTATTGTTGTTAAAATAATTGTTGCTAATGACATTTTTTCTAGTAGTGGATTAATTTAGGACAACCTAGAAAAGAAATGTGGGCATTTTAAGACGAAGGGAGTACTATTTTAACTATGAATATGTATGGCGTAAGGTTTGTGAGAGGGTATGAGAGCTTCAACTTTTAAGATAAGATTTGTTTGCCACAACAACTTGTAAGAGTTTTTTTAAATTCATAAGCTATTAAAAGAGAAGCTAGCTTTTATAAGAAGTTTGAGCTTTTGATTTAGTAAAGTACTTAAGTACCTTTAGCTTCAATATTTGTATTTATATATTTTTCCTTTTAATGTTATTTTACATATATAAGCTCCAACTCCAGCTATTTTATCAAACATATCTCAAAATAAATGCTACAACTTCGTCTCCGGCTCTAAAAGGCTCCAAATGTTGTAAGCTCTCCCCGACATACCTTATGTTTTACTGTATGAAGCTATGATTTACTTTTTCCTTAAAAAAAAGATCAGCAATCGGTTGGGTGTGTTTAGTTTTGAAGTAGTGTTATTGTCACACTAGTGTTATATTGTCACTTTTTTACTATTTTTTTTAAACTTGTGACGTTCTACATTCATGCATTTTTTCTTTTTTTGTTCTTTTTTTTCACATTTGTTACTAGTTTTGTGAGAGGTTAAATAACGAGTTGAATGAAGGTTGATCAGTATGGTCTTTGTTTCTTGATTTTTTAGATGATCTCGCATTGGTTCTATGACATCCTTATTGAAACGCCCTTTTCATGTTTTTTTTTAAAACGCCAAAAAATTAAAAATTTTCGCTGAAACGACATGACCCGAAAATGACCTTTTGTTACTCTTTAACCAACTGAAAAAATCTATTACAAACAAACCCTTGAAACTATTATTAAGATAAACTAGACTAAATTACCTTCAAATCGATAGGAAGCACGACTCCTAACGATTTACGGTTTAAAAGTCATGATTTTTAGAAAATCGACTAAAATCTGTCAAAACTGATCTAGCCACCCGATATGGCTCTCCAACCGCCCGACTGCAGCATCCTGGTCACCTGAAAAACCAACTTTCCGAACTCGATAATTTATCAAAATTCCCATAACTTATTAACACAACATATAACACATAAAAATGTATAAACTTGGTCTCAATGACTCGCGAAAACTTATTTTACGAAACTACATGTGTTTTGGCAACCACCCCTTTTTAACCCACTTTTAAACACAACTTAATTATAACTTTATAACATACATTAAGACATGTAAATACAACTACAAATCTGTAACAAGACTCAAATATACACTTCATTTATGAAAGACTATAACTTTTTGACACATTGAGGGTTCAAAATCGATTAAGCTCGGTATTTATCACTATCTTCCTACATATATCCAAACGCTTCTAATCCGAACCCAATCCTGTGACTTTATACCATCTTGACATAAGCACCTACAAAATATGATTAACAACTATAATGTAAGCGAAACGCTTAGTACGTAAAATGAATATAACATGCTACCATACATCATTCAAACATATAGGCATCACAGTCATCTAACACTAATCCAAGGGACTTAACACACTAATACTTATTGGAAAAACTTGACCACAATGCTTACACTATAACACATAGTTATCACTTTAACCACATTCATTATAATATATCTAATCATCATATACCTTATCTAGTTCCAGCTAGTCAAAATACACATTTAGTTAGTATTCCAAAACTAGCTCCTTATACTACCTTATTCCAAAATAGTATAACTCAAGGCACATATACCTTAGCACAATTCATACATATAACTCATATATATTAGAAATCTTAAAATCATGTTACAATCATTTTACTTACCTTAGCTCCAAACTAAGTTTACCAATCATCATCTTCTTCTCACTTGTATCCTAAACCAAAATCATTATAAACATAAACACTTAAAGCTCATAATTAAATTACTAAAAAATAGTTTATAAAGCCATTAGTCCACCTTTAATACTTCTAATCATCATATAATCATAAATTGATCATATGATGAAAGACCCATAAAATTACCAACTTAATTTACTATAACTTATCCCAAAATTAGGGTTCATGAACCCTAATTTCTTAATTACCAATTTAACAACAATTAGGAGTCACTTACTTGTAGAGATGATTGTTAGGTACAAGATTATTGGATTGGAACACTTAAACACCATCAATTTATCATCAAAGTGATACTAGTTCTTCTCTCTCTTTTCTTTCTCTCGTCGCATTCAAACCCCCACACACACTAATATGAGCTCCTAGAAAACTCTAGGAAACCTCTAGCTTAAGTTAGGTGTTATTTTGCCATTTTGGCAGAATTAGCCCCTCAAGTTACTTTTCCTCTTATAAGTGACACATCATATTTTCTATAGCCACATTACACATACTTTGACTATTAAATTGAATATCAGGTTTGACTAGCCAATCACGTAATGCCATTGAACTTATTAAAATAGTAGTCAAATTATTTCAATGGCATTCTTATATCAAAACACTTAAAACTCGGTTTTGGAGTATAATAAATCTACCCCCTTATTTAGATCTTGTCCCCAAAATCTCTTGTCTAATACCTTCCAAAACTCGATCCCATCTTACCTTTCACTCCATCTTAGCACTTTCAAAAATTTTATCCAGCTAGTTGCAACAATCTATATGATTTTGCAACTCAAGTTATACTATAACACAACCAATACCCTTAATCCGTTCTACTTCTCGCTTATTTCTATAACATCTCAACTCTTACTAAGATCATCATGCCTTTCAATACATATTTTACCATAGCCAAATAATCGTTTGATCAATTCTATTACTACCACACCATGCCTTTACTCAATTTATTCTAAATTTTCAATCAAGGACTATATGTCACTCGATAAAATTATACCATCTTGATTTTACATAAGTCACATCTTGACTAATACATTAACCCTTTACCGTAGCCATTCTACTATTTTTTTAACGTTTTCACTATAACACCTCATTTTCTATACCTCTTTCTAAGAGTTTTCGTCAAGGACTATAAGTCACTTGGGAGAACTCAATAATTTGACTTCATAAAGTCAAACCTCGGCTAATACCTTCACAATTTACATAAGGGTGCTAACACAACTTAGCGTCGGTCATTACTCACATTTACCCTGTGCCTCAACGCATACTATAACATCAATTCAACTTTTAATCCTTCAACCGATACTCTAGTTATCTAAAACGTAGGTTTTACATATCGTCTCAAACTTAAAGTCGCAAACTAATTATTTTCCCACATATCTTAGTTCTTATGATGCCTATCTTGTTTTAAACTTTCATTTCTACTCCCCTAACCCTAATTATACCATACCTGGAACACATAAGCCCACTTATTTACAATTCGTTATTTACATAAAGAAGCGTCCCAATTTATGTAAATAATGAACTATAAACTTATGGTTCAACGATTTACAATTTCTTTATTTAAATGAAAAGGCGTCTCAATCCATTTAAATAAGGAGATTATAAATCATCATATTTATACACTTTCAACATAACACTCCTACTCATATTACACGCTTTATCTTTCTACATTTTATTACTTCGCATTCGTTGACTAAAAGTCAAACTTTCCCACTTTTACTATTTACCTTTATATCCTTTCTTGCATTGGATCCAATCTTTCCATATCATTTCCTGGAGGAACTTAGGCAGTACTTGCCGATAAAGGCAAATTAATTCATCTTGAAAGATTTCTATAACATTCACTCGCTTACTTGGGGTTTTAACACATCCCGGGATCACTAAAACATATTCATAAATTTTTTAGGAAATGCATCCCTTAATGTAATGCACTAATGCATCCCGTAAGATTCAATGCAATACATCTCTCTGAGGATTTCTGTAACAACCACTATAACACTTTCCCGAGTTTTCTATAACATCGTACAAGATCCAAGCTATTAACATATTAACATTACTTTAAGCAATTTTACCACACACACAATTATGCTCATTTTTAATTTTATTATAGACAAGCTCATTCACCCATCAACCCTTGTTGACCATTTTCACCAACTTCATCTTATTTACCATTCATATGAATGTTTGCTTATGTATTGTTTTAGAGAGGTGGGTTATTTTGCATACCCTTATTTTCCTACATACTGATGGACACATCCCCATATTCCATTTAGAGTTAATTACATAATTGGTCCTTGTGGTTTGTCGGATCTTGTAGAAAATGTCCCTGTGTTTTTTTTACGGGTCATGTCCTCGTGGTGTGCAAAAGTTACGGGTTTGGTCCTTTGACGGGTCATGCTGTTAGTTGACCGTTAACTTGGCAAACCACAGGGACGATTTATGTAGCTAACCAAAAAAAAAAAAAAAAAAAAAAAAAAAAAAAAAAAAAAAAAAAAACTGATTTAAAAAAAAAAGAAAAATTGTTTAAAAAAAAAACTGATTTGAAAAATAAAATAAAATAAAATAAAAACTTAAAAAAAAACGAAAAATTGTTTAAAAAAAACGTTTACAAAAAATATTTATTACACTTAAATTGGTGCTTATGTATAATGTGATGGCCTAAGAGAACTTATTATTTTTTTTATTTTTTTTTAATTATTATACTTAAATTTTGGGCTTATGTACAACTTGAGGAACTAATTTTTTTTTATTAAACTTTAAAAAATGAAAAATAAAAAAATTTGGCCCTCACAAGGTGAGGGCTTAAATTTTTAATACGTACAAAATACGCATTAAAATGCGTACAAAATACGTACAAAATGCATACAAATTTTTTTACAAAATGCGTACAAAATTTTTACAAAATGCGTACGAATTTTTACAAAATGCGTACAAATTTTTTTACAAAATGCGTACAAAATACGTACAAAATGCGTACAAATTTTTGTACAAAATACGTACAAAATTTTTTACAAAATGCGTACAAAAATTTATTCAAAATGCGTACAAAAATTTTTAATGCGTACAAAATTTTTTACAAAATGCGTATTTTGTATGCATTAAAAATTTAAGCCCTCACGTTTTACATAAGCCCAAAATTTAAGTATAATAATTAAAAAAAAAAAAAAAAATCTCTCAGTCCCTCACATTATACATAATCACCAATTTAAGTGTAATAAATATTTTTTGTAAACGTTTTTTTTTTAACAATTTTACGTTTTTTTTTTTTTTTTTTTTTTTTTTTTTTTTTTTTGGTTAGTTATATAAATCGTCCCTGTGGTTTGCCAAGTTAACGGTCAACTAACAGCATGACTCGTCAAAGGACCAAACCCGTAACTTTTGCATACCACGAGGACATGACCCGTCAAAAAAAAAACACAGGGACATTTTCTGCAAGATCCGACAAACCACAAGGACCAATTATGTAATTAACTCTTCCATTTAATTTGATCTAATGGTATGGATTTAAAGCTTATGTTAAACCTATTTTTTTTTGTCTCTTTTCTTGTCTTTCGTGTCTTTCTTATTTTCTTGTCTTCTATAATAACTATCTCACAATAAAAACATTTTCTTGTTTTTATATGTTTTCGTCCGTTTTCATATGTTTTTGCCGCTTTCAGACGTTTTCATATTTTTTCGTTCGTTTTCTTACGTTTTCGTCCATTTTCATACGTTGTTTTCATACTTTTTTCGTTCGTTTTCATACGTTTCCATTCATTTTCATCTGTTTTCGCAAGTTTTTGTCTGTTTTCATACGTTTTCCAGTTTTCGTTCTTTTTTATACGTTTTCGTCCATTTTGAACGTTTTTTGCCGTTTTCAGACGTTTTTATACATTTTTGTCCATTTTTATACTTTTTCGTCCGTTTTCATATGTTTTCCTATGTTTTAGTCCGTTTTCATACGTTTTCGTCCATTTTCATACGTGTTCGTGTGCTTTTATACGTTTTCCTAGGTTTTCGTCTGTTTTTATACGTTTTAGTCCGTTTTCGTACGTTTCCGTTCGTTTACGTACGTTTCCGTCCGTTTCATACATTTTCAACCGTTTTCATCCGTTTTCATACGTTTTTGTTCGTTTTTATACATTTTTGGCCATTTTCAGACGTTTTTATGCGTATACATTTTCATCTGTTTTTATATGTTTTCGACCGTTTTCAGTTCGCTTTCGTCTGTTTTCATACGTTTCCATCCGTTTTCATACGTTTTTGTCCGTTTTATACGTTTTCATCCATTTTCACATATTTTCATCCGTTTTCACACGTGTTCGTCCGTTTTCATACGTTTTTTATCGGTTTTCATACGTTTTTGTAAATTTTTCTCTTTTTATATGTCCGTTTTCATATGTGTTCTCTAATATTTTTATATTTTTCAGCAGCTCCGGACCATCTTCCAACGGAGAATTCACTTCATTATTCATTTAGATTTAACCATTTCATATCAAATTCTTGTATTTAATTCAATGTCTTTCATTACGATGTATAACATTGAATGTGTTGCATTATTTAATATGATTGGCTAAACACTTTATGTGTTAGCCTAGTTATGAATTATCTATGCCTTAAAATTTGTGTTTTCTTGCTTTATGATTTCTTTATGTGTTTACTTTTCTTTGCCTTTCATGGACACCCTTGTTAGTTGTTTCGGTAGTGTCAAAGCTAGGTAGTGCTTAGAGTGTTAGTACGGATTGACCAATGATAGCTAGCATGATAAGTTGCGAGGGTGTGTTAGAATTGACCTAAGGACTACACATTCCTTGTGTGCGAATTGACCATAGGATCACCTACCTAGTAGCCATACTTAAGAAGTGTGGGAACCTTAGAGCGGACCATGCCGGGTTTAGTGCTTTTTGCACTAAGAATAGGTCTAGAAGGTAGCTGGTACTTAATGACTGAAAATAGATTACCCACGACCTCTATCGAGTAAAATACGGTAAAATAGGAATCTAGAATTATAGGCTAGGCGAATTGACCATAGGAGTCTAGCGACATTTACACCCACATGGAGCGTTATAAAGCACTTATAAGAAAACTGGATTATGTCATGATAACACTAGTAACTAGACTAGCATATTTCTGTCCCACTGATTATCTTTCATTTAATTTCACATTTCATTTAGCTCAGTGGCTTAAATCACCCCAAGATAAGAACAATAAGTATGTGAAAGACTTGGTCATGTATGTGTTCGAGACATCAAACATTACCGACTTATTTATTTATACCATGCTAATGAGAAATTAAGAATAAGCTATCGTACTAATTACATTAAAAGACAAACTCTTTCATAATTGAAGAACAAAAAATGAAGTTAAGAATTATATGGTACGTTGCGAGTGATTGGTGTAGTATTTTTTAATAAACAACATCAAACACTACCAACTAACAATATAATACCAATCCCAACTTGTATAGGAAATATACGCCGAGGTATATCTACAAGCAAAATTTTCATCCTTTGACCAATGTGGGACTACTTGAAACAAGTTTGCGAAAAGTGACTGATATAAATATTTGTTTTAAAGACATAACACCTTTGTAGCCGTAATCAAACACTTCATCTTTTTACACATCGCTTTATTCTTTTCGAGCAATGAAAATCGATACCAAACTCAAACTCAAACACGGTTGTTTAGTGACAATGATTTTGGAGTTGGATATTCACCATATATGGTTCAGTCACACAACAATTCATCCCTAATATTAGAACGACAAGTATATGAAAGACCTGATGAGTTCATGATACTAAGCTTTAACAATGATTATGATACTCATGATCGAAACATAAGCTAGCCAAAACATTTTACCTTTTTATCAAAAGCTAATACCAGAACAACAAGAAAGTCTAGCTAGTCACTTGTGAGTTCATTCATTGTAAGCTAACAAGGTAGTGCAACAAATTTTTATAGTATATAATTAAGCAACGTGTTAAAAAATTTGAAAAAACAAGCCGCAAGGAATTTTACTTTAAAAACTTAAAAAGTTAAAAGCAAAAAAACTTGTAACTCGATGATTTGGAAAATTTCAACTTGCATGAGCCATCATCTTCCTAAGTGGTTCATTTTACTTTCTTTTACCAAAAGCTAGTACAAACACAGGAAAAACATGGCCATTTGTGAGTTAATTCACTGTAAGCTAACAAGGTAGTGCAACAAATTTTTATAGACGTGTTAAAATTTGAAAAAACAAGCCGCAAGGATTTTTACTATAAAAACTTAAAAAGTTAAAAGAAAAAAAAAAGTTGTAACTCGATGATTTGGAAAATTTCAACTAAGCCTATGTTGCATGAGCCATCATCTTCCTATTTATTATTATCAACTTCATCTAGCAACCTTTCTTCACAATCCGATGTTGTTATTGTAAGACGCTTTGTGTTTCATTGATTAGAATTCCCAATCCGAGACATACAAATACAATCGAAACCCTAGGATGACATGGGCTTGAGCCCGATCATAGGGAAACGTGCTTAATACAAATACATATACATACTACAATTACATAATACTAGCACACCCCCGCAGTTGGAGCGGGAGGACACCGAACACTCAAATTGGAGCGAAATTCTTCAAATAAAGCTGAAGGCAATCCCTTCGTGAAGATATCCGCAAACTGATAGCGAGAAGGAACATGAAGAACTCTGACTTGACCTGCAGCCACCAAATCCCGAACAAAATGAATGTCAATCTCGATATGCTTGGTTCATTGATGCTGAACTGGATTCGAGGACATGTAGACAGCACGAACATTATCGCAGTATATTAGTGTTGCAGAAGATACGGGAGTATGTAGCTCTCGAAGAAGATTCCGCAACCAACACGTTTCAGCAACTGCATTGGCAACCCCACGATATTTTGTCTCTGCACTAGAACAAGAAAGTGTCGGTTGGCGCTTAGAGGACCATGAGAGTAAGTTGTTGCCAAGAAATACAAAATAGTCAGAAGTGGACCTCCGAGTAGTTGGGCAACCAGCCTAATCAGCATCAGAATATGCAACCAATGAAGTAAGAAGAATACAACTGTAACCCGTAATCAAAAGTACCTCGAATGTAGCGCAAAATCCGTTTGAGCGCAGAGAAATGAGGCTCTCGCGGATCATGCATATGAAGACACACCTGCTATACAGCATAAGACATATCAGGGCGAGTGAATGTGAGGTACTGAAGTGACCTTGCAAGACTCCGATATATGTGGGATCAGATACCAAAATTCCATCATCCGCCAGTTTAGACTCAGTGTTAATCGGAGTTCGACTAGAATTACAATCAACCATGTGATGGAGAAGGTATAATACAATTTTCATGCTTTTCGATCTATTAGACTTATGATCTTTGTTGTACTATATGATTTTAATTTTCTTATACAACCATAGTACGAGAAGCTTGGTGAAGGAACACATGGTATGGTCTACAAAGCACGGGACAAAGTTACCAATGAAACAGTTGCTTTGAAAAAAAATGCGTATAAAGAATTTTGACAAGAAGGGAATGCCGATGTTATTAGAGAGATTTCACTTAAGAAATTGTTGCAGCATGGAAATATTGTGAGGTAAATAATATATATGCTCATAAGAACAAATACTACACTTATTTTGGAGCAGGGATTAGATGGTTAAGCAGATTTGGATGCTTAAAGCTAGCTGTAATACGTACATAGGTCACAGTTGATGGAAATCTAGTTCACTGATCCTTAGTTTATCAATGGACTTGTTGGTTCACTTGGTTGTAAAACGATGTCATGCCTTCAGTTTATGTCCTCTTTCTTAGCTTTGTCTTAAAAGGGTGTTTGGCTTTCTACTTTTGAACATTCTTGCATAAAGTGTAAAACTTTGAAACAAGTTAGCAACGAATTCAGACTCGTGTTTGGTTAAATTGAATGGAATAGACATTGTAATAGAAAGGGTGATGATTTTTTAGAATTAGTAAAGAGAATGAAGCATACTATAAACAAAGTGATCTATGTGTGTATCTTTTTTACTTCTATAACTTTGTGTATCCACCAGCGTGTTTCTTCCTAAAAATTTGATTAGGTATATATTGCATCAAACAATTTGAGGTAATAATGTTTATAACTGGACATAACTGATTCAGAAACAAACCATATAGTTATAAATTTCAACATTTGTGCGCTACCGTGTCCTGTTCTTCTAGGCCGGATGAACCGCATAGAGACCAAAAGGTTATGTTGAACTGAACCAGATTAAACCGAGCCAAGAAAAATAGGATAATACCAACGAACTTGAGCCATTTTCCAAAAGTGGAGCAACTAACTGGTAACTGCTGGCCCTTTTCTTTAATAAACAACCATTCTTGTCCAATTTTACAGTCTCAAGTTGGATTTAAAAGAGAGTAATAATGCAGCCATTCTACTAATAAGAAACTGAGAATAAGATATCACGCTCATTACATTGAAAAACAAACTCTCT
Organism: Chrysanthemum seticuspe; assembly: GCA_019973895.1. Taxonomy (NCBI): domain Eukaryota; kingdom Viridiplantae; phylum Streptophyta; class Magnoliopsida; order Asterales; family Asteraceae; genus Chrysanthemum; species Chrysanthemum seticuspe. The sequence continues at coordinate 9,040,013 of BPTQ01000006.1, read as the reverse complement.
GATAATTAAAAAGACAAAAAGTTAAGTTTAGAACTTATATAGCGGTATAATTGCCGATGACATGATATTTTTCAATAAACCATATCAAACACAACAAACCAACAATATAATACAAATCTCAACTTACATAGTAAATACACATCACAATATATCAATAAGCAAAATTTTCATCCTTTGACCTATGTGGGACTACTTGTCTAGTTGAAACAAGTTGTTTTAGAAAAAATGGCCCATATAAAAATTGTTCTAAAGATATAATGTAAGACTGAATTATTTCTCAAAATTTAACAATATTTCAAGAGACGTTATAAATACATGACAAATACTAAACATGCCAAGCTCAATACAAATACTAAACGGGCTAAGCCCAATATAAACAAACTTTCTTAATATAAAATCCCGCTAACACCTAAGACTTTTATAGTCGTAGTCAAATGCTTCTTTTTACACATTGTTTTATTATTTTCATGCTATTAAAAATTCGTTAACAAACTCAAGCACAAGTGTATAGTGACAATGTACTCCGAGTTGGCCGATATTCCCATGGTTCACTCAGGCAACAACTCACCCAAGGATAAGAACGATAAGTATGTGAAAGACTTGGTCCTATTTCGTTCGAGACATCAAACATTACCAACTTGTTAATTTATGGTGATTTTGTATCTTTAATAACTTTAACATTAGCTATTTCAAACCGGCAATGCTACCATGCTAATAAGAAAGTGGGAATAAGCTAGCATCCTAATTGCATTAAAAGACAAACCCTTTGATAATCTAGAAGCAAAAAATTTAGTTAAGAATTATATGGCTCATTGGTGCTGTATCACGTTGTATTATTCAATAAATAACGTCAGACACTACCAACTAACAATGTAACACCAATCCCAACTTGTATAAGAAATATATGCCTGAGTATATTAACTAGCATAATTTTCATCTTTTGACCAATGTGGAACTACTTGAAACATGTTTAAGAAAAATGACCCATACAAATATTTGTTCTAAAGACATAACACCTTTGTTGCCGAGATCAAATACTTGTTTTGAGACTTATTGTTTTATTCTTTTCAAGATATGAAAACTTTGATACCATACTCAAACACGGTTGTATACAAACAATGCATTTGGAGTTGGATATCCACCATGGTTAATTCACATTGTTTATCCCCAAGATAAGAGTGACAAATTTGTGAAAGACTTGGTGATGTTGTTGTTCGAGACATCGGTGCTTACATCTAGTTTCAGTTTGGTTGACCCGAATACGTTTGAAAACAAGATTCACATAATGCTGAAGCTTGGTTTCATCATTCAATGCGTGGTTTGTTCTAAATAAAAAGAAATAACAACATAGTAGCAAATAAAATCAAAAAGTAGTTTGTAATGTCGTTCCGAAAATGAACTAAAGTTAACAAATGAGTCAAAATAACAACACTTTAATTTGACTTTGACTTTGACTAATAACTTTGACTTCAAGTTTTAACTCTCAAACGCTAGATTCATTGACTAACAAATCACATAGCATTTTACTACTGTATTATACTTTTAAACTCAAGTGAGAACTTATTTATAACATTGTCCGGTTTTGAGACATGTTGAACCATCGAATCGGACATCTTATTATTTTCTGGTGTTTTGATACCTTTAATAAGTTATACATTCGTGATGACATTATTTGGTTCTTGAGACATGTTCAACCATCAAACCAATAATGAATTGAAACCATGTTAATCAAAAAACAAAATGTTAACCTTGTTACTAATAAGACATCGCTTATAAAGTCTCGTATGAATCACAATGAAAGACAAACTCTCAGTGCTTACTAAAAAGATAAAATGTTAGTATAGAACTATATTGTAATCTCCTTGAACCAAATGATGTTTTAAGAAAACAACATCAGAGACTAGAAGACAACAATATAATACTAAACTCATCTTGTGTAGAAATAAATACACGTGAGTATAATAATAAGCAAATTTTCAATCCTTTGATCCATGTGAGATTACTTGAAACAAGTTTTCATAAAATTGACCTCACACAAAAAGTTGTTTTGATGGCGAAACCAAATAATTCTTTCTACGTATTGCTTTATTCTTTTTAAGCTACAGATAATCGATACCAAACTAATTAAACATGGTTGTAAGCGTGCAATGCACTTAAAGTTGGATATCTACCATGGTTCAACAGTTTATTCCCAAGATAAAATGCTGAGAAAAATTTGATTAAAAATATATTTTAATTCGAGGGCAAAAAGCTCGTTTATGCTACTAAAGGTCTGAAACTCGATGAGAGTGAAGACAGAAAGAAAAAGAAGTAAAAAATATTATGGAGATCAACCTTGAGTACCCGATTATGGAGGAGCTTAGGAGAAGAGGTGCAAATAAGAATGAATTGGTTACTTTATATTTTGTGCAACGGGATATGTATACAACTCAAACTGTCAACATTCTTTCATAAAGGGTAAAACTTTTACACAAATTACCAATGAGACTATCATTGCCATCAATACAACATAGCATCTGTTTACATACTTAAGATAATCTGATTTCATAGCTGTATCATTATCTTGTTGGTTGTGACTAGGGGTGCAAACAAGCCGAGCTTTTATCAAGCAACTCGATCTCGAGCTTGGCTCGATCGAGTTGAGCTTTTATCGAGCTCAAGCCGAGCTCAAGCCCAATATATTGGCTCGAAATATATAATGAGTCGAGCTCGAGCTTTTGATAGCTCGGCTCGAGCTTTTATCGAGCTTTTTCGAGCTTTAAGTAAATAAGGGTTAATTTGAATATTACGCTAATTATAAATATGTATTCAAGTTATGGAAATCATTTTGCTCAAGTATTCAAGATCTATGAAGCTTATGACGTCTCGCGAATAATATTTTGTTGAACAATTTTAGACACTCGAACCTTAACTAGTATTTACTGATTGTGTTTCATTTTAATGTTAGACTTGTTTCATCTTCTTGACTCTTGACTCTTGAATGTGTGCCATCAGGTGACAATTTAGTCACATTTTTTCCAAGTTAGATATGATTCATTGGTTCAGGTGTATGTCCTTTTTGTAGAGTCTTTATATGATTTTATTCATTGGGTATTGTATTGTATTTGTGCTTTTTTTTTAGTCTTAAGTTTCAACTCCTTAATCAACCTGTTCAGGAGTTGGAATAGGGGTGTAAATGTGTAATCATGTATTCATATACATATATTTGAGCTTTTCAAGCAAAGCTCGAGCTTTGCTCGAAACTGAATCGAGCCGAGCTCAAGCCTAGATGGTAAAAGCTTGACGAGCTATCGAGCCGAGCTTCAGCCTAGTTTTTTTTCGAGCCGAGTTCGAGCCTTGTCAAGCTCGGGCTCGGCTCGGCTCGGTTACACCCCTAGTTGTGACTCCAAGCATGTATGAAGGTATGTTGTTAAGAAATAAGATATACATGCACCACGTATGAGCTATGTAACCAATTATACAATATATCTTAATGTTGGTCACAGATTATTTTCTTTAAGTTTGAGTTTTTATGATCATCTTACTATTTTTCGGTGTTTTGATACCGTTAATTATATGTTTTATGTTCGGTATGCTATCATCCGGTTCTTGAGACATCTTGAACCATCAAATCGATACTGCAACCATGTTACTAATAAAAAATTGAGAATACTAATTACATTAAGGAAGGAGATTCTTCGATATCTAAAATAGTACTATAAAAAAAGTCAAGGTTAAGAACTTGAATGGTTTGCCTGCAAACCAATGACAATATTTTTAAATAAACATCGTCAAACACTACAAGCCAGCATTATAATACCAACCATAATTTGTGTAGAAAATATACACCACAGTATATTAATAAGCAAATTTTCTATATTTCGACCGATGTGGGACTAGTTGAAAGTTGAAACAAGTTTTCAGAAATGCAATCCATACAAGAAGTTGTGTTAATGACATACATAGCACCTTTGTTGCCGGAATTAAATACTTATTTTTACGCATTGTTATATTCGTTTCAAGATATGTAAAAATTATTAGTGATGTATATGTATATAGTATCATTAGTTTTCTATAGGCCCATGTATTTGTTTATAGGCCTAGCCCACATTCTAGATTAATCTTTGTATTAGTATATATCTGTTGTATTTTCGTTATCAGTATGCCGACATTTTCACCAAGGGACTGCCCTCCGTTTTGTTTGAAGTTTTCGCTCCAGTTTGAGCGTCCGGCCTCCTCCCGCTCCAACTGCGGGGGCGTATTAGTCGATGTATATTTATATAGTATCATTAGTTTTCTATAGGCCCATGTATTTGTTTATAGGCCTAGCCCACATTCTAGATTGATCTTTGTATTAGTATTTATCTGCTGTATTTTTTATGATTGAAGCAAGGAAATCAATTACCATTCAATAAAAATTGATACCAAACTCAAACATATAGTGACAATGCACTTAGGAGTTGGATATCCACCATAGTTAAGTCATCCCCAAGATGAAATGCTTTTCGTAATTCAAGGGTAAGAAGCTCGTTTATGCTTTCCGTATATAGTGACAATAAGTGGACACCCTGCTAGTATAATGTATCATACTAGTTACATTAAAAGACATCCTATTCGATGATTAAAACTACGTGAAGTTGAGTTGAGTTAAGAACCTATATTGTACTCGTATACTAGTAAGTATCCCAAACCAACAATTGAAGCTTTACATTAGTTATGACATCATCCAGTGATGCAACAACGGTTATTTTTCCGTTAACAAATCAAAATAATTACAAAAATATTTGAATGATATAAACAATAATAGATACAGAATATGAATTGCATTATGTAGACATATGCAATATTTTTGGTGAAAAAAAGTAAAGTAATTATACTATTTAGTTGATCAAACAATACAATGTCGCAACGCGCGAGTATTTAAAACTTGTTCTTATTATAAAGTGCTAAACTTTATTACAAGAATAAAAACATTACTTAAAACCTTACACCATACAATTCATGTCAATGGGAGAGGGAATTTGAGTAAGCGCAAGAGAGACAACAATAAGTTGAGTCAAAATAAAGAAGACCCATGTGAAACAAAATTTGTGCGATTAGATGCCTAGTTACTTAAAACCTTACACCATACAATTCATGTCAATGGGAGAGGGATTTTGTGGACTTTCTTAAAACTATTTGAACCTCTTGACCCTCTTTGAACCTATTGCTAACCTAAAACGGAGCACCCATCTTTCCACACCATTTCGTACATCTTTTCGATCTTTGAAACGTCTGATCAGGTCTATTCGGGTTTTGGTCAACCTAAATATGAGTAAAATGTACTAAAACATCCTAATTGAACTCGTTCAAATAAATAATTTATAAAAGTTTTATAAAAAAATAAAGAGTTAATTACATAATTGGTCATTGTGGTTTGTCGGATCTTGCGTAAAATGTCCCTGTGTTTTTTTTACGGGTCATGTCCTCGTGGTTTCCTCTTTTTACGGATCCTATCCAAATACCTAACATCTGTTAAAAAAGAACTAATGGGGTAATTTGTGATTCACTTGAAGGGGCGAAAGAGTATTAAAGCAAGTCTTCTCATTTACTCCCACCTAAACATACCACACACTCTGTTTTTACATAAACCCTAATTAATATCATTCTAACACAATTGTGTTCAGTAAATTGCACCACACAACACACATTAATCATTATAAGATGGGAGACCCACAAAAATGCTCACTCCGACCACCAGGAACTGTGTTTGATCCATCAACTGAATATGGTACGTGTTTTTATTTTTACCAAAAATAATAATTGAAGCAATGCATTGATTCATTTTATTGTATCTTTGTACAAGAACGAAGAACCGTAATCTTTTCACATTGGAGATAAACCATGGTGGTTTTTTCACTATGGGGCCTGTAAAACGTTACTTAAATGGTAGGGTAAGTTGGTTTGATTGGGTTGATGCTGATCAATGGTCTATTTTAGAACTTAGTGACATGCTATGATTGTTAGGTTATAAAGAAGAAGTCATGTTTTATCATTTTAGAATCCCTAACACTAGTTTTGATGATGGCCTTAGACCCTTAGTAACAGACAGTGATGTAAGAGACATGATAAATCATATAGGAACATTGAAGGTTATTGAGGTATTCATTGAGCTTTGGTTGACAGTTTTCCCAGAACCCCTATCACAAGTTGAAACTAAGACAAAAAGTGTTGAAGTGGGTGTGATAGAACCTTTGACTCAAACACCTAAGAAAAAAAGTGTTGAGTTGGTAATGAAAGAACCTGAGTCAAAGAGTATGAAGAAGTTGCCCATTAGCAAAAAATCTTTGAGTAAAACACATAAGAAAAAGTTTGTTAAAAAACTGTCTAAGAAAGCATTAGAAAATAAAATGTTTGAGTAAAATTTGCTGATCAATGGTCTATTTTAGAACTTAGTGACATGCTACGATTGTTAGGTTATAAAGAAGAAGTCATGTTTTATCATTTTAGAATCCCTAACACTAGTTTTGATGATGGCCTTAGACCCTTAGTAACAGACAGTGATGTAAGAGACATGATAAATCATATAGGAACATTGACGGTTATTGAGGTATTCATTGAGCTTTGGTTGACAGTTTTCCCTGAACCCCTATCACCAGTTGAAACTAAGACAAAAAGTGTTGAAGTGGGTGTGACAGAACCTTTGACTCAAACACCTAAGACAAAAAGTGTTGAGTTGGTAATGAAAGAACCTGAGTCAAAGAGTATGAAGAAGTTGCTCATTAGGAAAAAATCTTTGAGTAAAACACATAAGAAAAAGTTTTTTAAAAAACTGTCTAAGAAAGCATTAGAAAAAATCTTTGAGTAAAATTTGCTTTATTCGGGTCAATCGGGTCGACCGAAACCCGAATTAGCTTAACACTTTTAACCCGATAGCCGACCCTATTTAGTATTTGGGTTACTCGGGTTGACCCCAATAACCTAAATACAATTATTGACCCGAGTAACGCGACCCCGAATAAGCTTAATCGGGTTCGGGTTCGGATCTGAGTTTTTTAACACCCCTAGTTGCAAGAGTTAAAAGGAACGCTAAAGAAAAAGGAAATATTTTGGGGAGAGAAAAAAATTGAGATTAAGCTAATATGATATTGATGTAGAGCCGGAAAACCCGTTATGACACCCCTACCCTTAGGAGCACCAGGTATGTTGACTCAAGCCAAATGGAAAAATGTGTGACACGTCATGTCACCTCAGGATTTCTCTTTTTAACTTTCCTTATCACTCACACACCAAAAAACATCCTCACTAGTTACTCAAGCCAAAACCCCAATCTTAGGACGGATGAGGATCCTCTCAAGTTGTTGTGACAACTTGAGTCAAGTTACAGGATCCTCAACCATTAGATTAAAATAAAAGGTCAAGATTTACTACAAAGATGTTTAGGACTCACCGTTTTTATTTTTTTTTTCAATTTTTTAAATCAAACTAAATTTTCATTCATAAAAATAATAATACAAATTACAATACGAAAAGAAAAAGACGCACGAAAATACTACATATCACGTCTATATTTCCTAACTATAAAATGAATATTTTTGCAATCGCTGCAACGCATTAACGAAAAATATCTCGCTTTTAAAATCTAGCCAAAAAGTTTATCAATATGACAAGTAAATAATGAATTTTTATTGAGAGTTTTTATTTTGTTATTGATACAGAGTATTAAGTAGGGGTGTTCATCGGTTCGGTTATCGGTTTGTTCGGTTTGTTTGGTTAATTTTTTTCTGGGTATAACCGAGAACCGAACCGAACCGAATTCAAATTTGCAGTCCTAGTCAAATGCTTCTTGTTATACGTTGTTTTATTATTTTCAGGTATGAAAAATCCGATGCCAAACATAAACACAGTTGCATAGTGACAATGCACTCCGAGTTGCCCGATAATCGCATGGTTCACTCACACGACTCACCTCAGAATAAGAACGATAAGTATGTTTTATTATTTTCAGGTATGAAAAATCGATGCCAAACATAAACACAGTTGCATAGTGACAATGCACTCCGAGTTGCCCGATAATCGCATGGTTCACTCACACGACTCACCTCAGAATAAGAACGATAAGTAGTGAAAGACTTGGTCATGTTTTTGTTCGAGACATCAAACTTTTCCAACTTATTTATTTTATGGTGTTTTTGTATCTTTAATAAATTTAATAAGAACAGACAATGGTACCATGCTAATAAGTTGTTGTTCTAATTACATTAAAAGACAAACCCTTTCATAATCGAAGAACAATATACGAAGTTAAGAATTTTATGGTGCGTTTGCAGTCAATGACGTTGTATTTTTCTATAAACAACATCAAACACTACAACTAACAATATAATACCAATCCCAACATGTATAAGAAACATACGTTGGAGTATATTAATAAGCAAAATTTTCATCTTTTGATCCATGTGGGATACTTGAAACTAGTTCAAGAAAAATGACTTATACAAATATTTGTTCTAAAGAAATAACACCGCTGTAACCATAATCAAATGCTTCCTCTTTTTGCACATTGTTTTAATCTTTTCAAGTTTCGAAAATCGATACCAAACTGAAACACAGTTGTTTAGTGACAATGCACTTGGAGTTGGATATTCACCATGGTTCAGTCACACAACAATTCATCCCCAAGATAACAACAAGAAGTCTGAATTCAAGACATCTTGCTTACACCTGGATTTAGTCTGGATGACCTGATTACATTTTCAACCACGATCTTTGTTGCCAAGATTAAAAATAAGTGTTTAATCCAAAAACGAAACAAAAGTCAACAACTTGACATGTGAATCTTTGTTAAGTGTTTTCTTTTATTGCCATTTCAATTCTACCAAGAAAATGACTACTTGTTAGATCCTAAGCTCGAACAATGAGCATGTTAGTCATGATCAATACATTTTACCCTTTTGATCAATACATTTTAGGGTGAAAGCTAAAGATACGCAATATATTTTTTCAAATAAATAGGTCTACGCAATGTACTTTATATATTGTCAAAGATACGCAACATATTTTCAAATAATCTTCGATCTAGCTAATATGACCAGTTAGCAGCAGGCTACCAGGTCACCCTTGATTAAAAGTTACATCGTTGGTCCCCAAAACTGGATGAAATTCGCGCATTTGATCTATTTTGTTTACGCTCGTTAAAAAAAAAAAAAAAAAAAAAAAAAAAAAAAAAAAAAAAAAAAAAAAAAAACTTTTAAAATTTTTTTTCTTAAAATCTAGATAATTTTTTTTAATTTAAAATTAGATAAATAAATAGATAAATTTTTTTATACATTTTTTTTTATTTTTTTTCTAAATCTAGATAAACTTTTTATATTAATTTAAAAATCTTGAAAATTGTAATTTTTTTTAAAATAAAAATTATCCAGATTAAAAAAAAACATGAAAAGCTTTCCATGTTTTTCTAGATTTTTTTTTATAAATCTGGATAAACTTTTTATTTTTTAAAAACTTTGAAAATTATAATTTTTTAAAAAGTAAAATTTATCCAGATTTTTCAAAAAAAAAATAAAATTAAAAAAGGTTTTTTTTTCCGATTTTTCCAGATTTTTAATTTTTTTTAAACTATCAGAATTTATATTTAATTTTACAAAATTAAAATTTTCAAGATATTTATAAAAATATAAAGAGTTTATCCGGATTAAAAAAAAAAAGGCCGTAAAAAGTGTATAAAAAATTATCCATTTTTTTAATTATAAATTAAAAAAATATTCATATTTTAAGCAGATTTAAAGAAAAAGAGTTTTTTTTTTTTTTTTTTTTTTTTTTTTTTTTTTTTTTTAAAGTTTAACGGGCGTTACCAAAATAGGACTAAATGTGCGAATTTGGTTCCGTTTGAGGACCAACGGTGTAACTTTTAATAAAGGGTGACCTGGTAACCTGCTGCTAACCGGTAATATTAGCTAGATCGAAGATTATTTGAAAATATATTGCGTATCTTTGACAATTTACAAAGTACATTGCGTACACCTGTTTATTTGAAAAAATATGTTGCGTATCTTTAGCTTTCACCTTACATTTTACCATTTTACATACTTAAGCATAGCGTGCTTAGATTTAAGAAAACAACACGCCATAAGCGTTTTTAATTTAAAAATATAAAAGGCTAGAGTAAATTTTGTTTTTGGTCCCTACAATTTGGTCAAATAGCAGGTTTGGTCTTTATCCTTTCAAAAGTGCAACGGTAGTCCTCATTTTAAAGTTTAAATTGCATGTTTAGTCTAAAGTTAAATGACTAAAATACCTTTTATTAATAAAGAATAAGATAGGGGTAATTTGGTCATTTCACATCAATCAAGAGACTTTATTTGCAACGCAAATCAAAATAATTTCAAAAAATAGGGACCAAACCTGAAAATTGGCAAAACCACAAGTACCAAACATGCAATTTACTCTAAAAAGGTTATATATAGGTTTAAAGCGAAAAAGACTTGCGATGATTTGGAAAAGGGAATTGATACTCGCACCACATTTTTTGATTAATCCACCACAATCTGTGTGTTACAGCTTGTACTGTACAATACTGTAGTGCATAAATTGTGGTGTATTCATCAAAAAATGTGGTGTGAGTATCACCTCCCTTTGGAAAATTTCAACCAAGCTACACCTAGCTACTTTTGTTCATAATCCGATGTGGGAAGAGAAACTTTTATCTAATTATTACTATAAAACAATTTGTTACACTTATGTTCTTACTTTTCTTCACAAGATAATATATGAAGTTACTTTTATGTTTCTAGTAGTTAGGTGATATTTGTTTGAGTGTAAGGTAGGGGTGTTGACGAGTCGAGGAATTAGCGAGCTACTTGAGTTTGAGCTCGTTTAGCTCGACTCGAGTTTGATAAGATTCGAGCTCGAGTCGATCTTGGACATAGTTGTAGTGTTCGATTAGCTTCACGAGCCGAGCTAAAAAATTAAATATTTAGCTCGGCTAGTTCGAAAACTCGTTTAATACTGTCGAGTCGAACGAGCGAACGAAACCGAACAACCAAACGAGTCGAACGAGCCTATCGAGCATAGCAGCTAAGGATAGATATTCCATATTCCAAAATGTTGGCATTGGGATTTGAAGTGTAAGGTATTTCCTAATTAAGTGATTGTAAGTTTAAATATAAATTGAGACAAGCATGTGTAAACTATGTGCATATGAGTTTGCCCGTCATCTCTAGATGTAAATCGTAAGGATGTCATATTCCGCAAACCTTTTGCGAACATTCATCAGTGCTATACTTTTAAACTCAAGCGAGCATTATCCGGTTTTGAGACATGGCCGGTGAACCATCAAACCAGAGACATCTTATTATTTTATGGTGTTTCAATACTTTTAAAGTCGTTATGACAGTATTTGGTTCTTGAGAAATGTTCAACCATCAAACCGGTAATATTTGAAACCATGTTACTAATTATTAAAAAAGCAAAATGTTAACCTTGTTACTGATAAGAAATCAATTACAATGAAAGACAAACTCTTCGGTGACTATTAAAAAAGATAAAATATTAGTTTAGAACTAACTACATTGTAATCTCCAAGTTGACGATGATATTTTTGGTAAACAACATCATGCACTAGAAGACAGTAATATAATACTAAACTCATCTTTTGTAGAAATAATTACACGTGAGTTTAATAATAAGCAAATTTTCAATCCTTTGATCCATGTGGTATTAGTTGAAACAAGTTTTTCATAAAATTGACCTCACATAAAAAATTGTTTTAATGACATAGCACCTTTGTTGCCGAAACCAAATATTTCTTGTATTGTTTTATTCTTTTTATACTCTGGATAAATCGATACCAAACTTAAACACGGTTGTAAGAAATGCACTTGCAGTTCGATATCCACCATGGTTCAACAGTTTATTCCTAATATAAAATGCTGAGAAAAATTTGATTAGAATTATATTGTGATTCGAGGGCAAGAAACTCGTTTATGCTACTAAAGGTCTGAAACTCGATGAGAGTGAAGACGGGAAGAAAAAGAAGTAAAAAACACTATGGAGATCAACCTTGAGAACCCGATTATGGAGGAGCTTAGGAGAAGAGGTGCAAATAAGAATGAATTGCTTACTTTATATTTTGTGCAACTGGATATGTATACAACTCAAACTGTCAACATTCTTGCATAAAGTGTAAAACTTTGACACAAATTAACAATGAGACTATCATTGCCATCAATACAACATATCATGTGTTTACATACTTAAGATAATCTGATTTCATGTCGGTTGTGACTCCAAGCATGTATTGGTATGTTGTTAAGAAATAAGATATACATGCACGACGTATGAGTTATGTAACCAATGATACAATATATATTAATGTTGGTCGCACATTTTTTCTTTAAGTTTGAGTTTTTATGATCATCTTACTATTTTTAGGTGTTTTGATACTGTTAATAAATTTTTGGGTAAAGGGTTTTCGATACCCGGTGAATAGAATAAATGAATAAAGAGTTAATTACATGACAGAGTGGACTTGCACCACTCTAGACCACTTTGCCGGAGCAAAAAACCATTGCTTCGAACACACTCGAAACAAGCAGCCACTAAACATAATTAAAGCCTAGATCACTTGGACTTAAAGTAGGGAAAGCTAAAATAAAAGCACCAAGCCATCTATGACAAAAAAGAAAGCTATGTGACATCAGAAGGTATGTTCCAATATTGCAAGGTCTTCATGACATTGGAACTTCTTTTGAACCGCAAAGATACGAGCTTCATTCTAACAGTCTCGAAAATGACTTCACACACGCGCTCCTCCTTCCTAAGGTCTGTAGAGAATAAGCGATTATTCCTCTCTTGCCAAATGAAGTAAGTTGCGGCCGCGAACATAAGACGAGAAACACACTAACCAAAGAACGCTTGGAAGAGATGGAGATCAGCCATGATGTGATGTCTTCTAATTTTGAGGGAGTATTATGCATCCCAGCCTTAACATTAACACGAATCCACACCTTCAAAGAATATGGGCATTCAAAAAACAAGTGCTCATGCGAATCCCGAGTCGTCTTACACAAAGGAAACCGAAGCAGGTTTAAGTCGACGGATTCGCCGACATCCCATTGCCTCAACTTGTCTTGTGTCTTAGGTTTGCGAGCCATAATAAGCCATAAATTAAATGCGTGTTTCGGAATACAAAAAGAGAACCAAACCATGCGAAACCACTCAACCTCCTGTCCTCGAGGACGAATCGATTCCCATACAGCCTTGACATTAAACTCACAAACAACAGCATTAGAATCTTTCCACATGATCTTATCTTGCGTATTAGCTACAAAAAAAGGAGTATTAACCTGGTTTAGGATCGGGTATAAGTTGTACCAGGTAGCAGGATATAGCCAAGCACCATTCGAACTCATCTCAGCCACAGATTCACCAAGATTAAAGCCTTCACGAGTTATGCAGCGAACCGTGAAATGATTACGTAATGGGGAGTGATCACACCAATTATCGAACCAAAAAGACGTCTTCATTCCATTGCCTATATGGTGCCAAAAATAAGGACGAACGATGTCTCTAATTTGCATAATTTTACGCCAACCCCAACTTACATTCGACATAGCGGGCACATCCCAAAAACTTCGACCTTTTAACTTGTAGGCATGTATCCAACGAACCCACATAGACTCCTTGCAAGACAATATGTTCCAAATATGAGTTGTCATCAATGCAACATTGAATTTCTCCAGGTTTCGTATACCAAGGCCCCCTTCATATTTAGGAAGGCATAATTTTTCCCACGCGATTTTTGCTTTGCCTCTTTTCATATCACCATGACACCAAAGGAACCCACGCATTAATTGTTCTATGTCATGTATGATACAAATAGGCAAAATAAACACCGACGCCCAATAACTATGCATAGAGGAAATGACCGATAACACAAGTTGAAGTCTACCTGCTAACGATAAACTTTTGTTCTTCCAATCTCCAATTCGGTTTTGCACCCTTTCAACAAGTATTTTGCAATCTTTATAGAGAAGACGAGATGATATAAGTGGGACTCCAAGGTACTTAATGGGGAGAATTCTAGCTTCAAAAGGCATAATATGAAGAATAGACATTTTGATATGATTAGGCACATTACAAAAGAAAGCGGTACTCTTTGGGACACTAGGAACCAAGCCCGAGACCGACTTAAATTCATCCAAAGCCTCCATAATTGTATGGGCTGAATCAACATCACCACGAGCAAATAAGATCAAATCATCTGCAAAACATACGTTAATAATTTTTTGCTTGTGACAATACTTATGGTATTGAAAATTCTCATTGGACCGAACTTTACGCTTAAGAATAAGAGTTAACACTTCCATGACCAATGTGAAAAGGTACGGGGACATAGGATCTCCTTGCCTTAAGCCTCTCTTGCCCTTAAAATAACCGTGTAGATCACCATTAATGCACAAAGAGAAAGAAGCTGATGACACACATGTCATAATCCAATTAATCAACTTCGAATGAAAACCAAACTCATAAAGAATGTGACGTAAAAAATGCCAATCCACCGTATCATAAGCTTTTTGAATATCAACTTTGAACGCACATCTTGGAGGACCTTTGTTCAGATGATAGTTATGCATAAGCTCTTGCGTAAGTAAAATATTATCGGATATACTTCTTCCCGGAATAAATGCCGATTGGTTATCACTCACAACATCGTCAAGACCTTCTTTCAAACGATTAGTAATAATTTTACTAATACATTTATATAGCACATTGCAACATGAAATGGGGCGGTAATCATTAATTCGAGAAGGCGTAGATACCTTAGGAATAAGAGCAAGAACCGTATGATTTAACTCCTGGAGAAGCTTCCCATATGTAAAGAAATCCCGAATAGCACAACAAACGTCGACACCCACTATATCCCACGACTTTTTAAAGAAAAGAGAAGTATAACCATCTGGACCGGGCGCTTTATCATTTCCAATAGAGAACATTGCGTCTTTTATTTCCTTGTGAGACACTTCACGACACATAAATAAAGCCTTGTTAGGATCCACCTTTTTGCAAAACAAATTAGTAGTATCTAAAGCTACTGTATTCCCTTCTACACCAAGAAACGACGAGTAGTGATTAACAAAAGCTTTAGCAACATTTTGACCATCATGAAAAAGGTTATTCACATCAGTAACAGCTTCTATGCGGCATACTGTTAATAACTGTAACAACTGTTAATAAATTTTACGTTCATTATGACATCATCCGGTTCTTGAGACATGTTGAACCATCAAATTGATAATGCGACCATGTTACTAACAAAAAGTCAAGGTTAAGAAAAGAGATTCTTCGATATCTAAAAAATCACTATAAAAAATAAAAAGTCAAGGTTAAGAAATTATATGGTAAACTTGTAAAAGCTGGCAATATTTTTAAATAAACATCACCGAACACTACAAGCCAACATTATAATACCAACCTTAAACTGGTTGGAAAATGTACACCACGGTATATTAATAAGCAAAATTTCTATACTTCAACCCATGTGGGACTAGTTGAACAAGTTTTCAAAAATGTAATCCATTACAAGTTGTGCTAAAGACATACATAACACATTTGTTTCCGAAATTAAATACTATTTTTACGCAGTGTTTTATTCTTTTCAAGATTTGTAAAAATTGATACCAAACTCAAACATATAGAGACAATGCACTTAGGAGTTGGATATCCACCATAGTTAAGTCATCCCCAAGATAAAATGCTTTGCGTAATTCGAGGGCGAGAAGCTCGTTTCTGCTTTCCGTATATAGTGACAATTAGTGGTTACCCTGGTAGTACAATGTTGCCGAAAAAAGTGATGTACTAAATTCAAACACGGTTATATAGTGACAGTACACATGGAGTAAGATAATTACAATGGTTCACTCACACATCAATTTGATCATCCCAAAGATTAAATGCTTGGAAAATTTTGATTATAAAAGGGAAAGAAGCTCGTTTTTGCTACAAAATAACGTCCATAACTCGATGAGAATGAATTCGAGAGGAAAAATACGTAAGAGACTATGGAGATCGATGACCTTGAGAACCTGATTATGGAGGAACTTAGGAAAATAGCTGAGGTAGATAACAACGATAAATCTGTGAAAGAGTTACCGTGGAAAATAGGCCGACATGGTCAAAGTCATGGAACTGATGTTGGCCAGCAATTTTTTTTGGGTAAAGGATTTTTACCCTGACAAATGGTATATAAATAGAAAATAGGTGCAGGAGATATGGCAAAGCACCAAATCGACTATACAAACACACACACCAATTGTGCTTCTAACAACATTAATAGAGTGACAGGCCACTCTAAAGATAGATTAGGAACTAGACGCTATAAAAGAATAGAACATAACCAACACTAACGCCTAGCTCAAGAAACTGCTCTAACGAGCTACATGATTATGCATATGAGAACACGGTATTAAGGATTGATTTCTAACATGATGGATGAAATCGATAATGCGACCTTGTTACTAATAAGAAATTGAAAATAAGGCATCATACTAATTACATTAAGAAATGAGATTCTTCGTTATGTAAAAAAGTATTAAAAAATATTGGAAACAATAGGTGATTATTTTAAATAAAAGTCACCAAACGCTACAAGCAAACATTATTATACCAACCTTAATTTGCTTAGAAAATATACACCACAATATATTAAAGACATACATGACACCTTTGTTGCCGAAATTAAATACTTATTTTTACGCATTGTTTTATTCTTTTCAAGATTTGTAAAAATTGATACCAAACTCAAACATATAGTGGCAATGCACTTAGGAGTTGGATATCCACCATGTGGTGAAAAGAATTATTCAGAAGATATCAGCCATGGTTGATTCGAGGGCAAGAGGCTCGTTTCTTCTACAAACGAAAAGGTCTGAAACTCGGTGAAAGTGAAGACAAAGAAGAAAAAGAAGGAAGCTTTGAAGGAAATTTAATGGTCTATGCAAGGTTATCAAGGATGTATTAGTTGTAATTATAATCTTTTTGTTTGTTTGATCTTTTTGAATACTAGTAGTTTCTTTCAATGTCGTGTTGGTTGTGACTTGTGACTACATACACTACGTTTGATTTATGTAATCAATGATACACTATACAAGTTAGAGCATCCACCATAATAAACATTTTACAAATGTTTATACAATAACACATCATTAATTTTTAAACTTTTTGATATTATAAACCTATATTCACTATAGTATAAACCTTTATAACTTAATAAAATGTCTTATATAACAAATATAGTAAATGTACTGAATTTATAAAGAGGTTCAAGAATCGGAACTTCTTCATGCCACATAGACATGAAATAATTGTCCTATATGGTTGAAACAAACATAACCTTTTTATTTTTTTAAACCTTTTTATAAACCCACCATAATGGATGTCCTGGCAACATTTTTCTTCTTGTAACTTAAAGTGTATTTATGACCATCTTATTATTTTATAATGTTTTTATATCTTTAATACGTTTAATATTTTAAGACAAACTCTTTGATAACCAATACATACTTTGTTGTGTTTTTATATTCTATCATGCTAATAAGAAAGCGAGAATAAGCTATCGTACTAATTACAATAAAAGACAAACTTTTTGATAATCTAAAAGCAAAAAATTAAGTTAAGAATTATATTGAGGAAGATAGAGCATGGAATTGTTTCTAATAATATTTATTAAGAAACAAAATCAAGCACTCCCGCCCAACATTATAATACCAATCCCAACTTGAATAATTAATATACGCTAGAGTATACTAATAAGCAAAATTTTCATCATTTAATCTATGTGGGACTGCCTGAAACAAGTTTAAGAAAAATGACTGATGCAAATATTTGTTCTAAATACATAACACATTTGTAGCCGTAATCAAATGCTTCTTCTATTTACAAATTGTCTTATTCTTTTCAAGCAATGAAAATTTGATACAAAACTCAAACACGATTACAAAGTGACAATGCACTTTGACAAAATTTGATTGAAAATATATCATAGTTCATGGGCAAGAAGCTCGTTTATGCTACAGATACAAAAGAATCCGAAAACTTGATGAGAGTACGTGAAGACGAGAAGAAAAAGAAGGAAGCTTAAAAGGAAAATTTTTGAGTGTCTTTGCAAGGTAATCATGAATTTTGGTGACCGATTGTCGCTATCGGAGGTGTTGATTCAAAATAAACAAGACCCATGTGAAACAAAATATGTGCGATTAAATGCCTAGTTTCATAAAAAGAGACTCATCGATATTTTAAAAGACAAAACATTAAGTTAAGAACTTATATAGTGGACTCGTATCATGAGATATGATTTTTCAATGAACAACATCAAATCATACAAGCCGACAATAGAATGCTAAACTCAACTTGTATATAGCAAATACACATCAGATATATAGATTAGCACAATTTTCATTCTTTGACCCATGTGGGACTACTTGAAACAAGATTCCAGAGACATAACACCTATATTGCCGAAATCAAATGCTTCTTTTTACACTTCGTGTTGTTCTTTTCACGCTATGAAAAAAGTGATATAGCAAACTCAAACACGGTTATATAGTGACAATGCACTTGTAGATGCATGGATATCCACAATGGTTCACTCACACAACATTAGAGTTCATCCCCAAGTAATGCAACCATGTTCCTAACAAGAGATTGAGAATAAGCTCGTACTAATTACATTGAACTAGTAAAGAAACCATGTTCCTATTAAGAAGTTGAGTATTGAATTGAGAATAAGTCATTGTAGCAATTACAATATAAGATAGAGTGCTCGAAAACTAGAAAAGACACATATATTGATAATTAATTAATATAAGATAGAGTGCTCGAAAACTAAAAAAGACACATATATCGATAATTAATTAACAAGTCACAAAAATTAAGCTTAGAACTTATATATGGCTAAGCTGTACATTTCAATGTTATTTCTTAATAAACAACATCGATTGCCACAACCCAGCATTATGATACCAAACTCAACCCGAATAGGCTTCATAGATCAGAGTATATAAATAAGGAAATTTTACATCCTTTCACCTATGTGGGGATACTTGAAACAATTTTTTTAGAAAAGTAACAATGCACATGCATGGAGTAGAGTAGGATATTTACCATAACACCCAACATGGTCCATGAACTAGTTTCAGTTTTTATTTTACAAGATTGTCTAAAGTTTTGTATTAAATTTATACTTTTCAGTTTTTACTTTCAAACTAATTTATTTGAGGTTTTGTACTTGTACTTTTGACCAATGGGTAAAGTTAAAGTCAAACTAAACTTGCTTACTGTAAAGTTAAAACTTGTATATGTTTAAAAGCTCTTAACGATTATGGATTTTAAATTATCAAAAGCAAACACTTTATGGATTTTAAAAGCTCTTAACGATTATGGATCTTAAATTATCAAAAGCAAACACCTTATGGATTTTAAAAGCTCTTGACGATTATGGATAATTTAAAGTAGTAATTTAGAGGTAATTTTAAAATCTTACATTATTTTATAAACTTTCACGTAATTTATGGACAAAGTTAGATACATGAATTACGCCTTGATTCATTTTGTAGTTATGTATGATACGCTTCTTGTGTGCATTGGATTTTCAAAAAGTGAGACACGTAAAAGAGAAATGGCCACGAGAGAGAAAAGATAACTCACTTGTTCTTTTTGAGTTTTGACGATTGTTGGATTTTAATGTTTTACTAATATACCATTAGCTAGTATATTGAAGTTAATTTCAAATCCATAGTCTCGTTGATAGGTTTCTAGTAGTTATGTTGTATTTGTTTGAGTGTAAGTAATTCCTTTAATTATCAAGTGTTTGTGAATTTAAATCGCAACTAAGACAAGCATGTGTAAACTCCGAACATAGTAGCCATATAAATCTCGGGGCTTGCTGATCAAAACCAAAGCTATAGAGTATGTGACGATTAACATACTCATAAGTTGAACCACGATCGTCGTTGCCAAGATTAAATATAAGTGTTTAAGCCAAGGTTAAATATAAGTGTTTTTTTTGGATCCTAAGCTTGAACAATGGTCATAATAGTCATGATCGAAACATAAGCTAGCCAAAACATTTTACCTTTTTATCAAAAGCTAATACAAACACAAGAAAGCCTGGTCGCTTCTGAGTTAATTCATTGTAAGCTAACGAGGTAGTGCAACAATTTTTTAATATACTTAAGCAGCTTGTTGAGATTTGATAAACCAAGAGGCCACAAGTATTTTTAGTTTAAGAACTTAAAAATTTATAAGCAAAAAGGCAAAAACACTTGCATCTTGATGATTTGGAAAATTTGAATATGTTGCATGACACCATCACTTTCCCATTTATTACCAACTTAATCTAGCTACTTACTTTTCTTCGCAATCCGATGTGGGATGAGCAAAATCCATTTAATTAATACACTAACAAAACAACACTGCACTCCTTCCGTCTTATATTTATTGTTCACATTTTTTTTAATTGTCACAAATTAATTGTCAACTTCCAAAATAAATAGAAAATTTTGATCAAGTTTATCATATTAACCCACTTGACGTTATTATTACAACCTTTAAAAAAATTACTATAAATTAATTAGCTAAGGTTAAAACTGTCAATTTGCAAAAAGCAAAAACAATAAATCTGTAATAATTATAAACTTTTTAACTGTATTTTTATCGATGAACAACTATTTTAGGATGAATTTACTTTTGCTTAATACCTAAACACTAAGGGTGCGTTTGGTATGCTGCCATGAATGACAATGGGTATGAGTTTGATAGTAGTGGTGGGTCCCTCACCTATGAAAGATCCATACCTAGCTCACTTGATGTATATGAAGTATGGATTATATCTATCATTCATTACCATAGTGGTGGGCCCCTCATCTTAAACAAACACATTTAATCACTTTCATAGTCATAGTCTCATTCCCATAATGGGATACCAAACGCACCCTAAAAACAAAAAGTAAATACGAAAGATAGGCAGCAGGGTTATAAGAAGTGGGGTCAAAGGGAAAAAGTTCTTTAGGCGGGTCAAGAAACGACACGACATCTCTTTCATCGTAGTAAAATATTTCACCACCGGTTACTTGGACCCTGTTTCTGTAGCCAAAGGCCAATAGACCCGTGCCTGACTAAACCAAACCCTTCAACTGACCCGGCCCAATGTAGCTGAGTTCATTTCAGTTCAGTTCACAAGTTCACTACACCCAAACCATGATTAAACCGACTACATCATCTTTCACACACACCCTTTGAACCTTAAACCATGTGGGGTCTATCTCTATACAAAACGGAAACTCAATGCATCCAGTTCAGTTTACAGGCGTGTCAGTGCAACTTCAGTTACTAAATGGTGGCTTTAAAATATTTTTTGCCCAAAAAGTTCATACTTTGCGGGAGGTGCAAAAGTGGAGGAAGGAAGGTTCGATATACAATTTAGTTGATCGTCTTATAGATTTTGTTAGAGTGAGTACACAAACAAAGTATTAGCAAATTCTTAAACCGTGTGTTTTTTATCGCTGAACAATTATTTTGAGATGGAGCTAGTATATATATTTTCAAGCTAAAATCCTCAATATTTTCAGCTATCATCATACGAACACCTATTCATCCATCCAGTTGAACTAGAATACCAAAGCTACGGTTTGATTAATGGGGACATCCAACTAACTATTTTTTGTTTTGAGTTTGATAATTGTTAGATTTTGGTGTTTTATTAATACCATAAGATATCAAGATAACCTCACTGTTATGTTTCTAGTAGTTAATCGATATTTGTTTGAGTGTTAGGTATTTCCTAATTAACTCACTGTAAGTTTAAATATAAATTGAGACGAGCATGTGTAAAAGAGTTTGCCCGTCATCTCTAGATGTAATTCGTAAAGATGTCATATTCCGTAAACCTTTTGCGAACATTCATCAGTAGGCAAATGACTTCGAATTTTCTTTTGGGACTAAATCACCTTAACTACTTGCTTATTTGTTTGGGTGCACATGTGTGTTAAACTTACCAAAACACACGTCTACATATTCGACCTTCTTGTAGCTCATGTTACAAAGATAAATGCAAAAGGTTCAGTGGACAGCATAACGAAACGAACTTTAGACCGCAAGTCAGACATAGAGCATCAATTTTTCCAAATTTGAACTTCTAGCTATCATCCTTATTTTATGCACTAACAAAATTGTTAGTTATACACCAACATATAAACACATGTTGTAAAAGTAATATTATGTTTTAAAATATCTTTACTTAAAAATTTAAACTTTAAAGAGAAAGACAATAAATACTTGTTAGTAGTCGTTGCATATTATTCTTAGAGACCTCTTATAAACATACATGAAAATTTTAAATAGTACTTCGTAAATTACTAAACAATGTTTTACATTTTTTTTTATTTTTTTATTTTTATCTCAACACTTAAACAACTATGTTTCCGAAAAACAAGCTAAGAAACACTTATCTTAGCTAAAGCGGCTCAAACCAAGTTCTTCAGATTACATAATTATAGCAGAGATTGTTTAACGGGTGCTCTTAGGGCAAAGGTTGAGATGAATATAAAAGAATACTTCGAATTTATTAATTTGAAAATCACATGCAGGGGCGGAGCCAGTAATTTGTAATAAAGGGGGCAAAGGTTGAGATGAATATATATACCGTTTGATGAAGACTTTCTGTGTGAATTACCCCGTACCAAGTCTAGTGAGTAATGAAAGATGGACTACTTAATAACAGTCGATGGAAATGTAGTTCATTGTCTCTTAGTTTATCAATGGACGTGCTGGTTCACTTGGTTGTAAAAGCAAAACAATGCCATGTCTTCAGTTTATGTCTTCTTTCTTAGCTCAACATTCTTGCATAAAGTGTAAAACTTTGAAACAAGTTAGCAACTAGTTCAGACTCGTTTTTGGTTAAATTGAATGGAATAGACATTGTAATAGAAAGGGTGACTATTTTTTAGATTTAGTAATGAGAATGAAGCATACTATAAACAAAGTGATCGATGTATGTAAAAATACTTTTTTACTTCTATAACTAAACTTGTGTTCCTATTTACAAAACTATCTTTCATGTTGTCAATCATAGTTGGAATGAGGGTAAAAAAAAAAGTCAATTTTGAAAAGTATTTAAACATAGCTGAATTGAGCTTAAAAAAATCCTTTTCAAAAAAGATGACACTCGCATTGTTGGTTATTAGCATTTTTTCAAGTGATGCGAGGTTTGATCACTGGACCTCTCGGATGAGAGTAAAGATGATAACCAACAAAGCCAGCTATCACCATGTGTTACTTTTACTTTTTATATCATGTAACTATATCATTTTGGAACCGTATAACCAGTAGAATGATAAATCCTTGATAATACAGACTTACTTAAGGAATTTTATAAAAGTGAAGTAACCAACTGTTAACTGTTGGCCCCTTCTTTTATAAACAAACTTGTTGGGCAATTTTACTGTCTCAAAATATTAGTAGTTTGTTTCATTGTCTTGTACTCTCGTTGGTTATGACTACAAGCATGAATGGGAGTATGGTGTACTGTTGAGCAATTGTAACATATAACTTATGATCATTATACAGCCAATGTTACATATCAGTGTTAGTCATGGAATTATTTTCTTTAATTTTGAGTTCGATGGTCACCTATTATTTCTTGGTCAGTTTTATGCGACTTATGACAACATCTTGTTCTTGAGACATGTTGAACGATTGAGCCAATAATGCAACCATTCTACTAATAAGAAATTGAGAATAAGATATCATACTCATTACATTGAAAAACAAACTCTACGATCATTAAAAAGACAAAAAGTTAAATTTACAACTTATATAGTCGGAATAATGAGGATGCCGGAAAATTTCAATAAGATTTCAAGTGACAGTATAAATACATGGCAATACTGAAAAGGCTAGGTCGAAAACAAATTTTTTACCCAAAAAAGAAAACAAACAAAGCCTTTCAGTATAACAACCCGCTATCAGCTCTTAATGTAAGACTAAATTAGCTCATGTTGTAAGACTAAATTATTTCTTATAACTGAATAATAGTTCAAGTGACACGATAAATACTTACGGGCTAAGCCCAATATAAACAAACTTTCTTTATATAAAATCCCGCAAACACATAAGACCTTTGTAGTCGTAGTCAAATGCTACTTTTAACACATGGTTTTATTATTCTGAAGCTATAAAAAATTTGATGCCAAACTCAAATACGATTGCATAGTGACAAAGCGCTCCAAGTTGGCTGACATCCCCATGGTACACTTACACAACTCACCCAGGATAAGAACGATAAGTATGGAAATACATGGTCATGTTTTTGTTCGAGACATCAAACATTAACAACTTATCATTTTTTTGGTGCTTTTGTATTTTTTTTGTGTGCAAAGGTGAATTATATTAACTTTTCCAAATAGTTTGTACAAAACTTATAAGAAACAGAGTACTAAGAATTGGACATTCCCCAACTCAAGTATTAATCACATCTGAGAATACAACTATATCTATAGGTGCTGCCCAAAATCTTCATGACAGCAACTGTATCCGATACAAACTCCATTACCAGAAACAACTCAGAACAATGCAACATTACAATCCTCAATTCACCATAAACTGCATCATATACCATTTAGTTACATTTCCATCTTACCTCCTCTCTTATACTCACTCAACCAGCATCCACAGTAAGTATAAAAGAGAAGATTAATGTCTTCACTAGGCACCCATAACCTCTCCACAAGTAGGGGCTATACCAGCAATGCTACATTTCCATTTACTACAATGGCTTCACATAAACTGGGAATACACACCCTATAGTGAGTACCATCCATTACCTCCTATGGCAGTGTATAGCTTGGACCAAGTAGGATCATCTTTCACTCCTCACTATTCCAAGTTTCATACACTGCCCACAATACTTACTTACCCTACACAACTGGAAACCTACCTTGTGAACCATTTAGAGTCATAAAACTCATAACAGTCCAAGATACTAGGCCATCAGATGTAGTAAGTGACAATAAGTATTGAACCAATTACATTGAAAGACAAATTCTTTCATAATCGAAGAACAAAAAATGAGGTTAATAATTATATGATTCGCTAGTCGTGGATGATGTTATATTTTAAAATAAACAACATAAAACACTACAAACTAACAATATAATACAAATCCAAAATTGTATAAGAAATATATGCCCGAGTATATCAATAAGCAAACTTTCCATCCTTTGATCTATGTGGGACACCTGAAACAAGTTTAAGAAAAATGAACGACACAAAGATTTTTTCTAAAAGACATAACACCTTTGTAGCCGTAATCAAATTCTTCCTCTTTTTACACATTGTATTATTCTTTTCAAGTTATGAAAATCGATACCAAACTCAAACACGGTTGTTTAGTGACAGTGCACATGGAGTTGGATATTCAACATGGTTCAGTCACACAACAATTCATCCCCAATATAAGAACGACAAGTCTGTGAAAGACTTGGTGATGATGTTGTTCAAGACATCTTGCTTATGCCTGGATTATGTCTGGATGACCCGAATACGTTTCGAAACAGAATACACTAAATGTTGAACATTGATGAAGATGTATATAAGGTATGTTGACTACAAACATGCATATAAAGTCACCTGAGTGCTTTTTTCTATAAAAATGTACATAAGATATGTTGTATAACAATAAGATATACATGCACTACGTATGAGTATGAGTTATGCCACGAATGATAAAATGTCAATGTTGTTACAAATTTTCTCTTAAAATTTAAGCTTTTATAATCATCTTATTAGTATTTGGTGTTTTGATATCTTAACAAGTTTTAAGATTGTTATGACGTACAACATCACGCTCTTGAGACATGTCGATTAAACCGGTAATGCGACCATATGTTACTTAAAAGAAATCAAGAATATGGTATCGTATCGACTACTTACAAAGATAGACATTTCATTCATTAAAGAGATAAAAAATTAGCTGAGAACTTATATGGCGGCTTACGGTTTTCAATATCATTTTTTTATGAACGACATCAATTACCACAACCCAACATGCATATAAAGCATTATAGTTGTTTTCCTTGTTTTCCTTTTTAACCTACAAACCTCCTTCCCTTTCTTCAAAATTGAAACTACAAACATCAGCTAAACACGTTTTTTATATTTTCAAGTGTTTTGTGGAGATAAATTTCTCTTCCAATGTTTTTACAAAATTAGAGATAGAAACAAGATAATTTTTTACGCACCATTGATGTTTGTATTTTCAATTTGAAAGAAGGGGAAGGAGTTTTGTGGGTTACAGAGGAAAATAAGGAAAACAACTATAATTTGTTTTGTAATTTTCCTTGTTAAGTTAGAAAATAGGGGATTTTGTGTTTTGCAAAATATTTTGTTGGAAAATATTGATTTGAACGTGATCTTTGCTTTCCTTGTTTTCCACAAACATTTTGTGGAAAACAAAGGTATTTTCCCCCAACTAAACGCACCCTCACCTTCCTATTTATTACCAACTTCATCTATACTTTTCTTCACAATCCGATTCTTGGCCAATTTTACTGTTTTAGTTGTAAATATAAATGTCGGGACTTGGTGATCAACAACAAAGTTGTAGAGTGTGTCGATTGAAATGATTACTTGTATATAAGTGTTCAATCCAAAACAAAACAAAAGATAAACCTTTTATCAACTTGACATATGAATCTTCTATGTTAATTTGTGGTCATAATCTACTTAAAATAAATGATTAGTTGTTAGTTGAATCTTGAGCTTGAACCAAGAGCACGCTAGTCATGGTTCAACCATAAGCTAGTTAAAACTCTTAACTTTTTTATATGAAAAAGTTAACATTGTTTTATACTATAATTGAGAAACTTGGTGTAAAGTTTTTTTAATAAACGTGAAAAAGATTTTATCTTAAAAAACTTTAAAAAAGTTATAAAAAAAATCTTCACATGCTTATTTCTTTTAAAACAATTTCTTACAATACTTTACTTTGACTAAAAAGTTAAAACCAAAACACACACTATCATCCATGCATATTTCGTTCGTGAAAAGAAAGCATAAGACCTTTGTAGTTGTAGTTAAATGCTTCTTTTTACACATTGTTTATTATTGTTGGGTTTTACTAATCATAACAATTATTAAAAACAAGTAAACATCATCAAAGTATGCAACGAAAGTAATAGGAAAAATACTTGTAATTGAATTAACCGAATAAAAGACTATGCGTACCTTTTAGCAATTCAAGAAACACATAATATCGAGAACAAGGAACAAAAACCCAAACCCTAACTTAGGGATTAATACCAATCGACCCAAAGAAGTCAACACCCAAAATTTACCACAAACACAATTGTATTTGTCCTTCGTTCTTGTACACAAGTACTAATATCGATTTGATGTGAAAAGCTAGGTTCTTGAATCACAAATAAAACCAAACACTTGTTACTTGAAGTTGGAAAAATCGAATCCCTTGGGGAGGGATGGTGTACGATCGGCCAAACCAAGAGGAGAGGAGAGGAGAGGAGTGGAGAAAGAAATTAGGTTTCTAAGTGATCCAAGGTTCAGTTATGAATGAATACAAGGGATTATATTTATAGGTAACTTAACTTGGTGACCAAGAAAAGATCTCCCTTGGGCTTTAGGGAGCCACGACCGGCCATGGTACCCAAGGAGGGGTTTCTTGTCCACTAATTTTATCTCTAGTCCTCGTAGTTTACATTTAACGACCGTTAGTCTAAACTCGTTAAATATTAACTATCATTAAGTTTTATTTCGTGTACGCTCTTAGAAACAATTTCTAAGTGATTAATATAGATCCATAGAGGATCAAAGTGTTTAGTAGTAATTCATCTTCTTTAACTCTTGTGTTTATTTTCCGCATAAGCATAAGTTTATTAGAGATTCTCCTATAGTTTACTTGTGATTACATAAGTATTCTATCCATTTCCAAAGGCTCGAAAGATCTATCTAGGACTGATCCTACATGGATCTAACTGGTTCTAGGCCGGAATAACTGGTTCCTATCTCGATCTAACTCGTTTTTGGCCAAAATAGCTAGTTCTTAACTGGTTGTTGGCCAGAATAGCTGCTTCTTAACTGGATCTAACAGGTTTCGTTCCTACTGGTTCTTGACTAGAATAGCCGGTTCTTAACAGGTTCTAACTGGTTCCAACTGGTTCTTGGCCGGAATAGGCAGTTGTTAGCTAGATCTAACTGGTTATTGGTAGAAATAGCTGGTTCCTATTTGTATCTAACTGGTTATTAGCCAGAATAGCTGGTTCTTAACTGGTTCTAAGTGGTTCTTGGCCGGAATATCCGGTTTTAACTAGTTCTAACAAGTTCCTAATGGTTCTTGGCCAGAATTATCGGTTCTTAACTATTTCTAACTGGTTCCTACTGGTTCAGGCTGTTTCGGTCTTTTTGACAGGTATTTCGCTGAAAACGAAGTTACGGTTCAAAAGTTACGGCCGTTTGAAATTTTGACGTAAAAAGTCAACTTTGGTCAAGCCGCAAGTGGTCAAACTGCAAGTAGTCAAACCGTAAAAGTCAAAACTCAGTTTTCTTGATCAAATCACAGTGGTCAAATCGCATGATTGTCAAACCGCTGGAATACAAACCGCTTAACTCAAACCGCTTCTTACCAAACCGCTTCTTGTCAAACCGCTTAGATAATACCACTGAAGACAAACCTCTTGACTCACAAAGACAAACTGCTTTAATCAAAACGCATAAAGACAAACCGCTTAGGACAAACCGTTTAGGACAAATCGCTTAGGACAAATCGCTTAATTTAACAAACCTCAAGGGGATACAAGTACATCCACTACTTGTCCTTTTTGTCTCTTTGTCTTATCACTCAAACCGCACAATATCAAACAGCTTCGAAGAAACTAACAAATCGAATACGAATACTAACAAACCGCAGTCCGTACGATATCAAACCGCTTTGAAAAACCGATCAACTCGCACAAAAGCTATGTCAAACCGCATACAAGAAATCAATCCGAGAGTCAAACCGCTTCCATGAAATTCTTCAAAAACCAAACTTTTTCAATAAAAAACACTACAACCAAGATGAGTTAAGCCTTCTAAACCAAAACCAAAACACTTATGATGATCCTAAACACAAAAGTACAATCAAAATCCAAACTTTAACACTAAAAAAAGATCAAAAAGATGAAGATGACTCAAAACTCATTCAAACCCAAAAACCTTATGAAAACCATTAAGAATCCAAGAACATGTAAAGTAGATGATCAAACCATGGCTCTAGATACCAATTGTAACATATTGATTTTCACAAACACATAATCAAACACACAATAGGGTCGAATGAGTTAGGTTTTAGAGAGAGAAAGTGAAGAGAGTTGGGAACTTCTAGTCAAACTTCTGCTGATAGTATAGTTTCTGCGGATAGTATAAATCTGTATTATTAGTATTAGTTTGTTAGATGAATAGATATTCATGAGTTATATTAGGAAGAGATAATGCATATCTTCTTCACATATTTTGTAATGGGCTGTATCAGGTTTTCTTATAGGATAAAAGAAATAGACAGCCATGAACATTGTACGCTCTTAGAAACAATTTATAAGTGATTAATATAGATCCATAGAGGATCAAAGTGTTTAGTAGTTATTCGTCTTCTTTAACTCTTGTGTTTATTTTCCACATAAGCATAAGTTTATTAGAGATTCTCCTATAATTTACTTGAGATTATGTAAGTATTCTATCCATTTCCAAAGGCTTGAAAGATCTATTTAGGATTGATCCTACATGGATCTAACTGGTTCTAGGCTGGAATAACTGGTTCCTATCTGGATCTAACTGGTTTTTGGCCAAAATAGCTGGTTCATAGCTCGTTCTTACTGGTTGTTAGCCAGAATAGCTGGTTCTTAACTGGATCTAACAGGTTCCTACTGGTTCTTAACTAGAATAGCCGGTTCTTAACTGGTTCCTACTGGTTCTTGGCCGGAATAGACAGTTTTTAGCTAGATCTAACTGGTTCATGGTCGAAATAGCTGGTTCCTATTTGTATCTAACTGGTTATTGGCCGGAATAGCTGGTTCTTAACTGGTTCTAACTGGTTCTTGGCAGGAATATCCGGTTTTAACTAGTTCTAACTGGTTCCTACTGGTTCTTGGCCGGAATTATCGGTTCTTAACAATTTCTAACTGGTTCCTACTGGTTCGGCTGTTTCGGTCGTTTTGACAGGTATTTCGCTGAAAACGGAGTTAAGATTCAAAAGTTATGGCCGTTTGAAGTTTTGACGTAAAAAGTCAACTTTGGTCAAGCCGCAAGTGGTCAAACTGCAAGTCAAAACTCAGTTTTCTTGATCAAAACGCAATGGTCAAATCGCAGTGGTCAAATTGCAGGATTGTCAAACCACTTGAATCAAACTGCTGGAATAGAAACCGCTTAACTCAAACTGCTTCTTATCAAACCGCTTCTTGTCGAACCGCTTAAATCAAACCGCTGAAGACAAACCTCTTGACTCACAAAGACAAACCGCTAACAAAACGCTTAAAAACAAACCGCTTAGGACAAACCGCTTAGGAAAAATCGGTTAAGACAAATCGCTTAGAAAATCGCTTAATTTGACAAACCTCAAGGGGACACAAGTACATCCACTACTTGTCCTTTTTGTCTCTTTGTCTTATCACTCAAACCGCACAATATCAAACTGCTTTGAAGAAACTAACAAATCGCATACGAATACTTACAAACCGCAGTCCGTACGATATCAAACCGCTTCGAAAAACTGATCAACTCGCACAAAAGCTATGTCAAACCACATACAAGAAATCAATCCGAGATTCAAACCGCTTCCATGAAATTCTTCAAAAACCAAACTTTTTCAATAAAAACACTATAACCAAGATGAATTAAGCCTTCTAAACCAAAACCTAAACACTTATAATGATCCAAACACAAAAGTACAATCAAAATCCAAACTTTAACACTAAAAAAAGATCAAAAAGATGAAAATGTCTCAAAACTCATTCAAACCCAAAAACCTTATGAAAACCACTAAGAATCCAAGAACATGTAAAGTAGATGATCAAACCATGGCACTTGATACCAATTGTAACATATTGATTTTCACAAACACATAATCAAACACACAATAAGGTCGAATGAGTTAGGTTGTAGAGAGAGAAAGTGAAGAGAGCTGGGAACTTCTAGTCAAACTTCTGTTGATTGTATAGTTTCTGCGGGTAGTATAAATCTGTATTATTAGTATTAGTTTGTTAGATGAATAGATATGCATAAGTTATATTAGGAAGAGATAATGCATATCTACTTCACATATTTTTTAATGGGTTGTATTAGGGTTTCTTGTAGTATAAAAGAAACAGACGGCCATGAACATTGTACGCTCTTAGAAACAATTTCTAAGTGATTAATATAGATCCATAGAGGATCAAAGTGTTTAGTAGTAATTCGTTTTCTTTAACTCTTGTGTTTATTTTCCGCATAATCATAAGTTTATTAGAGATTCTCCTATAGTTTACTTGTGATTACATAATTATTCTATCCATTTCCAAAGGCTCGAAAGATCTATCTAGGACTGATCCTACATGGATCTAACTGGTTCTAGGACGGAATAAATGGTTCCTATCTGGATCTAATTGGTTTTTGGCCAAAATAGCTGGTCCTTAACTGGTTCTTACTGGTTGTTGGCCAGAATAGCTTGTTCTTAACTAGATCTGACAGGTTCCTACTGGTTCTTAACTATAATAGCCAGTTCTTAACTGGTTCTAACTAGATCTCGGCAAGAATAGGCAGTTCTTAGGTAGATCTAACTGGTTCTTGGTCGAAATAGATGGTTCCTATTTGTAGCTAACTGGTTATTGGCCGGAATAGCTGGTTCTTAACTGGTTCCAACTGGTTATTGGCTGGAATATCCGGTTTTAACTAGTTCTAACTAGTTCCTACTGGTTCTTGGCCAGAATTATTGATTCTTAACTGTTTCTAACTGGTTCCTACTGGTTCAGGCTGTTCCGGTCATTTTGACAGGTATTTCGCTAAAAACGAAGTTACGATTCAAAAGTTATGGACGTTTGAAGTTTTGATGTAAAAAGTCAACTTTGGTCAAGCCGCAAGTGGTCAAACTGCAAGTAGTCAAACCGTAAAAGTCAAAACTCAGTTTTCTTGATCAAATCGCAGTGGTCAAATCATAGTGGTCTAATTTTAGGATTGTCAAAACGCTTTAATCAAACCGCTGGAATACAAACCGCTTAACTCAAACAACTTCTTATCAAACCGCTTCTTGTCAAAGCGCTTACATCAAACCGCTGAAGACAAACCTCTTGACTCACAAATACAAACCGCTTTAATCAAAACGCACAAATACAAACCGCTTAGGACAAACCGCTTAGGACAAATCACTTAGGATAAATCGCTTAATATGACAAACCTCAAGGGGACACATGTACATCCACTACTTGTCCTTTTTGTCTCTTTGTCTTATCACTCAAACCACACAATATCAAACTGCTTTGAAGAAACTAACAAATCGCATTCGAATACTTACAAACCGCAGTCCGTACGATATCAAACCGCTTCGAAAAACTGATCAACTCGCACAAAAGCTATGTCAAACCACATACAAGAAATCAATCCGAGATTCAAACCGCTTCCATGAAATTCTTTAAAAACCAAACTTTTTCAATAAAAACACTATAACCAAGATGAATTAAGCCTTCTAAACCAAAACCTAAACACTTATGATGATCCAAACACAAAAGTACAATCAAAATCCAAACTTTAACACTAATAAAAGATCAAAAAAATGAAAATGTCTCAAAACTCATTCAAACCCAAAAACCTTATGAAAACCACTAAGAATCCAAGAACATGTAAAGTAGATGATCAAACCATGGCTCTTGATACCAATTGTAACATATTGATTTTCACAAACACATAATCAAACACACAATAAGGTCGAATGAGTTAGGTTGTAGAGAGAGAAAGTGAAGAGAGCTGGGAACTTCTAGTCAAACTTCTGCTGATTGTATAGTTTCTGCGGGTAGTATAAATCTGTATTATTAGTATTAGTTTGTTAGATGAATAGATATGCATAAGTTATATTAGGAAGAGATAATGCATATCTACTTCACACATTTTTTAATGGGTTGTATTAGGGTTGCTTGTAGTATAAAAGAAACAGACGGCCATGAACATTGTACGCTCTTAGAAACAATTTCTAAGTGATTAATATAGATCCATAGAGGATCAAAGTCTTAAGTAGTAATTCGTTTTCTTTAACTCGTGTGTTTATTTTCCGCATAATCATAAGTTTATTAGAGATTCTCCTATAGTTTACTTGTGATTACATAAGTATTCTATCCATTTCTAAAGGCTCGAAAGATCTATCTAGGACTGATCCTACATGGATCTAACTGGTTCTAGGACGGAATAAATGGTTCCTATCTGGTTTTTAGCCAAAATAGCTGGTCCTTAACTGGTTCTTACTGGTTGTTGGCCAGAATAGCTTGTTCTTAACTGGATCTGACAGGTTCCTACTGGTTCTTGACTATAATAGCCAGTTCTTAACTGGTTCTAACTGGTTCTCGACAAGAATAGGCAGTTCTTAGGTAGATCTAACTGGTTCTTGGTCGAAATAGCTGGTTCCTATTTGTAGCTAACTGGTTATTGGCCGGAATAGCTGGTTCTTAACTGGTTCCAACTGGTTCTTGGCTGGAATATCCGGTTTTAACTAGTTCTAACTGGTTCCTACTGGTTCTTAGCCAGAATTATCGATTCTTAACTGTTTCTAACTGGTTCCTACTGGTTCAGGCTGTTCCGGTCGTTTTGACAGATATTTCACTGAAAACGAAGTTACGATTCAAAAGTTATGGCCGTTTGAAGTTTTGACGTAAAAAGTCAACTTTGGTCAAGCCGCAAGTGGTCAAACTGCAAGTAGTCAAACCGTAAAAGTCAAAACTCAGTTTTCTTGATAAAATCGCAGTGGTCAAAATGCAGTGGTCAAATTGCAGGATTGTCAAAACGCTTCAATCTAACCGCTGGAATACAAACCGCTTAACTCAAACAACTTCTAATCAAACCGCTTCTTGTCAAAACGCTTACATCAAACCACTGAAGACAACCCTCTTGACTCACAAATACAAACCGCTTTAATCAAAACGCACAAATACAAAACGCTTAGGACAAACCGCTTAGGACAAATCACTTAGGACAAATCACTTAATTTGACAAACCTCAAGGGGACACATGTACATCCACTACTTGTCCTTTTTGTCTCTTTGTCTTATCAATCAAACCGCACAATATCAAACCGCTTCGAAGAAACTAAAAAAGCGCAAACGAATACTAACAAACCGCAGTCCGTACAATATCAAACCGCTTTGAAAAACTGATCAACTTGCACAAAAGCTATGTATAACCACATACAAGAAATCAATCCGAGAGTCAAACCGCTTCCCTGAAACTCTTCAAAAACAAATCGTTTTCATTCAAAAACACTACAACCAAGATGAATTAAGCCTTCTAAACCAAAACCTGAACACTTATGATGATCATAAACACAAAAGTACAATTGATAACGCTCAAATTGTGCATGTTTTTAGTAGCGTTATCCGTGCTTTTATGTGTGTTATTTGGCTATAATCATATGTTGTTGTTGCTTAATCGTATCAAAGTGCGTTTGCTAGTTCATTTGTAGCCAAGTACAGGAAAGTGGAGAAAAAGACGGAAAAAGAAGTAAAATAGGAAGATTTCTCCATGTACGAAGAATTCCCGACAAAAGCAAGACTTGTGGAGTGTATTCGAGAAGATAAAGTCATCAAGTTAGTGGTCCAAAGACTCAAGAATAAAGTTCAAGAAAGGAAACGAGAAATAAATGAAGAAAAGAAGCTAAAACGAAGACATATTGGTAGACTCGTTGTTCCCGACACACCTTCACCATTTTGGCCATAACTTTTGCATACGGACTCCGTTTGACCCCCGGTTCACGGCCACGGAAAGCTAAGAGAAAGATCTACAACTTTTCGTTTATGACTTTTTGTGATTTTGCTCCAACCGATCGGTCACAACCCGTAACCGATCCGGTTGGAGACTAGTCAGCAAGACCAACCGAAACAGTTGGAGCCCAACCGAATCGGTTGGGAAGCCCTGGACAGCCATTTCTGCACTACTAAGATTCCAAACATGTTCCAAACAATTCTAGTCCCTTCCTACATGTATTCTAGTCTTTTCCAAGCTCCTTGGCCTCCAAGAAATGCATTGAATACCCTAGGCCTTGGTTCAAGTATAAATAGAGGCCTTTGCTACCTCATTTCATGCACCACAACTTGAGAGATCTTCTCTCACACCTCTCCTACCACCACCACTCCTCTCTAGGTGTGAAATTCAAGCCTCCACCCTTAAGGACGAATTTCCACATAGAGAGCAAACCACAACTTGAGAGAACACACCCACTCTCAATACCTTCACCAAAGGTGTGAAATTCAAGCCTCCACCCTTAAGGACGAGTTTCTACCAACTATCCTATCCCAACTTGTGTGAAATTCAAGCCTCCACCCTTAAGGACGAATTTCCACCAACTTATCTTCCCCAAAAGACCACAAACCTTTGCCAAATTCGTGTAGTGGGCTCAAGGGTTGTTGAAGGCGTTTGGACATCATTTTCCGGCTTGGTAGAACTATTGTAGTTGATTGGAGGCTCAAAGGAGTGCTATAATCCTTCATCTTTGCCTATTGTAATTCATACCTTGGGTAAACCTTGTTACTTTTCTATTTAAAGATGTTTGTTATTGATATGATTATTGAGATTTTGTGTTTGATTGGAATAATGATGAATGTCTTGATACTTGCTTGTTCTTATATTGCTTTTCTTGTTGGTTTGATATGTGACAATCATAACCATCAACTTGTTACTTGTTCTTATAATGCTTTTCTTGTTGGTTTGATCCGTGACAATCATAACCATCAACTTGTTACTTGTTACTTGCTTAAACAAACAAACGACACTTGTAGTGCAACCAAGTCTCTTGGGACGACCTTGATTTACCATATACTATACTACAACTTGACTAGGGTATACTTGCCCGAATGTATTCCAAGTTAACCGGTAATTCTTGTTATAAATTTAAAACCCCGATGAAGCACATCAACAATCAAAATCCAAACTTTAACACTAAAAAAAGATAAAAAAGATGAAGATACCTCAAAACTCATTCCAACCCAAAAACCTTATGAAAACCACTAAGAATCCAAGAACATGTAAAGTAGATGATCAAACCATGGCTCTTGATACCAATTGTAACATATTGATTTTCAGAAACACATAATCAAACACACAATAAGGTCGAATGAGTTAGGTTTTAGAGAGAGAAAATGAAGAGAGTTGGGAACTTCTAGTCAAACTTTTGCTGATAGTATAGTCTCTGTGGATAGTATAAATCTGTATTATTAGTATTAAGTTGGTAGATGAATAGATATGCATGAGTTATATTAGGAAGAGATAATGCATATCTTCTTCGCACGTTTTGTAATGGGGTGTATTTGGGATTCTTGTAGTATAAAAGAAACAGACGGCCATGAACATTGTACGCTCTTAGAAACAATTTCTAAGTGATTAATATAGATCCATAGAGGATCAAAGTGTTTGGTAGTAATTCGTCTTCTTTAACTCTTGTGTTTATTTTCCTCATAAGCATAAGTTTATTAGAGATTCTCCGATAGTTTACTTGTGATTACATAAGTATTCTATCCATTTCCATGTGCTCGAAAGATCTATCTAGGACTGATCCTACATGGATCTAACTAGTTCTAGGCCGGAATAACTGGTTCCTATCTGGATCTAACTGGTTTTTGGCCAAAATAGTTGGTTCCTACTGGTTCTTAACTGGTTCTAACTGGTTCCTACTGGTTCTTGGTCGGAATTGGCAGTTCTTAGCTAGATGTAACTGGTTCTTGGTCGAAATAGCTGGTTCTTGACTGGTTCTAACTGGTTCTTGGCCGGAATATCCGGTTTTAACTATTTCTAACTGGTTCCTACTGGTTCTTGGCCAGAATTATCGGTTCTTAACTGTTTCTAAATGGTTCCTACTGGTTCAGGCTATTCAGGTCGTTTTGACAGGTATTTCGCTGAAAACGGAGTTACGGTTCAAAAGTTATGGCCGTTTGAAGTTTTGACGTAAAGAGTCAACTTTGGTCAAGCTGCAAGTAGTCAAACCGTAAAAGTCCAAACTCAATTTTCTTGATCAAATCACTGTGGTCAAATCGCAGGATTGTCAAACCGCTTCAATCAAACCATTGGAATACAAACCGCTTAACTCAAACCGCTTAACTCAAACCGCTTCTTATCAAACCGCTTCTTGTCAAACCGTTTAGATCAAACCGTTGAAGACAAACCTCTTGACTCACAAAGACAAACCGCTTTAATCAAAACGCACAAAGACAAAACTCTTAGGACAAACCGCTTAGGACAAACCGCTTATGACAAATCGCTTAGGACAAATCGCTTAATTGACAAACCTCAAGGGGACACAATTACATCCACTACTTGTCCTTTTTGTCTCTTTATCTTATCACTCAAACCACACAATATCAAACCGCTTCGAAGAAACTAACAAATCGCATACGAATACTAACAAAACGTAGTCCGTATGATATCAAACCGCTTTGAAAAACTGATCAACTCGCACAAAAGCTATGTCAAACCGCATACAAGAAATCAATCCGAGAGTCAATCCGCTTCCATGAAACTCTTCAAAAACAAATCTTTTTCAATAAAAAACAATAAAACCAAGATGAATTAAGCCTACTAAATCAAAACCTGAACACTTATGATGATCATAAACACAAAAGTATAATCAAAATCCAAACTTTAACACTAAAATAAGATAAAAAAGATGAAGATGCCTCAAAACTCATTCAAACCCAAAAACCTTATGAAAACCACTAAGAATCCAAGAACATGTAAAGTAGATGATCAAACCATGGCTCTTGATACCAATTGCAACATATTAATTTTCACAAACACATAATCAAACACACAATAGGGTCGAATGAGTTAGATTTTAGAGAGAGAAAGTGAAGAGAGTTGGGAACTTCTAGTCAAACTTCTGCTGATAGTATAGTTTATGCGGATAGTATAAATCTGTATTATTAGTATTAGTTTGTTAGATGAATAGATATGCATGAGTTATATTAGGAAGAGATAATGCATATCTTCTTCACACGTTTTGTAATAGGCTGTATTAGGGATTCTTGTAGTATAAAAGAAACAAACGGCCATGAACATTGTACGCTCTTAGAAACAATTTCTAAGTGATTAATATAGATCCATAGAGGATCAAAGTGTTTGTTAGTAATTCGTCTTCTTTAACTCTTGTGTTTATTTTCCGCATAAGCATAAGTTTATTAGAGATTCTCCTATAGTTTACTTGTGATTACATAAGTATTCTATCCATTTCCATGTGCTCGAAAGATCTATCTAGGACTGATCTTACATGGATCTAACTAGTTCTAGGCCGGAATAACTGGTTCCTATCTGGATCTAACTGGTTTTTGGCCAAAGTAGCTCGTTCCTAACTGGTTCTTACTGGTTGTTGGCCAGAATAGCTGGTTCATAACTGGATCTAACAGGTTCCTACTGGTTCTTGACTAGAATAACCGGTTCTTAACTAGTTCTAACTGGTTCCTATTGGTTCTTGGCCGGAATAGGCAGTTCTTGGCTAGATGTAACTGGTTCTTGGTCAAAATAGCTGGTTCTTGACTGGTTCTAACTGGTTCTTGGCCAGAATATCCGGTTTTAACTTTTTCTAACTGGTTCTTGGCCAGAATTATCGGTTCTTAACTGTTTCTAGCTGGTTCCTACTGGTTCAGGCTGTTCCGGTCATTTTGACAGGTATTTCGCTGAAAACGGAGTTACGGTTCAAAAGTTATGGCCGTTTGAAGTTTTGACGTAAAGAGTCAACTTTGGCCAAGCTGCAAGTTGTCAAACCGTAAGAGTCAAAACTCAATTTTCTTGATCAAATCGCATGATTGTCAAACTGCTTCAATCAAACCGCTGGAATACAAACCGCTTAACTCAAACCGCTTCTTATCAAACTGCTTCTCGTCAAACCGTTTAAATCAAACCGCTGAAGACAAACCTCTTGACTCACAAAGACAAACCGCTTTAATCAAAACGCACAAATAGGACAAACCGCTTAGGACAAACCGTTTAG
Source organism: Chrysanthemum seticuspe (assembly GCA_019973895.1). Classification (NCBI taxonomy): domain Eukaryota; kingdom Viridiplantae; phylum Streptophyta; class Magnoliopsida; order Asterales; family Asteraceae; genus Chrysanthemum; species Chrysanthemum seticuspe. The sequence continues at coordinate 9,000,802 of BPTQ01000006.1, read as the reverse complement.
GACAAATCGCTTAGGACAAATCGCTTAATTTGACAAACCTCAACGGCACACAATTACATCCACTACTTGTCCTTTTTGTCTCTTTATCTTATCACTCAAACCACACAATATCAAACCGCTTCGAAGAAACTAACAAATCGCATACGAATACTAACAAAACGCAGTCCGTATGATATCAAACCGCTTCGAAAAACTGATCAACTCGCATAAAAGCTATGTCAAACCGCATACAAGAAATCAATCCGAGAGTCAAACCGCTTCCATGAAACTCTTCAAAAACCAAACTTTTTCAATAAAAAACAATAAAACCAAGATGAATTAAGCCTTCTAAACCAAAACCTAAACACTTATGATGATCCTAAACACAAAAGTACAATCAAAATCCAAACTTTAACACTAAAAAAAGATCAAAAAGATAAAGATGTCTCAAAACTCATTCAAATCCAAAAACCTTATGAAAACCACTAAGAATCCAAGAACATGTAAAGTAGATGATCAAACCATGGCTCTTGATACCAATTGTAACATATTGATTTTCACAAACATATAATCAGACACACAATAGGGTCGAATAAGTTAGGTTTTAGAGAGAGAAAGTGAAGAGAGTTGGGACTTCTAGTTAAACTTCTGCTGATAGTATAGTTTCTACAGATAGTATAAATCTGTATTATTAGTATTAGTTTGTTAGATGAATAGATATACATGTTTATATTAGGAAGAGATAATGCATATTTTCTTCACACGTTTTGTAATGGGTTGTATTAGGGTTTCTTGTAGTATAAAAGAAACCGATAGCCATGAACATTGTACGCTCTTAGAAAAATTTATTAGTGATTAAGATAGAACAATAGAAGATCAAAGTGTTTAGTAGTAATTCATTTTCTTTAACTCTTGTGTTCATATTTCGCATAAGCATAAGTTTATTAGAGAATCTCCTGTAGTTAACATGTGATTACATAAGTATTCTATCTGTTTCCAAACGCTCGAAAGATCTATCTAGGACTAACCCTACATGGATCTAACCGGTTCTATGCCGGAATAACTGGTTCGTATCTGGATCTAACTGGTTTTTGGCCAAAATACCGGTTCTTAACTGGTTCTTACTGGTTGTTGGCCAGAATAGCTGGTTCTTAACTGCATCTAATAGGTTCCTACTGGTTCTTGACAAGAATAGCCGGTTCTTAACTGGTTCTAACTGGTTCCTACTGGTTCTTGGCCGGAATAGGCAGTTCTTAGCTAGATCTAATTGGTTGTTGGTTGAAATAGCTGGTTCTTATTTGTATATAACTGGTTATTGACCGGAATAGCTGGTTCCTAACTGGTTCTTGGCCGGAATATCCAGTTTTAACTAGTTCTAACTGGTTCCTACTGGTTCTTGGCCAAAATTATCGGTTCTTAACTGTTTCTAACTGGTACCTACTGGTTAAGGCTGTTTCGGTCATTTTGACAGGTATTTTGCTCAAAATGAAGTTATGGTTCAAAAGTTATGGCCGTTTGAAGTTTTGACGTAAAAAGTCAACTTTGGTCAAGCCGTAAGTGGTCAAACTGCAAGTAGTCAAACCGTAAAAGTCAAAAATCTGTTTTCTTGATCAAATCGCAGTGGTCAAATCACAGTGGTCAAATTGCAGGATTGTCAAAACGCTTCAATCAAACCGCTGGAATACAAACCGCTTAACTCAAACAACTTCTTATCAAACCGCTTCTTGTCAAAACGCTTACATCAAACCGCTGAAGACAAACCTCTTGACTCACAAATACAAACCGCTTTAATCAAAACGCACAAATACAAACCACTTAGGACAAACCTCTTAGGACAAATCACTTAGGACAAATCGCTTAATTTGACAAACCTCAAGGGGACACATGTACATCCACTACTTGTCCTTTTTGTCTCTTTTTCTTATCACTCAAACCGCACAATATCAAACCGCTTCGAAGAAACTAAAAAATCACATACGAATACTAACAAACCGCAGTCCGTACGATATCAAACCGCTTTGAAAAACTGATCAACTTGCACAAAAGCTATGTCACACCACATACAAGAAATCAATCCGAGAGTCAAACCGCTTCCATGAAACTCTTTAAAAACAAATCGTTTTCAATCAAAAACACTACAACCAAGATGAATTAAGCCTTCTAAACCAAAACCTGAACACTTATGATGATCATAAACACAAAAGTACAATCAAAATCCAAACTTTAACACTTAAAAAAGATAAAAAAGATGAAGATGCCTCAAAACTCATTCAAACCCAAAAACCTTATGAAAACCACTAAAAATCCAAGAACATGTAAAGTAGATGATCAAACCATGGCTCTTGATACCAATTGTAATATATTGATTTTCACAAACACATAATCAAACACACAATAAGGTCGAATGAGTTAGGTTTTAGAGAGAGAAAGTGAAGAGAGTTGGGAACTTCTAGTCAAACTTCTGCTTATAGTATAGTCTCTGTGGATAGTATAAATTTGTATTATTAGTATTAAGTTGTTAGATGAATAGATATGCATGAGTTATATTAGGAAGAGATAATGCATATCTTCTTCACACGTTTTGTAATGGGGTGTATTAGGGATTCTTGTAGTATAAAAGAAACAGACGGCCATGAACATTGTACGCTCTTAGAAACAATTTCTAAGTGATTAATATCGATCCATAGAGGATCACAGTGTTTGGTAGTAATCCGTCTTCTTTAACTCTTGTGTTTATTTTCCGCATAAGCATAAGTTTATTAGAGATTCTCCTATAGTTTACTTGTGATTACATAAGTATTCTATCCATTTCCATGTGCTCGAAAGATCTATCTAGGACTGATCCTACATGGATATAACTAGTTCTAGGCTGGAATAACTGGTTCCTATATGGATCTAACTGGTTTTTGGCCAAAATAGCTGGTTCCTAACTGGTTCTTACTGGTTGTTGGCCAGAATAGCTGGTTCTTAACTGGATCTAACAGGTTCCTACTGGTTCTTGACTAGAATAACCGGTTATTAACTGGTTCCTACTGGTTCTTGGCCGGAATAGGCAGTTCTTAGCTAGATGTAACTGGTTCTTGGTGGAAATGGCTGGTTCTTGACTGGTTCTTGGCCGGAATATCTGGTTTTAACAATTTCTAACTGGTTTCTACTGGTTCTTGGCCAGAATTATCGGTTCTTAACTGTTTCTAACTGGTTCCTACTGGTTCAGGCTGTTCAGGTCGTTTTGACAGGTATTTCGCTGAAAACGGAGTTACGGTTCAAAAGTTATGGCCGTTTGAAGTTTTGATGTAAAGAGTCAACTTTGGTCAAGCTGCAAGTAGTCAAACCGTAAAATTCCAAACTCAATTTTCTTGATCAAATCGCTGTGGTCAAATCGCAGGATTGTCAAACCACTGGAATACAAACCGCTTAACTTAAACCGCTTCTTGTCAAACCGTTTAGAACAAACCGTTGAAGACAAACCTCTTGACTCACAAAGACAAACCGCTTTAATCAAAACGCACAAAGACAAAACTCTTAGGACAAACCGCTTAGGACAAACCTCTTAGGACAAATCGCTTAGGGCAAATTGCTTAATTGACAAACCTCAAGGGGACAGAATTACATCCACTACTTGTCCTTTTGGTCTCTTTTTCTTATCACTCAAACCACACAATATCAAACCGCTTCGAAGAAACTAACAAATTGCATACGAATACTAACAAAACGTAGTCCGTATGATATCAAACCGCTTCGAAAAACTGATCAACTCGCACAAAAGCTATGTCAAACCGCATACAAGAAATCAATCCGAGAGTCAAACCGCTTCCATGAAACTCTTCAAAAACCAAACTTGTTCAATAAAAAACGATACAACCAAGATGAATTAAGCCTTCTAAACCAAAACCTAAACACTTATGATGATCCTAAACACAAAAGTACAATCAAAATCCAAACTTTTACACTAAAATAAGATAAAAAAGATGAAGATGCCTCAAAACTCGTTCAAACCCAAAAACCTTATGAAAACCACTAAGAATCCAAGAACATGTAAAGTAGATGATCAAACCATGGCTCTTGATACCAATTGCAACATATTGATTTTCACAAACACATAATCAAACACACAATATGGTCAAATGAGTTAGATTTTAGAGAGAGAAAGTGAAGAGAGTTGGGAACTTCTAGTCAAACTTCTGCTGATAGTATAGTTTATGCGGATAGTATAAATCTGTATTATTAGTATTAGTTTGTTAGATGAATAGATATACATGACAAGGAGCAAAGTTCATTTTGAACTTGATGTATTTGTGATAAGGTTTTAAAAGGTACCTTTTTAAGGGGTCATTTAAGCCCTTATTCGATCACTTCTGTATCCGTTATTGCTTAATATCGTTCCTTTTCACTTTTTAGGTCTCTTGAAGGCAAAATGCTGGAATGATGCTTATTTGGACGAAAAGGCGCGAATATACGAAGAAAATGGCCAAAGTCAGAATCGAGACACTCAAAGCTGCTGAAACATAAGGCGACGGCGTCACTGCATATCTGCGACGCCGTCGGGAAGGAATTTTGCGACGGCTCAGAAGCGAAATTGCATGTTTTCAAGGGACGACGTCAGGTTCTAAAGGAGTAGGCCGTCGTTACTCAGACGGCCTAGATGCAGCCAAGACGGCGTCAGAGCTGAAGGGGACGGCATCACAGTCATAAGGTGACGCCGTCGCAAGGTTTACGTGGCCAAGACGAAACCCTAATGACGGCGACACGACGGCGTCACGAAACATAAGGTGACGCCGTCGCAGATGTAATCTTATATATAGAATCCGAATTTTTCAGTTTTAGAGGGTAGTCTTTTGGAGTAAAAACCTAAAACCGAACCAAGGCTTTCTTGTGCAGTATTTTAGGGTTCTAAACCCTATTATACATCAAGATAAGTATTTACTTCATTAATTTAATTATGTCTTTGATTATTTGTGTGTATGCTTGCATGTTCTCCATGTCCGGCTAATTTATTTGTGTGTTTGCTTAGGGAATATGAAACTTAATTATTGAACATTGATTGGTTGATACTTATCTTAGTTGACTAATGATCTAGAGTGCGCTAGATTATTCGTTGTGTGCTTAATGCTTGACTTTTCTTTGTGAACTTTAGAATATAATTATCTAGGTAATTGTAGGATAAAGTATTCAAGGACAACCGTAGAGTAGGCGTCTATAAATCACTAGAGGATTTGTAAACAAGACCCTTTGGTAATTTCAAAGAGATAGGGAAACAAGCACGCCCTACAACTTTAGAAACACAACGCAACTAGGAATAAGGACGTGACAAATCAACCATCAATAGGAGATAATTAAGGAGTAGTAAAACCTAAGTGAACACATCTTTAAACTATCATACGAGTACACATCAATTAGACATAGACTATCACAACCTTAGCTTAGATAATTAGATAATAGTAGAGTAATCGGTAGCAATACCAACCCCCCAAATCCAATACCCGAGATTCGTACCTTTTCATTTTCTAAAAAACATAAAAAGATAAAAAAATAATCTTCCTCAACCTCAACCTTAGCGTAGTAACTTCTCACTAGCATTCCTATTCCCCTAGAGAACGATATCAATACCCGTGGCTTACCCTAATTACTACACTACAACGATTAGGTTCACTGCCTAGGGTGTTATAAAACTTGCTCGAAGAAAAGGAAGTTTCCTTGACCCCGAACGACGCGTGTAGCGTTATCAAGTTTTTGGCGCCTCTGCCGGGGAATAGAATAGCTAGTTAGTAGTCCACCTCGTTTAGGTTCTTTGCTTGATTCCTATCAAGTAAACTTTTTTCTCATTTTTTAGCTTTCTCTTGGTCTATCCCCCTTCTTCGTGACCTTTGTTCGTAATCCCATCACTTTTCACCATGGAAGGTGATAACCAACCACCTCTCATCAACCCACCACCAAACGACCCGCCAAGAGCCCGTACTCTTGGTGAGTACTCGAGACCAAACCACCTAGGTTATAGGAACACCATTGAGCTTCCCGACCAAGCCCAAACTACGGCCCTGCGATCCGACACCATCCGGTTGGTGCAAAATGGATGTGCATTCCATGGACTTCGTTCCGAATATCCAAATCAGCATCTGAGGGATTTCCTCAAAATTGTCGATTCCATCGACCTTGATGCTACTACTCGGGAGACCACGCGCTTGCGTCTCTTCCAATTCTCTGTACGGGACCAAGCTAGTAATTGGCTTGAGCGACTTCCCGCCGGCTCCATCTCAAGTTGGGATGATCTTACTTCTCGCTTCCTTGCTCAATTTTTCCCACCGGGGAGAACCACTAAGCTTAGGAATGACATCTTGATGTTCCAACAACGTCAAGGTGAATCTCTCTACGAAGCATGGACCCGATTCAAGGACTTACTTCATAAAGTCCCTCATCACGGCATTGATCTTTGGCTCCAAGTCCAAATCTTTTATGATCATGTCAACTTTCCCACTAAGCGATCCATTGACCAAGCGGCCGGTGGAAAACTTAGTGATCTCACCGCGGAAGAATCATGGGAAATAATAGAGGACCTTGCCCTCTACGACAACGAAAGTTGGGATGACCCCCGTGAACTTCCCAAAACCGTCAAGGCGATCTCCTTGCCTCCTCCCGACCGTAGGATGATTGAACTTGAAGATCAAGTTAAATTCCTCATGAGTTCCTACAAAAATCCTAAGTCTTCACGACAAGTGAATCAAATCACTCTACCTTGTGAGTTATGCAGTGGTCCCCATGACACTCGTGATTGCTCAAGGCTCTCCGAACAAGCTTTTGCGGACTACGCCTCCATACGTACCGACGGAGCGGGAGATAAGTGGTACACTTTCAAACCCGAACAAAACAACTTAGGAAACTCATACAACCCCTCATGGAGAAATCACCCTAATCTTAAGTGGAACCAAAACTCAAGCACACCCCAAAGCTCATCTAGTTCGCCTAACAGGTTCAATTCTTCTAATACCGGGAACCCCACTAATATTGAAGCAATTGCATCTAGATTTTTGTCATCCCAAGAAGCTCGATTGAATAAGCTTGAAGCCGAGTTTAAGCAAAAACAGAGCGAGATGACAACCAAGCTTGATGCCCTCTTAAAAGCCTTCAATGAGCGGGAAGTTGGAGCACTCCCAAGTGATACCATTAAGAACCCAAAAGTGAATTCGATTGCATCGACTTCACATTCCAGTTCACCATGGGAAAGTGCACATTCATGCCCCTCTCACCCAACGGTTCACTCGGTAAATGCTATCAAAAAGGGTTCCAAGTCATCCAAGAAATACCAAGGCCCGGCACCTTTGGTAAAGCCTACTCCTGAGAAACCCGTTAGCCAAGAATCCAAACCTAGTTTAGAGGAGGAGTACAAGGAACTCTATCAAGAGAAACCAATTCTTGAAGTCTTAGCTCATGCACCTTATTATAATGCTTTAAAAGAAAAATATGAGTTAGAACTTAGGCTTGGGAAACATGGGTCCGCCTTTGTGCGAAACAACTTACCTAAGAAGTTAGATGATCCCGGGCTATTCACTCTTCCGTGTAGACTTGGAACTTCCAAGCCACTCGATGCTTTAGCCGATTTAGGATCATGCATCAATCTCGTTCCGTTGTCCCTTCATAGAAGCCTCAACCTAGGTAAAATTGAACCAACGGAAACTATCTTAGGATTAGCGGACGGTAGTCTAGCACGTCCGGTTGGAATAATAAAAGACATGGTAGTACATGTAGGAGAGTTGACTCTTTTGGCCGACTTTCATGTGCTAGACATGAATAAGGACCCGACATGCCCATTACTAGTAGGAAGAGGATTTTTAGCTACCGCTAGTGCCATCATCGATTGTAAGATGTCCAAAATAGTGGTAGGAGAGGGGAGTGCTAGATCGGTTTACGATGTCAAAAGGCATTCGTACTACAAGGATGAGGAAATCCCACAAGAGATTAGGTTGGATAGAGAACCTTCTAGATATGGACCTTGGATAGATAAGAACCTCATAGGCCCCCAAAGACCTTTTTACCTTGACGAAGCCTTCACTAGTAAAGCAACTTTCCAAGAAAAAGAAATGGCTAGGGACATGGAAGTGAACCCGTTCGAGGACGCCTTAGTATTTAGGAAGATGACCGAGTTCCTAGGAAGCTTGCCCGTTAACCTTGTCATGAATAAATGGATAGTTGAGAAATCCGAACACATGTGGAATTGGAATAGAACGCCTAGTGATGGTAATGGAAGGTGGCACATTAGGATACAAATCTATGATCCCGATGGTGAGATGTTTGAAAAGGCATATTTAACCGAACGTACTACTAGGAACTTGAATGATAAGTTTGATCCCTACGACATTGTTGAGGATAGACTTACTTATATCGGTACGTAGGAGTAGAACTACGAGTCTAGCTACAAGACTCTTAAATAAAGAAAAGCGCTTCGTGGGAGGCAACCCATGCTTAATTGTTTGCTTGTTAGTGTCATATATCTTTTATTAATTGTTTGTCCTCATGTTTGAATTTGTAAAAATGCTTTATTTTGTTTTTAACCTCGTCTTAATTACATATAAAGGTATTTTACATAAAGGATAAGTGTAGGGAGGATTACACACGTTTTCATAAGAAACGTAAACATGAGAATAACAATTAACTAAAAGATATATATGTTTGTTTGTTCGAGTCAAATGCTTGTATCGAGTCATAATGGATGTTTTTGCAGAAATTTTTCCAGATTCTAAAGATGTAAATTTTCCAGAATTTTTTCCAGAAAATCGCAGACCAGTTTTTGTCAGGATAACCTGACGGCGTCAGGATTGCAACCTGACGGCGTCAGGAAGGAATAAAAACATCAGCTTACTTTTTCTCGTTTTCTGAGCTACTTGTAAGATTTTGGAATTTTCCAGATCTTAATTTTCTAAAAAAAATTCTGTAAACATCCATTCCACAAGCATTATATCCTAGTTTAAATCGAGTCTTATGTATATTATTACCGCCGATTTTACGCGAAGGTTTCGTTTGTTTTCTTCTAGTGTGCAGGTTTAGTTTGTCAAGAAGAAGTTACACAAGTTTGGAAGGAGCCTTTCACGCAAAAAACTCTTCTTGGAAAAGATTTAACCACCACTTTTCACGGATCCTACCGAGCTAATCAGGGGAGTATTAGTTTCTTTCATTTTTAATTACCTTCCATTATCATAACTTTGATACTTTCGGGGAACATTGGGGACAATGTTCAGTTTAAGTGTAGGGAGGGAAAATAAAACGGGAACTTTGAAACTATGCTTATCCTTGACTATTTGCTTTGTCCAAGTGTAATTGTGTAATAAACCATGAGAAAATGTAGGTTAGGGTAATTTTAGCCAAATTTAAATTTTTTTTCATGACATATAGGAGTGGGCCATTAGTCTTAACAAAAGCGTCTCATGGATAGGAAGTTGCATGACTAGCACAAAAACCCTTTACCACCTAAATTCCACCAAAATGTGAGGATCGCCCTTAGATTAGTAGGAATTAAAGCATTCATCTTTAATGCTTAGAGTGTGAACCGGTAGTATATTAGATTCTAGAACTTGTTTTGTGATGCATTCCGAGATCGCTAGTGAGACTACACTTGTGTAGTTAGGATTAACTAAATGATAAGAGGCATTAGGATAAACCCTTGTTTGATACCTGTAATATAATTACTTCTTCCACCTCGGTTGAGTAATTCCCCCACACCCTTTGCGTTGTACTCATCTTTAGTACACGATACCCCTAGTTAACCCCTCAGAGCCTATCCTTTTCGCGGTTCTCGTGATGTTTCGGTTTTTCCGGAATATCAATGAAGAGCATTGTTTACACCCCACCCCCTAATATACACCCAAATCGCCTTAGTCTACCTTTATTGCACTCACTTTTAGTGCAAATTTATGTTATCACCCAAAACCCTTAGTTCAATTATCTGGTTGCTTGCATGAGTTGCTAAGTCGAGTCATATCCTTTGTATACAGTTTTGGGATGATTGGGATTCATGGGAAAAGTTAAAGTTTATGAAATATAGGGAAGAGAACGTTAAACTCAAATTCCCTTTGTTTGCATAATAATGTACTCCAAGTGTTTTGATCTTTTCAATTCGGGTCAAATTAGTGTTAGAGTAATAAAAACTCAAGTGTAGGGATGTGTCTATAAATCCCTATCATTTTGATGTATCGTAGAGGATGGTAGAGTAAAAGTGTATGCAAAAAAAAAAAAAAAAAAAAAAAAAAAAAAAAAAAAAAGAAAAAAAAAGAGTGAAAAAAAAAAAAAAAAAAAAAAAAAAAACCATACGGGCTACCATCCTACATCTATCTTTTAAATTATGTTTGTTTATTTTCGTTGCCTAGAGTTTTAGAGTGTCGAGTCTTGGCTTAGCAACGCCATTCTTCGTATACTTGCAACATAGAGATTTTTGACTATCCACCACTAAATAGCCTATCCCACCAAACCCTTCATTTCCCTACCGTAAGCCTAACGTTACAACCCTTTAAAAGACCTCTTTGATAGTCTTTCCTAGGTGCTTACGCCAAAGCGACGGAGGTTTGATCTATTCTCAAGCCTATGGTAATCTATGTACTAGGACCGGTTAATGAGTGTTTATCTTCCATTTCCGATTTGTTATATTTCATATATACACCCGAGAGAGATGTGAGTATCCAAACACCCCATGTGAGGTGCTAGTATGTAATTTCCGTGCTTGTTATGACTTTTGCGGAGCTTATATGTGTTGTGGACCGTTTTGAATGGATGCTTCATGACCCCTAACTTATAAATTAATTGGCTAAAAGCACATTTGCTTGAGGACAAGCAAATACCAAGTGTAGGGATATTTGATAAGGTTTTAAAAGGTACCTTTTTAAGGGGTCATTTAAGCCCTTATTCGATCACTTCTGTATCCGTTATTGCTTAATATCGTTCCTTTTCACTTTTTAGGTCTCTTGAAGGCAAAATGCTGGAATGATGCTTATTTGGACGAAAAGGCGCGAATATACGAAGAAAATGGCCAAAGTCAGAATCGAGACACTCAAAGCTGCTGAAACATAAGGCGACGGCGTCACTGCATATCTGCGACGCCGTCGGGAAGGAATTTTGCGACGGCTCAGAAGCGAAATTGCATGTTTTCAAGGGACGACGTCAGGTTCTAAAGGAGTAGGCCGTCGTTACTCAGACGGCCTAGATGCAGCCAAGACGGCGTCAGAGCTGAAGGGGACGGCGTCACAGTCATAAGGTGACGCCGTCGCAAGGTTTACGTGGCCAAGACGAAACCCTAATGACGGCGACACGACGGCGTCACGAAACATAAGGTGACGCCGTCGCAGATGTAATCTTATATATAGAATCCGAATTTTTCAGTTTTAGAGGGTAGTCTTTTGGAGTAAAAACCTAAAACCGAACCAAGGCTTTCTTGTGCAGTATTTTAGGGTTCTAAACCCTATTATACATCAAGATAAGTATTTACTTCATTAATTTAATTATGTCTTTGATTATTTGTGTGTATGCTTGCATGTTCTCCATGTCCGGCTAATTTATTTGTGTGTTTGCTTAGGGAATATGAAACTTAATTATTGAACATTGATTGGTTGATACTTATCTTAGTTGACTAATGATCTAGAGTGCGCTAGATTATTCGTTGTGTGCTTAATGCTTGACTTTTCTTTGTGAACTTTAGAATATAATTATCTAGGTAATTGTAGGATAAAGTATTCAAGGACAACCGTAGAGTAGGCGTCTATAAATCACTAGAGGATTTGTAAACAAGACCCTTTGGTAATTTCAAAGAGATAGGGAAACAAGCACGCCCTACAACTTTAGAAACACAACGCAACTAGGAATAAGGACGTGACAAATCAACCATCAATAGGAGATAATTAAGGAGTAGTAAAACCTAAGTGAACACATCTTTAAACTATCATACGAGTACACATCAATTAGACATAGACTATCACAACCTTAGCTTAGATAATTAGATAATAGTAGAGTAATCGGTAGCAATACCAACCCCCCAAATCCAATACCCGAGATTCGTACCTTTTCATTTTCTAAAAAACATAAAAAGATAAAAAATAATCTTCCTCAACCTCAACCTTAGCGTAGTAACTTCTCACTAGCATTCCTATTCCCCTAGAGAACGATATCAATACCCGTGGCTTACCCTAATTACTACACTACAACGATTAGGTTCACTGCCTAGGGTGTTATAAAACTTGCTCGAAGAAAAGGAAGTTTCCTTGACCCCGAACGATGCGTGTAGCGTTATCAATTTGTTCATTTTCTTTTTGGCTTCCTTCACCCATCTGTAACGTGTAACAGCCATCATTTTGGTTTTGATCTTCTCCCCCTCATCTCTACAAAAGGAGGTGAGGGGGGAAGGGATTCGGTACCGTATTCTTTTCAAAGTTCTCAATACTAATCATTTGGGAACTAGATTACGTGTCATTACTTTTCTGTCATTGTTGTGAGGGTTACCTTCATTCGTATCGAAGTTATCCGTGCTAGTAACCAGGTTGTAGGTTGTCGAATACTACAAGTGGTATCAAGAGCTTTGGTTCGAAAGTTCGTTGGTTACTAGGTTCGATAGCTTGAAGGTTCTTGTTGTTCATTTTCTGGAAGGAGCAGAAGGTTTTTCTGCTTGGGCTACCAGGTTCAACGACAACAAGAAGGAGCAGCACGTCGACAGAAAAGGGTCTTGAAGCTTCGGGTTTTTTGTCCAGGTACTTGCGACAAGGAGAGGCTTCAAGAGGGTCTTTTGGTTTTCATTTTCTGGTTGGAGCAGAAGGTTTTTCTGCTTGGGCTACCAGGTTTGACAACAAAAGGAAGTACGACACAAGGTTTCTTGGGAGTTCGGTTTTAGGACTTCAAAAAGTGTCGGGACTTTTTGCTTCGTACACGGTATCAACTGAAAAGGGTTTCTGCTATTTCGGGATGGACAGCAGGTCTTGGTGCTCGTTCGAGCAACAAGGGTTTTGTATTTGAAAGTAGTCTTTGCCAAGGTTTACTTGAAGGGTTTCGTTTGTCAAGGTTACGACAAGGCGTAGAAACATTCAAGGGTTTTTTCGGTTTGGGTTTTTAAACCGATCGACACAAGGTGCTTGAAGATTCAGGTTTTGAACTTCAAAGGTGTCGGGTATTGCAAAGATTCTTTTCAAAGGTTCTTGGATTTTCAAGTGGTCGAGGTAGTTATCGACACGGGTTAAGAAAGTTCAAGGTTCTTGTTTTTCGGTTTTGAGAAACAAGGTTTTACTTCAAAGCAAGGTTATAGTTTTTCGATTGTTTATAAATCTCCAAGGTTACTCGATTATGCGAAGGTTTTGTTCGCGGGTAAGTCGTTTTATTGGAAGGTGATCGAAAATATGTTTTGAAGGGTTCTTGTGGATCGTATTTGTGGTCGACAAGGTCTTGGTGTTCCGTTTTATTGACAACAAGGAGAAGTTTTTTTTCAATCCAGAAGGTCCTCATGCTTTCAAATTTATTGTCGTGTTGCTTGGTAGCTTAGTTCGAAGTTACGGGTTTAGCATATAAAGTCGACAGGGGTGTTTTTTAAAAGCACACGGATACTTTGGTTAGTTCGGTGTTGTGAGGTTTATATCACAAGGTTATCAGAATAAACAAAGGGTGAAAGATTGATGTACGGGAAACGGGTAAGGTTAAAGTACAGATGAGGGATGGGTCAAGTTTCGTTTTGGACAACGTCAGGTATGTTCTGGAATTAAGGCGAAACTTGATATTGCTGGGTACTCTTGAAAAAGAGGGTTTTACCTTGAAGATGCAGTCGTGCAGGATCAAGGTTATAAAGGGTTCGCTGGTGGTTTTATCAGGAACAAGGAAGGCTAATTGCGTATATACCCTGGACGCTCAGGCAGTGACCGGGAAGACATTGAAGGGTAGGAAGTAGTTAGGAGAATCTCAGACTAGAAGGAAGATCAAGAAAGGTAATTTTCTTGTTTCTTGTAAATCAGAGGTCTACACAACAATGTATAAAGAGTGGGGTCGCCAAACATTTGGGTGTTGCAGGGTTACAGCAGCAGAATGGGTTGGTTAAAAAGATGAACGTGACACTCTTGGTTAAGGTACGTTGTTTTCTGATTCAGTCTGGTCTGTCCAAGGTTTTTTGGGCAGAGGATACAACCAAGTCTACATATCTAGTGAATAAGTCACCATCATCAGTGATAGGATTCAAGAAGCTTATAGATATGTTGGGGTTATTTGGTTGGCTTGCTAGTATTAAGCAAGGGATGCTTGAACCGGTTGAGGTCAAGTGCATATTCCTGGGATACCGTGAAGGTATGGTGTGTTATCAGCTTTGGAGGTTAAATGACGTTACTTCAAAGGGAGTGCTTTACAGGAATATGGTTTTCAATGAAAGTGGGGAATACAAGAAAACTTTCATTGGTTCTGGTGTAGGTACAGGTTCAATGTAGATGTTGCATGGAGTTGGGTTTGAGGTGGAACCGCTAGGGGATCATACATTTGAGGTGGAACCTCAGGGGAATGTCGGTCAGGTAGTTGGTTCACAGGAAGTACAAACTCAGGATTTGACATACTATCATTCAGCACGTGATAGGGAGCAACACTCAGCACCGGAACTAAACAGGTATAGAGAAGATAGTAATGAAGCTACTTTTGCAGTTGCTGTAGTGGAGAAGATATACGCACATGAGTCATTGACTTTCAATGATACAGTTGCTTGTGAGGCAATTTCCAAGTGGAAGGCTTGATTGAAAGAAGATATGGTTACTCGGTTAAATATGTGTGTGCTCAGCAACGGTTGCAGGAAAAGCAGTGATGACAGCAAAGACTATTACTGGGAATATACACCAGGTATGTTCATACATCTATCTCTCTATATAGATGGTATGGTTTTTTTTTTATCTTGCGGATGAAAGGCTGAGATCTGGGTTACCAAGGGATTGCTGGTTAAAGCAAAAGGAAATATACTTGGTATGAAGATCGTCAGGGATCAGAGTGGTAATACTCTGAGGAGGTCACAGTCCAGGGTTCACAATGAGAAGTTGGTACAAACTTTGTTGGAGGGACACTCCATACTGTCGTTGGAGGGTAGTCTATCAGGGGACTGTGATGTGGAAAAGGATGGTAAGTGGTCATGTATATATGCAGTTGGAAGCCGGGAGTATCAGGTGGTCTGCACGAGACCCGACATAGCATCGGCCGATGTGGGTATGTTGGATGGGTTTGATCGTGGATTACAGACAGATGTACAGTTTTTTTGTGGTTTTTGACTACGTCATGGGTAGGTCAATCACAAGGTACAGGTTTATGATACAAGGATGTGCAGGGAGCTGGGAAGCTATGATACAACACATGGAGGCTTTGTCAACAATTGAAGTGGTGTATATGACACTTACGGAGGCTGTTAAGGAGGCTATTTGGTTAAAGGGACTCTTGATAGAGTCAGGAGCTAAGCTAAGGTTTGTAGTGGTTATTGCTACTGTTGCCTGGATGAAGGCACACCCCGGTCCGAGGTTCCAGTACTAGTTGTAGCTGCTGCGTATCGGAGATGGCTAATATGATACTAAGGTGGAAATTGTTGTATTATAGTATTCATATTAGCAAGTACTACAAAGTATAGGGGGTATTAGTGTAACTTAGCTTTTATATTTTTGTCAAATAGCAGAACATGGGTCGGTTGCATGCAGACATGACAAGGAGCAAAGTTCATTTTGAACTTGATGTATTTGTTCATTTTCTTTTTGGCTTCCTTCACCCATCTGTAACGTGTAACAGCCATCATTTTGGTTTTGATCTTCTC
This sequence comes from Chrysanthemum seticuspe, assembly GCA_019973895.1. Taxonomy (NCBI): domain Eukaryota; kingdom Viridiplantae; phylum Streptophyta; class Magnoliopsida; order Asterales; family Asteraceae; genus Chrysanthemum; species Chrysanthemum seticuspe. The sequence continues at coordinate 8,985,051 of BPTQ01000006.1, read as the reverse complement.
CCCCTCATCTCTACAAAAGGAGGTGAGGGGGGAAGGGATTCGGTACCGTATTCTTTTCAAAGTTCTCAATACTAATCATTTGGGAACTAGATTACGTGTCATTACTTTTCTGTCATTGTTGTGAGGGTTACCTTCATTCGTATCGAAGTTATCCGTGCTAGTAACCAGGTTGTAGGTTGTCGAATACTACATCATGTTACCTTTCAGTATTAGTACTTTTAAATGTATACACTGTTAGATCAAAGCTATAATCCCAACTTGGATGCTGTACTAGTAGTTATTACTTTAAACCAATAAAGAATTTGAACATTATTTTAGTTCATGGAGCTGAATAAACACAGTTGACTTCTTAGAAAGTCAAACTCTGTTCTTGATGAAAATGTTCTATGATGCTGGAGATGATCATGTTAATAATAAACGTAAGAAAGTGTTATGAGTGATGTAAGATCATATACAAGTTTTGATTCACATACATAAGATCTGCATTTGACTTTTGAGTCAAACTACTGGCTTTTATCAAATTTCGCTGAGATTTCCATTGAATTGTATTTTGCCATTGTGTAGTCATATTGTGTCTTTGTCATGGTTGAGCTACAAACCGTAGAATGTTAAATTTGTAAAACAGTTTAACATGGTAAAACTGAGCTAACACAAACTGTCGCTTACAACTAAAACCATACTACCATTGACTACGTAAGTGATATTGTTGTGATACTAGAGTCTATAAGGTTTGTACTTTTATCGTAAAATTTAGGAAGATGATACCGTACAGGACATGGCACTAAGCTTTGTTCCTAATAACTTACGGGTTTAGGGTTTAGGGCTTGTTTTGTTACAGTACATGGAACTGGTTTCATGCAGCAGAGTTGAGTTCTTTAGAAAGTCAACTGCATTTTTGAATCTTGAAAGAGTGGGAAAATTGTATGATAACATGATTTTTAAAAGCTAAAATTGGTACTTAAATTTAGTTTAGGTAGAAAGCGGTTTAGAATCATAACCCATTAAAAAAGTAGATACTTTGTGTTAAAATTTTGGTTTTTCACACTTTGGCCACTTGGTTTTAAATAAAAGGTTTATTTATTTGCACTTTGGCCACAAGCCTTACTAAAGTAATGTTAAAGTTAGATATATATGACCCTCCAGATGCAATCTTGGATTTTATCGCGTGTTGTGAACTCCCTGGATAGGATCGAATCGGCTTCGAGTAGCTGATGGGAAGGTGGTTGTTAATGATGATGATGATTTGATGTAGTTTTGAGGGTGTTTGGGATAGCTTATCCAAACATGTTTATTTGGTTTTGTGAATGAAGAAAGTTCTTTTAAGTTAAGCATTTTGAAACTGCTTATTTAGAATAATTTCTTTTACCGGGACTGTGTAACTTCAGTTTTAGTAAGCAAATTAACATTTTTTATAAGTAATTTTAAAAGGACTACTTATGTGTGCTAGTGCTTAGTGATTCTGATATAATTTGCCCTCAAATAATCTCAATCCATTAGCCTGCATTAACACTAGAATTATTGGTTATTTGTTGTTTCAAACCGTAATAATCAGATATCAACAGCAATCCCAAACACAGGCACAAAGCGTAGAGAACACATTAAATACTGCAAGTATTTTAACTGGTACTTTCTCTGTTTTTTGTTAACCTGTCCTACTGTAATGTGTATTTTTTTTATTGATCTTACAATGATTGATGTTTCTGTATTTGATCGTAACAAGTTATCCATTTCCTGCAATTCGGAGTTCTTATGAGCGTGAAGCAATCACCAATCAGCAATTCAGCACACAAGGTGATTTACGATTCAACCTACATGCTAATTAGTGTATGTGAATAGACGGAACTCACCCTGTGTAAAGTCATCAGCAAAATTTTCCAACTCGAATTGGTTGCCAGTAGTGTTTTATCATGTTTAATGAAGCTATTTTATATGTTCAGTAATTCCATTATAGAATAATGTTGGAAAAATAAAATTGGGACAGAAAGTTAAATACTGGAACAGACACTGCTATTTTTTTCATGTGACAGCATTTAAAAAGGGTATAAGCATTCACCTAAAGGTTCAAAATCGTTAGAAATTTTGCTAGCTGCTTCATAATACTTTTGTACTGTTACCTTCGTGTTAGTCACAGTTAAGCGTAATTATGTTACTCTTTCATATAAACCCATGTAAGCGTCACTCTTGTCACATGCTTGTTCTTAGCGATACATATACAAATAACTCATAATCTCATGTTATACCCTGCTTTCAAAATGCAGCCTAGACAGATTAGTTGTAGTTGACCGTACTCCAATTCTTTCTTCTTTTATAGCAGTTATAGCTGTGTTACAAATATGGGTTGGGTAAAGTTGTATGTTTGGGCAAAATAGCGAATATAACATTTGTTAGTTGAATCAAGTTAGGCTTCATGTATTCCAATATATATTTAATTTCCGCTCATCAAGACTTCAAGAATCTGAAATTATGACCATAAAAGAAATATTTAAATTGCCATTCATTTCTCTTTCTTATAAAATGATTTTATCATTGTAACATGCTTTTTTGGTCTTGCTATTTGTTTTATCATGCTCTATTCGTATGCCATACTGAGCTCGATTTTTAATCTCTAGCTTAATAGGTATTATCTCGGCTTAATCAATGTTTGCCATCACACAGGTCTGTAAATAAAAGTGCAAGGAGGCGGGACTACTGATTCAAATCTCCTATACAAGCTGTATACAGTTAAATCAAGGTATAGCTATTAACTTCAAAAGTGTAGTGAGTAAAGTAACTAACTTGTATAAGCAGTTTAAATTTTTGAAGTTAGATAAGTTAACTCATGGAGTTGAGATTACACAGTTGACTTCTTCAGAAACTCAACTGTGCTCATGATGAAAATGATTGGATTTTACATGATGTTGGAGATAATCATGTTATAACCATATTCAGTGAAGTTTTGTAAGTAATTTAAAATCATATACAAGTTTTGATTTGCATAAAAAATATCTTCTACATTGGGAGTTTGGGACAAAATGATGAACCATTAAAATATTTGACTTTTGAATCAAACTATTGACTTTCATCAAATTCACAGAATTTTTTCCTATCCAAGTCAATAACAGAAGCTACCTAAAATGTTCCGGGAATAAGACTTTATCATCCGAGAATGGTTTGGTAAAATCCATATTTGGACAGAGTTTGAAGCTCGGAACACGAGATGAACATGAACTTATCAAATAAAACGGCATTACTGTGGAATGTTCATATCAATTTGGTCTCGAAGGCATGGATACGGCCATACGGGTGCCGGGCTTTGCTTACCTATAATGAATTTGTGACATTCTCTATTTATGTAAATGTGCACGCTCTCATTTATGTTTTTGCTCCATACCATGCCGCCACACATTTCATTTCAACAAAAACAAAAACCCGCCAAACAAACAGTTCAAAAACCCCCAAAATTCAAAAAACTTACAAAACACAAATCAATTAATCAAACCCTAAACACTTTCAATTCACAATTCTAATAATCAATCAATCATAATGGGTGATTTTGAAGCACCTTCATTCTCATTAGGTTTTGACTTCGATTTTGACGATACACCCGAACCCCAAACCACACCGAATAATACATCGAATCGTGATTCGGTAGCTGCTGATAGTAATGATAATGATAAGGAGTTTGTGATTGAGACGCTTACTGTTGCTGATTCAGATGATGATGACAATGAGGTGGAGGTAAGGCCAAGATTGAAGCGTTTACGGCGCGGGTGTAGTGTCGAGGATAGGGGGTTGTCGGGTTCGGCTACGGTGGATTTGGGTTCGGTTGTTGTTGATGATGATGATATCGAGGTCTTTTCGTCGCCCGAGGATAATAATGCTAAAGGTAAAAGTGATTATTTTTTATAACTGCTTATGGTTTTGTAAATGATTTGGTAATTAGGGTATATCCGAGACTCTTTAATAAGCTTGGTTACTTATCTGATTAACATGTTTTGAGGGTGGTTGGGTCTGCTTATTTGATTTCGTGAGTGAAGTAGCAAATTACAACTTACAAGTTCTGATAAGCAAATTAGTAACAGTTTTTCGGAGCTACCCTTTAGTTGTGCCAGTGTTACTTTTGGTTGTGAGTTTGTTATCTATTTATTGCGGTTTCATATAGTCAGTATGAACAATGAATAAGTATTATACCTTTTTGTGCGTAAAATAATCAGAATCAGATAGTCAGCATGAATAATGACATCAGATAGTTAGTGTGAATAAGCAACTTTGAATTAGTTTGTCTATAATTGATATCATGATCACACTCAGTTAACATCCGTCCAAACACTAAAAATTTAACTAATTGTTTGGGATGTTTGTTAGTTATAATATGATACGATGATTAGGGGATGTTTGGGATTGCTTATCCAAATTGCTTATATGATTACGTGAGCGAATTAGCAAATATAAAACTTTGATAAGCAAATTAACAGTTTTTCGTAGGTACCCTTTAGTTGTGCTAGTGTTAGTTTGGTAATGTTGATTATAAGTGAAGTTTAATGGTAAAGTAATTGGAATCAGTATGAATCTGCAACTTTGAAATACTTTGTCTAAAAATTATATCAATCAGTTAACATCCGTCTAAACACTAAAAATAAGTGATTATTTGCCGTTTCAAAAAACGTAATTATCGGATATTAAGAGTAGTCACTAATGCCTTTTTTAGTAGGTTCAAATTGATTTCATAAAGAGAAAAACAACGTTTGTGATTCTGTATTCTTATCAGGATGAGTTTAGCAGCCAATTACATTATTTTGAACACTAATAGTAACGAAAAGCAGGACTTAGTTTCTGTATGTTGTGGGTGGATAGACTTACGAGTAACAGTTGATAACTTCATTGTGTCTATTGTGTGATATATTTAGTTATTGTTTTTTGATAATATAGCAAGTCTGGTGTATTTAGTGAATTGGTGCCGTTGGGCACTCGGGCTACAACTTACAACCCCTTTGGACTGTCATTATACACCCTTACTTATGTCTTAAGATAAACAAGAAAGTTGTAGTCGTTACCAATGATTTTTCATATCTGAATATTGAAATGTATTTATGTATTTAGCTCAGACATAAACACTTAAAAAGCAGCAACTTGTGATTCTTTGTAAAAGGGATGGTATTTGTGCTAGTTTTATAAACCAGTGTGCTAATTACTGTCACGTGCGCTTGTTTATCATTCCCATATTCACTGGTTGTTATTATTGCTAAATGTAGATGATATTCTTCCAACACAACACTATTCAGTCAGTAACAGCTCCAAATTCCCACTTACCGGACTAGGTGTTTTGACCAGAGAATCAGGAAAATGAAAGCAAAATATCTCATATGTCTCAAACGTGCCAGAATCCGTAATCACAAGCTGCACCAAACAACCGCTTCCAAAGTTAACTGTCAGTCCTCTTAGAAAATTTCAGCTGATTGATTCCGACTCTGATTCTGATATTCCTTCTACCTTTAAAGTTGCTATTAACAAGACCTGCAGTAAGTCAGAATCTAATTTAGATAGGGGAAAAAGTGTAGGTTTACATCAGCCGAGAAAATTAAGTGAATCACTCGTTACTTCAGCTAGCCAGAAAAGATTTATAGGAAGATTTTAGACACGAGAAGAGGTTCCATTATCCCGACACCTGCACTGGATGAGGTTTGTGAAGATTATTTTAGTTCTATGAAAGAAAAAAGTAAAGTTCAGAGTAATATTGGAAAAAGTAGCCGTAATAGTCATATTATGGACAGTGTAGTAGATTTGGGTGAATGATTTGAGGGTCCAAGAGTTTGTGCGAACCCGTTTGTGCAACTTTTTCCCGTTAAATGCAGAAAGTAGAGGTTCTGAGCTTCCCAGTACATCGAATATCGATTACATGTAAGTTAATTCTGCTATATTATTGATAGTTTTTTAAGGTGTTATTTGCATAAAAGATTAGCTCTTTTTTCATAAAATCCTATATCATGATTCAGGTTTTTTGTGTTGCATTTCTTGTGTTTCTAGGGGTCAATTTAGCAGTGGCGAAAAAACTAAACAAGCTACTAGAACTAATGAAGCCGAGACAAGTTCATTAAGGAAAAATTCAAGAAAATCCAAGGCTCATGAAACGTCACAAGGTTCTATGAATCCTAAAGTCAATACTGCGAAAGGAATAAAAAAAGATGCTGGCAAAAGAAGGGCTCAAGCGGATGGTCAAGGGACAGGGCACTGGTTCACAAATGGCGATGGGAAGAGGGTAAGTTGGAAAGTTCTTATTCTGTTAATGTACTCATTCCAAATCAAGAAACAACTGTTACAAACAAATACGGGTCGGGTTTGGGTTCGGATTGGCATGTCAGAACACCTTAACCCGTTTTTAGGTCAGTTTCAGTAGTTAGGTCAGTTTTGTCAATCCTAACCCGTTTACACTAACAAGAACATTGCCTATTTAACCCGTTTTTATAAACTGGTGGATGGGTCGACTTGTTTAACCTGTTTAACTCACTATATTCATAATTTATCTAAAATAAATAAACTCAAACGGGTTGGTGGGTCAACCTTTTTAACACCCATGGCCAGAAAACTGTTTAGACCAGACCCTACCAGTTTAGTTCGGTGTCGGTTTTGGGTCGTGTTTTGTGTTAGAAATTGCCACCCCTACTTTTTGATGGCATCTCTTTCTATGCTGTATGATATAAATAGAATTTTCTTGTACTTACAGGTTTATGTCAGTAAAAATGGGCAAGAAATGACCGGCAAAGCTGCTTACATTCACTATAGAAAGGTACTTCCGCTCAATTATATCTCTCAACTTTTTCACCTTGCTTTGCTTTATAATTGACAAACTTCGTTTTAAACTTTTATTTTTGCGTATAATTATGATATGAGCTAAATAATGATGCTTTTGTCATTTAGCAAGTCTGATTTCAGCTATCATTGAAGAATACCTGTTGTTTGCTTTATAATTGATAAACTTCGTTTTAAACTTTTATTTTTGCGTATAAATATGATATGAGCTAAATAACGATGCTTTTGTCATTTAGCAAGTCTGATTTCAGCTATCATTGAAGAATACCTGTTGTTTTGACAGGAGAGTGGATGAGGATTTAAAAATAAAAAGGCGAAGAAAACTTCCACCAAGAAGAAATGAGTGTTGATCGTGCTTTGAAATGTGCGATTGGTATATCTGTATCTAATCATGTTGAGACACCAAGAGTCTGATTTGGATTGTTCAAAGGCAGTTGACACTAGTATCTATCAATCTACAAATGAAAACTTTCAGAAGTGTTGAGGCTGCTTGGTACTGGAAAATAGTTGAAAGAAAGTGGAAGCTTTTCAAAATTCAAGTTGTAGTCCAGCCCTTTTTTTTACTAATGAACAAACTTTAGACCTGGGTTTAGTGTTTCTACAAGAGATTTTATAGTTTTTCAATGGCGATTATAGTAATAAATGGATGTCATTTTAGCATACAGTGATTTTCGATCAAAACACAGTCATGCACTCAATGTTCTTGTAAGCAAATATTCCGACGAAAAGTCTTGTGCTTTTCTTAGCAGCTTTTCGAAAAGCAAAAGAATTGTTGTAGGTGCATTCCTGAACATTTTAGGGCGTTGTACCTGCAGTTTTGGGAACTGACCCCAATTTATTTGATAACGTGTTTGTGTGATTTTCAGTTTAGTTATTCAGTGGTTTCAAGATTCATCAATAGGTGGCTCCTGGTTCCTTAGTTTAGTGGGAAAGACAACATATCTCTCCCCTCTGATCTAAAGCTGCTAGTAAAACCAATTAACTAATACTTTACCGACTATTCTTCAACCATTGTTTGTAGCAAATTCTATATGATTTGAATAGTGATTGACATAAAATTCATGTAATGATTATGATATCATCAATGAAACAAGTAATGATCTTTTGAACCATAATTAATATGAAAACTAAGAAACAAAAAACATGTACAAGTATGCAACTATCGTGAAAAAATAAATATCAAAAGCCTTTTATAAATGGTGCGTGTGTATTGGTCACTTGGTTGAAAGTTCAAAAGTGAATCTTATCTTTCTTTTTTTCATTGACCAAAAGACCATATGAGTGGCTTTTGTTTCTCAACATCAATATTCCACATCTTTACCCACACAAACACAAATACTTTTTCACGTAAGCTCTTTCAACCATACTTCTAATGGCTTCTACTTCAGTTTCATCCATTCAAAAGAGCTTCAAGTATGATGTCTTCTTAAGCTTTAGAGGCGAAGACACTCGAAAGAACTTTGTTGATCATCTGTATCATGCTCTAGAGAATAAAGGCATTTACACATACAAAGACAGTGAGAAAATCAAGCAAGGGAATATGATCAGTGATGAGCTTATCCAAGCCATTGAAGACTCAAAATTTTATATCACTGTCTTTTCAAAGAACTATGCTTCTTCATCTTGGTGCTTGGAAGAGCTTGTTAAGATTATGGAATGCCGGAAAGGTTTTGGGCATACCGCATACCCTGTGTTCTACGATGTGGAGCCCACTGAAGTTCGCAAACAAAGTGGGTCAGTTGGAGATGCATTTGCAAAACATAAAGAGGATGAAGCTGCTGGGAAATGGAGGGAGGCTTTGAAAGAAGCATCTGATTTGGCTGGCTGGGAGTTGAAAAGCATTGCTAATGGGTGAGTAAATTTCTTCATCATCTAGGCAATATTCTTTGATTTTACTTCTTTTTTATCTACAGTGGGTTCCAACATGGTGTATTTATATGAATAATTAATGGCTTTCAAAAAAACATGTTTCATCTCAAATGGGTCAAATGGGTAAATAACTATTTATATCCTAACATGGTGTATTTTTAATACATATAACCTTAAAGATTTTTTCTGTAGTGACATATAACCATAAAAGCAGTTTTTAATGCATTGAAACGAGTATGTTATAAGTTAGATGTTGAAGGGAAGTGTTTGCGGGGAGACCCAACCTGTTTTGACCCGGAAAAAGTTTACCTTATACCCAACCTATCTGTTATTCATTTAATATCTAACTGATAGCTGATTCTTTGCCATTACTTCATATACAATTGTATGTGTTATATATCTAAAATTTGATTGTTAAAGTAGGATTTTTAACAATCTTATTTTACATACAGACATGAAGCTAAATTTATCCAGAAGATTGTTCAAGAGATTTCACTAGAGTTACGCTCCATCAATTTTGGCTTGGATGAAAAGTTAGTCGGCATGGAGACTCGAGTAAAGGATGTTGTTTCATCTTTAGAAACCAGTGTTGATGATGTTCGCATGCTAGGGATATGGGGGATGGGAGGTGTGGGGAAGACAACCTTGGCCAGAGCTGTGTTTGATCATATATCCATTCAGTTCGACGGTGAAAGCTTTATTGAAAATGTCAGGGAAGTTTCAAAAGCCTCTACGGAGGGTCTAAAGAAGTTGCAGAAACAAGTACTTTCAGATGTTTTAAAGGATCAAAACATTGAAGTAAGCAGTGTTTCTGGTGGAAAAAGTATGATGCAAAGGAGGATGCGTGGTAAAAAGGTACTTGTTGTTCTAGATGACGTCGATCATAAAGACCAGCTTGAGGCGTTAGCCGATGACTGTAATTGGTTTGAGTCGGGAAGTAGAATCATAATTACAACAAGAGATGAACAAGTAGTGGTAGCCCACCGAGTGAGCTTGATTCATAATGTGACTTTGTTATCTCAAGCTGAAGCTGGATGCCTCTTCAGTAGGTATGCGTTTGGAAGAGAGATTCCAACTCGAGGGTACGAAGAGCTATCAGGACAAGTTGTACAATATGCTCATGGTCTTCCCTTAACGATCAAAGTTTTGGGTTCGTTTCTTTGTGGTCAAAGTGAACCTTATTGGGTAAATGCTATAGAAAGACTAAAAAAAATTCCATTAAAGGCAACTATGGAAAGACTGGAAATAAGCTTTGATGGTCTAGAGGATGAATACAAAGAAATATTCTTAGATGTTGCATGCATACTAAAAGGTTGGTACAAAAAAGATGCAATTAGAGTGCTTGAAAGCCGTGGATTTCATGCTGAAGTTGGTTTAAGAGTTCTTGAGCAGAAATCTCTTATAACTTATACTGAATATGGGTACTTGTGGATTGTTGACAGTAATGAGTAGAGAGAAACACACAGTTCACACAGTGAAAATGATTCTCCTTATTACTTCAAAATGAAAGATACAAAGGTTTTATACAGCAGAAACAGATGGGAGGAAGGAGAAAAAGAATAACAGAAAAGTTACAAAACAAACCCTACACTATTTCAATGTTCCAATATGAGTCCTTCAACTATTAACCAACCCCTCTTTTACACTCCCCCTCAAGTTGAGAGGTGGAAGGACTGCAAGCTCCCAACTTGGACATTAATTTAGAATGCTGATCTGCTGGAAGAACTTTAGTAAACACATCAGCCAGCTGGTCTTTAGTGGAAACATGAGAAGGTAGGACTTCCCCATTCTTGACTTGATCCCTTACATAATGGCAATCCACTTCTATATGCTTTGTTCTGGCATGGAAGACCGGATTGGCAGCTATATATATGGCAGCTTGATTATCACATTTCAAATCTACAGGACCAAGATCTTTGAGCCCCAAATCTTTCAACAATGTCACCAGCCAAGTAACTTCACAACATGTTAGGGCCATAGCTCTGTATTCAGCTTCAGCTGATGATCTAGACACCACTTGTTGCTTCTTAGATTTCCATGAAATAGGTGATTGACCCAGCAAAATACAATAGCCAGTGGTGGACCTTCTTGTCATAGGACAACTAGCCCAATCACTGTCACAATAGGCAGTCAAATGAACAGCTGAATCATTAGCTAATAATATACCTTGACCTGGTGAATTCAACAAATATCTCATCAAATGTTTCACTGCTTGCATATGCACTGATGTAGGATTTTGCATAAACTGGCTCAAAAACTGCACAGTATAGCAAATATCAGGTCTTGTTATTGTGAGATATATGAGTTTGCCTATGTATCTTCTGTATACTTCTGGATCAGGTAAAGGAGTTCCCATGTCTGCTTGCAACTTGATATGAGAATCCATAGGCAACTTGTATGGTCTTGCATTAGTCAAACCAGCTTCTTGAAGTAAATCAGTAGTGTACTTCTTTTGAGAGATGAAAATGCCTTGGTCACTTTTGCACACCTCCAGTCCTAAGAAATAATTCATCTGACCCAAATCCTTCATGTGAAAATGAGTACTTAATTGTGTTTTAAGAGCTTGAATCTGAGTGCTGCTAGAACCAGTGATTAGAAGATCATCAACATAAACAAGGACTGCTGTAAAGGATTCAGCATCTGTCTTGATGAACAATGAGTAATCAGCCTTAGATTGAGTATAGCCAAAGGACAACAATGCTGAAGAGAGTTTGGCAAACCACTGTCTAGGTGCTTGTTTGAGGCCATACAAGGACTTCTTGAGTTTGCATACTAAACTTGAATCAGCAGGAACATTTTGCACACTCTCCCCCTTTCCAATATACCCTTGAGGCATTTGCATATACACTTCTTCAAATAGATCATCATGGAGAAAGGCATTAGACACATCCATTTGACAAATTTCCCAACCTTTCATGGCTGCCACTGCAAGTAAAGCTCTAACAGTCACCATTTTTGCCACTGGAGCAAAAGTTTCTTCATAGTCAACACCTTTTCTTTGCCTATTCCCATTCACTACAAGTCTAGCTTTCTTCTTGTCAAGTGTACCATCAGCTTTGAGTTTGATTTTGTAGATCCAATGACAAGCAATAGCTTTCTTCCCTTTAGGTAGAACAGTCACTTCCCATGTATCATTCTCCTCTAATGCTCTTAGCTCCAAATTCATTGCATTACACCAATCTTCTTCTTTAACTGCTTCTTTGAAGTAAGTAGGTGCTGACTGAGCCACCAAAGCACATAGAAAAGCATGAAATTGAGACTGAAGAGGAGTAACTGACACTTGATTAGCCTTTGGTTGATGAATTGGTGTTACATAATCTTTTAGCCAGCTTGGAGCACTTGACACTCTAGTGGATCTTCTGATTCCTGCATCTTGAACACTAGTGGTTGGAATGAAAGATGGTGCAGTGTGAACAACATCAGCAGATTCATGAACAACATCAGCAGAATCATGAACAACATCAGCAGATTCATGAACAACTTCAGCAGAATCATGAACAACTTCAGCAGTAACAAAGGGCTCATGAACAGGTTGTGTTGTGGATACAAAATCTTCATACCACAATGGTGAAGAAATGGGTGCAGGCACAGGTTGAAGAACTTGCAACATACTTTTTTTAGAGTAGGGAAATATATGTTCATAGAAGACAACATCTCTTGACACAAACCTTGTATGATTCAGCAAATTCAGAAGTTTGTACCCCTTTTGATGTTATGGATAACCCAGAAATAAACAAGGTACACCTCTGGAATCAAATTTGTCAGCAACTCTGGAAGGATTACTAGCCATTGCTAAACAACCAAACACCCTTAGATGACTATACTCAGGTTTAGATTGCAACAAAACTTCATAAGGTGTCTTAAATTTCAACACAGCAGTGGGAAATCTGTTAATGAGATATGTTGCAGTGATAACACAGTCACCCCAATAATGTACAGGCAAATGAGCATGCAATCTTAGGGCTCTAGCTATCTCCAATATGTTTCTATGTTTCCTTTCTACCCTCCCATTTTGCTGAGGTCTATCAACACATGAAGTTTGATGCTCTATTCCCAGTGAGTCCATAAAAGGGCCTACAGATCCTTTGAGAAATTCTAAGGCATTGTCTGATCTCACCACTTTTATATCTTTTTCAAACTGCTTCTTCACAAAAGTAACAAATGACTTGAAAGTGGCAAAGGCATCTGACTTTCTGACTAGTAAATATGTCCAAACAGCTCTACTACAATCATCAACTATAGTGAGAAAATACTTATGATTCCCTATGGTTGGAACTTTATAGGGTCCCCAAATGTCTATATGAATGAGCTGAAATGGAACTTTGGAATGAGATTTACTAGCAGAATATGGAAGTTTTGTGAATTTTGCCATTGGACAAGTCAAACAAGAATTCTCATTAGAATGAGATACACTTTCAGGAACAGAAGTAATATGTTTGAAAGTAGAATCAGAAATGTGACCAAGTCTATGATGCCACAAACTGTAAGAATTATTGAAAACACTAAAAGCATAGTTTGTTGGAACAGAACAGTTTGAGAAAAATGAAAATAGACTACAATCTTCAAGGGCAGACACAACCATTGAAGAAAGTTGAGAATGAATTTGACCCAGAGGAAGATTGAGTAGATGATAGAGGCCAGCTTGCTTTTTACCCAAGCCCAACACCTTCCTGGTTTTCAAGTCCTGGATAACACAGAATTTCTCATAAAATGTAACAAAGCAATGAGAATCTTTTGTTAGTTTAGAGACTGACAAAAGCTTGAATTTGAAGGAAGGAACTATGAGAACATTGTTTAGCTTAAGTCCATTTTGTAAAGCAACATTGCCTACTTTGGAAATGACTGAAGTATGTCCATTTGGCAAATTAATAACTTGTTTACACTTAAGAGCCTCAACATCATTCAAATCATTGCTATCTGGTGACATATGATCACTTGCCCCTGTATCAATTATCCATCCTTCTATAACCCCATTCACACAAGAAAAACAGTAAAGTGTACCTTCTCCAAAAGGATGTTCCAATGCATTGGTCTCATCAGTGGTCTGATTGAAATGAGGAATACTCTTCATTAGTTGCTCAAATTGCTTTGAAGTGAAGACCACATGACCACCAGTTTCAACCATTGCAGCTGTCTTTTTCACATAACCTGGACCAGCCTTCTGAGGAGCTTTACCTTTCTGTGACTGCTTATACTTGTAATGCCATGTAGGGTAACCAACTTTCTCCCAACACTTGTCTGGTGGATGCCACTTGTAGCCACATATGTTACACTTCTCTTTGACCTCACCTTTGCTATAGAGAGCTGTAGATTCAACAAATGATTGTCCTGATCCAAATACCCCCCTTTGAGACTCTTCTTGTTGAAGCAAAGCACAAGCAGTCTCAACACTTGGCAAAGGAGAATTTAACAACAACTGACTCCTTTGATGAGAAAATTTGTCATCCAAACCATTCAAGAACTGAAACAATCTTTGCTCTTCTTTCTGAGTACTCAAAACAGTTAGAAAAACAGCAATTTCTGGGGTGATATTGACTATTCTTGGCAATTCATTCATTGAATCCAATTCTTCCCAAACACACTTCATACTTGTATAGTACTCACTCACAGATCTTCCTGATTGCATGGTCTCATAAGTCTCTCTGTTCAACTTGTACTTATGTGACCCATTGCTGAGAGCAAATCTTTTCTCAAGTTGAATCCAAATTGCATAAGCAGTGCCAATGAACATAATGGATTTTGCAATGGATTCAGATACTGAGTTCATTAACCAACTAATCACCAGATTATTACATGTATCCCACTGTTCTTGTAAATTCACATCATCTTGTGATCTTGGAACTGTTCCTCTGATGAAACCTAACTTTCTTTTGGTAGAAAGAGCAATTTCAACTGATCGTCTCCAAGAACGATAGTTTTGTGCTCCTAACAATTTCTCATTCACCACAAGAGTACCAGGGCCATCAGAAGGATGCAAATACAGTGGATTTTGAAACAAAAGAGATTGACTGTTTTGGCTAGTAGCATCAGTTGAAGAAGATGATGCTGCCATTGTTAACACGTTGCGGAAGCTTCAACAATCTTGAAAGAACCGTTACAACAACCAAATGACTCAACAAACTCAGCCTTGAACAATACACCAGAACTGAATCTTGAAAGAACGTAGATGAAAGAATGATAGAAATGATGAAAAGAATTGTGAATAGAATGATAGAGAAATGATGATCGGAAAAAGTTAGTTACGGTGGTTTATGGTGATCGGAAAAGTTAGTTATGGTGGTTACGGTTGAGTCGGTTGTAACTGATCAAGAACTCATTACTGAGCTCTGATACCATGTTGACAGTAATGAGTAGAGAGAAACACACAGTTCACACAGTGAAAATGATTCTCCTTATTACTTCAAAATGAAAGATACAAAGGTTTTATACAGCAGAAACAGATGGGAGGAAGGAGAAAAAGAATAACAGAAAAGTTACAAAACAAACCCTACACTATTTCAATGTTCCAATATGAGTCCTTCAACTATTAACCAACCCCTCTTTTACATGGATGCATGATCATTTAGAAGAAATGGGTAGGAATATTGTTCGTCGGTACCCCGATGAACCTCAAAGACATAGCCGATTGTGGGTTAACGAGGAAATTGAAGATATATTGACTAATAACCTAGTAAGAATCAAGTTAGCATGTATTAATTAAACTAAATTTTTGGTCTGTGTATATTTTAATTTTTGGTCCAATAATTTTAAAAGCTTCTGAGTTTGGTCTAAAATGAAAGACTCATTCGGGTTTAGTCCACAATTTCTAACTCTGTTAGTTTAACTTATGTTTGACCATTTAATAAGTTACCATCACTTTTCTTATAAAAAACACATAACAATTCCTCTTTGTGTGTCTCTCTAAAAAGTTTTCCCCAAATTCACTTTCTATCTGTAATAATCATTCAAAAATTCATTAATTCGAATCAAATTATCATTCAATTCGGTTTATATCATCTTCATTGACTCTCAATTTGATTATTTGATCAGTGATTTTGGGCGTTTTGGAAATTTAGGGTTCTGACAAAAATTAAGGGATTTTATTTATTCGATTTCAGGGTACCCAAGCAACTAAATGTCTACACTTTGATTCACCGGGTTTCAATGCTGAAATTGCAATGAAAGGTCTAGCAAAAATGAAGGATCTTAGATTTGTTTATATGAATCTCTATAAGGATTATGATACTGAGAGCAATATTGTTGAATTTGATAAAGCTAGCGAATACCTTCCAAGTTCCTTACGATTTATGAGTTCGGATTATTTTCCTTTTTCGAGTTTACCGAATACATTTCAAGGAAAATATCTTGTTGGACTTGAAATAACTTTGGGAAGATGGAGAAGAAAAGGTAAAATAATGGTTAATTTGTTGTTTTTCATGATTCATTATGATCCTATATATCTATTGCTTTGTCATTGCACCGATATTAATTAATTTTTTTTTTGTACTTATGTTAGGTTCAAAATAACCTCAGGTTCCTGACAATCAGGTTCTCAAAGTTGAGGACCTTTGACCTTAGGCTGGCTCCAAATCTTGAGCAGTTGACTTTTGAAGAATGTTATGATTTCGTAGACCTTCATATACCTGCTGATAATCATTCAAAGCTCGAATATCTCACCTTCACTGTTTCAAATTTGACAAACCTTCACCTCGGGAGTACTCCGAATCTTGAGACGCTAATACTTAGAGACTGTAATGGTTTGGTAGAGCTTAAAATGCCTGATGAAAGTCCAAAGCTCGAAGTTATCAACCTCAGTCATTCAGATTTGAGGACCCTTGACCTTGGGCTCACTCCAAATCTCAAAAGGTTAAATCTTAAAAGTTGTTATAATTTGGTAGAAATCAATGCTCCCGTTGGATGTCTGAAAAATCTTCTCTTCTTAGACTTAAGTGGTTGTGGGAATTTTAAGTCTTTTGTGTTTGACAAACGGCATCAACCAGCTGAGGCTGGTTCTTTATCTGAGTTACATCTGATTGCAGAACCCACAGATGTTTGCCTACTGCACCCCAACAATAGTTTTCCAAAGTTTCGGTTTGAATGTTATTACAAAGAAGATCCAGCTTCATCGTTTGGAAACCTTGAAAGGCTTATTTCAATAGGTCTGTGTGGTTGTACAAACCTTGAGAGTTTTTCAAGAAGCATTTGTGGATTACAATGTATAAGAAAGCTTACACTTGAAGGCAGTATTACAGAAGCACCCCGGGACCTTGACCAGTTAGAATGTCTAGAGGAGCTGACTTTTTCATCTACAGAGATTAAAAATCTTCCAGACAGCATTTTTATGTTGAAACATCTCAAATATCTCGAACTTAATTCATGCTTATTTCTTGAGAAGTTACCCGATGATATTGGATGCTTAGAAGGTTTGAAAGAGTTGAACATAGTAGGTACAGGCATAACCCGTCTTCCACAGAGCATTTTTAAGTTGAGAGGCCTACGTATTGTTGGGTCGTTACAGCTTCTTGATACATATGGTCTACTACTCAAGAGACGAAGAACCTCTGATGATGATGAAATAGTCTACTACATATAACCCATACTAACACATGCCAAAGGAGTCAATACATGAAGAGCTATTTTATCAGGTACTTTATTTTGAAATTTTAAATTCATTATGGAAATATTCATTGATTCTGCAATTTATATGTTTTACTATGATTTTAACAATTTAACAATTTTCTGCTATTAGGAGATCCGATCAGCAGGAAGCAATCGTCAGTTAGCGCATTACAGTTAGCCACGTGAACTCCGATCGGGTATAGTAAGTCATGAAGCAATTTCTCAACTCGAATTGATCTTTCAAGGTATGGTGAGCAGGATGCAATTGCCAGTCAGCTCAGAAGGTGATCTAAAGCTCATATCTCTCCGCATCTATTCTCATGTGCATTGAAATGATTTGTTTATGATTTTTTCCCCGGGCATTGTTGATCGTTGATCATTGTCAAGTGATTTTGGCTCAGTTCATTTCGGTCATTGATAGTTTTCTCAGGTACACTCCAAAAGTACGATTGTTTGTAAAGAAGTGTTTCAAAGTATGATTGTCATTTTACCTTTCTGTATTAGTACTTTTTTAAGTGTATACACTGTTAGATCAAAGCTATAATCCCAACTTGGATGCTGTACTATTACTCATTACTTTAAATCAGTAAAGAATTTGAACTTTATTTTAATTCATGGAGCTGAATAAACACAGTTGACTTGTTCAGTAAGTCAAACTGATGAAAATAGTGGGACTATGATAAAAGGTTGGAGATGATCATGCTAAAAATAAACTTAAGAAAGTGTTATTAGTGATGTAATATCATATATAAGATTTTGATTCACATAAATAAGCTCTGCATGTGGATGAAATCATCAAGCATAAACTATTTGACTTTTGAGTCAAACTACTGGCTTTCATCAAATTTCACTGCGGTTTTCATAGAATTGTACTGACACGCAAATTTTAGTGATAAGAAATTATGAGAGCATGTACTGCATGAAGTTTTGAAAGGCATTGAGTAGTCATATTGTGTCTGTCATGGTTGAGCTACAAACCGTAAATGTTAAGTTTCAGTTTATACTTTTTAATTGGTTTATACTAGAATTCAGTTTATGCAATAGTGGTGGTGGTTGATCAAACATGACCTCCAATTTGGTGTCAGTTATTATTTGGATTATACTTGGGTTGAAAACGGGTCAAGAAGAATGACCCGGGAGAAGAATGAAGTTGATATCTTATTTGAAAGTCGTAGTTTTTCTCTTTGGCAACAACGCTAAGTTTATTTATTTGCATTTTGGCCACAACGCTAAGTTTAGCTACAGCTTACACATGCACCCATTGTACTTCCATTATTAACGATTCAGATGTTAAACATCACTGATAGAAAATTCATTGCATATAAAGAAAATTCTTTGATAGTTTTAATTTTAGTTTTATTGAATTTGTTTGTTAATATGATTATTGCTTTGGTTTGATATAGTTTTTTAGAATTTAGGATTGCTTATCCAAACATGGTTATTTGAAGCAAGCTGTTTTAACTATGAGCAATTTATTAGTTTCAATAAGCAAATCAACAGTTTCTCCTTCAATTGTGCTAGTGTTTGGTAAAATAATCAGAATTAGGTAATTAGTTTGATTAAGCAACTTTGAAACTGACTAGTTCGCTCTTACATGATCATACATCACAATCATTTACCCTCTGTCCAAACACACAAGAAAAAAACTGATTTTATCTTGTTTCTAAGCAACCCCAAACACCGTCTAATGGCCAAGCAAACTTATCACATAGACCATTACAGGCATAGGTAACATGATTTTCATCAAGAACCTTTGATCCTAAATTTGTCAAACGAGTTGCTAGGCTAGTTATCTGCAAGTACTTGGTTATAAACAGGTCGACACAATCAAGGTTTTGTAACTTGTTGTCAAGCTGAATAGTTCGGTTGTGCTTATTTTCATGAAGGATCTTTTTCAGATGTTCCCACAAGTCTAGACTCCCGAATTGAAACTTCCCCACCCTCTTCCCAATTCATCTCCACCTGAACCTGTGTCCCCTGTCACCTTCTCGGCCTACTCTTCAAATTCTGATTCGGTCCATTCCAGCGGCCCATGTACAGATGGCCCTTCCTCGGCCCAAACACCTCCTGCACTCAAGGTCAGACACCTACTTCATCTGCGGCTCACACTCACACACCCAAGGTCTAGACACCTCGTGATATCCTAACTGGCATGGTGCAGTGTCGTAGATTTCGGTGACCCTCGCCTGCCAGCACATCAGTATTTCTTCCATTAGATTTGATTATTCAAGAGCTAGTTCGAACTCATTTGTGCAATTTTTTCCCATTGAATACAGAAGATAGGTTCTTATCAGCCCAGTACATTAAATATCGATTACATGTAAGTTAGTTCTGTCATATTATTGATAGCTTTTAAGGGGTTTTTATGCAAATAGCTCTTCAATAATTCGTTTTTGTATTTCTTTTTATTTTTAGGGGTCAATTTAGCAGTGGTGACAAAACTAAAGAAGCTACTAGAACTAATAAAGCTGAGACAAGCTCCTCAAGGAAAAATTCAAGAAAATCAAAGACTCAAGAAACATCACAAGGTTTCATCAATCTGAAAGCTAATACTGCGTAAGGGATCACAAAAGATGCTGACAAGAGAAGGGTTCAAGCTGATGGTCAAGGTTTCTGGGCATTGGATCACAAATGGCTATGGGAAGAGGGTAAGTTGGGAAGTTCTTGTTCTGTTATAGTACTCATTTCTAATCAAGAAACTGATATCTCTCTGAGTTTGAATTCTTTGTTATAGTAGTCATTTTGAAATTAAGAAACTGCTAGAACCAAATTCAGGTCGGGTTTGGGTTTGGATTGGCATGTCAGAATGCCTTAACCCAAGCACGACATCTTTAAGTAGTTAGGTCAGTTATAATCCTAACCCGTCTACACATGACATAAACATCGCCTATTCAACCTGCTTTTCTAAACTTGTGGGTGGGTCGACTTTTTTAACCGTTTAACACATTATAAACACAATTTATCTAAAATAAAAAAACTCAAACGGGTTACTGATTAGACCAGACCCTACCCGTTTATTTCCATGTTGGTTTTGGGTCGTGTTTTGTGTTAGGAATTGCCACCCCTACTTTTTGATGGCATCTCTTTATGTGCTGTATGATATAAATAGAATTTTCTTGTACTTTTCAGGTTTATGTCGCTAAAAATGGGCAAGAGATGACCGGCAAAGCTGCTTACATTCACAATAAAAAGGTACTTCTGCTCAATTATATATATCTCCCAACTTTCTCACCTTGTTTTGCTTTATAATTGATAAAGTTTGTTTTAAACTTTTATTTTTTGCGTGTAAATATGATTTGAGATAAATTGTTTCTTTTGTCTTATAGCAATCTGTTTTCAACTTTCATTCATT
Organism: Chrysanthemum seticuspe; assembly: GCA_019973895.1. Lineage (NCBI taxonomy): Eukaryota > Viridiplantae > Streptophyta > Magnoliopsida > Asterales > Asteraceae > Chrysanthemum > Chrysanthemum seticuspe. The sequence goes on along the minus strand of BPTQ01000006.1, from coordinate 8,964,446 downwards.
TAAATCCGTTGTTTTGACAGGAGAGCGGAGGAGGATCTAACAATAAAAAGGCGAAGAAAACTTTCACCAAGAAGAAATGAGTGTTGATTATGTGGCTGAAATGTGAGATTGGTATATACTGAGACACTTAATGCAGACAACTTCAGTTTTATTACTTAATATTTTCAGTAATCTTTCTCTATTAAGTCAAAAACAAACAGTTTTCATATGACTTAATTAATTCAGTTTTTTCATATTAAGTCAATTAAGTCGAAATCAAACACCCCCAAAGAATTTGAATGGGATTGCTCAAATACAGTTGACACTAGTCGCTACTGGAAAATAAAGAACATAAAGTGGAAGCTTTTTGAACTTTAACTTGTAGTATGGACCTTTTTTTTTTACTAATAAACATATTTTAGATCTAAATTTTAGTGTTTCTAAATGAGAAGTTGAAGCTTTTAAGAACTCTTTGGATATCATATTGGTAGAGAAGTGAGTTTGAGCCTAAATGTTAGTTTGAGCTTAAAGTAGGATTGTTTTAGGTTACGAATATATGTTTTACTTTATTGAATATATGTCTAATTAGAAGTTAGGGATGTTTGTTTAAGCTTATAAGAAATAAGCCGTGTTCGGCTTATATAACATAAGCCACAATTTTGTGGCTTATTTTTCACTTACAGGCTTATATAACATTGTCGTTATATAACATTGACAATGTTATATAAGCCTGTAAGTGAAAATTAAGCCACAAAATTGCGGCTTATGTTAGATAATCCGAACTCATATAAGCTAATAAGCCCATACATAAGCGGAAACAAACACCCCCTTAGACTAGTTAATTAATAGAGTACAATCAATATTAGAAAGTCAACTGTGTTTTGTATGAAAATTATGGGAATTTGATATGATCATATGAAGATGGAAATGATCATGTACAAATGATTCTATATTCTACAAGTGTTGTATGATCATACACAAGAGTGTATCGTTTTATGCTCTTTGGGTTGAAATCATAAAGAACAAAACCATTTGACTTTTTTAGTCAAAGTATTGACTTTCATCAAATTTAATGATTTTTTATTCAAATGTAACGAACATAGAGTGTTTGTTAATGCTGGTATTGTCAAATAAAAAAGAAATTTGAAAGGCCTGTTATGACAATACTATATAAATATTTTTTTGAAGAATGGAGTTATGATTTCATTGCATGTTGATTTTAGTAAGAAAATGGAGCTTGATTTTATATGTTTATGGATTTGGATCTTTTACTTGGGTCAAAACCGGGTCAAGAAGATGACCCATGAAAAATAAAAAAGAAGTTTTGCTTTTTCACAGATTGACCACACAAGTTTTAAACAATTAAGTTTATTTCAAAGTCTGTTTTGCCAGTTATACTTGAAGCTCTTAAATTGTTAAAAAAAACTTATTTAGCGACTGTGTACTCTCAAATATAAGTGTAGTTTTGTAGCGAAATACGGGACAAATCATAAATATACATTAGTTACATCAAGATAGAACTACTCTGAGTTGATTAACATGTTGGAAAGGTAGATAAAGTGATATACTTGTATAAGTTATGTTTACGGACGTTATATGAACGTATCTGGCATTAGTGTTTGCATTGGAAATGCGCGTGTGTATGTCGAAGTAAAATATATGATGTTGATTAAATGAAGAGCCTTAGAACAATTGACTGGGAATTGCCAACTTTTTCTTTATCATTGTTGACAAGCGAAGTACATTTTTATACAGGGGAAATTATGTTATATGCACAAGGTGACGTTTAAAAGGAAAAACTCTTATTGTGTGTAAACTACATTACTTCTCTTATTGTATGTATACTATTCTTTTGTGTAGTTGCCTTCATGTAAAAAAAGAAGAAAAAGTTGAAGGGCTTGTCATGCCATTACCCTTAATTCGTGAACGTCGATTTTTATTCTCAAAAATTGTTAGGAATTAGAAATTCCAGGTATTAAAGAGTCGGTCACCTCAAGTATATGTAATCGTTAGAAAGCTCGTAGTCATAGTTATTTTATGTTAAGTAGTATTTAGTTAAGTAACACCGTGGAGGACGGACGGGTCTTTACCCACTGTATGTCTGATCCACAGCCCGTTGAGTGGCGTTTTATTGTAATACTATAAATACTCTCTACCTCCCAAGGTAGAGAGTTGGAGCTCATAATAAGATTTTTCTTTCTCTCACTAAAGTTCCCTAAACCTCTAACTTTCTCTCTCTAAAACTCATCTTTGTACGCCAACTTTGGTTATGGTTTGATGTGTATGTGAAATCCAATATGTTACAAATGGTATCAAGAGCCATGGTTTGATCATCTCTTACATATCTTTGGATTTCTAGTGACTTTTAGGTGGTTTTTAGAGTTTGAAAAAGTTTAGTGGTTTTTGCATCATTTGATTCATTTCTAGTGTTAAAGTTTGAATCTTGGGTGTAGTTTTGTGTTTAGAATCATTGTATGTGCTTGGGTGTTGATTTGGTAAGCTTGAATCATCGTGGTTGGGTTGTTTTTGGATTGAAAAGTGGTGTTTTTGTGATTTTCTAGCTAGCGACTTGAGCCACGGATAAGTTTTCTTGGTAGCGACTTGCTTTATAATTTGGTAGCGAGTTGTAGTTGAAGGACTTAGCGAGTTGAGTTAGCGACTTGTCTATTGAGACAAGCCGACAAACAGTACACTTAGTGGATTCTCCACTACGGGTAGCGACTTGGTGTAAGTTAGCGACTTGTACTTTATATTGTTAGCGAGTTGGTGTTAGCGAGTTGGTGCCTAGCGAGTTGCTATTTAGCGACTTGACAAATTAGCGACTTGGTTCTTAGCGACTTGCTGTCAAAATTTTGCTAGCGACTTGGATCTTAGCGAGTTGTTATATAGCGACTTGGGATTATAGCGACTTAGCACTTGGCGACTTGGTTCAAGGTTTCCTAGCGACTTGGGTGATTTTTTTTAATACGGTTTTCTCTTGATTCAGTAAAATCCCGTGAAAGAATCTATTTCCCGGTTTAATCAGAGAGTTATAAAATCCCGTGTAATCTGTTAACATGTCTACCAACGTTCCTACTATCATCTCCACTGTTGTCGAGGATGTTCAAGCAGCTGGTTCAGATACTCGTCCACCCATGCTTGACAGAACTGACTACGACTCTTGGGTTCAACGAATCAGATTGTACTGTCTTGGAAAGGAAAATGGGGTCAACATACTCAAATCTATTGATGAAGGACCTTATCGAGTTGAGACTACTAGAGACATAATTGATACAGCTGAAGATGGAACAATGATCTATGGAATAGACAGACCAAAGAAGTATGATGAGCTCAATGACAAGGAGAAGAAGAGATTCGATGCGGATATCAGGGCTTTTAACATCATACTGCAAGGTCTTCCAAAAGACTTCTATAAGCTTATCAATCACAACACTAAAGCAAAGGCTGTATAGGACAATGTCAAGATGCTTCTCTCAGGCTCTGAATTAACTATTGAAGATAGAGAATCACAACTATATGATGAATTTGAGCATTTCAAGATGAAACTTGATGAGAGTGTCTATGAGTACTACGTGAGATTCCATAAGCTTGTGAATGACATGAGGAACATCAGAATGACCATGCCTAACATTCAGTTGAACTCTAAATTTGTAAACAACATGAATCCCGAATGGCACAAGTTTGTTACTTTTGTGAAGCTCACTAAAGGATTGAAGAATACAAACTATGAGCAACTGTATGCCTTCCTTCTACAGAATGAGAGACATGCTATGTTTGAGAAAAGGATTCTGGAGCAGTTCAAAACCAATCAGGGATAATCAAGCTCACAAAATGACTCAACTGCTTTCTACACAAATGTTGGAATTACCACCAAGGCTTCTAAAGTAGTTCCCACGAGAGATGGTAATCACAAACTCATTCCTGATCCACGATTCAAGCAACAGGATGCTGATGCTGTCATGGGACATTTCATCAATCAACTAGCTCTCATGGTTAAACATAACTTGACCCTTACACCTCATACTAAGAGTCTTCACACCAACAATGAAATCAGAACTGCATCCAATATTCACAATAATTCTTTGATCAGAGATGGGAAAGTTATGGTGCAGCCAGTTCAAGAAAGGCAATATGATCAGAAAAGGGGTGGAGTAGGTGAAGGCTTTGGTGGAAATCAGAATCGGGGAAGGATTGGTAATCAAGGACAAACTAAGCCCTTCAAATGCTACAACTATGGTGGTGAGGGACACATTGCAAGGAATTGTACATCTCCCAAACGTCCACAGAATGCCGAGTACTTCAGGGATAAGATGCTGCTAGTGCAAGCTCAGGACAATGGAGCAGCTTTGGACGAAGAGGAGTTGTTGTTTCTCGCTGAGGGCAATGCCAAGACCTATGATGCAGATGTGGATGAGCACCCAATTCAGGAGATAGGTCACAATCATCAGAATGCCTTTCAAGTCGCTGACTGTGATGCATACGACTCTGATGTTGATGATGGACCTACTGCACAAAAAAATTGCATGGCTAGCATTTCTCCAATGGTCTCTCCTTAGGTCTCATCTTCACCACAAGCTGGACCATCCAAAGAAAAAATCATCTCAGAAGTATTAAAACTATACGATGAAGTTGAGGTGCATAAGATACATAATGAAATACAATCAACTGAAATCATTGAGTCAGATATTGAAAATATGGGTAATATCAATGTTGTCCCATATGATCAATATGTGAAACAAAGTGAAAGTGAGATTGTATCAAGTGATGTATCTTCTGCAGTCAATGATGACTATGTTTGTGATGAATACACTGCATGTGCCCCTGAGGATTCTGTTATCTCTGAACTTAATGCCTATAAAGAAATAGTTGCTATTTATGAACAACGTGCTAAGTTTGAGTTAACCACTCGTGAGCAGGAAATGGATGACCAAATGCGTACAATCATTAGAAAAAGTAATTTTAGAGAAGAAGTATTAAAACAAGAGTTAAAATCCTTACAAGAAAAGCTTTCTAAAACTGCTAAGCAAAAACAAGAACTTCAAGAAAATGTGAAAATGCTTAAGCAAGAATTTAATGCTAAGGAATCAAAACTTTTGAAAGATTTTTCTAATCTGAAAACTTTGAAAAACAAACTAGAAAACAAGTTGTATGTACAAGGTAACACCATTCAGACTGCTCACTTGATTACTAAGCATAGAGTGTTAAGCGACAAGCATAGTATCCCCATTATTAAGGAATCCAATCCTGAGTATGTTAAGAAAGCTAAAGAAGCCCAAAAGGTAATCTATGATGGAAATGAAATCCTTAAGCCTAGAAAAAAACCTAGTTGCGCTGAGAGCACTGAAGAAGATAAGCAATTAGAAGATGTCACTAAAAGGAAATTGGATGAAAAACTTAAGAGCCCTTCTTGCATAGAGAAAAGAAGTAGTTTTAAAGCACCCAACTATTCTAAGGAAAATTGGATTGCATTTAACATGTTTAAGCCTCAAACGTTGTTAACACCCGAACAAGTGTTCTGGAAAGAGGACTTAGATAAGCAAAAAGCTAAAAAATCTTGTTGAAACAAACCCTCCCCTTAGGAAAATGCCTAAAGCAACTGTGTATCCTCCCAATACACCAATGCATCTAGTCCCTAGAACTATTGCCACTAAAAGCAAGACCTTAATCAGTCAATATGTTATTTTTCAACTATTTGTTGATTTTGAGAAAACTTGCAAGAAAAGGATCACACCCACTGGTATAACTGAAGGAGAAAGGGGTTTTGAGCAAACTAAAGAATGTTATTTAACTGAAGTCATGCATTTCTTTAAACAATTAAAAGATCAATTTGAAAGTCTTAAAAAGGGAATGCACTCAGACATTAAAGAAATGGAAAAGGAATTTGATGCAATAATTGTTGAGGTTAGTGATTATGAGCGAGAATTAAAATACAATGAGATTGAGAGGACGAATTTACATACACTGAATGAGAATCTGATTTCTGAATGTATTGCTCAAGATGTGTTTTTCACTACTACAAATTGTTCCATTAATGCTTCTCAATTTCATGAATTATCTGTTGCTCTGAAAGTCTCCCATGATCGTGTCATTGAGCTTGAAAAGATTAATTCCAAACTAAATGAGAAAATTGATCTGGATGAACACGACAATTTGGTAAAACATCTTTCTAAACTAGAAGTTGAGCATTTTAACTTACAACTAAAATATCAACATCTTAAAGAAAATGTCAAAACCTCAAATATCAAGACATCCTCAGATGCTCCAGAATTTGATGCAGTGTTTCAGATAAACAAACGTGACGAACAGATTCAAGCTCATTGTAACACGATCAGAAAGCTGAAAGCCCAAATCTCTCAATTAAAGGGTGAAAAGAACAATGTGGCTGGCTCCCAAATGTCTCCTCCTTTAGATTCTCAGTATTCTCAAATGTTTCATCTTCAAAACTTAGTAAATGCATTACAAAAGGAAAACGAGAGTTTTCTAGAGGAAAATGAAAAGGTTAAACGTCACTTTAAAGAGTTATATGATTCAATAAAAGTCACTCGTGACAAAAACAACGAAAAAATAACTTCTTTGCAAAAGGAAATTGAGAATCTAAAGAGTCAGGAAAAAGGGAAACTGCCACTTGTTTTTAATGAGACTGTTGCCTCAAAATCATCATCTGACTGCAAATATTCTGTGACTGTTAAATACATTCCTCCGCATCTCAAGAATAATGAAATTGTGTTTCATAACTACTGTGCTCACCTTAAGGATAGTCTAGAATGTCTCCGTGAGATTGTGGAAGAGGATTTCATAAATAAGCCTCTTGATAAAGAAATTAGGTTTGCTTGCATTCAGGCCAAACGATCTCAGGAGCTGCTAGAGTGTTTAATTGCAACATGTCCTAAATCCTTAGGTGCGAAATGTAAAGCTGTAATGCCTTGTTCGATGCCTAGTGCCAAGCATGAAATTCATTCTATGCCCAATGCTAAGAAAGCGAACTCTATTGTGCCTTCTAGGAGTACAAATCCCAGCACTTCTAGTGTTAAGAAAGTGAATTTTAGTGTGCCTGCAAATAGCTCAAATCACATTTTTAAGAAAGTGAACACCATTGTGCCTTCTTGTAGTTCAGATCCTTGCACATCTAGTTCAGGAATGGAAAAATTAGATCAACCAACTAATGTTCCCATAATTCCCTCTACAGGAGTAATCAGTGACATTAAGGCAAGCGAGTCAAAACCTCCAGGCAATACCAAGCAAGATAGGACCTCGCAAGCTAAGAATGTGCATTGGAAGAGAGTAGAAGACCAACCTAGGAACTTTAAGTTTGAGTTGAATAAAACGAATCGTGTTGATTCTAGTATTAGCCATAGGCGTACTGTAATTAATTCGAATTCTGATACTATTTGCAAACCATGTAATGATGTCTGCTTGAACTCTGTTACTAATCATGAATGTGGTGTGAATGCTTTATCTAATGTTGTCAAATCCCCAGCTAATATTGTTAATGCAAATAATCATGCTAAGAAGACTAAAAGGCAAAGGCGAAAGAAAATTAGAAAACAGTGGAAACCCACAGGAAGAACATTTAGTAAGATAGGCTATCAATGGATACCTGTTGGCCATAAGGTTAATCAGACAATGCCCACTAGAAAATGGATGCCTACTGGTAGAACTATTCCCTTAAGAAGTGAACATACTTTGAATAGGGCAAATACGGACACTAGTACTGCATCTATTCATAATGATTCCATTGCCTCAGTTTCTGATATGGATGTTTCTATTTCTGATGTGGGTGTTCCAATCACTGTTACTAACCAAATGGAACCCATTCTTGCATGGGGATCCCAATTATCCAGTTATCCATTCTTGTCTGTTTTCAACTGCAGATCGTTCAAATCGTTCTGTGGTACCTAGACTCAGGCTGTTCCAAGCATATGACTAGAGACCGGTCGCGGCTCATGAACTTCGTGAGTAAATTCATCGGGACAGTTAGATTCGGGAATGACCATTTTGGAGCTATTATGGGTTATGGAGATTATGTGGTTGGTAAAAGTGTAATTTCCAGGGTATATTATGTGGAAGGTCTTGGTCATAATTTGTTCTCTGTTGGTCAATTCTGTGATTCCGATCTAGAAGTGGCTTTTAGAAAACATACTTGCTTCGTTAGAGAGCTTGACGGTGTAGAATTATTAAGAGGTACTCGAGGTTCTAACCTATACACCATCTCTATCGATGACATGATGAAGTCTTCTCCAATCTGCTTGCTGTCAAAGGCTTCTAAAACAAAGTCTTGGTTATGGCATCGTCGTCTCAATCACTTGAACTTCGGCACCATAAACAACCTCTCCAGAAAGGATCTTGTCAGAGGTTTACCCAGGTTAAAATATGAAAAAGATCATCTCTGTTCAGCTTGCCAATTTGGAAAAAGCACTAAATATGCCCACAAACCAAAACCCACAAACTCTGTAATGGAAGTTCTTCATACCCTTCATATGGATCTATGCGGCCCAATGAGAGTGCAATCTATTAATGGGAAGAGATATGTGTTAGTAGTGGTTGATGACTACTCCATATTCACTTGGGTTAAGTTTTTGAGGACGAAGGATGAAACTCCAGATGTCATCATTAAACTCATTAAACAACTTCAGACCCGACTCAACAAAACTGTTCGAATCGTCCGTACTGACAATGGAACTGAATTTGTTAATAAAGAACTCAATGAATTTTATGGAAATGTTGGAATCAGTCCTCAAAGAAGTGTTCCTCGAACTCCTCAACAGAACGGTGTAGTTGAAAGACGAAATCGAACTCTTGTAGAAGCTGCAAGAACAATGTTGATTTACTCAAAGGTTCCAATGTTTCTATGGGCTGAAGCTATTGCCACTGCATGTTACACTCAAAATCGATCTCTAATTCACACTTCTCATGGAAAGACTCCTTATGAACTTGTCCACAATAGAAAACCTGATCTATCATACCTTCGTGTGTTTGGTGCTTTATGTTATCCAACTAATGATGGTCAAGATTTAGGTAAACTGAAAGCCAAAGCAGACATTGGAGAATTTGTAGGATATGCACCAAACAGAAAAGGTTACCGAATCTACAACAAGAGAACCCGAAATATCATGGAAACAATTCACGTTACGTTTGATGAGCTGACCGGTGAAATGGCTCCTGGACAATCCAGTTCTGGACCCGCACTTCAAAACACTCCCATTGGTTCATCCCTTGTACCAAACTCCTCTCCAGCAACTCCATATGTACCTCCATCTGAAGATGATTTAAAGAAATTGTTTGATCCTATGTTTGATGAACATTATGAGCCAAGTGCCAATGATATGTCAATTCCAACAACAGAGGCTGCTCCTATCCATGAGAATGAAGCCAACCTTTCAGTATCAATATCACTAAGTTAAGAAGCGCCTGCTGCTGATCACTCGTTCTCATCAACAAATCATCAATCTTCGAATGTACATCATGGAACTGTTTCTGGCATCAATGATGAAGTTAATCCATTTGCTACACCTGAAGATGCTCCATTTGAAAACATATTTGCTCCTGAATCTTCATCAGAACCATCTTCTTCAGGAGACATCGACTCTGCTACTTCAGTCCCTCATCAACAGCCACATGAACACCTCAGAAAATGGACTCACGATCATCCATTAGACAACATCATTGGAAATCCCTCTTGTCCAGTATCCACACGGAAACAACTTGCAACCGATGCCTTATGGTGCTTCTTCAATTCTGTACTCTCTAAGATCGAACCAAAAGATGTTAAAACTGCCATGAATGAAGACAGCTGGTTCAATGCTATGCAAGAAGAAATTCATGAGTTTGATCGACTTGATGTATGGGAATTACTACCTGCTCCAGATTGTGCTATGATCATTGCTCTAAAATGGATCTTCAAAGTGAAACTTGATGAGCATGGTGATGTGTTAAAGAACAAGGCTCGATTGGTTGCTAAAGGATACCGTCAAGAGGAGGGTATTGACTTTGAAGAATCTTTTGCTCTTGTTGCTCGAATTGAGGCAATCAGAATCTTCTTGGCTAATGCTGCAAGTAAGAACATGGTAGTCTATCAGATGGATGTAAAGACGACATTTCTGAACGGAGATCTTAAAGAAGTCGTCTACGTCAGCCAACCTGAAGGCTTTGTGAATCCAGAGCACCCTACTCAAGTTTATCGTTTGAAGAAGGCTCTTTACGGTTTAAAGCAAGCTCCAAGGGCATGGTATGATACGCTATCAAAGTTTCTTCTATCTACCGGATTCAGCAAAGGAGCAGTTGATCCAACATTGTTCACCAGGAAGTCAGGCAAACATTTAATTCACGTTCAAATTTATGTTGATGATATCATCTTTGCCTCGACTGACCCCAATGAGTGTGACCGTTTTTCAAATGAAATGGGTTCTAAATTTCAAATGTCAATGATGGGACAAATGTCATTTTTCTTAGGATTACAAATTTCACAAAGTCCCGGAGGCATTTTCATAAATCAATCTAAATATGCAAATGAGATTTTAAAGAAATTTGGATTTGATTCAAGTGACCCTGTTGACACTCCCATGATAGAACGTACTAAACTAGATGAGGACCACTCAGGGATCATGGTAGACCAAACAAAATATCGTAGTATGATTGGATCCCTGATGTACCTCTCTCCAAGGAACCATCAATATGGGACTTTGGTACCCGAAGGACACCGGTATGTCACTAACAGCCTATGCAGATGCTGATCATGCAGGATGTCAAGATACTTGTCGAAGTACGTCTGGAGGTGCTCAGTTTTTGGGTGATAAGCTTGTGAGCTAGTCTTCAAAGAAGCAAATGAGTACTTCTATTTCCTCTACAGAGGCTGAATACATAGCCATGTCATCATGTTGTGCTCAAATCCTTTGGATGAGATCCCAATTATCTGACTATGGCTTTGAATTTAACAAAATCCCTCTGTACTGTGATAATAAAAGTGCTATTGCTCTCTCATGCAACAATGTACAACACTCAAGAGCAAAGCACATCGACATTCGACATCATTTCATCAGGGAGCAAGTTGAAAAAGGTGTGGTGGAACTATACTTTGTAAGGACTGAATACCAGTTAGCAGACATCTTCACCAAAGCTCTTCCAAGAGAACGTTTTGAGTTTATTCTTCCACGACTTGGCTTGAAAAGCCTTCAACCAGAAACACTCAAACGTCTTCAGGAGGAAGACGAGGAGTAAAGGTCTATCTTCATCTATCTCTTGTAAATATCTATTCGAAAAACAAAATACAAAATTATAAAATCTTAAAAAAAAATCAAATAGAAAATTATAAAACTTTTTAAAAATCCATAAAAATTTGAAAAATCTCAAAAAATATTGTCTTCTTGTCATGTTTTTCTTGATTCGAAAAATATCTACAGTTTTTGTGCTGTCATTCAAAGAACGACACGAGACTTTAGATGTTGTTCGAATGTTCATTTAAAAAAAAAAAAAAAAATTGGGAGAAAGTAAAACCATGGTTTATTGTCATTTCAGGCAATAACCCGCTTTTCATAGAAAGAACAGAGCCATGCTTTATCTTGGTTTTCAAATCTCATGCTCTGATTCTATAAACAATTACGTCTTATCTAATGAAAAATAATTGATTTGAAAAATAACTCGGACTCTATTTTTGATAATCATCTGGACTTAAAAGTTTGTCAAAATATCTATCTCTCAATCAACAACTTATGTCATTGATTGAGGGGGAGAATGATTTCAATAAAATTAAAAGGTTATTTGTCATTCAATTGGTTTCAAAAGATAATCATGCATGTTTATTCAATGGAGTTTAAATTCTCTAAATCCGATCCTTATCAGTTAAAACGCTTTCATAATCAAGTCACAATTCTCCCTAAAAAGCTTTCAAAATCAATTTAAATCTACAGAGATCACAAATCTCAATGATTTGATAATTGTGATCGGGGGAAAATTTGTGATTTAAATTTGATTTAAACTGATAATCGATAAAAGGTTTCATAAGTGTTTAGCAAGCTTTCCTCCCCACATGTGCCAAACGATTTCAAATTTTCATGCACATGTTGAGGGGGAGCATCATCTTAAAAAAAAAAAAAAAAAAAAAAAAAAAAAAAAAAAAAAAAAAAAAAAAAAAAACCACAAAGAATTGAAACGTGATTAATTTGTCTCTAAGTGCAGGTTCCTTCTAATATGTGCATAACTCTTTCAAACCTCGAGGCACATATTGAGGGGGAGCAAACTTTTGAAAACCTCATCCTTCCAAAATGCTTTATCTACTTGATTTGATTAAGGAAGTGATGCTGATATTTTTTAGAAAATAGTAATCAAAGAAGTTAATTCTTTCTCTTGCCTCCGTGTGCTAAACGATTTCAAATACATGATGCACATGTTGAGGGGAGCTCTTATTCTAAAAATATCAAAAACAATTCAGGTGCAAAATGCTCTGATAATATATCACAAACATCTGGATTGATTTTCAAATGGTTTTCAATTGGTTCCAATGGCAGATGAACAATACCAAAAAGACCGACCAACTTTACATTATGTATGGTGATATAAGGACGATAAGGTTAGGTATGTGTTCCCATGATCCGCCAGAACCGGAGGGATCTACCCAGGGACTATCCACTAGTTAGTGTAGAGTTCTTAGGTATGACGATAAAAGGAGAAAAATAAGATATGGGAAGAGTGCGGACTGAGGCTGAGCTAGTACTGGAATAAACCCAACAATGTTCTAGCTATGAAGTCTCGGTAAGCACTGAAGGGGTTGAAGAATGAAAAATAATTGAATGAGAAAAGGGTGAAAACAAATAGCCCTCCAATTATTCAACCTTAGGGCAGATACCGGGTTCAATTCATATGCTACTGATGGTTACCAAGGTAACATCGGTATTGAAGACAAGACGTCATGGACCCAGTGACGCACTGCACTTAACTTCCCAAACCACTCAAGTTCCTCTTAAAAGGACTTGTTTCATTCTCACGGGGAACCTACATAATCTATCGACTTTCTCTTAGAGATTGTTGATATTGAAGAAGGAGACCCTCTCCCTAGTCTCCGATATAGGATCCAAATATGCACAAAATTGAGTCTAGAGCCACAAGATCATCAATTAATCTCATTAGGACACTTTCAATGAAGACTCTCTGTTTCACACAATGTGGAAAGAGAGATTATATCTTATGAGTCCTACGCACTATCCTTGTGGTATTGCCAAGACTTGATTGTGTCATATGGACCTCATCAGTGGAGCGATTCAAAATTGAATCAATCCTGGTCCAAGAAAATGGATTGGCGGATGCCTTTGAAAACCGGTCGTTGTGTTTAAAAACTCTTTTCTCTATCACATCGACTGTGTACAAATATTTCAAATCAAAAGGTGTTTATGATTGATTAATGATTTTCACTAAAACCTTCATTGTATTGCAAAAAAAATTTCTATTGAGCAATATACGATTGTTTTTCAAATCACTTTTTATCAATCAGTAAACTTCGATTCGCTGGTTCACTCACTCCGTGTTGTCTTCTTTGAGACGCTCCGGTTTGAGAACGGCTAGAGCAGCTACGAAACCCTGTCAAAGAAATTCTTCGGAATTATACCTGATCACAGGCAGTACTTGTACTGATCAACGGGGAACCGTGGGCCGTGTACCTCAATTCAACGAAAGTGATCAAAGACACTTTCGTGCGCTTTATTTCTAACTGTCTTATGCAGGTACACCCCGACGTTTGCAGCTGATCAGAATGGAGCGGTCAATCCATTGCCACATGCTCACACAACACATTCATTTCCAAAGAAATCATGATTAGTGCATCAATGACTCTGATATTATCACTCCATGCTTCTGCTACGCTGCTGCCAATATCATGAATCAACGAAAGCTTCCGCTACTCTGATAAGAAGAAATCATGATCCAGAATGTGAGCATGTCGGTCCAAATGTCACAACATCACATAATATCAACACCACAAAGGAAGAGTCAGAGATTTAATGTGGCTGATGATCTTAAAGCTGGCTCAAAACTCATTATCACGTGGATCAGTAAAAGACCTCCACTTGGATTAACCAAACATACAAAGTGAAGAATCAATGTCTACGAGCTTCAGAGCAATGTAATACATCAGGAGTGCAAGAACAATTTATAATGTAATATCTGTTTGTATTCAAAGTAAGTGTAATGTGTGTTTGAGGTGACCTCCCTTAGGGGGAGATTGTTAGGAATTAGAAATTCCAGGTATTAAAGAGTCGGTCACCTCAAGTATATGTAATCGTTAGAAGGCTCGTAGTCATAGTTATTTTATGTTAAGTAACACCGTGGAGGACGGACGGGTCTTTACCCACTGTATGCCTGATCCACAGCCCGTTGAGTGGCGTTTTATTGTAAGACTATAAATACTCTCTACCTCCCAAGGTAGAGAGTTGGAGCTCATAATAAGATTTTTCTTTCTCTCACTAAAGTTCCCTAAACTTCTAACTTTCTCTCTCTAAAACTCATCTTTGTACGCCAACTATGGTTATGGTTTGATGTGTATGTGAAATCCAATATGTTACAAAAATCATAGGGGGACAAAAGGTGGATCAAGATTTCATCAAAAAATGGGAGTTGTGGATCATCAAATTAACGTACAGTAATGACTTGTTACACATGTATCCTTTTCGCTCAGTTCTCGAGTTGAAATGGAAGAGGAAAGTAAAGGAAATGGAAAGTTTTTTGTGTTCTTGAGTCTTTTTTAAAGGAGGAAAGGGAAATGGAAAGGAAATAGGGAGGAAGATTTGTTAAGTAAATCTTCCTCCCACTTTTGGGGGGAAAGGGAAATGAAACGGAACCATATGTTGTATAAAGAGTAATATACCTTTTTTAAAACATTTGACATTAACAATAAAAGGGCATATATGTAATTTTACCAAGTTATTTTCCTTTTCCTCTCACTCAATAACATGATTATGATTACTTTCCTTTTCCTTTCCACTATCTCAAGAACATAACAACTAACACTTACTTTCCTTTTCCCTTTCTTTTCCCTTTCTTATTCTTTTCCATTTCCCTTCACTAAAAACTCGAGAACTGATTTCAGTTTGTTAATGTGTTGAACTTTTCATAAGAAGTTGTACGATGAGTTCAACTTTCACTTTGATCACTAGTTTCTGCGATCATCATTCTCCAATTATGTTCAAGTGATTGAGTCTTTAAGTCCCTTTCAAGAGTAAAAATGTTGACTTTGCAACCTTCACAATTTGACTAGCATGCATGCATGGGAGCATGAGTCAAAATCCATCATACAAAAAGTTAACATGAAAGATAGTCGGCAAAAAGCATTTATAGGTATCCTTATTGATCTATAGGTTTATCTAAAGGTACAATGTAATTATCATATTACTGTAACTTTACATACGTTGAAAAGGACGATAACGTCTGTAATACGTAAAAGCAATATATATTACTTTGCAACCCAAAAGGTATAGCTTAGCATAGCCCCATATAAAGTTATGCGATTTGTGCATTTGCACAATGACTTTAAATTTTAACGGCCTCAAAATATAGATCTTTTATATATTTTAGGTCTCAAAGTTCACTTCAAACATCAAAAAGTTAACAATATATGAAATAACATTTCAATAATTGTAAAACTCTACTTCAAGCCGGTAAGAGATATAAACTAACTCATTGATATAAAAAAAAAGAGATCGTTAAAATATATTTTTACCGTTATTTTTACTTATCATATAAATTTGTGCACAGGGTCCTCTACAAAGCCCAACTATGACATTGCAAATTAATGAGCTCTTTCAAAGAAATAGCTCTTGAATTTGATACCAATCTTTTTTTATTTATCCGAAACAGCTTATCATCGCCTAAGGGTGTCCAAATATACCGAAGAACCAAAAGAATCGAGGAACCGTACCGGTACCGCCAGAAATGAGACCGTATATTAGAACCATGGTATGGTTCTTGGTTCCTAAAATTTCAAAAATTCGATTCTCGGGACGGTTCGGGTCGGAACCGTCCCCGTCCGATTATGGTACTTTCCCGAAAGAACCGACTGTTATACAAATATGTAATTTTATAGGGTTTTTTTTGGATATTGTGTACATGCAAGTATGCGGCCTTTTAAGAAAATAGAAAAAACCCTACCTAAACCTAACAACCCATAAACCTTAACCTTCAATTCATTGATTCCATTCAAAGATTCAAACATCATTGATTAATATGAAAGTAAGTTTTTTCTAAACTGAAATTCGGCATGCTGAACAATTCTGTGTTGCTGAGTAACAACTAACAAAAAGTTGTAATTACCAATTGTTCATTAAATAATGGTAAAAATCGAGAAACATTTAACGCTTATGACATCATTGCATGATATATTGTCACAATGTAAGTTATTGTAAGCTAGTCACCATAATTGATATATAATATTCTCAATGCGTTTGCAATTATTTTCGTGGATAAAGACTTTGCTATTACCGCATATATATTTTTTTGTTTGTTTGTAAGTCATGTTGTGGAATACTATTAAGGATGTCAATTTCTTTTGAAGTTCTACGAACCGAGTACCTTAATTTCACATCCATCCAAACATTTATTTTAATACTTTGGTGCACATGGGAATTACTGAAAATTCTCGTACCGGAACCGAGTACCGTACCGGAACCGAACCGAAAAACTTGGGACGGTTCTTGGTTCCACTTTTTTCTTATTTTCGGCTCTCGGTTCTTTCGATTCCGGTTCCGGTTCGGGATGGTTCTAGTACCATGGACACCACATCGCCTGAATTTTGATCGTTAGAGAAAAGTCATAACCAGATCAAATTGACTCCCGAATTAAAGTTACCCGTCAAAATAACATGTTTTGAATATATATTATTCGATCAAACTTGACAAAAATGAAATGATATACATTCTAGAATGTGAAATCTTAACTTAGCAAACTTTAAACTTTAACTAGTTGGGAAATGGATATATTTTTTATTAATCTTCATGACTCATGAGTATTAACTATTTTTCTAATATCACATTGATACGACCCGGTTAGGGATTGTATCGGGATAAGGCAACACTTCAAGCGTGTGCGAGCTCCTTAAGAAATAGAAGAGAAGAACTAGATAATTATTGATCTTAAACTTGATTGATTATAATAAATGATTACAAGAGTGAGTATTTATAAGACAAAGTAGGGTAAAACCCTAAGACCTTAATAGGCCATGGGCTCGGGCCCAGGCGTATCATTCCTCACTCCTTCAAAACCACCTTGCCCTCAAGGTGTTGTCTTAAAACATTCTTAATTGACTTTCCTAAATAAACATGAAAACAATCCTAAACAAAGACACATAAATAAAGATAGATTATATGACATAATCTTTATGCCATACGTTTGGACTTCTTGAGTCGTTTGGGCAGCCAGTCCTCCTGAAACATCGGCGTAATCCAGGATCCCATAATCTTCTTTGAATTGAAGCTTTCACCTTTTTCTTCTTTCGTATTCCTTTGCCTTGGACATAACACAACACCCTTCTTCCATCTTTTGCTACCCCACGACTCTTCTCGCGATATACCCACTTCAAACAAACAACCAAACTCTCTCCGAAAACATCTCTACCCTCCAACATCTTAATCACAAACTCTTTGATTAAACCCAAATTTAATTCATCTATACTATCATTAGATATATCACCTCCATCCTTAAGTAGCGATATAACTATATTCGACTCATCTTCGTCAACCCTACACGCTTCAACACCACCCACAACAACATCTTCCACACTTTCTTTATTTTCTGAAAATTTGCTAAACTCACTACGAACTTCCATGCTTTCCACATTACTCTCACCAATATCAAAAACATCGTTTATCGCGCTACTAACCTCAACAACACCAATATCTTCATTAGCATCTAAGGACTCTTTAATCACATATGGAGCTTCTTTACTTGGCCATGATAGCATGATATCTATTTTCTCTTCAAAGTTCAGCTTTTTCCTTGCAATTATCTCAAAGCGAGCCTCCATTATACGGGCTATGGAACAGGCTTCTCCTAAAGTTGTAGGCGCTAACCTTAAGAGTGCACATTGTAGAAGCGGTTTAAGTCCCGAGAAATACATCGATTTAAGTAAAGATTCTGAGATCCCCGTTACTTGATTTCCAAGTACCACAAACTCACTCTCATATTCGGCCACCGTACCCATTTGCAAGAGCTTAAATAGTGCGTATTCCACGTCCCGATCACATCCGCTTGAAGCCATTAACATTAACTCAAAAAACCAAACCAAAAAAAAAAAGCAATGAACAGTACCCCGTGAACAGTAACTCCGACAATAAATGCGCGTGAATAGTGGTCGATGAACAGTACCGTGAATAGTGGTCGATGAACAGTGTTTTTTTTTATTTATTTATTTATTTTTTTTATTGGAACCCTAATTTGGTAGCCCTCTCAACGAGGACTCTCAATGAAAGCACCAATTGATACGACCCGGTTAGGGATTGTATCGGGATAAGGCAACACTTCAAGCGTGTGCGAGCTCCTTAAGAAATAGAAGAGAAGAACTAGATAATTATTGATCTTAAACTTGATTGATTATAATAAATGATTACAAGAGTGAGTATTTATAAGACAAAGTAGGGTAAAACCCTAAGACCTTAATAGGCCATGGGCTCGGGCCCAGGCGTATCATTCCTCACTCCTTCAAAACCACCTTGCCCTCAAGGTGTTGTCTTAAAACATTCTTAATTGACTTTCCTAAATAAACATGAAAACAATCCTAAACAAAGACACATAAATAAAGATAGATTATATGACATAATCTTTATGCCATACATTTGGACTTCTTGAGTCGTTTGGGCAGCCAGTCCTCCTGAAACATCGGCGTAATCCTGGATCCCATAATCTTCTTTGAATTGAAGCTTTCTCCTTTTTCTTCTTTCGTATTCCTTTGCCTTGGACATAACACAACGCCCTTCTTCCATCTTTTGCTACCCCACGACTCTTCTCGCGATATACCCACTTCAAACAAACAACCAAACTCTCTCCGAAAACATCTCTACCCTCCAACATCTTAATCACAAACCCCTTGATTAAACCCAAATTTAATTCATCTATACTATCATTAGATATATCACCTCCATCCTTAAGTAGCGATATAACTATATTCGACTCATCTTCGTCAACCCTACACGCTTCAACACCACCCACAACAACATCTTCCACACTTTCTTTATTTTCTGAAAATTTGCTAAACTCACTACGAACTTCCATGCTTTCCACATTACTCTCACCAATATCAAAAACATCGTTTATCGCGCTACTAACCTCAACAACACCAATATCTTCATTAGCATCTAAGGACTCTTTAATCACATATGGAGCTTCTTTACTTGGCCATGATATCATGATATCTATTTTCTCTTCAAAGTTCAGCTTTTTCCTTGCTATTATCTCAAAGCGAGCCTCCATTATACGGGCTATGGAACAGGCTTCTCCTAAAGTTGTAGGCGCTAACCTTAAGAGTGCACATTGTAGAAGCGGTTTAAGTCCCGAGATATACATCGATTTAAGTAAAGATTCTGAGATCCCCGTTACTTGATTTCCAAGTACCACAAACTCACTCTCATATTCGGCCACCGTACCCATTTGCAAGAGCTTAGATAGTGCGTATTCCACGTCCCGATCACATCCGCTTGAAGCCATTAACATTAACTCAAAAAACCAAACCAAAAAAAAAAGCAATGAACAGTACCCCGTGAACAGTAACTCCGACAATAAATGTGCGTGAATAGTGGTCGATGAACAGTACCGTGAATAGTGGTCGATGAACAGTGTTTTTTTTTATTTATTTTTTTTTTTTTTTTTATTGGAACCCTAATTTGGTAGCCCTCTCAACGAGGACTCTCAATGAAAGCACCAATTGATACGACCCGGTTAGGGATTGTATCGGGATAAGGCAACACTTCAAGCGTGTGCGAGCTCCTTAAGAAATAGAAGAGAAGAACTAGATAATTATTGATCTTAAACTTGATTGATTATAATAAATGATTACAAGAGTGAGTATTTATAAGACAAAGTAGGGTAAAACCCTAAGACCTTAATAGGCCATGGGCTCGGGCCCAGGCGTATCATTCCTCACTCCTTCAAAACCACCTTGCCCTCAAGGTGTTGTCTTAAAACATTCTTAATTGACTTTCCTAAATAAACATGAAAACAATCCTAAACAAAGACACATAAATAAAGATAGATTATATGACATAATCTTTATGCCATACGTTTGGACTTCTTGAGTCGTTTGGGCAGCCAGTCTTCCTGAAACATCGGCGTAATCCGGGATCCCATAATCTTCTTTGAATTGAAGCTTTCACCTTTTTCTTCTTTCGTATTCCTTTGCCTTGGACATAACACAACACCCTTCTTCCATCTTTTGCTACCCCACGACTCTTCTCGCGATATACCCACTTCAAACAAACAACCAAACTCTCTCCGAAAACATCTCTACCCTCCAACATCTTAATCACAAACTCCTTGATTAAACCCAAATTTAATTCATCTATACTATCATTAGATATATCACCTCCATCCTTAAGTAGCGATATAACTATATTCGACTCATCTTCGTCAACCCTACACGCTTCAACACCACCCACAACAACATCTTCCACACTTTCTTTATTTTCTGAAAATTTGCTAAACTCACTACGAACTTCCATGCTTTCCACATTACTCTCACCAATATCAAAAACATCGTTTATCGCGCTACTAACCTCAACAACACCAATATCTTCATTAGCATCTAAGGACTCTTTAATCACATATGGAGCTTCTTTACTTGGCCATGATAGCATGATATCTATTTTCTCTTCAAAGTTCAGCTTTTTCCTTGCAATTATCTCAAAGCGAGCCTCTATTATACGGGCTATGGAACAGGCTTCTCCTAAAGTTGTAGGCGCTAACCTTAAGAGTGCACATTGTAGAAGCGGTTTAAGTCCCGAGATATACATCGATTTAAGTAAAGATTCTGAGATCCCCGTTACTTGATTTCCAAGTACCACAAACTCACTCTCATATTCGGCCACCGTACCCATTTGCAAGAGCTTAGATAGTGCGTATTCCACGTCCCGATCACATCCGCTTGAAGCCATTAACATTAACTCAAAAAACCAAACCAAAAAAAAAAGCAATGAACAGTACCCCGTGAACAGTAACTCCGACAATAAATGCGCGTGAATAGTGGTCGATGAACAGTACCGTGAATAGTGGTTGATGAACAGTGTTTTTTTTTATTTTTTTATTTTTATTTTTTTATTGGAACCCTAATTTGGTAGCCCTCTCAACGAGGACTCTCAATGAAAGCACCAATTGATACGACCCGGTTAGGGATTGTATCGGGATAAGGCAACACTTCAAGCGTGTGCGAGCTCCTTAAGAAATAGAAGAGAAGAACTAGATAATTATTGATCTTAAACTTGATTGATTATAATAAATGATTACAAGAGTGAGTATTTATAAGACAAAGTAGGGTAAAACCCTAAGACCTTAATAGGCCATGGGCTCGGGCCCAGGCGTATCATTTACGCCTGGGCCCGAGCCCATGGCCTATTAAGGTCTTAGGGTTTTACCCTCCTTTGTCACCAATTGATACGACCCGGTTAGGTATTGTATCGGGATAAGGCAACACTTCAAGCGTGTGCGAGCTCCTTAAGAAATAGAAGAGAAGAACTAGATAATTATTGATCTTAAACTTGATTGATTATAATAAATGATTACAAGAGTGAGTATTTATAAGACAAAGTAGGGTAAAACCCTAAGACCTTAATAGGCCATGGGCTCGGGCCCAGGCGTATCATTAAGGTCTTAGGGTTTTACCCTACTTTGTCACCAATTGATACGACCCGGTTAGGGATTGTATCGGGATAAGGCAACACTTCAAGCGTGTGCGAGCTCCTTAAGAAATAGAAGAGAAGAACTAGATAATTATTGATCTTAAACTTGATTGATTATAATAAATGATTACAAGAGTGAGTATTTATAAGACAAAGTAGGGTAAAACCCTAAGACCTTAATAGGCCATGGGCTCGGGCCCAGGCGTATCACACATGGTTTTATTTTACATGAAAAAGAAAATGGCTGGTTTTTTATAATTTAATAATGACATGTTAATTACATGTGAAGATAAGGTTATTAGTTCATTATCTATAATATAAATTTTGTGTTGAGTCACTTGATTTTCTCGATCTTTTGCATTCGAGAATCAGAAAGATATATACTTTTCAAGTTTGAACATGTAATGATCATCAATCATATCTTCATTTTCAGAACAGAAAAGGTTACCTTTTTAAGAAAGCTGTGTAGGTATACTGTATTGTTTCGTGTCATGGGTTGGTGTCATGAAAAATGTGGTGTTGCTTCAACACTTTTTGGTCATGACACCATTTTTGCGACATCAAAACACTTCTCTCTTGCCCGTTCCCCACCAAAAAAAAAAAAAAAAAAAAAAAAAAAAAAAAAAAAAAACTCTTCTCTTGTACAAAAGTGGTGTCATGAGTCCACAATACCCCCACTAAATCACAAACACACACAAAAAAAAAGGAAAAAAAGGGGGTTGACGTGAGCTGTGGCCATGGCGCCAAGGTCGACCAGCCCACATGCGGTGTGGTTTCTCGCGCCGTCGGCATGGCTTGAGCCATCAGCCACTATATCAAGCTCTCTAAGGAAATATACAAACTTACTGAAGTGTGGTATAAGTTTTGAGTTGATTAATTATATCTTCATGTTCTTCGATCGGACGATTTGAAGTCTTTAAATCATATGTTATTTTTCTTACTAATTCGTTTAGGATTCACACTTCTATAAACTCCAAAACTATCTTACAAGGAGGAATTTTCTTTTGCTTACCTTTATTTTGGTGCATACCAATGAACAAATCCCCACTATCCATCTAGTTTAATTTAATGGTGAGGATTAACCTAAGATTTAATATTTAAACCTAAGTCCATGTTTTTTTCTTGTCTTTTTGTCTTTCTTTTTTAATCAACTTTATTTTTTTTTATTTTTTTTTTCATTAATTCCCCCCTTTTTTTATTTATAAATTAACGTTTTTTTTTTTTTTTTTTTTTTTTTTTTTTTTTTTTTTTTTTTCCTCGTTATTCGCGTTTTTTTATTAGCGTTTTTTTGGCTTTCATACGTTTTTGTCTGTTTTCATACGTTTTCGTCCGTTTTCATCTGTTTCGTCCGTTTTCCAACGTTTTCCTCCATTTTCTTACGTTTTCGCCCGTTTTCGTTCATTTTCATATGTTTTCGTCCGTTTTCGTCCATTTTCATACGTTTTCGTCTGTTTTTTTTACGTTTTCATTTTTTTCGCCCGTTTTTATACGTTTTCGTCCGTTTTCCAACGTTTTCCTCCATTTTCTTACGTTTTCGCCCGTTTTCATACGTTTTCGTCCATTTTCATACGTTTTCGTCCCTTTTTTTTTTATGTTTTCATGTTTTTCATCATTTTTTTTACATTTTCGCCCGTTTTTATATGTTTTAATCCGTTTTCATAGGTTTATATACGATTTCGTCCGTTTTCATATGTTTTCGTCCGGTTTTTATATTTTCTTCCATTTTTAGACGTTTTCCTACGTTTGCGTTCATTTTCATACGTTTTCGTCCATTTCATACGTTTTCGTCCATTTTATGCACCAACCATCTAGCTACATTTCCACATCACTTCTACATCAAGCCATTCAACCATCACCCACAACAGCAAGATGTGAGAAGTGTGTGGCTTCACTAGGAACCCTGACCCATCCATGGAAGGGCTCTTCCAAATCAGCCTACATTTCTTTCTCTAGAAAGGCTTCAGTTGAAAGGAAACACTCTCCCCCCATGATGACCACCCTTTCCTCCTATGATGGTATATTAGGTGGACCAAGAAGGATCATCTTTCATTCCTCTCTATTCCACCCATCACATACCATCCTCCAAAGCCATTTACCCTTCACAATGGGAGAATCTACTTTATGGTACATTCATACCAATTAATCCTTCTATTTAGCCTATCAAGTCTGTATAATTTCCTCCCTAGGCCAAATTATCACAGACAAGAGGTTATCATAGGAAAATATTAACCTGTTAGAACTCCAAGATACAAGACTTCTACCCATTGTAATGACTTGATTAGTTCATATGTATTGTTGTAAGAAGCAGAACCAAATGAAAACCAAATAAGCAACCACCCCATATTTCAACAGGGCTAAACATACAGAATTTCCTCAGAATCATACTCCCCTCTTGATATTCTTAAAGTTGTATATTCCCCTCAAGAGACCAGTTTACACATATATTGATTATAGTTGCAGGCTATCTTCATCCATAATGCTTTCCTGACCAGTTTGGATATTCATATGCACTTTCCATTTACTTTCCATCTCTTGAACTTGTTTAGTCTTTTTCACTTTCAAACCTGTCATTTTGAATCTAATCTCATTCATAATAGTCTTCACCAATTCCTTACATCCCCTCTTCACATCAGTGAACAATCTTTTGTTTCTCTCTTGCCATATGTGGTATACACAAGCAGCCACTACCCATCTTCTAACAATGCTTGCAATGTTGTTGTTGCACTTCATTGAATAAACTTTTGAAACAATACTTTCCCATTCATAGCTAAAATCACCTTGATCTAAGAAATTGATAATCTTACTCCAAACTTTCCTAGAAAAAGAGCAGTCAAAGAATAGATGTGAATGACTATCACTGCATTCCTTGTATAATGGGCATTTTAAGACACAGTTTGGGAGCCATCTTCTAACTCTATCTTGAGTGTCAAGCCTACCATGGATTGCAAGCCACAGGATAAAAGCATGTTTAGATATACAATGTGAGAACCAGACCATTTCACTCCAAAGGGTATCTTGATCATCATGTTTTAAATCTTGCCAAACTCTGCTTATTGTGAAAGGAACACATTCACCATTGTTGTTAACCCACATAGTCATGTCTTTTATACCATTTATCAAATTTGGCCTGCAACAGAATTTCTAATATTATCATCCCTGAACCATCTTGGCCAGTTCCATCCTTGATCACCAATCATGCTACATACACTTATCTTACTTTCTTCATCATCAAAAAAGCCATTCTCCATATTTACATTACTGCTCATAGGACATTGATCACACCATTTATCATGCCAAAAGGATGTGGATCTGCCATCACCAAGTTATTTTAAGGTGTGAGGTATGATTACATCCCTAAGAGACAAAATTTTCTTCCAACCGCTACTAGAATTGGCTTCACTTTTCACTGTCCAAATACTTTGCCCTTTCAACCTCATATTATTGATCCATTTAACCCATATAGATTATTTATTGCATGCAATGTTCCACAGGTGTTTTGTCATAAGAACTTCATTCCATTTCCCCAACTCTTTCAGTCCTAAACCTCCTTGAGACTTTGGTTTACAAACATGTTTCCAGGAAATTTTGGCCCTTCCTTTAGCACTATCATTGTGGCTCCAAAGGAAACCTTTAAGTAGCTTATCAGTCTCCTTTACAATCATTTTTGGAATCATAAAGACAGATGCCCAGTATAAATGCATTGAAGCCAACACAGAAGCTATAAGTTGCAGCCTACTTGCATAAGTCAAGAGTCTATTCTTCCAATTAAACACTTTGTTTCTCACTTTATCCACCAAGCATTTGCATTCATTGATTCCAATCTTTTTAGATATGAGTGGGACACCTAAGTATGTAACTGGGAGATTACCAACTTTGAATGGCATAACTTCCAAAACTTGAGCTTTCACTTGTTCACTTAGATTCCCAAAGAAGATGGTGCTTTTACCAAGGTTAGGAATGAGCCCAGAAACCTTACTAAAAATATCCATAGCCTACTTAATCACCTTAACAGAAGCCACATCACCATGACAAAAGACCAAGAGGTCATCAGCAAAGCACAAATGTGAGATTGTAAGATCTTTACACCCCCAGTGATATTTGAACTGACTGCTTTCACTAATCTTTTGTTTTATAATAATGTTATAAACTTCCATAACAATGGTGAAAAGATAGGGAGAGATAGGGTCCCCTTGTCTGAGTCCTCTACCAGCTTTAAAATACCCATGTCTATCTCCATTAACACAAATAGAAAATCCTGCAGGTCTCACACAAGTCATGATCCAGTGCACCATTTTCCAATGAAAACCAAATTTGATGAGCACCTTTTCAAGGAAATCCGAGTTCACTGTATCATAGGCTTTTTGAATATCAATTTTACAAGAAATCCTTTTAGCACCATTTTTCTAATCATAGCCTCTTAACAACTCCTGTGTCACAAGGATATTATCAGTTATCTGTCTTCCAGGTATAAAGGCACTTTGGTTTGGGCTAATGATTTTGCAAAGAGTACTCTTGATTCTATCTTTGATGATCTTACTAATACATTTGTATATCACATTGCAACAAGCAATTGGCCTAAAGTCAGATACTTTTGTAGGATTACTTATTTTGGGCACCAAAGTAATAATAGTGGAATTGACTTCTCCAAGTAATTTGCCTTTCTCAAAGAACTCTTTTATAGCTCTGCATACATCTGAACCAATGACCTCCCATGCTTTTTTAAAGAATCTAGAAGAGTATCCATCTGGACCAGGAGCTTTTGTATCCTTAATATCAAACATTGCACTTTTGATTTCCTCATTAGTGACTGTTCTAACCATATAATCAACATCATTAGTATCCACTAGCTGCATTATGCTAATGTCAGTGTCTTCAATATCTTGAACTTGAAAATTAGAGCCAAGGATGTTTTGAAAGTGTGTTACAAACTGGTTTGGAACTTGATCCCCTTCAAAAACATCCCCTTGATCATTGCTTATGATGGAAATTCTGCTTCTATGCTTCTTTTCCTTGAATGCTATGAAAAAACTTACTATTCTTGTCCCCATCTCTCAACCAATTCACTTTAGCTTGTTGTTTCAGAAAAATTTCTTCATCTTTAACAACTGCATTATATTCTCTCAAAATCTTTGCTTCATCACTTTTCAGACTTGCATTATGAGGATCTTCATCAACTTTGATTTGAATTTCTTGAAGTTTAGTCCTCCATTTGATCACCCTTTCATATATGTTTCCATCACACCAGCTAAGTCTCTTCATATGTAATTTAAGAACTTTAAGCCTCTTCACAAGTTTGAACATTTCACATCCACTAACAGGATGTTCCCATTCTCTTCTAACAGTCTGCAAGAATTCAGGATTATTAGTAACAAAATTAGCAAATCTAAATGCTTTTTTCTTTCCTTTAACTATACATGGGATAGTTAAAACTCCTGGGCAGTGATCAGAAGTAAGATGATGTAGAAATTGAGCATGAGCATTTGGGAATCTATCAATGAAATCAGAATTCCCCATAATTCTATCAATTTTCTTGAGAATGCCATTTGAGGGATTCAATCTACTTTGGACCCATGTAAAGTGACATCTGAATAGTTCAGATCTTCAACTTCAATTTCTTCAACACATTCTTGGAAATCAACCATATCTGCAGTCTTACAAGATCCACCAGCAGAGTGATCATTTACATTAAGACTAACATTCCAATCCCCCATAATAACCCAAGGATCATTACACACAATATTTTTATATCCTCCTAGAGTTTTCCGTAAGCTTTTTTCCTTTCTTTTCGAAAGTTTGCAGCATATATGAAACAGCAGAAAAACCTCTTTTGATGATTAACATCACTAGAGTTCCATCCCACAATGATTCTACAACCGTTAGTACTATGTTGCAAATTAGATACCCAATCTCTATTCCCAAATACATACTCACATATCTTGTCCAGCTTATTGTCTTTGACATGAGTTTCAAGCAAAGCATAAACAATGAACCTTCCATCAGTCACAAATCTTTTGACTTCCTTTTGTTTCTCTTTATTGCACATCCCCTAACATTCCATGCCCCTATCTTCATATCCATATTTAAACTGTCCATTTTAACACAATAATTCCTCATGAAGGATGTGAGATCTCAACCCATTCATTACATTTGCTGCTATTCCTTGTTCCATATCACTATCCTCATCTAACACATTAATCTCTTCTTCTACATCAGCCTTGGGTCATACTTTGGTTGTAACTTGTAAGTGGGTCAAGAAGACAACCCGAGAGAAAAATGAAGTTAGTATTTTATTTAAGTTTTGTTTTTTCACACTTTGGCCACAAGTACAAAAGGGGTAAGAAATGAATAAAGGAAAAGAACTAAAGGACATCTTATGTCATACCTCCAAATTAGATGGATTAAAACCCTTAAGCCCTCAAACAAGTTTGAATATTTGTTGGGCATAATAATTGAAGCTCAAATAATTGGTCATAGGCTATAACTACTGATGGTTTAATTACGGAATCCTTATGGATAGACTAATTAATTGCTACATTACCACAAGGATTTCGAAAACCCCCAAAATTGTGGTTTTTTTCTGGGTAGAAAGCGGGTCAGAATTGTTATCCGGTACAAATGTGGATACTTTGTTCACAAATGGCGATGGGTGGATTTGGAATTGGGTTCGGTTGTTGTTGATGATGATTTTTTCGTCACCCGAGGATAATAATGCTAAAGGTAAATGATATACTATTTTTTGGGATGTTTTATTGAGCTTTTTGTTTATCTTATTATTGTGTTTTTATCTAGTTTTGAGGGTGTTTTGCTTAGCAAATTAGTAACAGTTTTTCGTAGGTACCCTTTAGTTGTGCTAGTGTTACTTTGGTAATGCTGATTATCAGTGAAGTTTAATTGTGAAGTAATCCGAATCAGATAGTATGAATCAGCGACTTTGAAATAGTTTGTCTAAAAATGATATCAATCAGTTATCAGGTATTAAGAGTAGTCACTAATGCCTTTTTTAGTAGGTTCAAATTGATTTCATAAAGAGTAAAACAAAGTTTGTGATTCTGTATTCTTATCAGGATGAGTTTGGCAGCCAATTCCTTTATTTTGAACTCTAATAGTAACGAAAATCTGGACTTAGTTTATGTATGTTGTGGGTGGATAGGGGGTTGTCGGGTTCGGCTACGGTAGATTTGGATTTGGGTTTTGGTTCTGGTAAGAGTACAGTGGATTGATTGGGTTCGGTTGTTCGGCTAAGGGTAAATGATACTATTTTTGTTTAATGTGATTGTTTATTAGAGTTGCTTTGTTAGTTATGAACTTATGATACAGATCAGGGGATGTTTGGGATTCTTTTATTAATCTTGTTTGTTTATCTTATTATTGCGTTTTTATCTAGTTTTGAGGGATTGCTTATCCAAACTGCTTATATGATTTCGTGAGCGAATTAGCAAATATAATAAGCCAATTAACAGTTTTTCATAGGCACCCTTTAGTTGTGCTAGTGTTACTTTGGTAATGCTGATTATCAATCGGTATAAGTTTCAAAATCACAATCGAGTATATGTTTGGTATAAGTTTCGGAATCATAATCGGTATATGTTTAATTGTAGGGTAGAATGATTACATGGAATGGATCTTAACCAACCTCTTGTGAGTGGTATGGAGTATGTAAATTATTAAGGAATGAGTCCATAACTTGAAACCCATATATGTAAACCAAACATGTACAATCATAGTCATCATCATTCCCTCATTCCCATACCTCCCAACCAAACTCACCCATGGTAAAGTAATCGGAATCGGTGTGAATAAGCAAAAACTTTGAAATACTTTGTCTAAAAATGATATCATGATCACAATCAGTTCCAGACACTAAGATTGACTGATTATTTGCCGTTTCAAAACATTATTAAGAGCAATCCTAAACACCACCAATGCTTTTTTCAGTAGGTTCAATTTGATTTCATAAGGAGAATAACAACGTTTGTGATTCTGTTTTTCTTATCGGGGGCAGCCAATAACATTATTTTGAACTCTAATAATACAATAAACTGGACGTTAATCTGTATGTTGCGGGTGGCAGACTGATAGGACTTACGAGTAACCGTTGATAACTTCATTGTGTCTATTGTGTAATATATTTAGTTAATCTTATGATAATGTAGCAAGTCTAGTGTATTTAGGGAATTGGTGTCGTTGGGCACTTGGGCTACAACTTACAACCCCTTTGGACGGTTACCAATGATTTTTCATATATGAATAACGAAATGTTTATTAACAGGGGATATTTTATGTAATCCATCATCCCACTTTGTAACTCATTAATGTATTTAGCATAGACATAAACGCTTAAATATGCAGCAATTTTATGATTTATAAGATTCCATAAACTAATTTGCAGTCAGACTTATCTTAAACCAGTGTGCTAATTACTATCACGCATGCTTGTTTATCATTCCCATATTCACTCGTTGTTATTATTGCTAAATGCAGATGGGACTCTTCCAACACAACACTATTCAGTTAGTAACAGTTCCAAATTCCCGCTTACCGGACTAGGTGTTTTGACCAGAGAATCTGGACAAAGAAAGCAAAATCTCTCAAATGTCTCAAACGCGCCAGAATCTGTAATTACAAACTGCAGCAGACAACAGTTTCCAAAGTTAACTGTCAGTCCTATTAGAAAGTTTCAGCTGATTGATTCTGACATTCCTTCTATCAGTAAAGTTGCTACCAACAAGACCTGCAATAAGTCAGAACCTTTTGAATAGGGCTCAATCTGTAGTTTTAAATCAGCCGAGAAAATTAAGTGAATCACTCGATGCTTCAGCCAAAAAAGATTTATGGGAAGATTTTAGACACTAGAAGAGTTTCCATATCCTGACACCTGCATTGGATGAGGTCTGTGACGAATATTTTAGTTCCATGAAAGAAAGGGTAAAGTTCAGAGTTATATTGGAAAAAGTAGCCATAAAAGTCATGTTATGGACAGAGTAATAGGTTTAGGTGACCTAGCCCGCCAACTCATCAGTATTTTTTCTATGATGATTTGAGGGTCCAATTGCTAGTTAGAACTAGTTTGTGCATTTTTTTTCCCGTTAAACGCAGAAAATAGAGGTTCTGAGCAGCCCAGTACATCAAATATCGATTACATGTAAGTTAATTCTGCTATTTTACTGATAGTTTTTCGCAGAATTAATTTCATAAAAGATGGTTGTATGTGAATGACTGTATAAAGTCCGATATAATTTCTTATGCTGTCTTTCTTGTGTTTCTAGGGGCCAATTCAGCAATGGTGACAAAACTCAACAAGCTGCTAGAAGTAATAAAGCTGAGACAAGCTCATCAAGGAAAAATTCAGAAATATCAAAAACTCAAGAAACGTCACAAGGTTTCACGAATCCTGAGGTTAATACTGCAAAAGCGATCACAAAAGATGCTGGCAAAAGAAGGGTTCAAGCAGATGGTCAAGGGACGGGGCATTGGTTCACTAATGGCGATGGGAAGAGGGTAAGTTGGAAAGTCCTTGTTTTGTTATTGTAGTCATTTCAAATCAAAAAATTGTTAGAACCAAATATGGTTCATTTGTGGGTTCGGATTGCCATTTCAGAATACCTTAACCAGAGAACAAATGTTTAAGCAATTAGTTCAACTATGTCAATCCTAACCCGTTTACGCATAATTTGAACATTGCCTATTTAATCCATTTTCAAAGCTGGTGGGTGGGTTGACTTGTTTAATCCATTATAAACATAAATTATCTAAATTTCAAAAAACTCAAATGTGTTGTCGGGTAAACTTGTTGAAAACACACAGCTCGAAAAACTGTTTAGACCAGAACCAAACCCGTTTATTTCCGTGTCAATTTTGGGTCGTGTTTCGTTTTATGAATTTCTTCTCCTACTTTTTGATGGCATCTTTTTCTGTGTTGTATGATATAAGTAGAATTTTCTTGTACTTTCAGGTTTGTGTCAGTAAAAATGGGCAAGAGATGACTGGCAAAGCTGCTTACATTCACTAACATTCACTTTAAAAAGGTACTTCTACTCAATTATATCTCCCAACTTTCTCACCTTGTTTTGCTTTATAATTGTTAAACATTGTTTTAAACTTTTATTTTTTGTGTGTAAATATGATATGAGCTAAATAATGATGCTTTTGCCATTTAGCAAGTCTGATTCCAATTATCATTGAAGAATATCTGTTGTTTTGACAGGAGAGTGGTGGAGGATTTAAAAATAAAAAGGCAAAGAAAACCGCTACCAAGAAGAAATGAGTGTTGATCGTGTTCTCAAATGTGTGATTGGTATATCCTCTAATCATGTTGAGTCTGATTTGGATTGTTCAAAGGCAGTTGACACTAGTATCTATCAATCTACAAACGAAAACTTTCATAAGTAATGAGGCTGCTTGGTACTGGAAAATAGAGGAAAGAAAGCGGAAGCTTTTCAAAATTCAAGTTGTAGTCCAGCCCTCTTTTTTACTAATGAACAAACTTTAGACATGGGTTTAGTGTTTCTACAAGAGATTTATAGTTTTTCAATGGCGATTATACTAATAAATGGATTTCATTTTAGCATACAGTGATTTTCGATCAAAACATACCTTATTTTTCATGCATATAGTTCGAATTTCCTCCTGATAAAGTTTGACTTTGGTTCACATTTGATTTTCGTTCTTTTCCATTGGCTCTTTTCGACGTGGGTCAATTTATGCATGCATGATCTTGTGTCGATAACTCGATAAGGTTAAACTATAAATAAGGACAATATATAGTCCCATGTCAAACTCGTGGATGGATTAATAAATACTACGAGGAGACGATATACAAACTATAACCAAATATGGACATTTACAAATTACAAGTTATTTAAAAATAAGAGCACAAATGGCATATCTATAGAAACATGTTACTTTTTTATTTCTATTTTTGGTGTATGTTTTAAGTTGTCTTTATATGTCAAATTGCCAGGTCATCTTGTAAGACAGTTTTGGAGTTTATAGAAGTGTGAATCCTAAACGAACTAGAAAGAAAAATAACATATGATTTATAGGCTAAAATGGTCCGATCGAAGAACATGAAGATATGATTAATCAACTCAAAACTTAAATCACACTTCACTTTGTATATTTCCTTAAAAAGACAAACTTTTCAATTCTGAAAATGAAGATATGATTAATCATTACATGTTCTCACTCACCAACCTCAAACAAATATAAAGAATAAAGATGAAGTAGAAGAACTTGTATTTTAAATGAACAAGCTCAAACTTGAAAAGTACCTTTCTGATTCTCGAAGGCAAAAGTTGATCGAGAAAAGCGACTCAACACAAAATTTAAATTATATATAGAGATTGAAATAATAACCTTATCTCCACATGTAACATTTCATTATTGAGGGCCCGTTTGGTTTGTATGTGGGTTTACAATTATGATTTAGATTTAGATTTTGATTTGATGTGAGAAAGAGAAATAAAATTAGAAGAAGTAAAATATGTATTTAACTATATAAATAATTAATTTTTATAATTTAATATATATTTTATTTTTAATGAGGTCCACGAAATGTGAGATGAAAATTTAGTGGAGACCACTTTAATGTGAAAACCTAGCTAGTGCCCTTCCTTTCAAAACATGTGAGCCCATTGGAGTTCACTCCCAATTTTAAGTACCTCTTATATAAACAAACATTGGATTTGCATTTATTAAATCTCAACCTCAATCAAAACCCACATACCAAACGAGGCATGAATTATGAAAAAACATGGCATTCATTTTCATGTAAACAAAACCATGTGATATTAGAAAAATTTAATACTCACTAGTTATAATGCTTGCGAGGCAGGTTAATTTGTATTTTTATTTTAAAAAACAAATAGTTTAATTTTTGTTTTCTATTTTTCTTAATTTTAATTTATATTTATGTTTGATGCACATGTTAAAAGTTTATATAAGTACTTTCATAGACTTGGTCATCTTTATGTACAAAGTTTAGCTACCGCATGATCGATAATTTAGATCAATTTATTTTCAAGTCTTATGGTGAAATATTAATGGTTGTGTTATCATGTCACTTTTGTAAGTTCAGCTATTATAGTATTTTATAATTAGACAATAAGAACACTAATATAACATGTTGTAAATTTATCATCATTTGTAATTTAAATGGAATTTTCTAAAGCTATGTTTAACGCATTTTGTTGCTATAAATATATACTTGTATTTTTTCATTTTTTAAACCAAAAATGTTTTGTTTATTACTCTCTCCGTCCCATAATAACTGTCCAGTTTGACTTTTCTATGTCATTCTTTCTCAACTTTGACCTTAAATATTTTTGTTTGCATTATCTAATATTTTATGAAAATCATATCAATGAAAATACATTTAGAACCCAATTCATTCATATATTTTTCATCAAGTGTTATATAACGTAAACAAAATTATTTAAGGTCAAAGTTGAATAAAAAATACTTAAAAAAGTTAAAGTGGACGGTTTTTATGGGACGGATGTAGTATTTTTTTTACCTAGATATTTCAAACTAAAAGATTTTAGTTGTCCTTAAGCATTAAAAAGTAATGAAGTTTAAAATATTTAATTTATCTTTTATAACCTAAACTAACAAAACGGGTAGTCAGATAAGTGTTCAAATTCTCCAAAGAAAGCGAGTCCTTGGCTTAGATATATGGCTTATGAGCTTATGAACTAAAAAGAGCAAACTAATTGGTTTTCATGTTTTCGTTGTGTGTAGCCAGTGTGGACACACAGGTTGTTAAGATTTTCTAGCTACCAAATTTTTTCGTAAGTATTGTAATTATGTTTATTGTTTCATCCTAACTTAGGCAGGGGTTCGTAACATTCTCAAGTTTAGCATCTTCATCTTTCTTCAAATTATGCATCATTTGGCAAACTAAACATTATCAAAGCACTTCGCCATCTTGTAAATACATATACTCTTACCAGAAACAAAAATACAATCTAACAAAAGGTTTTAGTGCCTTTTAAGGGTTTAGAAGTTTGACAATTTAAGAAACTTTGTCGCTTTGCAAAATATTATTAACTATAATAAGCATGTTCGTACATGTAAGACATCAATTCGGTTCCCATAAGATTTTGGAAGGCAAGAAGGTTCTGTAAACTCAATCATTGATTAGGAGAACTCTTTGTGACGTAGTTTCATCATATATCATTCGGTTAGCTTATCATATTCACTATGTTTCATACTTCGTACTTTTTGATTATCTTTGTTATGATTGTTACTGAGATTATGGGCTAACACCCTTAAGTGTTAGCCATGTTTATGAAGATTATGTGTTATTAATTTGTTTTACATCGATTACTAATTAACTTCGTTGGATATTATTTACGCTTATCGCCATTACTCGTTTATTTGCTTAATCTTTGTCATCTTGTAACTAGATCTTTGGAATATAGCATAAAATTCTGTAACTTTAACCGGTTAAGTGAATTATAAACATTAGATCCGTATCATGATAATTTGAATGTTTGACACCAATCGGTTATTGCCTAGCGAAACTAATATGTAATAGTCCTAGGTAGGTTCATTTATTGTGACTAGTAAGATCTGTAACGACTAGGTAGATGCCATTAGAATAAGGCAAATAAGTTGGTATAGTATAATACTACAAATAAGGATAAGGATCCTCTCATGTTCATTTGAACATGAGATCGAGGTAATGTTGTGTTTGTTATAATTGTACATTGTCATCATTGGAAGACATTTATATTATTTAAATTCAAATGTACAATCATCAAAAGCACAACATTACCTCTCATGTTCAAATGAACATGAGAGGATCCTTATCCTACAAATAATTATGATTAATAGTTGAAGCACATTATTCGGGTTTCGTTAATGGTGACATCATTAACCCTCGTCACTGCCTAGGATTAAGGGAGAAGACCAATCTTGTTTACATTAGCAAATCACCAACGAGGGTAGGTAACTAACTAGAATCATTGCACTAGTAAAACATATTATGAACACGTAATTGGATTAGACTTGGCTAGCACGTTCTACCTAATATTGATTTAGTGCCTTCTTACTTCTATCGTTTTGTTTAGTGTTATTTAGTTTATTTTATCGCTTTAGTAGTTTAATTAAGAAAACAAACTCGTGCTAGTCTCTCAGGCTAAAACCACCATTCATGTTATTTCAATTTAATTAGACTAGCAGGGTACCCACGAGATGCGGCGGCGGGTACCCTGTGACTAAAATTTTAGGCGATCAAATTTTATTTTGTTTTGAACCGCTGAATTATGCTTATTTACTTGTATTTGTTTAAAAATCTATTTTTAGTTTATTCATAAAGCTTAATTATATTGTACTTTGTGGTTAAAAAGTTGAATTTTTGGATGAATAGGTGTTTTTAATAGTGTATTAATATTATATGTGTAGTGTGTTTTTAGTTTTATGTGTGCTTTAGATACTTGTAAATAATGCTTATAAGGTAGTATTTGCTTAAAATTTTATTTAATGTAGTCTTAAAATAATAAATATGAGGGAAGTGTCTTTCTCCATTATTTCAATTTAATTAGATAATTAGAATAACTTTAGGATTAGTTAATGTAGGACCACTACGATATATCAACCTTATCACAAAATACCCACGTTAACCAAAGTTATGCGTAGAACTCGTGAAACCCAACACAAATACTATGCGTATAAAGAAAGAAAAGATAAAGATGTTTGGTGACTTGATGATATAAAATCCGTGTATGTGATGATAAGATATGCAAACAATAAGTTGTATATTCCTTGAGAGAGAAATACACACACACACACACACTTTCAAGCACACCCCTCAAATGACCATTTGAGGGGTATTTATAGTACAATACATGAAAACCTAAAAGGCTTTCCTATGGGCTTGGCTTGGGCTTCGTGGACTTGGATTGGACATGGGTTACACGCCATTATTCAATGCTAGCTTAACTAAACTAAAGCCCATTTAGCTTAGTCCAATCCACGAGCCCGTTGACTATTCTATCACGATATCTAACACACGTTACAAAGTTCCTAAACGTGAATGACCATCACTTCTAATAAAACAATTAAGGCTAACAGTTAATTAGTAAATCACTCCTGACGAACGACTCGTACTTATCCAACTAGCTACATTGATCGGGTTCATTGCTCGTTAGTGTTAGTCTATAGGTTAGTGACTTAGTTCGGAAAAATATAAATATTAAAACTTGGTAAAAATAGATAGATCTATAAAAGCACATAAGATATATTTATGTATAAGTGAGATGTTTTTAGATTGTTAAATTGGCAGTCTTATCACATCTGTTTAGGGGTAGAATAAAATGTAATGTAATGTAACACT
Source organism: Chrysanthemum seticuspe (assembly GCA_019973895.1). Lineage (NCBI taxonomy): Eukaryota > Viridiplantae > Streptophyta > Magnoliopsida > Asterales > Asteraceae > Chrysanthemum > Chrysanthemum seticuspe. The sequence continues at coordinate 8,927,273 of BPTQ01000006.1, read as the reverse complement.
GAGTTAACAATAATAATATTGATCACCGTCAAAATACTTATTTCTAAATAGCTCGTAAGCAATCAAAGTACGTGTCTAAAAGTAAAAGCATAACCATATAAGTCTTGAACACCGACAAGTGCACAAATAAAAGACCGGTGAGAATTTACTTTTTTTAGTCTCATCTAAAAAAAAAAAAAAAAAAAAAAAAAAAAAAAAAAAAAACTATTAAGTTATTTATTTATTTATTTATTTATTTCTGAACGACTTGTTCCCTTGCCCTTCTTACCTTCCATATACAAGCTTTATTGAAAGAATAAGACAATTTTCGTTTTTTTTTCGTTCCATGTCTTGCCTCATTTACTACTTTTAATTTGTTAAAGTTTTATTTTATGTTCCGTATTTTTTTTTGACAATTTATCTACTTTATTAACAGGACAAGACAGTCTTATATGGTTTTATGCTCCATAGTTTTTACGTTTTACTACTTTTAATTTGTCAAACTTTACATTTTTTGTTTCGTTTTTTATTTAAAGGGTTTATAATAAAAAAAGTTATAAAAATAAAAAAGATGTCATGGGTAAAAGTGAAAACATCCTTACACAGGCACCATGCCACCGCACATTATATTTCAACAAAAACAAAACCCACCAAATAAACATTAATTCCAAAACCCCCAAAATTCATAAAACTTACAAAACACAAATCAATAAAGGGGTATTCTAAATACACCGAAATAATTACATAATAATTGTCAAATCAATCTTAATTATCAGTTACGAGATATAATGAATATATTAATTAATTACTTTTCTTTTTCTCTTACATCAATAACATCATTTATTATTTTCTTTCTCATAAATACCATCATCAATTCATTACCATTTCTATCCTCATTCTCATCCTTATTTAAACGAAAACCATAAATCCAACTTGATCAAAGATCAACTCAAATAATAGGTTAAAAAAGTAATCACAAATCCAAAGTGTTGATGGTGGCCAAATCAGATCTAGCAGAAGTGACACTTTTAACGTAGTGGTGATGTCGGAGTTAGTTGGACAAACACCGGATTTGAAGATTCCGGCAATGAAAGACGACGGCACGTGGCAGCGTGTGACGTCGCATGGGAACGCGTAGAAGGTCTAATGACGTAATTTTTCGTGAAAGTTTGGTCGGATTTTGCCATTTTGGGTTCAACCAACGGGCTATAGTGGTGTTGTATATGTTTTAGAGAGAAAGAAAGTGTTAAAGACTTTGTGTCTGTAAACTATTTGCTGTAAATTTTGGAGAAGAAAGAGAATAAAGTGGTTAAATTTATATTTGCTGTAAATTTTGGAGTATTTAAATGGAGCTTTTTTTGTTTTCAAATAAAGATGTTATTATTATTTTTCTTTAATATAAATTAGTCGATAATAAATGTTAAGCTCAGTTTCCAATGTGTTGACCAACTAACTTCTTGGTGTATATAGTAGCACCCATCAATAAATCAAATCCATCATAATAATCACATTAATCAAACCCTAAACATTATTTCAATGCCCAACACAATTAATCATAATGGGTTTCGACTTCGATTTCGATGATCTCCCCGAACCCCAAACCAGACCGAGTAATACATTGAATCGGGTTTTGGTAGATATTCCAGTAGCTGCTGATGTGAAGACAGTTGTTGATGGTAATGATAATGATAAGGAGTTTGTGATTGAGACGCTAACTGTTGCTGATTCAGATGAGGAGAATGAGGTGGAGGTAAGGCCAAGATTGAAGCGGTTATGGCGCGGGTTGTCGGGTTCGGCTACGGTGGATTTGGGTTCGGTTGATGATGATATCGAGGACTTTTCGTCGCCCGAGGATGATAATGCTAAAGGTAAAAGTAATTTTTTATTAGAACTGCTTGGTTACTTATCTGATTAATGTGTTTTGAGGGTGTTTGGGTCTGCTTATTTGATTTCGTAAGTGAAGTAGCAAATTACAACTTGCAAGTTTTGATAAGCAAATTAGTAACAGTTTTTCGGAGCTACCCTTTAGTTGTCCCAGTGTTACTTTTGGTTGTGAGTTTTTTGATATTTGATTTGAAGATTAGGGGATTGAGTTGTTTGTTATCTGTTTATTGCGGTTTCATACAGTCAGCATGAATAATGAATAAGAAACTTTGAATTAGTTTGTCTATAATTGATATCATGATCACACTCAGTTAACATCCGTCCAAACACTACAAATTTAACTAATTGTTTGCCATTTCAAAACGATACTAAGAGCAATCCTAAACGCCACTAATGCTTTTTTCAGTAGGTTCAATGTGATTTCCTAAAGATATCGGGATGAGTTTGGCAGCCAATTAGATTATTTTGAACTCTAGTAGCAACAAAAACTGGACTTGTTTTCTGTATATTGTGGGTGGGTGGACTTACGAGTTACCCTTGTCCCTTGATAACTTCATTGTGTCTAATGTGTAATATATTTAGTTAATCTTATGATAATGTAGCAAGTCTGGTGTATTTAGCCAATTGGGGCCATTGGGCACTCGGGCTACAACTTACAACCCCTTTGGACTGTCGCTATACACCCTTACTTATGTCTTAAGATAAACAAGAAAGTTGTAGGCGTTACCAATGATTTTTCATGAATATCGAAATGTATTTATGTATTTAGGCTTTAGCTCAGACATAAACGCTTAAATAAGCAGGAACTTGTGATTCTTTGTAATCCAAGAAAGATCACATAGATATCCACGAAGCAGCACCACCGAATCAGTTTGCTCCCGTTGATTAACTTAGCGTAAAAGAGATGGTATTTGTGCTAGTTTTATGATTTATAAGATTCCATCAAGTGGCAGTCACACGTATTATAAACCAGTGTGCTAATTACCGTCACGTGCGCTTGTTTATCATTCCCATATTCACTGGTTGTTATTATTGCTAAATGCAGATGATATTCTTCCAACACAACACTATTCAGTCAGTAACAGCTCCAAATTTCCGCTTACCGGACTAGGTGTTTGACCAGAGAATCAGGAAAAGGAAAGCAAAATATCTCATATGTCTCAAACGCGCCAGAATCCGTAATCACAAGCTGCACCAAACAACCGCTTCCAAAGTTAACTGTCAGTCCTCTTAGAAAATTTCAGCTGATTGATTCCGAGTCTGATTTTGATCCAGTAAAGTTGCTACTAACAAGACCTGCAGTAAGTCAGAATCTAATTTAGATAGGGGAAAAAGTGTAGGTTTACATCAGCCGAGAAAATTAAGTGAATCACTCGTTAGTTTAGCCAGCCAGAAAAGATTTATGGGAAGATTTTAGACACGAGAAGAGGTTCCATTATCCCGACACCTGCACTGGATGAGGTTTGTGAAGATTATTTTAGTTCCATGAAAGAAAAAAGTAAAGTTCAGAGTAATATTGGAAAAAGTAACCGCAATAGTCATGTTATGGACAGTGTAGTAGATTTGGGTGAATGATTTGACGGTCCAAGAGTTTGTGCGAACCCGTTTGTGCAACTTTTTCCCGTTAAATGCAGAAAGTAGAGGTTCTGAGCTTCCCAGTACATCGAATATCGATTACATGTAAGTTAATTCTGCAATATTATCTATAGTTTTTTAAGGTGTTATTTGCATAAAAGATTAGCTCTTTTTTCATAAAATCCTATATCATGATTCATGTTTTTTGTGTTGCATTTCTTGTGTTTCTAGGGGTCAATTTAGCAGTGGCGACAAAACTAAACAAGCTACTAGAACTAATAAAGCCTAGACAAGTTCATTAAGGAATAATTCAAGAAAATCCAAGGCTCATGAAACGTCACAAGGTTCTATGAATCCTAAAGTCAATACTGCGGAAGGAATCGCAGAAGATGCTGGCAAAAGAAGGGCTCAAGCGGATGGTCAAGGGACGGGGCATTGGTTCACAAATGGCGATGGGAAGAGGGTAAGTTGGAAAGTCCGTGTTTTGTTATTGTAGTCATTTCAAATCGAGAAACTGTTAGAACCAAATATGGGTCGGTTGTGGGTTTGGATTGGCATCTCAGAACACCTTAACTAGAGAACAAATGTTTAAGCAGTTACGTCAACTATGTCAATCCTAACCCGTTTACACATAATCTGAACATCACCTATTCAACCCATTTTTCGTAACTGTTGGGTGAGTCAACTTGTTTAACCCGTTTAACTTATTTAACCCATTTAACCCGTTACAAACATAATTTATCTAAAACTTTAAAAAGCTCAAACAAGTTGGCGGGTCAACCTGTTTAACACACAGAGCCCAAACAGTGTTTAGACCTGATCCTAACCTGTTTATTTCCATGTTGGGGTCATGTTTCGTGTAAGGAATTTCCACCGTTTGATGGCATCTTTTTATGTGTTGTATTATATAAATAGATTTTTTTTCTTGTACTTTCAGGTTTATGTTGCTATAAACGGGAAAGCTACTTACATTCACTATAAAAAGGGTGAAAAGTGAAAACATTCTTACACAGGCACCATGCCCCACACATTTCATTTCAATAAAAACAAAACCCACCAAAAAAACATTTCCAAAACCCCCAAAATTCATAAAAGTTACAAAAAACAAATCAATAAATCAAATCCATCATAATAATCTCATTAATCAAACCCTAAACACTTTCAATTCACAATACTAATAATTAATTAATCATAATATGGGTGATTTTGAAGCACCTTGACGATCTCCCAGAACCCCAAACCACTCCGAATAACACATCGAGTCGTGATTCTGTAGATGTTCCAGTAGCTGCTGATGTGAAGACAGTTGTTGCTGATGGTAATGATGTTGATGAGGAGTTTGTGATTGAGACGCTTACTGTTGCTGATTCAGATGAGGACAATGAGGTAAGGCCAAGATTGAAGCGTTTATGGCGCGGGTGTAGTGTTGAGGATAGGGGGTTGTCGGGTTCGGCTACGGTGGATTTGGGTTCGGTTGTTGTTGATGATGATGATATCGAGGTCTTTTCGTCGCCCGAGGATAATAATGCTAAAGGTAAAAGTGATTATTTATTATAACTGCTTATGGTTTTGTAAATGATTTGGTAATTAGGGTATATCCGAGACTCTTTAATAAGCTTGGTTACTTATCTGATTAACGTGTTTTGAGGGTGTTTGGGTCTGCTTATTTGATTTTGTGAGTGAAGTAGCAAATTACAACTTACAAGTTCTGATAAGCAAATTAGTAACAGTTTTTCGGAGCTACCCTTTAGTTGTGCCAGTGTTACTTTTGGTTGTGAGTTTGTTATCTGTTTATTGCAGTTTCATATAGTCAGTATGAATAATGAATAAGTATTATACCTTTTTGTGCGTAAAATAATCAGAATCAGATAGTCAGCATGAATAATGATATCAGATAGTTAGTGTGAATAAGCAACTTTGAATTAGTTTGTCTATAATTGATATCATGATCACACTCAGTTAACATCCGTCCAAACACTAAAAATTTAACTAATTGTTTGCCATTTCAAAACGATACTAAGAGCAATCCTAAACGCCACTAATGCGTTTTTCAGTAGGTCAATTTGATTTCCTAAAGATATCGGGATGAGTTTGGCAGCCAATTAGATTATTTTGAACTCTAGTAGCAACGAAAAACTGGACTTGTTTTCTGTATGTTGTGGGTGGATGGACTTACGAGTAACCCTTGTCCCTTGATAACTTCATTGTGTCTAATGTGTAATATATTTAGTTAATCTTATGATAATGTAGCAAGTCTGGTGTATTTAGGCAATTGGGGCCATTGGGCACTCGGGCTACAACTTACAACCCCTTTGGACTGTCACTATACACCCTTACTTATGTCCTAAGATAAACAAGAAAGTTGTAGGCGTTACCAATGATTTTTCATATCTGAATATCGAAATGTATTTATGTATTTAGGCTTTAGCACAGGCATAAACGCTTAAATAAGCAGCAACTTGTGATTCTTTGTAATCCAAGAAAGATCACATAGATATCCACGAAGCAGCACCACCGAATCAGTTTGCTCCCGTTGATTAACTTAGTGTAAAAGAGATGGTATTTGTGCTAGTTTTATGATTTATAAGATTCCATCAAGTGGCAGTCACACGTATTATGAACCAGTGTGCTAATTACTGTTACGTGCGCTTGTTTATCATTCCCATATTCATTGGTTGTTATTATTGCTAAATGCAGATGATATTCTTCCAACACAACACTATTCAGTCAGTAACAGCTCCAAATTTCCGCTTACCGGACTAGGTGTATGACCAGAGAATCAGGAAAAGGAAAGCAAAATATCTCATATGTCTCAAACGCGCCAGAATCCGTAATCACAAACTGCAGCAAACAACAGTTTCCAAAGTTAACCGTCAGTCCTCTTAGAAAGTTTCAGCTGATTGATTCCGAGTCTGATTTTGATCCAGTAAAGTTGCTACTAACAAGACCTGCAGTAAGTCAGAATCTAATTTAGATAGGGGAAAAAGTGTAGGTTTACATCAGCCGAGAAAATTAAGTGAATCACTCGTTACTTCAGCCAGCCAGAAAAGATTTATGGGAAGATTTTAGACACGAGAAGAGGTTCCATTATCCCGACACCTGCACTGGATGAGGTTTGTGAAGATTATTTTAGTTCCATGAAAAGTAACCGCAATAGTCATGTTATGGACAGTGTAGTAGATTTGGGTGAATGATTTGAGGGTCCAAGAGTTTGTGCGAACCCGTTTGTGCAACTTTTTCCGGTTAAATGCAGAAAGTAGAGGTTCTGAGCTTCCTAGTACATCGAATATCGATTACATGTAAGTTAATTCTGCAATATTATTGATAGTTTTTTAAGGTGTTATTTGCATAAAAGATTAGCTCTTTTTTCATAAATTCCTATATCATGATTCATGTTTTTTGTGTTGCATTTCTTGTGTTTCTAGGGGTCAATTTAGCAGTGGCGACAAAACTAAACAAGCTACTAGAACTAATAAAACCGAGACAAGTTCATTAAGGAATAATTCAAAAAAATCCAAGGCTCATGAAACGTCACAAGGTTCTATGAATCCTAACGTCAATACTGCGAAAGGAATCGCAAAAGATGCTGGCAAAAGAAGGGCTCAAGCGGATGGTCAAGGGACGGGGCATTGGTTCACAAATGGCGATGGGAAGAGGGTAAGTTGGAAAGTCCGTGTTTTGTTACGAACCAAATATGGGTCGGGTGTGGGTTTGGATTGGCATCTCAGAACACCTTAACTAGAGAACGAATGTTTAAGCAGTTACGTCAACTATGTCAATCCTAACCCGTTTACACATAATCTTAACATCACCTATTCAACCCATTTTTCTTAACTGGTGGGTGAGTCAACTTGTTTAACCCGTTTAACTTATTTAACCCATTTAACCCGTTACAAACATAATTTATCTAAAACTTTAAAAAGCTCAAACAGGTTGGCGGGTCAACCTGTTTAACACACACAGCCCAAAAAGTGTTTAGACCAGATCCTAACATGTTTATTTCCATGTTTGGGTCATGTTTCGTGTAAGGAATTTCCACCGTTTGATGGCATCTTTTTATGTGTTGTATTATATAAATAGAATTTTTTCTTGTACTTTCAGGTTTATGTTGCTATAAACGGGCAAGAGATGACTGGCAAAGCTGCTTACATTCACTATAAAAAGGTGCTAACTTTCTCACCTTGTTTTGCTTCATTATAATAAACTTTATGTTTACTTATCTTTTTTTTGTGTAAATATGATGTGAGCTAAATAAAGAAGCTTTTGTCCTTTAGCAAGTCTGATTTCTGTTATCATTAAAACATTTGCTGTTTATAACAGGAGAGTGGACGAGGATTTAAAAATACAAAGGCTAAGAAAACTTCCACCAAGAAGAAATGAGTGTTGACCACTTATCTGTAATGTGAGATTGGTATATAATCATGTTGAGACATTAAGAGTATGATTTGGATTGTTCAAAGGCAGTTGACACTAGTATCTATCAAACTACAAATGGAAACTTTCAGAAGTGTTGGTGAAGTTTCTGATGCTGCTTGGTACCGGAAAACAGAGAATGTAAAGTGGAAGCTTTTTAAAATTTAAGTTGTAGTCCAGACCTTTTCTCTTACTAATAAACATATTTTAGATCTGGGTTTAGTGTCTCTAAAAGATAGTTTGAAGCTTTCTAAGAACTCTTACTGTTACAAATTGATATCACTCTGACAGAATGAAGTGTGAGTCTAAAGTTTGCTAATTTGAAGCTCGAGTTATGCAAAATCAGGAGTGTATTTGATGATTAAATATAAAAGGTAACATTTCATGGTGGTTTTGTAACAAGATGGAGCTTAATTTCATCTGTTTAAAAGTTCAGATCAAACTGGGTCAAGAAGATGACCCGTGAAAAAATAGTTCACTGCAATATTAGTTTTCTCCAAATTGTTAGAAGTTATACTTGCATGCTCTCAACTTGTAGAAAACATTTTTAACCATTTTTGAGGGCTCGTCATTTTAGTAAATATATAACATAGTGTTAAGCATCCCTAGCGGTACGAAAAGTAAAAAATGTAAGATTAGAAAAAGACTTTATGTTGCCAGTGTAATATTTTCGTCAGCCCATTTGGATTTTCGTCCCAGTCTTTCAATCGGAACTTCTGTTCTCTTCTTTCTCATTCTTATCTACGCTGCTACACTTTGCGGTGGGTTTCTCAAAAATTCCGGATAAACTTCGTCTCACCGACTTCATCTATTAAATCACCTTCTACTCCGTTCTTTTGAAAAAGCGGCTAATCCAAATCTTTTCAACCGACTCAGATTACACAAATGATAACAAAATTGCAAATCTATGCGTGACGTGGTTTTCGTTCTGGGTTTTATTTGGTACAATACTCGAATTCAATTAGAGTTTTCTTTACTTGAAGAGATTAATAAATTAGTTGTTTTTGCAGAAGAAATAGAAAGTTACATCGGTTAATTATAAGATTGCGGTAAGTTTTGTTAACTTTATTATTATGTTATTTTATCATTTTATGACAAATGAAGTCCTAAATCTGTTTATGGGTTTTTTTTACAGGAATCAAGCATGACAATAAAGTGAGGAGATGCAAAAATTAATTTTGGTTGGTTCCACCATAACTCAATTATTTGTTATTCACTTTTTTTGTTTCAAATGATCATATATATTTCTAGATTATCATATTAAAAGTAGTTAAAAGCACTACAACATCTTTGATGAGAATTTAAACATACTATACATGAGATCATAAGCTGCTTTTAGGGATACGAGGTAAGGTTATTTGTTAAGAATGTTAATGAGCATATGAAAAATATAGCAGGGGTAAGATAAGTAATTAGCAGGGGGTAAGATAAGTGTATCGTGCGAATTTGTAGTTAGCAGGGGGTAAGATAAGTACTACGTGAAAAGGTTGTTTAAGAAGAATGAAATAAGTTATATCGTGCGAATTTGTAAAGGAAATGCGCTCTTCTTTTTTCTATCTGGGATAATAGGGTTGATGTAAGATCATATATTTTTTAAAGTTTTTAATGACTTTAAATTAGTTCTCTTTCGAGCTTTTATATAAAAGATTGAGAGTTTTTGATTTATGGGCTTTTGATTCTGCATGTGCGAATTTTGGTTGTAGCTGTTACATGGAATACGAATAGTGATCATCATATAGTTATTAGTTTATTACAACAAATAAGAATCAGGCCTATATAAATTAGGGATGAATTGCTTAATCTTCCACCACTTCTTAACCTCCCATCCTAATTACGGAATTCCACATCAACGTGTCCAGTCGGGCTTCAGAAAGCATAATTTTATGATACTTTGTATGTGTAATATGAATGAGGGATCCAGATACAAAATAAGAAGTATATCGACTTAACCAGGTTTGTCATGTTCTATGCTTTGATGTGAATGTGTAAACATCTTTATGTTAATAAAATTTTCCTTTGAGCCTCTTTGTTTATGATGGTTTTGTTGGTTTAATTTTTTGGGCAGGTTGTCCTTTTTACAGGTTTAGGTACATAGGCAACCAAGTTAGCAATGATAAATGCAGGTGGGCAATGGGGGCTACTGCAATGTTTAAAAGGAAATTCTTTGTTTTCAAGGTAATTTATGTTCTTTTTAATAATCTCATTGATGTTTTGATCTTAAAAAAAGAGTTTTTTTTTTTTTTTTTTTTTTTTTTTTTTTTTTTTTTCTCTAAATTGAATTTTGACTTTTTTTTTGTCTATGTTTTTTATATGTGTTTTGAAAGAATCAAATCGGTTTTCAAAAAAACCGCTTATTACGTTTTGGGGCCGTACCATACTCCTTTTAGCTAATTTACTCTGCCAATAGTTATAGCGGAACTTTTTCTGTGGTGAACACTGAATGCGCCTTTGAAGTGTTCTTATTTCTGTGAAAGTATTTATTAGAATGTTGGTGACTATAAAAACTTACCACGTGTTGCAATTTATTGTAAAATATAAAGACGGTGTAGTTTTCAAGGTTATGTTTTCTTTACGATAGCGATAAATCATAACATGTTGTTGGGATTAAAGATCTGTTTGAAATAATATATCAAAACTTTTGTTGGTTGCTAATCTCTATGCGGCATGAAATTGGAGCAACGCACTTGGTGAAATTGCCTTAAGATTGCATACAGAGGTCCTAATATGTTATGAAGCATGTCACTAAAAAAACATTTACTTGAATAAATTGGATTACATAGGCTGCAAAGTTAATGAAATAGCATTATATTGTCACATCCAAAAAAGTGCTTGGAATTGGATGGGCTACATATTTAGGTTTTGTATATAGAAAACATCTACAAATGCTTTCACATGGAAAACATCTTTTAATTTATTTTTGACTTTAATTATAGAAATGGGCGGGTCGGAGGCATGTTATGTAATTGTGATCTGGGTGGTAGATATTGAAACGGGACAACCAGGAACACTTTTGTACGGGTTTATCTGATTACCATCTTAATAGTAATTGTTTTTCATGGAAACTTTCTTCGGATATTTTTATGCATGTAACACATTTGGTTACTTTCATCCTTATTTCCCCAAAGCTCTTTTTTAATTTGACCCGTTAGAGATAAATTTCTCATAAATAAACCCATTCATATTTAGACAAATTAAAATTGGCATCTTTACTTGGCTGATTTTTTGTTTTTGATGTATTTGCATGCTTTACCGTGCATACGATTCAATAGGATATATAGGAAATCTGTAGGCGGTTTGAATGAATTAAAATGGCATCAAAATTCTAGCTAATACTGATGGTATTAGGCTATTGAGAACAATGGAGAGTTGAACATCTGTTGTTAAGGTAAAATGATTTTTGCTTTCGCGTATCAATATCGTTCGAATGTTTGTATACTTTTGAGAGGGTGAATGTCGCGTTGAGCCTGTTTATGTGAGAAAATAAGCAGTTTTAATAAGCAACCACATACGCGATTGGTTATTGAAATAAGTTGTTTCAAGATGGGTAGTCCTTAATCAGTCCAAGTATTTGTTTGCAGCCCAGTGTGGAATCAAATCGACGAAATAACCAGAAAAGCCATTCCATTTTATCTTATTATCGTTCTCTATAAACCGATTGATGTACCAAACTAACATGATAGAAATTTCAGGATGTTGAACGGGCTATAACGGTTGAAGAGGGAATGGCACTTGCAAAGAAGCATGATTGTTTATTTTATGAATGTAGTGAGAATGGTCATTAATATCCTTATAGTTTACTGTATATTACTTTCTTTGCCTCATTTTATTAAGTGTGTATTCAATATATGTTTCATATAGCCTGAATGGATATTTTTGGTAGAATGCATGAAATGGGACTTAGGAGTGAAAGAAAGGGGATCTAGCAGTGAAAAACCAAAAACCAAGACTTGATGTAAAGATTCTTTACAGGCGCGATAAAGGTTCTTCAATGTTCATTATAGGTCGGTCAACAACAGTCACACGAAAATGCATGTAAACACCTCCGCCGCATCGCGGCGGGTTCATAGTACTTGTTAAACTAGATTAGTCTTTCAGTATGCAACAAAAATCCTTAAATGAACTTTTCTCAAAGTTTTGAGACTTTATCATTATCATACAGCATATGGAAAGGTATTTCTCGTAACTGATTGTGTATATGGAAACTAGTTATAGTGCCCGTGCACGCATGGGGTTTTGACAAAAAATAATATTCTGTATTAATACTGAATATTGTGTCTTTAAAGGTAATTGCATATAATTATATAGTTATAAGTTTCGTGCATGCACGAAGTTTACACATAAATCAAATTTATTTTAACATTTTAATTCAGTATATACACATATAAGAATTTGCTCATGAAAATTGTGATATAAGTATAACTAATACTTATGCACGAGTTTTTCATTATGCATTAATATCCATTATAATTTGGTAATATATTTGTAAAAATTTATGTTAGGTAACTCAATATTTAATTCTTATTTAGCTGACAAAGATGTTGATGTTGTTATTTAAATTTCACTACTGATATTATGTTGTACACATGAAGCAAGTTTAATAGCACATAATGAGCATTGATAAAGTTAAAATATACTCCTTAAAGTTTTAAAAAAATGTTTTTCTAGATATCCTTATATAAATAAATAAGAATTACATGAGTCATTGTTATAAATACAATCACGTATATTTATTTTTATATTAAAGTAAACCGTGCTTACAATTTGATAATTATATTCCCGTTTTCAGTAATTAAGCCGTTTTTTTTAATGGCAGAATTATATTAAAAATAGCTACTAGTAAGACACTAGAAGCTAAAAAGTACCAATACAAATATAGAAATAAACAAAGCTAAACAATCTAGATTCCTCCCGAGGCTTTAACTGCGAGGACTACAAAAAGAATGAAAAACTCTTACCAATTACAGATAACCAAGACAAGAGAAAAATCCCAACCCACGGTGGCCAAGCCACCGGTTTTCACTCCGCGGTGTTTTTAATGTAGTCCCATACAAGCCCCACGGAAGTTACAACAAGAAAAGACATATCAACAAAAGATCCGGATAATCTTGATTTGCTTGATACTCTCAGCAACGAGAAGCAATATACAACAGCAACCATCACGTAATCGCAAACAATCTTCATATGATAGGCTCCCCCAAGAAGATTATATAAACAAAATCGGATTTTTAAACCAGTCATCCCTGCACATACTCGCTTTCTAATACCTATTCCGATACCATATATATGAAAAATGAATAATAGAGTCCACCGTACAAACATCCCTCTTCTTCCAGGTCGAAATATAGATTCATTTCAGAATCTCCAAAGCTCCCACCAAGCCGTATAAATGATAGTGAAAAGAACATCCTTAGCCTTATGCAAATTACCCTGGCTATTAACAAAGTCTAGGAACTTAATTAGAGGAAGCTGAAAAGGGAGATTCAGGTCTAGCCACTTAATAACCGATTTCTAAACCTTAATCGCGATAATGCATTCAAACATCGTATGATAGATAGATTCCAAACCATTACTACACATAGGGCATATAAGAGAGACATTGTCAATACCACGAAACCATAAATTAAAACGGGTAGGCAAACGATCCTTAATCAGTCTCCACACATGAATATTAACCTTTCGAGGAACTATCTTATTCCACCTAGTCGTATAGTTTAAAATTTTAGCCGTATTTAGCCGTATTTAAAATGTAAACTTGTGTCCATATAGGTTAAACTTTTAAAAATGAAATAAATGAGTCCTTATTGAAACGTATATAGTAAAAAAAAAATATATACTTATAATCTTATGCAAATTTATATGTTGTTATTTTAAAACAACATACACATTGTATTTTTTAAGTTATAAAGTATTAGGGGATATTTGTTTATAATCCAAAGTTATTAAAAAACATGGAGGCTTATAATATTACATTTAACTCTATATAATTTTTATAAATTCAACCACTAAAATTTTATTAATTACCTCATTTTTTTTTATTTTTTTTTTAATTTTTGTTTACAAATTTGACACCTATATTTTTATGTGTTTTTTTATCAACCAAATTTCTTTACCAAATTTATTAAATTTTGACAAAAATCAATTTAAATTTGACTTTTATTAACTAATCACATCACACGATTTTTCTTACGTGGCGAAATCGAGCTCTTTTATTGGCCCAATTGTTTTTTCAATAAAAATGTATTGACTAAATCATTATGAAATGATGTAATTCTTTTATTATATAAAAGATTATTAAAAAGAAAAAAAAAAAAACTAATTATTAAAATATCTAGGAGAAGAATGCTTTATAACCACTAAATTGGTGAGTGATTAAAGTAAACAATCCTAGTCAAAAAAACATTATTATGGGTCTTTTTTCTTTGTTTGTTTGCACAAAAAGAGTCGTTTGTGACACATCTCATTCGAAAGTTTTTCCACAGATCACGTTCACATTGACCATTGATCCTTAGTAGCAACATCCTTTTTTAAATAATAAGTAGCAACGTCCTTCATATAAAATAATGGGTATATTTCGTTGTGGTGTAATCCATAGTTATTAAGATAACGATTCTGATCTTAATATTTTAAGATTTTATAAAGCAAAAACGATTCAAATCTTAACTAGGATTTTTAGCAAGCTTAAAATCTTGATCTTGACTATATGATCTTAACATCTATTCTCATCTGATATTACTTTTCTCGAACCTCAAACTAAAAAATTACAAAGTTATGGATTATGGTTTGCAAAATTAAAAAAAAAAACATATTAATCTTTTTAACATTCAATACTCATTTAAGAAAACATTTCCCTGAAATATTCATATAATTTTATGTTTATGATATATAATAATTTATATATTTGAATAATATTACAAAAATTATTAAGAAAATAATATAATAGTAGGAAGATAGATGAGCTGGTCACCTAATTGATTTGCGTGCAAAGTGGGTGTTTATATAATTAAATATTTGGTTTGTCATTAGATGTGAAATATTTTGTGAGGTATGTTTGTATAAAAGTGAGTATTTTAATGAAAAGTGTGGGTAGTGTTATCACTGTGGTGAAAAGTGAGAGGGGGTGAGGGAAAGTAAATGGTGATGTGACATTGAGGTGGAAGAGGTAGTAGCCTTGAGGCAATTCAAATGTTGGTCGTCAATAGAAATATGTACATGGTGTAAAATACATAATGTACTATTTTTATTTTCTTTGAAGAATTTAAATCATTCAGATTTGAAATTAGATTTTGAGGATATTCCGACAAAGAGAAAATTCCTAAAATAAGTCAAAAAGTCATGTATGGTCTTTTATATGGTCATTTTTTGTGCCTTTTCTCATTTTGGTCATGCTCGACTGCTCAACTGCTCGACTCCACCCAAATTTGGACACGAGTCATTCTTTTGTACTTTTTTTTTTCAGAAAAGTACATAAGAATGACATGTGTCAAATTTTGGGTGGAGTCGAGCAGTTGATCAGTCAAAGTCGAGCAGTTGAGCAGCTAAAGAAATGACACGTGTCAAAAATTTGATTGAAGTCGAGCAGTTGAGCAGTCGAGCATGACCAAAATGAGAAAAGATACAAAAAATGACTATTTAATAGACCAAGCATGATTTTTTTTTGGCTTATTTTGGGAATTTAAGCTATGACAAACTAGCTAAGAATTTTCTATCATATATCTGTGTTATTGTAAGAGATAAGAAAATCCATTGAAGCAATCTTATTGGTGTATTACAGATAAGAGGAAATTTCATATTGATTGGTCTCTATCAATGTTAAATAGTCTACAATTAAATCATGGGCTTTTATTTTCCAAATAATTCAATATTCTGTTTTCACACCAACACAATGTCACAATTAGGGGTGTAATCGAGTCGAGCCGAGCTCGAGCTTAACAGGGCTTGAGCTTGGCTTGTAATTTATAAGTTAGGCTTGAGATTGGCTTGATAGCTTGACGAGCTTTTATCAACCAGGCTTGAGCTTGGCTTGAAAAATTCTATTAAAGCTTGAGCTTGGCTTGAAAAGCTTGAATGTATATAAAAATATTGTATCGAATAGCCAAACTCGTCGATAAATATATGTATAAAATAAAACAAACTCAAATCATATAAAAATATATGTATAAAAATATTGTATTCAACTAAACACAACTTTTTAATCATATAAAAATATATGAACCTGATCTGATTATTTGATAATATAATAGAGTAGGCATTTTACATTTCATTTTACAGCCGTTTTCATTCAGATACATATCCCTTATTACCTTAATGCCGTGAATGTTTTTACATGTCATTTTAGAGCCATTTTAAATGTCATTTTAGAGCCATTTTCATTCAAATACATTTAGAGCCATATATGAACCTGGCCTGATCTGATTATTCAGATACATTAGCATTTTAGAGGCATTGTCATTTTAGAGCCATTTTCATTCAGATACAAAGTAAGTCCTTATAATTATGTTAATAATCAAATTATCCCTAGTTAGTTATATGAATTTATAATGGAAATATATTTACAGTAAAACCTCTATAAATTAATACTCGATAAATTAATAATCTCAATAAAATTAATAATTTGTCCGGTCCCTACTTGGGACCAGTGCAAATTTGAACCCCAATCGATAAAATAATAAGATAATAATTTTTTTGAAACCCCGGTGTATATATATTCGTCCCAGCGAAACTATAAATTAATAATTATTAAAAAATTTCATATATGAATAAAGTCCATACATAATTGAAACTTTTACGAATTTAGTTAATTCAATTAAGGCCATACATAATTGAAATTTGTCCCAAACGAAACTAACTTTTAACTTATTCAAAAACAATGAACTTAACAAATTCAACTAATTTGTGAATGTGAATTCATAAAATGTTAATTGAAACTTGTTTTTCTAATTTATGTTTCATCTCTAACTAATATACATTGTAACTAGTATGTTGAACTTAGAAATTTAAAGATCATATGTAAAATCTCTTTAAATTAATAAATTATTAATTTATGGATATATTAATATCTCGCTAAATTAATAAAATATCCCAGTCCCAACATCATTAATTTATAGAGGTTTTACTGTATATTAAAGCTTGAAAAAGCTTGATAGGAGCTCGAGCCGAGCTATCAAAAGCATGAGCTTGGCTTGTTATATGTTTCGAGCTAATTTTCGGGCTTGAGCTTGGGCTTGAGCTTGATAAAAGCTTGACTCAATCGAGTCAAGCTCGAGCTCGAGCTCGAGTTGCTTGATAAAAGCTTGACTTGATTACAGCCCTAGTCACAATCACCTTCAGTGTGTATAAGTCATTTGGTTTGAAAGTTCCAACCGTGATCTTTATCTTCTTTTTTTTTTCATTCCAAAATACCATACGAGTGGTTTTTGTTTCACAACATCCTCATTCCACAAACACAAAACACTTTTTCACACAAACTCTTTCAACCAAACTTGCAATGGCTTCTACTTCAGGTTCATCCATTCAAAACAGCTTCAAGTATGAGGTCTTCTTAAGCTTTAGAGGCGAAGACACTCGAAAGAACTTTGTTGATCACTTGTATCATGCTCTTACACAAAAAGGTATTGTAACATACAAGGATGATGAGAATATTAAGCAAGGGAAAATGATCAGTGATGAGCTTATTAAGGCCATTGAAGGCTCGAAATTTTACATTATTATTTTCTCCAAGAATTATGCTTCTTCATCTTGGTGCTTGGAAGAGCTTGTTAAGATTATGGAATGCCGGAAAGGTTTTGGGCATACTGCTTATCCCGTGTTCTACGATGTGGAGCCCACTGAAGTACGCAAACAAAGTGGGTCAGTTGGAGATGCATTTGCAAAACATAAAGAGGATGAAGCTGCTGGGAAATGGAGGGAGGCCTTGAAAGAAGCATCTGATTTGGCTGGTTGGGAGTTGAAAAGCATTGCTAATGGGTAAGTAAATTTCTTCATTATATTAGCAAACAACCTCTTAGAGCATATAGTTTGTCATTCTTTAACACACTGTTGTCAAACTTACAATCCCGTGGTATGAAACCACAGATAAGTTTTCACCTATATAACTATATTAATCATATATAATACTTATATCACCATTTACTTCATGTATTATTGTATGTCAGTATTAAAGATCTAAAAATTGTTCGGGAATCTTCACAAGCTAATTGAATCTTTATTTAACGTGTAGGCATGAAGCTAAGTTCATACAGGAAATCGTTAAAAAGATTTCAGTAGAGTTAAGTTTCATCAATTCGATCAGTGATGGAGATTTAATAGGCATGGAGACCCGTTTAAAAGAAGTAATTTCATCCTTAGAACCTGGTGTTGGCGATGTTCGCATGCTAGGGATATGGGGGATGGGAGGTGCGGGGAAGACAACTTTGGCAAAAGCTATTTTTGATAAGATATCCATTAAGTTCGAAGGTCGAAGCTTTATTAAAAACGTCAGGGAAGTGTCAAAAGCCTCTTCGGAGGGTCTAGAGAAGTTGCAGAAACAAGTACTGAAGGATGTTTCTGGCATTGAAGTAAGCAGTGTTTCTGGCAGTATGATGCAAACGAGGATGCGTGGTAGAAAGATACTCGTTGTCCTAGATGACGTTGATGATAAAAACCAGCTTGAGGCGTTAGCCGGTGACTGTAATTGGTTTAAGTCGGGAAGTAGAATCCTAATTACAACAAGAGATGAGCAAGTACTGGTAGCCCACCAAGTGAGCTTGATTCATAATGTGACTTTGTTATCTCAAGCGGAAGCGGGATGCCTCTTCAGTAGGTATGCGTTTGGAAGAGAGATTCCAACTCGTGGGTACGAAGAGCTATCAAGACAAGTTGTAAAATATGCTCATGGTCTTCCCTTAACGATCAAAGTTATGGGTTCATTTCTTTGTGGTCAAAGTGAGAATTTTTGGACAGCGACCATTGAAAGACTAAAAACAATTCCATTTAAGGATACTATGGATAGATTGGAAATAAGTTTTGATGGTCTAGAAAAGGAATACAAAGAAATATTCTTAGATGTTGCATGCATACTGAAAGGTTGGCCCAAAGAAAATGCAATTAGAGCGCTTGAAAGCCGTGGATTTCATGCTGAAGTTGGTTTAAGAGTTCTTGAGCAGAAATCTCTTATAACTATTTCTCAATATGGGTACTTGGGGATGCATGATCATTTAGAAGAAATGGGTAGGAATATTGTGCGTCGGTCACACCCCGATGAACCTCAAAGACATAGCCGATTGTGGGTTGATGAGGAAATTGAGTATATATTGACTAATGACCTGGTAAGAATCAAGTTAGTATCATTTAATTAAACTACATTTTTGGTCCAATAATTTTAAAAGTTTCTGAGTTTGGTCTAAAATGAAAGACTCATTCGGGTTTGACCATTTAATACCGTTACTTTTCTTATAAAAAACACATAACAATTCTCATTTTGCTATTTGTTTGTCTCTCTAAAAAGTTTTCCCCAAATTCACTTTGTCTCTCTAATAATCATTAAAAAATTTATTAATTCGAATTGAATTATCATTCAATTCGCTTTATATCATCTTCATTCACTTTCAATTTGATAATGTTTTCAGTGATTTTGGGCGTTTTGGAAATTTAGGGTTCCGACAAAAATTAAGGGTTTTTATTTTTTCGATTTCAGGGTACCCAAGCAACAAAATGTCTATACTTAGAGTCATCAGCGGGTTTGAGTGCTGAAATTGCAGTAAAAGGTCTAGCAAAAATGAAGGATCTTAGATTTGTTTATATGGATCTCTATAAGGAATATGATACTGAGAGCAATATTGTTGAATTTGATAAAGTTAGCGAATACCTTCCAAGTTCCTTACGATTTATGAGATGGGATTGGTTTCCGTTTTCGAGTTTACCGAACACATTTCAAGGAAAACATCTTGTTGGACTTGACATACATGACAGCAATATTGTTCAACTTTGGGAAGATGGAGAAGGAAAGGTAGAATAATGGTTAAATTGTTGTTTTTCATGATTCTTTATGATCCTATATATCTATTGGTTTGTCATTGCACCAATATTAATTTTTTTTTTTGTATTTATGTTAGGTTCTGAATAACCTCAGGTTCCTCACAATTGGGTTCTCAAAGTTGAGGACCTTTGACCTTAGGTTGGCTCCAAATCTTGAGCAGTTGACTATTGAAGAATGTCATGATTTCGTAGAGCTTCGTATACCTGCTGATCATCATTCAAAGCTCGAACGTCTTGACCTCACTGCTTCAAAGCTGACAAACCTTCACCTCAAGAATACTCCGAATCTTAAGACGCTAAAACTCGAACGCTGTCATGATTTGGTAGAATTTCAAATGCGTGCTGAAAGTTTAAAGCTCAAACATCTTGACCTCAGTCATTCTAAGTTGACAAACCTTCACCTCGAGAGTATTCCGAATCTTGAGAAGCTAATACTCAGAGGCTGTCATGATTTGGTAGAATTTCAAATGCATCCTGAAAGTTTAAAGCTCGAATGTCTTGACCTCACTGATTCAAAGTTGAAAAACCTTCACCTCGGGAATACTCCGAATCTTGAGATGCTAATACTCAAAGGCTGTAATGACTTGGTAGAGCTTAAAGTTCCTGACCTAAAGCTCCAATATTTCGAACTCAGTCATTCAAAGTTGAAGACCCTTCACCTCGAGAGTACTCCGAATCTCGAGAGACTAAGACTCAAAGGCTGTAATGATTTGGTGGAACTTCAACTGCCTGCTGAAAGTCCAAAGCTCCAATATCTCTACCTCTATCATTCAAAGTTGAAGACCCTTCACCTCGGGAGTACCCCGAATCTTGAGACGCTAGTACTCGTAGGCTGTAATGACTTGGTAGAGCTTAAAATGCCTGATGATATTCTAAAGCTCAAATATCTCTCCCTCAATCATTCAAAGTTGAAGACCCTTCACCTCGGGAACACTCCGAATCTTGAGACGCTAAGACTCGAGGGCTGTAATGACTTGGTAGAGCTTAAAATGCTTGATGAAAGTCCAAAGCTCGAAGTTATCAACCTCAGTCATTCAAAGTTGAGGACCCTTGACCTTGGGCTGACTCCAAATCTCAAATGGTTAGATCTTGAAAATTGTTATGATTTGGTAGAAATTAAAGCTCCCATTGGATGTCTGAAAAATCTTCTCTTCTTAGACTTAAGTGGTTGTGGGAGGTTTAAGTCTTTTGTGTTTAACAAATGGTCTCAAGCAGCTGGTTCTTTATCTGAGTTACATCTGATTGCAGAACCCACTGATGTTTGCCCATTTCACTCAGACAATGATTCTTTAAAGTTTCGGTTTGAATATTATTATAAAGAAGATCCAGATTCATCGTTTGGAAATCTTGAAAGGCTAATTTCTCTAGGTCTGTGTGCTTGTACAAACCTTGAGAGTTTTTCAAGAAGCATTTGTAGTTTACAATGTATAAGAAAGATTACACTTGAAGGTAGTATTACTGAAGCACCCCGGGACCTTGACCAGTTAGAATGTCTAGAGGAGCTGACTTTTTCATCTACAGAGATTAAAAATCTTCCAGATAACATTTGTATGTTGAAACATCTGAAATCTCTCAAACTTAAGTCATGTTTGCTTCTTGAGAAGTTACCCAATGATCTTGGCCAGTTAGAATCTTTAGAGACGCTAATCTTAACAGACTGTAAGCTTTTACAAGAAATTCCGAACAGCATTTGTAAGATGAGATGTATAAACAGTTTTGATCTCTGCGGTTGTATTCGAGTTGTTGAACTACCCAAGGATATTGGATGCTTAGAAGGTTTGAAAGAGTTAAACATAGTAGGTACAGGCATAACCCATCTTCCACAGAGCATTTTCCAGTTGAGAGGTCTGCATATTTTTGGGTTGATGACGATGAAATAGTCTGCTACATATAACCCATACTAACACATGCCAAAGGAGCCAATAAATGAAGAGCTATTTTAACAGGTACTTTATATTGAAATTTTAAACAGATTATGGAAATATTCATTGTTTCTGCAATTTATGTGTTTTACTATGGTTCTAACAATCCATTTTATGCTATTAGGAGATCCGATCAGCAGGAAGCTATCGTCAATCAGCGCATAACAGTTAGCCAAGTGAACTCCGATCGGGTAAGTCGTTGAGCAATTTCTCAACTCGAATGGTTTCTTGTAGGGTATGGTTTATCATACAGATTTTACGTTTTCTTAATATTTTGTTTCAACTTGATCTTTCTAGGTCCGGTGAGCAGGAAGCAATTGCCACTCAGCTCAGAAGGTGATCTAAAGCTCATATCTCTCCGCACCTAAGTAAGATTGTTTGTAAAGAAGTGTTTCAAAGTATGATTGTCATGTTACCTTTCAGTATTAGTACTTTTAAATGTATACACTGTTAGATCAAAGCTATAATCTCAACTTGGATGCTGTACTAGTAGTTATTACTTTAAACCAATAAAGAATTTGAACATTATTTAGTTCATGGAGCTGAATAAACACAGTTGACTTCTTAGAAAGTCAAACTCTGTTGTTGATGAAAATGTTCTATGAGGCTGGAGATGATCATGTTAATAATAAACTTAAGAAAGTGTTATGAGTGACGTAAGATCATATACAAGTTTTGATTCACATACATAGATCTACATTTGGATGAAACCATAAAACATAAAAGTATTTGACTTTTGAGTCAAACTACTGGCTTTTATCAAATTTCGCTGAGATTTCCATTGAATTGTATTTTGCCATTGTGTAGTCATATTGTGTCTTTGTCATGGTTGAGCGACAAACCGTAGAATGTTAAATTTGTAAAACAGTTTAACATACTGAGCTAACACAAAAGTTCACTTACAACTAATACCATACTACCATTGACCACGTAAGTGATATTGTTATCTATATCTATACTACTTTATAATGCATTTAGGCCTTCTAAAATTAGAAGGCTTAAAAATTCAGA
Organism: Chrysanthemum seticuspe; assembly: GCA_019973895.1. Lineage (NCBI taxonomy): Eukaryota > Viridiplantae > Streptophyta > Magnoliopsida > Asterales > Asteraceae > Chrysanthemum > Chrysanthemum seticuspe. The sequence goes on along the minus strand of BPTQ01000006.1, from coordinate 8,904,477 downwards.
CTTTTTTACTTGCTTATTATAGAAAGAATTAAAAAAAATAAGATAAGGAGCTCCAATCATTGTCAACTAAAAAATAACAAAAAGGGAGGAGCTCTAACAAACTAAAATAAAGAGCTCCAATAATGGGGTGACACATGTCACTTCCTAACTAATTAACCACCTTTATTTTTAAATTTAAATATCTTTTAATCCGTTTAATTTTTTTATGATCTAATTTCACCATATTTTTTAAAATTTTGTGCTCTTTAATTCAACATCCATTTCGATATATTTTTATGAGTTTTCTTTAGTAGTCGGGAAAAGCGGAGTTGAAAAGAGAGAAACTTACTTGAATTAGACGTAAAAATGAAAAACATTTGTTAGCTACAAAATAGTCATCGGGTATCCGCCGCCGCATTGCGCGGGTACCCATCTAGTAATACTAGAGTCTAAAAGGTTTGTAGCTTTATCATAAAATTGAGGAAGATGATACCGCACAGGACATGGCACTAAGCTTTGTTCCTAATAACTTACGGGTTTAGGGTTTAGGGCTTGTTTTGTTACAGTACATGGAACTGGTTTCATTCAGCAGAGTTGACTTCTTCAAAAATTCAACTGCGTTTTAGAAATCTTAAAAGAGTGGGAAAATTGTATGATAAAATCATTTTTAAAAGCTAAACTTGGTACTTAAATCTCCTATAAATACTGTATTTTAATCAATTTATTGGTCAATTGCTACACTACCCCAAGGAATACGAAACCCCCCAAAATGTGGTTTTCCACACTGGCGTCAAGGTTTTAAATAAAAGGTTTAGTTATTTGCACTTTGGCCACAAGCCTTACTAAAGTAATGTCAAAGTTATATATATATGACCCTCCAGATGCAATCATGGATCTTCTCGTGTGTTGTGAAATCCCTGGATAGGATTGAATCGGGTTTGAGTAGCTGATGGGAAGTTGTTGTTAATGATGATGATGATTTGATGTAGTTTTGTGGGTGTTTGGGATTGCTTATCCAGACATGTTTATTTGGTTTTTTGCGAATGAAGAAAGTTCTTCTAAGTTAAGCATTTTGAAACTGCTTATTCAGAATAATTTCTGTTAACGGGAATGTGTAACTTAGCAGTTTTAGTAAGCAAATTAACATTTTTTATAGAGTAAATTACATGGATTGTCCCTGTGGTATGTCAAAAGTAACAACTTTTATCCCTCAACATTTGAAGTTGCATTGGTAGTCCCTAAATTGGTAAACAAATAACACACCAGGTCCCTCTGATCCAATTTAGAGACTACCAGTGAAACTTCAAACTTCCAGTTTAGGGACCTGGTGTGTTATTTGTTCACCAATTTAGGGACTACCAATGCAACTCCAAATGTCGAGGGACGAAAGTTGTTACTTTTGATATACCACAGGGACCATCCATGTAATTTACTCTTTTTTATAAGTAATTTTAAAAGGACTACTTATGTGTGCTAGTGTTTAGGGATTCTGATATAATTTGCCCTCAAATAATCACAATCTGTTAGCCTGCATTAACACTAGAATTCTTGGTTTTTAGTTGTTTAAAACCGTAATAATCATATATCAACAGCAATCCCAAACACAGGCACAAAGCGCAGAGAACACATAAATAACTATAACTATTTTAACAGGTACTTCCTCTGTTTATTGTTAACCTGTCTTACTTTATTCTGAATTTTTTTAGTTGATCTTACATTTATGTTCAGTAGTTCCATTAAAGAATAATGTTGGACAATTCAAATTGGGACATAAAGTTAAATAATCTCATGTTATACCCTGCTGCCAATATTGAAGACAAATATGACCTCTCATATAACAATTTTTGCAGGAGTATCATTTTTAGCAAAATGCAGCCTAGACAGATCAGTTGTAGTTGACCGTACTCTAGTTCTTTCTTCTTTTATAGTAGTTATAGCTATTTTACAAATATGGGTTGGGTAAAGTTGTGTGTGTTGGAATATACTAATCATAACAATTATAAAAGCAAGTAAACATCATCAAAGCATGCCGCGGAAGTAAATAGGAATAATACATATAAGTAATTAACCGAACAAGAAAGTGCGTACCTTTTAGCAATTCAAGTAAACCAAACGATGTTTGAACAAGAACAAAACCCAAAACCCTAACTTTAAGGTTTATACAATTCGACCACAAAGAAGTCGACCACCAAGGAATTCACAAACACAAATGCGTTTGTTCTTCGTTCTTGTACACACGTACTAATAGCGATTTGATGTGAAAAGCTAGGTTCTTGAATCACAAATAAAACCAAACACTTGTTTTTTGAGCTTGGAAAAATCAATCCCTTGAGGAGGGGGGTTGTACCGATCGGCCAAGCAAAAGAGGGAGGAGAGGAGAAGAGAAATTAGGTTATTGGTGATCCAAGATTAAGTTGTGAATGAATACATTGATTTGTATTTATAGGTAACTTAACTTGGTGACCAAATTTGAGTGGGATTGGGTTTGGAATCCCCAAACCGATCGGCCTAGTATCCCAAAGGGATTCTAGATCCTTCCCGACTTCTAATTTCAATTCTAGTCCCTATAGTTTACATTTAACGACCGTTAACTAAACCTCGTTAAATATTTAACTATCGTTATGTTTTATTTCGTGACTAATAATTAATAATACATTTTATATATTAATTATTAACATCAACTCTCATACGTAATGTGTGCAATCCCGAAGTCTCGAGTTCGAATCCGGACATACTAATATTTAAACATCCATAAAACCTTTCAGCTCCCACTTGGATATTACTAAATATAGTAATGACATTGGTTCAGTCTAGCCTAACACGCCAATGCCCCCAGATCGAATCGAGTATGGTTTCCTGGAAAAACCATTTAATGATTAATCATTTTTACTTATCCTTTTGTTACTAATACTAGATTAACTATGAATATGGATCAAGTCATTTCATAAGTTAATATTCTGTTTCTCATTGTATATGGTTGAACAAGATTACCAAATCATCTGAACGTATTCCAAATAGATCTTGGGTATGGCCATACAAACATCTTGTCAACCCTACGAGGGGCCCAAATATAGTATTATGCTTTGAAACAAATTCAAAGGAACAAATTCTCTTGACTACAAACATAACTCATGAACTTTGTAACACTTCTGAAAATAGCCCTTATAACTACCAGTTACGGATAGCGTTAGACTATCTTACACAAGTGCACTACATTCATATCAGTTATCTGGTATCTCAAGTCTGAGGATAAACACTTCATGATATACTTAATGACAAAGATCCATAAAGTATCATCATGTAAAGTTGGGATAAGTCCTATACTCAATTCAGTGAATATCATGTGAATCTGGTATGTCCCACGCATCAATATACTTTAAAAGTATATTCTACCAAAACTCAGATTTGTCTTAATTCAATGACATTCCCACATCATTGATCGACAATGGACTATTTAGAATAACATAAGTTATTCACGGATTAAACATGTGAATATAGGATATAATATTAAGAAAATGAAAAATAAACATAAACAACTATTTTATTTCATTAAAGTAATATTTGTTCATAACATCCTTTATCCAAATACTAATCACAGATCTGCATGAAACTACTAGCTAAACGAAGTCCTATCCCATCAGCATGGTCAGTAAGTTTTTCTTTTGGCAAAGGCTTCGTAAAGGGATCAGCTAGATTATCATCTGTATGAACTTTGAGTAGATTGATTTCACCTATGTCTACTTGTTCTCGAACATAGTGATATCGACGAGGAAAATGTCTGGCGCCCTTCATGACTCCAGGCTCATTGGCAAATGTTATTGCAGTAGAGTTGTCACAATACACATTTAAAGGTAATTCGATTGAGGGCATTACTCCGAGTCCCGAAATGAATTTCCTAATCCAAACAGCTTCCATCGCAGCTTCTGAAGCAGCTATGTACTCAGCTTCTGTAATAGACATCGCAACCGTTGTTTGCTTCTTGCTCTTCCAGTCAACTGCTCTTCCATTAATGACAAAGACATAACCCGTCTGAGACTTCGTATCATTTTTATCAGTTTGGAACGACGCATCGCAAAAACCTGTAACATCAAGTTCTGCATCTGGATTTCATCCATATACTAGAAACATCTCTTTAGTAGCCCTTAGATACTTAAGAATGTTCTTAACAGCTTGCCCGTGTTTCACACCTGGGTTCTGTTGATACCGACCGGTGATATTCTGTGCAAACGCCACATCAGGCCTTGTACATCTCACATCATACATGATAGATCCTACAGCCGAAGCATAAGGAACTTTTCTCATGTGTGCCACCTCTTCAGGTGTTGACGCGCATAGTTTATTACTTAAGCCATGTTCAACTTGCATCGGCAAATATCCCTTCTTGGAATCTTGCATAGTGAATCTCTTCAATATTTTATCAATGTAAGCACTTTGGCTTAATCCAATTAATCGCCTTGATCTATCTCGGTAGATCTTGATTCCCAGAATAAATGCTGCTTCTCCTAAATCCTTCATAGAAAAGCACTTTCCAAGATAAGACTTTACATCTTGCATACTTGGAATGTCTTTTCCCATGATCAATATGTCATCGACATACAAGATAAGGAAAATAACATTACTCCCACTAGCTTTGTGATACACACATGGCTCATCAAGATTTTGAGTGAAACCAAATTTCTTGATTTCTTTATCAAACTTCTTGTTCCATTGCCTTGATGCTTGCTTCAACCCATAAATGGATCTTTGAAGTTTGCATACACGCTTCGGAAACTTTGGATTCACAAACCCTTCAGGCTGCGCCATATAGATGTCCTCATCTAGGCGACCGTTTAAGAAGGCAGTTTTGACATCCATTTGCCATATCTCATAGTCATAGTACGCAGCTATGGCTATAAGAATCCTAATAGCTATAATGTCTGCTACAGGAGAAAATGTCTCCTCGTAGTCTATCCCAAAGGTTTGAGTATACCCTTGAGCTACAAGACGAGCTTTATAGGTGTGTGCATTGCCATCCATGTCAGTTTTTATCTTATAGAGCCACTTACTTCCAACTACCTTAGCATTTGGAGGTAAGTCAACCTCTATCCAAACTACGTTATCTTTCATGGATTGCATTTCCCCATTCATTGCAACTCGCTATTTTTCCTTTTCAGGAGTCATCATGGCAGCTTTATAGTTAGCAGGTTCACCAAGATCCCCTAACATATTTTCCTCAGCTTCTACGTTGAGACATAGACGCTCAGGTGCACGCGTAGCCCTTGCAGATCTACGAATGGGAACCACTTCAACTTCAGGTGGAACACCCAGACTTTCAGGCTCTACTTGAGGTTGGCTAGTGTTTTCAGAAGGTGTTGTATCTTCTTGATCATATTCCAGATCATAAACTCTCCCACTGAATTCATGAGATATGAGATCCCTTTCAAGGAATTCTCCATACCTAGCAACAATTACTTTGTTTTCAGGTGGAAAGTAAAAGTAGTAACCCATAGTTTCCTTTGGGTATCCTACGAAGATACACTTAACAGTTCTTTGTTGCAGCTTATCAGCAGAGTCACGTTTAACAAACGCCTCACAACCCCAGACCTTTAAGTAAGACAAGTTGGGAGCTTTCCCATACCACACTTCATAAGGAGTCTTATCAACCTTCTTAGTTGGAACCATATTCAATATGTGAACAGCAGTTTCTAAACCATAATCCCAAAAGGATAAGGGAAGAGTTGTAAGATTAAACATTGATCGCACCATGTCTAACAATGTACGATTCCTTCTCTCAGATACACCATTTTGTTATGGAGTATATCGAGATGTGAGTTGCTGGACGATACCACACTCAGCTACATAATCTTTAAACTCTTGGCTTAAATATTCACCACCTCTATCGGATCGAAGAGCTTTAATCTTCTTTCCTAGTTGTAGTTCTACTTCACTCTTAAAAACTGTTGGATCGATGTACTCTAACCAAACTAACTTAAATAGCTTGTTAAGATTTAATAACCTCGGATAAATCCTAAGTTATTAACAATGAAAACACTGAGCAAACTCTATTAAGTATGCGGAATTTACTTAACAAAGCTAAGAATAATAACTTTAACTTTGAACACTTTTATTAATAACTCTAACTCTGCTTATTATGCAGACTCTTTAACAACTCTAATAATATTGAACTTCTCTAAAACTCTAATAATGTCACGTACGTCTAATACCAATTTAGGGGTCCTTTTATAGGCTCAAGGATAACCCTAAACGATTTACAATTCTTATCCTTGTACGTCAAGTAAACAATACTTAGAAAGTTCTTGATAAACATTACTTTCTATCTTTAATCTAATACAACCAACTTTAAACTTTGCAGTACTTTGATGAATAAGCAGTACTTTGACTTTAACTTAGCAGTACTTTGACTTCTTGCAGTACTTTGTCCTTCTGCAGTACTTTGTTAATCTTCAGCACTTTAACTCTTCAGTACTTTATCATTCTGTATCCCAACAATCCTCCCCTAACTTGAATTCTACTTGTTTGATTTCAAGTTCCTTTGTAGATTTAGCTTTAACATCTTTATCTTCAAAGAAGAATTGTGACTTTATCTTCAAATTTTATCTTTGTAGTTTCTCTGCTTATATCATCATCAAAGTAGTCTTTATTTGTATAATTCTTTTCAGCATCAAACAACAATCTTATTTCTTTTCTGCAACAGTCAGCAAGCTCCATCTTTTCAGCAATATAAGACAATGTGTACATTTAATTCGGTTTAAGTTTCAGTCTATTCTCATCACTTCCAGGTGTGTAAACTCCTGTGAGAGGTGAATCATTGAAAATTTAATGGATTTGAGTTCTCTTTACCAAAGCCATTAACTCTGGAGTAGCCAAATGTTTTGATGTGTAAGATCATGGTACACTTATAACCATATGATTTTTAGCAAATCATCAGCTATCAACAGATTTGATTTGTCTTTACCAAAAGCTGTACCCTTTTGGACTAGTTACTTCTTTCATCATGGTGAACTAATTATCATATAATGGTTTTTCCACAGCCTTTACCACAAGCCATTTTCTTGTGGGCTAGCCAACTCTTCACATTACTGATATGGTGAGTTGATGACCATACAACTTATTAGCAAGTTGTTAACTAAAAACGGATTTGAAATATCTTTACCAGAGCCATTTGCTCATGGATTAGCCAATCCTTTTGTAACCATGGTAGATTGATAACCTATTGGTATTACCATCTCAAAAACCATTTATTTCTTTTAACCTTTGTTTCAAAACATTTATTACTTAACAAAAGTTTTTTTAAAATCAGTAACTGGTTTAAAATCTGCAAGCAGTACTTTGATGAAAGCACTGTTTGATAAGCAGTTCTTTGAATAAAGTACTGATATATCAAAAATTTAATCAATTAAGATTCATACCAGTTATTCATCATCATCAGCAATTGTAGTCCATCTGATAAACAGCTTGATGACCAGACATGCTATTTCATTATCTTCTTCTGCTTCCATTCCATGCTCCAACATCCTCCTCATAAGTTCTGGTGTAAGAGGATATCTTCTATCAGCTAACATGTGAATCATAATTCCATCTTCTAGCTCTAGAACATGTACTCCAGATTCTTCAAAGAATCTCCAGCTAACAATCTCCCAATTCTCTTGATTCTTCCAAATTTTAGCAGTGCTTTGTTCTTCAGTTTCCCATACAGTTGTGAGATCTCCAAGCAATACTAAACCAACTCCTTCTGATGGATTTTGTTCAAAATAATCTCGTTCCACATGATATAAATAAAATAAATCCACTCTATCTATGATGTGCAATAAATCCCATAGCCTGTTGAACACTCTGAAGTTTTCATCATCTCTATGAAACATCAGATAACTTCCATCTTTTGATTCTACAACTTCAAAAGCAATAATTTGAGATTTGTTCATTTTCATCTCAGCATCATCTGTAGAATACTCAAAATCCACTATTCTTAAGTAATTCCTTAGTTCATCATTAGTATTAGATCGTAACCCAACTTTCTCTTTCTTTGATGACTGTATATCTTCAACTTCAGTTTTTCTTTTTCTTTTTAAACTCCTTTTTCTATCTTTTTCTTTCCAAGCAGCATCATCCTTATAATCTTTGATGCTTTCAACACTTTTCTTATAAGCTTCCCTAACAGCATCATACAATTTTTTCATCTCAAAATAATTAAACCTCTGCAATCCTTTATACCCTTGACTTTTTAAATAAGCCATCATTGCATTTCTGTCTTTAGCTCGATTTGGTCTTCTTGGCATAAAAGAAACAGGAATAGGCAACTCTAATGGTTCATCAGCTTCAGCATTCAATTCCTCTTGCAATTTCTTAGCTGCTTCTCTATTATGAGCTTCTTCAATTTCCTTAGCTTCTCTATCTTTAGCATTTAATTCCTCTTGAAACTTTCTAGCTGCTTCCTCATTCATAGCAACTTGAGCAGCTCTTATCTGTGCTAAATTAGGTTTCTTTTTCTTCTTTATCTCTACCAACTTGCCCTTACCTTTATCTTTTGGATCAATAATAGCTTGAGAAACTCTTGGTTGTTCCTCTTCTTGCACTCCTGGAATACTAACACCTCTTGGCTGTGATAAACCTTGCAAAATTACAGCAATGGTTTCATCATCACTTGCAGTATGTATAGGCTTGAGTGTATCAGCTTCTTCTTCATGTAAAATAGTTGAAGGACCAGCTTCCTCTTCAAAGTCTAACACCCTTGGAGTAATCAATTCTTGTCTTTAAGTTCCAGGAAAAGTAGTACTTTGATCAGCAGTACCTTGATCATCAGTCATTTGAACTTGAACATCAATAACTTGCTCCTCAGTACTTTGAATAACATGTTCTTCAGTTTCTTGTGGCTGAATATTTGTAGTTTGAACTTCAGTCCTTTCATGTTCTTCAGTTCCTTCAGGTTCATTCTCCTTAACAACATCTTCTTTAAAATTCTTTTCTTCTAAATTCTTCCCCATTTGGAATGAAGATTGTTTTTGAACCTTTTGGCGTTTAGTTTTCTTAAATTGCCTTTGCTCCTTCTTTTTAGATTTGACCCATAGACGATGATGTTGAACCAATGGCCAGACAAAATTCTTGAGTCTTCTAAACTTGAGCTTCAACTTCTTAATCTGTTTAGCTTGAGCCTCAGTAGTTTTCTTCAATTTGACTAACTCCCTTGTCAGAACATAATTATCCAATGTCAAACCTTCAGGGGGTATAGTATGTGAATCATCTCCTTGAACTGGTGAATGTTCCTCTGGTTGAGAATCAGGAACAGATTTTTGAGGAGATGGAGAAGGTGAAATTGTAACATCAGCTTGAACTTCAGTACTTGGCGAAGCAGTACCTTGTGATGCAGTACCTTCTGAAGCAGTACTATGAGAAGCAGTACCTTCAGAAGCAGTACCTTGAGATGTAGCAGTACCTTCACTATCTTCATCTTCTTCAGCATCAGCTCTGACAGCTTGAACAACTTCCATCATAGAAGTAGTTAAGGGAGTGTCCCTTCCAGTGAATAAATCACTCTTCCTAGCCATGAAAGTGAAAATCTTGGCTTGTTGTACCACAATAGGTAAAAGACTTGTAGGTTTAGGTACATCTGAAAGTTGTTTATTGAGGAATACTTGAACAAACCTTGGATACATCAACCATTTTGAACCATGAGTGATGTGTGAAAGCATTCCATCTAGAATTAGCCTTGAAAAATTGAAAACACGATCAGTAGCCAATCCTACTATAGCAGATGTTATGTTAGATCCAAATTGCTCCCATGATGTACTTTTAGCACTAATACAATGAAGCAACACATGCACTAAAAACTTCCAGTGAGGACAAAATAAGGGTTTCCTGAATGTTTGTTCAGTTAAGGACCCTTCATAACCAATGTGCCCAAAAGTATCCCAAATCAGTTTCTTATCAAAACGAACAGCCCCATCAGCATCATTAAACAATAATCTTCACTAATAGAGGCTTCAGTAATCTTGATAGTTTTCCCAGCAACCCTGGCATGAATATATTCTTCATCATTCTCCATATGAACCCTAGCAGTATCCCAAAATTGTTGAATCCAGGGCTCAATAACATCTGGTTCTACTAACAGCGCATAACTAAGTTGCGATCCAGTAAGAAAATCGATAATATCATGAAAGATTACATTCGCTTCAGTCTTGTCTAAATTCGCCACCATGTTGCGTTTGAAAACAGTATTACGACTCGCCATTAATGATTATATGATCACAGTAAGAGATAGAACGAAGAATATAGGTGAAAGTGAGAGAAATATGGAAAAGATTATAAGTGATCAATATGAGAGGGAAATTCGGAGAGTAGTTATGTATAGGTGAGATTTTTTTTAAAAATCACAGCCCTGAATAACAAAGTTACCGTTAGGTGTAATTACCCCTCAATATTACCGTTAGAACAGTACTTTAACAAGACAAACAGTACTTTCCACGTGTGCAGTACTTTCCAAGCAGTACTTTCATAAAAGCAAAAAGCATTACTTTTCCATTCTCTTCCTTACAACAGCAAATAAACATGAATATCCTCCCCTCAAGCAATACATAGGACTATACTTACACTAAATAGTCCTCCCCTTAAATGTAGCTTAGTAATTGATCATTCCAATACTCACCACCAAGTGAGTAAATCTAGAAACATCAAATCCTTTGGTGAGTAAATCAGCTACTTATAGGAGTATTCTTGAAATTGAAACCATAATCCAAGAGTTGATTCTGCATCCACAACACTTGTCCACAACAGCTTGCAGCAGCCACATATTCTGCTTCAGTTGATGATGTTGCTGCAATTGTTTGCTTTTTACACTGCCATGAAACTAATCTTCTTCCAAGATATTGGCATCCACCTGTGGTAGATCTTCTGTCATAGTTATCACCTGCATAATCACTATTTGAAAAAGCTTCCAAGTGAAAAGGTGAATCCTTTAGATACCACAACCCCAACTTAGGTTGTTGTTTCAAATAACTAAAAATTCTCTTCACTACATTCATATGAGAGATCTTTGGTGAGACTTGATATCTTACACATAAACAAACAGCAAACATGATATCAGGTCTTGATGCAGTAAGATACATAAGACATCCAATCATGGATCTGTATAACTTGACTTCAACTGGTTGTCCATCTTCATCCTTGCCTAATGAGTTGATAGATTTAATAGGTGTAGTAACAGGCTTCATGTCATCAAAATTGAACTTCTTCAGTATGTCAGATACATACTTGTCTTGACTTATGAAAATTCCTTCCTTTGACTGCTTAACTTGAAGTCCCAAAAAGAAAGTTAACTCACCCATTGAACTCATTTGAAATTCATTCTGCATCAGCTTCTCAAACTCCTTGACCATAGATTGTTTGGTAGCTCCAAAGATGATATCATCTACATACACTTGAACTAGCATGATATCCTTCTTATCTCTTTTGATAAACAAGGTCTTATCTATAGCTCCTCTCCTATAACCATGTTGCAATAAAAAGGTAGAGAGCCTTTTATACCAAGCTCTAGGTGCCTGATGTAAGCCATACAGAGCTTTGACAACTTTGTAGACTTTGTTTGGATGTTTAGGATCTTCAAAATCAGGAGGTTGTTTGACATATACTTCCTCTGTAATCTTGCCGTATAAAAAGGCACTCTTAACATCCATTTGATAAACCTGAAATCCCATATAAGATGCAAAAGCAAGAAAGATTCGAATTGCTTCAATCCTTGCTACAGGAGCAAACACTTCATCATAATCAACTCCTTCTTCTTGTCTGTAACCTTGTGCAACTAACCTTGCCTTGTTTTAGATGACATTCCCTCTTTCATCTCTCTTGACTCTGAACACCCATCTTGTACCAATGACTTTCTTACCATCAGGAAGATCACACAATACCCAAACTTCTTGAAGTCTGAATTGTAGCAGTTCTTCTTGCATAACTTCAACCTAACTTTCTTCAGTCAATGCTTGAGCAATATTCTTGGGTTCCTCTTGAGAGATAAAGCAAGTAAACAGACATGTTTGATGGTCCTTATGATTCAGTCTGTTTTGTTTATAGACAAAGCTAAGTAAAGCATTATGAGGTTTAGTAAAACTCTTAGCTTTATGTATAGTCATTACTCCAGAAGTAGAAGGATCAATGATTTAATCAGTAGGATGATTCTTATGAATTCTTAAGTTTGGAGACTGTGGAACTCCATAGGTATCATCCAAATTAGTGAAATCAGCATCTTCATTGGAATCTGAGAAAATACCTTCAACTTCAAACTCATCATCAGTATCTTCTAAGCCATGCATAGTAGGATCATCCAAATCATCCAAAGTGCTGGAAACTGGTGCAGCAGTACTTTGGTCAAAAGTACTGTCCAAAGTACTGTGAGAGTATTCTCCAGTCTTGTTCTTCTTCTTTGCTTTTTCATAAGCTCTTCTTTGATCATCAGTATAAGAATGTGCTAAAACATCTTGAAGAAGCATCTGATTAAGTTCTTCTTGAATAGATTGATCCTCAGTAGAAAATGAGGATTTTGGCTCATCAGAACTTTTCTTTGGCTCAGCAGGTTTAGGTTCGTCATCATGAACAACATCTGGTCTAATATGGACTCCATGAACAACATATTGTAAATATTCTCCATTATGCACATATTGATTTTCTTCTCTAACAGGTACATAGTTCATAGAAGGAGTTAAAACTTCAAGATCAAACATCCAATCAGGACCTTTACCCTTCTGATTTTCTTGATCTTCTAAAAATTCAACATGAAGACAATCTTGAACCTTCTTAGTGATTCTGTTGTACACTCTAAAGCCCTTACTGTTGGTACAATAACCCAATAAATAACCTTCTTCTGACTTGCCATCAAACTTACCCAGATTATCAATTGTATTCAAAATAGTAAGAGGGCATCCAAAAGGCTTCATAAAGCGAATGTTGGGTTTGTTGCCCATCAGCAACTCATAAGGTGTCTTCATCTGTGGCTTAGTAACTGATACTCTGTTAAGTACATAGCAAGCAGTACTTACAGCTTTAGCCCAGAATTGAATAGGTAGTTGTGAATCTGCTAGCATTGTTCTGGCTGCTTCAATCAAAGTCCTATTCTTTCTTTCTGCAACACCATTCTGCTGTGGTGTTCTTGCAACACTGAACTCCCTCTTGATTCCTTTGTTGGCACAAAATTCATCCATAAGCATGTTCTTAAATTCAGTTCCATTGTCACATCTAATACCTCTAACCTTGAGTCTCAATTGGTTTTCAAGTGCTATTATGAGAGTCTGAATAGCATCAAAAGTATCATCTTTAAATCCCAAGAAAAATACCCAACTGAATCTACTGCAATCATCTGTTACAACTAAGCAGTACTTTTTCTTGTTTAAACTTGTCACAGAAACAGGTCCAAACAAATCCATGTGTAACAGCTCCAAAGGTTCTCTAACAGTCCTTTCCTCAAGCTTCTTGCAAGAAGCTTTGTGTTGTTTACCCTTCTTACATGCCAAACAAGAGTGATCATTCTTGTAAGTCTTTGAAGGTAAACCTCTAACTAAATTCCCTTGGACCAGTTTGTTGATATTCTTGAAATTGACATGGCCCAATCTTCTATGCCACTGATGTGCTTCTTTAGATGTTGCTTTTGCCACCAAACATGTGGCTCTTCCATAAGAATGAAGACTCTTCATATCTATACTATACACATCATTGGTTCTTGGTACTCTAAGGACTACCAAGTTATCATCAACAGTTTTGAATTCAGGGGAAAGAATGAGACATTTTGTGGCAGTGAATAACACAGGGTGCTTTTTATCACAGATTTGAGAGACTGACAATAGGTTGAACTTGAGCTCCTTCACATATCTAACATTCTCAAAATCTATACGCCCTGCTTTGATGGTTCCTTTCCCAGTAATTCTTCCTCCATTAGGATCATTCCCAAATGCAACTCTTCCTCCACTAATAGATCTAAAATCAGACAGAATCTCCTTGTCTCCTGTCATACTTCCAGAGCAACCACTATCTACAATCAAATGATCTTTAAGCTCCTCTTCTGGGTTGCCCTGCACAAAGATTTAGAGAGTTAGTTTCTTTTAGGAACCCAAGCCATTACTGACTTGTGTTCCCCTTGTGGAGTTACAAACTCAAATTCTTTGAGTATGTAATTCCCACTATTTTTTAAGACATGATCCAGAATTATCTTTTGATTTTTAGCATGTGGATTTTCAAAACTTTCAAAACTCTCTTTTACAAGTTCATTCTCTTTTTCTTGTATCACAAAAACATCTGATTCACTTTTTGTTGAAAGTACTGTTTGGCCCTCAGCAGCACTTTCTCTCTTAACCCATTCGGTTTTAGCACTTGGTTCCTGTGATCTAGATCCCCTATGTGAATTGTAATACCTTCTAGGTTGATAGTAATGAGATCTCCTAGGATACCTGTTCCAAGAAGTGTTAGCAGTACCTTGTTTTGATGGAGCAGTACTTTGGGAAGGTACTGCTTGTGAAGGTACTGGTGGTTTAGAAAAAGGTCTTCTCTGGTGAGGATACATATTGGCTGGTGAGAAATTGCTGTGATTGACCCTATTTGAATTATTCCAGACTGGTTTGTGCTCTCTAGGTTTCTGATTAGCAGACCTATGCTTTGGAAATTTTCTAAGGTATTCTGAGTGATGTTCACAATCCTTGATTAAATGAGTAGGACTAAAGCACACATAACACAGTTTTTGACCCATACTCCCAAAGTGACTTCTTCTATGTCTATGACCAAAACTATTTTTCCTTCTAGGTGAATGATTGAACCTGTTTTGACCAAAGTTATCCCAAAAAGGTTTAGCAGTACTGTTTTGAAAAGGTTTTCCTGAAGGTACTGCTTGTGGAGCAGTACTTTGAGTTGAAGGTACTGCTTGACTTTGAACGTTGTTTTCAACAGTTTCTTTTGGGGTTTCAGACCTAGATTGACCAACTAGCTTTTTCCTAAACTCTAGACTGTCTACTCCAAAACGAGAAACATTGGGTCTTATGGGTTGATGACTACCAGTGGGATGTGGGACATCATGATAACCCTTGTCTTTCTTATATTCAGGAGGTGGTTCACTAACTGATTCCTCATTACTAGATGTGTCTACATAATTAATGAGTTCATCATCACTAGTGGTTATATCCTCTAGGTCATCACCAGATTGATTCTCTTCTATGTTATCAAAGTCCATACCAAAACCTAAACCAGTTCTAATATAAGCTCTTCTCTGTTTTTGAACATAAGAAACATGTGACAGACCAGATTCTTTCCAGGCATCAAACTTTGCTAACAAATCATCTTTTTCCTTAGTCAATTTCTCAATTTCAGCAATTTTACAATTTAGTTTCCATTCACTTAGTTTTAACTGGTAATCCTGTTGTTCATACTTTTCAGCCCAAGCCATTTCATTATTTTCACGTGTTAATATTTTGGCTTCCATTGACTCTAAAGTTATTTGATAACCAGCTACCTCAGACCTAGCCCTAACACAATTATCTCTTTCAATCATATAACAGCCAAGTAATTTTTGATAAAAATCATGACAATTTGAGCATACCTCAGAGATAGGGGTGAACTTGGTGAAGTAGCCACCATTGCAAGTAGAACAGGATCATCTTCACTCTCCAAGCTCCAATCAAATCCTCCTAGACAATCTCTGGATTCCAAAGCAGCATGTTCAGGTTCCTCATCAAAAGCAGTGCTCCAGTCCAATTCTTCCACTGAATCTTCAACTGCTTCTTCCACTGCTACCATAGAGTAGGTCACTGGTTCATCATCAAACTCTTTACTCTAGTCAACCTCTGATAAATTCTCTTGACCAACCAAAGCCTTTGTTTCAGTAATAGGGATTTCTTTTAGCTCTAGCTTTGGTTTCTCAGTTATCCTGTTTGCTTGATATTTAGCAAACCTGCACTCCCTTTCAAAATGTCCAGTCTTTTGACAATTGAAGCATTCAATTTTGGATTTGTCAAAAGTGATTCCCTATTTTGGTTTGAAGTCAATGCTTTTTCCTGTCTTCTTCATATACTTCTTGATCCTTGCAGTGATCATAGCAACTTGCCACCTGATATCAATTTCTTCAAGAGCATCCTCTTTAATCTATGAGAGATCTTCTTCATAAGTGACATGTAGAGAAGCTTGCTGTGCAAAGAAAGAGCATACAAATTCATCTGAGTGGATGGTTGGTGAGGCTTGCTGAGCAGTGGGGGTAGTGTAAACAGCAGTACTTTGAGCAACAGTACTTTGAGAAGGAGAAGCAGTACTTTTAGTAGAAGTACTGCCCGTCTTTTCAGATGACACAAATGCAATACTGTGAGACTTTGAGCTTGATTGGCCATTCATCTCATCCTCATACACCTTCAGATGATTGTAGAGATCATCAAAATCCATGGTGTCCAATCCAGGTTGTCCTCTGATCATTGTAGCTATCACATGCCCTGTAGATGGCAAACTCCTTAAGAACTTCAGATTGGCATCTTCAACAGATACTTCTGCCTTGTATAACTCCAACATGTTGAGGAGATTTTGAAATCTATCATATGTAGCATCAAGACTCTCTCTTTCACCAACAGTGAAAGTTTCAAACTATTGCTTCAACAGATTTCTGTGCATCTTCTTAGAAGCTTCATTCCTTCCAAATCTTGTCTTGAGAGCAGCCCAGAGCTGCTTTGCATCTTTAGCATCATGAAACTTCAGTAGATGTCCATTAGGTATAGCAGATAAGAGTATGTTAAGAGCCTTCTCTTGATTCCTTATGCTAGCTGCTGGTAAGACTGGTTTGGGTGGTTTAGGTTGTCCAGGAATCTCCACAGATTCTGGAACTACTTCATTACCATTGACAATTACATTCCATAGTGCATGGTCTGTAATAGCAATGTACTGCCTCATCTTCATACACCATAGGTCGTATTCTCCCTTCTTGATGATTGGAATTCTAAGTGAGGTGATTGATGGTGGTGAAACAGCTTCAGTCGACATCTTTAGGTTTTGTTGTTGTAGGGTTTAAGGGTTTCTTCCTAGTCAGAGTTTCCACACAAGCTCTGATACCACTTGTTGGATTGATGTACTCTAACAAAACTAACTTAAATAGCTTGTTAAGATTTAATAACCTCGGATAAATCCTAAGTTATTAACAATGAAAACACTGAGCAAACTCTATTAAGTATGCGGAATTTACTTAACAAAGCTAAGAAGAATAACTTTAACTTTGAACACTTTTATTAATAACTCTAACTCTGCTTATTATGCAGACTCTTTAACAACTCTAATAATATCGAACTTCTCTAAAACTCTAATAATGTCACGTACGTCTAAAACCAATCTAGGGGTCCTTTTATAGGCTCAAGGATAACCCTAAACGATTTACAATTCTTATCCTTGTACATCAAGTAAACAATACTTAGAAAGTTCTAGATAAACATTACTTTCTATCTTTAATCTAATACAACCGACTTTAAACTTTGCAGTACTTCGATGAATAAGAAGTACTTTGACTTTAACTTAGTAGTACTTTGACTTCTTGCAGTACGTTTCAAAGACATCATGTTTATGTTTAAGTAAATAAACATAACCATAACGACTGAAATCATCAGTAAAGGTTAAGAAGTAGCTAGCACCCCTTCTTGACACATGTCTTAGTGGTCCACATACGTCAGTATGTATTACACCAAGAAGATCAGAAGCCCTTTCTAAACTATTTGTAAAAGGTTTCTTGGTCATCTTCCCATATATGCAAGATTCGCATTTATCAAATGATTCATCATTGATATCTTGCAAAAGCCCATCGTGTTGCAGCTGTTGCATGCGTTTCTTGCCTATATGAGCAAGTCTACAATGCCAAAGAAATGAAGAATCCAAATCACCTTTGATTCTTTTATTATTGATGCTAAAGACAGAATTATTTTTATCAATCATATTATAATGCAAATCAATTTCAAACACACCATTTACTGGAATAACATTAAAGTAAAAAACACCATTTAAAGAAACCGAAATTCCATAATCAGTAAATGTATGAACGAAACCAATATCTTTTAACAAGGAAACAGAAATGACACCCCTAACAATGGAAGGTGCGTAATGACAATCATTTAATGACAGTACTAAACCCGAAGGTAAAACTAAATCAAACGTGCCTATAGCTTCAACGACTGCATGTGCTCCATTACCCACGTGCATGTATTGCTGTCCATAGGCAAGCTTCCTTGCTCCTCTAAGTCCCTGCAGTGTATTACAAATGTGAATACCACATCCAGTATCATATACCCAGGAATTTATTTTATGAGGAAAAGCAAATAATTCTATCATCAAAAGAGTACATGAAGTACTAGCCACGGTGCCAGTATTTTTATACCTCTTATTGCGCAACTCATCAAGGTAGACTGGACAATTCCTCTTCCAGTGTCCTACCTCGGTGCAGTGATGACAAGCCATATCCTTCTTCGGATTCTCACGCTTTTTGGGAGGGTACTTCTTGGGTTCTTGTTGATAAGTCATAACTTGTTTTCCCTTATCAACTTTACCCTTACCTTTCCCTTTCTTGTTCGCTAGCGGCTTATTAGGCTTAGAAATCCTACCCTTCTGGATGGTCAAAACCGCAGGTGTAGGGGCCTTCTTGGGCAAACCTTTCTCCTAATCAATGACCATTGCATGTACCTCACTGACTGTCTTCCCCGTGCAATGCATATTGTAATTGCGCACGAAACCATCAAACTCCTTTAAGGGATCTGTTGATAAGGCCAATTTGTATGTCATTGGGGTAGACATAGTTGAGTCGCCCTAGTTGGTCCATGTAACTCATCATTTCCAGGCAGTGGGCGCTCACAGGTTTCCCTTCTCCTTGCTTGCAACTATGAAGAGCATCTATCAAATCATACAGCTCTACAGTCACAGGCTTTTCAAACAACCTTTGCAATTATTCAAGCATGAGATTAGGGAAGTAATTTTCAAAATGTTTTTGCAATTTTGGATTCATACTCCCGAGCATAATGAAGGCGACCTCATTATACCTGTCATACTCAGATTGCCATGCAGCTCGTGCTTCAGCAGTAGCATCTGCTGCAGGTTCAGGAGGACAAGGCGTAGTCAAATAATTCAGTCTTTTGGCAACCCTCAAGACAATTCTGAGTTGCCGATACCAATCATTGAAATTCGTGCTACCAGTCAATTTCTCTCGATCAAACATAGATTTGAACGACAAGACTAGTGCAGTAGATTCAGCTTGAGCCATTTCTACAGAAATAAATGTTCAAAAGTTAGTACTTTCGATAAGTAAACATTCAAGAAAATAAAATACCCTTTGGTCAATATTCATATTAACCATAGTATTTTCTTTGAATTTTGGATCCTCATTCTCATAGTTTCACCACATCAGTTGATCTGCTAGTGGTGAAAGTATAGAATAGGTAATTGTTGAAAAACAATAATTGACAAACAAGTTTTCAATTCCAAAAGTTATGGGATTTACAATTTTGCCAAAACAATTAATGCAAAACGTAAACATGTTTCATCCCATCTTATGCCTTAAGTCATAGGTCTCACTAACTAACTTAATTAAGTTGTTTAATTTAGAAACTGCAAATAAGTAAGCTGAGGTCTCACACAACAAAATAATTCACCTTGTTATTGTAATCTAGATCAAGGTCTCACATAACTAAATTACAACTTCAAGTGTTTCATATCATTAGATGGCATAAACTTAAATTTAAAGGGTACAATTTTTGACGTGTGATCAAAACTTATGTATAAAGAAGCATGCATACAACTTTATAGCATAATATTTTCGAAAAACTTACATAAGATTTTAATTGCTAAGATTGAATTCTATAAAGTTTTAATCGATGCGTTGAGAAACTTACAACTTTGCACTAAGATGCTTCGTACATTGAATGGTTATACTAGGTAGCTCCAATCGAACTCACAGGGGACAGAGGACCAGGTAAGCGCTAAAGCATAACCTTAGACATCCATTCAGTGCAACTGTGCGCACTTCTTAATTAACCCCTTTATAGTTTGTTCTAGTGGGTGAGCCGTTCTAACCATTTAGTACAGTCGCATCAATCGATTAAAAGTTCAAGAATAATACTTAGATAACAAATCAGTTTCGCCATTATTTAGTCCATTTAATTTTCTATTCAAAAAACCCATTTTGCTTACTAACATGTCAAACAATATATAAACAAAAAAGCACTTTAATAAAAATTAAACACACTCAAATAATATAAACATATAACTAAACAATTTTAACATATGTAAAAAAAAATTAGCCACATGCATAATTATTTCAATAAACTCTAATAAACAATTCTAGGCGTAAATAAATGCATACATTAACTAGGGCTTTCACCTATAAGTAGATGAGCCACATACATCGACAAGTCGATTGCGTAAGCCAAAGTTAATAATATACCAATTAGCACATAACGAATTTTTATTAGTTACAATTGAGGCATTCCCCAATTCAATAATTATCAAATAAATAGAACAAGTGTGTATCACTAAACAATTTATTACAAACAATACTCCATGGAAAAACATGCATGTTCCACCATGGATTCCGCATAACAATTATCACCCAAGATACGCATATTACATGGCACATAACAATTATTCATTAATTAACCACATAAAATTAGCATGCAAACTAGGGTTTCTACAAGTTTTACAAAATTAAAACCTAATTAATATAAATTAGGGTAATCGACCCATAATAAATAAAATTAGGGTTTCGAATTCAAAACCCTAGAAACCATAAAAAGTATGCATATAATCATAAAGATCCAATTTTTATGTGTTTCGGTAATTAATTACACCATATTAACGGCTCGTGATGCCACTGTTGGAATATACTAATCATAACAATTATAAAAGCAAGTAAACATCATCAAAGCATGCAACGGAAGTAAATAGGAATAATACATGTAAGTAATTAACCGAACAAGAAAGTGCGTACCTTTTAGCAATTCAAGTAAACCAAACGATGTTTGAACAAGAACAAAACCCAAAACCCTAACTTTAGGGTTTATACAATTCGACCACAAAGAAGTCGACCACCAAGGAATTCACAAACACAAATGCGTTTGTTCTTCGTTCTTGTACACACGTACTAATAGCGATTTGATGTGAAAAGCTAGGTTCTTGAATCACAAATAAAACCAAACACTTGTTTCTTAAGCTTGGAAAAATCGATCCCTTGAGGAGGGGGGTTGTACCGATCGGCCAAGCAAAAGAGGGAGGAGAGGAGAAGAGAAATTAGGTTATTGGTGATCCAAGATTAAGTTGTGAATGAATACATTGATTTGTATTTATAGGTAACTTAACTTGGTGACCAAGTTTGAGTGGGATTGGGTTTGGAATTCCCAAACCGATCGGCCTAGTATCCCAAAGGGATTCTAGATCCTTCCCGACTTCTAATTTCAATTCTAGTCCCTATAGTTTACATTTAACGACCGTTAACTAAACCTCGTTAAATATTTAACTATCGTTATGTTTTATTTCGTGACTAATAATATGTTTTATTTCGCATACGTAATGTGTGCAATCCCGAAGTCTCGAGTTCGAATCCGGACATACTAATATTTAAACATCGATAAAACCTTTCAGTATGTTTGGGCAAAACAGCGACTATAACATTGGTTAGTTGAATCAACTTAAGCTTCATGTTTTCCAACATATATTTAAATTCTGTTCATCAAGACTTCAAGACTTGTAACATGCTTTTTTGGTCTTGCTATTTGTTTTATCATGCTCATTCATATGCCATACTGAACTCGGATCATAATCTCCAACTTGATAGGTTTTGTCTCGGCTTAATCAATGTTTGCCATCACACAGGTCTGTAAATAAAAGTGCAAGGAGGCAGGCCTACTGATTCAAGTCTCATATACAAGCTGGATACAGTTAAATCAAGGTATAGTTATTAACTTCAAAAGTCAAACGATCAAAGTAACTTACTTATGTAAGCATCTTACATTTTTGAAGTTTGATATGTTAACTCATGGAGTTCAGATAACACAGTTGACTTCTTCCGAAAGTCAACTGTGCTCATGATGAAAATGATTGGATTTTAAATGATGTTGTAGATAATCATGTTATAACCATATTCAGTGAAGTTTTGTAAGTGATTTAAAATCATATACAAGTTTTGATTTTCATAAAAAATATCTTCTACATTGGGACAAAGGGGTGAACCATTAAAATATCTGACTTTTGAGTCAAACTATTGACTTTGATTAAATTCACTGAGATTTTTTTTAATCCAAGTCAGTAACAGAATCAATATTATAGTGTGTACTGGTGTTAATAGAAGCTACTTAAAAGGTTCCAGAAATATGACGTTATCATCAGAGAATGATTTGGGTAAATCCATGTCCGGACAGAGTTTGAAGCTGGGAACACGAGATGAATGACATTACTGTGGAATGTTTAAATCAGTTTGGTTTCAAAGGCATGGATACGGGTGCCGAGCTTTTCTTACCTATAATGAATTTGTGATATTCCATCTATGTAAATGTGCATGCCCTCGTTTCTGTTTTTGCTCCATATCTTAGCACTTTGCTGTTGATTTGTCAAGTTTTGTTTTCCGTGAATTTTGAAAGTTTGTCTGTTTTGCCATTTCCTTGTTTTCTTGGCACTTTGCTGTTAAATTTGTCAGGTTTTGTTACCGGTTTTTATAATTTGGTATCTCCAAGCTAGTTTAATAAATCTATTTCTTTGTTGGTAAAGAAAAGGACATTACTTCTTTCTGTATGGCACCACATGAAACTTGTCTTCATGTTTAGCGGTAATCTGGCGGGGTGTATCGATGTTTCTTATAGATGGGCTATATTGAAGAAAAGCTTATTCCAAAGTTGGACTACTTCTGTTTAAATTGAAATGGTGGGAGTTTGATTTAATGTTTGAGATGATCATATTTTTTAAATTCATAATTAGAGGTACTGAAAGTAGTGGGTTGATCTTATCAAAATCAAACCCATTTGACTTTTTGAGTCAAAGTATTGACTTTCCTCTGTTTTAGTTGACCTGTTCTGAACATATCGGAGAGTTATTAATGATATTGAACATGTAGCTTACAATTTGGTTACCTATCATCTCAATTTTGTTAGAAAATTGGGCTTCATATTATATGTTTATGGACTCGGATCTTATCAGGGTCAAAACCGGGTCAACAAGATCACTAGTACTAAATTGCTAACATATAACAGTATATTTTTACAGTTCTGTTTTTCACACTTTTAACCATGGAATTATTAGAATAGTTGAAAATTACATATTCTTAGATGGGTTAGAAGGCAGGTTTGTGCCTTGCCCAGTTTTGATCATGATTTGAATTTGGAAAGGCCATAGTTCTGAGATGTTATGCAATGCAGAATAATAAAGTGTGTGCAGATGTATGCAGAATAGGATAGAAGAAAATATAGAGGGAAATTTAAAGTAACTAACTTAAATAAATTGATTGAATAAAATTGTCTACAGATTTTGGCATATATACTTCACCAACAGGTACTATTGTGTTGGTTCAATGAATCCAACAGTCACAATGGTTGGTGAATTACTGCCAATAACTGTCATAACAGATAACTAGAATAACTATCTTAACATGGGTTGTTTGAAGCTTTGGCCCAACCCATATCCTAAATACAGATATTAACTTTACAATAAAACTAAAAAGTTCTTTAATAAAATATACTATAATGTCTAATTATATTGAAACAGGAATGGTCTTGTAAGGACTGTTGTTTGATCTTAAACAAAGTTCCAACACATATGCAGTCCTTCAACTTGTTTTTCAGACAAAAGGATATTTATTTTGATATTGAAGTTACATACTATTTTAGGTAACAAGGTAGGTAAGTTAGAAGCCTTTTAAACTGCTAATGCATAAAATTTGGACGCATAAGCATAAAAACAAATGTGAAATTTAGTTTAAAAATATTTTTAGTTCATTAACCAGATCCTCAAGGTTCACACTATGCTTCCCAATGAGGCAATGAGCAACAAAAAGCTTCTTTAACCCCTTACAACTCTCAGCAACACTAATCAATCCAACATTCGTGCATCAACAATACATAAAGCATTTAAATCACGACATTTAGATAACGACGAAACAGTCACATTAAGTTGTTCCAAATGAACCTCAACTAAACAGTTATCATCTTGAATCATCTCCAACACCCTGTCCCACTTTCCATAACAGCAAATGAACTTCAAACTTTTCAAATTCGCTAATCAACGGTATGAATAATCGTTCATTATAAACACTCCTCCTAAGTTTAATAACCTTAAGCGACTCCGCCGCAGATGTGCCTTGACGTTAGGGTAGTTAAATAACCTCTTAAAAGACAACCTCAAGCTGACTGGAGTTATCTAACAGCTCAAACATACGTAAATTACTAAACGAACAATAAATACATGAAAATTCCTTCAATTTTTAGTAAAAATAGCCATACGTGAATCAGTTAATTGACGATCTGGATGTGAATTATGTGATAAGGATCATATCATTATTGTTTATGCTAATAAAGGGTGTATAGTTGATACGGAAACGAGTAGAGTGAGTGAGTTGAATCGGGTGAAAATTGAAAGGTCAGAGTCGATACGTTGTGAAGGCTTCTCCACCATAAGGAGTTGGTGTCGTGTAGTGTTTACGAACTCTCGAGTAGGTGACTCGGGGAGTGGAGTAGGACAAGGAAGGTGTCCTTGTAGCCGAACCACTATAAATACTCGTTTCGTGGTTATGCGCTTCTTACTCTTTATCTTTCATTGCACATTTATATATCTATCTATCAACCTCCAACATACACATCCAAATAGATTGATATAAGTCGATCTAAATATTTTAAAATGAATTTTTAATTGGTAAAACTATTCAACCCCCCCCCCCCCTTCTAGTTTTCCACAATCGGTATCAGAGCTTCGTTACCAAGTTTCTTAGAGTATGTTGTACCTTAAAAACTTGATACGATCCGTGTATGATTGAAAACTACAAAAAAGGAAATTTTTTAAAACAAATTGTGTCTTTCGTGTTGGATATTGATAGATTATTCTAACATTTTCTCTTCAAGAAATCTTCATGCTAGGATCTTTCCAAAGTCTTCATTTCTATTCAAAGAATAATGAAGTCAACCTTCAAGAAAGAATCTAAAAGTAATCGCTACCTACTTATTCTAAGTACAACCGATTACTTTAAAAGCTCATGAAGTATTTTCGGTTTTATGGTCTCCTTAAACCATATCAAGAGCGTAAAGGTATTGTAGGACCTTACTTTTATCAACCTTATCACAAACCCAACACTTATACCACAAGATGAACACGTGAAACCACAAACACAATATGCGTAAATAAGAAAGAAAGAAAGATGAGATGGTGACTTGAATATAAGATATATTATTCGTATGAATGTGTAGAGAGATGAAAAACAAGAGATGTTATATTGCTCCAAAGAAAACACACACACACACACTTTCAAGCACACCCCTCAAATGACCATTTGAGGGGTATTTATAGTTGGAATACATGATGCCCTAAAAGGCTTTCCATGGGCTTCGTGGGCTTGGACATGGGTTGGATTGGATAAAAGGCAAGCTTAATATAACTAGTACCCATTTAGCTTAGTCCAATCCACGAGCCCGTTGACTATTCTATCACGATATCTAACACACGTTATAAAGTTCCTAAATATGAATGACCATCACTTCTAATAAAACAATTAAGGCTAACAATCTCCCCCTAAGGGGTGGTCATTCAAAAGATGCTCCACTTGATTTGGTCTTTACTTTTCTCGAGCTTGAACTTTGTGCGTAGATATAGAATAGTCTTGATTCTTTGTTCCTTCATGCTTTGTGATCATATAATGTGGTTGTCTGCCGTTGTCAACTTCGTTGGTTAGGTGTCTCCACGCCTTTCTCCACCATGCTCACACTTCTATTTGTCTTTTGGTTACCAATGATATAGTTCTCGAGTCTTTAAACTTTGTAGATTCTTTGACATAGACGAAGAATCATCTTTAACTTTGAGTAGCCTTTGATTATGATGAGAACTTTCATGTGTTTTTGGTATGAGCATGTGGAGAATCTGCACGATCCATCCGCTCTGGAGCTTCCATAAGAAGAAAACATAAAAACAAGTTAGTCATAAGCGGATTCCGGCACTTACAAGTTTGAATTTCGAGGGTGTTAACAGCATAGTGTGAAAACACGTCTCTAATTCTTACAAGGGCCGTTCCTGAACTGGAGTCCCACAAGTGAGATAACGTGATATACCGAAGTACATCTACAGTTCAGATGAGTCGCTGAAGTACACCGAAGCATCACTCCACGACTGTAGACCGTTTAAGACACATTAAGCGTAATCCACGGGGAGTTACCGAAGTGACCTGCTGTCAGGGCTGCTTGATGTTGACCCTGGCAGGAGTTTCCATTCAATCACTGAAGATCACAGATGTGAAACTTCTCATAAATGTTCTGGCAGATTGCTAAGATCTACGTAGGACTCTATAATATATCACTTGTGTCCTTATTGGTGAACAGCAAGCGATGTCATGTCAAGTGTTCCTATGAGATCTTTTAATGAATCTCGTGGCTCTGGACTCAATTAGTGCATTTTGGTTTTCCTGAGCGGAGACTAGGGAGAGGGTCTCCTTCTTCAATATCAAAAATCTCTAAGAGAAAGTCGATAGATTATGTAGGGTTCCCAGTGAGAATGAAACAAATCCCTTTTGGGAGGAATTGAGTGGCTAGAAGGTTTAGTGCAGTGCGTCACTGGGTCTATGACGTCTTTGTCTTCAATACCAGTGTCATCTAGTGACAACCAGTAGCATATGTATTGAACCCGGTTTCTGCCCTAAGGTTGAATATGGAGGGCTATTTCTTTTCACCCTTTTTCATTACATTTTTTTTTAATTCTTCAACCCCTTCTTTCTCCTTTCTCACATTACTCCTTTTTTCAATCATTCCTAAGGACTTCTAGTACTAACTATTTTTGATGTCCTTGGGTAGATCCCTCCGGCTCTGGCGGATCATAGGACGGATTTCCTATCCTTAGTCACCTTATAACTCCATGACTGTCCTATTGTTGCCATAAAACCATTTTCTTGAAAATCTCTCAGAGTGTTTATGATAGAAAAACATGTTTGAAACACTCCGTGAGTTTTATATTTTCCAGAAACACTCCCCCTTCACATGTGCTTATAAGTTTTGACAGAAATCTGCACATAGAGGGTAGAGTTCGCACTATTTGAATTGATCGACTTTAAATGAACTAGACCGATTCGAGACACGTTTACATCATTAGGGAACTAGCTTGAAATTATTACCCGTCCTGGTCAAGTCCATAGAAATTTTCTCGAGATGGTACATGATTCCTCGTCAATTCAATGGTTACGACTGAGTCGAGCTCATTTTGAGATTCAAACACTGATCATTAAACATTTTTTATCACATTTTAATCACGTCTCCTCCCCCTCAAAAATAGCATATTCGTGATACTTTTGATATCAACGGATTAAACAACATTTTAAAGTCTTTTGGGGAGACAAACGGATTTGATTTAGGCATGAATTTGGAACATTTTTGTTTTATACTCCCCCTTTAATAAAGCATAACCAATTAAAGAGTTTTAGAGGGAGTTTATCTTGAGCACAAAATATTTTGAAAGATTTTGAAAAATCTTTTTGAACAATCTTGAAAAGGTGCCCAAGATGATGATGATTTCTCACCATTTTTAAATGTAGTGCACTGAAGCGTACACTAGTGATTTTCATTAAAAAGCACGAGTTTTGATTTGAAAAAATAATCAAAAGTCATCATTTTTGTTTGGGTTTCGTACTGAAGTATACGAAAGCCATTTTATGAAGAAATTTTGAGAAACGACATGTTTTAGAAAACATATTAAAGAACTCTCGCTCAAGCATCTGTACATGCCCGTATCATTGTTGAATGACATTTCTAGAAACGTACAGAATATCGATTATACGAGAGACATGTCGTAAGAAGAATATTTTTGGATTTTTTGAATTATATATTGTTTTTGTATTTTTGAAAGTTTTATATTTTTATATTTTGTTTTTGTTGGTTTTTCAAATTTTGTATTTTGTTTTTCAAAAATATTTACAGCAAAGCTTTTTGGAAAATCATTTTCAAGAAGATTCGAGAAGACGTTCTAACTCCTCAGGGGTTAGGCTTCGCATTCCAATTCGTCGAACTAAAAAATCAAACCTTTCTTTTGGAAGGGCTTTAGTTAATAGATCGGCGAGTTGGTAATCAGTCTTCACGAAGAATAATTCAACAGTACCATTTTCGACGTACTCTTTGATGAAGTGGTAGCGGACTCTGATATGCTTAGTCTTTGAGTGATGAACAGGATTGCATGATATGGCTATGGCACTTTTCGAATCACAATACATAGGTATTTTATCGAAAGTAAAGCCATAATCTGTGAGTTGTGTTCTCATCCATAGAAGTTGAGCACAACACGCAGATAGAGACACATACTCAGCTTCAGCGGTTGAAAGTGCAGTGCAATCTTGTTTCTTTGAAGACCAGCTGACTAACTTTTCACCCAAAAATTGTGCTCCTCCGGATGTACTTTTTGCTGTAACTTGGTCACCTGCGTGGTCCGCATCTGAAAAGGCAATTAGATCAAA
The DNA here is from genome assembly GCA_019973895.1 of Chrysanthemum seticuspe. Taxonomy (NCBI): domain Eukaryota; kingdom Viridiplantae; phylum Streptophyta; class Magnoliopsida; order Asterales; family Asteraceae; genus Chrysanthemum; species Chrysanthemum seticuspe. The sequence goes on along the minus strand of BPTQ01000006.1, from coordinate 8,875,853 downwards.
TCCGGATTCCTTCGGATACCAAATTCCCATGTGAATGGATGTCTTCAGATACCGAAAGATCCTTTTAACCTCTTTGAGGTGCAGTTCGGTAGGCTTTGCCTGAAACCGTGCTAATAAGCATACAGCAAAATGAATATCGGGTCGACTAGCAGTAAGATACATGAGAGAACCAATCATGCTCCGATATTTCTTCGGATCAATAGGTTTCCCAAACAAATCGGCTCCAATTTTTGGTGAAGTTACCATTGGTGTTCCGACCGAATCACAATTGTCCATACCATGATTTTTCAAAATCTCAATTGTGTATTTAGCTTGATTTATAAAAATTCCACGAGGGGACTGATGTATTTGTAAACCAAGAAAGAATTTTAGTTCCCCCATCATGGACATTTCAAATTTGCTTTTCATGAGATTTTCAAAATGTTTTGAAAGATTCGGATTAGTGGATCCAAAGATGATGTCGTTCACATAAATCTGAACAATCAAAATGTCGTTTTTGCATTTTTGTGTAAACAAGGTAGGATCAACTGTTCCTTTGGTGAAATTGTTTTGGATAAGGAAAGAGGACAGTTCGTCATACCACGCTCTCGGAGCTTGTTTCAAACCATAGATTGCCTTTTTGAGTTTGTAGACATAGTCTGGATGTTCCAAGTCAATGAAGCCTTCTGGCTAACTCACGTACACTTCTTCTTTCAGAGTTCCATTCAAGAACGCGGTCTTAATGTCCATCTGATAAACCGTGATGTTTTTGTGAGCTGCATAGGCCAAGAATATCCTGACTGCTTCTAGTCTAGCTACCGGCGCGAATGACTCTTCAAAGTCTATCCCTTCCTCTTGTATGTATCCTTTAGCCACAAGACGAGCTTTGTTGCGAATTACAGTCATCTCTTCATCCCTTTTTTTCTTCCATAACCATTTAAGATCAATGACGCGAATGTCAAGTGGTCTTGGAACCATTTCCCAAGAGTCATGTAGACGGTATTGGAGAAGTTCCTCCTGCATTGCTTCTATCCATGCGGGTTCTGCCATTGCCTCCCGAATGTTTTTCGGTTCAATATTGCTAATTGAGCAAAGGTAAATGCACAAGTTACAATCGGTGGCAAGTTGACGTCTCGTCTGAATTGGCCTTGAAGGTTCACCAATAACTTGTTCAATTGGGTGGTCTTTTGTCCACTTCAGAGTAGAAGGATACCGTTGGTTAAACGTATGCGAGTTAGATGGTTCTCGTAAGCATGAAGATGATTCAGCTGATTCCGTAGCAAACGGGTTTTCAAATAAGTCTTCATCTAACGTTGCATCGTTCTGGTTTTGGTTTTGCTCATCAACTGCTGGTAGAACGGGTGCAATAACTGTAGTAGATGTAGATGATGTAGATGGAGTTGGTGCATTGGTTTCGACCGTTGTAGATGCATCTTCTGTTGGTGGTGGAGGATGATTTTGAGCGGGTGCAACGGAATGATGGTTTGATGCATTTGTCGAAGTTCCACCATAGTATTCATTGAACATTAACTCGAAGAAATTCTCCCATTCTTGTTCTTTAGGATTGTCAAACAAAGTTGATTGAGCTCTTTGAGGTACGAGTCCTGAACTGATGTGTCCAGAAGTCTGCTGGTTTAGTGCGGGTTCTAGAGCGAGTCTCTCAGAAGCCATATGTGAAAGTTCATCAAATTTCACATTCATCGTCTCCATGATCCTCCTAGTTCTCCTGTTATACACCCTGAATGCCCTCGAGTTATCTGAATATCCAATGAAGATTCCAATATCACCTTTACCTTTCAATTTACCGAGATCTTCTCTATCGTTCGTCGGATAGCACAAAGCGCCAAACACGTGAAAGTAAGAGATATCAGGTTTTCTGTTGTTCACAAGCTCATATGGGGTTTTATTGAATCTTGGATGGATAAGGGATCGGTTCTGAGTGAAACAAGCAGTGGCAACAGCGTCAGCCCATAGAAATAACGGTGCACTAGAATAAATTAGCATTGTGCGAGCAGCTTCCACAAGAGTTCTATTTCTTCTTTCAACTACCCCATTCTGCTGTGGAGTTCTAACAACTGATGTCTGATGTGTAATTCCAACATCTTCAAAATAAGTTCTTAACTCCTGATTAGTGAATTCTGTGCCGTTGTCTGTTCTTACAACCCTTACTGGAGCTTGAAGAAGTACTTGAATACGCTTCAGAAAGGTGATGATGATGCCTGGTGCTTCGTCTTTTGATCTCAGAAATCTAACCCATGTATATCTTGAATAATCATCGACGATAACAAGAATTTACTTTTTCCCGTTAATGCTTTCAACTCTCATTGGGCCACATAAGTCCATGTGCAACATATGCAACCTTGCTTCCGAACTAGGTACGGGTTTGGGTTTATATGATGCTCTTTTGCTTTTTACTTGTTCGCATGATGGACATAAGTGATCCTTGGTGTATTTGAACTTTGGAAGTCCATTGACGATGTTGTCTTTGGCAAGATTGTTGATGGTGTCAAAATTGAGATGGGATAACCTTCTATGCCACAACCAGGACTGTGTTCCAGATGCTCGTGTCATAAGACATATTGGTGATGAAGAGGCCATTTGATTGATGTCGATAGCATACAAGTTTGTATCACGATTCCCAGTTAAGAGATCAGTGCCATCCAAGTTTCTAACGAAGCAAGCATTTTTCCTAAAAGCAACCTCTAAATCTGCATCACAGAACTGCCCGACTGAGAACAAATTGTGTCCCAACCCTTGGACATAGTGAACCCGAGTGATCAAATAATTTCCAAAAGGTAGATCTCCATAACCCATGATAGCTGCTACATGATCATTTCCGAAACATACGGTTCCCATGAATTGCCAGACGAAATTGATCAGCAGCTTCAGATTCCCGGTCATGTGCTTGGAGCAACCCGAGTCGACGATCCAAAGACATATTTCGATAACCTGCCAATAACAGAAGAAGAAGATTTTGGAAACCGTTTCGATTTTGGTTCCTTTGGGTTAGAGGTAAAATCCTGATCACACTCATAGAAGTCATCTATTGGTAAGACAGGTGCATCACTCATTCTACCATTCTCGAGAGTGAAAGTTCTACCCGTGGGTTTCCAAATGTCATCCCTAAAGTAAACATTATGCTCCCTATCAGTAGTGTAAAGCCTAAGTCTCGCAACTAGTCTTCCTATTAGTTTAGCATAAGTTCTTTTGGGAACATTCTTCTTAACAGGCTTAACAATCTCATTCTTAGAAACACAATCATCATGAACATTAGTTAAAGATTTCTTGCAAGTTAAACAAACAGATTCAACAGATTCATTAAACTTAGCAGATTTCATAGGTTCATTACATTCAGATGAAATGTCTTTCTTATTACAAAGCGGTAAATTCCTAGGGTGTTCTTCTACTTTCTTCTCTTTATTCAAGAGACTACTCTTAGAGGCAAGCAACACTCTATTGTTCCTTGTATTGCTCTTAGGCTTTAGTCTGCTGCTCCTAGAGGTGCTTCCTAGTCCTGTAGAAGGTAAGGTACACTCATTAGGATTCACATTTTTATCTAGAGAAGTGGTTTCGGCTTTCCTAGTCTCTTTAGCGTGCTTTTCTAAACTTATGTCATTTGTTCCATATGTTTTAGATGTGGAGGCAGACGCATTAGTGGTACTCATCTTAAAAAGGCCAGGAGCTAAAACTTTTGGTTTCTCGATAACCGCTTTTCCTTTATCAACATTTTGTTTAGGCAAGGCAGGTGGAGTGACTGGTTTTGATGAAACATTTTTCTCATTGACTTTTGGAGGAGGCATAGAAACAGACATTTTTGGTTTAAAAACCGGTTTGGGAACATTTGCTTTCTCCTCAGTCAATGGTTTTGTAATCACAGTTTCCACTACCTTTCCTTTTTGACTTTCCAGCTGAGCCCTTAAAAGATCATTTTTCGCTTTCATGTCATTGTAGGCACGCTCATACGACAGTTTGTCATACTTGCATTCCTCAGTTTTTCGATCAAGTTGTTTAAAATATGAGACATTTTCTTTTTCAATTTTTTCAAGAGCTTTTTCATATTTTGAAACAATTTCGGAGGTCTCAGACTGGAGTCTTTCATGATCTTCAACAGAATATGTTTGCAAAATGATGGACATAATATCAGTAGTCAGAACATCTTCGAAGAGAGAGTCATTTAAATTTTCCAAAACTTTGATTTGTTCAACACAGTCATTAGCTTGCTTTACCAGGGATTTATGGTCCTTGACAAAGTCAGTTGTTTCTTTCAAAAACGCTTGTTCAAAATGAATTACCCTTGCACTGATGGCATTCAGCTGAGGGGCAATTTGAGTTTCAAAAAACTTTCTTTGTTCGATGTCAAAACTAGAGAACCAGTTGTTAGGTGTAATGGTGGTTTTAGTTTTAACAGTGTCTTGAAGATCCACAATTCTAGTTTTCACATTGTCTAAAATACTTCTCGCATCACTTGTGTTAAAAGGATTGTTTGAAGACATTTGTTCAATGTTCGAAAAAGAATTTGAGACAACAACTAGTTTTGAAACAAATTTTGAAACAGGTGTTGACTCTTTGTTTGAAACACTTTGTGTGATGGAAAACTTTGACTTTTCTTTTTGATTAACAAAAGTAATTCCGTTAATTTTGTTCCATTTGTTATAATCAATTGGTTTGATTTCCGGATTCTTTTGTTTCATTTTTTATCTACGCTCCTCAGATAGTTCTAACGTTTCAAGAGAATCACGAACAATTATGGGTTTATGCAAAACATTTCCATTGTTTAACACATTCTGAGATTTCTGAGCTTTCTTGAGGAACGAAGAAGGGTCGTTACCAAGTGCAATTCTATTAGTAGTATGAAAACGCGGATTTACTTGATTAGAAAGCATCTTGATTGTTTGAGCAGAATGACCCGTTTTAAGAAGCAAATTTTCCAAAGTTTGGATTTTTTCATTTTTATCAAGAATTTCATCAAGAAGAGAATCTTCTCGTTTTGAAAAATCAGTAATCAACTGCTTCTTCTCTTTTTCAAGATTAGAAAACATTTCTTTTTGTTTAGAAAGTTGGGTATTTAAATCAGAAATTTCCTTGTTTAAAGATTTAATTTTTAAGTTCAAATTCACATCAAGTGTGTTATACTTGATTTGCAAAAGTTGTTCTTTAGAAACCAAATTTCGATAACCAATTTCTAATTCTGATTCTTTGTTTTTCTGAAATTCAAAGGCTTTTGCGTTCTCCTTGTAACTCTCAAGCTCAGCGGTCAATTTAGCATTCGCGGCCTTAACTTCGCGATTGACCGTTTTAACTTTCTCAATTTCAATGCCACATTTATTGATTAATGATTCAAAATAAGCACGTGTTTCCTCATCAGTCTCAGTATTTTATGCCACACAGTCTCCAGTAGGATCCACATCTGGAGTCTCAGAGTTAGTATTGCTACAACTCGGATTGTCCAGGTATGTATCATAAGTAGGTGCTGATGTCACATAATGTTGTTCGTCATGAGTAAACACATCAAATATGACATTGTTATAGCATGGATCAATGATTGGTACCTCAGATATTGCGTTGGCGTCATAGACAGGAGGTGCGTCAGAGTCAGTGTCGTACTTAGTCTCCTGAAGATTTGCCATGAAGATGCAGTTTGCATTGAGTTCCCTGAGGTCTTCCAAATCATCCATAATAGCCATAAAGTCATGTTCCTCAGCACTCAATTGAAGTCCAGATTGTTCCTTTTGTACCAACATGATAGCTTTCTGAAGATACGCAAGATCCTTCTTTTTCAGCTTAGTTGGACAATTCCTTGCCATGTGACCCAATCCTTGACAGTTATAACACGTAACCTGATTACCCTTATTCACATTTCCATAATTCCCAATGACTGGAGCTGCAACATTCCCATTCTGATTACCCACTGCTCTATTCCCAACATTCTGACCCATCTGATTACCCTGATTCGGAACCGCTTGATTACCCATGCGAAATCCAGTAGCATATCCCTGCTGAGTCCCAATAACTCCAACCATATGTCTTTGATTACCCATGTTCACACCCGGCTGTGCAATTTGCCTGTTGCGAGTGTTTGATGAAATCCTTTAATTGTTGTTAGTTGGTGTGGAATAGCGACCTCTGAATGCTTTACCCAATAAAGAGGATACTTGAGACAAAGCTTCTTCTGGTTCCATTTCAAGATCAGTGATTCCTTGTTCCTGGTAATGTTGTTGTTTAGGTGGATAGTTTTGTTGTTGAGGGATGTATTGCTGCAAGTTGTTGTTAGTGGAAGATGATGAAGCTTGTTGTTGTGTATTCACTGAAGTTTGAGTCTTAGCAATGAGTGCCAATGGATCATGATTTTTTGCTAATCTTTCTTGCCTGACTTCATTCACTTCATTTTGGTTTTGTTTCAGAAAATCGTTGAGTTGATCAAAGTTCACTTGATGTAAGTCTTTTGTTTGGTTGACAATAGTGACATATCGTCCCCATTCTTCTGGTAGATTGTTCAAGAACTTGATGTTGCTCACGATAGTTCTGGGTGTTAACTTGTTTCTGATCAGCTCATTCATTAGAGTGCAGAACCTTCCATAGTAGGATTCAATGGATTCTCCTGGAGTAGATGTAAACTTCTCCCAAGCAGTTAGCAACTTGTTCTCTGTGTCTTGTTGACGAATTTTTGTTCCATGACAAAGTCGTCTAACACGTTCCCACATATCGAAAGCAGTTTCACAACTGTCTACAGCAGCAAAGATGTCTCTTGGTAAACCCAGTTTGACAATATGAATTGCCATGTCATCTGCTTCGACTTGTTTCTGATCCTCTTCAGAGTATTCCGATTCTTTTTGAAGACGAAAAAATGGTGGGGCGGGAGGTGTTGCATCAGCATTTCCAGGGTCTTGGACTTGTCGAGGTATGAAGGGTCCATCCTGAATGGATTTGATCATCAATTTTCCATTAGGTTTTTTCTTGATGTAACGAAGCATTCGACTTGTCCATTGAAGATAACCACCTTTTTCCAACATAGGAGGACGGTTTTCGGCACCGGCTGCATGAATGTCTTGTTGAGTTGCCATTGATGAAGGTATGATATGATAAAGTTGATGTAGGATCGATTCAACGATAAAGGAGTTGTGATTGATGACGATTAAGCTTTGTTGTTGTAGTGAAAATTTGGTCTAAAAACTTAAAAACCTCAATAACTTCGGACTTGAAGGTTGACCCGTCATTTGGTGGTCTATTCTCCTCGTTCTCACGGTCGTTTTGATGGGTAGATCGCTGAAAACGGAGTTACGGTTCAAAAGTTATAGCCGTTTGAAGTTTTGATCACAATCTTACTTGTAAAACTGTTCTTTTGCGTAGAGATGAGTGCTTATGCGTAGGATCGTATGCGTAGGAGTCCTTATGCGTAAAGAGCTTAGGCGTATAAATCCTTATGCGTAGAAATCCAAGTTACGCGTAAACTTAAGGTTAAACGTAAGTCTTATGCGTAAACGTTAAGCGTAGAAGTAGAGTACCTTACGCGTAAGAGTTAACTTATGCGTAGAGTGCTTACTCGTAAGCTTTCTGCTTATGCGTAAGAGTTGGTTTAAAACCAAAAATCCTTTACACTGTCACAGTGTAAAAGATATCCGAAAGTCGAAGTGTTCCACACACTTATCCAAGTGAGGGAAGCACTGAGTCACCTTTGTTGCACAAAGATTCGTTACCAAAAAGTTATGCGTAGAAAACTAGGGTTTTGACTTTCTTACGCGTAAGATTAGGGTTTTGACTTACGCGTAAAAAATTTACAATGATTCAACCGATTTCTTTTGCACAGATAGCTTCCAAAACACTCAAATAACAATATTGTTTTGACCAAAAACACCCAAAATGCTTAGAACTCTTATGCGTAGAAACGTACACCTCAATAAACACGAGTTTAAAACTGATGTAAAACACGTAAAGCTTCAAACTTTTTGGCAAAACTAGACTCTTTAACACCAAAGAAACCTCAAACCACAAGAATCTTGAAGATTTTAGTGCAAAAAATAAAGTTTTAAGCGTTAATACTTTTTGTTACCGAGAGCTTTACGCGTAATAACACAAACCACAAAAAAACTTCAACCAACCACTCCTAAACCATTGTCTGGCGATTGATACCAATTGTAGGACCTTACTTTTATTAACCTTATCACAAACCCAACACTTATACCACAAGATGAACACGTGAAACCACAAACACAATATGCGTAAATAAGAAAGAAAGAAAGATGAGATGGTGACTTGAATATAGGATATGTTATGCGTATGTATGTGAAGAGATAAAGATAAACAATAAGTTGTATATTGCTCCAAAGGAAGAAAACACACACACACACACTTTAAAGCACACCCCTCAAATGACCATTTGAGGGGTATTTATAGTTGGAATACATGATGCCCTAAAAGGCTTTCCATGGGCTTCGTGGGCTTGGACATGGGTTGGATTGGATAAAAGGCAAGCTTAATATAACTAGTACCTATTTAGCTTAGTCCAATCCACGAGCCCGTTGACTATTCTATCACGATATCTAACATACGTTATAAAGTTCCTAAATATGAATGACCATCACTTCTAATAAAACAATTAAGGCTAACAGGTATGTTTTCTTACCATTAGCTAGCTTACATTTACATGAAGATGTTGATATCATTTCTTTTAGACGTTCATTATTGCTAGTCGCTAAAAAGTATCTTTTCGCCACTTTCCTGACTTACTCATCATCGGGTATAATATTCCTTCTTGTTCTCGTCAAACTAACACCGTCGTCGCAAATAGATCCTTGATAATTAACTTATCAAATCCCGTTGACCAAACATCTTTTCAATCAGAAACCTCAAAACTATTTTTGTTCCATAAGCTAGTTCATAACTTATTACAAAAATAAAGCCAAACACCCTTTTTTTGTCCACAGTAGCCGGATCCCTCTAGTTGTACTAGCCGAATCCCTAATACAAGGGATCCGGGGGAACTGTGTGACAAAAACCAGCTATACGCCTTTCAAAATCAAGTCTGCTCTTTTTCCCTCTCCACACAAAACACAAAAACGACCTAAGTGCTGTTTTCATCTCCATAGGACTCCATATCCTGAAGCATCCTTCTCTAGAACATCATTGACCAACAATGCCTAAAGCCACCCAACAAGACCACCATGATACCGTCCACTACCTCACCCAATACTATCGAAAAGAGGAGTTGTCAAAAACCGATCGCAAAGTCTTCAAAAGACTCAAAAAACTACTTATCCATGAAGGTCGCGTGGTCAAGGAATGTTTCCTTGAAAATACCGACATTCGTCAAGTCTTCTCGGCTATCAACTTTGATTATCTTCTTGATATTGATGAACAAATTCGTCCGGTTTTCATCTTTGAATTCTACAAAAGCGTTAGGATCGTTCGAAATACCGATGATAGCATTTCAATTACTTTTATCATCAATAAACAAAACTTCACTCTACCCCTCAACACATTTGCTCAAATCCTTCGCATTCCTTGTGAAGGAATTTGTATGTACTCCCAAGATTGGGCAATATCCACTCAATCTTTTGCACTTGATTCCAAACCAATCTACCACACTCCTCTTGATGACCCCGCAACCGTTCTAGACACCATTTTCCAAATTAGAGCCGACCAATCTCGCTTCAACCGCAACAAAGAGCTCATTCACCGTGATCCCTTCAGAATGGAACTTTTCAAAATGCACTCCATATATACAAAATGGGAAGAAATTCTTAGGGAAAATGTCATTAGTTTGGTCAAAAACAAAGACCATCCAAATGCATGTCTTGTGAAAATGATTTATTGCCTCATTCACCAAAGGCCATTTAATCTAGCCTATTACATGGTGAAGAGAATGGCCAGGGTATTCAATGTTGCGAACATGGTATTTCTGTATGGTATGCTCCTAACACGACTCCGTGAGTATGTTAGTGCAATGCAACCATCTCGAATCAATGATGATCATTTCCTCTCCGATTACGTCATGGTACCACTTACCAAACAACCCTCTACACGGTTCATGGTCAATGGAAAAAGACCTAAGGCTCTCCCGGACTCCTCGGACGAAGAAGAAGTAGATGCCAACCCCGAAGCAAACGTTGACTTGGACCCCATTACCTTCTTTCAACAACATCCAACTCTTCCAAACGAGAGCGCGGAATTCAAAAAATTGAAGGGTATGATTCAATGCCTAACTAACTACGTCGTGAAGTCGGGAAAGAGGAAGAGAAAAGATTAACAAAATAGACACTAGGACTATGGTTGTTTTTAGACATTTTGTTTATCTATTTACAATGAATGCTTATGTTTGTGAAGCACTTTGGTTTGGTTGTTTGGATATTATCTTTACTAATCTTATCTATGATATGGTTTATGAGATATCATGATTATTTTGCTGTTCCTTGGAGTAGAGATTAATAGAAAATAGTGTACATAGCTTAGTGCAAAATCTGCATCCCTTTCTGTGATGTTTCTGATCTGCAGTTTCCGGATCCCTAAAAATGCACTAGACGGATCCCTCCTTCTTTAGTCATCTCCACCTCAAAATGAGTCAAAAACTAGTTTTTCAATTCTTATAATTTTTAAGGATTTTTTAAATTTTATCCCAAGTTGCCATCTGATCTCTAGGATCATTTAACATGACTTGACACCATTAAAATTCCTAGTGTCATCCTTGAAAACCCATTGGTGATCATAAAGTCCCATTTTTCTTCCATAAAAGGCAATCATTAGCTATCTCCACTCATTACCCTTGATCTTTTAAGTCACACCTCATTTAAAACACTTAAGAAGACTAAGACACTCAAGATATATAGGTATTAGATTGTACCAACATCATTTTTCTTCTTTTCCTAACTGCTGATAGCCGGATCCCTAGGATTAGGCTAGACGGATCCCTCCTAGGAGGGAACCGTGTGAACCGGCTGGTGGATTCAGTAAATCTTGCCTAAAGCAATCCTTTCAAGCCCTTTTGGCTAACTTGAACACTCCATCTTGCCTTAAATAAACTCATAGATCAGTGCACAACTGTAGTTGACCTTTGTGCATGCAAATCATCACATTTCTAAGGATTTTAGTGGCTTAAGTCTTTAATGCACTTCCCAAATCCTTCCCTTTATAAGTCATCATGTTAGAATCTCTTAGTCATCAACCACAACATAATTCTCAGCATTTAGAAACCTTCTCCTTGTTCATTTCATCATGAGGAAAGCCCCTAGTGCTAACTCATCCACCAAAGAACCACCCAAGAAGCTTGCTCGTGTTGTACGCAAAATTTCCTCAACCGAATCATCTCCCGTTAAGTTCACGAATGCTAGGATTTCTCCTTCACCAACTCAACCAATCAAACCGATCTCCAAAAGGATTGTTCCCACAAAAATATCATCACCAAACTCCACAATTCCTACTAAACCAAACACACCCTTTTTCACCCAACCAACATCATTGGTGCCTAGAGCCATATCATTTACCACATCACAATCATCTCCACCTCTATACAATTTAGAGGACTTGTCTCCTAGGCCATCTAATCCTTCACCATTGCCGACACTATCTTCAATAGAGAAGAATGTGCAACTAACCCAAGGTGTTTAACCAACACATGCACCAGTATCCTTTTCCCCATTTCCCTCAAATGGTCCATTTTGGATTATGAGGAATCATCAAAGTCAACCACCCGACCACATGGAAGTTGACACCTCTTTACCTCCACCATCATCCTTTGTTGAGCCATCATTGAATGTGCCTCCACCAATCCCTCCTTCATTTGAGGATCCTCAACCTCCTTCACTAGAACCACCACATCAAGCCGCTCTATCTTTACCACCACCTTTTCCAAGCCATGAAAAGGATTGCTATCATTTTCAACATGTTGAAGGCTTGATACATGAACTACGCGAAGAGCAACGTTTTATGTTTTATCACCTCCTTGAACGTTTCGATGAGGTCAACAAACCTAAACAACCGTGAGCTTAAGGATTAAATTGGTGTCCTAGTCTTAAGCCTAACTTAGAGCGTTTAGGAATCACATTTCATGTTTAATCATCTTCTTGAACGATTGGACCAAATCAACAAGTCTACCCATCCTTAGACTCAAGCACATTGTTCCTTTTTTAAGCTTTTGGTCACTTATTAGAATTAGTATAAAATGTATTACATAGCTAAATCATTCTCTTAGTTTTAGAGATTTGTAGATCATCTCTCATATTTTATTGAATGAATTTTTATATGTCATATTGCTTTGAGTATATGTTTGTTGATTGAATACATATCTCACTTTGATGTGAACAACTTTTGTTACATCACCATTGCTGAATTCTGTTTTCAGACAGACGGATCCCTCCATTATGCTTAGACGGATCCCTCCAAGGAGGAAACCGTGGGATCCGTACAACAGAAGACTCTTTTTTTACTAACTTGAGTCTCATTTGCAGGAAATTATGCATTATATACTTGTTTTCTAACCTTTGTTTTGTAGATTTTCAAAATACACATGAAGACTTTGACACCGTAAGCTAGGGGGGGCTTTGTGTCAAAACAATACATTGCAAAATCATTTGCAATATAATCCTCATTTGGATTACATTTCACGACGTCCCTTTGCAAAGTTGCAATCATTAAGGGGGAGCATTATCCATTTGCAAACTTATTTGCAATGCATTAGCTTAGCAGTTTTTCTTACTTGACGCCCTCACAAAGGGATGGACACGTCAAGGGGGAGTTAAGACGAGAACACTTCCCGCCACTTGCTCTCTATATTTTCTTTTCTTATTACATGTTTTTCTCAATACAATGTGTTATTTCCTTTTCGACGCTCTTTTTGTTTCGACAAAAATTGGGGAGAAGAGAGTAAAAACTCCAATTCAAACGTTTACGAATTTTAGTTTTTACTTAAATAATTTTATGTTTTGTCATCAACAAAAAGGGGGAGAGTGTTAATACAAATAAGCCGTAAAAACGTTTATTTATATTTTACGATCTTCTAATGTTTTGTTGATAACAAACGTAAAATCATTTCAACGAAACAAATAAAATTGAGCCAATAGTTTACTAACACACTTACGTTTTCACATAAAACACTAAACAAGTGAAATTGGTTTTATGATTTAGTAATACATTTGGATTACATTTCATGACGTCCCTTTGCAAAGTTGCAATCATCAAAGGGGAGCATTATCCATTTGCAAACTTATTTGCAATGCATTAGCTTAGCAGTTTTTTTTACTTGACGCCCTCACAAAGGGATGGACACGTCAAGGGGGAGTTAAGACGAGAACTCTTCCCGTCACTTACTCTCTATATTTTCTTTTCTTATTACATGTTTTTCTCAAAACGATGTGTTAGTTTCTTTTCGACGCTCTTTTTGTTTCGACAAAAATGGGGATAAGAGAGTAAAAACTCCAATTCAAACGTAACTCCAATTCAAACGTTTACGAATTTTAGTTTTTACTTAAATAATTTTATGTTTTGTCATCAACAAAAAGGGGGAGAGTGTTAATACAAATAATCCGTAAAAACGTTTATTTATATTTTACGATCTTCTAATGTTTTGTTGATAACAAACGTAAAATTATTTTAGCGAAACAAATAAAATTGAGCCAATAGTTTACTAACACACTTACGTTGTCACATAAAACACTAAACAAGTAAAAGTGGTTTTATGATTTAGTAATACATATGTACAACAACTAGTGTTTACATATTGTGCAAATATATACATAACTAGTATGTGTCATAATGGGTAGAAGTTTAGGTATTTGACCTATTGACCAAATCCATTGAATGTTGTTTGGTAAAACCCAAAGTCCATGACCCATACCCATGGAGCATAACCCATAACCCATTACATAACATCATGCATAAGTCATATATGGATATTATCCATTACCCATGGTTTTAACCCATGACCCATTGACTAGATGCATTGCATCTTATAGATACATTGTATCTACTTGGATACCCATGGTCCAAAGTTTAGGACCCATGACCAATGACCCAAAACCCATGGGCAAAGAGGAGCGTCCCACGGATCCCCAGGATTACACTGGACGGATCCCTCAAGTGAGGGATCCATGGGATCCGTGGAACAGTAGCTAAAATCCCTCTATTAAATAGTGAGCCATTTCTTTATTTTGGGTTGCCTCTCCCACACATACTTTCCCCAAGTATTGTAATCTTCTAACCTCAGATCCTAAGGATATCCCTATGTAGTTTGTCTTTTGTTTTTGTGTGATTCTCTAGGTTCCTCTTAAAGGCGAGATCACCACCTCTTGAAGTCGAGCAAGCTCAAGTCCGTGAGTTGCCATGCTTCGTCATCATCAAGACTACTGATGTTCTCTTGTTGATAGTTCTTTCTTCCTCAATAGAAGTGTTGTGTCCAAGGCATTATTGAAGGATGCCGAAAGAGTCAAGATGAAAGCATTAGTGAAAGGTGCTTAACGTTCGTGTCAAAAGCATTAGTAAAGAATGCTAAAGGAGTCAAGACGAAGGCATTAGTGAAAGGTTCCAAACGTCCGTGTCAAGGGCATTAGTGAAAGATGCCTAGAAGTCTAGTCAAGTGGCATTAGTGAAAGATGCCAAGGTTGTATAATCGATGAGGTGCATCGATATACAAATAGAGATAGGTTGTATCAAAGGATATTGATATCCTTGATGATGTTGTAATAAGGAGTGGGCCTCCTTTGGGATAGGTGTTGTGTAGTGTTGGGTAGTAGTTCCTCCATTGTAATGGAACTCGGTATTTAGCCTAGTACCGGATAAAGGGTAGGCGACGTTGTGATAGGTGTGGTTCTACCTTGTGGAAGAACCCGGTGTCTAGCCTAGTACCAGAAAAAGAGTAGGCGACGTTGTGAAGGCTTCTCCGCCATAAGGAGTTGGTGTCGTGTAGTGTTTACGAACTCTCGAGTAGGTGACTCGAGGAATGGAGTAGGGCAAGGAAGTGTCCTTGTAGCTGAACCACTATAAATACTCATGTCGTGGTTATGCGCTTCTTACTCTTTATCTTTCATTGCACATTTATATATCTATCTATCAACGTCCAACATACACCTCCAAATAGATTGACATAAGTCGATCTAAATATTTTAAAACGAAGTTTTAATTGATAAAACTATTCAACCCCCCTTCTAGTTTTCCACATATACAAAACAACAGAAGAAACTATTTTTGCTATCTTTAACCTTAATTTGATACAAAATTGTCTGTTTACTTGAATAAAGCTGCATAACATAGAAATTTCCTTCATTCCACCCAACAATGATTCTGCAACCTCTATCACTCTCCTTTATGTTAGAGCACCAATGCCAATCCCCATACACAAATTCAAAAATCTTGTTAATTTGTTTTTCTTTGATGGGAGTTTCCAATACAATTCAGATTTTCATCACTTATAAACTTCTTCACATCCTTCTGCATATCCTTATTACACATGCCCCTGACATTCCAAGCAACCATTTTTAACTCAATATTCATTGTTGACATTGTAAGCTATCTTTATAAGAGCCCTTTCTGAGCATACCAGAAGCATTTCCTGGTAATTCATTATCAGTCATACTCTTTGCAATTCCATTCGCCTCATCAAAGACATCTTCCACATCAGGGCATTCTTTTTCCCATTTTGCCTCCCACTGATCTTTGAAATACTTAAACATATCACCATTCTAATTCATAGATTCTTCCAATGTTGGTTGTCTCTGGTTATTAACAAACTTATCAACAATATCCTTCTCATTCCTTTGTTTGACTTCAAGGCATTCACTATCCTCAATTTCCTCAAAACAACAAACTTATTAGCACTCCTTGTGATCTCCTCCACTGTCATTTTACTGACTTTCCATGGGCTTTTTACGCTCATAGGCTTAGGATTGCGTTCATACAAGATTAGGAGCTTTAGCAGCATTCATGTCTTTGTTACTTTGGGCATAATTAGTATTAGTATTGGGGGCATTTTGACTCATATTAGTAGCTTTCCTATTAATAGGTCTAAACTCTATTCTATTCTTGTAGTTCTTGTTGAATTGACCACCCTTTTTACCCATATCTCTAGTATGCTTATTATTATTGTTACCCAAATTACCCTCACTTATACCAACTTTCCCAGGATCACGATTCTTACCAGAAGCCTCCATCATATTTGTTCCACATGTACCATCATTGTGACCAAAAACGTTGCACTGACTGCACCTTGGTGGTTTCTAGTTATACTCCACAATGACAAACTTAGAACAAGAGACAACTAGATCTTTGCTCTTATAACACAGTTCAGCTTTGTCCTTGAAGTCTTGAGTAGCCTTAATCTCAACCAAAACTCTTGCAAAACTAATATTACAGGTACCGTCCTCACACATTCTAGTAGTTGCCCTCTCCATAATAATTGGTTTTCCCTGACTACTAGCAATAGCACTAATACCTCTCACAGTCCATGCCTCAACTGGTACATCAAACAGTTTAATCTAGCAAGGCAAGACAACATGATCACTTCTATCCAAAATGATATTAGGGTCCCACTTTTGAACCATGAGTGGCTTATTATTGACTAACCAGGGCACTTTTCTGCACATGATTCATTCCTTCTTCTTCTCTAAATTTGAACAAGTACAACCCATTTTGAGATACATATATTTTAGTCCAAACTTACCCACATTCTAACTAAATTGTACTTAAGCTCATAGTATGACATTTTACAACCAACAAAATGTCCACACAATGTTAGCATCCATTTCTTACTACCTTCCAGTAAAATTTCATCATCAGATACCACCACTTCCCTTCCATCATCAATCACAGTAGGTATCAAGCTTAATTTGTTCCTAATGATATTAATAGTACGTTTGACAGTATCAGCAAATGACTTAAGTAACACATTTACATTCCTACTATTATCATCAGAATTATCATATGAAGCACTAGCAGCCTTGTTACCATTCAAATCATTATTACTTTGATCATGAGGAATTTGACTTACTGTGGTTACAACAGTAATATTCACATCAATGCCAGTTTCATTAACCATTTTCTTCCTAATAGACGCATCGAGTGTAGGAAATTCATTTGCAGCCAAACACTCCCCTTTCTCAGTGCTTCCACATTCAGTGTCCTTCATTGACCCCACACCATCAATATTGTTACCTCTATCCCTGTTTCTCACCTTCTGTTCTCACTTGTCCTTTATTCTACACTAACTCACAAACAGTATTCTTATACTTATTAGGCACAATTTTCTTCCTTTTATATGTTCTTCCTTTAGGTGACATGATTAAGTACAATTGGACCATTCAAACAACTCAATGTTACTGAAAACTTGAAAACTTGATCCGATTGGTGTGGATTGTAATATTATGAAAGGAATTGAAAAAACAAAATTTGGCACCAAAATTCAAAAACATGGTAGAAATACTGGGTAGAAATTGGGGAAATTCATATCGATCGGTGTAGAATTGAAAACTATATTGATCACACTGTTTATAATAGTGAATTACGGCCAAGAACCAGCGTAATTGAGGATTTTCAAGGTTTTTTAACGGTGAAAAATGGAAGGAAAGTAGTTAGGGGTTTGTTGGAAGAGAGAGAAAGGTTTTTTAATTCTAACTACACATATTTTTGCATATAGTAAATTCATTTGGTCTTCAATGTTAAGTTTGAGTTTATTATTGGTTAATGTTGGAGCTCGGTTTGTGCAGTTCATGACCTTAAACTAGGTCAGTTATGATTCGGGTTATACTTTGGTTGTAACTTGTAAGTGGGTCAAGAAGACAACCCGAGAGAAAAATGAAGTTAGTATTTTATTTAAGTTTTGGTTTTTCACACTTTGGCCACAAGTACCAAAAGAGTTAAAAAATGAAGAAAAGGAAAGAGTTGAAGGACCTCTTATGGCATACCTCCAAATTCATTAACAGATGGATTTAAACCCTTAAGCCCTAAAACAAGGACCTCTTATGTCATACCTCCAAATTTGTACAGTTTTTTCGTAGGTACCCTTTTGTTGTGCTAGTGTTCCTTTGGTAATATTGATTATCAATGAAGTTTAATGGTAAAGTAATCGGAATCATGGGTACCATCGGAATCAGATACCAAGTCTTTAAATAATATCAAAAACCACAATTAGCACTTAACATCTTGCAAACACTAAAACATACTGATTATTTGTCGTTTCAAGACCTAATAATCAGATAACAAGAGCAATTCTCTATTTCTTCTCGCGGGTAGCCAAATACAGTACTTTGAACTCTAACAATAACAATAAACGGGAATCGTTTTCTGTATGTTGTGGGTGGATGGACTTACGAGTAACCCTTGATAACTTCATTGTGTCTATTGTGTAATATATTTAGTCAATCTTATGATAATGTAGCAAGTCTCATGTCTTCACATGATCAAGAAAGCTGTAATCGTGACCAATGATTTTTCACATCTGAATAACGAAATGGGATTGTGTTTATTAACAGGGAATAACTCATGTAATCGATCATCCCACTTTATAATTCATTACTGTATTTAGCACAGACATAAACACTTAAATATGCAACAATTTGTGATTCTTTCCAATCCAAGAAAGATCACAAAGATATCCACGTTGATTAACTTTGCGTATAAGGGATGGTATTTGTGCTAGTTCTATAATTTATAAGATTCCATAAAGTAATTTGCAGTCAGACATATCTAAAACCAGTAGAATTGGTTTGTTTTCTTGCAATGATTTGATGATTAGGGAATGTTTGGGATTTGTTTATCTAATTGTTGTGTTTTGGATTGCTTATTCAAACTGCTTATTTGATTATGTGAATAGAACAAGGGTTCAAACCTCACATTTAGGGGTGGCTAGGTAAGGGTCACGGGATACCCCGGTTGGTTCGTGTATATATGAGTCAAAGACTCCCCCTCCTTGGGTAACATGAACAAGAAAAACCTCATCCATTTACCCCTTTAGTTTTAGTAAGACTCCTTTAGTTGTGGCGGTGTTTGGTAATGCTGATTATCAATTAAATCTTAAGGTAAAATAATCAGAATTAGATAATGAGTTTGAATAAGCAACTTTGAAACTGAATAGTTTAGTTTCAAGTAGTCAAATAATCCAATAATCATGATTGGTTTGCCTCTGTCCTAACACTATATGAAACTGATTGTATGTTGTTTCAAAGAAATCTCAAACACCCCCTAATGCATCTTTTTTTGGAATGTATGTACATTTTAATAATAGAGAACAACACAATGTGCTTAATTTGAAACCAAATAGTAACAAAAAAAGAACAAAAAGAAAGATATTGCCTATGGACAAATCTTTTAATGAGAAGTTTCTCCGGATGTGACTATTACATTGCCTATGGACTTACTTATACCCTTTGTGTAATGGTTTTCAATAGTAGATTATTTTGCCGTCATTTTGGGTGATATGCTCGTGATAATTAAAAAACTTGTAGTCAGAAGTATCTTTAACCAGTGTCTTTATTACTATCACGTGTGCCTGTTTACGATTCTCATATTTACTGTTTATTAATATTGCCAACTGCAGACGAGGTTCTTTCGACACAACAACCTTCATTTTGTAATAGTTCAAGATTTCCAATTACCGGACTTGGTGTTTTGACCATTAAATCAGGAAAAATGTATAATAATTAAAAGGGGTAAGAAATGAAGAAAAGGAAAGAGTTAAAGGACCTCTTATGTCATATCTCCAAATTCATTAAGAGATGGATTTAAACTTTGAAGCCCTTAAACAAGTCTTGTTAGGCATAATAATTGAAGGTCAAATACTTGCGAATAGGCTAAAACTGATAGTTTATTATTGTTTGATTACTGAATCCTAATGGATTGATTAGTTAATTGCAACACTGATGTATTGAGGATTTTTCGTCACCCGAGGATAATAATGCTAAAGGTGAAACTAATTCTTTATTTTGGTGATCGATTTGTTAAAGTGATTAATCTTTGTTTGGGATAATTTTATTGAATTTGTTTTTTAATATGATTTGATTATTTATTGATTTGTTTTGGTGATTGATCTCAACTTAATGACTTGACTTTATAAAAAAAGTCAAACTGCATCCCTTTATGAATTGGATACTAAGTATCATGTTTAAAGTAAAAAGATTAGTATGGTTTCGTAAACAAGTTTTAGAAGCTACCCATATCTGAAACTTCTAAGACCTGATACTCAGATATAATAGATATATAGAAAGTCATTGAGGTGATTGTTCATCTTATCATCTAGTAGTATATTTATAGCTGATATCAATATACATGCTATATTCCATTCTTAGCTACTTAGTGAAAGTTTTATGCGTATATGACGTTTGTATATGTTGATGGCAATAATACATGTAGAATAATTGTCCGTTTATTGTTAAAGTTTGAGACTTAATCATACAGCACATGGATAGGTACGTATTTCTGGTATTGTGTATATGGAAATATCTATTAAAATATTTAGGAAAGGAATGCCTTATAAGTTATAACTACTACAATAGTGAATGATTAAATAAAACAAGCCTAGACAAAATAGCATTCTTATGGTCTTCTTTTTTAATGTTTGTTTGGACAAAAAGTATTTTATGACCCCATCTAATTCCAAATTTTTTCCACACAAAAAGATCACGTTCACATTGACCATTGATCCTTGGTAGCAACATCCTTAATATAATATAATGGGTAATTTCGTTGTAATGTAATCAGTTTAGCCTCCAATAATGAACGTATTGAACAATCTGTGAGAATATTAATACAAAAATGAGTCTTTGACTCTTTTGTGTCCCCCTCCCATTTCAAAGTTTTGATAACACTAGCTTCATTATTATCATAACCTCTATAGGCTTATTCATTTCATCCAAGTTTCTTTGTGAACAGCTTAATATTGTACTTTTTTCAGCTATAACTTTAATGGCGTCCACTTCAAGTTCATTCATTCAAAAGAGCTTCAAGTATGATGTCTTCTTAAGCTTTAGAGGCGAAGACACTCGAAAGAACTTTGTTGATCATGTGTATCATGCTCTAGAAAATAAAGGCATTTACACATTCAAAAAAACATGTTTCATCTCAAATGGGTCAAATGGGTAAATAACTATTTATTTTTTAACATGGTGTATTTTTAATTTTAATGCATACAACCTTAAAGCAGTTTTTTATTCACAACCTTAAGATTTTTTCTGTATTGACATATAACCTTAAAAGCAGTTTTTAATGCATTGAAACGAGTATGTTATAAGTTAGATGTTGAAGGGAAGTGTTTGCGGGTAAACCCAACCTGTTTTGACCCGGAAAAAATTTACCTTATACCCAGCCTATATGTTATTCATTTACTATCTAACTGATAGCTCATTCTTTGCCATTACTTCATATACAATTATATGTGTTATATATCCGATTGTTATAAGTAGGGTTTTTAACAATCTTATTTTACATACAGGCATGAAGCTAAATTTATCCAAAAGATTGTTCAAGAGATTTCACTAGAGTTACGCTCCATCAATTTCGGCTTGGATGAAAAGTTAGTCGGCATGGAGACTCGAGTAAAGGATGTTGTTTCATCTTTAGAAACTAGTGTTGACGATGTTCGCATGCTAGGGATATGGGGGATGGGAGGTGCGGGGAAGACAACCTTGGCGAGAGCTGTTTTTGATCATATATCCATTCAGTTCGACGGTGAAAGCTTTATTGAAAATGTCAGGGAAGTTTCAAAATCCACTACGGAGGGTCTAAAGAAGTTGCAGAAACAATTACTTTCAGATGGTTTAAAGGATCAAAACATTGAAGTAAGTAGTGTTTTTGGTGGTAAAAGTATGATGCAAAGGAGGATGCGTGGTAGAAAGGTATTTGTTGTTCTTGATGACGTCGATCATAAAGACCAGCTTGAGGCGTTAGCCGGTGACTGTAATTGGTTTGAGCCGGGAAGTAGAATCATAATTACAACAAGAGATGAGCAAGTACTGGTAGCCCACCGAGTGAGCTTGATTCATAATGTGACTTTGTTATCTCAAGCGGAAGCGGGATGCCTCTTCAGTAGGTATGCGTTTGGAAGAGAGATTCCAACTCGAAGGTACGAAGTGCTATCAGGACAAGTTGTACAATATGCTCATGGTCTTCCCTTAACGATCAAAGTTTTGGGTTCATTTCTTTGTGGTCAAGGTGAACCTTACTGGGTAGATGCTATAGAAAGACTAAAAACCATTCCATTAAAAGCAACTATGGAAAGATTGGAAATAAGCTTTGATGGTTTGGAGGATGATTACAAAGAAATATTCCTAGATATTGCATGCATACTAAAAGGTCGGGGCAAAGAATATGCAATTACAGTGCTTGAAAGTTGTGGATTTCATGCTGAAGTTGGTTTAAGAGTTCTTGAGCAGAAATCTCTTATAACTTATAATGAATATGGGTTATTGTGGATGCATGATCATTTAGAAGAAATGGGAAGGAATATTGTTCGTCGGTCACACCCTGATGAACCTCAAAGACATAGCCGATTGTGGGTTAAAAAGGAAATCGAGTATATATTGACTAATGACCTGGTAAGAATTAAGTTATGATTTAATAAATATGAGAGTTAACTACATTTTTTTCCTTGTGGTTTGCTAGATATTTCATTTTTGCTCCGGTAGTTAAAAAAGTTCTGGGTTTGGTCCAAATTACCTAACTCTGTTAGTATAAGTATATTTGAGCGTTTATATTAGACAAAATAAAAAGTTACTGTCACTTTTTGTATAAAAAACACATAACAAGTTTTACCCAAATTCACTTTCTCTCTCTAATAATCAGTCAAAAATTCTTTAATTCGAATCGTGTTATCATTCAATTCGCTTTATATCATCTTCATTTCACTTTCAATTTGATGATGTTTTTAGTGATTTTGGGCGTTTTGAAATTTAGGGTTCCGACAAAAATTAAGGGGTTTTATTTTTTCGATTTCAGGGTACCCAAGCAACTAAATGTCTAGACTTATATTTCGTGTCACCGGGTTTGAGTGCTGAAATTGCAGTAAAAGGTCTAGCAAAAATGAAGGATCTTAGATTTGTTCATATGAATCTCAAAAATTATGATTTTGAGAGCAATATTGTTGAATTTGATAAAGTTAGCGAATACCTTCCAAGTTCCTTACGATTTATGAGTTGGGTTGGTTTTCCTTTTTCGAGTTTACCGAATACATTTCAAGGAAAATATCTTGTTGAACTTGTAATATGGGACAGCAATATTGTTCAACTTTGGGAAGATGGAGAAGAAAAGGTAGAATAATGGTTGATTTGTTGTTTTTCATGATTTATTATGATCCTATATATCTATTGGTTTGTCATTGCACCAATATTAATTGTTTTATTGTACTTATGTTAGGTTCTTCATAAGCTCAGGCTCCTCACCTTCGAAAGTTCAAAATTACAGACCTTTGACCTTAGGATGGCTCCAAATCTTGAGCAGTTGAATATTATAGCTTGTGATTATTTTGTAGAGCTTCATATGCCTGCTCATCATCTAAAGCTCAAATATCTCGAGATCTCATGTTTAAAGTTGACAACCCTTCACCTAGGGGATATTCCGAATCTTAAGGTGCTTATACTCGAAGGGTGTTATGATTTGGTAGAACTTCAAATGCCTGTTGAAAGTCCAAAGCTCAAAGAACTCAACCTCAGTCGTTCAAATTTGAAGACCATTCACCTCGGGAATACTCCGAATCTCGAGAAGCTAATACTCGAAGACTGTAATGATTTGGTAGAGCTTAAAATGCCAGATGAAAGTCCAAAGCTCGAAGTTATCAACCTCAATCATTCAGAGTTGAGGACCCTTGACCTTGGGCTCACTCCAAATCTGAAAAGGTTAAATCTTAAAAATTGTTATGATTTGGTAGAAATTAATGCTCCCATTGGATGTATGAAAAAGCTTATCTTCTTAGACTTCAGTGGTTGTGGGAGGTTTAATTCTTTTGTGTTTGACAAACGGCATCAACCAGCTGAGGCTGGTTCTTTATCTGAGTTACATATGATTGCAGAACCCACATATGTTTGCTCATTGCACCCCGACAACGATTCTCCAAAGTTTCTGTTTGAATGTTTTTACAAAGAAGATCCAGATTCATCGTTTGGAAATCTTGAAAGGCTAATCTCTCTAGGTCTGTGTGCTTGTACAAACCTTGAGAGTTTTTCAAGAAGCATTTGTGGATTACAATGTTTAACAAAGCTTACACTTGAAGGCAATATTACAGAAGCACCCTGGGACCTTGACCAGTTAGAATGTCTAGAGGAGCTGACTTTTTCATCTACAGAGATTACAAATCTTCCAGATAGCATTTGTATGTTGAAACATCTCAAATCTCTCAAACTTAATTCATGCTTATTTCTTGAGAAGTTACCCGATGATATTGGATGCTTAGAAGGTTTGAAAGAGTTAAACATAGTAGGTACAGGCATAACCCGTCTTCCACAGAGCATTTTTAAGTTGAGAGGCCTACGTATTGTTGGGTCGTTACAGCTTCTTGATACATATGGTCTACTACTCAAGAGACGAAGAACCTCTCCTGATGATGATGAAATAGTCTGCTACATATAACCCATACTAACACATGCCAAAGGAGCCAATACATGAAGAGCTATTTTAATAGGTACTTTATTTTGAAATTTTAAGCTGATTATGGAAATATTCATTGTTTCTGAAATTTTAAGCTCATAACTCTGCATCTATTCTCATGTTTTGGTCATTGATAGTTTTCTCTGGCACACTCCCAAAGTATGATTATTTGTAAAGAAGTGTTTAAAATTATGATTGTCTTTTATCTTTCAACATTAGTACTATATAATACACTGTTAGATTAAGCTATAATACCCTAATCGGATGTTGCGCTAATTACTTAGAACCAATGAAGAAATTCAAGTCAGATAAGTTAATTCATGGAGTTCAATAAACACAGTTGACTTCTTAGAAAGTCAAACTTTGTTCTTGATAAAAATGGTCAGAATTTTACAAGAGGCTGTAGATGATCATGTAAATAATAAACTTAAGAAAGTGTTATAAGCTATATATGATCATATGCATGTTTTTTTTCACATAAGTAAGCTCTACATTTGGATGAAATCATTAAACATAAAAGCATTTGACTTTTTAGTCAAACTGTTGCCTTTCATCAAATTTTGCTGAGATTTTTATGAAATTGAACCGACAAACATATTTCAGTGATATGAAATTATCAAGGCATCAACTGTTTGTATTTTTGAAAGCCATTGAGTAGTCATATGTTGTCTTTTAGACTACAAACTGTAGAATGTACAATTCGGACAATAGTTTGACATGGTAAAATTGAAGTAACACAGAACGTTGCTTATAATTAGAACCACGTCCGTATTGACCATATAAAAACTGATGAAAAAGATGTGATTTTGACATGAGTTTGGATGTCAAAATGAATTCATTAACAGATGATCTGACATAAACCAGTTTTAAAGGGCCTATTATGTTAAACACTTGTACCTCCAAACTCATTAACAGATGGATTTATTAAACTTTGAAGCCCTGTTCAATCTTTATTGGGCAAAGGTCAAATAATTGTTTATAAGCTAAAACTGATACTTTAATACTTTAAAACTGATAGTTTTCATGCGGTTAGACCCTGCATCCTGTCACGTTACCTCACCATTTCTTATTGCTGATTAATTTCAAGTGATTTTGGCTTTATACGTTTTGGTCATTGATGATTTTCTCCAGTATACTCCCAAATGTACGATTGTTTGTAAAGAAGTGTTTCAACGTATGATTGTCACTTTACCTTTCTGTATTAGTAGTTTTTAATGTATACACTGTTAGATCAAGCTATAATCTTAACTTGGATGCTGTACTAGTACTTATTACTTCAGATCAATAAAGAATTTGAAATTTATTTTGATTCATGGAGCTCAGTAAACACAGTTGACTTGTTAAGAAAGTCAAACTGTGTTTTCGATGAAAATGGTGGGACTATATATGATAAAGGGTTGGAGATGATCATGCTAAAAATAAAATTAAGTGATAAGAAATTATGAGATCATCTACATGTGGATGGTATCATCAAGCATTAACTATTTGACTTTTGAGTCAAACTATCGGCTTTCATCAAATTTCACTGAGGTTTTCATAGAATTGTACTGACACGCAAATTTTAGTGATAAGAAATTATGAGAGCATGTACTGTATGAAGTTTTGAAAGGCAGTGTCTTTGTCATGGTTGAGCTACAAACTGTAAATGTTAAGTTTCAGTTTATACTTTTTAATTGGTTTATACTAGAATTCAGTTTATGCAATATTGGTGGTGGTTGATCAAACATGACCTCCAATTTGGTGTCAGTTATTATTTGGATTATACTTGGGTTGAAAACGGGTCAAGAAGAATGACCCGGGAGAAGAATGAAGTTGATATCTTATTCGAAAGTTGTAGTTCTTCACTTTGGCAACAACGCTAAGTTTATTTATTTGCATTTTGGCCACAATGCTAAGTTTAGCTACAGCTTAGACATGCACCCATTGTACTTCCATTATTAACGATTCAGATGTTAAACATCACTGATTGAAAATTCATTGCATATAAGAAAATTCTTTGATAGTTTTGATTGAATTTGTTTGTTAATATGATTATTGCTTTGGTTTGATATAGTTTTTTAGAATTTAGGATTGCTTATCCAAACATGGTTATTTGAAGCAAGTTGTTTTAACTATGAGCAATTTATCAGTTTCAATAAGCAAATCAACAGTTTCTCCTTCAATTGTGCTAGTGTTTGGTAAAATAATCAGAATTAGGTAATTAGTTTGATTAAGCAACTTTGAAACTGACTAGTTCGCTCTTACATGATCATACATCACAATCATTTACCCTCTGTCCAAACACACACACAAAAAAAAAACTGATTTTTATTAGTCGACCATGACTCATCAGTGATAAGCTCACATTTATTGTATTGATAAGGCTTAGTTGTAAATGATCATGTAATTAAAGGGTGATTGTAATTTACCCTATATAGAGTATGTTGATAGGGTATATATGTACTGATATTTGTGCATGGAATAGACAACTCATTCTCTACATTCTATACATTTCAATATGGTTTCAGAGCCTCCTAAACGATCCTAACCTATCTTCTCTCTACCTCACCCTACCCTCAACCTCTGCCTATTTTTTATTTTTTTTCTCGTAAAACCCTACCTTTAATTCTTCCTTTTCTACCTCCATGGCTGTTGATGATGCTGTTGTCACAAACATCCCTAAACCTAATGAAAAAATCGTCCCATTTACTATCCCAAATACAATCCCTATCAAGTTGAGCCTCGAAAAACACAACTACAATTCGTGGAGTTCCTTCCTCAAAATCAATCTTGGAAGCCTCGGCTTAAAAGCACATATTGAGGGGACCTCCACAAGCAATACCGATCCCGAGTGGCACAAACAAGACGATCTCGTGAAGGTATGGATTCTAGGCACTTTAACCGAACCCCTCCAAGACCAAGTCGTCACAACTCCTGGGAATGCCAAAGCACTATGGGACCATATTAAAGATCTCTTCCACGACAACAAAGACGCGCGTGCTATCACTCTTGATAGTGAACTTCGCACCATCAAGCTTGGCAACCTATCCATTAATGCATATTGTACCAAGATACAAGGTATGGTCGATCGTTTGCACAATCTTGGTGAAAAGGTGAGCGATAAAAACATGGTGATGTATGCAATCAATGGACTTGACGAACGTTTTAAAGGTATTGTTCGCATTATAAGGCATCGTGAACCCCTTCCATCATTCGAAACAACCAGGAACATGCTACTTCTTGAAGAATCCATGTTGAATGAAGGATCTGGCACCCCTGCTACCTTGGACAGCAGCTCTTCCTCACCAACAATTCTCATGGCCAATCACCAAAACATATCCAAAGGTAACACCCATTCTCAGTCTACCAAATCTTCCAATATTCCACAATTATGTAATCACTTCAATAAGGGTTCATGCAAGTTTGGTGACCGTTGTAAATTTATCCATGATCACCGTAATCGATCGGGACTCACCAACAAAAATATGCAACATGCTGGGAACGTGACATATAAACACCACACTGTTTACGGGGTAGCACCAGGGTATTATAACACTCGCATAACCCAACCCACTAATAACCCTCTCCTGGCCCAATACCAGCCTACTCCCCAAGCCCATTTAACACCCTTATATCAACACCAACCCATCGCACCTCCAGCCCAACAAACATATACAACCCAACAGACCCCCCACCACTATCAGGCCCAACTACCATTGTATGCAGCCCAACACCAAACGACAGCCCAGTCCAGTGGTATCTTAGGACCCGCTCCATCAGTATACGCTTCACAAGCTACTACACTCCCTACTGCATTTACCACTACGACTTTGCAAGACCCAACATGGAACATGGATACAGGTGCTTCCTCACATTTAAATTCCAACGCAAATAATTTAAGTACTATTTTTAACAAACGTTTATTCCCATCTGTACATGTTGGTGACGGAAATTCTATTCCCGTTACTAACACCGGACATAGCATTATTCCATCCACTCATCGCCCACTTCATCTTCATAATGTTCTTGTCACTCCCAATATTATTAAAAATCTTATTTCTGTCCGTCAATTTACTACAGATAATAATTGCACTGTCGAATTTGACCCATTTGGTTTTTCTGTGAAGGACTTCTGGACTCGCCATATCCTCCTTCGATGTGATAGTTCGGGAGATCTCTATCCCGTTACCAAGCCATCCATCACCCCTACCGCTCTTCTCTCAACAAGTTCCTCCACATGGCACCAACGCCTCGGTCATCCAGGTGACGAAGTGCTAAGGTCTCTAGTGTCTCGTCAATTTATTTCGTGTAATAAAGAAAAGTCTCCACATGTATGTCATGCATGCCAACTTGGCAAACATGTGAAGCTTCCTTTTCATAGTTCTAGCTCTATTGTTGAGCACTGCTTTGATATTATCCATTCAGACTTATGGACATCTCCCATTATTAGTAAAAGTGGTTTTAAATACTACGTCTTGTTTCTTGATCACTTCTCCCATTATTTGTGGATTTACCCCCTTCGTAACAAATCCGATATGCTTGATAAATTTTTACACTTTCGTAATTATGTTAAAAACCAATTTAAATGCGAAATAAAAAGTTTTCAATGTGATCATGGTGGTGAGTTCGACAATAACCGTTTACACACACTTTTTGCTACTCACGGTATACAATTTAGATTCTCCTGCCCAAAAACTTCACAACAGAATGGCAAAGCGGAACGCATGATTCGAACAATCAACAACGTCATCCGTACCCTCTTGTTTCAAGCCCACCTCCCCCCAACCTTTTGGGTCGAGGCCCTACATATGGCCGCATATCTCCTCAACCTCTTACCCTCTACCGCAATCAGCAACGAAATCCCCTACACAAAACTTTTTCACAAAACACCTGACTACTCTAACTTACGTATATTCGGGTGTCTATGTTATCCCCACCTGCACTCCCCTCACAAACTTGCCCCACGCGCAACACCATGCATATTCTTGGGCTATCCCGCCTACCACCGTGGCTTTCGATGCCTAGACCTTGAGACAAACAAAATATTACTTTCCCGTCATGTCACCTTTGATGAAACTCAATTCCCTTACCGGTCAATGACACCCGAATCTCCGCCTTCCTACAATTTCTTAAACTCTTCACCATCCCCTCTACTCACCCAAATACTTACTAACCCCCCAACACCAACTTCACCACCAGAAGCCCCTCATACACACCATGAACCCATGACACCCAATACTCACACGGATTTACCTAATAGCCCATTGCACGCACCTCAACAACCACCCAATAGCCCACCAACTGCATCACAAAATCAAACCACATCACAACCTCAACCATCACCAGCTCAACAACCTCCTCCACATACAACCAACACCTCGACCCAATATACACAATCCCCCAACACACCACCTCGTACTCACCGCATGGTCACTCGATCTCAATCAGGTATTGTCAAACCCATTGAACGTCTCTCGCTTCATACTTCTTCTATCTCACCCTTACCT
Organism: Chrysanthemum seticuspe; assembly: GCA_019973895.1. Lineage (NCBI taxonomy): Eukaryota > Viridiplantae > Streptophyta > Magnoliopsida > Asterales > Asteraceae > Chrysanthemum > Chrysanthemum seticuspe. The sequence continues at coordinate 8,845,842 of BPTQ01000006.1, read as the reverse complement.
AAATCTCCCTTCCTGGCTCTTCAAATCCCTCATTGGAAAAATGCTATGTATGATGAGTATAACGCGTTAGTTAAAAATGGTACTTGGACTCTGGTACCACGACCCTATGGTGTTAATTTGGTACGATCTATGTGGTTGTTTAAACATAAATTTCATGCTGACGGAACTTTGAGCCGTTATAAGGCTCGTTTGGTTGCCAACGGAAGCAGTCAGCAACTTGGTATTGATTGTGATGAGACCTTTAGTCCGGTTGTCAAACCGGCTACCATTCGCACCGTTCTGAGTCTTGCAGTATCCCGCAAGTGGCCTATTCATCAGCTTGACGTTAAGAACGCCTTTCTTAATGGCGATCTATCAGAGACCGTATATATGCACCAACCGTCGGGGTTTGTCGACCCCCGGCACCCTCATCATGTCTGCCTTCTACAGAAATCCCTATATGGACTAAAACAGGCACCTCGTGCCTGGTTTCAGAGATTTGCAGGTTATGCTACTAGAGTTGGTTTTTATCACAGTCGGTGCGACTCTTCATTGTTTATTCTTCGAAAGGGCTCCCAAGTGGCTTATTTACTTATCTATGTGGATGACATCATTCTTACAGCCTCCTCCACTGCCCTTCTACAGCAGATCATTACCTCCCTGCACAGTGAGTTTGACATGACTGACCTTGGGACACTAAATTATTTTCTGGGCATTTCTGCTACTAGGCATTCTACAGGTCTCTTTCTATCTCAGCGGAGGTATGCCATTGAGCTTCTTGAGCGTGCACACATGACGAACTGTAACCCTTCTCGAACACCAGTTGATACAGAATCCAAACTGGGTCCCGAAGGTGTTCCTGTTCAGGATCCTACTTTATATCGCAGTCTTGCAGGTGGTCTTCAGTATCTCACATTTACTAGACCAGATCTCTCTTATGCTGTGCAACAGATTTGTCTTTACATGCATGATCCTCGCGAGCCACATTTAGCTGCCCTGAAACGTATTTTACGATACATTCAAGGGACTTTGGATTTTGGTCTACACCTATATTCATCTTCTACTACTTCCCTTGTTGGATACACAGATGCAGATTGGGCGGGTTGCCCATCCACACGCCGATCTACTTCAGGATACTGTGTTTTTCTGGGCGATAATCTACTTTCGTGGTCTTCAAAGCGACAACACACCATCTCCCGTTCTAGTGCCGAAGCAGAGTACCGAGGTGTTGCTAATGTTGTTGCTGAGACTGCGTGGCTTCGCAACCTTCTTCGTGAGCTACATTCTCCTCTTACTACTGCCACTCTTGTCTACTGTGATAATGTTAGTGCCATCTATTTGTCTGCCAATCCTGTTCAACATCAACGGACCAAACATATTGAGATTGATATTCACTTTGTCCGTGACATGGTTACTGCTGGTCAGGTTCGTGTTCTTCATGTACCCTCTCGTTACCAGTACGCAGATATCTTCACCAAAGGTCTTCCTTCAGCCTTATTTGAAGATTTTCGATCCAGTTTGAGCATCCGGCCTCCTCCCGCTCCAACTGCGGGGGAGTATTAGTCGACCATGACTCATCAGTGATAAGCTCACATTTATTGTATTGATAAGGCTTAGTTGTAAATGATCATGTAATTAAAGGGTGATTGTAATTTACCCTATATAGAGTATGTTGATAGGGTATATATGTACTGATATTTGTGCATGGAATAGACAACTCATTCTCTACATTCTATACATTTCAATAATTTTATCTTGTTTCTAAGCAACCCCAAACACCCTCTAATGGCAAACCAAACTCATCACATAGACCACTACTGGCGTAGGTAACATGATTTTCATCAAGCACCTTTGATCCTAAATTTGTCAAACGAGCTGCTAGGCTAATTATCTGCAAGTACTTGGTTATGGACGAGTCGACACAATCAAGGTTCTGTAAGTTGTTGTCAAGCTGAATAGTTCGGTTGTGCTTATTTTCATGAAGGATCTTTTTCAGATGTTCCCACAAGTCTAGACTCCCGAATTGAAACTTCCCCACCCTCTTCCCACTCTTCAAATTCTGATTCGGTCCATTCCAGCGGCCCATGTACAGATGGCCCTTCCTCGGCCCAAACACCTCCTTGCACTCAAGGTCAGACACCTACTTCATCTGCGGCTCACACTCATACACCCAAGGTCTAGACACCTCGTGATATCCTAACTGGCATGGTGCAGTGTCATAGATTTCGGTGACCCTCGCCTGCCAGCACATCAGTATTTCTTCCATTAGATTTGATTATTCAAGAGCTAGTTCGAACTCATTTGTGCAATTTTTTCACATTGAATACAGAAGATAGGTTCTTATCACCCCAGTACATTAAATATCGATTACATGCAAGTTAGTTCTGTCATATTATTGATAGCTTTTAAGGGATTTTATGCAAACAGCTCTTCAATAATTCGTTTTTGTATTTCTTTTTATTTTTAGGGGTCAATTTAGCAGTGGTTACAAAACTAAACAAGCTACTAGAACTAATAAAGCTGAGACAAGCTCCTCAAGGAAAAATTCAAGAAAATCAAAGACTCAAGAAACATCACAAGGTTTCATGAATCCGAAAGCTGATACTGCGTAAGGGATCACAAAAGATGCTGACAAGAGAAGGGTTCAAGCTGATGGTCAGGGTTTCTGGGCATTGGTTCACAAATGGCTATGGGAAGAGGGTAAGTTGGAAAGTTATTGTTCTGTTATAGTACTCATTTCTAATCAAGAAACTGATATCTCTCTGAGTTTGAATTCTTTGTTATAGTAGTCATTTTGAAATTAAGAAACTGCTAGAACCAAATTCAGGTCAGGTTTGGGTTTGGATTGGCATGTCAGAATGCCTTAACCCAAGCACGACATCTTTAAGTAGTTAGGTCAGTTATAATCCTAAGTTCCTAACCCGTCTACACATAACACAAACATCGCCTATTCAACCTGCTTTTCTAAACTTGTGGGTGGGTCGACTTTTTTAACCCGTTTAACCCTACCCATTATAAACATAATTTATCTAAAATAAAAAAACCCAAACGGTTACTGATTAGACCAGACCCTACCCGTTTATTTCCATGTTGGTTTTGGGTCGTGTTTTGTGTTCGGAATTGCCACCCTACTTTTTGATGGCATCTCTTTATGTGATGTATGATATAAATAGAATTTTCTTGTACTTTTCAGGTTTATGTCACTAAAAATGGGCAAGAGATGACTGGCAAAGCTGCTTACATTTACTATAAAAAGGTACTTCTGCTCAATTATATATATCTCCCAACTTTCTCACCTTGTTTTGCTTTATAATTTGATAAACTTCGTTTTAAACTTCTTTTTTTTTTTTTTTTTTTTTTTTTTTTTTTTTTTTTTTTTTTTTTGCGTGTAAATATGATTTGAGATAAATTGTTTCTTTTATCTTATAGCAATCTGTTTTCAACTTTCATTCTTTTAAATCCGTTGTTTTGACAGGAGAGCAGAGGAGGATCAAAAAATAAAAAGGCAAAGAAAACTTTCACCAAGAAGAAATGAGTGTTGATTATGTGGCTGAAATGTGAGATTAGTATATACTTATGTTGAGACACTAAAAGAGTTTGAATGGGATTGCTCAAATACAGTTGACACTAGTCGCTTCAGAAGTGTTGGTGAATTTTCTGAGTTTGCTCGGTACCAGAAAATAAAGGACATAAAGCGGAAGCGTTTTGAACTTTAACTTGTAGTATGGACCCTTTTTTTTTACTAATAAACATATTTTAGATCTAAATTTTTGTTTTTCTAAATGAGAAGTTGAAGCTTTTTAAGAACTCTTTGGATTATCATATTGGTAGAGAAGTGAGTTTGAGCCTATATTAGGATTGTTTTAGGTTACGAATACATGTTTACTTTATTGAATATATGTCTAATTAGAAGTTAGGGGTGTTTGTTTAAGCTTATAAGACATAAGTCGCCGTGTTCGCTTATATAACATAAGCTACAATTTTGTGACTTATTTTGACACTTACAGGCTTATATAACATTGACAATGTTATATAAGCCCGTAAGTGACAAATAAACCACAAAATTATGGCTTATGTTATATAAGCCGAACTCATATAAGCTAATAAGCCCATACATAAGCCGAAACAAACACCCCCTTAGACTAGTTAATTAATAGAGTATAGTCAATATTAGAGAGTCAACTGTGTTTTTGATGAAAATTATGGGAATTTGATATGATCATATGAAGATGGAAATGATCATGTACAAATGATTCTACATTCTACAAGTGTTGTATGATCATACACAAGAGTGTATCGTTTTATGCTCTTTGGGCTGAAATCATAAAAAACAAAACCATTTGACTTATTTTAGTCAAAGTATTGACTTTCATCAAATTCAATGATTTTTTATTCAAATGTAACGAACATAGAGTGTTTGATACTGCTGGTATTGTCAAATAAAAAGAAAGTTGAAGGGCATGTTATAACAATACTATATAAATATTTTTTTTGAAGAATGGAGTTATGATTTTGTTGCATGTTGATTTTAGTAAGAAAATGGAGCTTGATTTTATATGTTTATGGATTTGGATCGGTCAAAACCGGGTCAAGAAGATGATCCATGAAAAAAAACTGAAGTTTTGCTTTTTCACAGATTGACCACACAAGTTTTAAACAATTAAGTTTATTTCAAAGTCTGTTTTACCAGTTATACTTGAAGCTCTTAAATTGTTAAAAAACCTATTTAGCGACTGTGTACTCTCAAATATAAGTGTTAGTTTTGTAGCGAAATACGTGACAAATCACAAATATACATTAGTTACATCAAGATAGAACTACTCTGAGTTGATTAACATGTTGGAAAGGTAGATAAAGGGATATACTTGTATAAGTTATGTTTGCGGACGTTATATGAACGTATCTGGCATTAGTGTTTGCAATGGAAATGCGTGTGTGTATCTCAGAAGTAAAATATATGATGTTGATTAAATGAAGAGCCTTGGAACAATTGACTGGGAATTGCCAACTTTTTCTTTATCATTGTTGACAAGCGAAGTACATTTTTATACAGAGGAAATTATGCTATATGCACAAGGTGACGTTTAAAATGAAAAATCTCTTATTGTGTGTAAACTACATTACTTCTCTTATTGTATGTATACTATTACTTTTCTCTTATTGGGTATGAGGGTCGTCCAGACAACCAAGGTTGTGTGGTTGTTTTTGTGTGTGTTTTAATAATTAAAATGTATTTTTGTGGAGTATATTTTTTATAGTGTAGGTCATTTTATTGTGCCTAAAAGGTTGTTTGTAGGTTGCAGGGAGAGAGAAAGCTGATGTGGCAGGAAAGATGATGGTTGATGAGGGTCGTTATTGGGGGTAGCCTAAGCAAAAATCTCCCTCCAAATGTCACTCTACTCGTCACTCTCAGCTGTACTTTTTATTATCATTTTGGAGTAGAGTTCATTTATTGTTGAGTTACAAAATGGGCATTTCTGATTACTTCAACCTCCTATATTTCTCATTATCTATCTTTATTTCTTTCATTAAATGTGTCACCTAAAGTTCTTACACAAAGTAGAAAGCAACACATTACTTCAACCTTCTATTTTAATATCATTGTAACAACTTCACCTAACGAAATTAATTGTCTCAGCTCGTCTCTATATCTATACTACTATATAAAGCATTTAAGTTGTGGGCTCCACAAAAAATTAAGATAAGGAGCTCTAATCATTGAGTGACATGTGTCACTTCTCTAACTAAAAAATAACAAAAATGGAGGAGCTCTAACAAACTAAAATAAAGAGCTCCAATAATGGGGTGACACGTGTCACTTCTTAACTAATTAATCACCTTTATTTTTAAATTTAAATATCTTTTAATTCGTTTAATTTTTTTTATTATCTAATTTCACCATATTTTTAAAAATTTTGTGCTCTTTAATTCAACATCCATTTTGATATATTTCTATAAGTTTTTAATTTTTACATTTTTAGTAGGTTTATTTTATTTTGATTCAAAATTTTATAACTTTAACCTTTATTTCAATCAATACAAACTTTATTTATCAAAATCATTTACTTTTGGGGAAGTGTTTGACGGGAAAGAGATTGTGAAAGTCTTTTTGATATGCGGTAATAATGATGTCACGGAAAAGATACGAAAATGCAAACAAACACATACAACTAACACATATACATTTAGAGTGTTGTGAAATAAATTCACTAAGCGGGTAGGAAATTGCGAGGACAGTTGGGTTAGCAATTCATTTACTATATTTATTATATAACTATATTTATCGCCGCCGTTGTGCCCGGGTATCCAACTAGTTCTTTGTAACAAGCTTTTATTTTTCTACTTTCCTTTCAGCTTGTAACCAATTTATCCATATCAATTAATAATTTCTCATTTAAACAAATACCTTATGGCTTCGACTCCATATAACACAAGTTTTCTTGATCTTTTATGTAGCTTCACATGTCCAAAAACACATTTACGACCCGTTATTGATATATAGTAACGAGACTTATAATGGGTTTGCCGAGCAAGAAGACTCACATTCAAGTAAAGATGAAAGTGATACTTCAAGGAAAATTGGAGAAAATTCTGATGATGGCTTAGGTGAAAGCCCGGTGGAATTTCATTCATAAGGATTGATGAAATTTATGAACGACGTTGGTGATTATAATGATGATGATAGGCACGTGCATGAAGATAACATTCACATTGATTGTTGGAATGAATCAAGGAATGAAATTACGCTTGGTATGCGATTTGAAAGCAAACCACGGATAAAAAAAAGCCATAACAATGTGGTCTGTTACACAAAATAGAGAATTTAAGGTTGTTGAAAGTCGAATAAATACATGGGTACCAAAATGTACCGTGGAAAAATAACACAACCGTCCTTTTTTTTAACATGAAAAATATCGTTCTAAATATGCATATTTATTTATTTCAACATCTACCATGTTAATGTAGCCATGCATATATAGAGTTTTTTTGTAAAAAAATTGCTATTTTTATATTTGCTTGTAATATGGTGGTTTTTTTCTTTAGTGTAAATATGGGTTATTTTGGTATTTTGGACCCAACGAGCTTGTCTCTATCATATGAACTTTACAAATATAACCTTTAACTTATGAATGAGTTTGCATATATATTATTCTTTTATAAAATCTTTATTATACACGTGTGTTGTTATATTTTTATTCCAAATAAAACCATAGTTCATCATATTTATTAGAAATACGAAACAAGAGATAATGATGCTATAGTAATTAAATTACAAACAAACTAGATTTTAGCAACATTTGCAACCTAAATAACTAAACTATCCGCTAAATTAAATGTGACCAATGAAACACAACATACATCACGTCATTTTGAATCTTCGTTGAGAACATACAATGAGTCTTATTGTGACTAGGGGTGTCAATCGGTTTATCGGGTTGGGTTAGAGGCTTATCGGATCAGGTCTATCCGGTTTTGAAAAATAAAACTTAACCCGAATGTTATCTAATTTTGACACTCAAACCTATATTTGCATTAGTCAGTAAAATTTGCGGGTCATATCAGGCCTAGGATTGTTAACTGTTGCCTTAAATAAATATCGATCGGTGTAGAATTGAAAACTATATTGATCACACGGTTTAGAATTATGAATTACAGTCAAGAACCAGCGTAATTGAGGATTTTCAAGGTTTTTTACCGGTGAAAAATGGAGGGAAAGTAGTTAGGGGTTTGATGGAAGAGAGAGAAAGGTTTTTTTAATTCTAACTACACATATTTTTTATATGAATTTATTATTGGTTAATGTTGGAGCTCAGTTTCTGCAGTTCATGACCTTAAACTAAGTCAGTTATGATTCGGGTCATACTTTGGTTGTAACTTGTAAGTGGGTCAAGAAGACAACCCGAGAGAAAAATGAAGTTAGTATTTTTTTTATTTAAGTTTTGGTTTTTCACACTTAGGCCACAAGACTAAAAGGGGTAAGAAATGAAGAAAAAAAAAGAGCTGAAGGACCTCTTATGGCATAATAATTGAAGGTAATATAATAGTAATTGGTCATAGGCTATAACTACTGATGGTTTAATTACTGAATCCTAAGTAATTGCTACACTACCACAAGGAATTCGAAAAGCCCCCAAAATGTGGCTTGTTTTGGGTAGAAAGCGGGTCAGAATTATGACCCGGTACAAATGTGGATACTTTGTTAAATTTCATTCAAAGGGAATGAACAAATTAGCTTTTTTAATGGGAAAAGGGTTCAAGAGGATAGAGGGTTGTTAGGTTCTGGTAAGAGTACAGTGGATTGATTGGGTTCGGTGGTTGTTATTGATGATGATGATATTGAGGATTTTTCGTCACGGGAGGATAATAATACTAAAGGTAAAAGTAATTATTTATTTTGGTGATTAATGTTTGTTTGGGATAGTTAATTTGGCTGTTAATACGATTATCGCGGTTTGATATAGTTTTTAGGATTTAGGATTAAACAAGTTGTTTTAAAGGTAAAAAGTATTTCTTTTATTTGGTGATCGATTTGTTAAAGTGATTAATATGAGATTATTATTGATTTATTTTGGTGATTGATCTCAACTTAATGACTTGACTTTATAAAAATAGTCAAACTGCATGATCCTTTATCAAAATGTTTGGATACTATCATTATCATGTTTAAAATAAATAAAATTAGTATGGTTTCAAAAGTAATGTAACTATCATAAACAAGTTTTAAAAGCTACCCGCATCTAACCACAAGTGGATGACCCAACGGTAGGAATACCAGCCTTCCAAAGAGGAGGTCAAGGGTTCGAAACTTCGAATCCAACGAGGAGAAAAGTAATCCCCTTGTGGCCACGGAGATCCACCTGCGCCAACTCCGGGCTATCCAATGGTGAATGATTAAATAAAACAAGCCTAGACAAAAAGCATTCTTATGGTCTTTTTTCTATGTTTGTTTACACAAAAAGTCTTTTGTGACCCATCTCATTCCAAAGTTTTTCCACACAAGTTTTGATAACACTACCTTAATTATTAGTATAACATCTTTAGGGTTATTCATTTCATCCAATTTTCTTTGTGATCAGCTTAATATTGTACTTTTTTCAGTTATAACTTTAATGGCGTCCACTTCAAGTTCATTGATTCAAAACAGCTTCAAGTATGATGTCTTCTTAAGCTTTAGAGGCGAAGACACTCGAAAAAAAGAAGAGAGCTAAAGGACCTCTTATGTCATATACCTCCAAATTCATTACAGATGATGGATTTGAAGTTTGAAGCCCTTAACCAAGTCTCTCAATCTTTGTTAGGCATAATAATTGAAGGTCAAATAATTGCTCATAAGCTATAACTGATGGTTTAATTACTGAATCCTAATTAATTGCTACACTACCACAAGGATTTCGAAAACCCCCAAAATGCGGTTTGTTTTGGGTAGAAAGCGGGTCAGAATTATGACCCGGTACAAATGTGGATACTTTGTTAAATTTCATTTAAAGGGAATGAACAAATTAGCTGTTTTAATGGGAAGAGGGTTCAAGCGGATGGTCATTAGTTCACAAATGGCGATGGGTGGAAGATAGGGTGTTTTTGGGTTCGGCTATGGTGGATTTGGATTCGGGTTTGGGTTCTGGTAAGAGTAAGTGGATTGATTGGGTTCGGGTGTTGTTGTTGATGATGATATTGAGGATTTTTCGTCACCCGAGGATAATAATGCTAAAGGTAAATGATATACTATTTTTTGGGATGTTTTATTGTGCTTCTTTGTTTATCTTATTATTGCGTTTTTATCTAGTTTTGAGGGTGTTTGGGATTGCTTATTATTTGATTTCGTGAGTGAATTAGCGAACATAAAAGTTTTGCTTAGCAAATTAGTAACAGTTTTTCGTAGGTACCTTTAGTTGTGCTACTGTTACTTTGGTAATGTTGATTATCAGTGAAGTTTAATGGTGAAGTAATCCGAATCAGATAGTATGAATCTGCAACTTTGAAATAGTTTGTCTAAAAAAAGTTAACATCTGTCCAAACACCAATATTTACTGATTATCAGATATTAAGAGTAGTCACTAATGCCTTTTTTAGTAGGTTCAAATTGATTTCATAAAGAGAAAAACAACGTTTGTGATTCTGTATTCTTATCAGGATGAGTTTGGCAGCCAATTCCATTATTTTGAACTCTAATAGTAACGAAAAGCTGGACTTAGTTTATGTATGTTGTGGGTGGATGGACTTACGAGTAACCGTTGATAACTTAATTGTGTCTTTTATGTAACTAGTTGGATACCCGCGCACAGCGGCGGCGATAAATATAGTTATATAATAAATATAGTAAATGAATTGCTAACCCAACTCTCCTCGCAATTTTCTACCCGCTTAGTGAATTCATTTCACAACACTCCAAATGTATATGTGTTAGTTGTATGTGTTTGTTTGGGTTTTCCGTACCGTGACATCATTATTCCCGCATATAAAAAGGCCTTCACAATCTCTTATCCGTCAAACACTTTCCCAAAAGTAAATGATTTTGATAAATAAAGTTTGTATTGATTGAAATAAAGGTTAAAGTTATAAAAATTTGAATCAAAATAAAATAAACCTACTAAAAATGTAAAAACTAAAAACTAATAAAAATATATCAAAATGGATGTTGAATTAAAGAGCACAAAATTTTAAAAAATATGGTGAAATTAGATCATAAAAAGATTAAACGAATTAAAAGATATTTAAATTTAAAAATAAAGGTGATTAATTAGTTAAGAATTGACATGTGTCACGCTATTATTGGAGCTTCTTATTTTAGTTTGTTAGAGCTCCTTCCTTTTTGTTATTTTTTAGTTAGAGAAGTGACACATGTCACTCAATAATTGAAGCTCCTTATCTTAATTTTTTGTGGAGCCCACAACTTAAATGCTTTATATAGTAGTATAGATATATTTAGTTACATTTTATTATAATGTAGAAAGTCTGGTGTATTTAGGGAATTGGTGCCGTTGGGCACCCCTTTGGACGGTTACTGATGTCTTAACAAGAAAGTTGTAATCGTTACCAATGATTTTTCATGTCTGAATAACGAAATGGGATTGTGTTTATTAGCAGGGGATATCTTATGTAATCCATCATCCCACTTTGTAACTCATTACTGTATTTAGCACAGACATAAACGCTTAAATATGCAGCAATTTGTGATTCTTTTTAATCCAAGAAAGATATCCACGTTGATTAACTTTTCATGTAAAGGGATGGTATCTCAAACCAGTGTGCTAATTACTCTCACGTGTGCTTGTTTATCATTCCCGTATTCACTGGCTGTTATTATTGCTAAATGCAGATGAGACTCTCCGAACACAATACTATTCAGTCAGTAACAGTTCCAAATTCCCGCTTACTGGACTAGGTGTTTTTACCAGAGAATCAGGAAAAAGAAAGCAAAATCTCTCAAATGTCTCAAACGCGCCAGAATCCGTAGTCACAAGCTGCAGCAAACAACTGTTTCCAAAGTTATCTATCAGATCGATTCCGACTCTGATTCTGATATTCCTTCTACCAGTAAAGTTGCTACTAACAAGACCTGCAATAAGCCAGAATCTAATTTGAATAGGGGAAAAAGTGTAGGTTTACATCAGCGGAGAAAATTAAGTGAATCACTCGATACTTCAGCCAGAAAAGATTTATGGGAAGATTTTAGACACAAGAAGAGGTTCCATATCCCGACACCTGCCCTGGATGAGGTCTGTGAAGAATATTTTAGTTCCATGAAAGAAAAAACTAAAGTTAAGAGTAATATTGGAAAAAGTAACCGTAATAGTCATGTTATGGACAATGTAGTAGATTTGGGTGACTCTCGGGCTCTCACCCGCCAGCACATCAGTATTTCTTCCATAATGATTTGAGGGTCCAAGAGCTTGTGCGAACCCGTTTGTTCAACTTTTTTCCGTTAACTGCAGAAAGTAGAGGTTCTGAGCTTCCGTGTACATCGAAGATCGATTACATGTAAGTTAATTCCGCTATATTACTGATAGTTTTCCGCATGATTAATTTCATATAAGATGGTTGTATGCAAATGACTCTATAAAGTCGGATATAATTTCTTATGCCGTCTTTCTTGTGTTTCTAGGGGCCAATTCAGCAATGGTGACAAAACTAAACAAGCTGCTAGAAGTAATAAAGCTGAGACAAGCTCATCAAGTAAAATTCAAGAAGATCAAAAACTCAAGAAACGTCACAAGGTTTCACGAATCCTAAGGTTAATACTGCAAAAGGGATCACAAAAGATGCTGGCAAAAGAAGGTTCAAGCTGATGGTCAAGCTACAGGGCATTGGTTCACAAATGGCGATGGGAAGAGGGTAAGTTCTTGTTCTGTTATTGTAGTCATTTCAAATCTAGAAACTGTTCAGACTTCAGACCAAGTACGGGTCGGGTTTGGGTTCGGATTGACATATCAGAACACCTTAGCCTGAGCACGACATGTTTAAGTAGTTAGGTGACTTAGGTCAGTTATGCCAATCCTAACCTGTTTACACATAACGCGAACATCACCTATTCTAAACTGATGGGTGGGTCGACTTATAATCTGTTTAACCCTTTATAAAAATAAGACTAAAATACACGGTTGGTCCCTAAACTTGTCAATCCGCTTCGCGTTGGGACAAACCTGGGCTTTTTCATTGCCAGAGGTCCTTTTTCAACTTTTATAGGCTAAACTGGTCCCTTTTGGCCTCTTGACCCGTTTTCCGTTAGTCAACCCTGTTATTTGCTTTGCTTTTTTGTTTTTAGCTAAGGGCATAAAGGATATTTCATATATTTGGATTATTAAATCTTCTTCTTCTACTTTTCTTCCTCTCCTCTGGTTACCTCCACAAAAACACACACATATCATTGCATTCTAAGGTACGAATTATATCTTTATTTCTTCAATTAATTCTCAAAAGATGTAGTCTGTTCGACAATATAAGATAATTTTAGATTTTAAAGGTTTTAAATGTTTGGGTCTGTTTTGGATTTGAGATAGTATTTGATGAAATTACGAATCAAATCGTCATTTTTTTGTCGGAAAATTTTGGATTTGGCTACCGAACTAGGCTGAATACTGTTAGAACATCAATCTTTACGGATTTCTTGCTGTCATGCTTATCTGAAAGGTCGAAGATTTACAATAACTAGAACTAATTTGTAAGAACCTAATGCGTAATTGGTTAATCTGTTTTTACTGCATAATTGCTGATGGCATGAGTATGATTTGTCTTAGCTTGTATCCATTGAAGGATCATGCGTTAAGTTAGGAATTTAGGATCATTTGATCTATTCAGCTATTTATGTTTATGTCATCTTCAAACGGGTCCAAAGAAAGTTATAAATTAGCTAAAGGGGGTTAGAGGTCAAATGGGTCAAGCGAGCTAAAAATTAGATCAGAGTCAACTTTATTATTGCATAGAGCCTCTAAAATCGTTTTCCTGATTGCAATAAGATTGTTTGTTAAGTGTTGTTTAAGAGAGTATTTCAAGTTGGATTTTGCATTAGATCATATCTCGAAAGAATTCCTAGATCAGCAAAGGTTTATTTAACCGATATACAGAAAGTAGATAATGCTCCATCTTTTTCTTATCAATTTGGTTAGTGTTCATACGGAATTTTAATTTGATATGCAAGGGTTTTTTTTTTTTTTTCTGCCATGGGTTCGTCAGCAGAAGAGGAGGTTATAAAAGACATTAAATCATCTTTACAATGGAAGGAACCGCTGAAAATAGGGGAGTTAACTACCGTACCTTGGAGGAGCTGTTCAGGGTATCTGAAGAAAGGAGTGATATAATGAGATATCAGCTGTTTGTAAGCATGTTGGAGGTTTACAATGAGAAGATAAGGGACCTCTTGGTTGAAGATGCTGACCAACCTGCTAAAAAGTAAGCTTGATGATAATATCTGTTACTTATTTGTGCTTGTGGTTCTGAATAAGATGAATATATTCATTAGTTGGTGATTGAAATTTATATATTTTTGCTCTGTTTACATTTTTGTTTCACCGATAAGTTGCATAGAAGTTCTAGTCCCTCCTGGTACATGTCTTTACTGGTTTCTAGTTTCTACCTTCTAGGACAAAAAGAATGACACATGCAATATCGAGTTGTCTTGTGTACCATTTCAGTGCAAGCAATTCCTTACAACTGCTTATTCAGATGACAAGTGTTTGGTGTAGTTTAGAAGGATAAATCAAGTGTTTAGTGTGATATAGAGGACAATCAGTATGTGAACGAGAAGTGGAGAAGTGGTTTGTGCTGTATAGAAGAGGTTGACTGAATGGTTCATATTTAATTGCAGGTTAGAGGTCAAACAATCAGCTGAAGGAACCCAAGAAGTTCCAGGACTCTCTGAGGTGCCTGTGCACAAGACAGATGAAGTTTGGGAATTGCTTAAGAGCGGGAGTCGAGCTCGATCTGTTGGATCAACCAATGCCAATGAGCTTAGTAGCCGCTCTCACTGGTGAGTCTTTATTACATTATTATATATACTAAAAAGCATCCGGGTGCACTGTAGCTACAGTACGGGGCAATTTGCAATTTAGCCCCTGAGGCTTTTGATTCATTACAAAGTTAGTCCTTAACAGTCGTTACCTAACAGTCATGACTTAACGTTGCAACAAAAAAATAACTTGAGGGACTGTTTATGTTAAAATATTAAGAAAAAACAGCCCCTATGGTTAAGTTTAATTTTCACCGTTACCGATTGTTTCAGGGGCAAAAACCGAAAATACCACTGCTACAGTGCAAAACAGTGTGTAACAGTGTTGATACAGTGAAAATCAGTTTGAAATAGTGCGTTTACTGTAGCTAAGAAATTTACAAAAAAGGTCCCTCGCGTTAGCTATAAATCACACCGTTAGTCCCCCGTTATCGTTCTTTTGCAAATTTAGTCCTTAATAAGAAAAAGTTATGACAAAGACTCCCGTACATAAAATAATAGAGGCCAACGCACTACCGCGGCAACGCGCGGGTTAACCCGCAAGTTTTAGCTAATCTGTAAGCTAATAAATGGTTTTTTAGTGCTAATTTCTTGTTGTATAGCTTATTGCGAGTGACTGTTCTTGGAGAGAACTTGGTGAATGGACAACGGACTAGAAGCCACCTTTCGCTAGTGGACTTGGCGGGAAGTGAACAAGTAGGAAAGATTGAGGTTGAAGGTGAAAGATTGAAGGAATCCCAGTTCATAAATAAATCACTTTCATCATTAGGTGATGTAATTTCTGCTCTTGCATCGAAAACAAGTCACATTCCTTATAGGTATGCTCATTTCTCTACACTACAACCTCGTACTAGTACAAACATCACTTTTATCTAAATATCATCTATGTTTTTATCAAATCAGGAATTCGAAGCTTACTCATATACTACAGAGCTCGCTAGGTATGCTTCTTGATTTCTTAACTTGCTAGTTTGTAATCTAAATGGTTTCACTTGTAAGGTACTAATCTTCTCTTGACTATCTCGAAACTTGAGCAGGCGGTGATTGTAAAACACTTATGTTTGTCCAAATCAGCCCAAGTTCAGCAGACCTGGGAGAAACCGTTTGCTCTCTGAACTTTGCAAGTCGAGTGAGAGGTGTTGAGCATGGCCCTGCTCGCCAACAAACTGACGTCACTGAACTTTTCAAGTACAAGCAGCTGGTAATTTGCTTTAAAATACACCCATCGAACTGGGACAACAATTTCTACCCTGCCTTCATTTAATGCTATTTCATGTTCATTTATTTGTTTTACTATGGTATGCAGGCGGAGAAAGCGAAACATGATGAGAAAGAAACAAAAAAGTTGCAGGACAGTCTACAGTCTGTGCAACTACGTCTATCTGCTAGAGAACACATATGTAGAACTCTGCGAGAGAAGGTACATAACTCACCTTTTAAGTTAATCAAAATTAAGGTAGTGAAATGAGGTTGAGTCGGGTAGATGATCCTGTTGACATATATTCCAAATTATATCTTTGAGAATATACTCTCTTTAATAAATTGAATCCAAAATTTCCTTTTGGTGACATTTGACCATTTTTCTTGTTAGCTGATGTTTTTATGCTGCCTGTTAGAGATTAAAAAAAAAAAACATAACCCCAATTGACCCATCCGTAGGTAAAAAATGACTTATTTTTAGTAAGATTTTGGCATAAAACTTAACCCCAATTGATCCATTCATAAGGAGATAATGAATTGAAACACCCCTTCAGCTTGCAGATTAATCAAATAGGCTCAAGTTTAATAACTAATCAGTGATCTTCTGTTAATCTTGGCTATGTATAGGTTCGTGATCTGGAAAGTCAGCTAGCAGAAGAGCGTAAAACAAGACAGAAGCAAGAGAACAGAGCTCTTGCTGTGGCTTCCTCACACCCCTCACTTTCTTCTATTGCCTCCTTTCAATCTGAATCCAGCTCAAGTGCAATGACTACACCAATCAACCTATCCAGTGCTGCACTGCGGATAAGGAATGACAGAGTGATGGGTAGGCAATCGTTCGTGTGGGACCCACAAAGGATGTGGCGCACATCAAGGGTGCAGTCTCCTCTAGGGCAGTCAAACGAAGTGGCTTCGTCCTCTCGTACAGTAGAGGCAACACCTGTTGCTGCACCAAGGAGCAGTAAGTTTATGGGGAGCCTGCCTTCTCATGTTGTTGGTTCCTGGAAGCCAAAGCATCCAAACGTAAACAGTTGGTTTGGAGTCCACTCAAAAACAAAGGCATAAAGCCAGTAAGGAAGTCCTTTGTACCCTCGTGATTGTGATTGTGAAATTTGCTCTCAATATCCTTACATATATACTTTGGATTTTATTGTAAACCAACTGTAAGACCAAGTAATATAATGAAGTATGCATTCGCAAACGGTAGTGTATGTATACTCATTACTCACTGGTATCATGCTTGATGATCTTCTGTAGTATAGAATTTGATTGCAAGTTTGCAACATTTGCATTGTTATACTGGCATGATTTAATGTCTTAGGCATGATTAATTGAAGAAATAAAGATGTTATACTTGTAAACCAACTGTGTGAATGCAATGATATGTGTGAATGCAATGATATGTGTGTGTTTTTGTGGAGGTAACAGAGGAGAGGACCTATGAAAAAACTGAAGTTTTGCTTGTTTACATTTTGACCACAGATTTAAAACAGTACAATTTATTTCAAAGTTAGTTTTGCCAACTATACTTGAAGCAACCCATCAACATTTTAAATATGGATTTAGCCAATGTCTACTCTCAAATATATGTGTTAGTTTTATGGCCAAATATGTGACAAATCACAAAAAATACCTCATTCAAATCAAGTTCACACTACTTTGATTAATTTATTCGAAATGTAGATCAAAATGATATACTCGTATAAGACATGACTAGAAGTTTTACTTTTTCGGTCAACCCGAATATGCACAATATGATATACTTTGATTAATTTCTAATATGTTTACAGATGTTATGTGAACATATCTGGCATTAATGTTTGCAATGGAAAAATGTGTGTGTATGTCGAAGTAAAATATGATGTTTGATTAAGTGAATACCCCTAGTAAAAGTGGTGCAAGGAAAGAGTTGAAGGGTTTGTCATGCCATTACCCTTAATTCATGAACATTGATTTTTATTCTCGAAAACCATAGGGAGACAAAAGGTAGATCAAATGTAGACTTGATAGTTTAATCTTGCTTAGTTTGTAGAACCTAGTTTAAGCTTATTCTTCTTAGTGTAATATCATTAGTGTCATATTTGATGATCTATACAAGTCTACATTTGATGTGATTTTGTAAAAAAACAAATTAGAATTTAATATGTATTATGGAGTCGGATCTTAGTTGGGTCCTAATTGGGTCAAAATAATGTTGCATTATCAAATTGAAGAAGGATTTCAACAGTTTGATCATAAGACGTTGTTCATATATAAGTCAAGAAATACTCCGTATCACATTTGTAGCGTTAATCGGGTTGGGTTTAGGTTCATTCGGGTGCGGGTCAACCCGAATATGCACAACATGATAACTTTTTTTTGACTAATAATGTAAGTTTATAAATCCTTCTAAATCAATGTAAACTTTGAGAATATATATAAACATCCCTGACTTTGTCCGTGTCAATAAACAATTCGAAATACCTCAACTTTTTAGAACAGGTCCGAGTCAAATAATGCTCGTGATCATAAAATACAGGATTAACTAAAGAGCCAAATTTAGAAACTATATACTTAAAAATAAAAAAAACTAAAATAAAGTACAATACAAAATTTCATGAGAAGAAACCCACCAAGAAACCACATGACAATTGCAATAACTTTTCCTTTCATATCCTCAAAAGAAGATATTACTGTATTGTCACATCATGTTCCCCCATCCCAAACCATGTAAAAATATCAATAGTACTACTCATAATGGCTTCTAGTTCTTCTTCATCCGTTCAAAAGAGCTTCAAGTATGATGTTTTTTTGAGCTTTAGAGGTGGTGACACCCGTAACAATTTCGTTGGCCATCTTTATGAAGCTCTTCAGCGCAATTGCATTGAAACGTATAAGGATGATGAGAAAATCGAGCAAGGAAAACCGATCAAGGACCAGCTCTTCAAATCCATTGAGGACTCAAGGTTTTACATCATTGTTTTCTCTAAGACATATGCATCTTCATCTTGGTGCCTAGATGAGCTTGTCAAGATTATAGAATGTAAGAAGACGACCGAGGAGAATGTTTATCCTGTCTTTTTTGATGTGAAGCCCACTGAAGTCCGCTATCAAAGTGGGTCAGTTAAAGAAGCCTTTGCCGAACACGAAAAGAAGGAGGCTGCTGGAAAATGGAGAGAGGCTATGAAAGAAGCATCTAATCTGGCTGGGTGGGAGTTGAAGGCCACAGCTAACGGGTAATTCAATTTTCTTCATCATATCTCTGTAATATTTTGCCTAACGTGCATTTATATATGTTAATCCTAATTGTTTATGTGCAGTTTGAGCAAGCTAATAATATAATCCTTATTTAATGATACAGGGATGAATCTAAACTGATCCAAATAATTGTTGATGTTATTTTCAAAAAGAAATATTCTACTCTTTCGAACACTGATGGAAACTTAGTGGGTATGGAGACCCGAATCAGAGATGTTCTTTCATCTTTAAATATTGGCACAGAAGATGTTCGCATGATCGGAATCAAGGGGATAGGAGGTGGGGGGAAGACAACTCTAGCCAGAGCTGTCTATGATCATATTTCTAATCATTTCGAAGGAAAAAGCTTTGTTGATAATGTAAGGGAAGTTTCACAGCCTTTTTTGTCTGGTTTAAAGAAGCTTCAAAAACGGATACTAAAAGATGTGTTAAATAAACAAGACATCACTTTTAGTAGTGTTCATGACGGGAAAAACATGTTGAAAGACATGATGAGTCGTAGAAAGACACTTGTTGTTTTAGATGATGTAGATCGTATAGAACAGCTTGAGGCATTAGTAGGCAAGCCTGACTGGTTTAAATCGGGAAGCCGAATAATCATTACCACAAGAGATGAGCAAGTGCTGTTAGCCCACCGGGTGAATTTCGTTCATGACATCAATCTGTTATCGTCTACGGAAGCGATTTGCCTCTTCAGTAGGAATGCATTTCAAACAGAGATTCCAACTCGTGGGTACGAAGAGCTATCAAGACAAGTTGTACAATATGCTCATGGTCTTCCCTTAACGATCAAAGTTATGGGTTCATTTCTTTGTGGTCAAAGTGAGCATTTTTGGATAGGTGTCATAGAAAGACTAAAAACAATTCCATTAACGGAAACTATGGATAGATTGGAAATAAGCTTTGATGGTCTAGAGAAGGATTACAAAGAAATATTCTTAGATGTTGCATGCATACTAAAAGGTTGGGAGAAAGTAAAAGCAATTAGAGCGCTTGAAAGCCGTGGATTTCATGCTGAAGTTGGTTTAAGAGTTCTTGAGCAGAAATCTCTTATAACTATTGAAAATGGTTGGAAAGGAATATTGTTTTTGGGGATGCATGATCATTTGGTGGAAATGGGTAGGAATATTGTTCGTCGGTCACACCCGGATGAACCTCAAAGACATAGCCGATTGTGGGTTAAGGAGGAAATTGAAGATATATTAACTAATGACCTGGTAATATTTAAGTTAGTATGATTTAATTAAACTACATTTTTAGTCTGTGTATATTTTAATTTTTGGTCCAATAATTTTAAAAGCTTATGAGTTTGGTCTAAAATGAAAGTCTCATTCGGGTTTAGTCCACAATTTCTAACTCTGTTAGTTTAACTTATGTTTGACCATTTAATAAGTTACCAGTCACTTTTCTTATAAAAAACACATAACAATTCCTCTTTGTGTGTCTCTCTAAAACGTTTTCCCCAAAGTCACTTTCTCCCTCTAATAATCATTCAAAAAGTCATTAATTCGAATGGAATTCTCATTCAATTCTTTTATATCATATTCATTCACTCTCAATTTGATCAGTGATTTTGGGCGTTTTGAAATTTAGGGTTCCAACAAAAATTAAGGGGTTTTATTTTTTCGATTTCAGGGTACCCAAGCAACTAAATGTCTATACTTCTGGTCACCGGGTTTCAATGATGAAATTGCAGTAAAAGGTCTAGCCAAAATGAAGGATCTTAGATTCATTTACATAGATCTCATGGAGGATGATTATTCTAATAGCAATATTGTTGAATTTGATAAAGTTAGCGAATACCTTCCAAGTTCCTTACGATTTATGAGTTGGTGGGGTTTTCCTTTTTCGAGTTTACCGAATACATTTCATGGAAAATATCTTGTTGGACTTGAATTGTATCACAGCAAGATTGTTCAACTTTGGGAAGATGGAGAAGGAAAGGTAAAATAATGGTTGATTTGTTTTTTTATGATTCATTATGAACATACTATATATCTATTGGTTTGTCATTGCACCTATATTAATTGTTTTTTGTACTTATGTTAGGCTCTTCATAAGCTCAGGTTCCTCACAATCGGGTTTTCAAAGTTGAGGACCTTTGACTTTGGGTTGGCTCCAAATCTTGAGCAGTTGACTATTTACGAATGTCATGATTTCGTAGAGCTTCATATGCCTGCTGAAAGTCTAAAGCTCCAAGAGCTCAATCTCTGTTTTTCAAAGTTGAGGACCCTTGACCTTGGGCTGACTCCAAATCTCAAAAGGTTAAATCTTAAAAATTGTTATGATTTGGTAGAAATTAATGCTCCCATTGGATGTCTGAAAAAGCTTGACTTCTTAGACTTAAGTGGTTGTGGGAGGTTTAAGTCTTTTGTGTTTGACAAACAGTCTCAACCAGCTGAGGCTTGTTCTTTATCTGAGTTGCGTCTGATTGCAAAACCCAGAGATGTTTGCCCATTGCACTCCGACAATGATTCTCCAAAGTTTCAGTTTTTATGTTATTATAAAGAAGATCCAGCTTCATCGTTTGGAAATCTTGAAAGGCTAATTTCGATGGGTCTTTGTGCTTGTACAAACCTTGAGAGTTTTTCAAGAAGTATTTGTAGTTTACGAGGTTTAAGAAAGCTTAAACTTAAGGGCAGTATTCCAGAAGCACCCCGTGACCTTGACCAGTTAGAATGTCTAGAGGAGCTGACTTTTTCATCTACAGAGATTAAACATCTTCCAGATAGCATTTGTAAGTTGAAACATCTCAAGTCTCTCGAACTTAAATCATGTTTTCTTCTTGAGAAGTTACCTGATGATCTTGGCCAAATAGAATCTATGGAGACGCTAATTATAACGAATTGTAAACGTTTACGAGATATTCCAAACAGCATTTGTAATATGAAATGTATAAACAAGTTACATCTCCGCGGTTGTATTCGAGTTGTTGAATTGCCTGAGGAAATTGGATGCTTAGAAGGTTTGAAAGAGTTAAAAATAGTAGGTACAGGCATAACCCGTCTTCCACAGAGCATTTTCCAGTTGAGAGGTCTGCGTATTGTTGGGTCGATGCAGCTTCTCGCTACATATGGTTTTTTACTCAAGAGACGAAGAATCTGCGATGATGATGATGGGGGTGATGATGATGATGATGGTGGTGGTGGTGGTGATGATGATGATGATGATGATGATGGTGGTGATGATGATGGTGGTGATGATGATGGTGATGATGATGATGATGGTGGTGATGATGATGGTGGTGGTGATGATGATAATGATGATGGTGATGGTGATGATGATGGTGGTGATGATGATGGTGGTGATGATGATGGTGGTGATGATGATGGTGGTGATGATGATGGTGATGATGGTGATGATGATGGTGGTGATGATGATAATAATGAAATAGTCTGCTACATATAACCATAATAACACATGCCAAAGGAGCTAATACATGAAGAACTATCTTATCAGGTACTTTTTTCTAAATCTTAAATTGATTATGGAAATATTCATCATTTCTGCAATTTATGTGTTTCACTATGATTCTAACAATCCATTTTCTGCTATTAGGAGGTCCGATTAGTAGGAAGCATTCGTCAATCAGTGCATAACAGTTAGTCAAGTGAACTCTGATCGGGTAAGTCATCAAGCAATTTCTCAACTCGAATGGATTCAGTAGGGTATGGTTTATCATACAGATTTTACATTTTTCTAATATTTTGTTTCAACTTGATCTTTCAAGGTCTGATGAGCAGGAAGCAATTGCCACTCAGCTCAGAAGATGATCAAAAGCTCATATCTCTCCGCATCTATTCTCATTGATAGTTTTCTCCGATACACTCCCAAAGTACGATTGTTTGTAAAGAAGTGTTTCAAAGTATGATTGTCATTTTACCTTTCGGTATTAGTACTTTTTTAAATGTATACATTGTTAGATCAAGCTATAATCCCAACTTGGATGCTGTACTAGAACTTATTACTTTAAAGTTTAAACACAGTTGACTTCTTAGAAAGTCAAACTGATGAAAATGGTGGGAGATGATCATGTTAAAAATAAACTTAATAAAGTGTTATAAGGGATCTATAAGATGATAAACTAGTTTTATATATGCAAAAATAAGCTCTAAATTTGGAAGAAATCATTAATTATGCAAATATTTGACTTTTTAGTCAAACTACTGGCTTTCATCAAATTTTACTGATGTTTTCATAGAATTGTACGGACGCACAAATTTTAGTGATAAGATATTATCAGCGTATGTACTGTTTGTAGTTTTGAAAGGCATTGTGTAGTCATATTGTGTCTTTGTCATGGTTGAGCTACAAACCGTAGAATGTTAAATTTGGTAACAGTTTAACATGGTAAAACTGAGGTAACACAAACCGTTACTTACGACTAAAACCAAACCATGTCACCACTGACCGCGTAGGTGATTCAATGTGATATTGATAAGATATATACTGAAGTCTAAAAGGTAAAATTGCAAAATGTGACACCTAGATTTGTTTCTGAAACTTCACTTCTTTGTTCAAGATTTCTTTGACGAAAAAGATGTATTTTTTATATGAGTTTGGATATTAGTGTCATATTAAAAATGAATTCAGTTAAGGTTTCAGTAGTGATTTAGTTATCATACACAAGTTTTTTGAAAGCCTGAAAGAGCGTGGGTGAGAAATGAAGAAAAAGGAATAAGTTGAAGGACACATTATGTCAAACCTCCAATTCATTAACAGATAGACTTACTTTAGAGCAAAAGCATTTTTTATAAGCTAAAACTGGTATCCTAATCAATTTATTGTTCAATTCAATTGCTACGCTGCCACAAAAAATTCGAAAACCTGCAAAATGTGAATTGATTTGGGTAGAAAGCGGGTCAAATCATAACCCGGTTAAAAAGTGGTTAATTTGTTTTAAGTTTTGGTTTTTCACACTTTGGCCACAAGGTTTATAATAAAAGTGGTTTATTTACATGTCACATGGAGCTTGTGCCTTCTCGCGAGTTATGACCCCGCAAGATAAGACCTTAACCCTTTCGTGCACCCTCAATTGATCTTTGAACCTTGTGAATACGCTTTTAACCTTTCAGTAAACCCTTGATTGATCCTTGAACCCCAAGTGTGATCTCTTTTGTTAAATGATGATCTGGGTTCACACTCACGTCCATGTAGCAACATTTTTTACACCTCAACTATGATTTGAGTTCATAACTTCATGTTACTTGGTAAATGTAGACACTTTATTTTGATCATAAGGGGTAAATTATTATTAAATACGTTATCAGAATTCAAGATTGCTACTAGCCCATGGTGGCATGGGGATTTGATGACTATCCAAAAGACCTAATCTCTCGGAGAGATGCTGCTCATCTAAGCAAAATATCAAAAATATGATTCGACGTTGTCGTCCAAACCACTGCTTGAATCGAATCGAGGTTTAGCAACCGAACTTATGTCAACTTGGAATCGCCTAAAAAATATACACTTGGTGAAGAAACGGAACGACTTTCTCAGATTCTTGGATTTCAGATATGAATAGATATTAATTTCGGTATGGATTAATTGTATATGACTCTAGTTCAGCTTAATTGTATGTTATTTGTATGTAATCTTTGTGCTCTTGTATGTCTTTGTAACGTCTTGCTAGTTTAACTGAAAATTGTTTTACAAATTTTCAACGAAACCAAACTCACAAAGTTATGATATGATATCGTCTGGCAACAAACCTCTACATTAATACGCGCGAGACTTATAAAGTTATATGTGTTTTTCGCCGACTAAAAGTTCACTTAAGACAAAATAATTTGGGCCCGCTACTTTGAACCTTTGTCCCATTTTCTTATAATCCGTACGTCTCTTGATATTCAAATTGTAAGGGTTGCAAAAGCTATGTTCACATCCTTGAAAGGGACTTATATATTAAAGAATCACTCAATTGAATATAATTACATTGATGATTATAAAGAATGAAAAAGCATGCTCAAAGACTTAATCAATTGAACATCATTGGATTAATGAATATAAAAACTGATTTAACATGAAAGTTCAACTTATCCTATTAATTAAACTAACATATTAATTAAACTCAAAAGGCTTCAAGCAGAGCGTGTCACTTTGTCAATTTTGAATGGGAGGTGATTTGCACACTTCCTAATTTGATTGGTACACTCATTTAGTGTGTATTGCCGTGTATACCCTTGTAGAGGTGAAAAGGAGTATAAGTAATGTAAGGGTATAAGCGACAATACGCACTAAATTGGAGTGTGCCGATCAAATTATGGAGTGTGCAAATCATCTTCCATTTTGAATATGTATTATAAATTTCACTATTGATGCTAAAATTGTAGTAAACACCTAAAACTATGGTTTCATTAACTGAGGTTAAAAGATTAGAATTTTTAAGAACACAAGTTTTTCAATTCCAATCATATCAGTTAATGGTGAGGGCTCATCTCGATCCTAAAACATTGAAGTCTCGAGGAACAATGGACTTTGTGCTATTACTACTATACTAGCTAGCGCATTTAAAACTCGGTAGATTTGGCTATAAAACTTGACTCGACTAGATTACTAGTGTAACAAAATATAATAATATCAAACAAGATTTGTACTCGCCAACTTTGTTGCTTTTCTATAGTTCTACTCGATTAGTTACTGGTAGTGGATTTTTGTAAATTTACATACACGTAAAGAGGGTGAATATATAGAATGCTACATACCTACTCCTTCCGTCTAAAAAAAATGTTCACAAACAAATTATGATATATGTAATTAATGTTAGTTTTGATTGATAAAAAATCATTTATAATTAATATAGAAATTAGAAATTAATAATTAATGCATGTTTTGATTATGAGGGTAAAATAGGAAAATCAATCATAATTACTATCCAAAAATAAAATATGAACATTTTTTTTGGGACAAACATAGTAAGGTGGACATTTTTTTGGGACGAATGAAGTAATTAGATCGCGAACTGTACAAGTCAAGTATAAAAACACTTCACTTAATCTTAAAAAAAGATGAGTCGATTTCATATATTATATGAACTGATCCCAAGTAAATAAGAAATTAACTACTACGTAATTAGTATCGTACGAAGTGCACCAGGTTATAACTAGAGATGTGAAGATGATTGGTATCAATGCCACGTAAGGCACCTGCTCGATCCAACGTGGCAGTCTTTATTCCAACTTGGCATTCTTTACATCCCTATATAAACTCGTAACCTAACTCACATTTTTCATATTATACACAAAAGAATAAAATGGGAAATTGTATAAAGAAACATTCACGCCTCTGCTGATGATTTCTGATCACCGAAAGCTTCACCCAAGAAAAACTTTATTTCCGACACTGAGAAGATAGAAATTTTTTTGGGGGATGGTGAGAAAAAGGCGAAGACAAAGATAAAAATTAAGATATATTATCGAAAAAGCAATTGAAAGAATAATTATTAGTCAGTACAGATTGTTAATACAAATAAACCGTAAAAACGTTTATTAATATTTTGCGATCTCTTTGTGTTTTGTTGATAACATATACAATGTTGTCTTAAGTATAATTATAAGGATACATGTTATTTTTGTAAAGCATTTACACATAATCTTTTAAATACAAAAATGTAGTAACTAAAGCATTTGTTGTAATAGTTAATTAGGATGGGTAAAAATCACAACCCATGGATCTTAACCCATACCCAAAGAGACTTGATACAATGTATACTTAGATACATTGAATCTAGATATAACCTATGGACCAACCCATGACCCATAACCAAAAAACCCATGGGCAAAGAGGAGCGTTCCACGGATCCCTAGCTTTGTGCTAGCCGGATCCCAAGTGGAAGGGATCCGTGGGATCCGTGTGAACAGTGAGGAAATTTGCCTATAAATAGAGAGCCATTTCTTCATTCTAACTCACCCCTCTTCTTACTAAATCTCTCATACACTCTCATTCTCTTCTAACATATAGATCACTTGATCTAGAGAGTTGTTCTTCTTTTCTTTCTATTTGTGATCCTCATATAGGTCCTTCTCTAAGGCGAGATCACGAGCATTCTACAAGTCATCCAAGCAAGGGGTCCTTGATTGATTTGTTACTCCGCAAGATTTCTGTAGCGAAGATCTTGTATTTGATATTTCACATATTTGTTGTGTAATAGTTGTGTTGGTTTGGTCCACCGTGCTACGGACTCGGTACCTAGCTTTGTACCGGATAAAGTGTAAGCAACGTTGTGAAGGCTTCTCCGCCAAGTGAAGGAGTTTGTTGACATAGTGCTTGAACTCTCGAGTAGGTGACTCGGGGAGTGGAGTAGGGCAAGGAAGGTGTCCTTGTAGCCGAACCACTATAAATCGGTTGTGTCATTTCTATCCCTTATCTTTGTTTATTTACTTACATTATCATTAGATCTATACGTTCTCAACATCCATACGATTTCACATAATATCGAATCTAAAGTTTTTGAAATCAACTTAAAATCGGCAAAACTATTCAACCTCCCCCCCCCCCCTTCTAGTTTTCCACAATTGGCATCAAGAGCTAAGTTTATAAAAGTTTTAAAATAAAATTGTATTTTAAAAACTTTTCGATCACTATGGGTTCTGAAAATTATAAGGAAGGGCAATCTATGCAACGACCACCACTACTTGAAACTAATGGTTTTATATTTAGGAAAAATAGATTCGAAACATATGTGAAGTCTAAAGATATTGATCTTTGGTACATTATTGTTGAAGGTGATTTTGAGGCTACCTCAAATGATGATAAAGGAAATTTAGTTCACATCCCTCATGATAAACTAAATGATGAAATGAAGAAAAAGCTTTCTAAAAATAGTGAAGCAAAAATGGTTTTATATAATGCTTTACCGAAAAAGGAATTCTAAAGAATTTCTATGCTTAAAACCTCTAAAGAAATTTGGAATTCTTTAGTTGTAACTCATCAAGGCAACCAACAAGTTAAAAATAATAAAATTGATCTATTTGTTCAACAATATGAACAATTTTCAATATCGGATGAGGAAACTATAGATCTTTCATTTGCTAACTTTAATACTATTATTACATCTTTACAAGCACTTGATGAATCCTTTTCTAGCCGTAACCATGTTAGGAGATATCTAAGGGCACTTCCATCGAAGTGGAGATCCAAGGTGACGGCAATCGAAGAGTCAAAAGATTTGACAATCCTCACCCTCGATGAACTCATAGGCAACCTAAAAGTCTACGAGCTTGTCCTTGCTAAAGATTCCGAAGCCTCAAAGGTGAAAGAGAAACACAAATCTCTTGCCCTTAAAGCCAAAAAGGTTTCGAGCGATGAGGAGAGCTCATCTTCGAGTAGTGACGACGAAGAGTACGCTATGGCGGTAAGGGACTTTAAAAAGTTCTTTAGAAGAAAGGGTAGATACGTCAAACAACCGTATGACGATAAGAAAGGCTTTCGGAAAAACAAAGAAGACGAAAAGCCAAAGGATGATCGTACTTGCTTTAAATGTGGGGACCCAAACCACTTTATTAGTAAGTGTCCCAAACGGGATGATCAAACGGCATTCGTGAGCGGCACGTGGGGAATGAGCGACGAGGAGGACGAAGAAATTTGTCTCATGGCAAATGACGAGGTATGTCACGAATACTATAGTAGTTGATCACTTGATGACGACTCATTGCATAATGAATATGATAAACTATGCAATATTAGCTTAAAACTAATTAACAAAAACAAGCTTTTAAAGAGTCAAAACCAACGTTTAGATAAAGAAGTCATAGAATTAAAAGCAAAACTAAAACGTTTGGAAAAGGGTAAAATATCAAGTGGTGAATGTGAACTTTGTGTTCAACTTCAAACACTAGTTGATCATTTAGATTCTAAAATTGCTAGAATGAGTACAAACACCTTAGATACAATACTCGATGGTGTTAAAACCGGCAACAACCAAAAGGGTCTAGGCATACAACAACTTGATCCATCAACTAGTGAAAGTAAAGAAACAAAATTTGTTAAAGAATTAGAAAAACCAACCACTGCTGTGGCGGATCCCACGGATCCCCTAAAAAGGGAACCGGCTAGTGTACAAACTGGGATCCGTGGTTCTGCTGTGACAACTAGTGGTAATAACATAGCCTCATCATCTAGAACCGAGTTCGTTATCGTAAATAGGAAGAAACCAACTCATGTCACCACTAGACATCCACCTCCAAAAATTAATCCTACTTTTGCAAGAAACAAAGCCCCATCTTTTCAAAAACATAATGCATCTAGGAGACCTAATAACGTTTATCCAAGAAGTAACCATCAAATGGGATGGAACCCTAATATGCAAAACGGTTTCTCTTTTCAAAACTTTGCTCCATGGAATGCATACTCATCTTATCCATACATGTCTAACATGAATGGAATGTTTAACACTAATGGACCCATGAATAAATGGGGACTAAACTTTTGAGTTTATCATTGTTTTAGGTGCGCTTAAAGGTCGACCTAGACCCCGATGAATGGGTCAAGGATAGCGGGTGCACGAGGCACATGACCGGCAATAGGGATCTATTCTCCACATATGAATCCGCAAATGGAGGTAATGTGGTGTTTGGAAATAGCAAAAGTAGAATCATCGGTAAAGGTACGGTTTCTAACAAATCTCTAACCATTAACGATGTGTGTCACGTAGAAAACCTAAACTTTAATCTCTTAAGTATAGGACAAATATGTGATAAAAAGTGCAATGTACTTTTTACCGAAACCGGTAGTAAGATACTTAAAAATGGCATAACCATAGGAAGAGGAATTAGGAAACATGGAGTCTATGTCATTAAAATCGGTAATGAACCTAAAGACAAACTATGTCTTACCTCTATGGATGATACTTCGACCTTATGGCATCGAAGATTGGGTCACGCCAACATGCGACTTCTTCAATCGCTATCATCCAAAGATCTAGTAAGAGATCTACCTAAGTTAAAATATGAACATCATTTTTGTGATGCTTGTAATGTAGGAAAACAAGCTCATTCGAGTCATAAAGCTAAAAACATGGTGTCCACAACTAGGTGTCTAGAATTGCTTCATATGGATTTATTTGGTCCATCCGCTATCCAAAGTTATGGAGGCAACTACTATACTTTGGTAATAGTGGATGACTACTCTAGGTATACTTGGACAAAATTTTTAAAGAACAAAACGGAAACCTTTAACTATTTTGAAATATTAAGCAAAAAGATCCAAAGACAACTAGGAAAACCCATAGTGTCTATTAGGACGGATCATGGTAGGGAATTCGATAATAAAGTGCAATTCGGAGCTTTTTGTGATGCTAATGGTATTACTCACAACTTCTCGGCTCCACGCACTCCACAATCGAATGGGGTAGTAGAAAGAAAGAATAGAACCCTTCAAGAAATGAGTAGAACCATGCTTAACGAACAATCCATACCTCAAAAATTTTGGTGTAATGCTGTTGATACCTCAACGTACATACTCAATCGAGTCTTAATTAGACCAATCTTAGGCAAAACTCCATATGAGTTACTCCGAGGGAAAAAACCTACTTTAAATCATTTTAGAGTCTTTGGAAGCAAATGCTTCATTCTTAACACTAAAGATTACCTTACAAAATTTGATCCTAAATCAACCGAAGGTATCTTTTTAGGTTACTCGCCTAATAGCAAAGCTTACGTCATATTAAACAAAGAAACAATGAAGGTAGAAGAGTCATTAAACATAAAATTTGATGAAAGTCCACCCAAACCCTCTCCACCTCTTGTCGATGACGAGATCATAGAAAGTGAAGCTATTGTAATTAAGAAAAAGATAAACGAAGAAGAAGAACCTTCAATTAGTGAAATCACAAACATTAAAGAGTCCAAAGATCACCCTGTAGATAAGGTCATAGGAAAGCTAAACGAACGAACATTAAGGTCTCAAGTTCAAAACCTAAGTAGCTTATTTTGTTTTGTTTCAACTATAGAACCTAAGAACACACAAGAAGCCATAAAAGATGAAAATTGGGTAATGGCTATGCAAGAAGAATTAAATCAATTTGTTTCTAATGATGTTTGGACACTTGTCCCTCCACCTAGTAATCAAACCATAATAGGAACAAAATGGGTGTATAAAAACAAATTAGATGCAAACGGAGTAGTATCTAGGAACAAGGCTAGACTCGTTGCCCAAGGGTATAACCAACAAGAAGGAATAGACTTTGATGAGACCTATGCCCCCGTGGCTAGATTAGAGTCTATAAGAATACTTCTTGCGTATGCTTGTGCTAATGATCTAAAGCTTTATCAAATGGATGTCAAAAGCGCTTTTCTAAATGGCCTTATTAATGAAGAAGTATATGTAGCTCAACCTCCGGGATTCATCGATTTTGAAAAACCCAAACACGTTTATAAATTAAAGAAAGCCCTTTATGGTCTTAAACAAGCTCCAAAAGCTTGGTATGATAGACTCAAGTCCTTTTTAATTAAACATAACTATACCATGGGGTTAGTTGACAACACACTTTTTACTAAGAAAAGGGAGTCACACATAATCATAGTACAAATATACGTAGATGATATTATATTCGGATCCACTTGTCAAGACATGTGTGATGATTTCTCTAAAATCATGCATGACGAGTTCGAGATGAGTATGATGGGAGAACTTAGTTTCTTTCTTGGTCTACAAATTAAACAAGTAGAAGATGGTATCTTCTTCAATCAATCTAAATACATCAAGGAGATGTTAAAGAAATTTGGTCTAGAAGAGTCGAAACCAATTAGGACACCCATGTCATCCGACACCAAACTCACAAAAGATGAAGACGGCGAATCCGTAGATAATACTAAATATCGTGGCATGATAGGTAGTCTTCTCTACCTCACGGCAAGTAGGCCGGATATCATGTTTAGTGTCTGCTTATGTGCTAGGTTTCAAGAAAACCCCAAAACTTCACACCTAGAAGCCGTAAAAAGAATTTTTAGATACATTAAGGGTACAACACAATTAGGATTATGGTATCCTAAGGGCACGGGTGTAGAAACAATTGTATATGCAGATTCTGACCATGCAGGGGATTACGTTGATAGAAAAAGTACAAGTGGGGTGTGTACTTTCATGGGATGTTGTTTAACATCGTGGTTTTCTAAGAAACAAACGGCTCTAGCAATATCAACAACCGAAGCCGAGTACGTCTCCGCCGGCAAAGCATGCCAACAAGAACAATGGATGAAACAGGCGTTAGTAGACTACGACATTCATCTAAGCGACATAGCCATTCTATGTGATAACAAAGGTGCCATCGACTTAAGCAAGAATCCGGTATTGCATTCTCGCACCAAGCATATAGAGATTCGTCATCACTTCTTAAGAGACAATGTTCAAAAGGGGAACATTTCTATTGAGAAGGTAGCATCCGAAGATAACATAGCCGACGTCCTCACCAAACCGTTGAAGCGGGAACAATTCAACCTACTTCGTCTTGGTCTTGGTTTAATGGAACACACGGCGTAATTTATTTTGACTCTACAAGGTATGTAAACACTAGCCTTCTTCCCTCTGAGTCTAGGATCTCTATTTCACGCACAACTCACAAACAACACGGGAATTTTCAAAACCCAAAGATAAGTTTTTTTTACTTATAGCTCTCCTACTTTTTATATACACATTTTCAAAGAAAACCTACTTTCACAATGTTTTCTAAAAGGATGATACCTTCCCGTATCAATTTCACAAAAGCAATTTCTCACGTCTAGGACAAATCGCTTTTTCATTATTAATACAAAGTAAAAACCCGTTTTCATTGCATCTCATGTGTTTTTGAATGCTAAAGGGGACACATAACTAATATGTGTTTTCGGGTACATTCATTTAAGCTACAATGAATTAGGAGCATTGACAACACAAGATTACGTACTTATGTACTAAATATGTGTTTTCGGGTTATCTCAATAGGATACTTTTTATACTTCTAGTTTAGTTTTTATTTCTTTTTAGGGGTCGAGATAACCGCAACTCCAAATAGTCTGCATATAGGCACACAATAGGCAAAAATATTTCCAAAAGGAGAATTTTGTACTGCCTGAAACACCAGACCCACGGATCCCAGCCTTCATGCTGGACGGATCCCTCATGGGAAGGATCCATGGGATCCGTGTATACAGAAGCTGTTTTCAACTTCTATTTTTGTCATTTTGGATGAACAATCCACATTTGTTTTATTTTTGGGAGTATGTTCTTTAATGCTTGTGTTCTCATGATCACATGCCTTGAATTCATATCTAATCATTAGATTTTAATCCACATTTTGGGTCAAGCATTCATTACAATGTGTTGTTTTTCTATATATATAACTCCCAAAATGCTTGCATACTCCATCTCCTTCTCACAAACACACTTCATCATGTCATCCAAAAACCCTTTAGGAGAATCATCTAGTACAAACAATCATGATATCCAAACCTTTGTACTTCCACCATCCAAAATACCACAATCAAATGCTAGGATACCCGCATGGATTAGTATCCGATCTTGTTGTTTAGCAAAACCAACCTCAAATGATTCATCCTCAAATAACTCACCACAAGATGCTTCCATTATAGCACCACCCTCATCACCAACAAGTACACCAACTTCATCACCACCTAAAATAACTCTCTTGGAACTCCTTAGGACTCCAACAAGATCTACCCAACCTAAAGAAAAAGAAATAGTCTTTTCCACACCCCCCACATCACCAAATACTATTTTTCAAGATCTTGAAACATCACCACCTCTAGCTCCCATCACATTACAAGAACATCTAGGTTCTTTTCCACCACCACATACAAACATTCCGGATTTTGATCCATATTTTCCTATTTTTCCACCACAACTTCCGCATAACTCAAATCAAAGCAACCCGAAAAACTTCCGCACTCATTACCCACATCATTTACATTGTGAACATTGCCAATCCACTAGGGAAATTGCAATAGAAGTTAGGGAAGAAATGCGTTTCATACTCAACCTCATCCTTGATCGCATCAATACAATTACTCATCAAAACCTCCATCCATAACCTTATGCAAGCATGGAAGGAATCTCTACTACTATTTTTCACTTTTAATATCTTTTTGTCATTTTCAAGAACAAGTCTTGTTCTTATTTTTACATGCTTGTAAGTGGCTTAACTACCACTACAATTTGTTGTTTTATTACAAGGCCTTGTTTACATACCTTGGCTCCATATCTTGTTTCTCGACAACCATAAGATCAATTAAGCATGTTACTAACTTTCTTTTGTAGATTTTTTTCTCTTGACGCCCCAAACTAGGGGGAGCTACCGTCAAGGGGGAGTAAGTAGACTACTTTTTCCTCCAAGGGTTAACTTTTTGTTTCGACAAAAAGGGGGAGAAGAAGTAAAACTTAGGAGCTTTCAAAACTTACATCTATTCTTAAGTTTTACTCATCATAACATTATATTTTGTCATCAACAAAAAGGGGGAGATTGTTAATACAAATAAACCGTAAAAACGTTTATTAATATTTTGCGATCTCTTTGTGTTTTGTTGATAACATATATAATGTTGTCTTAAGTATAATTATAAGGATACATGTTATTTTTGTAAAGCATTTACATATAATCTTTTAAATACAAAAATGTAGTAACTAAAGTATTTGTTGTAATAGTTAATTAGGATGGGTAAAAATCACAACCCATGGATCTTAACCCATACCCAAAGAGACTTGATACAATGTATACTTAGATACATTGAATCTAGATATAACCTATGGACCAACCCATGACCTATAACCAAAAAACCCATGGGCAAAGAGGAGCGTTCCACGGATCCCTAGCTTTGTGCTAGCCGGATCCCAAGTGGAAGGGATCCGTGGGATCCGTGTGAATAGTGAGGAAATTTGCCTATAAATAGAGAGCCATTTCTTCATTCTAACTCACCCCTCTTCTTACTAAATCTCTCATACACTCTCATTCTCTTCTAACATATAGATCACTTGATCTAGAGAGTTGTTCTTCTTTTCTTTCTATTTGTGATCCTCATATAGGTCCTTCTCTAAGGCGAGATCACGAGCATTCTACAAGTCATCCAAGCAAGGGGTCCTTGATTGATTTGTTACTCCGCAAGATTTCTGTAGCGAAGATCTTGTATTTGATATTTCACATATTTGTTGTGTAATAGTTGTGTTGGTTTGGTCCACCGTGCTACGGACTCGGTATCTAGCTTTGTACCGGATAAAGTGTAAGCAACGTTGTGAAGGCT
Source organism: Chrysanthemum seticuspe (assembly GCA_019973895.1). NCBI lineage: Eukaryota > Viridiplantae > Streptophyta > Magnoliopsida > Asterales > Asteraceae > Chrysanthemum > Chrysanthemum seticuspe. The sequence goes on along the minus strand of BPTQ01000006.1, from coordinate 8,810,757 downwards.
TCTCCGCCAAGTGAAGGAGTTTGTTGACATAGTGCTTGAACTCTCGAGTAGGTGACTCGGGGAGTGGAGTAGGGCAAGGAAGGTGTCCTTGTAGCCGAACCACTATAAATCGGTTGTGTCATTTCTATCCCTTATCTTTGTTTATTTACTTACATTATCATTAGATCTATACGTTCCCAACATCCATACGATTTCACATAATATCGAATCTAAAGTTTTTGAAATCAACTTAAAATCGGCAAAACTATTCAACTCCCCCCCTTCTAGTTTTCCACACAGATGTCCAAGGGTTATCGTCAGAACAAGTGCTTGATCGGTTGATGAGCGTTAGTGATCGATTTGAATCTTATCAACGAGCGTGGAGGCCTGCTCTACAAAGCATTCCTGAGTAAGCATATAGCTATAGGTGATCCACTGATCCGTCTTGGTTAATTTTTTTTTACCCAAAGTACGTGAGTTTTATTTCTTACTACTTTACTTAATTTTTGTTAGAATATACTGTTACGTACATATGTTTTTCATATTTACTTTTGCAAGGTTGCAGTGATAAGTATGTAACAATTAGTGTTCAGCTGGTATAATGGTACTATATATGGAACTTCTGATTTAGCATTGTTTGTTCTTCTTTAAAATGGTGGCTCTCATGCTCTAACTTATCCGTCGAGCACATATATGGCTTTCCATTATTTTTGTTGCAAAAGGTGAATCTTATATATAACTTCCAAAGTGTGCATTAAAAGCATAATAACACTGATTTGAAAAACCAAATCAGGTACAAAAACTCCAACAATACAACTCAAATCAGATAAACTACATCTGATACAACTATCTTCTGATAACAAATCCAAACTATAGCAAACATCACCACTGCATAAAACACCCAATCCAACTGAATTCACCTTTATATATGCACGTTATCATCTGATTACATTTCCATAACAACCCCCCATCACAGCCATTCAACCAGCACCCACAACAGCCAAAGAAGGGAAGAAGTATGGCATCATCAGGAACCCAACCATTCCAATCAAGGGCTCTTCCAGGACCCCTACATTTCCCTCTTTACAAAAGGCTGCGGGGTCCTAGAAACACTCACCTTGAGGGAGAAACTACATGCCCCCTTAATGGTATACTGAAAGGACCAAGTACGGTCATCTTGCATCCCTCACTATTCCAATCATCCCATGTACCACCCCTCAGTTCATTTACCCTCCACTATAGACAACCTACTTTATGATTAATTGAGCCAAACACAAAAAAGAACACAATTTCTATGAGTAGCTACCTAACAAAGGCCTGCTACACAATATAGACTGTGATTCTCTAATGCATTTAGGACATATTAATCAAGATACAAGGCTCTCCATAGTAATGAACCAAGGATCTCAAACAACCCAATAGATAGGTTGCAAGAGAGAAAGGATAAACCTTATACAACTAAACAACATACCCTCCAAACACCACCTTTGGATTATGCATCATTTACTGTACCATTAGCTACCATATTCATCTTAACTTCCCAATCCAATTGTGCTTTTAAAACTGCCTTAGAAGGTTTGAATTTCAAGCTCATCATCCTCATTCTCATAATATCTTGCAGAATTTTAAAAAAAGATCTTCACTACTTCTTTGTTCTTCTCTAAAAATTCTATTATTTCTCTCTTGCCAAATAAGATAGACACTTGCAGCTAGAGCTAGTCTTCTTATAACACTCCCAATAGAGTTCCCATTAAAACACCTGACAAAATCACTCACTATCTCATCCCACTCCATATTGCCACAGTCCATACCTACTTTCATTAACACTTTGCCCCAAAACTGCTCAGCATATTTACATTTAAAAAACAAGTGAGCATGTGAATCAGTGGACAGACCATCAAATCATAAGAGCCCCAATTCCTTATTTTATCTTGAGTAGACAGTCTATTTTTACAGCCAACCATAACACAAAAGCATGTTTAGGGATATTTTGGGTAAACCAAATCAGTTTGAACCAAGGCACCTTATTACCCAAACTTAGCAGATAACTATAGGCTTGCCCCACAAAGAAGTCTCTCAGCTGACCATCTTTGCATTTCCACACAAAATAATCATTTTTAATAGGATCCAATACAATGGGTTGTAATTGTGTAATCATTGGGAACTTTACAACCCACTCTTGAGGCCATACCCAGCTGCCATTTTCAATAAATTCCCCAACTTTCATGTCAACACTAAATCTAGCATTATACATATCTCTATAAGAAACCAAAGTATGTAAGGCTCCAATATTGCTCCAGTTATCAAACCACATAGATGCCTTCATTCCATTTCCCACTTTCATGATCACATAATCCTTCACCTCCTTTCTTAATCTCAATAAATTTTTCCATCCCCAACTATCAGTCACTTCCTCATTAACAGCCCATATGCTCCTTCCTTTTAGTTTAATAGTACTAATCCACTTTACCCACAAAGAGTTCTTATCCTTAGCCACATTCCATAAATGTTTTATAATCATAGCTTTGTTCCATGTGCTTAAATCTTTCAAACCCAAACCACCATACTGTTTTGGTTTACAAATGCTTTTCCATGTTACTTTTGCCTTTCCTTTGAAAATTTCACTTTGATTCCATATGAAGCCCTTAAGAAGTTTATCAATGTCCTTTATCACAGTAAGAGGGAGCAGAAAAACTAAAGCCCAGTACACATGGAGAGATTCCAACACTGATGCCACTAACTGAAGTCTGCCAGCATTGGATAAACAACTTTTCTTCCAGTGGTAGATCCTTCCCTTTACTTTATCAATTTAAACTCTTACAATCTTTCACACCCAGTCTCTTTGTGATCAAAGGAACCCCTATATATCTTACAGGTAGCTTCTCCACTTTGAAAGGAACAATTTCAAGAATTTCAGACTTCTCAATATCAGTAAGGCTACCAAAGATAATAGTGCTTTTATTGAAATTAGGAAGTAACCCAGAGTAAATACAAATTTTCCTTAATAGCTTCTCTGATAACCTCCACTGACTCTCTATTGCCATAGTATAACATAAGTAGATCATCAGCAAAACAAACATGCATAATCTTCATCTTTTTACAGCCAAAATGATATCTGAATCTACCATCATTCTCAACCTTTCTTTGCATTATCAAAGTTAAAATTTCCATCACTAAGGTAAATAAGTAAGGAGACATTGGGTCTCCTTGCCTTAGCCCCTGGCACCCTTAAAAAAACCATGTCTCTCACCATTAAGACAAACCGAGAATGAGGTTGTAGTTACACATTTCATGATCCAATTGATCATTGTCTCATGAAATCCAAAACCTCTTAGAATATCTTCAAGAAACTGCCAATTGACTGTATCGTATGCTTTTTGGATGTCAATCTTTAAAGCAACTCTTTTGGGACCCTCTTTTCTGTCATAGCCCTTTAGAAACTCCTGAGAAATTAGAATATTGTCCTGAATCTGTCTGTTTGGCATAAAGGCACTCTGATTCATACTTACAAGATTTTCAAGACCAATCTTCATTCTGTCAGTTATAATTTTGCTAATACATTTGTACAATACATTGCAACAAGCAATGGGCATGAAATCAGAAACTTTAGCAGGTGTAGGAATCTTTGGAACAAGGGTAATTAAAGTGGTGTTGATCTCATTCAGAATCTTCCCTTTTTCAAAAAATCTCTAATGGCTTTGCACACATCTTCACCCACAATACTCCATGCTTTTTTAAAGAACAATGAAGAGAAGCCATCTGGACCAGGAGCCTTGTTATCATCAATTTGAAACATAGCTTTTCTTATTTCCTCATCTGTGACCCCTCTCACCATTCTACTTGCTTCTTCTTCATTCAGTTTGGCATCAATCAAGTTCTCCATATCCCCTATCTTACTAACAGGCACATTCACTCCCAGGAAATTTTGAAAGTGCTTCACAAACTGGTTTGCCACTTTTTGACCTTCATATCTATTCCCTTGCTCATCATTTATAGCAACGACTCTATTCCTGTGTTGTCTACTTTTAAGAGATATGTGAAAGAAAGCATTATTCCTATCCCCAGTACTAAGCCATTTCACTTTTGCCTTTTGATACAACAACTTTTCCTCTTCCTTCATAGCTTTCACATACTCTTTCAACACTTCACATTTAGACTCTCTCAAACTCTTGTCATCAGGCTGCTTATCAATCTTGACTTGAATTTCCTTAAATTTGTCCCTCATCTTAATAGCATTGTCAAATACATCACCATTACTCCAAGCAAGTTTCTTCATGTAACCCTTAAGGCCTTTCAATTTCTTGATAGTTTTGAACATTTGGCATCCCTCTACACTATCAATCCAATGCTGCTCCACCAAAGGAATAAACTCCTTCTTGTCAGCAACAAAATTGTAAAATTTAAAAGATCTTTTCCTGACTTGCATAGCCTTGGGAATCACAAGCACACATGGGCAATGATCTGAAATCAAATAAGGTAAAAATAAAGCATGAGCTTGATTAAAAGTATTAATGAACTCTTCACTTCCCATAACTCTGTCAAGCTTCTTCAAAATTCCTGTATGATCACCACCTTTAGCTTTGTGCAAATTCTTTATCCAGGTATAGTACAAACCAGTACTTGAAATATCCTCCATTTCAATCTTATTTATACAGTCTTGAAACTCACTCATGTCTTTAGTCAAACTAGAGCCTCCTGTAGTATGTTCTCTAGAGGCCAATGTGACATTCATATCACCTAGCAATCTAGCATCACCCATGGATCCCTACCAATAATTCTTCTGTATAGCTCCAAGTCTTTCCAAAGTTCCATTCTCTCACTGCCACCATTGGCAGCATATATGAAGGTACTATACATCTTAATATTGCCACTAGTAGATTCACTTTTGCAAAGAATAGATTGTTTTGCCATATGTATCACATTTACCATCACATCATCACTACTCCAACCAATCATAATTTTGCATCCCTTATCATAGTTTCTTATATTTGAAGTCCAATTCCAGCTACCAAATATACTATCACCAATATTATTCAATTTCTTTGTTTTCACATGAGTTTCCAGCACTGCACAAACATACAATCTCTCTTCCAATATCCATTTCCTTATTTCCTTTTGTTTATCAGAAGTACTAAGACCCCTGATATTCCAAGCTCCTATTTTAAAATCCATTATCAAACAAACAAGCTACTAGCATTCCTCCAACACCCTCTTATCCATACCAGTTATCTCATCACCAACCATACTTTTAGCCATTCCTGAGTCTTCCTCAATAACATCCTCTTGCTTAGTTGTTTGTGTCTCCATACTCCCCATAACCTTCTTACCTTTATCCACCAATAACTCCTTTCTTTTGTTGTAATAGGCAATCATATTAATGTCCCATTTTTTCAAATCTTCCTTTGAGGGAGATTGGTTAAGGCTAAGAAAACCATCCATAATTTATTTGTTTCTCATATCACTTAATTCATCTTGGTTGTTTTCATCATACATTTCCAGCCCTGCATACTTATTAGATGTCCTTCTTAGAGCGTTGACAACATCATTACCAACACTCCAAGCTTTCCTCTTAGGAGTAGTATTTCTCATCTCTTCCTTGTTATGATTATTAACTTGACTCTTCTTCCCTTATTCCTTTTTGCCTTCAGTTTTATTACCTTCAATCTTCTCTTTATTTTCATTGTTTGTGCTCTTTGGTTGATATCTCAAAGATTGTTGGTTTGGCTTGTAATTCTTTTTGTATCTGACCTCTTTAAACCCATCATCATGAGTCCTTTTAGAGCCTATATCATCTGTATTACCCTCCTTCTTATTAACAGTCTCCTTCACTTTCCCTTTAATCCTTCTTTATTCACATTCTTCTTACACATCTGTATAGAGTGCCCATACACACAACAAGTATCACACTTAGGAGGTTTCCAGTCGTATACTACCTTAACATTTTTCCTGCACAATTCCTTTTCCTGGCCATTCCTATAAACAACCTCAATCTCACTTGGCAACTATTTTTTAGCAGATACCTCCACCAACACTCTAGCATACCCCACTCTCCCTACTCCCATTTTACACATGGAAGCAGTCACATTATCCATAACCATAGGCTTTCCCACTCTACTTGCTAATGCACAATTCCCATTGGTTGTCCATGCTTCCAATGGCAGATTACTCAGTTTGATCCATATGGGAAGTTCCTTTATGTCCCATTTTTGCACAACAAGGGGTTTATTGTTAACTAAACAAGGACCATTATTAACTATGTAGTTCAAGCCATTTTCATGATGGAACTTCATATAGAAAATGCCATTATTACTGTCAATAATGTCTTTAAATCCATGCCTACTCCACATTTTCCTCAGGTTAAACCTTAGCTCATTAATAGACATATTACAACCCACAAAAAAAATCCACACACAGTTAGCTTCCATCTTTTACTACCTTCACTGATCATTACTTCATCAAATACTACAACCTCATTTCCATCTTTATCAATCTCAGTGGGAATAGTAATCAAAGTTTTATCAATAATAGACTGATTTTTATTCACCATTTTAGCATAAGAGTTACCCCCCACATTATTAGACATACTAGTTCCACCCTTGTCGAAACCATTTGTACTACTCTTATTCACAGCTATACCAGAATTAGGATTTACCTTACCACCAGATGACTCAACATTGACAGTCTGCATACCTTCATCATCTTTTGTCTTATCCAATTCAGTAACACAGACCTCTGGGACCACCTCAGGCACAGACTCATTCCTATCCAACTCCTCAATAACCATCTTATCATTCCCATCAAGCTTATCTCCTCCCTCTGTCCCATTCACTATCCCTGATTCCTCTATAGTCCTGCTATTTTCATCACTTTTTGTCCCTTCACCCCCATCTACTATGCTTTCCTTTACACCATTCCTATCCTTCTTTTTTGATTCAGTTTTGTGACTATTAAGTTTATTATTATTTACAGAGTAATTTGAATCAACGGATTTCTGAGGGACTCTAACTTGTCTCTTAGATCTCATCTTTCAAACTAGGGTTTATACAAATTAGGGGAAAATTATTATTGAGATGAAAATGTCAATTAATCAGTAAAAAGTGTAAACTAACACACAAGAACGTAATACTAAGTACTGTAATGGTGACAACTAACTAATCCAATTGTGCCCAAAATTGAATTTTGGCGCCAAAATCTCCATTTACAATCTCCAAAATTAGCCATGGAAAATCTCTAAAAAGCATTGGGATATGTGCGGAATTCAACACTGAACATGATGAATGGATTAATATTTGGATTGGCTATGAATTGAGATCAGAATCACGAATTTTGAAGGTTTTTAATGGTGAAATAAGGCGGAAAATTAGTTAGAAGAGAGAGAAGGTTTTGTCAGGTACAAATTATGTTTATGGCTTTCCATTATATACCATACTATAGAGTAAAAACGTTACTACCCTTAATAAACTTGACCTAGTTTAGTTTTAGATTTGAACCCGGCTGGCCACTAGTACTATATAAAAACGCTACGACCTTCACTTACGAATTCTCGACAACATCTTGCTCCAGCGTTAATGTCGTTTTCAATATCAAAAATCATTTGGCCTAACTTTATGTGAGTGACCAAACAATTTAAAGTCTGTAGGTTCAAGTATGAGATGTAATTCGTGAAACATTCAGTGTAGTTTGTAAAAAATTGCGAGTTACGGAGTATTTATTTATTTATTTACTTTATATGAAAATCCTAACAAAAGAAACCCATCAGGTAGGCCCAATGTACGAGTTCTGTCAATTTGGTCAAAATTTTGCAATTAATGTGGCTTTCTACTACTAGTATTATATATGGTCGTCTTTCTTAAAATATACATGACGAGTTATTTGAGTTGCTTCAAGGAAATTACACGAAGCCCACAAGGAGCTAGCAAATGAAATGGACTCTCTTGAATTTAACATACACATTAAATTTTCTGAACATTTTAATATAATATCATAATTCTAAAAATCTTTATCAATCAATTTCTATTGCCCCTGTGATCTCCAAGTTGAATAATTTTTATCACTATTTCGACATAACCACGACACGTTATTTGCGTAAAACAATGACAATGAAATATTTTTTGGTAATACTTATTATTTCTCGACAGTTTTAGATTCCATATAAACAAACATAAAATATCTTATATATAACAAAGAAACTTCATTGAAAAAATAAGGTTGAGAATTATAATCGGACTAATGGTAGTGAAACATTATGCATATATGGCAAAATTGGACTATTCTATTGGTCAATAAAAGTCAAAATGGAAACTCAATTGGTCAAACTTTTTAATTTTCGTCGATTTTTCAAAATGTGCTAAAAATATATATATATCGATCGTATAAAAAACTTAAAAATGAGTAGTAATTAATAAAACTTTAAATGTTAAAATTTAAATAAATTATGTTGACTTGGGTATAATTATTAATTTCAGGTTTTTAATAATTTTATAAAGTTGGTAAATACAAATAGACTTTATTCTCAATATACTTTATATTTTATAAAAAAAATACAACAAAATATTGTTGTTATTTATAAATATTGTTGTCACTATATATTAACCTGATGCATTTGCACAGAGTAATAAATATAAAAAAGAAAACACGAGTTACCATGAGATGTAATTAAATACACGAGATTATAAATATACGAATGACTCATTTTATTTCTCTTTATGAGATTAAGTACTGATATCTACAAAATTTTATTTTTTAACTATCCACATCTAATAATGACACATGTTATTTTCTTTATAATTTTAATCCGCGCGTACACGAGTTTAAAAATTAAATTCGATTAAAATTTAAAATTTTAACCGAAATATAAATATCAAAGACCTCACGAGTTAGTATAATATAAAAAATAGACGAAATTGTACATATAGCAACGACACTTAATTTTTCAAGAGTCATTATACGCCACTAAACACAGATAATGTATAAAATATATTATCAATAATTAAATTTAAACAAGATTAACATAAACACCATTTAAGTAAAAAAAGGTCATTTCGTGGATTAAAAATGTATACCAAATAATAATCAATTAATATATAATGAAAAATTATGTAAAATCATGTGTATGCACGAGTACTATAATTATATAAGTATTTTTTTTAATTAGTAAAATATTAGATATTACTATAAGGCGTTATACGACGTATATGGACTTACCTATACGACGTAGTCCATTATTCGAAAACTGTACTTTCTTCACTTTTAGTTACTTCACATTCATATACATAACAAAAATTACACAAACTAATTAACGTTATTATACACCGTCTCTTTTATGTGCGGTAATCGTCTAATCTTAACAAAAGCACAAATTAAAAAAACTAGTGAGAAAATATTCTTTAGTCCAACTCCCAAGTAACTTTTTCATTTAAATCCAAATTAATTTCGAAAACATTCTTACACAGGCGCCATGCCGCCACACAATTCATTCTCAATAAAGACAAAACCCGCTGAAACACATTTCCAAAACCCCCAAAATTCATAAAACTTACAAAACACAAATCAATAAATCAAACCCTAAACACTTTCAATTCACATTACAATTAATCATAATGGGTGATTTTGAAGCACCTTCATTCTCATTAGGTTTCGACTTCGATTACGACGATCTCCCAAAACCCCAAATCACTTTGAGTAATGATGATGAAGAGTTTGTGATTGAGACGCTTACTGTTACTGATTCAGATGAGGAGAATGTGGTGGAGGTAAGGCCAAGATTGAAGCGGTTACGCTGCGGGTGTAGTGTCGAGGATAGGGTGTATTAGGGCTGACCATCGGTCATAAACCGACCCGAACCGAGAAAACCGAGGACCGAAAACCGTGAAAAACGCGAACCGAAACTGAACCGAATGTTGTCGGTTCGGTCCGGTTTTTCGTCGGTTCGGTTTTGTCGGTCTAGGTGTATTTTGACATGTCTTTGTCGGTTTTGGGCCGAACCGAACCGACCCAACCCGAAACAGAAGCATGTAAAACCTGAAACCGAAACCGAACCGACGGGCTGTCGGTCCGGTTCGGTTTTTGTCGGTTCTGGTAATAATCCATGGGTAGTTTATGTAACTTTATTTTTAACTGGGATATTTATTTATCCCCTCGTTTGGGAACAACACAATTAGGCTGGACGCAGTAACAAGTGGGGATCGACATAGTCGATCGATCATGTCTCGATCGCATTCATGTGGGGAATCAATCGCCCAAACTTTTTCACCCATCTTGGTCTTGTTCACGATCGAAATACATTTCAACTTTTGAAACAATATATTACCGTTATTAGCATGCAACGGTTAAAAAAAATAAAAAAATTAACCCTATAAATACACAATACAAACACACTTCAATCCACAAATCTATTTCACACAATTCAAACTCAAAATACTTCTCAACACACGATTTATTATGGTTTGTCTTCTCCTCCATTCAGTTGAAGATATGAAAATGTACGTTAACAAACAATGCGACGAAGATGATGTTGCTCGAAAAAACGCTATTATAGACGTTATCCATCTGTTTGAGAAGGCAAGGGCAGAGAAGCAACAGATGAGAGAAAACTACAAGAGTTGCAACGACATTACGCCTGAACGAAAAGCTGTGATCGACAAATTTTTGAAAGATCAAGCCCGCAAAGACGACGAGATTGCTGACAAGTTGTGGCGATGTGTTCAAAAGGTATCAGACAACGTCAGCACCAAAATCAATTAGAGCTACCGGGAGAACGAAAAAGATGGTGTAGGTGCATCAACTTCGACTACCAATTGTTTTAGGAAACTTCTGCTAGACGAGGAAGATTTGGCTCGCATCGAGGAATTTGCCGGTTATCGGACTCCCTCGTATGACTCTGCATGCGGGGAGCATTCAGATTAGATTTATGATTTATGTATTTCGTATCGTTTTTATATTTAATATATTATTGTTTTTATTTAGTATTGTAACATTTTAATTATTAATGAAACTTTAATTTATGTTAAAAAAAAATTAAAAAAGAAAAAAAAAAAACAGAAATTAATCATGGTCTCCCTTACTGAAACACCTAATCGCCTAAAGGTCCGGAAAAAAGTAATGACGTGGCAGAAAAAATGAGGAGGGGATTGGGTGCCCTTATTCGGGCCTTACCACAACACATAATTTTTGTACCTTCGTTTCAAATGACGGTTACTTAATTCCACAACGCCATTACTGTGACTCCACCACGACTCCACCAAAACATGATGCACATCCGCAACTCCATAGCAGCAACCCATACACCACCGCGATTCCGCCGGTATTCACGTCTAATATATTATTAGGTCAAATTTGCTTTAATATGATGCTTTTAATTAATATATCTGCTATGATTTGCTTTGTAGGTGTTTGGTGTGACGTGTTAATTTTTGCTTGCATAAGGTAATCGATTAATTTTTGCTTTAACTTTTATTGTGTGTATTATATAATTTTAATGATATTAATCGATTTATGCATATGAATTGCGATATCAGTAGTGATAGATTAGATTGTACATTTGGCGTTGAGAACAGTTTAGGCGCAAAAATTGATTTAACAATATTGTTCCATTGGGTTGAGACGTCTAATGATAGCGATATTTGGTAGGAGCAATATTTTTGCTTTGGAGTGCAACATTGTGTTGAGACGTCTAGTAATAGCGATATTGTTCCATCATTTTGATAAGTGACATTTTGCATATGCTGTTGAAATGGCGCATTCTCAGTACCTATTAGTCAAAATTATAGTCACCTAAAAGCCACGATGTTTGGTTTTCATATCACATCTTTAGCATATTTGCAACTTATTAGGAATCCGTGAGGCATCGGGAGTCTCAGTTCTAGTGGTAAAAAGGTTCTCTGTTATTATATCGTGTTAGATTCTAGCATTACTACTTAATAAATAATGTAGTTGCCTTTGTTGAGTTATTTACTGTCTCTTCAATCGTGCGTGTGGGACAGGTTCTCCATCTGGCATCTTGTATTTCGAAGTCTCAGTTAATAATACTTGTTATAGAAGGAACTTCTGATCCTTTATTTTCTTTCGGCGCAAAATTGATTTCACCTGATGATTTGTTGCAGAGTTGTTCACTATGGGAGAAGCTTAATGTGTGTCCTGCATCTCTTTATGTGTTTCTGGTGAATTATTTGTGGCCAGAATTGTGAAAATTGCTGATACTTATTAATCTTTATTTCAGTATGTAGTTTGTCTTTACATGTTTTTAGCTGATTCCCTTTATTTTACCTGTTATATTGCAGACCAGTAATGCTTAAGAAGTTTGAGAGCAGGGTTATGGTCATCCAAAACAAGTCTCACAGTGATGAAAAGGTAAAGTTTTTTCAGTATGTGACACTGGTGATAAACAATTAAACGTTATGCACTTCTTCAGTGGTTCGGTTGATGTTGTATCTTTGAAAACTAGAGTGTATTCGTTTTTAGCTTCTGCAAAAACATAGGATTTACCTGATTTTTTATTGCATTTGTAGGTATTTTCTAGGATCAGATCACTAGTACAAAAGCCAGATGCCCTTCAAAGTGGGGTCAGTGCTACTGATGCTGCAAGGTCACTCGGAATTGCTCCAGCTATGGCCAAGGAGCATCTGCTTGCTGCTGAGAGTAAAGGTACGTGATAGGATCCGCATAATATTTAAATTAACGCGGCCCTAACAGTAGGTTTGAAAATTGACTTATACATAACTAGATTAAACCCTTCTTAAACTGTTATGGGTCAAAACGGCTCGTTTAAACCCAAATTAACTTATACATAACTAGATTACCAGACGATTGCACAACTTCATCTTCTGCTATTCCTATACAGAATATTTTTAGGCATATATATTTTGGTGGCAATAAAGTTGGGTAAGTAACAGGTTAAAGCCGGTCCAGTTCAAAATGGGTAGGTTTGTGCAGATCTAAACTATTGTGTATTGCAATAACTTAATTTATGTGAATGGGATGACTTTTAAAGGTGTCAATTTTGGGGGGTAAGTAATAGGTCAGAGCAGGCTCGGGTCAGAATGGGTAGTTTTGTGCAGACTAAAACGGGTCAGGTTAAATATGAATGCAAAAATATCTTGTTACCATAACTTATCAGGTCAAAAAAGCATGTTCAGGTCCGAATGGGTAGTGCAAATTTAATCGGGTTGTGTCACAAATGATTACCAAACCTATCTTGTTACAATGATTAAATATTTTTAAAGCGAATGACTTTTAGAGCTGGGAATATGGGATGGTCAGTAACCCGTCAACGCAGTTTTAGCCCATTCGACCATTAGGAATAATTTTAGCCCCAAACCCCCCGAATGACCTGTTTATATTTGTTTTCATTGTAGGAAGATATGTTTATTACAATGACCTGTTCATATTTGTTTTCATTGCAGGAAGGGTATAATAAAAAGCATGGTGTCGATGCCTCTAAGCTGAATCATGAGGATAAAGAGTCGGTTAAAAGCATATTTTATTGGTTTGTATATTACACGCAACTTGTTATTTATTACTGTGTTAAATTGTTCGTTGATTGATTATATGTTACTATCGCAGCAGATGAGGAAACAACTTTCTGGGGCGCCAAAGATTCTGAATTAGGCAAGACACGATGATATACTAGCTTGACACGCAGGGTTTGTATTGAAATTGTGGTGTCAGTGTTGATTATTTTTGTATTGGAACTTCGATATACCAATCTTTTCTGTTTTTACTGAAAAGAGTTTGGGCAAGTTTGGGCCACTACCTGTAATTCTTGTAACAGTGTAATAATATTTATGAATAAATAATATTTCCGACACTGAGAAGATAGAAAAAATTTCGGGGGATGGTGAGAAAAAAGCGAAGACAGAGATAAAAATTAAGAAATCGAAAAAGCAACTGAACGAATAATCATTAGGCAGGACAGATGTCCAAGGGTTATCAGTAGAACAAGTGCTTGCTCGGTTGATGAATGTTTGTGATCGATTTGAATCTCATCAACGAGCGTGGAGGCTTGCTCTACAAAGCATTTCGGAGTAAGCATATAGCTATAGATGATCCACTGATCCGTCTTGGTTAATTTTTTTTACCCAAAGTACGTGAGTTTTATTTCTTAGTTTACTTAATTTCTGTTAGAATATACAGTTACGTACATATGTTTTTAATATTTACTTTTGCAAGGTTGCAGTGATAAGTATGTAACAATTAGTGTTCAGCTGGTATATATGGAACTTCTGATTTAGCATTGTTTGTTCTTCTTTAAAATGGTGGCTCTCATGCTCTAACTTATCCGTCGAGCACATATACGGCTTTCCATTATATACCATACTATAGAGTAAAAACGTTATTACCCTTAATAAACTTGACCTAGTTTAGTTTTAGATTTGAACCCGACTGGCCACTAGTACTATATAAAAATGCTACGACCTTTACTTACGAATTCTCGACAACATCTTGCTCCAGCGTTAATGTCGTTTTCAATATCAAAATCTTTTGGCCTAACTTTATGCGAGTAACCAAACAATTTAAAGTTTGTAGGTTCGAAGTCTGAGATGTAATTTGTGAAACATTAGCTTGTAAAAAAATTCAAGTTATTTATTTATTTATTTACTTTATATGAAATCTTAACAAAAGAAACCCATCAGGTAGGCCCAATGTAAGAGTTCCGTCAATTTGGTCAAAATTTTGCAATTAATGTAGCTTTCTACTACTAGTACAGTATTATATATAGTCGTCTTTCTTGAAATATACATGACGAGTTATTTGAGTTGCTTCAGGAAACCACACGAAGCCCACAAGGAGCTAAGCAAATGAAATGGTCCCACTTGAACATAACATACACATTAAGGGCCCGTTTGGTTTGTAGATGGGTTTAGGATTTGAAATAGGATTTGGATTAAGATTTTGATTTGGTATAAGTTTTAGAAAAAAGTAGGAGAGATAAAATATATATTTGATATATTATTATTAAATATATAAATATTTAAATACCAAAATTGTACTACATTTTAATTTTCAACTAAATATAAGGTTCTAAATGCGCCATGTTGGTTATATATGGACAATATTATAAAACCCCAACCTCAAAGCCATGATTTGAGTATGGACGTATATGTGGGTTTTGTGGGGTCCTTTTCAACCCAAACCGCCAACCAAACATTGAATTTTAGTCTCATGCCCAAATCAACACCCACGCCCCTCAACCAAACGCACCCTAAATTTTCTGAACATTTTAATATAATATCATACTTCTAAAAATCTTTATAATAATAGTACATTTTTATTGCTCCCGTGATCTCTCCATGTTGAATAATTTTTATCACTATTTCGACATAACCACGACACGTTATTTGCGTAAAACAATGACGATGAAATATTTTTTGGTAATACTTATTAGCTCTTGACAGTTTTAGATTGCATATAAACAAACATAAAATATCTTATATATAACAAAGAAACTTCATTGAAAAAATAAGGTTGAGAATTATAATCGGACTAATGGTAGTGAAACATTATGCAT
This sequence comes from Chrysanthemum seticuspe, assembly GCA_019973895.1. Taxonomy (NCBI): domain Eukaryota; kingdom Viridiplantae; phylum Streptophyta; class Magnoliopsida; order Asterales; family Asteraceae; genus Chrysanthemum; species Chrysanthemum seticuspe. The sequence continues at coordinate 8,795,273 of BPTQ01000006.1, read as the reverse complement.
ATATGCAGGGGCGGAGCAAGGATATTTTCTTAAAGCGTTAGGTACAGTTGGTGCCGTAGGTGGTGCCATTAGTTGTGCCGTGAAAAAAGTGGTGCCACCTATGCACTTTTTTCTCATGACACCAGATTTCTCTATAACACCAAAACACCCCTCCCTAACTATAACGCCACTTCTTGGTGCCATCAATTTTTTTTCAATTTAATATAAAAAATATATATAACTAAAATTTAATTTCATTAATTAAAAAAAACATTATATAAATTAAAAGTACAACACATTGAAAAAAAAGACATCAAATTAAAACAATACTTTAAATAAAACAACATATATACTTAAAATTAAATTTTCATTAATACAAAAATACATTAAAAAGTACCGAAAATAGTGAGTATGTCATCAGTTGAAACAATATAAAGCCCACTATTAATGATAGAGCCCAATATGACCATCATATAATAAACTCCAACAAACACACACTAGGTCATCTCTTCCGCCCTCAACACCTGGTCATCAACAGCTACAAACACTATTTGACAAAAGTGAGTATTTTTTCTTTCCGCACCATTTACACAACGTTTAAAACACAAATACGACAAAAAAAAGAAAGAAATCCAAAAATCCCACCGCGTGGGCTGTTGGTAGTGGCGCGAGAGGTTAACAGCCGAGATGAGGTATGGTTTGTGGCGCCGTCGGTTGGTGTTGTCGGCCATGACTTGAGCCATCAGCCACTGTACCTAGGCTTCTTAGAGGGGGCAATTTTTTTTTTTTTTTACGACAGGTCGAGAAAGAAAAATGAGTGTGCGCAAGAGGGCCACAAACTTTTTTTTCCCCACCAAACTGATAACTAAAATAAATACGTCAAATTAATCCAAATAAAACTAAAAATCTTATATTTTGGGACAGGTGACATATTATCATATACAGTTGTTTACCATTAATAACCAATGTATAGTATAAGTTACACGGTATCACATGTTTATGTGACCAACATTTCATGTCAAAAGTATTTAGAAACTTTTCGTATAAAATGTAATAGTTCACTAGTAATAATAAGTTTTTTTTTTCAACGAAGTAATAATAAGTTTGTAAAACTTAAATTCGTATGTCCAAAAGCCAAAAGAAAATATAGAAACAAGTGACCAAGCGATTAAGTGAACATACTTTTACGTAGCTTTACATAACTAGTGAACAACTTATATGTTTTTCTTTTTATGTAAACTAAGTATATTTATGTAAGCTAAGTAAAACAATAACAAAGCCACAACCAAAAGGAAAACAAAAAATCGAAAAAGAAAAATCAGTATCTTTTCCCATTTTCCTATGCTATTATGTGACCAATCACAATCACAAGAAGAGAGAGAATCTTAGAGCACTAGATGTCACGACAAGGCCTCCCCTCTTCGTTATTGCCACCTCAGCGCCACATCAGCATCTCACTTCTCCACAACTAGCCACAACAAACCTCCTCCTCACTCATAACAAACCTCAACATCTTCATTTGGGCCCACCGCTACCACTTTATTTTTTTTTATTCAATTACATTTCCAAATATATATCTAACGACAACAAACCCCTCTTTACAATTTAATTTTTTTTTTTACATTTTCATATATATCCAACCATATATCATGCGCGAAAAAAAAAAAAAAAAAAAAAAAAAAAAATCTTCTTCTACACCATACAATACCACCACCACCATCTATAAAAAAACCCACCATATCTTCTTCTCCAAATATATATCTAACTCACACACACAAACACACGCTGCACACATACACAACCCACCAACCATTTATAAAAATTGAAAAAAAATGATTAATCTCACACTTGGGCCCCACCTTTGTCAGCACATTTGCTCGTCGTCACCACGAAGAGGTAACCGACGGCGCCCGACGGCGAGGGGGGTCGGTGTCACGGCGGGGGACGGCGAGGCGCCACCGTGGACGGCGAGCCCCCACGACAAGCCGATACCGTCCGCTCTTATCTTCTTTTTAACCTCTTTCTCCATCCACTCTTCTAGCCAACTGTAAATTATTTCCGGCAAGAACAAATTTTTCCTCTTCAGTCGATTGTTATTGTGGTTCCGTCGTTCCGATTCTTTCATGAATGTTCAGCTTTGACTACATTTCATTTACTTGTAAGGGAAGGGGGGGGGGGCAAAATGAGACAAACACGAGAATCTCAAAAAAAAATTACACTACCCCATAAAGTTTTGAGGGGGCACGTGCCCACCGTGCCCCCTCCGTAGCTCCGCCCCTGCATATATGGCAAAATTAGAATATTCTATTGGTCAATAAAAGTCAAATTGAAAATTCAATTGGTCAAACTTTTTAATTTCCGTCGATTTTTCAAAATGTGCTAAAAATATATTTGTCGATTGTATAAAAAACTTAAAGATGAGCAGTAATTAATAAAACTTTAGTTGTTAAAATTTAAATAAATTATGTTGACTTAGGTATAATTATTAATTTCAGGTTTTTAATAACTTTATAAAGTTAGTAAATACAAATAGATTTTATTCTCAATATAATTTATATTTTATAAAAAATACAACAAAATGTTGTTGTTATTTATAAATATTGTTGTCACTATATATTAACCTGATGCATTTGCACAGAGTAATAATATAAAAAAGAAAACACGAATTACTATGAGATTTAATTGAATACATGAGATTATAAATATACGAATGACTCATTTTATTTCTCTTTATGAAAGTAAGTACTGATATCTACAAAATTTTATTTTTTAACTGTCCACATCTAGTCATGACACATGTTATTCTCTTTATAATTTTAATATGCGCGTACACGAGTTTAAAAATTAAATTCGATTAAAATTAAAAATATTAACCAAAATATAAATATCAAAATGAAGGCACGACCTCACGAGTTACTATAAGATAAAAATAAATAGACGAAATTATACATATAGCAATGACACTTAATTTTTCAAGAGTCATTATGCGCCAGTAAACACACATAATGTATAGAATATATTATCAATAGTTAAATTTAAACAAGATTAACATAAACACCATTTAAGTTAAAAAAAGGTCAAATCTTTCGTGCAATAAAAATGTATACCAAATAATAATTAATTAATATATAATGAAAAATTATGTAAAATCATGTGTATGCACGAGTATTATAATTGTATAAGTATTTGTTTTTTTAATTAGAAAAATCTTAGATATTACTATAAAGCGTTATACGACGTATATGGACTTACCTATACGACGTAGTCTATTTTTTGAAAACTGTACTTTCTTCACTTTTAGCTACTTCACATTTATATATACATAACAAAAATTACACAAACTAATTAACGTTATTATACACCGTCGATGTTATGTGCGATAATCGTCTAATCTTAGCAAAAGCACAAATTAAAAAACTAATTAACGTTATTTAAATCCAAAATTATTTTGAAAACGTTCTTAGACAGGCGCCACACAAATCATTTCAACAAAAACAAAAACCCGCAAAACAAATATTTTCAAAACCCCCAAAATTCATAAAACTTACAAATCAATAAATCAATCATAATGGGTGATTTTGAAGCACCTTCATTCTCATTAGGTTTCGACGATACACCCGAACCCGAAACCACACCGAATAACACAAAATCAATTAATCAAACCCTAAACACTTTCAATTCACAATTCTAATAATCAATTAGTCAATTATAATGGGTGATTTTGAAGCACCTTCATTCTCATTGGGATTCGACTTCGATTTCGACAATCTCCCCGAACCCCAAATCACACAGAATAACACATCCAGTCGTGATTCTGTGGATGTTCCAGTAGCTGCTGGTGTGAAGACAGTTGTTGATGGTAATGATAATGATGAGGAGTTTGAGATTGAGATGCTTACTGTTGCTGATTCAGATGATGATGATAATGAGGTTGAGGAAAGGCCAAGATTGAAGCGGTTACGGCGCGGGTTGTCGGGTTCGGCTACGGTGTATTTGGGTTCGGTTGATGATGATATCGAGGACTTTTCGTCGCCCGAGGATGATAATGCTTGGTTTCTTATCTGAGTTTTTTGATACTTGATTTGATGATTAGGGTGTTTGGGTCTGCTTATTTTTTATTTCGTAAGTGAAGTAGCAAATTACAACTTACAAGTTCTGATAAGCAAATTAGTAACAGTTTTTCGGAGCTACCCTTTAGTTGTCCCAGTATTACTTTTGGTTGTGAGTTTTTTTTATTGCGGTTTCATATAGTCAGTATGAATAATGAATAATTATTGTACCTTTTTGTGCGTAAAATAATCAGAATCAGATAGTCAGCATAAATAATGATATCAGATAGTTAGTGTGAATAAGCAACTTTGAATTAGTTTTTCTATAATTGATATCATGATCACACTCAGTTAATATCCGTCCAAACACTAAAAATTTAACTAATTGTTTGCCATTTCAAAACGATACTAAGAGCAATCCTAAACGCCACTAATGCTTTTTTCAGTAGGTTCAATTTGATTTCCTAAAGATATCGGGATGAGTTTGGCAGCCAATTAGATTATTTTGAACTCTAGTAGCAACGAAAAACTGGACTTGTTTTCTCTATGTTGTTGGTGGATGGACTTACGAGTAACCCTTGATAACTTCATTGTGTCTATTGCGTAATATATATAGTTAATCTTATGATAATGCAGCAAGTATGGTGTATTTAGGAAATTGGGGCCGTTGGGCACTTGGGCTACAACTTACAACCCCTATGGATGGTTACTGGTGTCTTAACATGAACAAGAAAGCTGTAATCGTTACCAATGATGTTTCACATCTGAATAACGAAATGGGATTGTGTTTATTAACAGGGGATAAACGATAGAGGTTCTGAGCAGCCCAGTACATCAAATATCGATTACATGTAAGTTAATTCTGCTATATTATTGAAAGTTTTCCGTAGGATTAATTTCATAAAAGATGGTTGGATGCAAATGACTAAATAAAGTCTGATATCATTTCTTATGCTGTCTTTCTTGTGTTTCTAGGGGCCAATTCAGCAATGGTGACAAAACTAAACAAGCTGCTAGAAGTAATAAAGCTGAGACAAGCTCATTAAGGAAAAATTTAAGAAAATCAAAAACGCAAGAAAAGTCACAAGGTTTCATGATTCCTAAGGTTAATACTGCGACAAGGATCACAAAAGATGCTGGAAAAAGAAGGGTTCAAGCGGATGGTCAAGCTACAGGACATTGGTTCATAAACGGCAATGGGAAGAGGGTAAGTTGGAAAGTCCATGTTTTGTTATTGTACTCATTTCAAATCGAGAAACTGTTAGAACCAAATATGGGTCTGGTGTGGGTTCGGATTGGCATTTCAGAACACCTTAACTAGCGAACGAATGTTTAAGCAGTTAGGTCAACTATGTCAATCCTAACCCGTTTACACATAATCTGTGCATTGCCTATTCGACCCATTTTTTTAAACTGGTGGGTGAGTCGACTTGTTCAACCCATTTAACCCGTTACAAACATAATTTATCTAAAACTTTAAAAAACTCAAACGGGTTGACAGGTCAGCCCATTTTTCTAAACTGGTGGGCGGGTTGACTTGTTTAACCCATTTAACTTATTTAACCCATTTAACCCGTTACAAACATAATTTATCTAAAACTTTAAAAAACTCAAATGGGTTGGCGGGTCAACGGTCAACCTGTTTAACACACACAGCCCAAAAAGTGTTTAGACCAGATCCTCCTAACCTGTTTACCATGTTGGGGTCACGTTTCGTGTAAGGAATTGCCACCGTTTGATGGCATCTCTTTATGTGTTGTATGATATAAATAGAATTTTCTTGTACTTTCAGGTTTATGTTGCTAAAAACGGGCAAGAGATGACCGGCAAAGCTGCTTACATTCACTATAAAAAGGTGCTTCTGTTCAACATATATCTCCTAACTTTCTCACCTTGTTTTGCTTTATTATAGACTTTATGTTTACTTATCTTTTGCGTGTAAATATGATATGAGCTAAATAAAGACGCGTTTGTCCTTTAGCAAGTCTGTTTTCTATTGTCATTGAAGAATATCTGCTGTTTTGACAGGAGAGTGGAGGAGGATTTAAATATAAAAAGGCGAAGAAAACTTCCACCAAGAAGAAATGAGTGTTGACCGTGTGTCTGAAATGTGATATTGGTATATAATCATGTTGAGACATTAAGAGTATGATTTGGATTGTTCAAAGGCAGTTGACACTGGTATCTGTCAATCTACAAATGGAAACTTTCAGAAGTGTTGGTGAATTTTCTGAGGCTGCTGGGTACAGAAAACAGAGAAAACTTTTTAGCGTCTCTAAAAGATAATTTGAAGCTTTGATATCACTTTGATACAATGAAGTTTGAGCCTAAAGTTTGCTAATTTAATGCTCGATTTATACAACCGTTTCCAAAGTTAACTGTCAGTCCACTTAGAAAGTTTCAGCTAATTGATTCCGACTCTGATTTTGATATTCCTTCTACCAGTAAAGTTGCTACTAACAAGACCTGCAGTAAGTCAGAATCTAATTTAGATATGGGAAAAAGTGAAGGTTTACATCAGCCGAGAAAATTAAATGAATCACTCGTTACTTCAGCCAGCCAGAAAAGATTTATGGGAAGATTTTAGACACGAGAAGAGGTTCCATTATCCCGACACCTGCACTGGATGAGGTTTGTGAAGATTATTTTAGTTCCATGAAAGAAAAAAGTAAAGTTCAGAGTAATATTGGAAAAAGTAACCGTAATAGTCATGTTATGGACAGTGTAGTAGATTTGGGTGAATGATTTGAGGGTCCAAGAGTTTGTGCGAACCCGTTTGTGCAACTTTTTCCCGTTAAATGCAGAAAGTAGAGGTTCTGAGCTTCCCAGTACATCGAATATCGATTACATGTAAGTTAATTCTACAATATTATTGATAGTTTTTTAAGGTGTTATTTGCATAAAAGATTAGCTCTTTTTTGATAAAATCCTATATCATGATTCATGTTTTTTGTGTTGCATTTCTTGTGTTTCTAGGGGTCAATTTAGTAGTCGCGACAAAACTAAACAAGCTACTAGAACTAATAAAGCCGAGACAAGTTCATTAAGGAATAATTCAAGAAAATCCAAGGCTCATGACACGTCACAAGGTTCTATGAATCCTAAAGTCAATACTGCGAAAGGAATCACAAAAGATGCCGGCAAAAGAAGGGCTCAAGCGGATGGTCAAGGGACGGGGCATTGGTTCACAAATGGCGATGGGAAGAGGGTAAGTTGGAAAGTTCTTACTCTGTTAATGTAGTCATTTCAAATCAAGAAACAACTGTTACAAACAAATGCGGGTCGGGTTTGGGTTTGGATTGGCATGTCAGAACGCCTTAACCCGTTTTTAGGTCAGTTTCAGTAGTTAGGTCAGTTTTGTCAATCCTAACCCGTTTACACTAACACGAACATGGCCTATTTAACCCGTTTTTCTAAACTGGTGGGTGGGTCGATTTGTTTAACCTGTTTAACTCACTATATTCATAATTTATCTAAAACAAATAAACTCAAACGGGTTGGTGGGTCAAACTTTTTAACACCCATGGCCAGAAAACTGTTTAGACGAGACCCTACCAGTTTAGTTTGGTGTCGGTTTTGGGTCGTGTTTTGTGTTAGAAATTGCCACCCCTACTTTTTGATGGCATCTCTTTCTATGTTGTATGATATAAATAGAATTTTCTTGTACTTACAGGTTTATGTCAGTAAAAATGGGCAAGAAATACCGGCAAAGCTGCTTACATTCACTATAGAAAGGTACTTCCGCTCAATTATATCTCTCAACTTTTTCACCTTGCTTTGCTTTATAATTGATAAACTTCGTTTTAAACTTTTATTTTTGCGTATAAATATGATATGAGCTAAATAATGATGCTTTTGTCATTTAGCAAGTCTGATTTCAGCTATCATTGAAGAATACCTGTTGTTTTGACAGGAGAGTGGATGAGGATTTAAAAATAAAAAGGCGAAGAAAACTTCCACCAAGAAGAAATGAGTGTTGATCGTGCTTTGAAATGTGCGATTGGTATATCCATATCTAATCATGTTGAGACACTAAGAGTCTGATTTGGATTGTTCAAAGGCAGTTGACACTAGTATCTATCAATCTACAAATTAAAACTTTCAGAAGTGTTGAGGCTGCTTGGTACTGGAAAATAGAGGAAAGAAAGTGAAGCTTTTCAAAATTCAAGTTGTAGTCCAGCCCTTTTTTTTACTAATGAACAAACTTTAGACCTGGGTTTAGTGTTTCTACAATAGATTTTATAGTTTTTCAATGGCGATTATAGTAATAAATGCATGTCATTTTAGCATACAGTGATTTTCGATCAAAACAGTCATGCACTCAATGTTCTTGTAAGCAAATATTCCGACGAAAAGTCTTGTGCTTTTCTTAGCAGCTTTTCGAAAAGCAAAAGAACCGTTGTGGGTGCATTCCTGAACATTTTAGTGCTGTATCTGCAGTTTTGGGAACTGACCCCAATTTATTTGATAATGTGTTTGTGTGAGACTGATGCTTTCGCTATTTTCAGTTTAGGTCTTCAGTGGTTTCAAGATTCATCAATAGGTGGCTCCTAGTTCCTTAGTTAAGTGGGAAAGACGACATATCTCTCCCCTCTGATCTAAAGATGCTAGTAAAACCAATTAACTAATACTTTACCGACTATTCTTCAACCATTGTTTGTAGCAAATTCTATATGATTTGAATAGTGACTGAAATAAAATTTATGTAATGATTATGATATCATCAATGAAACAAGTAATGATCTTTTGAACCATAATTAATATGAAAACTAAGAAACAAAAAACATGTACAAGTATGCAACTATCATACTGTGAAAACATAAAATATCAAAAGCCTTTTATAAATGGTGCGTGTGTATTGGTCACTTGGTTGAAAATTCAAAAGTGAATCTTATCTTTCTTTTTTTCATTGACCAAAAGACCATATGAGTGGCTTTTGTTTCTCAACATCATTTCACAACTTTACCCACACAAACACAAATACTTTTTCACATAAGCTCTTTCAACCATACTTCTGATGGCTTCTACTTCAGTTTCATCCATTCAAAACAGCTTTAAGTATGATGTCTTCTTAAGCTTTAGAGGCGAAGACACTCGAAAGAACTTTGTTGATCATCTGTATCATGCTCTTACACAAAAAGGTATTGAAACGTACAAAGATGACGAGAAAATTAAGCAGGGGAAAATGATAAGTGATGAGCTTATTGAAGCCATTGAAGACTCAAAATTTTACATTATTATTTTCTCCAAGAGCTATGCTTCTTCATCTTGGTGCTTGGAAGAGCTTGTTAAGATTATGGAATGCCAAACGACGGACGAGCACACTGCTTATCCCGTGTTCTATGATGTAGAGCCCACTGAAGTACGCAAACAAACTGGGGCTGTTGGAGATGCATTTGCAAAACATAAAGACGAAAAAGCTGCAAGAAAATGGAGTGAGGCTTTGAAAGAAGCATCTGATTTGGCTGGGTTTGAGTTGAAAAGCATTGCTAATGGGTGAGTAAATTTCTTCATTATATTTAGCAAACAACCTCTAGAGCATATAGTTTGTCATTCTTTAACACACTGTTGTCAAACTTACAATCCTGTGGTATGAAACCACAGATAACTTTTCACCTATATAAGTATATTAATCATATATAATACTTATATCACCATTTACTTCATGTATTATTGTATGTCAGTATTAAAGATCTAAAAATTGTTCGGGAATTTTCACTAGCTAATTGAATCTTTATTTAACGTGTAGGCATGAAGCTAAGTTCATACAGGAAATCGTTAAAAAGATTTCAGTAGAATTAAGTTTCATCAATTCTAGCAGTGATGGGGATTTAATAGGAATGGAGACCCGTGTAAAAGAAGTGATTTCATCCTTAGAACCTGGTGTTGGCGATGTTCGCATGCTAGGGATATGGGGGATGGGAGGTGCGGGGAAGACAACTTTGGCAAAAGCTATTTTTGATAAGATATCCATTAAGTTCGAAAGTCGAAGCTTTATTAAAAACGTCAGGGAAGTGTCAAAAGCCTCTTCGGAGGGTCTAGAGAAGTTGCAGAAACAAGTACTGAAGGATGTTTCTGGCATTGAAGTAAGCAGTGTTTCTGGCAGTATGATGCAAACGAGGATGCGTGGTAGAAAGATACTCGTTGTCCTAGATGACGTTGATGATAAAAACCAGCTTGAGGCGTTAGCCGGTGACTGTAATTGGTTTAAGTCGGGAAGTAGAATCATAATTACAACAAGAGATGAGCAAGTACTGGTAGCCCACCGAGTGAGATTGATTCATAATGTGACTTTGTTATCTCAAGCGGAAGCGGGATGCCTCTTCAGTAGGTATGCGTTTGGAAGAGAGAATCCGATTCAAGGGTACGAAGAGCTATCAGGACAAGTTGTACAATATGCTCATGGTCTTCCCTTAACGATCAAAGTTATGGGTCCATTTCTTTGTGGTCAAAGTGAGCCTTTTTGGATAGATGCCATTGAAAGACTAAAAACAATTCCATTTAAGGATACGATGGATAGATTGGAAATAAGCTTTGATGGTCTAGATAATGATCAAAAAGAAATATTCTTGGATGTTGCATGCATACTAAAAGGTTGGCGCAAAAAAGAAGCAATTAGAGCGCTTGAAAGCCGTGGATTTCATGCTGAAGTTGGTTTAAGAGTTCTTGAGCAGAAATCTCTTATAACTTATAATGAAAATGGCCAATTGGGGATGCATGACCATTTAGAAGAAATGGGTAGGAATATTGTTCGTCGGTCACACCCGGATGAACCTCAAAGACATAGCCGATTGTGGGTTGATGAGGAAATTGAAGATATATTGACTAATGACCTGGTAAAAATCAAGTTAGTATGATTTAATTAAACTACATTTTTGGTCCAATAATTTTAAAAGTTTCTGAGTTTGGTCTAGAATGAAAGACTCATTTGGGTTTGACCATTTAATAAGTTACTGTCACTTTTCTTATAAAAAACACATAACAATTCCTCTTTGTGTCTCTCTAAAAAGTTTTCCCCAAATTCACTTTCTCTCTCTAATAATCATTCAAAAATTCATTAATTCGAATCAAATTATCATTCAATTCGCTTTATATCATCTTCATTCACTTTCAATTTGATAATGTTTTCAGTGATTTTGGGCGTTTTGAAATTTAGGGTTCCGACAGAAATTAAGTGGTTTTATTTTTTCGATTTCAGGGTACCCAAGCAACTAAATGTCTATACTTTGAGTCACCGGGTTTCAGTGCTGAAATTGCAATAAAAGGTCTAGCAAAAATGAAGGATCTTAGATTTATTGACATATATGTCAAGAAGGATAATATTGTTCAACAATTTGATAAAGTTAGCGAATACCTTCCAAGTTCCTTAAGATTTATGAGATGGTGGGGTTTTCCTTTTTCGAGTTTACCGAATACATTTCAAGGAAAATATCTTGTTGGACTTGAATTGTATTTCAGCAAAATTGTTCAACTTTGGGAAGATGGAGAAGGAAAGGTAGAATAAAGGTCAATTTGTTGTTTTTTATGATTCATTATGATCCTATATATCTATTGGTTTGTCATTGCACCAATATTAATTATTTTTTTACTTATTTTAGGTTCTAAATAACCTCAGGTTCCTCGATATCAGGTTATCAAAGTTGAGGACCTTTGACCTTAGGTTGGCTCCAAATCTTGAGCAGTTGACTATTTACTATTGTCAGGATTTCGTAGAGCTTCATATGCCTGCTGAAAGTCTAAAGCTCCAAGAGCTCAACCTCAGTCTTTCAAAGTTGAGGACCCTTGACCTTGGGCTGACTCCAAATCTCAGAAGGTTAAATCTTGAATATTGTTATGATTTGGTGGAAATTAATGCTCCCATTGGATGTCTGAAAAAGCTTGACTTCTTAGACTTAAGTGGTTGTGGGAGGTTTAAGTCTTTTGTGTTTGACAAACGGTCTCAACAAGCTAAGGCTGATTCTTTATCTGAGTTACATCTGATTCTAGAACCCACAGATGTTTGCCCATTGCACTCCGACAATGATTCTCCAAAGTTTCGGTTTTCATGTTATTATAAAGAATATCCACCTTCATCGTTTGGAAATCTTGAAAGGCTAATTTCTCTAGGTCTGTGTTCTTGTACCCACCTTGAGAGTTTTTCAAGAAGCATTTGTAGTTTACAAGGTATAAAAAAGCATACACTTGAAGGCAGTATTACAGAAGCACCCCGGGACCTTGACCAGTTAGAATGTCTAGAGGAGCTGACTTTTTCATCTACAGAGATTAATTATCTTCCAGATAGCATATGTAAGTTAAAACATCTCAAATCTTTCAAAATCAAATCTTGTTGGCTACTTGAGAAGTTACCTGATGATATTGGCAGATTAGAATCTTTAGAGAAGCTAATCTTAACCAACTGTAAACTTTTACAAGATATTCCAGACAGCATTTGTAAGATGAAATGTATAAACAAGTTACATCTCCGCGGTTGTATTCGAGTTGTTGAATTGCCTGAGGAAATTGGATGCTTAGAAGGTTTGAAAGAGTTAAACATAGTAGGTACAGGCATAACCCGTCTTCCACAGAGCATTTTCCAGTTGAGAGGTCTGCGTATTGTTGGGTCGATGCAGCTTCTCGCTACATATGGTTTTTTACTCAAGAGACGAAGAATCTGCGATGATGATGATGATGATGGTGATGATGATAATAATGAAATAGTCTGCTACATATAACCATAATAACACATGCCAAAGGAGCCAATGCATGAAGAACTATCTTAACAGGTACTTTTATCTAAATCTTAAATTGATTATGGAAATATTCATCATTTCTGCAATTTATGTGTTTCACTATGATTCTAACAATCCATTTTATGCTATTAGGAGGTCCGATCAGCAGGAAGCATCCGTCAGTGCATAACAGTTAGCCAAGTGAACTCTGATCGGGTAAGTCATTAAGCAGTTTCTCAACTTGAATGGATTTAGTAGGGTATGGTTTATCATACAGATTTTACGTTTTTCTAATATTTGGTTTCAACTTGATCTTTCAAGGTACGCTGAGCAGGAAGCAATTGTTACTCAGTTCAGAAGGTGATTTAAAGCTCATATCTCTCCGCATCTATTCTCATTGATAGTTTTCTCCGATACACTCCCAAAGTACGATTGTTTGTAAAGAAGTGTTTCAAAGTATGATTGTCATTTTACCTTTCGGTATTAGTACTTTTTTAAATGTATACATTGTTAGATCAAGCTATAATCCCAACTTGGATGCTGTACTAGAACTTATTACTAAAACGTTTAAACACAGTTGACTTCTTAGAAAGTCAAACTGATGAAAATGGTGGGAAATGATCATGTTAAAAATAAACTTAAGAAAGTGTTATAAGGGATGTATAAGATAATAAACTAGTTCTATATATACATAAATAAGCTCTAAATTTGGATGAGATCATTAATCATGCAAATATTTGACTTTTGAGTCAAACTTCTGGTTTTCATCAAATTTTCATTGAGGTTTTCATGTATGAGTTTGGATATGATATTGTCATGTTAAAAATGAATTCAGTTAAGGTTTCATTAGTGATTTAGTTATCATACACACGTTTTTTGGGCAAAACTGAAGATAAAAAATCATTTTATAAGCTAAAATTGGTACTTAAATCTCGTTTAATTACTGTATCCCAATCAATTTATTGGTCAATTGATTTGAGTGAGCGGGTCAGAATCATGACATGGGTAAAAAGTGGATACTTTGTTTTAGGTTTTGGTTTTTCACACTTTAGCCGCTGGAACTTGCTTAATAGAAAGTTCAGAAATATATTACACATCAACACATGTAATGATGTAACCTTGGACCTTATATATGACGCTCCAGATGCAACCTTGGCCCTTCTTGCGAGTTATGAACCCAGAGGATACGGATCTTGACCCTTTCGTAAACCTTTGGTTGATATTTGAACCTCATTGATACGCTTTAATAAAAATGAAATTCATTTCAATAATAACCCACCAAAATCTTTAAAAAAGCTTACAATCATCAAAATAACTAAACCCTGATAAAAGTATTACTTTGAATTCACATAAGTAATAATTAGAAGCACCTTCATTTTCAAGCGGTTAAGGCGGGTGTAGTGCGGAGGATAGAGGGTGTTCGGGTTCTGGTTTGGGTAAGGCGGATTTGAGATTGGGTTCGGATTTGGGTTTTGGTGGTTTCGGTTGTTGTGGGTGATGATGATGATCTTGATGCTGAACATTTTTCAGGAATGAGACGTTATCATCAGAGAATGATTTGAAAAAATCCATGTTTGGACAGAGTTTGAAGCTGGAAACACGAGATGAACATCAACTTATCGTATAAGACGACACTGCTGTGGATTGTTCAAATCAGTTTGGTCTAAAAGGCATCGATATAGGTGTCGGCCTTTACTTAACTCATTTTTAAAGATAGCTTTTGCTCCGTATCTTATGTGCCATTTGTTTAGCCATTTCCTTGTTTTCTTGGCACTCTGTTATGATTTGTCAGGTTTTGTTTCTGCGTTGTACGTTTTTCGTATCAAAACCTCATCAGGTTTCAATAAAATTATTTTGTTGTTGTTAAAGGAAGGGAAAAATACTTTTTTCCATTTGGTCACTACGCGAAAAATGTCTAATGATATGTGAAACTTGCCTTCATGTTACACGGCAATTGCGGTTGTATCGCTTTTTTGTTACTGATAGGCTATATTGAAGAAAATTTGTTCAAAACTTTGACATCGTTTTTTCAACAGCTTTGATCCTTAAGTGTGATATTTTTATAAACATCTAAGTATATTTATGGCTGATATGTTGTCAAGTGAATAAAGTAAATTAATTTACAGTTCAAAGTTAACATTCTTGACTTTTTGAGAAAGTCAAACTCTGTTGTTAAGTCTACAGTATTGACTTTTTATCATTAAACAAGTTTTACTAATGAACAGTATTGAGTCAAACTATTTGCTTTCATCAAATTTCACTGAGATTTTTATGGCAAGTATACCGACAAACATATTTACTTGAGATTTCTAAAAGCCACTGTGTAGTCATATTGTGTGTGTTTATCATGGTTGAGCTGTAAAATATGGAATGTAGAATTTGATAAACAGTTTGACATGGTAAAACTGAGCTAATGCAAACCGTTTAAACCATGTCAGTATCGACCACGTAGGTGATATGTCGTGATTTTGTTATGTTACCAAAGTCTAAAAAGTTCGTATTTTCTATTTTAAAATTGCGGATGATGACACCGTACAGGACATATCACCAAGGAATGATTTGGGAAAATCCATGTTTGGACAGAAGCTGGGAACACGGGATGAACATGAACTTATCGTATAAGACGACACTACTGATGGGCTAATGATAAGTAAAATTTGTTGTTGTTAAAGAAAGGGATATTACTTTTTTCCATTTAGCCACTACGCAAAAAAGGTTTAATGATAAGTAAAATTTTCCTTCATGCTACGTGGTAATTGCGGTTGTATCGCATTTATGTTACTGATGGGCTATTTTGAAGAAAGTTTGTTCAAAGTTAACATTCTTGACTTTTTAGAACGTTAAACTCTGTTAGTGAAAATGGTGGGAGTTTGATTTAATATTTACAGTAATATGCTCTAAGCTGGATTGAAATCATCAAAATGAAACCCATTTGACTTTTTAAGTCTACAGTATTGACTTTTTATCATTAAACAAGTTTTACTAATGAACAGTTTCATCAAATTTCACTCAGATTTTTATGGAAAGTATACCAAAAACATATTTAACTGAGATTTCTATAAGCCACTGTGTAGTCATATTGTGTGTTTTGTCATGGTACTTGAGCTGTAAAATGTGGAATGTGACATGGTAAACCTGAGCTAACACAAACCGTTTAAACCATGTCAGTATCGACCACGTAGTTGATATGTCGTGATTTGGTTATGTTGCCAAAATCTATAAAGTTTGTATTTTTTATTTCGAAATTGCGGAAGATGACACCGTACAGGACATATAACCAAGCTTTGTTGCTCAAATTCAGCTTCTTTCCCGGTGTAATCTTTGTCGTCATTTTGGGACACTTCAGTCTGAACTTCACTTATGTTTTTTTCTAGAAACTTTCTTCGCCGTTACAAGTGCATTCGTAACTCCGATCCTTGAAATCAGTTTAAAGTTCATAGTTTTATAAGTAACCACGATCGAATGGTATAGTTGTAAGGTCTTTGGTTTCTTAACAACAGGTAAAGGGTTCAAACTTTGCTAGGGGTGTACATTTGGGTGGCAGAGAAGGGTTGGAAACGGTTGCGGGATTAACCCGGCGAGGCTACGTACATCTGAGTCAAAAAGCTCACCCCTCGTAGAGGGTAATAGGTACGGAAGAAAACTCCTCCATTTACCCATTTACACTCGTAGCTCTAAATAGATGTGTACTTTGAAGCCTAAACACATGTCCTGAATTTTTTTTTAGTACATTGAAGTCGATTGTCAATGAATTGAGCCACAATTTAACCAGAAGATTAATTGATCGTGAATTAGTTAGAAAAAGTCCCCAAATTGTTGATGATTAAACAATTTATTAAATTACAGCTCATTTTATAGAAAATGGGTGGTGTGATTGATGGTTAAACTTGTAAGGTTACGTTACATGTTTATTCAAAAGTTACATTGTGTGTATATAGAGTCGGATCCTATTTGGGTTAACCGGGTAAAAGACTACATTGTGTATAAAATCGCTTGCAAGTACATATGAGTATAAAAGAAGAATTTATAATTTCTTTTACCAAATCAGAAAATATTTTGATTTATTTTATTAAACATCTTTTAAAAGAATAATAATAATAATAATAATTCAATTGTTTCTTAATAAATATAAGGTTTTAAAAATCTCTTATGTTAAAGATGAGGTTTTCTTTTATGTAATAAAAGATGTTTAGACATATCGAATGCACCTGACGAATAAGCCAAGAATAAACGAATAAGTGTGTGGAAAGTTTATAAAAGTAATTAAATATTATAATAGAAAGATACTTTTAAACCACTACAATGGTACCCTATGATTATGAGTAATAAATAAGCAAGTCCAAGACAAAGAAATATAATTACAAAAAGGATTTTTCTAAATTGTGCCTTAGAGACAGACGATAAGAAGGCAGAGACTCACAAAAAAGGATTCAGAGATCCACACAAAAGTATAATTTTCATATAAAAAATGTTTTTTTTATAGTTTGTTGTGGTCCCTAAGTTCTTTATTGTGGGTCTCTATCTTCGTATCTTATGGCCGAGACACAGGTTAAAAAAACCCTTTAAAAAACAAATTTACAACTTCATTGACGAGTAAATTAACAATCTTATGGTCTTTTTTTTCTCTATTTGTGTCACCACCTCATTCCAAATATTTTTCACCCTAAATGATCACGTTCACATTGCTAGTGCGATAACCATCGATCCTATATAGCAAAATGCCAAATAACTAAGGTATTATAAGTTGCTAATTGACATAGTCACCTTAGATAAATGTAATGGTAATACTATTAACTGGAGAATCGGATAAAGTTAGACAATACCTTCCAAATTCTTTACAATTTGTGAAATGGATTGGTTTCCTTTTTCGAGTTTATAGACTACATTTCAAGGGAAAAAATCTTGTTGAACTTGACATAAGTTGCAGTGCTCAAGTTCTTGACCCTCACCGGTTCAAAACTGAGGACCTTTTAACTTGGGAATACTCCGAATCTTAAGATACTAAAACTGAATAGGTGTAAGGATTTGGTAGAGCTTCAAATGTTTGTCGAAAGTTTAAAGCTAAAATATCTCGACCTTAGTTATTCAAAGTTGACAAACCGTCACATCGAGAAAACTCAAATCTTGAGACGCTAATACTCGATGGCTGTGATGATCTAGATGAGCTTCAAATGACTTCCGAAAGTTGAAAGCTTAAATATCTCGACCTTAGTTCTTCAAAGTTGACAAACCTTACGTGGACCAACATCCTATGACCCAAGAGCTCACCCCCACCAAACTCGCCCCTATAACTCCCACGACCTAACCTTTGAATCCACCAACATCACCTTCCAGCCTTTCTCGTCCGACCCAATTTGGTTCGGCCCAACAGAATACACCCGGCCTACAATCGATACCACAAGAACATACACCCGAATAACTATCAACTACCTAACCACTGCCACCCAAACGAGACCCAAATACACATATGCTACCATTACCGGACACCCTATGGTCACACATGCTAAATATAGCCTCACAAAGCCTATTGACTGTTTATCTCTTAACACTATCACCAATTCACCCATTCATCGGTCTCATATTCATGCTCTTCATGACCCTAATTGGCAAAAAGCTATGTCAGAATATAATGCTTTAATTAATAACGGAACATGGGTAGTTATGCCTCGTCATGCTAAATGTCAATATTGTGTTATGTATGTGGCTTTTCAGACATTAATTTAATGCAGATGGATCACTTAGTCAGTATAAAGCTCGCCTTGTAGCGAATGAACGTAGTCAGTAGTTGTATTGATTGTGACGAGACATTTAGCCCGGTTGTCAAACTGGCTACCATACGCATTGTTTTGAGTCTTGCAGTTTCTATGAAAAGGCTTATTAATCAGCTGGATGTGAAGAATGCTTTTCTTCATGGTGATTTATTAGAGACTGTTTATATGCATCAACCACTTGCCTTTGTGGACCCTCAAAATCCTAATTGTGTTTGTCATTTGCGACAGTCTTTTTATGGGCTTAAGCAAGCCCCTCGTGCATGCTTTTAGTGTTTTGCTTCTTA
Organism: Chrysanthemum seticuspe; assembly: GCA_019973895.1. Taxonomy (NCBI): domain Eukaryota; kingdom Viridiplantae; phylum Streptophyta; class Magnoliopsida; order Asterales; family Asteraceae; genus Chrysanthemum; species Chrysanthemum seticuspe. The sequence continues at coordinate 8,776,482 of BPTQ01000006.1, read as the reverse complement.
TGTCATACAAGTTGTTTTTCACCACAACAAAACTGACTTCTTTTTATCTTTCATCGCAAGACAAATATTGCATACTTGCTTCTTTATGTTGATGATATTATCCTCACTACTTCTTCTACATCTTTTTTTTCAGAAGGTTATCTCCTCACTTCATGGAGAATTTGCTGACTGACATGGGCTCTTTTAATTATTTTTTTGGTGTGTCTGCTCAACGTTCTTCAACAGGTTTATTTTTATCTTACTAAGGAGCTTCTTGAACGTGCTCATATGCAGAAGTGTAATCCTTACCGGAATCCTGTTGATACTGATTCTAAGCTTGGTCTTGATGGTGACCCTCCTTCTGATCCTACTTTGTATCGCAGCTTAGCCGGTGCTCTTCATTTAGTTACATTTACAGGACTTAATTTTTCCTATGTTGTTCCGAAAGTGTACCTTTATATGCATGGTCCTCGGGAGCCACATTTTTCTGCTCTCAAGTGTATTCTTTGGTATGTTTGAGGAATTATTGATTATGGTTTTACAGCTCCATGTTTCTACTATCACTTAACGAACTGCTTACACGGATGTTGACTGGGCTTCATTGACGTTCCATATCTAGCTATTATGTTTTCATTGGGGATAATTTGCTTTCTTAGTCTGCTAAGCGTCGAGCTACGTTATTTTGATCAAGTGATGATGTTGAATATCGAGGCGTTGCTAATGTTGTTACCGAAACTGCTTGGGCACATAACCTTTTGCGTGAGTTGCATGCACCTATTTTACAGCTACTTTGGTTTATTGTGATAATATTGCTAGTTATGTATTCTCTCCAATAATTCAGTTCAACATCAGCGCACCAAACATATAGAGCTTGACATTAATTTTGTTCATGATTTGTGGCAAAGGTTCTTGTGCGCGTCATGCCTGTTCCATCCAGATTTCAATATGCCCATATTTTTACCAAGGGTCTCTTCCTACTGCAATGTTTAAACATTTTCGCTCCTGTTTGAAGGTCCGAATGCCTTCCGGTCAAACTCCGGGGCGTATTAGTCGAACGGATTAAGGCTTAGCCCAAGTCTTATTGGCTTAAGATTAGTCCAACAGGTTTGCTTCCTTATCAAGTTATTATGTACTATATGTTTCTACATATATCTCACATTATTAATAATAAACCTAAGCACTTTACATTATCTAATAGTTTCAAGACTCATATTTTCTAGACCACCATCAACAATCAACATACGAGCTAGAGATTCAATGCTATGAGTTGCCAAAGTATTTGTCTATCCATGTTGGTGTAGGAATATCGAAACTTTGAAATATAGGCACGCTTGAGGTAGCATTTTACATCTAAAAGTATGATTTTCATGTAGTTCTGTTTTACTTATTTTATAAGTTACATTTTGTATGATTGAAGATAATCATTGACCAACTGTAGACTTGAACTAGTATTAAGATTTAAGACTGCTCGGTACGCATGGTGTTATATGCACAAGGTGCAGTGTGGATGGAACCGTTATAAGCACCAAATTGCCCTATAAGGGAGTGTATAACATTGCATAAGATATGTGTAAGTACGCTAAAATTGTGAAAAGAACACAATATGCTAATGTATAATAAATTAAAGGTCCTTATGAAAAAATAAGTAAAGACTATATATGATTTTAACTTGCATGTTTAGACATATCAATAGCACGTAACATATAAGTCAAGAAAAAAACTAATAATTGTGTGTAAAGTTTATAAAAGTAATAAAATATTAAAAAAGAAAGATACCTTTAAACCACTACATGGTACTATATGATTTTAGTAATAAATAAATAAATAAACAAGTCTAAGACAAAGAGTGGTGGTCTTAAGAATAATTGATCATTGCAAAATAAATTAATGGATGATCTTTCTGAATTATGATCCTTATTGAAATAGTATCATTATGAGTTATTTTAAATTTGGATGTGAGCGGGTTAATCTCTAGTAAATTAAAACCTGTTTGACAAGCTGTTGTCTGGGTTACATGTTACGTAGTACTTTTTGTGGAAATTCAGGAATAGAGTGACTTCTGAGAATCATCAAAACGTTAAGGATGATCTATTGTTCGATATTCAGATGTCATCTTCTTTAGCTGGTTTAAACATCGAGGTAAAAGTGTCAACATTAAATGGGTTGAATGGTGCACAGGTCATGTTTACAGTAAATGCTGAGAGTGCTGATGTTTCGCGTTTCGGGATTTTAAGGTTGACGTTGAGACTGGTTCGCGGGTTTTGATTGATATATATAAGTGAAGACGACGTTCGAGTGGTTTAGTAGAAGGTCGAAAAAGTGGAAGCTGTAATGGGTGAATCGGATTGAGAGACCATATAGCAGGGCTTGGTGGCAAATGCAAATGACTCTTTTAGTAGTATGCCTGGGCCCTTGGTGCCGGCCACATATCTCATGTGGCTTGATATTGTATTTTCCTTCTCGTTTTGCTTTCTTGTTTGTGGGTCCCTTGTGATGGATTATCCTTTGGTATTTTTTGTTCAATATATTGGCCTTTCGAAAAAAAATATATATATATGACAACATCATATGCATATAAAAAAAAAGTAGGGAATATTAGTCTTGTTTTCCTATCAAAATGGAGCTGTTGTTTCTCAATCCAAAATTTCTCAGTCTTTTAATATAAACTCTTTTAGATCTGCTTAATTATTTCGTCCAGATTTATTTTTAATCAATTGCTCGCATAAATTTACCCCCAAGAAACATCATTCAAGCATACTTCGATGGCGTCTTCTTCAACTTCTACTGAAAAAAGGTTTAAATATGATGTCTTCTTAAGTTTTAGAGGCGAAGACACTCGCAAGAACTTTGTTGGCCATCTTTATCAAGCTCTTCAGCAAAAAGGCATTGAAACTTACAAGGATGACGATAAAATCGAGCAAGGAAAAACGATCAAGGAGCAACTCATCAAATCCATTGAGGACTCAAGGTTTTACATCATTGTTTTCTCCAAGACTTATGCATCTTCATCTTGGTGCCTAGATGAGCTTGTCAAGATTATGGAATGTAAGAAGACAACCGAGCAGAATGTTTATCCTGTCTTTTTTGATGTGGAGCCCACTGAAGTCCGCAAACAAAGTGGGGCAGTTAAAGAAGCCCTTGCCAAACACGAAAAGGAAGAGGCTGCTGGGACATGGATAGAGGCTATGAAAGAAGCATCAAATCTGGCTGGGTGGGAGTTGAAGGCCACAGCTAATGGGTAATTCATTTTTCTTCATCATATCTCTGTATTATTTTGCCTAACCTGCATTTATATATGTTAATCCTAATTTTTTATGTGCACTTTGAGCAAGCTAATAATATAATCTTCAATTAATGATACAGGGATGAATCTAAACTGATCCAAATAATTGTTGATGTTATTTTCGAAAAGAAATATTCCACTCTTTCGAACACTGATGGAAACTTAGTGGGTATGGAGACCCGAATTAGTGATGTTCTTTCATCTCTAGATATTGGTACCGAAGATGTTCGCATGATCGGAATCAAGGGGATGGGAGGTGGGGGGAAGACAACTCTAGCCAGAGCTGTTTATGATCGAATATCAACTATTTTTGAAGGAAAAAGCTTTGTTGAAAATGTAAGGGAAGTTTCACAGCCTTCTTTGTCCGGTTTAAAGAAGCTTCAAAAACGGATACTAAAAGATGTGTTAAATAAACAAGACATCACTTTTAGTAGTGTTCATGATGGGAAAAACATGTTGAAAGACATGATGAGTCGTAGAAAGATACTTGTTGTTTTAGATGATGTTGATCGTATAGACCAGCTTGAGGCGTTAGTAGGCGAGCCTGGCTGGCTTAAATCGGGAAGTAGAATCATCATTACCACAAGAGATGAGCAAGTGTTGTTAGCCCACCAGGTGAACTTCATTCATGACATCAATTTGTTATCATCTACGGAAGCGATTCGTCTCTTCAGTAGGTCTGCATTTAAAAGAGACTTTCCAACCCTAGGTTATGAAGAGCTGTCTAGACAAGTTGTACAATATGCTCATGGTCTTCCCTTAACGGTCAAAGTTTTGGGTTCGTTTCTTTGTGGTCAAAGTGAACCTTACTGGATAGATGCTATAGAAAGACTAAAAGAAATTCCATTAAAGGCAACTATGGAAAGATTGGAAATAAGCTTTGATTGTCTAGAGGATGATTACAAAGAAATATTCTTAGATGTTGCATGCATACTAAAAGGTTGGGACAAAGAAGATGCAATTAGAGTGCTTGAAAGCCGTGGATTTCATGCTGAAGTTGGTTTAAGAGTTCTTGAGCAGAAATCTCTTATAACTTATAGTGAAGATGAGGAATTGCAGATGCATGATCATTTACAAGAAATGGGTAGGAATATTGTTCGTCGGTCACACCCTGATCAACCTCAAAGGCATAGCAGATTGTGGGTTAAGGAGGAAATCAAGTATATATTGACTAATGACCTGGTAATAATTTAGCTATGATTTAATAAAATTGAGATTTAATAGGTTTTTGTCCCCAAGGTTAGCTGGGTATTTCATTTTTGGTCCAATAGTTTGAAAAGTTTCAGGTTTGGTCTAAAATGAAACATTCATTGCGGGTTCGATCCAAAATTTCTAACTCATTAGTTCAACTATGTTTGATTGTTTAATAAAAGTTGGTGTCGGTTAGTACATAAAAAATACATAACAATTCTCCTCATCCTCTTTGTTTGTATCTGTAAAATAATCATTCAAAAATTCATTAATTCGAATTGAATTATCATTCAATTTGCTTTATATCATATTCAGTCACTCTCAATTTGGGCATTTTGAAATTTAGGGTTCTGACAAAAATAAAGGGTTTTTATAGGAATTTAATCATGGTCAATATTTTTTTGATTTCAGTGTACCCAAGCAACAAAATGTCTATACTTCTGGTCATCACCGAGTTTCAGTGCTGAGATTGCAATGAAAGGTCTAGCAAAAATGAAGGATCTTAGATTTATTCACATAAAGGATTATTTAAAGAGAAATATTGTTGAATTTGATAAAGTTAGCGAATACCTTCCAAGTTCCTTACGATTTATGAGATGGTTTGGTTTTCCTTTTTCGAGTTTACCGAATACATTTCAAGGAAAACATCTTGTTGGAGTTGACTTACGTTTCAGCAAGATTGTTCAACTTTGGGAAGATGGAGAAGAAAAGGTAGAATAATGGTTAATTTGTTGTTTCTCATGATTCATTATGATTCAATATATCTATTGGTTTGTCATTGCACCCATATTAACTGCTTTTTGTACTTATGTTAGGTTCTTCATAAGCTAAGGTTCCTTGATATCATGGATTCAAAATTACAGACCTTTGACCTTAAGTTGACTCCAAATCTTGAGCGGTTGACTATTTACAAATGTGATGATTTTGTAAAACTTCAAATGCCTGATGAGATTCTAAAACTCGAATATCTCGACCTCAGTCATACAAAGTTGAAGACCATTGACCTCGGGAATTATCTGAATCTTGAGAAGCTGACACTCAGAGGCTGTAATCATTTGGTAGAACTTCAAATGCCAGTTCAAAGTCTAAAGCTCGAATATCTCAACCTCAGTCATTCAAAGATGACAAACTTTCACCTCGGGAGTACTCCAAATCTTAAGAGGCTAGTACTCGAATGCTGTACTGAGTTAGTAGAGCTTCAAATGCCTGATGAAAGTCTAAAGCTTATATATCTCGACCTCAGTCATTCAAAGTTGAAGACCATTGATCTCAGGAATTATCCGAATCTTAAGAAGCTAATACTCGAAGGCTGTAATGATTTGGTAGAACTTCAAATTCCCGCCGAAAGTTTAAAGCTCATATATCTCGACCTCAGTCATTCAAAGTTGAAGACCATTGACCTCAGGTATTATCCGAATCTTGAGAAACTAATACTCAAAGGCTGTAATGATTTGGTAGAACTTCAAATTCCCGCCGAAAGTTTAAAGCTCATATATCTCGACCTCAGTCATTCAAAGTTGAAGACCATTGACCTCAGGAATTATCCGAATCTTGAGAAACTAATACTCAAAGGCTGTAATGATTTGGTAGAACTTCAAATTCCTGACGAAAGTTTAAAGCTCAAATATCTCGACCTCGGTGATTCAAAGTTGAGGACCCTTGACCTTAGGCTCACTCCAAATCTCAAAAGGTTAAACCTTGAAAACTGTTATGACTTGGTAGAACTTAATATTGGATGTCTCAAAGAAGTTGTCTTCTTAGACTTGAGTGGTTGTGGGAGGTTTAAATCTTTTTGGTTTGACAAGCAGCTTGATAAGCATCATGATTCTTTATCTGAGTTACATCTGATTGCAGAGCCAATAGATGTATGCCCGTTGCACTCTGACAATGATTTTCCGAAGTTTAAGTTTTCGTGTTACTACAAAGAAGGTCAAGCTTCATCATTTGGAAATCTTGAGAGGCTTATATCTGTAGGTCTCTGTGTTTGCACAAACCTTGAGATTTTTTCTGGAAGCGTATGTAGTTTACAGTGTGTAAGAAAGCTTACCCTTGAAGGCAGTATTCCAGAGGCTCCCAAGAACCTTGACCAGTTGGAGTGTTTAGAAGAGCTAACATTATCGTCTACAAAGATTGAAATTCTTCCGGATAGAATTTGTATGTTGAGACATCTCAGACGTCTGGAAATCATATCTTGTTGGCATCTTGAGAAGTTACCAGAGGATATTGGTCAATTAGAATGCTTAGAGACATTAATTCTGATGGAGTGTATACTTTTACGAGATATTCCAAACAGCATATGTAACATAAGAAGTCTAAAACATTTACATCTTCGTTTTTGTATTGGGATTGAGACTTTACCTGAGGATATTGGACGTTTAGAATGCTTGAGGGAGTTGAATATATCACGCACAGGCATAACTCATCTTCCATGGAGCATATTTCAGTTGATAGATCTGAGTATTTTTACATCTTCAGAAACCTCAGAAGATGACATCTGGTACATCTAGAGGTGAATAATACAGAGACCACCAAGTAGCCAATTCCCAAAGGATCATTGTAAGAAGTTTTTACTCTATCTTTTCTGTTAGTCATATCATTACTTTAAAAATGCATATATGTTACATCTACCCTGTTTTGTAATGGTTATATTCTTGAAAATCGCAAGTTTAAGAACACCCTAAGTCACAACCCAACAACATTCTTACACATGAAAAGCTGTTAAACTGAAAATCTTTGTTATCGAATGAAATTCAAAGAGTGGTCATGAATATAATACTTACATTGTCGCTGGCTCGCTGCTAATAGAATTACAATAATGTTTGATATTTTGCCATTTCTTGTAATCTGTTCGATTCTAAATATCCAAACATTATTGTTGCAACATGCTTTTTTGACGTTGTTGATTGTCTTCATCTGCTTAGGCTCAGAATTTCTGCACTTCATTGGGAACCAATTATAGTGCCTCACACGGCATAATGCTCATCCACAAAACCTTCCATCAAGTATCTGTGTATTTGTATCATCGCACAAGTCAATCTGAATGGTGTCAAAATACTCTTGCAGATAATGGGTCTCAGTGGCACATTAATATCGAAGCCGGTTTCAAGGTCCAGCAGATTCTTTTTCAGCAGACTGGACGGATCATTAGTCTTCTGTAAGATAGCTGTATTGTATCAAGGTCAATGTATGATATTCGGATTGTTCTTTTCTTTCTTCCAAAAATGTGTTTTCACATGAGTTATTTAAAAAATCTGACATTCTATTTTTGGTCAAAACATAATGCGACTAATTTATATACTATATGATGAAATGAAATGCAATAATGTTTAGCTAAAGTTGGATTTCATAAATTATTTGACAAACCCAACGAAGTCTGCAGAATTGACTTTTAGGGGTTAAAAGCTGTGTTAATTTACATAACAAATTGTGTTACTGTAAAATGATAAAGCTGTACTAGCTATCTACTTTTAAGCAGTTTTAGTTCATAGTATTCTGTTTTACAGTTGACTTATCATAAAGTCAAACTGTATTCCAGATGAAGATCGTTTAATCTTTGATGAGGTTGGAAATGATCATGTTTTAATAATATTCAGTAAGATCTTCATAAGCTGCGCAAGGTCATAGAATAGTTACGATTGACACGAGTATCTTCAAAATTGGGATATATTTTTGTTAAGTATGAAGTATGGCGTTTGACTCAAATTGTTGACTTTGATCAAATTCAGTGAGCTTTTCATAAATATGTGAAGAAGAACATATAATATAGTGTTTAATGGTATTAATGGAAGCTGCATAACATGTATCGTAGGTTTGTATGATACAGTTGAGCTGCATATCATAAAAAATGTAGCTCTTGCCACATGCACGTTCTCAGTTATTGAGATGACAAGAGTTGGGCCTCGTGTTATTTTTTTTAACAGTTCTATCGGAAATTGAAATGCCGCGTAACATATTATTGAGCAGAACGAAAATGAGCTCATCAAGGTATCAGAAAGGCGATTCAAAAGTTTCAACAGGTTCTTTTTCAATGGATTAAAAGTCATCAGTAGGATACTTGTATATATCACAGTAATGAAATCGACTAGATTGTTTATAAGAATGTGGGTAAAAGTAATGGCACTGGACTTATTATTAACATATTTGGTTCATGAAAACTATTAACATTTAAAAGTTAAAACAAGTGGTGAAAGTTTTATAAAAGAGGTGAAAATAATTAAAAGAAAAAGTTTAAGGACCTATTTTGTCAACGTCCAATTCATTAACAGATGGATTCAAATTTTAGAGCCCTAAAACAAGTTTCCATTTTTATTGGGCAAAATTAAAGGTCAAATAATTATCCTAATCAAGTTATTGGTCAATTGCAAAACTACCCCCAAACTCGAAAACCCAGAAACATGGATTGATTTGGGTGGAAAGCGGGTCAAAATCATGACCCAGTAAAATAGAAAGTTTATTTATTTGCACTTGGGCCACAAGGTCATATATGCAAACCGGAACTTGTTTAATAAAAAAGTTAATAATTTTATTACATCAACAAATATTAACCTTGGACCCTAGATATGACCCTCCAGATGCAATCTTGGGCCGTCTCGCAAGTAATGAACCCGCTAGATAAGACTTTAACCCTTTCTTAAACCTTTGATTGATCTTTGAACCTCAAAAATACGCTTTTAATTTTCTGTGAGCCCTTGATTGATCCTTGAACCCTAAGAGTGATCTCTTTTGTTAAATGATGATCTGGGATCACACTCACACCTTTTTACATTTGTCTTTGTTTATATATATTTATTTATAAGCAAATAATAAAAAAAGGGAATGAACAAATCAGCTGTTTTAATCATGGTTTTAAAAGATGTGCAAAGGCCTCATAAATACGTGAGGCTTGATTATGCCGTCACGCCACGTCTTATGTCGTCTTATATCACGTCTTTTTGTAAACTCGATATATATATGAAATATGATATAAATATATAAATATTTTAATATTTTGTGTCGCCTTATGCCACGTCTTATAAACGCAAAAGCTTTGTCATGAACATTAAAACGTAAAGCTTGGTGATGCCGTTACGTCATGTTTCGCGCTATTTATAACCTTGGTTTTAATGGAGAAACTGTCATAACACCTTCAATCGAGCATGACATGTTTAAAAACTTCACTTTGTATATTTTCTTAAAAAGACAAACTTGTCAATTCTGAAAATGAAGATATGATTAAATCATTACATGTTCTCACTTACCAACTTCAAACAAATATAGAGAATAAAAATACGTCGAAGAACATGTATTTTAAAGGAACAAAACAAACTTGAAAAGTATTTATCTTTGTGATTCTCGAAGGCAAAAAATTGATCGAGAAAATCAAGTGACTCAATACAAATCATATTTGCTTTAGTTTGGAATCCAAAAACTTGTTAACACACACTAGGCCCACTTCTTTTTAGGGGTGTGCAGAATTCGGGTTTCACTCACAGAAATCGAAAATAAAACCAAACTGAACTGAAAAAACATGAATCGAACCAAAATAAATATTTAGTATTCAGTTCGTATATGGTTTTGGCACGATGAACCGAAAACCAAATTCACATAAATATATATAACTTTTATATATTTATATTTAAAAAAAAACATTAAAACTTTTTCATAGTATAAATATAATATTTTTTAAGCTTGATTTTTTTTTAAAAATATTTATATATTTTTAAATAGATAAATAACTAAAAATATGTAAAATCGAGTTATTCGGTTATTCGGTTTGGATTAATCAAATTTGAATTCAGTTCGGTTCGGTTCTCGATTTAACCCAGAATTTTTTTTGACCGAACCGATGAACCCCTACTTCTTTTAAGCTGATAACGGGCTTAGCGGATTCAGCATGGATATAACAGTTTGTACTCGAGGCCTCTTTGTTACCTCAAACGTATTTGTGTTCCTAGAAAGGCATTTGTGTTAAGTATTGCCTTTTGTTTTATGATTTAAGGTCATTTTAGGACAAAAGATTTTTTACATATCAAGGGATCAATCTCGATTCTTCATTTTTATTTGATTTAATGGATGAGATTAAGTCCAACAATTTAAAAAACTTACTTTCATCATTTTTTTTAAATATTAATATCTTTCAAACAGTTAATCGTTAAGCGAAAAAAAATATATCATTGCGATGACCATTTAATTATCTTTCTATAGATAGGCACTTTCATAAACTTTCGACAATTTTTTTTTCGTATTTTTTACGTTATTTCTTTAAGTTTTTTCGTTTTTTTTACGGCACTGAAATTTGCATTAAAAATCATATATGATTAAACACTAATTTAAATATCACATGTGATATTAGTGTTAAAATAAAAAGAAAAAACTTAAAAAAGAAAACGTGAAAATAACGTTTTTTTTTTCCGAAAGTATATCAAAGTGTCCGTCTATAGAAAGAAAATTAAATGCTCGTCGCGACGGTGTAAATATTTTCGCTTAACGATTAACGGTTTAAGAGATATTTAAATTATAAAATATATGTAAAATAATAAAATATTTTTAATCATTTGGTATGTAAAATACTCTCGTCTTGTTTTATTCATCAACAAATTTGTGTTTATAAATGCTTTGAAAAACACAAAGTTGTAAAATTGAATGGATCGAACTTGAGACCTCCAACTTGGTGTTATCAGCCATTCGAATCCTTCCCAACCACAGTCATGTTGAAGTTTTCCTTTTGCTTTATTTATCAACATTCTTTTATATACCTTCTCCTAATATGACGACGTCTATTTAGACAAATGTATATGGTGTACATAATAATCTCTAATAAATTTTAAAACATTTGAAACCTTTTAAAAATAAATTGTTTTATATATTGAGCCCACACACTTACTTATTATGAAAGTTTGTCTTAAACACTTCTGACTAATGTAACTAATAAAACATTTTCTACATAAAAAAATGCAACTATTATGAAAGCTACTAACTAATTTAAACACCTAATAATATTAATGTAACTAATAAAACATCACATACATGAAAATGCAACTAATAAAATAAATGGCACAAATGATGAAAGCTACTAACTAATATGGTCATCATTTATTTGACATCATACAAACCAACCATATATTTCTAATTTTATAATCACTTACTTTAACCAAAACGTAACCACCTTTTAACTACCTTAATATTTTAAACTTAATGGTCATATGTTTTATACTTTTATCTTTATCGTCTTTTATGTCATCTTCATGTTTTCTTTTTAACAAACGCCTCTTGTTAAATTTATTATCGTAAGAAACAATGGTCGAGTACCTATTAACTCCATAATAGTTATCCGTATTCGTCATGAAAAACATATAATCAAAACGTATTAGTCGCCGAAAATTTTAATTACATGTATTCGTCACCACAACGCGCGAATACCTTCTACTCTTCTAGTAAATAGTAATACTCGTATTACATCGTACAGCTTCTTTAACTCATAAAAAAACCACTTTGTACACATGTACGAACATGCGTGATGCAGATATTTTCTTATTTCAATATTTCACATGTTATAATTGTAATCATGCATATATGGCTTTTGTCTCATTGTATTTGAAGTATATATATGATCTATGTACACCATTTGCTTTGGCCAAGTACACGTAAATAGGTTACAAAATTGTACATGTTTTCGCCCTAAAGACATAAAAACAAACATCCTCCCACAGATCATATCGATCGGTAACCGGAAATTTGGGTGAAAAATTGAACTTTGAATTAAAAAAATGTTAGTTCAAAGACTTGGGACAAATCAGCTAATTAAATCAATTCGACATACCTTATCTTTTTCATACATATGGTTCAAATTTCTTCCTAATAAAGTTCGACTTTGGTTCACATTTCATTTTCGTTATGCGACGTGGGTCAATTTATGCATGATATTGTAACTATAAGGCTAAACTATTAAGGACACTATATGGTCCCATGCAAAACTCGTGGATGGATTAATAAGTACTACGTAAAGATGGTAAATAACTAAATATATCTTTTTCATATTTTCGTTAATGCATTCCAATTTCCTAATGCCTAATGTTTTTATCAGATGTTAAACTTTGATGATGCTCTTAAAAAACTACAACTAAATGGACATTTGCAAGTTATGAAGAAACTAGAGAACATGCCACATAGGCAAATAGAAACATGTTTTTGCATTGCATTTCGTTCTACTTTTGGTTTATGTTTTAAGTTGTTATATATGTCAAACTCTCAAGTCATCTTGTAAGACAGTTTTTTGGAGTTTATAGAAGTGTGAATCCGAAAAGAAACACATAAAATATGATTTATAGACTAAAAATGGTCCGACCAAAGAACTATGCCTTATTAGAACATGTGCTTTTAGCCTTTTATAATCGCATATAATGCAAGGCCAATGACGTGCGATGAGAGTAGTCGTGGTAGTTTTTCTTCAAAATCATAGGTTTTTATGAGATAATTTGTAAAATATTTGGACGCATTTAATTTATCCTTTTATCTGAAATAGACATGTGTGGTTCTTTCAAAAGTTAGATGGACATTAACGACGACATATTTTTTCTCAATTGGGAAACACTGCAATTGAATCTAAAAAAACCTTATAAATATAATAATTTAATTATTTAATTATAAATGAGATGTTTGGTTTAAGAAAAAATTTTGTCGCTTTAAGTATTTTCTGCAACGATTTGTATAACATGAGTTCGTTTGACACGTGTCCGTGCCCATTTAAACTTGTGGCCCGAGCCCTCCCGATTCCTGTTTTGCCACCTCTAAATAAGAGTACTACTACAGTAATTCTTAATGCCATGCACGCTCTATAATTAGAAACAAAGTACGGGGGTGGCAAATTTTGAAATAATATACGTAAATAAGTTTGTAGAATGTTAGACTTTTCGTATTGTGAAATTTGGTTAAAATTACTTAACAGCATAACTACGTACTCTAGAAAAAAACAAACATATATGTTTGTAATCATAATTCATGCATAAAATCGTACAGGTAGTAATTTATTATTTATTTTTTTGGTGTGCAGACGTAATTTAATTACTAGTAATTAATTAGCAGTTTAACGGATATTCAAACAATTTGATTGGCGAATTTACATGTGTTTAACGAATTCATTCACGTGCTATCAAGCTAGCTTGAAATTCACATTTGTCTTGCATACCATTTTTGTTTATTTATTTAACGACATAAGATATTCTTTTAGCATGTATTGATCACCTTTATTTATTACAAGTTCATGTAAACGGGTCGTGTCACTTATAAATTTTCAAACTAAGAATATCCTTCACTTTGTGTACTCTAGCTGAATGAAGACATTGTTTAAGAAAAGTAACCATTTTATAAATGAAGATATATATGATGATTGATCAATCGTGAAATTACATTTTCTCGCTCACCAACCTCACAAAAATTTAAAAATAAGCAAATGATTCAACATAAAACTTAATTGTATTAATTTTTCTTAAATTAAAGGAGATAATTATTGAATACTCTAATGTTACTTATTTACATTTTATCAATGTCAGTGATGTTAGATAATAATGACCCGTAAGCCCGTTGGATTCCCATTAGTTACTACGTTTAGGTTAATTAGTTTTCTATTTAATGTCATGTAACCTCTGTAATTCATCGAATCTGCTTAATACATGTCACATAGTCAAGTGATAGCTAACTTTTCTATTACGGTTATAGATGTACCTTCGATTTGTGTTATAGGTTTTGCTCAAGAGTATAACAAAGGCTATATGTGTTTATTAGTGTAAATTAAATATAAATTGTGGGTCTCTTCCATTCATCAAGGCAGAACATTATAAAGGTAAACTATTGTCAAGAGAGACGAACATCAAACAACAATTGAATTGGGATCAAAGAATCAAGGGAATGGATTTGCACTGTTTGTATTTATAACTTGGGTTATATTGACGCGAGTCTTTTTCAAGTTTGTATTCACTAAAAAAAATTAGTTGAATTCTTCACATTTTAAATGCTAAATGGTCACGGCTAAGAATGTGTAAAATTATAGAGTCCACACTTTCTCATGTGTGGTAATAATAGGTGTGGGAAATTTCATACATATAAGTATGGAGATATTATATAAAATTTCTATGGTTAAAAATTTGGAAATATGTTTTGAATGTCCACACCTAAAAGTGTGACAAAATTGCAAAAAATGTTTACGATAAAAAGTGAGAAAACATTTGTGACACATATAAGTGTATTTTTAATTTAATTGTACACACTAATATACGTGGATTATTTTTTTTAATATTTGTGACACCTATAAATATAGCAAAATTATTATTCATATAAAAAGTAGTCCACAGTTGATCATACCGTGACAAAATAAACGTAGGGAATAGAACTATTTTTTGTAGTGGTTATAAGATATTATAGGTTAAAAATTGACGTGATAAATGGAGGACTTGAGAATAACCTGCATTGCTTCGAGCACTCTTATCTCTTATTATCTACTATTTATAATGTATGTATGTATACTTCTTAAACTTTAAATGCTTAAATTTTGAATAATGTTAATTGCTTATAATACTATTTAAACTTAAATGCTTAAATGACAAGTAATGTTAGTGACTAATGTACCCTTTATTAAATGGTAACATCAAATATAAGTAAATCAATATTTTAAATATTGTTTAATCTTTAAACTTTTAGCATTTTTTGTTTGTAATCCATGAACCTTTTTCTTGCCGTGACTACAAATTAAATCCAAAATTACGATTTCGTAAATATAATTTTTAATTACTATATACACTTTCACTTTGTGAGAGTGTTTTATATGTTCTATTTAATATGTTAGTAGACGAGATACAACAATAATATTTGATACAAAGTATTATACATTGCTTTTATATACTCAAAACGTTACATCTCTTTCAGCATACTTAAAGTTAACCAGTTGAAATTGCCATCATTTTCTAATAATTCGCACTTCCCATGCTAGTCAAATTGCGAGGCTTGCAAAATCTAAATTCTCATCCTTGAAAGGGACTCAAAAGTCTCAATCTGTTGCATATAGTCGTATACTGATGATCATAGAAACAACTTATCAAAATGAAAGTTGAGCTTGCCGTACATATTCTTTTGGAACATTCTTCAACATACACTGCTGTTTTTTCCATGTGACACCAGACAACAAGGGCTCTAGTCTTTCATTATGGATATAAGTTATGCTAGATAGTTCATATAGGATATGGAGCAATTTTGTCATCAATCTTTCACCATTATTTGTGACTTGAGTTTGACCTCATGTTCTCTTTTACCTATCATTGAAGATGAACACTCTTATAGGATAATCACACTATTCAATTGAATTAGGACCTTTTTTTTGGTGAATGAAAACAAGCTGTTTTTATTAAACCACCACCAAATGCCTTAATGGTAAGACACTTGATCTTCTCACAAGAGGTCTCGCATTTGGGGGTGGCTGGGTAAGGGTCATGGGATACCCCGGTTAGTTAGTGAATATCTTAGTCAAATACTTGTCCTCCTCAGGTAACATGAATAAGAAAAACCACATCCGTTTACCCATCTAATTAGTTTTAGTAAGACTCCTTTAGTTGTGGTGGTGTTTGGTAATGCTGATTATCAATTAAATCTTAAGTTAAAATAATCAGAATTAGATAATGAGCTTGAATAAGCAACTTTGAAACTGACTAGTTTAGTTTCAAGTTGTCAAATAATCTTATAATCACGATTGGTTTGCCTTTGTCCTAACACTATATGAAACTGATTGTATGTTGTTTCAAAGAAATCTCAAACACCCCATAATGCATCTTTTTTTGGAATGTATGTACATTTTACTAATAGAGAACAACACAATGTGCTTAATTTGAAACCAGATAGTAACAAAAAAAGAACAAAGAAAGAGATTTCCTATGGACAATCTTTTATTGAGAAGTTTCTCCGGATGTGATTATTACATTGCCTATGGACTTACTGATACCCTTTGTGTAATGGTTTTCAATAGTAAATTATTTTTCCGTCTTTTTGGGTGATATGCCGGTGATAATTAAAAAACTTGTAGTCAGAAGTATTTTCAACGAGTGTCTTTATTACTATCACGTGTGCTTGTTTACGATTCTCATATTTACTGTTTATTAATATTGCCAACTGCAGAAGACGTTCTTTCGACACAACAACCTTCGTTTTGTAATAGTTCAAAATTTCCAATTATCGGACTTGGTGTTTTGACCATTGAATCAGGAAAAATGTATAATAATTAAAATGGGTAAGAAATGAAGAAAATGAAAGAGTTAAAGGACCTCTTATGTCATATCTCCAAATTCATTAACAGATGATGGATTTAAACATTGACCCCCTTAAACAAGCCTTGTCAGGCATAATAATTGAAGGTCAAATACTTGCGAATAGGCTATAACTGATAGTTTATTATTGTTTGATTACTGAATCCTAATGGACTGATTAATTAATTGCGACACTACCACAAGGAATTCAAAACCCCCAAAACGTGGCTTGTTGTGGGTAGAAAGCGGGTAACACTACAGTGGATTTGGGTTTGGGTTCAGTTGTTGTTGATGATGATAATAATGCTAAAGGTAAAAGTATTTACTTATTTAATTATTTTGGTGATTGATTTGTTTAAGTGATTAATGTTTGTTTATCTGATTATTGCTTTAATTTGGTTTGATATACTAGTTTTTTAGAATTTAGGATTGCTTATTCAAACATGGTTATTTGATTCAGTGAATGAAGAAAGTTGTTTTAAGCTATGAGCAATTTATCACTTTCAATAAGCAAATCAACAATTTCTTTGGCATTGCTGATTATTAACAGATTATATAGAAAGTCATTGAGGTGAGTTCATCTTATTATCTAGTACTGTAGTATATTTATAGCTGATATCAATATACACGCTACATTCCTTTCTTAACTACTTAGTGAAAGTTTTTTTTATGCATATATGACATTTATATATGTCGATGGCAATAATGCATGTCTGCTAATTGATTGTGAATAATGGAAATTTTTAAATAACTAATTATTAAAATATTTAGGAAAGGAACAACTACAATGGTGAATGATTAAATAAAACAAGCCTAGACAAAAAAGCATTCTTATGGGTCTTTTTTCTATGTTTGTTTACACAAAAAGAGTCTTTTGTGACCTTATCTTATTCCAAAGTTTTTCCACACAAAAACATCACGTTCACATTCACCATTGATCCTTAGTAGCAACATCATTACAAAGTTTTGATAACACTACCTTAATTATTAGTATAACCTCTTTAGGCTTATTCATTTCATCCAAGTTTCTTTGTGATCAGCTTAATATTCTACTTTTTTCAGTTATAATGGCGTCCACTTCAAGTTCATTGATTCAAAAGAGCTTCTTCAAGTATGATGTCTTTTTAAGCTTTAGAGGTGAAGACACTCGTAAGAACTTTGTTGATCATCTGTATCATGCTCTAGAGAATAAAGGCATTTACACATACAAAGATGATGAGAAAATCAAGCAAGGGAATATGATCAGTGATGAGCTTATCCAAGCCATTGAAGACTCAAAATTTTACATTATTGTCTTTTCAAAGAACTATGCTTCTTCATCTTGGTGCTTGGAAGAGCTTGTTAAGATTATGGAATGCCGGAAAGGTTTTGGGCATACCGCATACCCTGTGTTCTACGATGTGGAGCCCACTGAAGTACGCAAACAAAGTGGGTCTGTTGGAGATGCATTTGCAAAACATAAAGAGGATGAAGCTGCTGGGAAATGGAGGGAGGCATTGAAAGAAGCATATGATTTGGCTGGATGGGAGTTGAAAAGCATTGCTAATGGGTGAGTAAATTTCTTCATCATATCTATGCAATATTCTTTGATTTTACTTCTTTTTTATCTACGGTGGGTTCCAACATGGTGTATTTTTAATGGGTAAATAACTATTTATATGAATAATTAATGGCTTTCAAAAAAACATGTTTCATCTCAAATGGGTCAAATGGGTAAATAACTATTTATATCCTAACATGGTGTATTTTTAATGCATATAACCTTAAAGCAGTTTTTTATTCACAACCTTAAGATTTTTTCTGTATTGACATATAACCTTAAAAGCAGTTTTTTAAGCATTGAAACAAGTATGTTATAAGATAGATGTTGAAGGGAAGTGTTTGCGGGTAGACCCAACCTGTTTCGACCCGGAAAAAATTTACCTTATACCCAGCCTATTTGTTATTCATTTACTATCTAACTGATAGCTCATTCTTTGCCATTACTTCATATACAATTATATGTGTTATATATCCGATTGTTAAAGTAGGATTTTTAACAATCTTATTTTACATACAGGCATGAAGCTAAATTTATCCAAAAGATTGTTCAAGAGATTTCACTAGAGTTACGCTCCATCAATTTCGGCTTGGATGAAAAGTTAGTCGGCATGGAGACTCGAGTAAAGGATGTTGTTTCATCTTTAGAAACCAGTGTTGATGATGTTCGCATGCTAGGGATATGGGGGATGGGAGGTGCGGGGAAGACAACCTTGGCGAGAGCTCTTTTTGATCATATATCCATTCAGTTCGAAGGTGAAAGCTTCATTGAAAACGTTAGGGAAGTATCAAAAGCGTCTACGGAGGGTCTAAAGAAGTTGCAGAAACAAGTACTTTCAGATGGTTTAAAGGATCAAAACATTGAAGTAAGTAGTGTTTTTGGCGGTAAAAGTATGATGCAAAGGAGGATGCGTGGTAGAAAGGTACTTGTTGTTCTTGATGACGTCGATCATAAAGACCAGCTTGAGGCATTAGCCGGTGACTGTAATTGGTTTGAGCCGGGAAGTAGAATCATAATTACAACAAGAGATGAGCAAGTACTGGTAGCCCACCGAGTGAGCTTGATTCATAATGTGACTTTGTTATCTCAAGCGGAAGCGGGATGCCTCTTCAGTAGGTATGTGTTTGGAAGAGAGATTCCAACTCAAAGGTACGAAGAGCTATCAGGACAAGTTGTACAATATGCTCATGGTCTTCCCTTAACAATCAAAGTTTTGGGTTCATTTCTTTGTTGTCAAAGTGAGAATTTTTGGATAGCGACCATTGAAAGACTAAAAACAATTCCATTTAAAGATACTATGGATAGATTGGAAATAAGTTTTGATGGTCTAGAAAAGGAATACAAAGAAATATTCTTAGATGTTGCATGCATACTAAAAGGTTGGCCCAAAGTAGATGCAATTAGAGTGCTTGAAAGCCGTGGATTTCATGCTGAAGTTGGTTTAAGAGTTCTTGAGCAGAAATCTCTTATAACTTATAATGAAGATGAGGAATTGTGGATGCATGATCATTTAGAAGAAATGGGTCGGAATATTGTTCGTCGGTCACACCCGGAGGAACCTCAAAGACATAGCCGATTGTGGGTTGATGAGGAAATCGAGTATATATTGACTAATGACCTGGTAAGAATCAAGTTAGTATGATTTAATTAAACTGAGAGTTAACTACATTTTTTTCCCCAAAATGCAGTAATATATTAGACAAAATAATAAATTACCGTCACTTTTCTTATAAAAAACACATAACAAGTTTTCCCTAAATTCACTTTGTCTCTCTAATGATCATTCAAAAATTCTTTTATTCGAATCAAATTATCATTCAATTCATTTTATATCATCTTCATTCACTCTCAATTTGATCAGTGATTTTGGGCGTTTTGAAATTTAGGTTCCGACTAAAATTAAAGGGTTTTATTTTTTCGATTTCAGGGTACCCAAGCAACTAAATGTCTATACTTCGTGTCACCGGGTTTGAGTGCTCAAAATTCAGTAGAAGGTCTAGCAAAAATGAAGGATCTTAGATTTGTTTTTATGAATCTCTGTAAGGATTCTTTTAAGGGCAATATTGTTGAATTTGATAAAGTTAGCGAATACCTTCCAAGTTCCTTACGATTTATGAGATGTATTGGTTTTCCTTTTTCGAGTTTACCAAATACATTTCAAGGAAAATATCTTGTTGATCTTGCCATATGGCACAGCAAAATTGTTCAACTTTGGGAAGATGGAGAAGGAAAGGTAGAATAATGGTTAAATATATTTGTTGTTTTTCAAGATTCATTATGATCCTATATATCTATTGGTTTCTCATTGCACCAATATTAATTGTTTTTTGTACTTATGTTAGGTTCTTCTTAAGCTCAGGTTCCTCACCTTCCAAAATTGTAAACAATTAGAGACCTTTGACCTTAGGGTGGCTCCAAATCTTGAGCAGTTGACTATTGACTACTGTTGGGATTTCGTAGAGCTTCATATACCTGCTGATCATCATTCAAAGCTCGAATATCTCAGTCTCACTTATTCAAAGTTGAAAAACCTTCACCTCGGGAATACTCCGAATCTTGATATTCCAAACAACATGGGTAAGATAAAATGTGTTATATCACCAAAGGTCTACAAGCGCTATACTCATGGCAGATATAAGCAGAAGCGATAAATGACGCAGTTAACAGACCGAAAGGAGCCGATACATGCAGAACTAATGTAACAGGTACATTCTCTGTCTATTTTTTTGTTGATCGCCTTACATGACAACGACTAATGTGTCTATGTTATATATGTGTTTTACTATGGATCCTAACATTTGTACCACTTTTTGCAATTAGGTAGTTTGGTAAGTCGAGGTAATATAATGCCAATCTGCACACAAGGTAATATACCCAAACTCATCTACGGTTCATAGTTGAGACTAAATGATCAAATCAAATAACATGTTTTGAGTTTTTTTTTTCCTTCCATTTTTCGTGTTTACATTTACTTATTAACATTCAGTCATTATTTTTTCTAACTTGAAATAATTGTTTATGATTTTTTCCCAGGCATTGTCGATTGTTTTCATGTGCTTATACCCTGCACACCCTGTCGTTTAAATGAAGCAAAGGATCATTGTCGCTCATCTGTTTTGGTCATTGATAGTTTTCTCTGGCACACTCTCAAAGTATGATTTTTTGTACAGAAATGTTTAAAGTTATGATTGTCTTTTATCTTTCAATATTAGCACTTTATAATACACAGTTAGATTAAGCTATAATTCCCTAATTGGATGTTGCACTAATTACTTAAAACCCATATAGAATACAAGTCAGATAGTTTAATTCATGGAGTTCAATAAACACTCTTGACTTCTTCATAAAGTCAAACTCTTTTATCGTTCAATATTGCTATGTTAGTACTTTTTATTACACTCTTAGATTGCAATATAATCCCCATCTTGGATTTTGTACTAATTACTGTAAATCATAGTAGAATTTGAAGTTAGATAAGTTATTATATATGGAGTTCAATAAACTTAGTTGACTTCTAAGAAAGTCAAACTGATTTCTTGGTGAAAAAGAACAGAAATCTATACGATGCTGGAGATGTTCATATTAATAATAAACTTAAGAAAGTGTTATGAGCGACTTAAGATCATATACAAGTTTTGATTCACATACATAAGATCTACATTTGGATGAAACCATCAAACATAAAAGCATTTGACTTTTTGAGTCAAACTATTGGCTTTCATCGAATTTTATTGAGATTTTTATGAAATTGAACTGAAAAACATATGTCAGTGATAAGAAATTATCATGGCTTGAACCGTTTATGTTTTTGTAAACCATTGAGTAGTCATATTGTGTTTTTCCATGGTTGGGCTACAAAATGTAGAATGTACAATTTGAAAAACAGTTTTGACATGGTAAAACTGAGCTAACGTAAAACGTTACTTATAACTAAAACAATGTCACCATTGACTACGTAGGTAATATGTTGTGATATTGATATGATACTATAGAGTCTAAAATGTTTGTATTTTTATCATAAAATTGCGAAAGATGATACCGTACAGGACATGGCCCCAAGCTTTGGTGCTGAAACACTTCTTCGTTACATTATATCGAACTTCTTTATAGGCACATAGTGAAATAGTCCGGAACAAATGATTTTAGCCGTTTATTTGTGTTGTTTTGTCAATCACATTGTGCAATTTTTGTTGTTCTTCTTGTTAAGCCTAGTTCCAGCTTTACTCTAGTTGAAATCCGACATGACTTTGCTGATTCAAAATGCGACATTTCTTATTCATACATTGTAATCTAGATCATGTTAATTATGTTTATGCTCATTAATGGAAGTTGATTAATTATAAACATGAATGGCCTTTTTGTTTTTCGTGTGCTAAAGTAGGGATGATATTAATATAAAAATTGTTTTAACATTTTTTTTTGTGGTGGTTACAGTTTATTTTAACATTCAATCGTTTTTTTTTTTTTTTTTTTTTTTTTTTTTTTTTTTTTTTTTTTTTTCAGCCGGAAATAATTTTGTTTACGGTTTTTTTCCTCAGGCATTGTTGACTGTTTACATGTGCTTCGAATCCACATCCTGTCACAGTATGGAAGAAAAGGATCATTGCCGATTGGTGATTATTAAATGAATTTCGCTCAACCTGTTTTGGTTATTGATAGTATTCTCTGGTACACTCCCAAAGTATTATTGCTTGTAAAGATTTAAGAAGTGTTTAAAAGTGTTTTTCATTAGTACTTTTTTAATATGCTGTTAAATTAAAGTGTAGCCTCAACTTGGATGTTGTACAAATTACTTTAAATCAATACAAAATTTGAACTTAGGGCCCGTTTGGTTAAGGTGTATGGGTATGGGTCTATGACTTTGAAAGTCATTAATGTTGTTTGGTTGATTATGGGGCCCATCACAATGGAATGAGGATACCCAAATGTGAAGGTTTCCTCATATATTATGTATGTGAGTGGTTTCTTCATACTCTTCATAATCATTCCACTCTATACCAACATCCATACCCATTATGATTCATAGCGACAAACCAAACTCCCCCTTAGTTTAATTAATGGAGCTCAACAAAAACAGTTGACTTCTTAAAAAGTCAAATTGTGTTCTTGATGAAAACGGTCAGAATTTTATTATAATAGAGGAATGCACTTCTCTCATATTAATTATTTTAAGATTTCCATATATAGAATTTTAAGCAAATACAATATTGAAAGCATTATTTACAAGTATCTAAAGCACATATAAAACTAAAAACACACTACTAATATATTACAATTAATACACTATTAAAAACACTCTTTCATTCAAAAATACATGTAAAAAAATAATTTGCAACTAGTTGAAGCACAAATAAAACAATAAAACACTATTCAACACATACAATTAATGCACAACTTCACCAAAATATACAACTATTTAAACACAATGTACAATCTAATTAAACTTACAAAACATAAATCTGAATCCAGCTGCCCAAAACAAAATAACATTTGTTCGTCGAAAAATATAGTCACAAGGTACCCGATGCCGCATCGCACGGGTACCCTGCTAGTAAATTTGTAATAAACTTTTGATCTACATAAAAAATCCCTACATTTGGATATAATCATTAAATATCATAAATATTTGACTTTAAGTCAAAGTATTGATTTTCATCTAATTTACTGAGTTGATCATGAAATGGTTTATAGAATATATTTGTTTTTATTAATGAAACATAAGAAATTAGTTATAAGGAAGCTAAGTTTTGTTGTCTGCAATGATCATGTCATATTTAGAGATCATAATCCAGATAATTTATTTCTCAAAGTCAAAGTCAAAACTGCATTTGTTCAAATTCAAGTCAAAACTGTAATGAGGTCTTTATCTAACTTTTATCCTTCAGATGGTAAACTTGTAAACTGCACATGGCCCAAAATCCTTGAAGGGCCTTCAAAAAATATTGTATACTCAGGTTATTTGTATAGTAATTAGCCCAATTTCAAAGCCCAATTTATTGGTTTAACTTTTTGCCGTGGCAATGTAGCAGATCCTTTAGACTTAAAAGCGAATATCTAGGTGTTAACCGAAAATTTTGAATTTTCATCAACTCCAAATTTAAAAATTAAAATCACCTATATTTCAAGAAGTAATCTGGTCTCATTTTATATTTGAAATTCACTTTTTTCTTTTCAATTTTTTTATTACATCTTTGAAATAGATAAAAAAGACACTTTGTTAGCCTTTTTACATTTTAGATTATAACAAGTTTTCTTATATCGAAACATAATACATGTTTAAAGGCCTACTTTATAGTTGCGGTACAGGGCCTCCAAAATCCATAGGACGGCCCTGATCTAGATATATATGATCGCTCTATGTACATTTTTGCTTTTGCCACATACACGCGACTAGAAGATACAAACATTTTCTCCCTAAATATCATAATCAATCATTATCCGGAACTTTAGGTAAAAAGTTTAATTTTCGATTGAAAAAAAGTGGTTCACATACTTTTACATAAATTCAAATTTCTAAGAGACGATATACAAACTATATATCGACATATACCCTTTTTTGACAAATCAGCTTATTCAAATTCGACATATACCCTTTTTTGGACCAATCAACTTATTAAATTCGACATATACCCTTTTTCATACATATGGTTCAAATTTCTTCCTAATAAAGTTCGAGTTTGGTTCACATTTTATAGTCGTTCTTTTCCATTAGCTTTTTTTCGACGCGGTCAATTTATGCATGCAAGATATTGTGTTGATAACTCGAGGGAGGGCTTTACCCGATTAGAATATGTGTGGCGATGGGTTCAAACCTCGTAAATTAGTCGAGCCAAAAGATCGAAAACTATGGTTAAAAAAAAAGTTGTGGCCAAAATCGGATTTTATTAGGCTGCCCCCAGTAAGGGGATTCAATCCCCTTACTTTTCACTGCCACGTCAGCTTTCTCTCTCCAGCGACCTTCAGGCGATTAGGTGCCCCAATAAGGGCGACCAAGTTCAATTTTTTTTTTTTTTTTTTTTTTTTAACAGAAAATATATAAGGTTATTATTTTTTCCTTTCTCCAAAAGAAAATATATCAGCCACAAGAAGTGACCACTCTCACACCACTCCCAAATCTCTTTACTCTCTGCTTCTCACATTCTTTCACACACACACTGAAATCAAGAACCAAAAACCATGGAGCTATTTTACTTGCTAGTATTTGGAGCTCTTGGTGTAATTGTAGCAACTTAGAACTTAGTAAAAACAACAAAGATCGAATCAACACTTCTTCTGCTTTCAATTCATTCAAGAACAATGCATTTTTTTTGTTGGATAATATTTAAACGGTAACATTGCATCTCGATCGGCCAGACGATTCAATTCTTGCATTTTGGTTGGCGATCGATTCACCCCAGCAACACGATCGACATGCACTCGATCGCCAGAGGTGCTCGATTGATGGGGATTGGTCCTTATTGGGGCTAGCCTTAAGAAACAAGAAGCATAAGTTTGTTTGCTTATTTTTATTCGGATTAAAACTTATGTCCCAATTATTTCAAACAAATTTATATGGCATCAATTGACTTTAACTTAAAAATCCTAATTAACTACTAGTTGTCCTTAGAGATTGAACAACTGAAATAATAATAATAATAATAATAATAATAATAATAATAGTAACAGTGGCGATCGCTGGCGACTTGCCTCGATTCACCTTGTCCACGCCTCTGCACCCTTGATTCAACCTTCGGTTGGATTGTTGTTTGTTTGTTTCCCTGTGCATATGGTCCTTCATTCTTCTTTTGTAGAGTTCATGTTTGGAGTCTTGTTTTGAGACTCGCTTTTGATTTTGTCTTTGTTTTTCGTGATTGTTGCATACGGTTTGTTTTCTCCCAAACCAGTATGTTTTCTTTAGTATAGATTATGATCTCCTCCCCCTGGTTTGTTCATAATTCCTCTTGACTGGGTTTCTTGTTTTGCCAATGTGGAAGATGAACAAAAATTAAATATAATAATAACAGATAGCGAGTTGGTGGGCCCTTTTTGGGTTAGCGACTTGTCTTCATAAAAACGGTGGGGCCCACGCTGACACCTTGTCCTTTTTGGGTTGTTGGCTTGCCTATTTAGGCTAGCGAGTTGCTCTACATTTTCTCCCTTGGTTGTTGCAGTTTGTTTTTGCTTTATGGGTGGGACCCACGTTGACATCTTCTTTTTTGGTTATGTTTGCATGTATTGCATTTTGTATTTTTTTTAGTCCAAGTTTGTTTTTTTTACGTTTTGTAAAAAAAAAAAAAAAAAAAAAAAAAAAAAAAAAAAAAAAAAAAAAATTATTATCTATTAATAATATTAAGAATAATATCTCTATGGCTATTATTCGGTTCCATTGTCCCTTTGCTGGTTTAAGTGGTTCTCAAGACGGTAGTGGGAATGGGCTTACCAAAACCTCGTTGATTTCTCATCTTCGTGATCGTCACTTCAATGAGGATGCGCTTGCTACCACCAAACTTTCTTTGGCCACTAATCTGGTTGTTTTTTAGGCTGCTGAGGTTACGTTGAAACGTATGGGTCTTTGGTTGTGTGGGGTTTGTTTTAAGACGCATACTCTTCGCTCTAAATGTCGACATGGATCTGATTTTGTGCCACCACCCGATTGCGGTGATGGTGTTGTTAGATTTGTGTTATTTGATCTCGCTAAGCCCCAAGTCCCTTCTTCTGTTCAGCTCGCTTGCAATGAAGATTTGGTTTCGGAAGAGCACTCTAGTTTTGATCTACACTTACTTGACACTTTGCTCGCTAAAAGGTTGCACACTGTCAAATCCATCCCTCCAAAGTGCCGTTTGGGATTCTCTCGTGTTTTGAAAGGAGCTCTTGATAAGGTGATCTGCACACCTGAAGACATTTCTTGTTGGGTTAGCCTGTTAGCATTGCCTCTTTGTCTCCTTAAAACCTTTTGTCCGAGGAGTAACATGGAGTGTAGGTCTGATACTAAACGCCAGCGTCAAGAAGAATATATCGCTAATGCCATTCGGGCTTGGGGTACGTCTGGTGGTAGTTTGCAGCTTGTTAGAGAGGTTTTAGCTGAACCCTCTCCTGCTTGGTCTAATGTTGAGGAGGAAAACCTGGAGTTGGGTGAGCGTAATGTCAAGCAATGTAGGAGGAAGATCTGTGATGGTCATTATACTGCTGCTGTCAGAGTTCTTTCTTCTTCTGGTGTTGCTCCTTACAATGATACTACCCTTGAGGACCTAAAGGCTAAGCACCCTTTCAAGCCTGCTCCTTCACTGCCTGATATACCTATTGATCATCATAACCTCGTTGCATCTCCTGCTGTGGTTCTTGATATGATTAAGAGCTTCCCCCGTGGGACATCTTGTGGCCGAGATGGTTTACGTGCCCAACACCTTTTGGATTGCTTTAGCGGCGCTGTTGTGGCTATATCTGATGAGTTAATCAATTCTATCACCCAGGTGGTAAATCTTTTTGTAACACCCCCAAAAATGGTTTGCAGCGGAAGAAAAAGTTTTTGGGATGCTACTCAGTTGGATCATAACACAAGTGAAAAATAATAGCTTTCTCGTAAAAGATTTCATTTATTGAGGTAAAATAGAGTTTACAAAGTTTGAATTGTTGCGGAAAATGGCCCATTAATAAAATATGGTCCCCATAAGTAAATCAGAGTCATCTATGACCATGCCATGCCAATGCCCAAGCGCCTCCAGAGTTAGCTATCGCCTTTTCATCCTGAAAATACATGCTAAAAAGTCAACACAATGGTTGAGTGAATTCATAGGTTTAGTAAATAAGCAGTTGATCACAAGATTTTCAAGTTTAAGATAAGCCATGGGCTACGTTGTTATACGCCCATAAAAGATAGTTGATATTATTGCACTAAGCTCATGACACCAAACTAACTGCATACACCTAAATTACTGGTGTAAGTAAATAAAATTGCCCCTCTGAGATGTAATAGCCAATTACATAGAGATACCAAATATAGTGCGCCCCGGTTATTTCCGATAACCGAGTCGGGGTCATCAATTACTAATTATTGAACGGGAACCTTTAATCTAATAAGTTTGTATAATTATTGACTTTTCATTTTATTAAATTTGGTTGATTACAATTTTTAGCAACATAAATAATCTAGAAAAGACAAGACGAATATGTTTTCAATCATGAATCATGCATATAATCACGGATCATAATGAGTTCATTCACGTGCTGTAAAGCTTGATCGAGCTCACATATATATTTTTCTTGATGCTCGTATTGATTCGACATAAGAGATTATTTTTGCATGATGAATAAAAATGAAATTGAAGAATTTGTATTTCAAACAGTGAAACTTGAGAGAAAGTCAAAACTAACCACTCATCTTACTATCTATAATGGAGAAATGATCAATCTTGAAAAGTGAAAAAACTCAATTTGGTCAAACTTAAAATATTTTAGGAAGTCCTTACGTTATTTTTGGAAAGCATGTGCAAAGTTAGAAACTACTAACACACTATTAATACACATAAAAAACTGGGTTGATCCGGGTCGCTTCAAACCCGGTGGATTGACCCGGTTTAATTTGACCAGTTTTTTCGACCCAACCCGGCTGGTTGACCGGATTAATTTGACCCGTCTTTTCGACCGGAACGGTTCAACCGGTTGAACCGCCCGTGTCGAAACGGGTTTCAAAACATTGTGTTTAATCCCTAAATCCTCACACTTCTATTATTTTTTGTTTATTACCTATAGATTTTTTTTGTCCCTACAACTATCTGCCGCTATAAATTTTGTTGCTATGCACGGATACTCGTCTAGTTATATAACAAAATGACTAACTTTTGGGGTTTAAAAGTATTTTATATTGTTTTCACGTACTCAAAGTTCAACGTATGATAATTACATACCTTTAGATAAACCTATAGATAAGGATACTTATAAGGGTGCGTTTGCTATCCTACTATAGGAATGACACTATAACTATGAAAGTGATTAAAGGTGTTTGTTTAAGATGAGAGTGCCCACCACTATGGTAATGAATGATAGATATAATCCATACTCCATATACATCTAAAGAGGTAGGAATGGATCTTTCATTGGTAAAGGACCCACCACTACTATCAAACGCATACTCATTGTCATTCATGACAGCATACCAAACGCACCCTAAACGCTTTTTGCCCACTATCTTTCACGTTAACTTTTTTAAGACAATAATGTCGTATACACAGACCTGTTTATTCTTCAAAGGGACTTGAAGACTCGGTGATACAGACCTGTTTGCAAGTTCTAATGTGGAATTGAAACAAAAGGATATATCATAGTGCGATTTCGTGAACTTAATTCAAAAACATCAACGTGCATATCCATTCATTCATAATGTCGTATACACATACACGTAAGAAATAAAGAAACCGTTCAACCGGTCGACGATGATCATATCTGATCACTAGCATCTCTGGAAAACAGGTCTCTTGAAGGTAGTTATTGCAACGATACTCGATCAAAAGGTGGACAATTGTGGTGAAAACAAGGCAAAGAAGGAGATATGATCTATGTACATTTTTGCTTTTGCCATATACACGTAAGAAGATACAAAATTTATTTCTCTTTTTCACCCTAAAGACATAGAAACAAATCCTCCTCATAGATCATAATCAATCATTATCGGGACCTTTAGGAGAAAATTTTAACATTTAATACCAAAAAAAGGTGATCAGCAGACTTTTTACGTAAATCTAATCAATTTTGGACTAATCATGTTATTCAAATTCGACATATGATAAGGTTTTAAAATGTACCTTTTTAAGGGGTCGTTTAAGCCCTTATTTGATCACTTTTGTATCCGTTATTACTTAATATCGTTCCTTTTCACTTTTTAGGTCTCTTGAAGGCAAATTGCTGTAATGGCACTTATTTGGACGAAAAGGCGCGAATATACGAAGAAAATGGCCAAAGTCAAGAATCGAGACACTCAAGCTGTTAAAGACAAGGTGACGGCGTCACTGCTTATACGCGACGCCGTCGGAGTATTTTGTGACGGCACAGAAGCCAAATTTCATATTTTCAAGTGACGGTGTCAGGCTTTAAAAGAGTAGGCCGTCGCAACTCAGACGGCCTAGATTTGATCCAGACGACGTCAGAAGCTGAAGAGGACGGCGTCACAAGCACAAGGTGACGCCGTCGCAAGACTAACGTGGCCAAGACGAAAACCTAATGACGGCGATCCGACGGCGTCACAAAACATAAGGTGACGTTGTCGCATATGTAATCTTATATATAGAATCCGAATTTTTCAGTATTTGTGTGTAGTCTTTTGGAGTAAAAACCTAAACCGAGCCAAGGCTGTCTTGTACAGTATTTTAGGGTTCCAAACCCAATCTTACATCAAGATAAGTGTTTTACTTCATTAATTCAATTATGTCTTTGATTATTTGTGTGTATGCTTGCATGTTCTCCATGTCCGACTAATTTACTTGTGTGTTTGCTTAGGGAATATGAAATTTAATTATTGAATATTGATTGGTTGTCTCTTATCTTAATTGTTAATGATCTAATAATGCGATAGGTCATTCTTTGTGTACTTAATGCTTGATTAATCTTTGTGAACCTTAGGTTATAACACCTAGAGCGGTTGTAAGCTAAACCATCCAAAGAGGCCTTAGAGTTAGAGTTTATACTCCCTAGTGGGTTTTGTAGACGAGACCCTTTGGTAAGTTCAAAGAGTTAGGGATAAACGCATACCCTACGACTTTAGACACACAACGCAATTAAGAATAAGGACGTGACAATTCAACCATCAATAGGAGATAATTAAGGAGTAGTAAAACCTAAGTGAACACATCTTTAAACTATCATACGAGCACACAATAATTAGACATAGACTACATACACCTTAGATTAGATAATTAGATAAGTAGAGTAATCGGTAGCAATACCAACCCCCAAATCCAAACCCCGAGATTCGTACTTTTCCATTTCCTAAAAAAAAACATAAAAAAGATAAAAAAAATAATCTTCCTCAACCCCAACCTTAGCGTAGTAACTTCTCACTAGCATTCCTATTCCCCTAGAGAACGATATCAATACCCGTGGCTTACCCTAATACTACACTACAACGATTAGGTTCACTGCCTAGGGTGTTATAAAAATTGCTCGAAGAAAAGGAAGTTCCTTTGACCCCGAACGACGCGTGTAGCGTTATCAAGTTTTGGCGCCGCTGCCGGGTAATAGAATAGCTAGTTAGTAGTCCACCTCGTTTATGTTTCTTTGCTTGATTCCTATCAAGTAAAATTTTCTCATTTTTAGCTTTCTCATAGTCTATCCCCCTTCTTCGTGACCTTTGTTCGTAATCCCATCACTTTTCATCATGGAAGGTGATAACCAACCACCATTCATCAACCTACCACCAAATGACCCGCCAAGAGCCCGTACTCTTGGTGAATACTCGAGACCAAGCCACCTAGGCTATAGGAACACCATTGAGCTTCGTGACGAAGCCCAAACTACGGCCCTGCAATCCGACACCATCCGGTTGGTGCAAAACGGATGTGCATTCCATGGACTTCGTTCCGAAGATCCAAATCAGCATCTAAGGGATTTCCTTAAAATTGTCGATTCCATCGACCTTGATGCTACTACTCGGGAGACCACGCACCTGCGTCTCTTCCAATTCTCTCTACGGGACCAAGCTAGTAATTGGCTTGAGCGACTTCCCACCGGCTCCATCTCAAGTTGGGATGATCTCACCTTTCGTTTCCTTGCTCAATTTTTCCCACCGGGGAGAACCACTAAACGTAGGAATGACATCTTGATGTTCCAACAACGTCAAGGTGAATCTCTCTACGAAGCATGGACTCGATTCAAGGACTTACTTCATAAAGTCCCTCATCACGGCATTGATCTTTGGCTTCAAGTCCAAATCTTTTATGATCATGTCAACTTCCCCACCAAGCGATCCATTGACCAAGCGGCCGGTGGAAAATTTAGTGATCTCACCGCGGAAGAATCATGGGGTATAATAGAGGACCTTGCTCTCTATGACAACGAAAGTTGGAATGACTCCCGTGAGTTGCCCAAAACCGTTAAGGCAAGCTCCTTGCCTCCCATCGTAGGATGATCGAACTTGAAGATCAAGTTAAATTCCTAATGAGTTCCTACGAAAACCCTAAGTCTTCACACCATGTGAACAAAGTTTCTTCCTCATGTGAGCCGTTTTATGATCCTCATAACACGCGCACTTGCACCCGATCCCCCGAACATGCTTCCGTTGACTACGCATCCTCGCGTATTAATGGAACGGGAGGAAGATTCCCTACAATACCCGGACCTAGGAATTTCAATGAAACCCGAGAAGCATGGAAGGGCAAGCCCGACTTCTATTGGGGACAAACTAAGGAATTCACTTCCAATGATTTTTCATGGCCCCCACCCCACGATCCTAACCAACAAAACATCGAAGGGATGTTGCAAAACCTAGTTGCAACCCAAGAAGCCCAAATAGCTAAGCTCTCGGACCGCTTTAACCAACAACAAGCCGAAATGGATAGGAAGATAGATAACCTTTTGAAAGCCATGACCAATAGTGATAGGAAGGTTAATGCTATCTCAACTCCCGAGCCTTCCGGTGTAGAGATTAAGGACCCAAGTAAGTTAGCTAAGCACATCGCCTTAGTGAAACCTAATAGAACAAATGACGAAGAGTACCATACACGTAAGACTAATGAAACAACCGAGGAAGTAGATGAAGTAGACAATGACTATTTCAATAAGTTTCCTACGGAAGAAGAGCTATCTCGCCACCCTCACTTAGTACGTGACCTCCATCACATGTATGTTAGGAAAAGCCCTAGAATCAAGTTTGGGAACCCTTGGAATCTTAACATACCATTTTGCATAGGACACCTTTTCGTGGCAAAGGCATACATTGATCGCAAATCCCCAATCAACATAATGACTAGCACCTACTACAATTGGGTAGTGAAGAAGCCTATTCCAACTAGGCAAGACCCCGATGATCCTAGTGTTAGTTGCAATTTTCTTGGTAGAGTTAAGGGATTGCTCGTTTATGTAGGTAGCTTCACATTTCCTACGGACTTCATAATTGTGGATGATATTAGCACGGCCATAGATCCTAGCTTGTCCCACGTTATTCTAGGAAAACCTTTCATAGAAAACACTGGGATGACTTATGATCATTCATTAGGAATAGTGCGATTCAAGGATGAGAACGACGACATAGCTTACCAAATGCCGTTCAAGATTGAGAAGTTTTCATCACTCTCTAATGATGAAAAGGAACTTAAACTGTCGGTCTATTATAGGAATGAGGAAGATAAAGAAAAAGGAGTAGATTATGTTATGGCTAAGATTTTCGGGTTCTATAAGGATTGCTTGAACCTAGGACCGAAATGTAGGACCAAGTGGGGAGAGGACGAACTCTTAAAGAGGTGCATCATATGGCACTTCTACAACATGGAATCCCCCAATAGAGACCGTCATGAGAAAGAAGATGGCGGTAATGAAGTCACGTGAGGGCACGACTACGAGTCTAGCTACAAGACTCTTAAATAAAGAAAAGCGCTTCGTGGGAGGCAACCCATGCTTAATTGTTTGCTTGTTAGTGTCGTATATCTTTTATTAATTGTTTATTCTCATGTTTAAATTTGTAAAAATGCTTTATTTTGTTTTTAACCTCATCTTAATTGCATATAAAGGTATTTTACATAAATGATAAGTGTAGGGAGGATTACACACGTTTTCAAAAGAAACGTAAACATGAGAATAACAATTCATTAAAAGATATATATGTGTGTTTGTTCGAGTCAAATGCTTGTATCGAGTCATAATGGATGTTTTGCAGAAATTTTTCCAGATTCTAAAGATATAAATTTTCCAGAAAATCGCCGACCAGTTTTTGTCAGGATAACCCGACGGCGTCAGGATTGCAACCTGACGGCGTCAGGAAGGAGTAAAAACAACAGATTACTTTTTTCTCGTTTTCTGAGCTACTTATAAATTTTTGGAAATTTCCAGGTCTTAATTTTCCAGAAATTCTGTAAACATCCATTCCACAAGCATTATATCTTAGTTTAGTAGAGTCTTATATATATTATTACCGCCGATTTTACGCGAAGGTTTCGTTTGTTTTCTTCAAATGTGCAGGTTTTATTTATCAAGAAGAAGAAACAAAAGATTGGAAGGAGCTTTTCACGCACACATTCTTCTTGGAAAGGATTTAACCACTACTTCACACACGGATCCTACCGAGCTAATCAGGGGAGTATTAGTTTCTTTCGTTTTTCATTACCTTCTATTATCATAACTCTGATACTTTCGGGGAACATTTGGGACAATGTTCAGTTTAAGTGTAGGGAGGGAAAATAAAACTGGAACTTTGAAACTATGCTTATCCTTGATTATTTGCTTTGTCCAATTGTATTTGTGTAATAAACCATGAGAAAATTTCGGTTAGGGTAATTTTGGCACCAAATTAAAAATTTTGCATGACATATAGGAGTGGGCCATTAGTCTTAACAAAAGCGTCTCACGGATAGGAAGTTTCATGACTAGCACAAAAACCCTTTACCACCTAAATTCCACCCAAAATGTGAGGATCGCCCTTAGATTAGTAGGAATTAAAAGCATTCATCTTCAATGCTTAGAGTGTGAACCGGTAGTATATTAGATTCTAGAACTTGTTTTGTGATGCATCATGAGATCGCTAGTAAGACTACACTTGTGTAGTTAGGAATAACTAAATGATAAGAGGCATTAGGATAACCCTTGTTTGATACCCGTAATATAATTACTTCTTCCACATCGATTGAGTAATTCCCCCACACCCTTTGCGTTGTACTCATCTTTAGTACACGATAGTTAACCCCTCAGAGCCTATCCTTTTCGCGGTTCTCGTGACGTTTCGGTTTTTCCGGAATATTAATGAATAGCATTGTTTACACCCCACCCCCAAATATACACCCAAATCGCCTTAGCCTACCCTGTATGCACTCACTTTTAGTGCATTATTGTTATCACCCTAAACCCTTAGTTCAATTATCTAGTTGCTTGCATGAGTTGCTAAGTCGAGTCATATCCTTTTGTACACAGTTTTGGGATGATTGAGACTCATGGGAAAAAGTTAAAGTTTATAAAATGATTGGAAGGGAACGTTAAATTCCCTAATTTGCCTAATAACATACCCCAAGTGTTTTGATCTTTTCAATTTGGGTCAAATTAGTGTTAGAGTAATAAAAACTCAAGTGTAGGGATGTGCCTATAAATCCCTATCATTTTGATGTTACCGTAGAGGATGGTAGAGTAAAAGTGTATGAAAAAAAAAGTCGAAAAAAATAGAAAAAGAGAAAAGAAAAAAAAAATACAGTGAAAAAAAAAAAAAAAAACATACGGGCTACCATCCTACATCTATTCTTTAAATTTATGTTTGTTTGTTTCAGTTAGCTAGAGTCTAGAGTGTCGAGTCTTGGCTTAGCAACGCCATTCTTCGTATGCTTGTAACATAGAGATTCTTGACTTGCCACCACTAAATAGCCTATCCCACCAAACCCTTTGTTTCCCTACCGTAAGCCTAACATTACAACCCTTTAAAAACCTCTTTGATAGTCTTTCCTAGGTGCTTACGCCAAAGCGATGGAGGTTTGATCTATTCTCAAGCCTATGGTAATCTATGTACTAGGACCGGTTAATGAGTATTTAAACTTTCATTTCCAACTTGTTATATTTCATATACACCCGAGAGAGATGTGAGTATCCGAACACCCCATGTGAGGTGCTAGTATGTAATTTCCGTGCTTGTTATGACTTTTGCGGGGCTTATATGTGTTGTGGACTGTTTTAAACCAATGCTTCATGACCCCTAACTTATAAATTAATGCTAAAAGCACATTTGCTTGAGGACAAGCAAATACCAAGTGTAGGGATATTTGATAAGGTTTTAAAATGTACCTTTTTAAGGGGTCGTTTTATCCCTTATTTGATCACTTTTGTATCCGTTATTACTTAATATCGTTCCTTTTCACTTTTTAGGTCTCTTGAAGGCAAATTGCTGTAATGGCACTTATTTGGACGAAAAGGCGCGATTATACGAAGAAAATGGCCAAAGTCAAGAATCGAGACACTCAAGCTGCTGAAAGACAAGGTGACGGCGTCACTGCTTATACGCGACGCCGTCGGAGTATTTTGTGACGGCACAGAAGCCAAATTTCATATTTTCAAGTGACGGTGTCAGGCTTTAAAAGAGTAGGCCGTCGCAACTCAGACGGCCTAGATTTGATCCAGACGGCCCGTCGCAAGACTAACGTAGCCAAGACGAAACCTTAATGACGGCGATCCGACGGCGTCACAAAACATAAGGTGACGCCGTCGCATATGTAATCTTATATATAGAATCCGAATTTTTCAGTATTTGTGTGTAGTCTTTTGGAGTAAAAACCTAAACCGAACCAAGGCTGTCTTGTACAGTATTTTAGGGTTCCAAACCCTATCTTACATCAAGATAAGTGTTTTACTTTATTAATTCAATTATGTCTTTGATTATTTGTGTGTATGCTTGCATGTTCTCCATGTCCAGCTAATTTACTTGTGTGTTTGCTTAGGGATTATGAAACTTAATTATTGAATATTGATTGGTTGTCTCTTATCTTAATTGTTAATGATCTAGTAATGCGATAGGTCATTCGTTGTGTACTTAATGCTTGATTAATCTTTGTGAACCTTAGGTTATAGCACCTAGAGCGGTTGTAAGCTAAACCATCCAAAGAGGCCTTAGAGTTAGAGTTTATACTCCCTAGTGGGTTTTGTAGACGAGACCCTTTGGTAATTTCAAAGAGTTAGGGATAAACGCATACCCTACGACTTTAGACACACAACGCAATTAAGAATAAGTACGTGACAATTCAACCATCAATAGGAGATAATTAAGGAGTAGTAAAACCTAAGTGAACACATCTTTAAACTATCATACGAGCACACAATAATTAGACATAGCCTACATACACCTTAGATTAGATAATTAGATAAGTAGAGTAATCAGTAGCAATACCAACCCCCAAATCCAAACCCCGAGATTCGTACTTTTCCATTTCCTAAAAAAAAACATAAAAAAGATAAAAAAAAATAATCTTCCTCAACCCCAACCTTAGCGTAGTAACTTCTCACTAGCATTCCTATTCCCCTATAGAACGATATCAATACCCGTGGCTTACCCTAATACTACACTACAACGATTAGGTTCACTGCCTAGGGTGTTATAAAACTTGCTCGAAGAAAAGGAAGTTCCTTTGACCCCGAACGACGCGTGTAGCGTTATCAACATACCTTGTGTTTTTCATACACATGATTCAAATTTCTTCCTAATAAAGTTCGACTTTGGTTCACATTCCATAGTCGTTCTTCTCAATTGGCTTTTGTCGACGTGGGTCAAATTACGCATGATCTTGTGTTGATAAGGCTAAACTATAAATAAGGACAATATACTGTACTCCCATGTCAAACTCGTGGATGGATTAATAAGTACTACTAAAAGACGATATACAAACTATAACCAAATATCGACATTTACAAATTACAAGTTATATAGAAATTAGAGCACAAAAGACATATTTATATAAACATGTTACTTTTTAATTCTATTTTTGGTGTATGTTTTAATCGTTGTCATTATATGTCAAACTGACAAGTAACTTTAATTTAAGATTCAATTTGACCCTCAATTGTTTAGGATAAATAAAAAGAGGATTACTACATTCATATACATTTTACAAAAAACAGATCCACACAACGAGGTGGCAACATGTGATTGATGTATTTTGATACACTTTATCTCTCTTCTCTTTCATCATACCAATCACATGTTACCACATCCTTTGTGTGGATTTATTTTTGTAAAATGTATGTGGATGTGGCAACATGTAATTGGTGTATTTTGATACACGAATCATAGTAGGGAGAGAAGCATGATTTCATTAAAGTGTGGGCAATATATTTTGTCCTTGTTTCTGGTCCCTCTTTTTCTACCTCACGTTCTTTCAAATTTTTAAGTTAAACCTTAGAGCATCTGGTGTTCACCTTGTTGTGGCTCGCCATGCCAAGCTGGCACTTCGTTGTGGCTCGCTGTGACATCGGCTGAGCTTGTCGTCCTTCTTCATAATAGCCCTCGTCGTCTACACGGCGAGGGTTTTTTTTTTTTTTTTTTTTTTTTTTTTTTTTTTTTTTTTAACTTACATATTTAAGTGTAAAAACAAAACATATAAAAACATAAAATTTAACACACAAATTACATTAAACATTTAAGTTAAAACACGAATTACATTAAAAATTAAAGTGATAACACTAAATACATAGTACGCTTAATACAAACTACCACGAAATTGATAGAAAATAAAACTACAAATTAAGAAAAGGAATCATCTGAGTTATAACCCTCGTCACTGGAAGAAGATCTAAACTCGCCATCATAATATTTTCCTTCCATAATGTCAAACCAGCTCTGCCTAAGATATTTTGCATCCCTAGCTTCATGTTTCAAACGAGCAGCTTCCTCACGTGCCCCGTCTTCTCGTATCTCTCTAAGATTTTCCTCGTCCTGCTCAAGTTCACGAAGATAATCCTCAGTAAACCCAAACGGATTGTTTTGGAGGTCCACCCGTGGAGTGTTAACATGTGGATTGTTAACCGGTGGAGTGTTTTACAAATACATTTTCCGGTTGGAATACCGGAAAGACGTCTTCTGGTGGAGTGTGATAAACTTCATATTCTGGTGGAAAGGTAGTTTCTGGCACTTGTTGTGGACTGAGGAATTTTTGAGAAAAGTCTTTGCGAGACATTATTGAAAATCTGTGTGTCAGTTGTGCGTATGAGTTGTGTGTGATAAACAACTCTGGTGGAGTTGTATATATAGGTAGATTTGATTTTAAATTTGAATTTGAATTTGAATCATCCCGCTCCAATTTGAAATTAAACAATCCCGCTCGTATTTGAATTTTGAATTCGGTTATCCCGCTCGAACTGTGCTGTTTAAGAAAAAAGGGGTGTTTTGATATTTTTTAATTCAAAAGTGTAAAACTAATACGTTTCGTATGTTTAAATTTGAAAGTGCGTATGTTTTTTACCGTATCTTTATTTATGTTTCGTATGTTTTTTATTGTGTTGTATTGTATTTTTTTTAATTAAACGAATTTAGTTTATTTGTAAATTTAAATAAAAAAAATAAAGTTGTAAATGGTGGGCCTCAAATGAGTAAGTTGGGTTAGTTATGAGTTAGGGGGGTTAGTTGTGGGAGTTTGTTATAGTGATGTGGCACCCCGTGAGCCCCGAATAAGTAAGTTACCCATGGCATCTAGTGCACTTAAGTTCAATGATTTTTTTATATATGTTTTTCTGTTGTAGTGGACCCCTTTTATAAGTGATAACAATATTCTAAAATAGACACCAAACAAAAAAAAAATTACATTCATATATACAATATGATATCACCCGCCAATCTAAACCATATCTATACTGATTCCAAATAGCAAACCAAACGCACCCTAATACCTTAATTAGGCTAAAATTGTTATAAACACCAATATATTTTGCTGTAATCATATCAATGAATTGTGTTAAAAATCATAACCAATACCACTAATCAAATTCAAATATAGTACGTGTTAATCCACTTGATACTTTTCACCCGATCACCTCTTCTCGATTAGTTAGTAAAGCGATTATTCAACTAAGACCTATACACAAAGAATGAATACGTAAAATGACAAACACTTTGTACAACTCGCGAACTTTACATGAAAGTCGAGTATAAATGTACCGAAGTTGATTTCATATATTTTTAGTGGATCTAAGTACGTAGCTTATTAAATTTACTACGAACTCATGTTGCCGATTCCTAAATATAGATGTTGTTGGTGATTTTAGTGTCATCATTTATATTTTATAAAATTGTGATT
Source organism: Chrysanthemum seticuspe (assembly GCA_019973895.1). Lineage (NCBI taxonomy): Eukaryota > Viridiplantae > Streptophyta > Magnoliopsida > Asterales > Asteraceae > Chrysanthemum > Chrysanthemum seticuspe. Next base: position 8,736,291 of record BPTQ01000006.1, on the reverse strand, counting down.
TACTTGAAGATCAAGGGCTTAATCAGGTTTAGCTTACAGTCGATTTAGGAGGTGCGGAGTGCACACTCGTTCTAGTTAGCTTGATGTCGCCACGAACAAAGAGCGGGGGTCAAGAGGGTCGAGCCCCTTTCTGGGGTCCCACCAAAAGTGGCCTCTTTTCCTCAAACGTTGCAACCCTTCCCGCCAACAGTTTTTAACCGATTTTAACTAATTTTCGGTTATGGTTTATCATTATTTATTGATCTTTTACAGAACATAACAGACATAACAACTTTCAGTGTTGATTTATCGTGTCTTAGAAACAAAGTGTTGTTCTTTGTCTTATCCAAACGAGGATTTCGTGATACCCAAGGCATCAGTGGCGGAGCCAGCAAAAATGATTACAGGGGGCATTGACTGACAAAAGAGTAGAAAATTTTATGTTAAAAAATGTCAATCTTTTTAGTGTAATTTGAAACCGGGCCGGGTTTCACTAAAAAGGAAAAACAACTCTACTTCAGTACAATTAGCGCTAAATAATATGTGCATGTGTCAAATACGATCGGTAATTTCGACTAATCAGCCATTAAATTAACTAACTTAGATTTTACATTATACCCATAGGCCAAATATAAACACTTTACGAAAAATTAAACATAGTCATATTACTTAAAGTTAGTAATATAAACTTGAAACTAACAATTGACAACAAAAGAAATTTATGTCGTCAATAAAATAATATTTTATATAAACATAACAAAATCTTATGTAACACTACAATGGAGAATGGAGTAATAGTTATGAAAATCTTAATATTTGCATATTGAACTCAAACGAAGTACATTTTAAAGTAACAATTGAAAATCTTAATATTTGCATATTAAATTCAAACAGAGTACTACATTAAATGGTACTTTTTGACTTTTGGTTACCCACTCCCAATGCACATATTCCCTGTACTCTTCACTTTCCCTCTTTCTATTGTCTTCTACTGTATTTCTTTTTCACGTTTCCATCGGAAAAAATGGCTTTTATACATTAAAGCTTAGTTGACGCTCAGATTTTGAATTCTCAGTGAACACTGAGGGCACTGGGATTATCAAGCTGAGGGCACTGCTCATTTTGATACCAATTTGATATTTTCTTTCTATATGATTTTGTGTGTCTAGGAGATGTTTGTTGGCGGCAACTGCCCCCGGTACTTATCACATGGCTCCTCCCCTGCAAGGCATATAGAGTCGAAATAATTCAATCTAAAAATGATCTCTACACAATTGAAATAACATTATTACCACCCACAAACTCAAATTCTAACAGATGTTTCGTGGAATATCACAACTAGAAAATGATTGGTCAAATTTTCATAAGCCATGTAGGATACTCTATTTCAACTTAGTCTTCATTGCATACCCTATCTACCTTTATTACAAAAGAGAGTTGCTAATTTACTGTTGATGCCTTAGGAGATGCCAAATCAGCACCAAACAGTTTGCAACTGTTCTTTGCTCTATGCATCATTTGCAGCTCTTTATATGGCCATTCCCTTACACCACTTCTATAAAAGAAAACATGACATACCTTATCTCTTCTTCAATCATCTCTCACTTTCTCGATCTACATATTTGTCTCTAATTTCCAGAAACAACAATTGTGTCTTCTTTTTCTTTATGAGATTACTATTAAGTTACTTTGGAGGGTCTCACAGGTATGCATGTTTCTTTATTTGTATCAACCATTTGTTACGCATGTCAATTCTTTTGTTGTTAATGATGGTGGAGTAAGGTTTAACTGAGTATATATACTGATATTGTGTAAAAATGATTGATTAGGTGATAACAGATGAAGAAGATGATGATGAAGTTTATTTTAACTTTCAAAAATCTAAATCCAAAGGCTGGAATGAAGAATAAAATCTCGGACTAACTGTTCAAATGATATATGTTGTGATTTCTATCAGAATCTTTGGTGCTATACATTTGTAGCCTTATCTTCTAGCTAGGCAACCGTTTGCAAGTTTGGCATTATGGCTCTCAAGTTATACTACATTAGTTATATGGGATAACATGTGTTTTTTTCTTGTACAAGTTCCCTTCATAGAGGTAATTCAATAACTAACTCAGATGTCTCGTGGTTTATACGTGTAAATATATATATCCACTCTGTCATTGCTTTGATGTTGAAAGTGACCATAAGGCAAGTGTCAAGTGGTACCGGATTTATTTTTATGCGTGAGAATGAGATATAATTTGCAGCAACACTCTTACTTCATGATATGGCAATGACATTCTTAATCACGATAGATGAGTTTCTTTATACACATATCCTCAAGATTTATGTTATTAGAGAGTTATAAAGCTTCACACCCCATTGGCTTGAACAAGTGTATTAAGAAACTCTCCTATTGTGTAGCTTGATTGTGTAAAGAGATTTGCATGAGGTTTATATATTAAGTTTATTTAGTGTTAAGTGTAAAACACATTTACCATCGATTATGGCAATACATGTGTAAGTAATTACTAAAAAGATAGATCTTTTGGAAGATCTGTCTACATTTTACCTCCCTCATACCCCGCTCCGGCGGATTGGGTATGTTGTTGTTGTATAGATCTTTTGGATCGGTTTCTCATATGATCATTGATAAGTGTGAATGGATTTGAAAGTCTTGGTTCTTAAAAATTTTACTTCAATATGATTGATTATTAAACAAATAAAAAAAGAAAAAGAAATAAAAATAATAAATAAATAAATAAATAAAAACCATGTCAATACAACATTGAAAGTGATTCTTTCTTATAACGTACGAGATTTGATTTATAGCCACATTTTTAGTTGTACAAGTATGGCCGAATAGAGAAAATATGGCATGATATTAAGATCGAGTATGGACATTGATGTGTATGTCAGCATGTGTTGGGACAAAAATCACATGGATTTGATTTTGCGTGTGTGGATATCTTTGAAGTCAATCAAAAAGTAATATTTGACTTTCTTTTAGAAATATAATAAGTGATTGAGGTATAGTTGTTAGGCCATAGTTCAATACTCATACCTTTAATGTATATATATGGATTAGCATTTATATTTGAGGCTTGGATTCTTTCATGAGCCAAAAAGATGAACATGCGTATGGTTCCATTCTAAAGAACATAGACGCATACTTACACGTATATGTGTGGTTTTAGGTGTTTTGATGGTAAAACTTGAATATAAGAAGTTTGAGATGAATATTGATAGAAAATGGTGGCATGGATCTTTGAAGTTCGATGATGAAAATCAAAAGATAAAAGGATTCTTGAAGAATACTAATTTGGTGATGGACTAATAAATATTAAGGAATGCGTAACTAAATTTACATCGAATTTTTTTGACAAATTAACAACTATACGTAGTCAGTTGCTATCACAATTTTTTCTTCCCATTCTTTAACCTTTTCAGTACCCGAGGAAAATAACAAATGAAAATTAATTAATGTGTATTCAAGCCTCCATATACATATTCTATGTTTTGATTTTTGTTGCATTATCTAATTGTAGAGACAGTGTGTGCATGCAATTATGTGACGGGTCCATTATGTATTTTAGAAGAGAAACAGAGAAGGTAAAAACGGAAAAGAAATCGAGTAAACTTCAAAGAACGATATGGGGGGAAAATATGGGAGGATGTGTTCGTTAAAAGCAGCAGTTAACAATAACAGTCAGCAGTTGTTGTGAACTGTGAGCAGTAGCCACAACTTATCGCTTATTGCTCGCCGCTTTTTAAAGAAATATTGAAAATTAACCTTTCTAAAATTACTAAAAATTCATCGTTTTTTTGCCAAACGACTACTAAAATTTAAAATACTCATTACTCACCGCTCACCGCCTTAAAAAGGTTCACACCGCTTAACGCCAAATATACATGAATTAAAGTAAGGTGGTAGGAGATAATGTAAGGATGTGATCTGATTGAAATTTGAGGCTTTTTTCACTGTTATAAAAATAATGTCTATGGAAAAGACATATTTTACAAATATTGAAAAATGACATATACACTTCACATGTTAAAATTGATATGTATAGTCTAATTTGTGATGGCTGAGATGAGTAAGGATGAGGCTATATGGTAGGTAGCTATATTTTACTTTTTGTAAATTAGGATGATATTAAAAATTATTAGCACAAGGTTTAAGGTAAAGTATCATTACTTAAGTTGTTGAAATGTTATTGAAATAAGTTTTTATGGTTATTTTATTTACAACTGAAATCATAAATGTTTATAGATTTAATTTTACCCAATGGATAATGAGAGAACTTATTCAAGTTTTGTAGAGTTTTTTCTTTTTTGTTTTTACTAGAATTATAGTCATATCTTATGTTGCTTATTTGGTACGAGTTGCTTATTTACATGGATAAAAATTAGATAAGTCAAACTCTTAGTTGTGAAAAATTGAAATGCCTTAGGTGGGGTGGGTGGAAGGGGTATGGGTAGATACTGTAGTGCATTGTGCAAAAAAATTCCGTTAACTTTTTGTTTTTCTTATTTCATAATCGTTTAGTTTAAGTTCTTATTTTTACATCTATTCTATAGTCACTCAGGTAATAAAAACATCATTTGCTCAAACTTTGTTCAAAAACAAACTTGAACCTATCTCCAACTACGCTTTTCTTAAACAATTAAAATGACGCGAGAGATAGAAATCTAAACCATCTAGGGCCGTGCCAAATAGTCTTAACCCAACTCATATTTCTCATATCATATTAGAAACTAACAAATGGGAAATTTTATACAAAAGCAGCCGGTCATTCACCCCGACAACAATGACTGTCGATCACTAGTAACATCACAAAGATATCCACGAAGCAGCACCGCTGAATCAGATTTCTCCCGTTGATTAACTTAGCGTAAAAGGGATGGTATTTGTGCTAGTTTTATGATTTATAAGATTCCATCAAGTAGCAGTCACACGTATTATAAACCAGTGTGCTAATTACTGTCACGTGCGCTTGTTTATCATTCCCATATTCACTGGTTGTTATTATTGCTAATTGCAGATGAGATTCTTCCAACACAACACTATTCAGTCAGTAATAGTTCCAAATTACCGCTTACCGGACTAGGTGTTTTGACCAGAGAATCAGGGAAAAAAAGAAAAATTCTCAAATGTCTCAAACGTGCCAGAATCCGTAATCACAAACTACAGCAAACAACCGTTTCCAAAGTTAACCGTCAGTCCTCTTAGAAAGTTTCAGCTGATTGATTCCGACTCTGATTCTGATATTCCGTCAATCAGTAAACTTGCTACTAACAAGACCAGCAGTAAGTCGGAATCTTCTTTGAACAAGGAGCATTCTATAGGTTTAAATCAGCTGAGAAAAGTAAATGAGTCACTCAATACTTTCACCAGAAAAGATTTATGGGAAGATTTTGAACACGAGAAGAGTTGCCATATCCCGACACCATCACTCGATGAGGTCTGCGAGGAATTTTTTAGTTCCATGAAAGAAAAAAGTAAAGTTCAGAGTAATATTGTAAAAGTAACTGTAATAGTCATGTTATGGACAATGTAGTAGATTTGGGTGACCCTCGCCCACCAGCCCATCATTATTTTTTCCATAATGATTTGAGGATCCAAGAGCTTGTTCAAAACCGTTTGTGCAACTTTTTCCCGTTAAATGCAGAAAATAAAGGTTATGAGCTTCACAGTACATCGAATATCGATTACATGTAAGTTAATTCTGCCATATTATTGATAGATTTTTACGGTGTTATTTGCATAAAAGATTAGCTATTTTTTCCTAAAATCGTTTATCATGATTCATGTTTTTTGTGTTGCATTTCTTGTGTTTCTAGGGGTCAATTTAGCAGTGGCGACAAAACAAAACATGCTGCTAAAACTAATAAAGCTAAGACAAGCTCATCAAGGAAAATTTCAAGAAAATCAAAGACTCAAGAAACGTCACAAGGTTTCATGAATCCAAAAGTTAATACTGCGAAAGGGATCACAAAAGACGCTGGCAAGAGAAGGGTTCAAGCTGATGGTCAAGCGACTGGGCATTGGTTCACAAATGGCGATGGGAAGAGGGTAAGTTGGAAAGTTCTTGTTCTGTTATACTCATTTTGAAATTAAGAAGCTGCTAGAACCAAAAAATTCAAGTCGGGCTTGGGTTTGGTTTGGCATGTCAGATTACCTTAACCCGAGCACGACACGTTTTAGGTCAGTTATGTCAATCCTAACCCACTAACATATAACGCGAAGATTGCCTATTCAACCCGTTTTTCTAAACTAGTGGGTGGGTCGACCTTTTTAACTTGTTTAACCCATTATAAACATAATTTATCTAAAATAAAAAACCTCAAACGGGTTACTGGGTCAACCTGTTTAACACCTATGGCCATAAAACTATTTAGACCAGAGTCTACCTGTTTATTTATGTGTCAGTTTTGGGTCGTGTTAGGAATTGCCACCCCTAGTTTTTGATGGCATCTCTATATGTGTTGTATGATATAAATAGAATTTTCTTGTAGTTTTCAGGTTTATGTCGCTGAAAATGGGCGAGAGATGACTGGAAAAGCTGCTTACATTCACTATAAAAAGGTACTTCTGCTCAATTAAATATATCTCCCCAACTTTCTCAGATTGTTTTGCTTTATAATCGATAAACTTCATGTTTAAAAATACTTTTTGCGAAAAATGATGTGAGCTATCTAGTGTTGATTTTGTTCTTTAGCAAGTCTGACTTCAATTATCATTCACAAATATCCGTTGTTTGACCGGAAAGTGGAGGATTTAAAAATAAAAAGGCGAAGAAAACTTCCACCAAGAAGAAATGACTATTGATCGCGTGGCCGAAATTTGAGATTGGTATATACTCATGTCGAGACACTAAGAGTCTGAATGGGATCGCTCAAATACATGTTAACACTAGTTGCTTCAGAAGTGCTGGTGAATTTTCTGAGCATAAGCTTTTCTTTAGTGTTGTTTCTAAATGAAATTTTGAAGGTTTTAAGAACTCTTACAGTTATAATTGGATATCATGTTGGTAGAACTTAGAAGTGAGTTTGAGCCTAAAGTAGGATTGTTTTAGGTTACTAATACAAGTTTTACTTTATTTAATATATGTATAATCAGAAAAGTTAGACTAACTACTTAATGGATTTTGATATGAAGTTGGAGATGATCATATACAAATGAATCTGTGTAGATTCTACAAGTGATGTATGATCATACACAAAAGTATTGTTATATGCTTTTTGGGTTAAAATTATCAAAAACAAAAACATGTGACTTTTTTAGTCAATGTATTGACTTTCTTCAAGTTCACTGATTTTTTATTCAATGTGATGAACATAGAGAGTGTTTATTACTGCTGGTATTGTCAAATAAAAAAAGAAAGTTGAAGGGCCTGTTATGATAATACTATGTATATTTATGAGCTTTGGTATTTACCCCCAAAAACCTTTAGCTTTGTAAATTACGTTTTTTCTTTGTAATTCACGTTTTTTTTTTTTTTTTTTTTTTTTTTTTTTTTTTTTTTTAATTCAAGTTTTTTCTTTGCTTTCATAAGTTTTGTCTGTTTTCGCCCGTTTTTTTACATTGTTGTCTGTTTTTAAACATTTTCGTTTGTTTTTATACGTTTTCGTATGTTTTATACACTTTTGTCCGTTTTCATAAGTTTTAGTCCGTTTTCAGACGTTTTCCTACGTTTTCGTCTGTTTCTTACTTTTTCGCACATTTTTAGACGTTTTCGTCTGTTTTTAGACGTTTTTGTCTGTTTTTATACATTTTCGTCCGTTTTCATATGTTTTTGTCTGTTTTCATACGTTTTCTTAGGTTTTCGTCTGTTTTCATATGTTTTCGTCCGTTTTCTTTCGTTTTCGTCCATTTTTCATATGTTTTCGTCCGTTTTCAGTCTTGTTTTTACACTTTCATACGTTTTCATCTGTTTTCATACGTTTTCGTTTGTTTTCTTACGTTTTCGTTCGTTTTCTTACGCTTCCCTGTCCGTTTTCTTACGTTTTCGCCCATTTTCATCCATTTCATACATTTTCTTCCGTTTTCTCAGGTTTTTGTTTGTTTTCATTTGTTTTTGTTTGTTTTCATATGTTTTCGTCAATTTTCATCCGTTTTCTTTCTTTTTCGTCCTTTTTCATACGTGTTTATACGCTTTCATACGTTTTCATCCGTTTCACACATATTCGTCCGTTTTTTTACATTTACGTCTGTTTTCATTCATTTTCGTCCATTTTTAAATGTTTTTGCCATTTTCAGACATTCTGAATATCACAATTGATATTTTGAATATCACAACTGATATTTTTAATATCACAAGTGATATTCTGTGATATTCAGAATATCACAAGTGGTATTCTGAATATTGATATTCAGAATATCACAAGTGATATTTTGTGATATTCAGAATATCACAAGTGATATTAGAATAATGATATTCTTCTGTGATAAAAACCATACTCTCTTCGCTTTCAGTTACTCCACATGGTATATACATAAAATTAAAACCCGCCAAACAAACATTTCCAAAACCCCCAAAATTCAAAGAACTTAGGGTGCGTTTGGTATGCAGGTATGGTATAAATCTATGAATTTGAAAGTCATAAAAAATGTTTGGTATTACTAAGTATGGGAATGAGTTTATCAAGAAACCCTTGAAAAGTGGGTATCCGCATACCACTCTAATTTGAGAGGTATCCATAAACCTTTCCAAAATTTAATCGACAATATCATAAATTTATGGGGCCCAACAACATGTCATTGTCAAAATGCTTGAAAACTCAATACCAAAATGTATTTTATAAATTTTGAGGGGCCCATCAACATTTATTTACTGTTTAGATTTAATTATTCATAATTTTTTTATTTTATAAATTTTAATATTCAAACCCAACTTATATAAACCAAACAACACTTTTGAAACAATTATACCCATTTCTTTTACCCTTCATTTTCAAACCTATACCTATAGTGATTCCATCAAGCATACCAAACGCACCCTTACAAAACACAAAATCAATTAATCAACCCCTAAACACTTTCGATTCAAAATACTAATACTCAATTAATCAATTATAATGGGTGATTTTGAAGCACCTTCATTCTCGTTAGGTTTCGACTTCGATTTCGACAATCTCCCATAACCCCAAATCACACCGAATAACACATCCAGTCGTGATTCTGTAGATGTTCCAGTAGCTGCTGATGTGAAGACAGTTGTTGATGGTAATGATAATGACGAGGAGTTTGAGATTGAGACGCTTACTGTTACTGATTCAGATGAGGACAATGAGGTGGAGGTAAGGCCAAGGTTGAAGCAGTTACGGCGCGGGTGTAGTGTCGAGGGTAGGGGTTTCGGGTTCGGATACGGTGGATTTGGGTTCGGTTGTTGATGATGATGATGATGATATCGAGGACTCTTCGTCGCCCTAGGATAATAATGCTAAAGGTAAAAGTGATTGATATTTCTATGAATAATGAATAAGCAACTTTGAATTAGTTTGTTTATAATTAGTTACATCTGTCCAAACACTAAAAATTTAACTAATTGTTTGCCGTTCCAAAGCGATACTAAGAGCAATCCTAAACGCAACTAATGCTTTTTTCAGTAGGTTCAATTTGATTTCCTAAAGATATCGGGATGAGTTTGGCAGCCAATTAGATTATTTTGAACTCTAGTAGCAACGAAAAACTGGACTTGTTTTCTGTATGTTGTGGGTGGATGGACTTATGAGTAACCGTTGATAACTTCATTGTGTCTATTGTGTAATATATATAGTTAATCTTATGATAATGCAGCAAGTATGGTGTATTTAGGGAATTGGGGCCGTTGGGCACTTGGGCTACAACTTACAACCCCTATAGATGGTTACTGGTGTCTTAACATGAACAAGAAAGCTGTAATCGTTACCAATGATATTTCATATCTGAATAACGAAATGGGATTGTGTTTATTAACAGGGAATAACTCATGTAATCCATCATCCCACAACTTATTACTGTATTTAGCAGACATAAACGCTTAAATATGCAGCAATTTGGGATTCTTTTTAATCCAAGAAAGATCACAAAGATATCCACGTTGATTAACTTTGCGTGTAAAGGGATGGTATTATGATTTATGAGATTCCATAAACTAATTTGCAGTTAGTGTGCTAATTACTGTCACATGCACTTGTATGTCATTCCCATATTCACTGGTTGTTATTATTGCTAAATGCAGATGAGACATTTCCAACACAACACTATTCAGTCAGTAACAGTTCCAAATTCCCGCTTACCGGACTAGGTGTTTTGACCAGAGAATCAGGAAAAAGAAAACACAATCTCTCAAATGTCTCAAACGCGCCAGAATCTGTAATCACAAGCTGCAGCAAACAACCGCTTCCAAAGTTAACTGTCAGTCCTCTTAGAAAGTTTCAGCTGATTGATTCTGACTCTGATTTTGATACTCCTTCAATCAGTAAAGTTGCTACTAAGAAGACCAGCAGTAAGTCGGAATCTTATTTGAACAAGGAGCATTCTATAGGTTTAAATCAGCAGATAAAAGTAAATGAGACACTCAATACTTTCACCAGAAAAGATTTATGGGAAGATTTTGAACACGAGAAGAGTTTCCATATCCCAACACCAGCACTCGATGAGGTCTGCGAGGAATACTTTAGTTCCATGAAAGAAAAAAGTAAAGTTCAGAGTAATATTGGTAAAAGTAACCGTAATAGTCATGTTATGGACAATGTAGTAGATTTGGGTGACCCTCGCCCACCAGCTCATCAATATTTTTTCCATAATGATTTGAGGATCCAAGAGCTTGTTCGAAATCGTTTGTGCAACTTTTTCCCGTTAAATGCAGAAAATCGAGGTTCTGAGCTTCCCAGTACATTAAATATCGATTACATGTAAGTTAATTCTGCCATATTATAGATAGTTTTTTACAGTGTTATTTGCATTAAAGATTAGCTATTTTTTCATATTTTTTTTTTATCATGATTCATGTTTTTTGTGTCGCATTTCTTGTGTTTCTAGGGGTCAATTTAGCAGTGGCGACAAAACGAAACATGCTGCTAAAACTAATAAAGCTGAGACAAGCTCATTAAGGAAAAATTCAAGACAATCAAAGACTCAAGAAACGTCACAAGGTTTAATGAATCCAAATGTTAATACTGCTAAAGGGATCACAAAAGATGCTGGCAAGAGAAGGGTTCAAGCTGATGGTCAAGCGACGGGGCATTGGTTCACAAATGGCGATGGGAAGAGGGTAAGTTGGAAAGTTCTTGTTCTGTTATAGTCATTTTGAAATTAATAAGCTGCTAGAACCAAAAAATTCAAGTCGGGTTTGGGTTTGGATTGGCATGTCACAACACCTTAACCCGAGCACGACACGTTTAAGTAGTTAGGTCAGTTATGTCAATCCTAACCCACTAACATATAACACGAAGATTGCCTATTCAACCTGTTTTTCTAAACTAGTGGGTGGGTCGACCTTTATCAAATAACACGAGATGAATAACAAATAAACTAGTGGGTGGGTCGATTAAATCAAGGTATAGCTATTAAATTCAAAAGTGTAATGATCAAAGTAACTTGTACAAGCAGTTTACATTTTTGAAGTTTAGATATGTTAACTCATGGAGTTCAGATAACACAGTTGACTTTTCAGAAAGTCAACTGTGCTCGTGATGAAAATGATTGGATTTTACATGATGTTGGAGATAATCATGTTATAACCATATTCAGTGAAGTTTTGTAAGTAATTTAAAATCATATATAAGTTTTGATTTGCATAAAAAATATCTTCTACATTGGGACAAAATGGTGAACCATTAAAATATTTGACTTTTGAGTCAAACTGTTGACTTTCATCAAATTCACATAATTTTTTCCTATCCAAATCAATAACAGACGCTACCTAAAATGTTCCGGGAATAAGACTTTATCATCAGAGAATGGTTTGGTAAAATCCATGTTTGGACAGAGTTTGAAGCTGGAACACGAGACGAACATGAACTTTATCAAATAACACGACATGACAGCGGAATGTTCATATCAATTTGGTCTCAAAGGCATGGATACGGGTGCCGGGCTTTGCTTACCTATAATGAATTTGTGATATTCACTATTTATGTAAATGTGCACGCTCTCATTTATGTTTTTGCTCCATACCATGCCGCCACACATTTCATTTCAACAAAAACAAAAACCAGCCAAACAAATAGTTAAAAAACCCCCAAAATTCAAAAAACTTACAAAACACAAATCAAGTAATCAAACCCTAAACACTTTCAATTCACAATTCTAATAATCAATCAGTCATAATGGGTGATTTTGAAGCACCTTCATTCTCATTAGGTTTTGACTTCGATTTTGACGATACACCCGAACCCCAAACCACACCGAATAATACATCGAATCGTGATTCGGTAGCTGCTGATGTGAAGAGTGTTGTTGATGGTAATGATAATGATAAGGAGTTTGTGATTGAGACGCTTACTGTTGCTGATTCAGATGAGGACAATGAGGTAAGACCAAGATTGAAGCGTTTACGGCGCGGGTGTAGTGCTGAGGATAGGGGGTTGTCGGGTTCGGCTACGGTGGATTTGGGTTCGGTTGTTGTTGATGATGATGATATCGAGGTCTTTTCGTCGCCCGAGGATAATAATGCTAAAGGTAAAAGTGGGTTAGTATTTGAAAAAAAATATAGAAAGATAATTAAATGCTCGTCGCAATGATATATTTTTTTTCGCTTAACGATTAACGGTTTGAAAGATATTAGTATTTGAAAAAAAATATGAAAGTGGGTTTTTTAAATTGTTGGAATTAATCTCATCTATTAGATCAAATAAAAATGGAGGGTGGAGATTGATCCTTTGATATGTAATTAATCTTTTGTCCTCAAATGATCTTAAATCAAAGTTTATAAATAAAATTTATAAAAAAAGTTTATAAAAAAAATTCATAAATATTCTATTTAAAAGTTTATAAAAAAACAATAAGAAAAAAAGTTTATAAATTTTTTTTCAAGTAAATTAAAATTCTTCACTTTTTGAAGGCATTCAAATTCTTTCCATTTTGGCAATTCGTGGAATTGTAAATTACTTCAAATGTCCCCATTTGAGTTACCAAACATGATATTTGAAGGGAATTGAAATGCAAATGCCCCAATATACTCCAAATTACCCCAACCAAACGCCCCTTTAGTCTAGAAAGAAAAAGAAACACCCATGATTATGGTTAACTAATACACAAAAAGACTTTTGTACCCTTTGTCTTCTTCACCAGCCAGCCATCACCACCATCTCCCACCGCCAACACAACCACCACTTCTGACCATCACACACTAAAACCCCAATTTCCCACCGCCAAGCCGAACCTGAGTCTTTCAACCAATAATACACAAAAACAAATACATCCCATAATCTATTTTTAGCCAACCAACACTTCAACTCACAAATCACTTTTTTCGAATGATAGAAAACCTAAAATTTCAACAAAACTAATACAATCGAGGCTTCCTAACATCAATCCGAACAAAACTCCTCCATTGATTATAACATTCAAACACTTATTTGCAATGATCAAAATATTCGAATAGCCACATACCCTAAATGCTCGATTTGTAATATCTAATATTGTAGCTAATGTTTAAAGTTTTTTTCAATCTTTTACTTTTGCCAAATTTTTGTATGAACATATTGCTTCCAAAATTTCCCTTTTAATATTAGTTTATGTTATGATTAAAGTTAGTAGTTGAAAGTTGCTTTTAAGTTTCAAACTGTTTTCAATTAAACTTTGTTAAAAAAAATGGTTTCTTTACAAATTTAGTTTTTATTTTCTTCTTTTATCAACAGATTAGTAGTGTGCAAACTAAAGTAGTATTATCTAAGATTAAAAGGTGACCAGAAAGCAATTAGTGGGTTTTATGATTGAGCTTCTTGCTGGGTTATATGATTTTTTTTTCCTTTTTGAAACTAGGTTTTTACAGCCGGAATTATTGGTGTTTTGCCGGAGTTGAAATGTAAAAGATGAATATGAATGAAATGACTAAACTAACTAGAAAGACGATGTATAAGGCTGGACGCAATCGTTCCAAAAATATCGGTTGGGCACCAATATTTTTCACCCTCGACCGAATTGAAGATCGGTTGGCTCGACTGTGGGCGAAGGTAGCCACATCGGTCGTGGCATCAAATTTGCACACATCGAGTGAGAATAAGACCGATGTAAACGTCCACCTTTTCTCATTTCTCACAAGTCAGTAATATAAAACACATCATTTAAAACGGTTTGCTTCTCTATCTAATCTCTTTTTATTATTTAAAGTTATATATAACGGTTTGATAGAAAGGTTTTAAAAAAGTTAAATATATTTTATTATTTACAGCGGTTTGATAGGAGTGTTTTAAAAGAGTTTGAATATATTTTAACCCAAAAATTAATTGAAAACGTGAAATACATAATATGCTTAAATAATCCCGCTCGTATTTGAAATTTAAATTTAATGTTTAAAAAAAAAAAAATGTCCTTGGGTCGTCGACTGGGGCATCCGGGTCATGTCAGGTCGCTGGAGAGAGAAAGCTGATGTGGCGCTGGATGTCCCAGGTCGTCCCTGGTCACGACTGGGACTAGCCTAATGAGTGGTTTAAAACTTTAGAAAGCATAATGAGTTATTTTAGTTACTTTTTTTTTTTTTTTTTTTTTTTTTTTGATAAGAGTTATTTTAGTTACTTTGAGTATTTATAGACTTGAAAATATAAGAGGGAAAAGTGTATAATAAATAAAAGGGGTGGGAAATGAAGAAAAGGAAAGAGTTAAAGGACCTCTTATGTCATACACGTATACCTTCAAATTCATTATTAACAGGTGGATTCAATCTTTGTTAGGTGAAATAATTGGTGATAGGCTAAAACTGATAGTTTATTATTGTTTGATTACTGAATCGTAATGGATTGATTAGTTAATTGCAACACTACCACAAGGAATTCAAAACCCCCAAAATGTGGTTTGTTGTGGGTGGAAAGCGGGTAACTTTGGATTTGGGTTCGGTGGTTGTTGATGATGATGATATCGAGGATTTTGTTCGTCACCGGAGGATAATAATGCTAAAGGTAAAAGTATTTACTTATTTAATTATTTTGGTGATTGATTTGTTTAAGTGATTTATAACAACCCGTAAAATTTTGGATTATTTTAATAATATTTATCACGTCAGAAAATTCAAATCAATTATTTTTCCGACAAAATGCCAATATTTAAAATATAAAAACGAGAGGTCATTTCGTTCCTTTAGAAATAAGACACCGCACATACAATACTTGCCCACAAAGTATCTGTGAAATTTATTATTTTCCAAATTAAAATTAAAGCGTACATAAGCTTAATCCATTAGTTATTCCGCATACTGCAGCGCAGTAGCATACAAGACTAAAATAAATACTGAGATAAGAGAAAAATACACTTTTATCAATCACTAATAATTTACGAAAGAAAACGAGAAGTTATCTCGTGAGTTTAGAAAGTCACGGCATCGCACGCATACCGACACCAAATTAATAACGGCAAACATTTATAATCAAAACCCAACGTAATAAACATATCATATTATTACGCTTAAGAAATCGTCTCCGAAAATACAATTTCTATATCTTTCGGGTACCGGTAATTTACGTTTACTCAAAGACTCGACAAAACACGGGGTACAATCTATACTGTACGATAATAAAACAAAATATAAAACCACTCTACCCACCCCTAGTCTTCCTCTTCTTTTTCTGCTTCCTTCGCAGAAAACTCAACAAACACCAATATAGGTGCTTCCCTATCTCTTGAATGTCAAGACCAGAAAGCTACTTGTCACCACCCCAATTTCATCCAAGCTACTCTCTAGCTATCCTAAGGAATACCATGCGTGGTCGAGAAGATGGAGACCAGAGCCAAGAATGGGTAAAAGTCAAGTCTTGAAGAACCAAAGCATCACTATCAATATACCATTCTCACATCTATAGAAGGAACAAGATTTCACCAAATTTCACCCACTTTCCACCCAATTCGAAAATTAGGGTTTCTCCAAAACAAAGGGCTTTTGAAAATTGATAGAGGGGTTTTAAAAATTGTAGTGTTAGGAGTGTAATTCGAGTTTCACTTTCATCAATTTCAAGAGATTCAAGTCCAGTTTGGGTTCCTCCTGGTTCGGTTCATCCCACTCCATTCGACATCATGTTTCTTGTAAGGACTCTTGTAATTTAAATTTTTGATATGTTAATAATTTGTCAAAGTCATCAATAAAATGTTATTTTGTTGTTACCGATCCGTAAAGAATATGGAATGACAAGTTATGGATTGTTGTTGTTGTGCTTAAGTGTGGTAAAAACAAGATTTGAAACTTGAAAACCTTATAAATTAACTAGTGATACTTTCGGTTCAGTCCTAGTAATCCCGTACCCCATTTTGGTCCTCGGATTTGAAGTGGATAATAAAATGAATAAAAACATGTTGTGGTCTTATTCATGTGGTACGATAGATCAAAAGGGTGTTCGTTTGACCGAGTTGAGTCAACTCAACTCAGCCGAGTTGAGATAACTCGGGTGAGTCGACTCAGTGAGTCGGGTCAGGTTTATTTAAACTCAAACTCATCTCGAATTGTCTGTTTCGTTGTAGTTTATTTCACTTGTTATGTTTGTGAATTCGAACCCAAAAGCCAATGTGACTAGTTGAAATGCGGATAAGTTTGGGTTGGAAATGTATTTAAAATCGCGACATGTTCCTGTTCCATTTTGTGTTAGTAAGACCGTTGAGCTGTTATAATAAGCTAGTAGCTTATGCTCGTGTTTGGTCTACTTCGGGTCAAACCATACACCCCAGTTGAGACTTGTGTTCGGTTGAGAGAAACCCACGTTGAAGTACCTATTTTGCATCATACCGTCACAAAACCCGTAAGGGTGCGACTGGTATCAAACCTTCCATTCGAGTTAAGTGGTACTAACAAAACATAAGTTGAACTTGGCCACTATCTCTACGTCTTTCCCCAGTATACATGGACGTTGTTACTAGCCTAGGTTGTTATGATCACTATCGTTGGTGTACTTGTCTAGTTTACAACCTCCTAACTAAGTCTCGATATACACTCACTCCATTCTCGGGCTCGATATCGAGTCTTCAGTTCATCAACTCCTCGTGTAAAAAGTCAGGTTTCAAAACTGCCTAGTGTCATATACATTTACCCATATATTTGAGCCACTGGTGTGTACTGTTTGGTCATCAACGGGCCAAAGCCCATACCTCATGATAGGCTCTAATTAGTTTACTCAAGATGGATTAGCAGTTTGGGCTGCGAGGCCCAGTACTGAGAATAACCATTCTGTTTCAATATGTTAAAATAGTGCACGTAGTAAACTCGAGCACTTCTCGCTTCATCACAGCTTGTTCGGCTCGACTCCAATTCTGTCGCAACACGACCTTTTCTGTAAGCTAATCGACATACTCACGCCAATATAAATAACACGAGTTAACAATTTAAAATGAGATTTATTAAAACTAGTATTTATCTCAACTCGTAAACGATACATAAACTTGTAAATATATAGTTATGTATTTACACTTGAGGAGGACCAGATATAAAACTCAACGCGACATACCATGCATCGTTAGCATTAATATTAAAAGTGAGACAAGAAATAATTAAATATAAACAATGTGTTGAAAACAAATTAATTAAAACAAGTTTACTTTTACTACTCACAACTTAATTAGAAAGTTTTCACATTTCTAACTATACAAGATATAAAATTTGTAAATGTACCTTCGCCAGATATCAAAAACTCTGACAAAAATCTAATATATACTTTGACCTTAGTCACCACGAGTAAATAAAGTGTACACCCAAGTTATGTCAACTTTTCGATAAACATATATTATTTTGCAATTTACAAATGAAATGTACTCCTCGAACTTACATTGATTTAGAAATTACCAGTGTATATAAGTAAGGTTACACTTAAACTTTTTTTCGAAATACATTTATCTTAGACAACAGTTGATATGTAAATATATGTATATACACTTAATATATATATTTCTTTCGTTCGTATCTACGCCTCACATTACACGTATTATCTTTTGTACATCATCATTCGATCATCATCAAGCCAAGGTCTCGTTCATACTCGATACTCTTTCTTTATATACTCTTTCTGTACCAGAAGCCGATATACACACAACCCTTTGAAAACTTTTTTTTAAAACTTAAAACGATGCCACACAAGCAACAACAACAACAACAACAACAACAACAACAACAAAAACATTTAAAATTTATAAAGTTAGTTAAACTTTATCGAGTCTTAAACATGAGTAAAGACTAAATTGCCGTATTAATTAGGTTGCGTGTCGGAGCCGTGCACTATCACTCATTGATTTAATTCCCCTTTAGACTTCATATTGCACATTGCCAAGGTGAGTTTCATAGCCCCTACTTTTACTTGTTTTATAACTGTTTTGGGGGAAGATACATGCTCATTTTTACTTAAATGATTTAATTACTAAAATTTTGCATTCTATGCATACTATGCCCTTTGATTGATATGTTTTAAGATACATCATACCTAGATGCTTTAAGGACCACACCAAAACCTTTGACCTAGAATATTACGCAGCTTAGCCTAAGACTTTAGATCCCAAATTGCCCTTTTCATGAACCGTCAATTCCTGCTGGGAAGCGCGAATGTTATAAATAGATCTATTGAGGGTGACTCCTCTGTTCGGTTGACCCCGCTTGGGTCAAGGCGAAACATATAGCATGTCGGAACCGAGTGTATTGGGATAAACACTCGACATGGGCTCCTTATTTGTATGACTTCCTTGCGCATACATGAACTGTCGTAGCTTCGGTTGCATGAACTTAGTGCTAGCGTAATAGACTTAAAAATATATGACATTATATTCATTATAGTGTACATATACCCTTTTCATTGTCCACTAATGAAAACCTTTTATGAATTGAAATCATAAACTTTATGACTTTATGCAAGATGTAATGATCATCAAAAACCAATTTTGAAACAGTGTACTAAAATCCCTTTTAAATAAATCTATGAACTCACCAGCGTAAGCTGACCCCTTTTAGCATGTATCTTCAGGTTTTGAGGTGATAGCTTATCTTTGGAGGCGCAAGGCAAAGGCATGGCATGGTCATAGACGACTCTGATTTATGTATTGGGACCACTCGTTTATAATGGGCCATTTTCCGCACTACTTAATAATGTAAACATTGTTTTTAATAATGAATAAAAGTTTATTTTATGAAAAACCAATTGTTCTATGCTTATGTTGTGATACCAATTTAGTAGCACCCCAATACACGTATGCTTCCGCTGAGTCATTTTTGGGGGTGTTACAGATTGGCATCAGAGCCTAGGTTATAGAGAACTGGGTATATTTTTAAAAACCTAGACTATAACCACTTTTACAAAAACTAAACCCTATGACCGACACGTGCCTGCCTGCCGAGCTGATGCCTCACTTATGATCCTGTTGAGATCATACTTGATAAGATACATGTTTTATCACTGCTCACCTAGTTTCATTATAGGTTGTAATTACCTTCCCTATACGTATAATTACGTATCACTGCACTACACCTTTTCCCTCACACAAAGAGAATAATTGTTCTAATCCTTCAAGACAACCTTTAAAAGTATTGTGACATATTACTAGCGTAACTAAGCTAAGTATTTTAAAATTCATTGAACCTCGGGTGAATATAGATTGATCACCTATATTCAACCAGGGACAGTGGGACATAGCCTGATCACCTATGTCCGACTCAGAGGTGAATTTTGCAGTACTTAGGATAGTTATAATAGCCTTATGTCCAGAGAGAAGATGATAATATTTTGATAAACATGTAACATTTCAATAAACCACACATTGACGGTTACCCTGAAGCCACACACTGGCGTCACACTATTCCTTAATCACAAGCCACTCACTGGCATTCCCTGATCACAAGCCACTCACCGGCATACCCTAATCACAAGCCACTCACCGGCATACCCTAATCACAAGCCACTCCGGCATACCCTAATCACAAGCCACTCACCGGCATACCCTAATCACAAGCCACTCACCGGCATACCCTAATCACAAGTCACTCACTGACATTCCTTAATCACAAGTCACTCACTGACACTCACTGGCATTCCTAATCATAAGC
The DNA here is from genome assembly GCA_019973895.1 of Chrysanthemum seticuspe. Taxonomy (NCBI): domain Eukaryota; kingdom Viridiplantae; phylum Streptophyta; class Magnoliopsida; order Asterales; family Asteraceae; genus Chrysanthemum; species Chrysanthemum seticuspe. The sequence continues at coordinate 8,716,117 of BPTQ01000006.1, read as the reverse complement.
CCCTCACTGGCGTCATCCTACTTTTTAATCATAAACTTTATAATTTCATATCACAACCGGGTTATGTTATAGTCACTCCTACCCCACACCTTACACCCCATGAACAAATCAAACCATTCTAGGAGCAACCTTCCAAAATACCTATGAGAAAGATTCCCTAGTGGGAATAGACAACAAAAAGAACAATAAACCTTTGGCAAAATCTAGAAAGACACAGTAAATGACCCATAAATCCCGCAAAACTTGAAAATTTCACCATTGAAGAATTTGATACCTAGAAACTCCACCCACATCTTAAGAATAACAGTGCCTACCTTATTACCTTCCTACAAACGAAATAAAAGAGTTGCCACACAAACTATTTCCGATTATCCCTCAAACCATTATAATCAAAATACTTCATGAATCACTTCATGAATTATTCCATGAACCAAATTACCACCTTACCATTTCACCATAAAATAAACTACAATTCTACCCATACCTTACCAAAATAAAGTGTTCCTTAATACTTTGAAAGGTATTCCAGAACCACTCTATTGGTTACTTATTTCCTCAAAAATGTACTCTAAGTTAATACCCCATAAACAGAAATGATCAATGTCCACCTTGATAGCTAAGCCTGACCTTAGGATGTATCCTACACCGCTGTCTAAAACCATAGAAAACAATAAGGTTCACCAACCATTAAACCTCTAACCCTACCCAGCTTAGACAAATAAACCCTACTCGTAGCTAGGGGTAAACGTTATATCCTGCTACAATATAATTTTCAAATTGGAGGATTTTCCTTTAAAATCCAACAATAATACTTTCCAAATCCCTCATTAAAACGAGACACAATGCTGAAACACTAAAAGTTTCGTAAGACCTTCTTATACCCCCCATAATTAAGAACCAGTTTTACAATATTTTGAAAATGTGTCATTTTTACACGTTATTGATTTTGAAATCTAGTCTTAGTCAACCTTGTATAAACATTTAGTCGAAAGAGAAAATTTAAAACAAATGTTTCTTCACCCTTTAAAGAAGAAAACACACAAACCCATAGCGAACCTTAAGAATCAACCTATATATACTATAGAACCATTAAACACCAGAAATGGGTACATCTTGATAAAACCATGAGAAATTAGAGGTGCCCACACTAACAAAACAGTGAAATCTTATAACATCAAGAATTAGAACTTTCACCCAATGAACCTACCCCAGAAAAATCATAACTCCTCATATAGAGGATGTGCTCCTGGCACAACACCTAGGTAACCATACCCAAAGAGGAAACCCTAGAAACAACCTAGGGACAATTCAAAACTTGTTCCAAATACCATCACCTCGTTCCCGACACCCTACCGGATAACGTAAACTGAGATCCGGGACGGATCTCCTGTAAGGTGGGTAGACTATAACAACCCGTAAAATTTTGGATTATTTTAATAATATTTATCACGTCAGAAAATTCAAATCAATTATTTTTCCGACAAAATGCCAATATTTAAAATATAAAAACGAGAGGTCATTTCGTTCCTTTAGAAATAAGACACCGCACATACAATACTTGCCCACAAAGTATCTGTGAAATTTATTATTTTCCAAATTAAAATTAAAGCGTACATAAGCTTAATCCATTAGTTATTCCGCATACTGCAGCGCAGTAGCATACAAGACTAAAATAAATACTGAGATAAGAGAAAAATACACTTTTATCAATCACTAATAATTTACGAAAGAAAACGAGAAGTTATCTCGTGAGTTTAGAAAGTCACGGCATCGCACGCATACCGACACCAAATTAATAACGGCAAACATTTATAATCAAAACCCAACGTAATAAACATATCATATTATTACGCTTAAGAAATCGTCTCCGAAAATACAATTTCTATATCTTTCGGGTACCGGTAATTTACGTTTACTCAAAGACTCGACAAAACACGGGGTACAATCTATACTGTACGATAATAAAACAAAATATAAAACCACTCTACCCACCCCTAGTCTTCCTCTTCTTTTTCTGCTTCCTTCGCAGAAAACTCAACAAACACCAATATAGGTGCTTCCCTATCTCTTGAATGTCAAGACCAGAAAGCTACTTGTCACCACCCCAATTTCATCCAAGCTACTCTCTAGCTATCCTAAGGAATACCATGCGTGGTCGAGAAGATGGAGACCAGAGCCAAGAATGGGTAAAAGTCAAGTCTTGAAGAACCAAAGCATCACTATCAATATACCATTCTCACATCTATAGAAGGAACAAGATTTCACCAAATTTCACCCACTTTCCACCCAATTCGAAAATTAGGGTTTCTCCAAAACAAAGGGCTTTTGAAAATTGATAGAGGGGTTTTAAAAATTGTAGTGTTAGGAGTGTAATTCGAGTTTCACTTTCATCAATTTCAAGAGATTCAAGTCCAGTTTGGGTTCCTCCTGGTTCGGTTCATCCCACTCCATTCGACATCATGTTTCTTGTAAGGACTCTTGTAATTTAAATTTTTGATATGTTAATAATTTGTCAAAGTCATCAATAAAATGTTATTTTGTTGTTACCGATCCGTAAAGAATATGGAATGACAAGTTATGGATTGTTGTTGTTGTGCTTAAGTGTGGTAAAAACAAGATTTGAAACTTGAAAACCTTATAAATTAACTAGTGATACTTTCGGTTCAGTCCTAGTAATCCCGTACCCCATTTTGGTCCTCGGATTTGAAGTGGATAATAAAATGAATAAAAACATGTTGTGGTCTTATTCATGTGGTACGATAGATCAAAAGGGTGTTCGTTTGACCGAGTTGAGTCAACTCAACTCAGCCGAGTTGAGATAACTCGGGTGAGTCGACTCAGTGAGTCGGGTCAGGTTTATTTAAACTCAAACTCATCTCGAATTGTCTGTTTCGTTGTAGTTTATTTCACTTGTTATGTTTGTGAATTCGAACCCAAAAGCCAATGTGACTAGTTGAAATGCGGATAAGTTTGGGTTGGAAATGTATTTAAAATCGCGACATGTTCCTGTTCCATTTTGTGTTAGTAAGACCGTTGAGCTGTTATAATAAGCTAGTAGCTTATGCTCGTGTTTGGTCTACTTCGGGTCAAACCATACACCCCAGTTGAGACTTGTGTTCGGTTGAGAGAAACCCACGTTGAAGTACCTATTTTGCATCATACCGTCACAAAACCCGTAAGGGTGCGACTGGTATCAAACCTTCCATTCGAGTTAAGTGGTACTAACAAAACATAAGTTGAACTTGGCCACTATCTCTACGTCTTTCCCCAGTATACATGGACGTTGTTACTAGCCTAGGTTGTTATGATCACTATCGTTGGTGTACTTGTCTAGTTTACAACCTCCTAACTAAGTCTCGATATACACTCACTCCATTCTCGGGCTCGATATCGAGTCTTCAGTTCATCAACTCCTCGTGTAAAAAGTCAGGTTTCAAAACTGCCTAGTGTCATATACATTTACCCATATATTTGAGCCACTGGTGTGTACTGTTTGGTCATCAACGGGCCAAAGCCCATACCTCATGATAGGCTCTAATTAGTTTACTCAAGATGGATTAGCAGTTTGGGCTGCGAGGCCCAGTACTGAGAATAACCATTCTGTTTCAATATGTTAAAATAGTGCACGTAGTAAACTCGAGCACTTCTCGCTTCATCACAGCTTGTTCGGCTCGACTCCAATTCTGTCGCAACACGACCTTTTCTGTAAGCTAATCGACATACTCACGCCAATATAAATAACACGAGTTAACAATTTAAAATGAGATTTATTAAAACTAGTATTTATCTCAACTCGTAAACGATACATAAACTTGTAAATATATAGTTATGTATTTACACTTGAGGAGGACCAGATATAAAACTCAACGCGACATACCATGCATCGTTAGCATTAATATTAAAAGTGAGACAAGAAATAATTAAATATAAACAATGTGTTGAAAACAAATTAATTAAAACAAGTTTACTTTTACTACTCACAACTTAATTAGAAAGTTTTCACATTTCTAACTATACAAGATATAAAATTTGTAAATGTACCTTCGCCAGATATCAAAAACTCTGACAAAAATCTAATATATACTTTGACCTTAGTCACCACGAGTAAATAAAGTGTACACCCAAGTTATGTCAACTTTTCGATAAACATATATTATTTTGCAATTTACAAATGAAATGTACTCCTCGAACTTACATTGATTTAGAAATTACCAGTGTATATAAGTAAGGTTACACTTAAACTTTTTTTCGAAATACATTTATCTTAGACAACAGTTGATATGTAAATATATGTATATACACTTAATATATATATTTCTTTCGTTCGTATCTACGCCTCACATTACACGTATTATCTTTTGTACATCATCATTCGATCATCATCAAGCCAAGGTCTCGTTCATACTCGATACTCTTTCTTTATATACTCTTTCTGTACCAGAAGCCGATATACACACAACCCTTTGAAAACTTTTTTTTAAAACTTAAAACGATGCCACACAAGCAACAACAACAACAACAACAACAACAACAACAACAACAAAAACATTTAAAATTTATAAAGTTAGTTAAACTTTATCGAGTCTTAAACATGAGTAAAGACTAAATTGCCGTATTAATTAGGTTGCGTGTCGGAGCCGTGCACTATCACTCATTGATTTAATTCCCCTTTAGACTTCATATTGCACATTGCCAAGGTGAGTTTCATAGCCCCTACTTTTACTTGTTTTATAACTGTTTTGGGGGAAGATACATGCTCATTTTTACTTAAATGATTTAATTACTAAAATTTTGCATTCTATGCATACTATGCCCTTTGATTGATATGTTTTAAGATACATCATACCTAGATGCTTTAAGGACCACACCAAAACCTTTGACCTAGAATATTACGCAGCTTAGCCTAAGACTTTAGATCCCAAATTGCCCTTTTCATGAACCGTCAATTCCTGCTGGGAAGCGCGAATGTTATAAATAGATCTATTGAGGGTGACTCCTCTGTTCGGTTGACCCCGCTTGGGTCAAGGCGAAACATATAGCATGTCGGAACCGAGTGTATTGGGATAAACACTCGACATGGGCTCCTTATTTGTATGACTTCCTTGCGCATACATGAACTGTCGTAGCTTCGGTTGCATGAACTTAGTGCTAGCGTAATAGACTTAAAAATATATGACATTATATTCATTATAGTGTACATATACCCTTTTCATTGTCCACTAATGAAAACCTTTTATGAATTGAAATCATAAACTTTATGACTTTATGCAAGATGTAATGATCATCAAAAACCAATTTTGAAACAGTGTACTAAAATCCCTTTTAAATAAATCTATGAACTCACCAGCGTAAGCTGACCCCTTTTAGCATGTATCTTCAGGTTTTGAGGTGATAGCTTATCTTTGGAGGCGCAAGGCAAAGGCATGGCATGGTCATAGACGACTCTGATTTATGTATTGGGACCACTCGTTTATAATGGGCCATTTTCCGCACTACTTAATAATGTAAACATTGTTTTTAATAATGAATAAAAGTTTATTTTATGAAAAACCAATTGTTCTATGCTTATGTTGTGATACCAATTTAGTAGCACCCCAATACACGTATGCTTCCGCTGAGTCATTTTTGGGGGTGTTACATGATTAATGTTTGTTTATCTGATTATTGCTTTGGTTTGATATACTAGTTTTTTAGAATTTAGGATTGCTTCTTCAAACATGGTTATTTGACCAAATCAACAATTTCTTTGGCATTGCTGATTATTAACAGATTATATAGAAACTCATTGAGGTGAGTTCATCTTATTATCTAGTAGTATGTTTACAGCTGATATCAATATACACGCTATATTCCATTCTTAACTACTTAGTGAAAGTTTTTTTTTATGCATATATGACATTTATGTATGTCGATGGCAATAATGCATGTCTGCTAATTGATTGTGTATAATGGAAATTTTTAAATAACTAATTATTAAAATATTTTGGAAAGGAACCACTACAATGGTGAATGATTAAATAAAACAAGCCTAGACAAAAAAACATTCTTATGGGTCTTTTTTCTATGTTTGTTTACACAAAAAGAGTCTTTTGTGACCTTATCTTATTCCAAAGTTTTTCCACACAAAAAGATCACGTTCACATTCACCATTGATCCTTCGTAGAAACATCCTTAATATAAAAATAATGGGTATATTTTGTTGTAATGTATGTAATCAGCTTAGCCTCAAAAAATGAATGAATAATATGTTAGAATATTAATACAAAGTTTTAATAACAGTACTACCTTAATTATTATCATACCCTCTTTAGGCTTATTCATTTCATCCAAGTTTCTTTGTGATCAGCTTATTATTGTACTTTTTTCAGTTATAACTTTAATGGCTTCCACTTCAAGTTCATTGATTCAAAAGAGCTTCAAGTATGATGTCTTCTTAAGCTTTAGAGGCGAAGACACTCGAAAGAACTTTGTTGATCATCTGTATCATGCTCTAGAGAATAAAGGCATTTACACATACAAAGATGATGAGAAAATCAAGCAAGGGAATATGATCAGTGATGAGCTTATCTTAGCCATTGAAGACTCAAAATTTTATATCATTGTCTTTTCAAAGAACTATGCTTCTTCATCTTGGTGCTTGGAAGAGCTTGTTAAGATTATGGAATGCCGGAAGGGTTTTGGGCATACTGCTTATCCCGTGTTCTATGATGTGGAGCCAACGGAAGTACGCAATCAAAGTGGGTCAGTTGGAGATGCATTTGCAAAACATAAAGAGGAAGAAGCTGCAAGGAAATGGAGAGAGGCTTTGAAAGAAGCATCTGATTTGGCTGGCTGGGAGTTGAAAAGCATTGCTAATGGGTGAGTAAATTTCTTCATCATCTAGGCAATATTCTTTGATTTTACTTCTTTTTTATCTACGGTGGGTTCCAACATGGTGTATTTTTAATGGGTAAATAACTATTTATATGAATAATTAATGGCTTTCAAAAAAACATGTTTCATCTCAAATGGGTCAAATGGGTAAATAACTATTTAATTCATATAACCTTAAAGTAGTTTCAAACTTAAGATTTTTTCTGTAGTGACATATAACCATAAAAAAAGTTTTTAATGCATTGAAACGAGTATGTTATAAGTTAGATGTTGAAGGGAAGTGTTTGCGGGTTGACCCAACCTGTTTTGACCCGGAAAAATTTACCTTATACCCAGCCTATCTGTTATTCATTTACTATCTAACTGATAGCTGATTCTTTGCCGTTACTTCGTTATACAATTGTATGTGTTATATATCTGAAATTTGATTGTTAAAGTAGGATTTTTAACAATCTTATTTTACATACAGGCATGAAGCTAAATTTATCCAAAAGATTGTTCAAGAGATTTCACTAGAGTTACGCTCCATCAATTTCGGCTTGGATGAAAAGTTAGTCGGCATGGAGACTCGAGTAAAGGATATTGTTTCATCTTTAGAAACCAGTGCTGACGATGTTCGCATGCTAGGGATATGGGGGATGGGAGGTGCGGGGAAGACAACCTTGGCCAGAGCTGTTTTTGATCATATATCCATTCAGTTCGACGGTGAAAGCTTTATTGAAAATGTCAGGGAAGTTTCAAAATCCTCTACGGAGGGTCTAAAGAAGTTGCAGAAACAAGTACTTTCAGATGGTTTAAAGGATCAAAACATTGAAGTAAGTAGTGTTTTTGGCGGTAAAAGTATGATGCAAAGGAGGATGCGTGGTAGAAAGGTACTTGTTGTTCTTGATGACGTCGATCATAAAGACCAGCTTGAGGCGTTAGCCGGTGACTGTAATTGGTTTGAGCCGGGAAGTAGAATCATAATTACAACAAGAGATGAGCAAGTACTGGTAGCCCACCGAGTGAGCTTGATTCATAATGTGACTTTGTTATCTCAAGCGGAAGCGGGATGCCTCTTCAGTAGGTATGCGTTTGGAAGAGAGATTCCAACTCAAAGGTACGAAGAGCTATCAGGACAAGTTGTACAATATGCTCATGGTCTTCCCTTAACAATCAAAGTTTTGGGTTCATTTCTTTGTGGTCAAAGTGAGAATTTTTGGATAGCGACCATTGAAAGACTAAAAACAATTCCATTTAAGGATACTATGGATAGATTGGAAATAAGTTTTGACGGTCTAGAGGATGATTACAAGGAAATATTCCTAGATGTTGCATGCATACTAAAAGGTTGGTGGAAAGAAGAAGCAATTAGAGTGCTTGAAAGCCGTGGATTTCATGCTGAAGTTGGATTAAGAGTTCTTGAGCAGAAATCTCTTATAACTATTTCAAAGGATTGGCAAGGAGCATTGTCCTTGGGGATGCATGACCATTTAGAAGAAATGGGAAGGAATATTGTTCGTCGGTCACACCCGGATGAACCTCAAAGACATAGCCAATTGTGGGTTAACAAGGAAATTCAGTATATATTGACTAATGACATGGTAAGAATTGAGGAAATTGAGTATATATTGGTCCATATGGTTTTCTAGATATTTCATTTTTGGTCCAATAGTTTGAAAATTTTCGGGTTTAGTTTAAAATGAAACATCCGTGGGTTTGGTCCAAATTCCTAACTCTGTTAGTTTGACTATATTTGACCGTCACTTTTCTTATAAAAAACACATTAACAATTCCTCTTTGTGTGTCTCTCTAAAATTTTTCCCCCAAATTCACTTTCTCCCTCTAATAATCATTCAAAAATTCATTAATTCAAATCAAATTATCATTCAATTCGCTTTATATCATCTTCATTCACTCTCAATTTGATAATGTTTTCAGTGATTTTGGGCGTTTTGAAATTTAGGGTTCCAACAAAAATTGAGGGCTTTTATTTTTTCGATTTCAGGGTACCCAAGCAACTAAATGTCTATACTTCTGCTCAGACGATTTGATTGCTGAAATTGCAGTAAAAGGTCTAGCAAAAATGAAGGATCTTAAATTTGTTCATATGTATCTCTATAAGTATAATCGTGAGAGCAATATTGTTTTGGAATTTGATAAAGTTAGCGAATACCTTCCAAGTTCCTTACGATTTATGAGATGGTTTGGATTTCCTTTTTCGAGTTTGCCGAATACATTTCAAGGAAAACATCTTGTTCAACTTGAATTGTATACCAGCAAGATTGTTCAACTTTGGGAAGATGGAGAAGGAAAGGTAGAATAATGGTTAATTTGTTGTTTTTCCTGATTCATTATGATCCTATATATCTATTGAAGTTACCTGATGATCTTGGCCGAATAGAATCTCTAGAGACACTTACCATAACCGATTGTAACCGTTTACGAGATATTCCAAACAACATTGGTAAGATCAATTGTGTTATATCACCAAAGGTCTACAAACGCTATACTCATGGGAAATATAAGCAGCGGCCCATAAATGACGCAGTTGACAGACCCACAGGAGCCAATACATAAATAACAGGTACATTCACTGTCTCCGTTTTTGTATTGATCGTCATTGATGATTTTCTCCGGTACACTCACAAAATGTTTGTAAATAAGTGTTTCAAATTGTGATTTCTTTTATCTTTCAATATTACTAAATTAGTACTTACTTTTTATTACACTGTTAGATAACATTATAATCCCCATCTTGGATTTTGTATAAATTACTGTAAAAATCATAGTAGAATTTGAAGATAAGTTAATTCATGGAGTTCAATAAACACAGTTGACTTCTTAGAAAGTCCAACTTTGTTCTTGATAAAAATGGTCAGAATTTTACATGAGGCTGTAGATGATCACGTAAATAATAAACCTAAGAAAGTGTTATAAGTTATGTATGATCATATACAAGTTTTGATTCACATAAATAAGCTCTATATTAGGATGAAATCATTAAACATAAAAGCATTTGACTTTTTGAGTCAAACTATTGGTTTTCATAGAATTTAACTGAGATTTTTATGAAATTGAACTGAAAAACATATGTCAGTGATAAGAAATTATCAGGGCTTGAACCGTTTATGTTTTTGTAAACCATTGAGTAGTCATATTGTGTTTTTCCATGGTTGGGCTACAAAATGTAGAATGTACAATTTGAAAAACAGTTTTGACATGGTAAAACTGAGCTAACATAAAACGTTGCTGAAACAAATAAACAATGTCACCATTGACTACGTAGGTGATATGTTGTGATTTGATATGATACTATAGTCTAAAAGGTTTGTATTTTTATCATAAAATTGCGGAAGATGATACCGTACAGGACAGGGCCCCAAGCTTTGGTGCTGAAACACTTCTTCGTTACATTATATCGAACTTCTTTCTAGGCGCATAGTGAAATAGTCTGGAACAAATGACTGTAGCCGGTTATTTGTGCTGTTTTGTCAGTCACATTTTGCAATTTTTGTTGTTCTTGTTGACATTTAAGCCTAGTTCCAGACTTCCAGCTTTACTCTAGTTGAAACCTGACATGACTTTGCTGATCCAAAATGCGACATTTCTTATTCATGCATTGAAATCTATATCATGTTAATTATGTTTATGCTCATTAATGGGACTTGATTAATTATAAACACAAATGGCCAGTTTGTTTTTCGTGTGCTAAAGTAGGGATGAAATTAATATAAAAATTGTTTTAACATTTTTTTTTCATGGTTACAGTTTATTTTAACATTCAATCGTTCTTTTTTTTTTTTTTTTTTTTTTTTTTTTTTTTTTTTTTTTTTTTTTTTTTCAGCTGGAAATAATTTTGTTTATGATTTTTTTTCCTCAGGCATTGTTGACTGTTTACATGTGCTTCGACTCCACATCCTGTCACAGTATGGAAGAAAAGGATCATTGCTGATTGGTGATTATTAAATGAATTTCGCTCAACCTGTTTTGGTTATTGATAGTATTCTCTGGTACACTCCCAAAGTATTATTGCTTGTAAAGATTTAAGAAGTGTTTAAAAGTGTTTTTCAGTAGTACTTTTTTAACATGCTGTTAAATTAAGGTCTAGCCTCAACTTGGATGTTGTACAAATTACTTTAAATCAATACAGAATTTGAACTTAGTTTAATTAATGGAGCTCAACAAAAACAGTTGACTTCTTAGAAAGTCAAACTGTGTTCTTGATGAAAACGGTCAGAATTTTATTATTAAACTTAATAAAGTGTTCCAAGTAATATAAGATTGTAATAAAATTTTGATTTACAAAAAAAATCTCTACATTTGGTTGAAATCTTTAAACATAATAAATTATTTGACTTTTTGAGTCAAACTATTAATGTCCCTGAGATTTACAGGGAACTGTATCGACAAACATAAGAAATTATCTGTTTTTATTTATGAAAGCCATTGAGTAGTCATATTGTGTTTTTCCATGGTTCGGCAACAAAATGTAGAATGTACAATTTGGAAAACAATTTTGACATGATAAAACTCAGCTAGCACAAACCGTTGCTTATAACTAAAACCATGTCACCATTGACCAGATAAGTGATATTGTTACGATACTATAGAGTCTAAAAGGTTTGTACTTTTATCATAAAATTGCGGAAGATGATATCGTACAAGGGCGTGACCCCGCTTTGTTGCTGTAACATGTGAGATGAAATAATCATAAACTCGTATCATTGTTAACTTAGTCAAACTGCATCCTTTATGAAAAAAGGTTTTATATGTAATGTGACTGTCATAAACGAGTTTTAAAAGCTACCCACATGTGAAAATTTGAACCTATTGTATAGTTGTATAAAAACAGGTGCGAGAAATAAAAGCGTTTAGCACCGAAGATGTTCTTTCATCTTTAGATATTGGCACCGAAGATGTTCGCATGATTGGAATCAAGGGGATGGGAGGTGGGGGGAAGACAACTCTAGCCAGAGCTGTTTATGATCAATTATCAACTATTTTCGAAGGAAAAAGCTTTGTTGAAAATGTAAGGGAAGTTTCACAGCCTTCTTTGTCCGGTTTAAAGAAGCTTCAAAAACGGATACTAAAAGATGTGCTAAATAAACAAGACATCACTTTTAGTAGTGTTCATGACGGGAAAAACATGTTGAAAGACATGATGAGTCGAAGAAAGATACTTGTTGTTTTAGATGATGTTGATCGTATAGACCAGCTTGAGACGTTAGCAGGCGAGTCTGAGCGGTATAAAGCGAGAAGTAGAATCATCATTACCACAAGAGATGAGCAAGTGTTGTTAGCCCACCGGGTGAACTTCGTTCATGACGTCAATCTGTTATCATCTACGGAAGTGATTTGCTTCTTCAGTAGGTATGCATTTAAAAGAGAAATTCCAACTCAAGGGTACGAAGAGCTATCAGGACAAGTTGTACAATATGCTCATGGTCTTCCCTTAACGATCAAAGTTTTGGGTTCGTTTCTTTGTGGTCAAAGTGAACCTTACTGGGTAGATGCTATAGAAAGACTAAAAACCATTCCATTAACGGCAACTATGGATAGATTGGAAATAAGCTTTGATGGTCTAGAGAAGGATTACAAAGAAATATTCTTAGATGTTGCATGCATACTTAAAGGTCGGTGGAAAGAAGGTGCAATTAGAGTGCTTGAAAGCCGTGGATTTCATGCTGAAAATGGTTTAAGAGTTCTTGAGCAGAAATCTCTTATAACTTATGATAAATTTGGGGACTTGTGGATGCATGATCATTTAGAAGAAATGGGAAGGAATATTGTTCGTCGGTCACACCCCGATGAACCTCAAAGACATAGCCGATTGTGGGTTAAAGAGGAAATCGAGTATATATTGACTAATGACCTGGTAAGAATTAAGTTATGATTTAATAAAACTGGGAGTTAACTACATTTTTTTCCTTGTGGTTTGCTAAATATTTCATTTTTGGTCCAGTAGTTTAAAAAGTTTTGGGTTTGGTCTAAAATGAAACATTCGTCACGGGTTAGGTCCAAATTTCCTTACTATGTTAGTTTGACTATATTTGAACGTTTAATAAAAGGATATTATTGTCATTTTAAGTATTATATTAGACAAAATAATAAGTTACCGTCACTTTTCTTATAAAAAAACACATAACAATTCCTCTTTGTGTCTCCCTAAAAAGTTTTCCCCAAATTCACTTTCTTTCTCTAATAATTACTCAAAAATTCATTAATTCAAATTGAATTATCATTCAATTCGCTTTATATCATCTTCATTCACTCTCAATTTGATAATGTTTTCAGTGATTTTGGGCGTTTTGAAATTTAGGCTTCCGACTAAAATTTAAGGGGTTTTATTTTTTCGATTTCAGGGTACCCAAGCAACAAAATGTCTATACTTCGACTCACCGGGTTTTAGTGCTGAAATTGCAATAAAAGGTCTAGCAAAATGAAGGATCTTAGATTTATTGACATAAATCAAGTAACGGTAGAGGATATTTTTAAAAGCAATATTGGTCAAGTTTGGGAATTTGATAAAGTTAGCAATACCTTCCAAGTTCCTTACAATTTATGAGATGGGATCGGTTTCCGTTTTCGAGTTTACCGAATAGTCCGAATACATTTCATGGAAAACATCTTGTTGAACTTGACATATGGGACAGCAATATTGTTCAACTTTGGGAAGATGGAGAAGGAAAGGTAGAATAATGGTTAATTTGTTGTTTTTCATGATTCATTATGATCCTATATATCTATTGGTTCGTCATTGCACCAATATTAATTGTTTTTTGTACTTATGTTAGGTTCTTCATAAGCTCAGGTTCCTCAGTATCTGGTTTTCAAAATTGAGGACCTTTGACCTTAGGTTGGCTCCAAATCTTGAGCAGTTGACTATTGACTATTGTAAAGATTTTGAAGAGCTTCATATGCCTGCTCATCATCATTCAAAGCTCAAATATCTCACCCTTAGTTGACTATTGGCTTTGGGCATGCATTAGCTAGGTGTCCCTTCTCATTGCAGTTGTAGCATCTAAGACCATTTAACCGATTCTGAGCATTTCCCTTTCCACCACTTGAGCTCTGTTTGTATTCCTACCCACAGCATTAAACCCTTGACCACCGCCCATCTGACGACCATAATCACGATTCTGAACTTCAACGTTCACAACAGCTTGAGTCCGTGTGTTAGATGAGGAACGAATACGATTGTTGGATTTGTTGGTGTAACGGCCAAAAGCATTAGCAATCATCACAAATCCTTGTTGCAATGCTTCGAACGGATCGATTTCCTCAGTAGCTTCACTGACATATGCTTGAGCATTGTTGCTGTATGGAACCAATTGATTTTGTTGAGGTTGAGGTTGTTGCTGTGAAGGTGTGTTGGAAGCAGTTGGTTGAGTTGCTGGTTGAGAGGGATAATTCTGTTGAGCATACAAGGCAAGTTGTTGATTGTCCGGTTGTGACTGTTTAGCAATTTGAGCACGGAGAATCCTTTCCCGATCAACTTCCTTTTCATGAGGCTTCAAGTAATCGTACAACAATCCATAAGTAGAATGATGCATATTCTTCGCTTGACGGAGAAAAATGACATACTTCTCCCATTCTGGACCAAGACTACTTAGGAACTTAGTATTAACTGCAATTCTTGGCATGATGATGTTGTGTTTATCCAAATCATTGATGATGTCTGAAAATCGATGATGATATGACTCGAGTGTCTCTCCAGGTTCAATCATGAAGTGTTCATAAGCCAAGTAAATTTTGGATTCCAAATCCTCCTGATTGAGTACAGATCCTTCCATAAGAAGACGAATATGATCCCACATCTTTTGTGCAGTCTTTTGAGCATCAACACTACGAAGAATTGGGTTTGGTAATCCTAAGAGGATGTATTCCATTGCCAGTTCATCAGCTTCATAGTGTAGAAGTTCTGTAGGATTTAAATCTGCAACAGTAGCAATGTTGGTTGGTTCATCTCTTGGTGGAACAGCAGTTGGATCTCCGGGTACAATGACGGTAGGCATCTCAAATGGACCTTCCAAGATAACCTTCTTTAAGAACTTTCCATGTGGCTTCTTTAGATCACAAAACCTAAAGAACCTTATCACCCATTGATCGTAGTTTCCTGGAGTGAGCATTGGAGGTCTATCAAGTGATCCAGCTTCATGAATTGATTGTTGGCTGCTTAAAGCTTCACACATCTTTGCAAACCAAGTGGGTTCCTTCATAGTGCTTCGTGATGGATGTTGATTGAAATCGTTTGTGTAGGGTAGAGCTTAAAGGTTTGGTGGTGGTTGAACCATTTGTGGTTGTGGAATTGCACCAAGTTGTGGAGTATGTTGCTGATTAAATTGTTGTTGATAAATGGCTTGTTGTTGATTCCATTGTTGATGTTGTGGAGTTAACTGTTGTTGTTGTTGATGATTATAAGTGTGAGGGAAATAGTTAGAGTATGGTGGTTGAGACATGATGATAAACTTGTGTGGTAAAGATGGATCTTTGTAGTCGAATGAACCTTTGTTGATGAAGTATCCTTAGGCGTAGAAAAGACAAGAACCAAGTAGCACTTATGCGTAAAAACACCAAAAGTTACGCGTAACAAGAATAGTTACGCGTAGGATTTAGCTTACGCGTAAGCAGGAAAAAAGACTAAAGTTATGCGTAAACAGTAAGTTAGGCGTAGAAAGTTAGCCGTAGGATTACCTTATGCGTAGGACTAGGTCTACGCGTAAGATGAATCTTAAGCGTAAGATTTTCTACGCGTAAGCTTTATGCTTAAACGTAAGATTAGGGTTTTATCCCAAGTGATCTTTTACACTTCACAGTGCAAAAGATATCCAAAGTCGACGTATTTTCAGACTTATCCAAGTAAGAAAACACGGAATAAACCAGGAAAATGAAGATCAAGCCAAGAACAAAGTTACGCGTAGAACTACTCGTATAACTAGGGTTTTGATACGCGTAATCCTACTCGTAAGAGTGATTTCGTCCAAAGATGTTTCTAAACCAGTTTTTGTGTGATGAAATAGCTTCAATAACACCAAAATAACACAAAAGTGTGAAACTTGATGATCCAAAGCACCTAAAACAGTTACGCGTAGGATAACACTTTCGTACAAAAACAAGCTTAAAAACAAGGAAAAACACGTAAAGTTCCAAACTTTTTGCCAAAAACCAATAGTTTAACACCTAATAACGTTGAAAGTACAAGAATCTTGGATTCAAAAGTGTAAAAAATCAGTTTTTAAGCGTGACCAAGTTTAGGAACCGGTGTTACGCGTAGGACCAAAACCCACTTCAAACACAACGATTCACCCAACTATTTGGCGATTGATACCACTGTTAGGTCACTAGTTTTACAACACAAGCTTATAGAGAAAGAGATAAGGCGGATGAACAAGTATCAAACACACACACACACAATATTGTAACCGGTTATGCGTAAGGCATATGTGAAATGAAAGAACTTGAACAACCAACCCTCAAATGAGGGTTTACAAGAGTTTATATAGGCAAGGAGCTAGGGCAACACTCCCTCTCCTTCCCTATTCCTTATTGGGCTAGGATCAAGCTTATGGGCCTTCTACATAAGCTTGACCTTAAACAAACATAAAGGCCATAAAAAAGCTACCTATTACATATGAAATATAAATACCTGAAATACTGTTTAGGAGTGATTCCAAAAGTATTCGTTCCTCATCTAACACACGGACTCAAGCTGTTGTAAACAATGGACGTGTTGAAGTTCAGAATCGTGATTATGGTCGTCAGATGGGCGGTGGTCAAGGGTTTAATGCTGTGGGTAGGAATACCAACAGAGCTCAAGTGGTGGAACAGGGAAATGCTCAGAATCGGTTAAATGGTCTTAGATGCTACAACTGCAATGAGAAGGGACACCTGGCTAATGCATGCCCAAAGCCAAGGACTAGGGGCAGTGCTTATTTCAAAGAGGCCTTACTTTTGGCTCTTAAGGATGAAGCTGGTGGATCTCTCACAGACAAAGAACAGAGCTTTATGGCAGATGCAGACTCAGATGATGATATGGAGGACTTGCAGGCTAATGCAGCTGTTATGTTGATGGCTAATATGCATGAGCTGCACATGAGTGATACAGGCCCAGTGTATGACACTGATGGCTTGTCTCAGGTACCCGAACAAACCATCATCATATCTGAACTAATATCTCCGCCAATATCTGAATCCGGCACGGATCAGATTGTTCAAAATGAGTCTTCTACATCTTCTTCTGATGATTTTCAAGTTAACCCTGTAGTTACATTTGACGATCAAGATGACCTTATGGTCTCCTTTGATAATCAAATTGACTCTGTGGTCATACTTGAGGATCTAAAGAATGATCATGTTGAGACTCACGTTGAACAAGATGATCTATTGTCTCATTCGGATTTTGCTCGGTTAATTCAAGACCATAAAATCAAAATGGAGGAATGTTATGCATTAAATCAATCCTTAAAAAGTAAAAATGCACTGTTAACCAAGGATTTTGAATGTTTACAAATGCAACTCAACTTTTTCAAAACTCAAGAAAACCGTGAAAAAGGTTTTGAAGCCGCTTTTGCAAAATCTCATCAAAACGAAAAATATTTAGAGAGACAGATGCGTGATCTAGCCGCCTCGAAGAATACTTTGATGTCTGAATTAGAACAACTGAAACACGAACATAAAAAACAAATTAACGCTCTCACCTTGGAAATAAAAAATCTAAGGCTGAGTTGTTAAATTGTCAAAAACAGTTCTCCGCATACAAAAAGCATTCAACAAATCGGGTAGATGACCTTCTTGAAGAAATTCTCGGCTTGCAAAACAAACTTAAAGAGTTTAAAACTGTTGTTTACAAACATGGTGAATCCGTGACAGCTATTGAAAAGTTTACCTTAAAACCCAATCCAAAAGGATATGGAAAAAATCTAGCTGATTACAAACCAAAGCTCTCACTAAAAACATTCAAACCAACTCCTGAAGTTTCCAGTGCAGAATACAAAATTGATAATACTGTCATGAGTGTTGTTGAATATCATCGTCAAGAGGAATTAGATGCAGAAGACGAGAGTCAATCAAAATTAAAAAATGTTGTTTACAACAAACCTTTTAATTATATAAACGCGGTCACTTTCGTCACACCAACAGATTCTTCTAACACACCAAGGGTTATCATCAAAACACCTGAGTCTTCTCATGTTAATCCCAAAACAGAATTTGCACAAACTTATGGTCCTTTACCTTCCATTAGTGAAGTAAACTCAAAACCTGAAAATCGAAAAATCCTTCGATATTTTGACATTTTCATGGCTGACCTCAAAATTTTACAACATGAGATAGAATATCGATCTGAAATCAAAGTTGAACATTTTCAATCGCCTCTGGCGCGAGAACAAAGAGACATCTTTCAGAAAAATCTTTTACCTAATGTTAAAAACTTGAAAAGTTGTGCAATTGCTTGGGAAAAGGATTTTCATAAGGAACTTGGGGTAATGAAAAACGTTTTCGATAAAACAGAAACATCTATTTTGAACACAAAACGCAAAAAGAAACTATTGAGAAAAGATGTTGATCGACTCTTGGAAGATGTTATCTGTGCTGATATCCATAATGTTGTGTTACTTCATGCCTTGCCATTTGCATCTGATTATATCTCTACTGATATTGATGAAACTGTTGTAACTGTTGAGAACACCGATAATGTGCTTCAGATCGAGTCTTTAAAAGCTGAAAATAAACGATTACACACGGAAATTTACAATGCAAAACGTCGTCTTCATTGGTGTGAAAAAGATATTCACAACCATCAACTTAGTTTTCAAAAGAAAATCGCTCAATTGAGTGCAAAATCTTCTGATCCTAAAATTGAGCAACTGGATGATCAAAACGTGTCCTTGAAAAGTCAAATATCAAAATATGAACAAGAACTTTTAAAAGTTAAACAGGAATATGGTGTCATATTTGATTTACTCAAAAAGACTCGAGATGAAGCATCAAACGAACTTGATCACTATCTTGCTCACACTAGAGAAGTCATGAATTTTGCTGGTAATATTCGTTCTGAAAATCAAGATCTGATTCACACCATCTCTAAGTTACGGGAAATGTTAGAAAAGTATGAACAACTTCCGCCTACTGTGATTAAGAGATTAGCACCAGTCACACTTAGTAATCGTGAACCAAGAATTCCCACTGCCAAATCACAAGTTGCTAATGTGTTTCCCTCTACTGAAACAGGAATAGTTGCATCTTTTCCAAACGTCCGCACTTCACAGCCTAGGAGCACTCAATCGAAGAATAGGAAGTTGCGACCTAAGAAAAGATCAATAAGGAATGCTAAAGTAGAAGAACACCCTAGGACTCTGAATAAAAATCATGTTGCTTCCACTATAGATGTTACGTCTGGCAAATGTAATAGAAATAGTGATGTAACGAATGCTAAACCGTTAAGTACTTTTGATACTCAGTCTGATGCACCTTGTGTTATTTGTCGAAAGAGTATGAATTCTGATTGTCATGACAAATGTGTTGCTAAAGCTATAATCTCTAGATTACGGAATCCTAAGAATCGGAATACCTCTAGGCCCACTAATCATTCTAAGTCTGTGCTTGGTAAACCACCTTCTTTAGATTCTAAGGCAACCATTGCTATCACAGTAGCTACCGCTTCACCTCCTAAGAATGTAGTACCACCTAGTGCTTTCACTAAGACTAAAGCAAAGAGTAGTTACAGATGGCAGAAATGGATATTTTATAATAAAAGTGCTATTTTATAATAATAGCAGAAGTGTGGGGGCCAATTGGTTTTGAGTCTTCCTACTAATTTTTTGTAATCCTATGAGTTTTTAATAAAAGTGCTATTTTATAATAATAAAAAATAAATAAATAAATAAATAATAATAATAATAATAATAATAATAATAATAATAATAATAATAATAATAATAATAATATTAATAATAATAATAATAATAATAATAAGGTATTGATGCGTCTGCATGGGCCCCCGGGGTGGCCTTACATAACGCTGTGGAGAAGAAGAAAAAGAAATATGTGTCCAAATGTGAAGAAAATGGCTACAAGTTCATCCCTTTTGCTTTCTCTACATTTGGGGAGCTTGACACGGAAGCTTTGGACACGATTTCACGTATCAAGACTGTTGCTATTAGCCACTCGAATAGTGTCAAAAGTGGGGTTTTTATTTTTCACAGACTAAGCTTTTGTATTCAGAAAGGAGTGGGAGCCCAACTAGTGTCTCGGCTTCCCACCAATTTCTTGTAATTCTTTTGGTTTTCTAATGAAGTGATGTTTTATAAAAAAAATAAATAAATAAATAAAATAATAATAATAAGGTATACTAAACATAAAATACTTTTACCCCACACCTAAAATAGACGCCCCTCCCTCCCACTTTTATTTTCTCAGAACCACTTTTGTCTTCCTTCTTCATCTGGTAAAGCGCACCATCATCTTCCCAACTATCAAAAGAAACGCCTCACCTTTTATCATCAAGATGATGATCCATCACTCTCAATCGTTTTCCTCTCCTTGGTATCATCTTCCATCCTCCAAAAACAAGAATCCAAAACTAGATCCATAGCTTCGATCTGCTATCAAGGGAGCCGTCAATTTCACTCGCGATTGGCTTTGGTTAGGTTGTGCTTGAATTCGATTTTTAGTTTATTTTGTTTTGCGTGGGATTAAACCCCCCTGGTCTTATAATGCTGAACAAGTAGTTAAAGCTTTGTTGCGATAATTTTTAAGTTGTTGGTTGGTTTTGGTAGAAAACTAGATTAACCCTTGAGATTGAAAGTGCCTATTGTGAAACTTCCTTTTATTTCGGCATAGCTCATTTTGGTATAAGTTGGGATGATCTGGGTCGGATTGTTGTTATTTTCAGCTCAAGTAAACACACCCACATATAGTTGTTACACTTGTTTCACCAGGCTGATTGGCGTTGTCCTCGGACCGACTACTAATACCCACGAAGGGTGTTATGGTTCGGTTAGCGTCAACGACACATAGGTGTGTCAAGTCCATTTTGGTTGTACAAATGCTCGAAATTTTCTAACAGTTTTGAGTTGCGAGCACACCCAAGGGTGTGTATGTCTTTGTTCGACCAAGGGCACAATCGGTTCGTTTCGTATACACAAGGACAAAGGAGTCCGAATTTCTTTTCTTCGTTGGTTATTCGAGCTCGACATACGAGCTTTAGTTACATGCTCGTGTTAGCATACATTCTGAAATTGCTACATCAATATGTCATGTCTTTGCTTGTTGGTATGCAGACTGGGCCTAAGCCCATCTTATTTCCTTGTCTCACAAAATGGGCCGAAGCCCATTTAACCTAGGTATAGTGTTGTCTCATCACTGGGCCGAAACCCATTTATAAGGATATGAGCCATTTGCTACTTTCTGGGCCGTAGCCTACTCCACAATCATGAGTTGCGTTATGGGTGAATTGTTTCTGCTTATCTCGCGACTAAAACCCGACTCATTCAACTCGTCATCTTGATCCCCGACTTGTCCAACTTATATAATCTCGACGCATTTTCCCGACATGCAAATTTTATAACTCATCGTTTATAAACAAAACTGTAAAATAAAGCTTATAATCAAGACATAATACTGTTGCACTACTGAAACTATAAGTTTAAGTCAAATTAATAGAGGTATAAATTGTAACTTAACGTCTGATATTTTGATTTACATTCCTACGTTAAACTCAATGAACCTTATTTCGATTATAAAACTTACTTGAATTTACAAGGTAAAACGAGTTATTATTTCAAAAGCCAATACTAGCAAATATTTACCAAACTACTTCAACTAAACGCTGCCACACAAACAACAATAATACAATTCTAAACTCAAACTACGAGCTAAGACTTGTCATGTCATTATAGGTCGCGTGTCGGTACTGCGCACTCATACTCATTGACTTTACCATATTTCAGATTGATTCACCAAGGTGAGTTCATAGCCCCACATTTTACAAATCTTTTATTACTTGGGGTGAGAATACATGCTTATTTTTATGATTGAACGCAAGTATAAAATTTCTGTCGCATACTGGTCTAAGTCCTGATAACCCAATACTATTATTACGCCCATTATCATGAACCGTTAATTACTCTTTTGTGAGTAAATGCAATTGCTATGAATAGATCTATTGGGGTTGACTCGCCCGTCCATAGTATGATAAGCTCTACTGACCACTAGTACGAGTCGGAATGACGCATATTATTTGAGTATTTCACAGGTGTGTGGGTTAGACACTTGTATTGGGAATTTATTGCATCGTTAACATTTTTGGTGTCACGAGCTAGCCAGTAGAATACATTATTTTGTGCCATTGGGTTACAATGGTCACACCTTACTAAATCTTGTTGTTCAATAATTTCATTTACTTTAAACCTATGACCTCACCAACATATTTGTTGACAATTTTTAGCATGTTATTCTCAGATAACTAATATGGAAGTGTACGTTGCACCATTCAGAGTGATCACTTGCATGACAACTCCTTTTCAACACTTTATTATGTTTGAGTACATTCAATGGAACTACCTAATTATCGCTTTAGTGTATGAAGTGTAACCTGACAATGTTGAACTATTTTATTTCAAAAACCTGAATGTACTGTTTTTAAAACGTCTCATATAGAGTACATTCTTTATTATCTTGTGATGTGTGCTACATATGTAATGCTCCTCAATACCATTCCGCTGCGTAAATTTGAGGGTGTTACAGATTGGTATCAGATCCAAAGTTATAAAGAAATAGGTTGCATTTTAGGACTAGACTATAACCACAACATCATGACATAATTACTATACGCACTTTCACTTACTTAGCTTATATGAGATTTTGACCTTTATTTTATACCGGGTTGTTACAGAGATATGTCTTCATTCTTATGCCCTATTGTCATCACCTCTGACTCTGAGATCGAGGATGCTTAATCCTCTGCTACTGTTCCAGTGCCACCAGATTCACCCGCTCCCGTCTCAGCACACTCTGGTGACACTGAGCCCTTTGAGAAGGGTGAGACCGCACCTACTCCACTCGTTCTATCCCCATTAGCCATACATACTCCTACTGTCCTACCACCACCTTCATTCACTCATCACCAGACTACCTCACCATCACCAGTTTCTAGACCTCTAGATGACATACCGAGTGAGGATATGCCTCTCCAGAAGAGGGCTTGATTCCTCACATCATCTTATCCTGCCTCAGCGACACCATTCCATGCTTTCGAGAGAGATGAGAGTTCTAGGGCAGCTACTGCTGCTATTAGCACTCCTGCCACCGCTACAGTTACACCTGCTACTGTTGTTCCTTTTGTTGTTGCTCCTGAGCAGTCTATACCTTATCCATCACTAGTACTAGCGGCTCGAATGGTTCAGTTGGAGGAGCGCTTCGACTCTATCAAGGATGATGTTGACGGTTTAGTTACTAATCGATGTTGCCATCGATCAGGACTTTGAGGACATGAGTACTCGGCTTCAGGGTACCCAGGAGAGGGTCACTGAGTTGGAGGATCGTCAAGGACAACTTAGACAAGAGATGCCAGAGCTATTTGACCGAGCACAGATGACCCAGAGCGAGCTGAAAAGACATGCTGATGAGTTGGTATTGTTACGTACTCAGACGGCTATTGTGACAATCGGTAAATTTCCAAACTTTAATTTAATAATAAATTATTATTTATTATTATCTGAACGTTTTTTAGCAAGCATTAGCTCACTTGATTTAATCATGGGAGGTTATCCCGCGCATTGAAACAATTTAAACTATTTATGATTTTCAGAAAATGCATATTTTTAGATTTTCTGACCACTTATGAGTTTTCAAACTCACTCGAGAAGTTATCTCACTTTATCGGAAACACGAGCTCCCGCACGAACCGACTAATAGAAAGTATGGCATTAGTCTAATAAAAACATTTTTGGAACCAATATTGATGTTTTTATATTTCTATTATAAAAACACACTCGAAAATATATTTTACTCGTTAAAGATTTCCAATATCTCCACTCACGTTTAAACCAAAACGAGATACATAACACATTATGCAGGGCCGGTCCTGAGATTTCGGATGCCCTGGGCGAGCCGAGTGAAATATGCCACTTGTAAACAAACAACACATATCGTAACTTACGTAACTTACCTACATAATGTTCACAAGAAAATTGTCTATCTATCATATTTATCTTTTTGATAATTTATATTAGTCACTTTGACAACTCCTTTGCTTACAAGTAACTCGTTACGTTTGATTCTAAACCATTCCAAACTCTTACATAAAAAGAATTGTGATTAACTCCATCAACATAATTTGAGGACTTTCGTTATTTTCTTCAAATAGGATTTTCATTGTTTTCGCTGACATTAACCTCATCATTGTATAGATTTTCATCATTTATAGGATTTTCATTATCATCATTGGCATTGAGTTAGGATCAAATAAGAAGAATAAGGGTGAGAAGAAACCACAACCATACATTTCAAATGCACCTACAAAAGTAGATGCATCTCTCCTTAAAATTCTCACTCTTATTTGAAATATATGGCTAGAAATCATTCTCATTCTCCTTATCTAATTTTTTTTCTTCTCACCGGATCCCTTCCCTATTGGCGTTAACCTCATCATTTTTTAGGTTTTCATTATTTAATATTTATAGGATTTTCATGATCTATAACGTTAGCTTTGTCATTATTTTCTGCAACACTATAATCATTCTTTTTCGTTCTAACTACATACCCATCCATAGAACCATGAAGAGGTCGCTCAGATTCTTGTTGAATTCTTTTTCGTTTCCTATTTCGGGCATCTGATGGTTGTTAACGACGCAACATGATAAACTCGAGTGTAAACTATATAATATTTTTGTTGGGTAAAAGTTACCACGGTAAAATAAAACTATATAATATTCTACGAAAGCAAAAATTACTTTAATACATTCGGATCGGCAATTAACTAGGAGGATGGCTTTTTAAATGAATATTTGATGGACATGTGAGAAAACTAGTAATATTCTAACTACGATGTTTGCATTATAAGTTGTCAAACATAATATGAACAAAAGTTTATTCAAACTAATAAAGGCAATAAGACTTGATGAGATGGATTAACACTATTTTTTCTTTGATGTAAAATAATAAAGCATCAAACAAAATCACCTGATCAAAATCAATGAAAAGAATAAAAGATGAACCCTTGATTGTTTGATGCCCTAATTGTGCCGAATTCAACTCTTAATTCCTGTAAGGTTGTAACCACAATTCGTAAATCTTCTAGATGGACTGACGTGGATGTTTAAACCTGTAAAACTGTCATGTGAGTAGTGTCTATTGTATTCGTGATCCACTGATCCTATTGTTTTGTTCTATTTGAATTCATCATATACTGTGTATGCTACTTAGGTTGGTTATCAATTAGTGAAGTGGGCTTTGGATAAAATGGGCTTAAATGAATCTAGTATAGGTAAATAAGGACTTGTAGATTGATGCCCTTGGGCCGTCGCCCACATGGCCCATAGCCAAATCCGGGCCTGACATTATGGGAACTCACAATTTAACTTTCCACTTTTTTTTTTTTTTTTTTTTTTTTTTTTTTTTTTTTTTTTTTTGTATCGTATTTTATGGCAACAATTAAAATTTCTCATGGTTGAGTCTATATCATATTTTTATATACTTTCATAAAAATAATTACAATCGCATAGTTTATAACCCAACATTGATTTTGTGTTCTTTTGCAAACAAAACGCGTAGTTACTCTTTTAGATTTTTAGTCGTGCATTGTTACAAGCAAAACACATGTGCAACTCAAATAAAACAACATAAATGCAACCTCACTTAAATAAATAAATAAAAAAAAATATAAAACATAGCACTAGACTTGTACTTGATGACATATTTTTCTTTCTTTCTCACTTTGTCAGACCCCCAAATTACCTGTTTTACAGCGGAATGGAATACCTTGGGGAGGACTGTCATAGCATCAAAGTTACAGTTATATCGAACGACCTAAAGTGTCGTTTTGAAAATATCGTTTGATTCATTAAAATAATCAGAGTTTACAAACATTAGGTCCCAAAAGATTTCCAATATATCAAAACGAGTTTGTTACAATCAAACGATAGTTAAGTGCATAAAATATAGGTGAGACGCGTCGACACCGCGACTCTATGATAAGTCCACATGCATGCCATGAAGTGAAAGCCTTAGATACCTGAGATAAAACATGCTAAAAGTGTCAACACAATGGTTGAGTGAGTTCATAGAGTTTGTTTAACAAGTAAAGCTTTTAAAGAGCGTTCATGCAACAAAGACAAAGTTTTTGGTCAATTAGAATAGTCCACAAAGCAAAGGCATTGTAAATCCACTCAGTTGCAAGTTCCGCCCATACAAAACTTGCAACCTGTGTGTTCACAACCCACTGCCAAAATATGTCTAGTTTATGTTCAAGCACACGCGGTCAAATGAGTTCCCAAAGCAAAGGCATTGTAAATCCACTCAGTTCCAAGTTCCGCCCATAGAAAACTTGCAACCTGTGTGTTCACAACCTATTGCACAACATATAGCATGTCAAGTAGTCAAGTATAAATGGTCATAATAGTTCACAATATAGTACCTCGTATATAATAATGTATGCCAGGCAAGCCCCTAGAATAAATAATATGCGTCCCGTAACATAGTGGACGAGAGGTTGGCCGACCTCTAATAGCGCTATCCATACTACCTACTATTAGGAGACTAACAATGCGAATGTACGAACAGTACATCATACAACTATTATATACAATTAAGAACACTCCGAACATGGGAGAATTTGCACTGCTCCGAACATGGGAGACTTTAGATTGAGAACGCTCCGTAACATAGTGAGACGTTCTGCTCCGGACCGGGGAGGCTTTAATTTGCTCCGAACAAGGGAGACTTTAGACTGAGAACGCTCCGTAACATAGTGAGACGTTCTGCTCCGGACCGGGGAGGATTTAATTTGCTCCGAACAAGGGAGACTTTATAGTGATGCTCCGAACATGGGAGACTTTATAGTGATGCTCCGATCATGGGAGACTTTATAGTAATGCTCCGAACATGGGAGACTTTATAGTGATGCTCCGATCATGGGAGACTTTATAGTGATGCTCCGATCATGGGAGACTTTATAGTGATGCTCCGATCATGGGAGACTTTATAGTGATGCTCCGATCATGGGAGACTTTAGGTCAAGGTCATAACACGTACGGTTCAATAAGTTCAAACAAGTCATAAGTTTGTATTTAAGTTCAAGAGTTCCGTTCAAAAGTTCGTAATTAAGTTCAAAGATTTAAGTCGAGTTCAAAAGTTCAGAACAGTCAAAGAGTTCGGATAATATCAAAAGGTTCAAGATAGTCGAAGCGTTCAAAATCACGTCAAACAAGTTTAAAATATATCAAAAGGGTCCTTGTACAAGTTAAAAGAGTTTAACTATATGTCAAAAGGTTCATATCAAGTCTCAAGTGTTCACTTATATGTTAAAGGATTCGAATCAATTTAAAAAGAGCTCAAATATACATGTCGAAGGGTTCAAAATCAAGGAAAGTATTTCAACCTATAGCGTTCATAACATAGTGATCAATTTAGTTCGGGCACAATCTACTTACTAGCATAAGTAGTGAAACAAAAGGGTAACAAGTTCATGATAGTTCAAACAATATAGTTTAAGTTCATATAAGTGTAAAGTAAAAGCATGAAGTTGAGCATGTATCTCCCCCGAAGAGTTTATAAAACAATTAAACGAGTAAAAGTGGGGCTACGAACTCACCTGTTGCAATAGTTATGATGACAAAGTGGATGCACAGAAATGAGGTGCGATCTCTATCCGCAACCTAATATGAATGATGTGCCCTAATATAAGTCATGAAACAATGTCGTGCATGCAAACTCATATGATATCCATACCACTTGTACGTTTTGGAAATAATTTTTATCGTCAAAATATATGTTTATGACATCCCGTCGTATTAAAATACTTTACAAGTAGTTACGTTGAAACAACCTCCTATGATAGTCACAAAATGGTGCTCACCGAGTGTTAGGAAACGAACTCAACAGTTTTGGAAAGCTTGTATCATTATCTCAATGTTTTAGTATTTAAGTTTCCATCCTAGAGGTCTCGATCACAAAGAAAAATATGGGTTAAGTATAGTACTTTAGTCCAAAAATATAGTCTAAGGGTGGTTTTTCGCCAAGTTTAAGTGACCGTATTTTATTCGTTATAACTCCGCTAGACAAACGGTCGGACATTTTGGAAAATATATTTGGCGAACTTACTTTTACTAGAAGACATCACGTTATAAAAAGTATTACATCCTTGTTAAAAACGACCCTCAACATGGTCACTTGTTGCCGTAAGGTTTGTCTAATAGAAATATATTAGTTTTTCTTATATAATAAAGTTACGGCAACTTTGTGTAAACGTGTATAATTTAATCGTTACAAGTCCGTTTTCTACGTTTTATATGTCCTTAGATTCGTACCAAAGTATACTAATATATTTTTGATAAGTCGACACATTTAATAACGCTTAAGCCTCATTTTTGACTCGTAAAGGGTAACATTTTTTATGCTGAAATTTCTGGAATTATTAGTTTTCGTCGTCAAACTTCAAAAATTCATAACTTCTTCGTTATAACTCCGTTTTAATCCGTTCAAGCGGCCACGTTTTCGTTTTAAAGTATATTTTCCAAATATCTAGCCCAAAATATTTTACCAACTGTCGAATTTTCCCAGATTTAAAAATATTGACAGACCCTAAATAAAACTTGTCGAAATGAGTTTTTCACGCGCCAAACCTATTCTAACCCATTCAAAACAACTCCGAAGCTATTCTAATCCTACCATACACCTTCTTAGGGTGTCATGGGTTCCTAGACATCACCAAAAATAATATATAACAAGGAGTAATTATAGGATGACTTATATATACATAACTCTTAAAATCAATGAAAAAGTGGTATAACATCATATGACTTGCATGTTTTTGCTCAAATATGATGAAATGACTATAACAATGAATATGAAATATGATCATGAATATGGATGCTTACTAGTAAACTTGATGAGGTTTAAAGAACAAGGGTTTATCCTAATACCCTAGGTTTTTATCTCAAAACCATTACAAGAAAGTATACTAGAGTTTGTAAATAGCTTGATCTTGAAATATTGTGGCTTTCTTCCTTTTCTTTCTCCATGGCCGGTTATGGACTTGAAGGTATAGGGGTTTTATTTTTTTTTTCACCCAAAAGATATGTGTATGAATGTATATAAATGAGTATGTAATAAAAAATAATAAAAAATGTACTAGCTATACAAGTAATGTGTAAGACTAGTAAAAGATATTTACCAAATCTTGTTGTGTCATGCTTTAGGTCGACAAGGAGAAAAGAAAAGAAAAAGTGATGACATTTTATTAAGTAAATGTGTTAAAGTGTATGTATATTATGTAATTTGTAGGTTTAATTAGGTATTTAAGGTAGCGTTAGCTAGAAATAGATTTTAACGGAACAAAATAAAATATATCGAAGTTGTAAAAATTATAAAAATTACATCTCTTACAAGAATTGAGTGAAATAATAATTATCGAGTAGTATTTACGAAAACCATCGTAATTATATATACATAACAATTCATATACAAAATAAATTTAAAACACCGGGTAAACTAATATTATAATTTTTATAATCTTAAAATGAGTATAAAAATATATTAGGATAATTTTTGAAAGTGTCGGATCAATTGCTCAAAATAAATGATTACGCGATAGCGTTTATTTAATAGTAAATAAACGTTTACTGAAAAATGCAAAACCATGCACGAACCGATATGAAATGATGAATATAGAGTTTGAGAAATGACCGGAAATTGAGAATTGTGACACACTTGTTCAACCGAACACCTCACCTCAAACCATTGTTTTTCAAGGTTTCAATACAAAACCAACTAGTATCCCTTGTTTATTAGACAAAAAGGACTCATAAAAGAATTTTAAAAATTTACTCTCAACCTTTCTCTTGTATCATATTATAAGGAGAAATGATTTGTACACTCCAAAAATTGATTGGTACACTCAAAACTGTGCATTAAACAGTTGTACTGCATATATATTGTGCTTTAACAGGTTGCACATTAGAGTGTACAAATCAAAACACAATGTGTACAAATCATCTCCCTATTATAAGGGACAATCTAATCTTGCACCCCATGATCTCCTTCCCATGCACCTCATAGGTTGGTCCCACGCCCCAATGATTGTCCCAATCATTTGCTACTTTTTTGTTTTATTTTTTTTGTTTTGTTTGTATTTTTGTGTAGTGTATTTTATTTATTTAGTGTTTTAATATGTATAGTGTTTTTGTTTTGTGTATATTTTTGTGTAGTGTATTTTATTTGTGTAGATTGTGTAGTGTTTTAATATGTATAGTGTATTTATTCCACTCGACTGACATGCGTGATCAACTGGATTTCTTGCCAATTTCAGTGATGCCTCCAACGTCTTTATTCTTGCCTTCAACAATGTATTTATTTAAAAAAAACTTGTTTTTTTTAAAAAAATGTATTTATTTAAAAAAAAACTTATTTTTTTCTAAAAAATATTTAAAAAAAAAACTATCTAAAAATAAAAAATAAATAAAAATGTATATAAAAAAACAGAACTTGTTTTTTTTTTTTTTTTTTTTTTTTTTTTTTTTTTTTAAATATTTTTTGAAAATGTATTTACTCAAAAAAAAACTTTAAAAAAATATATATTTTTCAAAAAAAAACTTTTTGTTTAGAATACATTTCTTATAATTGTTTCATCATATAGATAGATTTTTTGGGGGTTTATAAAATTTTTTTTTTCTTCAGTCCCTGGCTGTTACATGATGAAACAATTATAAAAAATGTATTCTAAACAAACAAGTTATTCTAAACTTTTTATAAACTTTTTTTATAAATTTTATATAAACTTTTTTTATAAATTTTTTATAAACTTTTTTTATAAATTTTTTATAAACCTTTTTGATAAATTTTTTATAAAAAAAGTTTAAAAAAAAAGTTTATAAATTTTTTATAAAAAGTTTGTTTATAAAAAGTTTATAAAAAAAAGCTTATAAAAAAGTTTATAAAAAATTTATAAAAAAAATTTATAAAAAAAAGTTTATAAAAAGTAACGTAAAATAAATACCATATAAAAACACTACACAATTAAATACACTATACATATAAAAACACTACACAAATAAATACATTATACATATACTTACACACTACACAATTAAATTAAAAAAAAAAGTTTTAATGGAGAGAGAGAAAACACTATTGATTTGCAGGCCAAACAATATGTGGTGTCGAGAACTGTTTGATCATTTTGTGAGGATGAGATAAGATAGCCAGGCACCCCACTTTTGCAGTCACTACTATTGATTTGATGGGGAGAGAGAAAACCCAAACACCCCCTACATGGGGTGTTTGGGTAGTAGGACCCCTTTCTCCTTTGTTTACTGCCACACGACAACAAAACCCACACTTCTAGTTTGGGTCACAATATTAATATGGGGTCCACCCCTCTTAGACCCAGCCGTGGTCCCCTCCCCAAGGTACTTTTGTCCCCTTTGTCCTCCTTCACCACGTGGTACAGCGGCTGTGGGTCCCCCACATGCAATTTTTTTTTTAATTTAATTGTGTATTGTTTAGGTATATGTATAGTGTATTTATTTGTGTAGTGTTTTTATATGTATAGTGTTTTTAATTGTGTAGTGTTTTTATTTGGTATTTATTTTACGTTACTTTTTATAAACTTTTTTTTATAAACTTTTTTATGAACTTTTTATAAACTTTTTTTATAAACTATTTTTATAAACTTTTTTAATAAACTTTTTTTATAAAATATTTATAAAAAAAGTTTATAAAATATTTATAAAAAAAGTTTATAAAAAAAATTTATAAAAAGTAACGTAAAATAAATATCATATAAAAACACTACACAATTAAAAACGCTATACATATAAAAACACTACACAAATAAATACACTATACATATACCTAAACACTACACAATTAAATTAAAATTATAGCCACCGTATTAATAACCCCACCCTCTGGTTTTTGTGGTACAATTTCATTAATGCTAAAAACTAAACCCTCTCTTGTCTCTCTCTTTATAACCGGATACACACACACACACACTCCTAGTTTATCACCTTTTACACTTCAACTCACTCAAAAACAAAAACACAAAGGCTCTTACTCTATTTCCTCCAACTGTCGAGCCAAGGAAGGCAAGAAAGGTTTTGAGGTTTAAAGCTAAGATTTCTAATGGTATACAAATTTTATGGGTTGCCATTTTAGAAGGTTTACGGGTTTCTAAGTGGACTTCTTTGGTGCTCATTCTTGTCCATACGTGTTCTCCACCACCATTCTTGGTGTCGTAAGTGTTCCTCTCTTTTTTTTCATACGTAGGACGATATAGTTTCTTAACCAAATCATTCATAACACGTTGATATGTTGTCACAACACTTATACATGACCTCGCTTAAAGTAAGCTACAAGAAACATTTTGAAACTCATATAACTAATGAAAACAAGTTTATGAAACATGTTAAAGACTTGGCTCAATCTTGGAATGATGTTGGCTCAATATATCGATTTACTTTGCTCATTTTGGTGTTATATTTACTTTTGAACTCTCATTGTATTCGGCATATACATACTCGAATCCTTGTTAAAAACCACACCCAAACGCATATCGGCTTGGAAGCCCAACTCACCCTTGAAGAACTTATCGAGAGTTCGAATCTCCTCCTAGCACAGTTTCACTTTTGAAACAGTTTTAGCAACTTAAAAATTCATTACTAACTTAGCTTGTAAACCTGAAAACCAAACGAGTGCTATACGTTTAAACTTATCATGGTGTTATATATATTATTTGGGAAAGCAAAGACAATGAAAAACACAACACATTAGAGCATCTTGTAGAAAACATAAGTACAGTACTCAAAACCAATTTACAAAATTTAAAACCACGCAAGCTTTCTGTGAAGAAAAACATGCAATCAAAAATCGACTTTAAGTTTAAGTAAAACCATAAATCTTAGACAACTAGCACACTAGCACAGCTGGTTGTAGCGCATGGTTTATAAGCGAGAGGTACCGTGTTCGAATCCTAGCGAATGCAGTTTTGCCATTTTTGTAACTCTCGCCTTTTGACAGTTTCAGTCCCGCAACTATAAACAAACTATCATTTTTCTTATAAAACTTTATAATTCAGAAAATTTATAATTCCAGCCCCTCTACTTTGAGGCATTTGACATTTTCTTAAACCTTTTATTAAATTTGAAACTTGTATAACCTTCAACAACTCAAGTCCCTTGACTTGGACCAAGTTGACATTTTTTCATAAAAGCTTTTACAAGTTATTACCTTATATATTTTTACTACTCCTCGTCTAAATAAATATTTTTAACACATATTTGTCGATCGCATCCGCGAAAAAATATAATATATATATTTGTCCAAATATATTAATTACTTACGACTCAAATATATATATATATATATATATATATATATATATATATATATATATATATATATATATACTAGTTTTCGAAGCCCGCCCAATGGGCGGGCATGACTTATAATTATTTGTTTGTTTTTTTTTGTTAACTGAAATACATTTTTTAGAATTGTCAAACAATATTATAAAACAATTGTTTTTTTGGTTTTTAGTTGTTGGTTTTATTTTTTTTTTGTTAAGAATTATATATAATTATATGGTTTGCGTGGATGGTTAATAACACAACATATATAATTTTTACAACATTATGAAATTTATGTATGTTTGTAAAGTTGTAGATAATGAAAATGTATTAAAGTGATATAACAGTTAACTTAAATTCTAAACAAAGCTTCTTTGTTAGGGGTGAGCATGGGGCGGGGTGGGGCGGTTTTATGGTAAAACCAAAAACCGAACCGTATATTTCGGTTTTTGGAAACTACAAACCGTTTAGTTTCGCTTTTTTCGGTTTCGGTTTTTCGGTTTTTGACAATGAATCGGTTCGGTTTCGGTTTTTATTCGGTTTTTTCTTACTTGAAAACAAGCAAGTTTTAATCTTATATGAAGTTTACAATTCTAAGTTTTAAAGCAAAAATATTTAAACAAATATTAATAATAGCATATTATCTAGCAATCCAAAGCGTCGAAAAAACGTACAAAACAACCAAACATCAATCTAAAATATAAAATGCACGTCTTTGCGGCTTTGCACTTTTCGTTCGCTTTACGAAAATTGTAGAGGAAGTTTTCAAAGAACACTATTGTTCGAAAACAAAGATATAATATCTATAAATAAAACAAATTTTAATATATAGTTAGTAAACAACACAATTTTTTTAATAGATAAAGTTTTATACTTAAATCTTTAAAATTAAATAGCAAATCTTTTATATAGATATATAGATAAAGTTATATAAAAACATATAAAAAGGTGAGGCGGGGCGGTTTTCTCGATTCGGTTTTTCTTATGAAACCAAAAACCGCCCCAAACATTCGGTTTTTTTAAAATTCAAAACCATCGCCATCGGTTTGTCAAATGGGGCGGTTTTTTCGGTTCGTCTTTTTCGGTTTTTTCGGTTTCGATTCGGTTTTTCAGTTTTTGTGCTCACCCCTATTCTTTGTAGACATCGTTTATTGTTGATTTTGTATATTTCCTGTCTTCATCACAACATAAAATCTTTAATCCTTTTCTGCTATTATGGTTCGATGGACGGTTATGATTTGTGGTTTTTATTTTTAGGTTTTAGGGTTTTGAGAAAAAGTTTGGATATGAATAATATTAGGGTTTTGTGTGATAATAAAATGTCGAATATTAATTAAATGATTGAACCGGGAATAATTAAGGAATAGATATTAAGTTTCCTAAGTTGTAGAATCTCATAGTTATCTTATTAAATTAAAATAGTTAATAATTGGTTGCATATATTTATAATTTTGGACTTGCAACATATATCCCAAAAAATCATGTTGCCTTAGTGGTAAACACACATGTTATTTATCCAAATAACAAAGGTTCAATCATTGCAAGGCTCCTTTTTTATAAATAATTTTCGAAAATAACTATAAAAAATCCGAAATTTACATAATAGCTAATTAAATTTAAAAAAAAAATTGCTTAGGTGGATAAAAATATTGCTTAGTTGGACAACAAATGATTATGTGGCATTAAATTGGATTATGTGGCATTGAAGTGGCATTGAGGTGGCATTGAGGTGACATTAATGTCAAATGCCTCATGTTATATATAATATAGAGAAATTGTCAAACAATATTATAAAACAATTTTTTTTTGGTTTTTAGTTGTTGGTTTTATTTTTTTTTGGTTAAGAATTATATATAATTGTATGGTTTGCGTAGATGGTTAATAACACAACATATATAATTTTTACAACATTATGAAATTTATGTATGTTTGTAAAGTTGTAGATAATGAAAATGTATTAAAGTGATATAACAGTTAACTTAAATTCTAAACAAAGCTTTTTTGTAGACATTGTTTGTTGTTGATTTTGTGTATTTCCTGTCTTCATCACAACATAAAATCTTTAATCCTTTTCTGCTATTATGGTTCGATGGACGGTTATGACTTGTGGTTTTTATTATTAGGTTTTAGTAGAACAAATATATACTAAAAAGTAATTAAAAGTTAAATTAAACAATTTACATGTTTGTAGAATAAAAAGACAACACTAAATATCATGTTTAAACGTCAACATGATGTTTATGATTGGTTGTTGAAACTACTTGTACTTTATGATAGTTAGATGTACACTTTGGAGAATAGCAAACCAAATACCTTCCAATCCCAAAACATTTTCAAGGTCTCAACCTGCTTATCTTTCACAAGTTACATTAATTTAGACGGGCATAACTTGTGATGTTTTGCTTTTTGAATTGCAAGTTTATTTTAATTTACATTTTGTAATATTTATGATGCACGGGTATGCGCCCACACTCCTCAACTACAAAAATGTAAAATCATGGAATGTTTTTTACTTTTGTATATACCTTTGGAAGGGACTCAAAGTATGATTCAGGTGCTTTTATTTCAGATAAAGAAACACTATTGATAGCCAATGCAATTTTAAGAATCTGATTAGCATATCCATGCTTACGGTTTAATTAATGATTTAGGAAAGAGGCTAAGCCATCAGGTTATGGTTTCGTAATACCCTATCATACCAAGATCTATATTATTGGTGCTATATTGCTTAACGAAAGAGGCTAAGCCATCAGGTTCTAGTGTCGTTATCCCCTTACCAATGCATAATTGAGCTTACCCCGTGGGAGTTAAGGGTATTATTGTTTATCATTATCTAGAAAGAATAGCTTGAAGCACAATTTATAGATCCTGAAATCAAAGCCTTTTGTGGTGATCAAGATGCCCCTAAATCACAGAGAGGAAACAGAAAAGTTAACAACCAATTTTGCCAATACTTAAGATGATAATACACATATGTGAGATATTTATTTTTGAAAAAGAAAAAAAGGTTGATATGCATACTAAAGAGGAACTAACTCAGCTCCAATTTCTTTTTCATGTAATAAGCTTTGTTAGCCCAGAAATAAAAATCTTTGAAATAAATATGTAAAATACATATTAATTGCAGATCTTCAGGTTACCCAAGTTTTTAAGTCTGGCCACCACTTAGAGGGTTTTTGATTATCCAATGCTATATCCTCGATCACAAAATTTAGTACTCACTCATCGTAGTCCTCAACTTTGGGTCCTTGATCAAACAATTGTCTGCTATAGATGATACCTTTTGCAATGAACTTTCAGAATACCTGCCTTGAAGCCTCAGGTCAACTGCTGGCTTTGATTTCCCCACACCCGTATAGCAGCATACCCATCTTATGCATTTAGGTTTCTTCCCATGGGTTTTTGAGCAAGTGGGTGTCGACCTGTGATCAACTCCGTAAGAAAAGATGATGTAGCTCCATACATCTATCTTGGGCAGTTAGCCGCCAAGTTTTCAGGAGCTGTATATCCCTTTATTCTTACAACCTAGATTCATTTTTTTTACTTTAAAAAATTAGTAATGTTATAGAAGGTGGTATCTGGCACTCATTATATCAAAAGCGGAATCAAGTTATACAAAAAATATAAACTAATACCGTGACACAACTTCACAGTCGACAACATGTTCTAAATCGCAATAAGGTGTGAAAGTAGCTATCCATAAATGATTGTATCATGAACATATGTTTATCCAAACTTTACAAAAGAATATTGAGACTTACGTCGATTGGCTTTTATAATACTCAGTTTCAAACCTTAAATCCAAACATCCCAATCATCAATAACTTGTAGTTATCAAAAAGTATATTTCTTTCTTTGTTTATGTACTCATGTCGTAGTTCTTGATGGTTGTTTGGTTCTTCTGGTAGATCTGCAGAGTTTTGTGAAAGTAGACAATATTCCGATATAGATACAATTACAGCAATAAAAAAGCAATGTAAATTGTTCAAAATCTACACAAACTCTAACAAATATAGGTATGCAAGTCATTTGGAATATTTCTATACAACAACAAATGATGCCCGCCCCCGAGCAATAAATAGGTTTAAAAATTTATATGTTAGTTAGGATTTAACATGTTTGTGTGAGTCCTCGTGTAAGTACTGCAACCCTCGAGGAATACCCAAATAATATGAATAGATAAGAAACCATAAAAAGGCTTACAATACCTTTAGGCAACGCTTCACTTCGACAAATCAAGGGATACCAAATAAGTAATATGAATGCAATATGCCCCATAAGTGTTAGGACTTATCAAATTAAGGGATATCAAATAAGTAATATGAATGCAATTTTGATAATCAAATCGAGATTATTTATGTGTTTAAACCTCGTGATGATGTTAGTTAGAATATTTGGATAATGAGTTACCTGCTTATGGTCTACAATGATGATTGCAATTGCTATAAAGAATGCAGCAGAGATTATTAAAACGATGCTCTCAGTAATCTACCTCAAGTTTGGTTCATTTGAGTTATATAGCTATAACAGGTCCGTGGTAAAACTTTAGAATTGGGTAAGAAGTTGAACGGGGAACCCGAAGTGTATGTAATTACTTACAACCTCTTAAATCACTTTATTTATACTTTTAAAATCCATTTTTGTAATTATATGAATATATATATTGTATATGAAGATCAAGAAAGATGGACAACAACCAAACTTGACCTGTTTGGACTAATTACCTTACCTAGCTGGTCGAACCATTTTTCAGCTCTAATTGTCGGTAATGGCGTATGTTTTTTAGGTGAGAAAGTACATAGAACTACTCATTATGTAGCGTAGCAAATGGTGGTCATTTTTATTGCTAAATTATATATCAGCACGGGTCTTGAGTTTTCATTATCAACGTACATATGTTATTTGGTAAGACATGTATAAGTTATTTTCTTAGTTTAAGAATCATTACTTTGCAACGTTCTTTTTGGCGCTGTAGGTCAAAACTCACCCAAAGTAAAAAAGGAAACACGTAAATAGGTCAAAACTCACCCAAAGTGTGTTTTTAATGTATCAAACCACCTAAATGACCAGACTCGCACTCTGATTCATATCACATGTTTAGTACTATTTTCACATCTGATCTTTATCCCCTATTATCCAACTCGTGTTCAACCCAAAAAGCCATTAACACTTCGTTAATTACAATCATATCATCTATCTACACTCACAACCATCACCACTATCACGACATTCCCTAATAGACTATTATCAGCTTCTTGTAATCGTACTCCAGCATTTTTGTAGAGTTGTACATACACAAACTATTGCATTGAGGAACTTTACGTAGGGCCAACTCTGCAGCTTGTAAGGAAGATAAAGGCGATTTAAAAAATCTGTGTAGAAAACTCAATTAGGATACATTTTAAGATACAAAATGGCATAAGAAAGAATGTACTCCCTCTACCCCAATATTATTGTCCGTGTAAAAATCTCAATATTATTAACCGCCTGTGCATCAGTTATATCCATTCCCACATGGCTAAGTTCTATGTATTGTTGTTGTACATGGCTAAGTTCTCCCAGTCCCACTCAGTGGGCGTATTAAAATTCCAGTCCATTAGACGAACTGAATCAAGAGTTACTTTCGGCTTATTAGTCTTTCCATCAGTTTCATCACTGCAGGAAAAAAACAAAGGGTTTACGCAACTCAATCTTAGTTTTGAGTTTTGGATCAACCGTACACAAATGAACAGTTTAGTGTATGATCCACCTGGAATACCAAACTCCAAAATTATATACACAGAAGTCCAGTTGAATCGAACCTAGAGTGAGCAGCTCCTGCTTCCCTCAAAATATTAACCATTTTGTGCAACTTTTAAGTTTTCGGCTATGTCTTGTAGCGTCTCTCCAGCCTTGTTAATTGCATTGATGTTGATCTCATCAAAGGATAGCAAGCATTTCACAATCTGTCAGAATGCGTTAATTCAAATAGATACGACACAATAGCATACAACTTTATACATATCAGAATGTTTGATCACATTTTTACCTTTGTTCGGCTTTTTTAATTGCAATGTGAATATAGCCCTTGATTAATAACCTCGCATAGAAAACAATTAGTCAATATCATTATAGTGTTTTTGATAATATAAGTGCGACTACATTTCTTTTCTTACGTCACATAACAAAAAGATCTAGCTACCAAGCTGTTGAACCACCTTTATTTGAAGTTGATGATGGTGTCTCATCGTGTTTAGGGCCCTGAAAGGTCAACCACAAAGAATAAACATAGATAACATGTTATCTATATGTGTATATGTGAAAGTGTTTTTGTATCTTATTTGAAATAAAATGGTCAATTGTTTTTTTCCCAACTCGACATTTTACCCCTACTGAACATTTTTGTTTTGACCATGAACCCATATACATGTAAGTAATGTTATTAACCATAAAGTCAATATCATGAGCAAGAAACCTTTAAGAGAACGGAGCCCCATCACAAATGTGGTAGAAGATATCATATAACTGTTCTCCATGACATATCTGAATGCCATCTAAATCAGTTGACAAAAGT
This sequence comes from Chrysanthemum seticuspe, assembly GCA_019973895.1. Taxonomy (NCBI): domain Eukaryota; kingdom Viridiplantae; phylum Streptophyta; class Magnoliopsida; order Asterales; family Asteraceae; genus Chrysanthemum; species Chrysanthemum seticuspe. The sequence goes on along the minus strand of BPTQ01000006.1, from coordinate 8,676,145 downwards.
GATGCAGTTACTTATGAATTGGTCGATTTGAGCTAACTTATTGTGTAAAAGTGGTCACCAAATAGTAAGATTGAAACAATATGCTTAAATCTTATCGTATAACAGCTTATAAACTAATCAGTAGATACTTAAGGGGCTGTTTGGGATTAGCTAACTAAGGGACTTATAAGCTATTAAAAGCTTACTAAAAAGCTAACATCTAAGCTTTCTAAAGCTTGCAATAAGCTAAACCTACTGAATACTAAGGTAAGGCATCTAAAAAACTACTAATGATCATAATTAAGCAATGGAATTGAACTAATAAGCTACAAATTTTAAAACTAAACTGCTGCGGTTGCAGTCCCAAACAGGCCACTGGGTGAGTTTTGAGCTTATGAATAAGCTCACAAAATTATTCCAAATATCAAAATAAGCTAACACTGGTAAAGTTCATATATCAAAGAAGCTTAAAAAACAGATTTTTGACAAATTTTGAGCTTATCACAAGCTTACACAGGGCTGCCAAAGGGGCTGCAGTTGGACAGATATGGACTGTAACAAAAAAGAAAAAGACAATGGGGGTATTTAAAGCTTAAAAATAAGCTATAAGGCATGTTCTAAAATCTAAAATAAATCACTATATCTACACTACTCCTCATAGGCATCCTAAAAGTCATTTTTTTTTAATTTAAAAATTTGTTACTCCTTTAAAATTGTGTCTTCAAAAAGGCTTTTGGGGCCTGTTTTGACTGTGATAAAATTCAAAAGAAGCACAATGTAATATAAGCAATCAAATCAATTCTAAAAAAAAACATACTAACATTAAATAATTGAGCTACATACATTAAAAGTCTTAAGAGCTGAACTTAAACTAATCTGAGCTTAGGACATAGCTTAAAGAGGGGCTGCAACACGGCTGTTCATCATGACCATGAGACATCCCTGTCAAAGTGCTGGTTGTTGCACTGAAAAAGAATTTATTAGTATCTTTATATATGACTTCATATACATAGATGAAAAGGTAAGATAAAGTGAAATATCATGATTTCATTATACACGCAATATTAATTATGTATGCATAGATAAGAAAGTAAAATTTTGCATGCTACACGAACATACAAATACTGCATTGGTTCCACAAGGTCATGTGTGCTCCTGAGCTTATCACCCGTCATTTTTCTTCCACCAAGATGCGGTTTCATCTCTTTAAGAGAGAAATCGTCATGCGGTGGTGATCTTGGCATCATCTTGGCTTCCTCACAATTGAAAAATATCAAAACTAACACAATGTTAACAAAACTGGTATATTTGGTGGCAAGCTTTTTGGAGTCCTATTTCGCGTTTATCATTTAAAATATAAAGTTTGTTTGGCCGTGAGTTCTAATTAGCGTGTAGATATTGTTTGAACGCTCTTACTGAAAAACGATAATCAAAGAAGGGTTTAACTTTTAAGGTCGTTTATAACTAAGGATACAACTATGCTACCAAACGCGTTAACAAATAAAATAACTACTCTTTATACAAATAAGTACAACTACCCTACTGAGTGCGCGCGTTACCGCTAGCAGCTATGGCTTGCTTCTGAGATATAAGATAACATTTCTGTATTCTCAGAAGCAGAAAACTCTCGAGTAGAATCCCCAATGCTATGCTCATCTTCCAGTGGTAGTCTCCTGCTTGATATTCGACCCGAGTCTCTAAAGAACCCACTAAACTTAATTTTTTCTAATACACTTCATCCAACGTTACACTCGACATCCCTGAACCTCTCAGATCTACCACAGGAACCATCAGTTATCAGGCTTTTCTTCTTGTCAAACTTTCTGAAAGATGCATACTTACGTCCGGTTGTATACAATGTGCCTTGTCCATCCTTGAGACCCTTGGTCCATGTCCCAAAATAATAACTCCCATCTGCAAACCTTTGTTTCAGTACTCTCTTCGGGGTAGCTCCTGCAGAAACATTTATAAGAAAAGAATAAGGGTAATTACAGTTAAGAGGCTATTGGCATACTAAGGTATCATTGTTTCACCCATAAAAAGCCTCAAACTTTCATATTTAACGTAATTATGAACCTTGGCCCCAATGACACAATATATATATTTTTTTTTTGTTGTTTTAAGCATTTGTTTGTTGTTTTTAAATAACTTGTTTACATTTTAAAAAATTGTTAAACAATATTATAAGACCTTGGTTTTTTTTTTAAAATTTTGTTTTGTTTTGTTTTTTTTTTTTTTTTTTTTTAATATAAATGATTATAAATAATTGTATGGTTTTAATGGATGGTTAATAAGACATCATATATAATTTTTACAACATTATGAATTATATGCATGTTTGTAAAGTTGTAAATAATGAAAATGTATTAAAGTGATATAACAATTAACTTAAATTCTAAACAAAGCTTCTTTGTAGACAACATTAGTTGTTGATTTTGCGTATTTTCCTTCTTCATCATAGCATAAAATCTTTAACCCTTTTTTGCTTTTCACCCTTGATACAGCTACGTACAGTTGCCCATGAGAAAAACCGGCCTTTGTAGAAACAATCCTACTTGTGTTAATGTTTGTCCATGACTTTTGTTAATAGTCATTGCAAAACACAATGCAACTGGGAATTGTCTACGATTTAATTTAAACGGCATCTTATTATCAGAAGGGCTTAAGACCATCCTTGGTATTGCGTAAATTGTACCTACACTTCCGCCTGATATAATCTTGGCTTTCCATTGCATAACCCAGCCCTTTGATCTATGTTTCTCATGCACATAACATGAGCATCTATTTTTAATTTTAAAGAATGTTGTGGAAGGCCGGCAATTCGAATGCTATTTAGGAACTCAGCTGTGTAAAGTGACTCATTAAAATTTGTATCCATATCGATAATACCAACTGAGTCATAGCTGTCGTATGTCTTTGAATCTCCTCGTAGTTTTTGTAGCATTCGATCATTGATCATATCCACAACCTCATGAGTTGGTGCGAGGATTGCTTTTTCTTGGAAAAATGTTGGGTTGTAGAGATTTTGGACCAAATCTGGGTAGGTTTCTTTTATAATTGTACCAATATGATCGTCTGAATCGGGTATCAACATATCATCATGGAAATCAATTGTTGCTTCTCCATCGTTCTTTCCACCAATTGTGTCGTTTCCAATGCTTAATATCCAATCTGCAAAGTCTTGGATTTCTTTTCTTTCTAAATTAGTTGATCCTGTTCCTAGCCTCATGTTAATAGTCAAACGCATGACGTTGCAATGTTGCCACAAATATGAAGAGTTGAGCGACGCATGTATGACATTTGATGATTTTTTTTTTTATTTTCTTTTTTTTTTTAATTTTTTTTGGGGTTAGCTAAGAGAAGTATGGGGCCCATAATTGATAGGTCCCACTATCCCTTCCTATACAGAACAAAAGAAACACAGCCTAAGTCGATCTTTAAAAGTTACTTTTCACACAACTCTATACACTTTTAAATGTGCAATACGTACAATGCAATTCATGGAAGCTAAAAGAACAACGAATGCATTTTGAAACCATGTTTAATATTTAGTAGAGAAACAATACCTAAAGCATTCATGTTTTACGAAACCATTGGTTTTCGTCCAAACTTTCTTCAAGCCTCCTACTACACGTGTTGAAACTCTCTTTTCCATTGAATGTTCCTTTTTAAGAGTTAGTCTCTGATGTTCCTGTCTTCATAACAAACTATCATAATATTGTAGTAATAATTGTGATGACTTGTGATGTTTTCATTATCGAATTGCAAGTTTATTTTAGTTTACATTTTGTAATATTTATGATGCACGGTGTTGTTTTGAAAATAAGAGTTGCACAAACTTGGTTGTTTAGTTTATGTATTGCTTTACAAATTGGAAGATTTATGATGTACGAATGCTTTTTTTTAAATAACGGTTGCATAGGCTTGTTTATTTAGTTGTTTTACGTATTTATGAGTAGTTGTATTTAGTGGTTTTTTTTAAAGAACAACGACGAACTTACACTTCTGGTAATCTTGTGCGGATTGATTCTGGGCTCGGGATTTTGTTAATGCTACAGATGGAAGAATTTGTCTGGAAAACAAAATGTTAACCCAAGCATCAGGTAAAGCAAAGTCGTCACATATTTAAACTTGGTACTATCTGGTGAAACATTTGGTCTTACCAGAATAGAAGATCATCACTTGTCACTGAATTAACACTGTCAATAGACGACATGTATGGAATACAATTTCCAGCTGGACTAAAGGTACTATGACTTTGTTGGTATTGTATTATCACAAACGTTTTCAATAACATGAACGATAGGAACACTTGGACTTGCTGCCACTTCATGGCTACTGATATATGTTCCATTGACAATTCATTATTGGACACCCCGGGCAACTTTATTTTATTATTAATACCCTGTATTGTTCCTTGATCATTTGGTGCAATGCATATAGAACTCATAAGAATGAAAACAATTTAAAGGGTTCATAAGACTCACTTGGTGCATTAAGACATTAGCTTGGTGTTATGTGCAAAAGACTCACTTGAATGGATGGTTTGTTCATTTGACCAAGATTAGAAGTAGTCTGGCATGGCTCTTGACCAACCATCATGGTTTGAGGGTTGATTGTGCGGAATGCCTCTATGACAATTTCTTCTTTGACAATTTGGATTGGATGTATAACCAATAGCTCGTTGATTCAAAGCTTCAAAACTCTGAGCATACCAAATATTTCCTTCATTCCAAAATAAGCGCAACAATTTCTTTAGTTGTTTGTCCTAAAGCATATAGCATACTGATATTTCCACTTTCAGCAAAGTTCGGATCTAGGATTACTATATTGCCAAGAAGTAAAAAAAACAAACTACTGAATACTGATAAGGACATTGTCCTAATGGGTTCATTTATTCAGATCATAATCAATTGATGCAAGTCCTCTAACCAACACAATCAACTTCATTATGCAGTGATTCGGCTATATTGTCTAAATAGTTTTACATAAATAAATGATTATTTTGGCGACTCGAAATATCAGTAAAATACACAAGTTATCCATGTGACTTGATCAAAATTGCGGAATTTGCTTCAGCTAATAAGCTTCAAGTTGTGAAATGCCGCATGGTCCGCATATCAGTCAGGTGATCTATTCATTTAACAAACCCAACTGCTCTAAATAGCCACATTATTGAATTTTGCATTAGAAGTACTGCTTTATTGTTTAAAGGTGTCCCGAACTTCAGACTCTGTCCTTGAAGCGGAGTAGCATGGCACATGCTGGTCTGAATTGCCCTCTTTTACGTGATCTTGATATAGCATCTTGTCACAAGCTGCTAGATGCTGCAGTTCGATCAGCAGCAACATCATGTCCACTCCTGGAGTCCTTAGACATGTCAAACTGCTCATGTGTTAGTGATGAAACATTGCGTGAAATAGCACTTATTTGTGGTAATCTTCATATTCTGAATGCATCGTACTGCCCAAACATCTGGAATATTAGACTTGTACATTGTCCCAAGTACGGTGCTTCTTAACATCATTTATCAGGGGAAATGTATCGAATTTAAACTAAGTTTAGAATGTCAGATTACATACCTCATACCTACTTTCTGGTTTTTAACCTTTGAACTTTTCCACCAGTTTTAACATTGCAACTCCTGCAAAATTTTGTTCACAAAGATCATTTTAGCACATACTTTGTTTATGAAATTACTTTTTTTAATATAATTAGTGACCCGTGGCAATAGCAAGGAGCGAGAAACTGATGGTAATGTAGAAGCCAACATGGCGGTGCTTTTTTGAAAGGGCTTGATAAGCTATTAATAGTATGGCTTTTGTAGTAATAATTAATATAGCGATTCCTTATAAATTTTCCAAAATATGGACATGAATGTGTTGCGGGTCGTGGGGTGCATGTGATTCGATAAAAAAGGATTAGAATCAGATATTAAAGCTAGGGAAAGGGGCGTTCATAGTTCGGGCAATTTCTAAATCCCGCCTAATCAATAGTAATTCAGGCCTTCGGGTTTGGGATATGAATGTTTGTGTTTGGTTTCGTCTTCAACTTAACTGTCATGCGAGTGAAGTGTCCCCTTTTCCTCTGATTGCGAGCAATCATTAGATTAAGTGTTTCATAATGTTGAACTTGGATTTTGGATTTAGTAAAATCTCTCAACTTGTGTTCATGGGTCAATGCTTCACCTTTCTAATAGAGGTTTCTCTGATCATAGCACCCCCCATATACCCTTTGCAAATTCGAGTTGCCATCCAAAGGCTGGAAGAGCACTTGTGATCGAGGGGCATTTGATATTTATCGATCAAATTACGCACAAAGTATCTCCAAAAAATCTACAAACAATACACAAAGAAGTGCTAAAACCTGGAAGTTGTACCTGGATGTGCATGTTTGGCAGCTGTATAAGCTTACGTGGCCAAACCCACTGAAACATACCCACTTCAGCCACCATTTTAGCTCCCAAACGTACCCATTTCAGCCCCTAGTACAGCCGTCAATCCCACGCCCATTTCAGCCCCCAAACTGACCCATTTCAGCTCCAAAAGCGCACCCACTTCAGCCACCATTTTAGCTCCCAAACGAATGACATTGAACATTCACTAAGATCCCAAACTTTATAATTCTTAAGCACCAATTTAGATCTTGAACCAACTTCCCAAAATCCAATGTCTTCCACCTCTATTCCAACTAATGCACGGTAACCACAAATTAGTATCTATTATCTACTAAAGAAACAAAATATTAGTACCATACGTCAAACACGTTTGACTACCTTACCTAAGAGTAATGTTTGTGTATACGATGAAAAATCCATGCTCATAGGAGATGAATCCTGATTCAAAGTTCGTGCAACGGTAGTTGTCCATGCCTAGCATGCCCAAGGGAATGATAAGGGCAACACGTTAACCGGAAGGTTTACCTATGTAATAAACCAATATCAGAATATTTAAATTTCCATGCTCATAAAAGAAATATTTTGACCATCTTTTAGTACTCTATTAACAGAAGCAGAAGCAAATAGTACCTGAATTGGTGCCTAGGGCATGTTGTTCCCATCCATCTTGCGTATATCACCTGATAAATCCTACATGATTAGTAATCACGAACTCATTATAACTATAAATTTCAGACATTTATGGCTTACCCCTTTGGAAATTTCTGACCTTTATATCTTTACGCTCAAATGCATTCTGATCGCTTAGACATACAAACACCTTTGATCTTCGATCGTCAAAATCCGACACAAACATATATCATAGGAAAAATGGCACCAATGTTTAAATTTACTATATTTTACCACACTAATAATATTCATAAACCAATAAAAGAAAAAACAAACGAACCTTCTGGTGGTTCGAGTTCCGGTCGCGATCACTAAAAACACGAAATATTTTTATGCCTCATTAATATAAATGGACATGGTCTTTTTAATGAAGTCAATGAAAATTTGTATTAGGGTTTTTCTTTTGCGGGGTTGGGGTTGGTTTTTTTTAGCAAACTTACTAATTAAATTCATCACTCTTGTTCCATTTGAATCGATGAAATTCAGACAACAACGTGCCTGCTTACGTCGAGAACCTCAACAAATTCAGATTTAGAACGTATCAAATAAAAAGAGAAATTTAGGACTTAACAATTGACAGGGATGAGAGCACAAGGCCTGCTTGATAGCTTATGTCTAGCTTGTGTGTTTGTTCATTCTCCTTACTCGTAACTTACGAAGACGGGTGGCAAGGGCACCGTTATTTTAGCCTTCTGCGACAAAGCAAGTCAATTAATCAAAGTATTCATACATGTTACAAAAAGTTAATTTTTTTTTGGGATATTCAAGCATTTTATCAAACTTTATATCAAGACCACTTGCAATCTCAGTTAAAGAATCCATATAGCTTGATATAGTATATCCTTTCAAAGTATTCAAATCACAACCAGAGAAGGCAATCATTCAGTATGCATACCATAGGCTTCCATACTGCACCAAATTGCCTCATTTTCCCTAAACTTTTAATCATCGACTTATATACATCATGGTTGTGACTATAACCAGGTTGTTTCAACACCCAAGCAAAGAACCTGTATCCCAAGTTTCCAGCATCACCTCAACGGTTCAGCACGCGTTCGGTTAATCTTGAGCGGACTGTAACACCAGATTCTTGTAAAGCAAGTTTCAGAAAGTGTTCATCCAACACACTTTAAAGTAGTCTATATACTTTTGATTATAAATTTCCTATCGGTAAATCAGTTAATGATTATTATATAACCTGAACCAAGGAGACGATTTCACCACATACCGCATACTCAAATTTCAAGACCTGCCAATAAAGGGGAAACCTTCAGTACAAAGGTCATGGAAGCTAATAACCATCAGATACAATATTTGTAAGGGCTTATGATCCAAGGAAGGATCTTTTAAGAGCTGTAATTATTGGAGCAGAGGGGACTTCGTATCATGATGGCCTCTTCTTCTTTGATCTGCATTTTCCAACCTCCTATCCTGTTGTCCCACCTGTATGTCACCCTCTTTCTATCCAATAAGCACTCTTTTATACTATGTTAAAAGATATTCTATCTTAAAGATGACGTTATACACAAATCAGCCACTTGTATACACTAATTCAAGAGTAGATTCCAGAAGTCGTCCATGTGGTTTGGTGACCATTTATGCAAGCAGAACACCAATTTAATTTCTATAACCTCAATATAATCACAAGAAAAGGAAAAATTATGTACCGTCGTCTTTAGCCATATCAAGGAAACCCTGAAGCTCCAATGCTTTGCGATAATACATCATACCGCGGACTATCATAAATATTACGAATTAATTCAACTCACGTAATGAGATATTAAATGGGTCACTTAATCAACTTTGGTGCAAACACACCTGTATTGGTTAAGGTTTGGCCTTTATAGGAAGCCCGGAGACGTAGTTGGAAGTATTGTTATGTCAAATTTTTTGTTTTATAACATTATATATCCTCTTAAACTTTTTACAAATCATTCTAGAAAATAAACAGTTTGTTAGCAGTGCCATAGAAATTAAGGAAGTATTGTTATGTCAAATTTTTTGTTTTATAACATTATATATCCTCTTAAACTTTTCAGCTAAAGATGACAAAGATTGTGTACCATAAGCATTCGAAAAGCTTTGAAATTATGTCTGATCATCAGCATCACTCTCCACAGGATGATCCGAATGTGTTACACGCAAATCTCCCTCAACATTCTTCCCACACTCCAATTTTCTGCCATTCAGTCCTCTTTTTGTTTTACTCCTCTCCCTTGCGGACTCAAAAACCTACTGTTCATCTAACTACATGCAACCATCCCCAAAACAGCAAGCACAATAAGCAATACCACAAAACCAAAACGCAACAACTCCACCACGTAAATTACAAAACAGGACCGCTAGAAACAACTAAGGTTCCATGATAATCAGCTTGAGGACACACAAGTAGGTTATTATCAAGATTAGTACCAATATTCCAGGAATAAGATATATTAAAGAATCGCACAAGAAAGAAAACCCTAAATGAATGAATCCTCACACACCAATTATATAACCACGAATGATCATACACCTATTTTGATAGAATTAGCAATGAGTAAGGAGGCGTTTTAAGCACGATTAATCAGTTAAGAACAATAGTTTATGGTGACCAAAGAAGAAAAATCTATCAGTTATGAAAACCGATCAGGGTTTTGTTTTTTCACCTTGGTCGCCAAAGGGGGAGTGTTTTGTCATAACATGGCAAATTTTCATCTTGAATTTCGAATATCAGATTCAAAACAAAGAATAGAAACTACTACAACAAAAAGGTCTGTCCAGTATCATTCAAGCCTAGAGACCACGTTGTGAGGAAGAACTAAGTAAGCTAAGCAGCATGCACTCATTTTAGTTCCTACTGCTTTTCTACTTATAATTTACGTAAAAACAGTAAGTCAAAAGAACTTATCATTTTCCGTGGCTCATCCATTGTATAAGTTACAGATGCTACACCCTCGGCTGCTGCAGAGGGTAAACGAAAGACATAATAATCTTATCAATAGCTCAGTACTAAATAAATGTTCTGAAAAGACGAAAGAGAAGATAAATTTTCCATTAATAATTCAGGCACGAATTGTTGAGTATCGTATCATCACATAGGTCATTAATACTGTGAATGAAAAATATTGCAAAACTTCAGTTGTCAAAAACATTTTAAGATGAATGAAAAATCTTGCAAAACTTAACTAAAAAAATAGCTAATCAAGGGGGAGCCTCAACTTAGTAACCTTTAAACATTTGATCAAACATGTATATCAACCTTTCTAGCATACATTTATTGAAAAGCCTTTGTAAAACATTAGATTTACACAAATCATTACAACTCACCTCTCGTGTGCCTGAGCTATTGGTTATAGAATATCTCATTTGTTGGTCTTGTTAAATATTTCTTCTTGTTATCAGGCCTTGTGTAAGATGCTTATTTGCTATTCCAGTTCCCATGCGTCAGTGTTTTTGACAGACGTTTTTCATCTTTAACTTCTATACACATTCTGTGGTGGTTTATTTGTGCCTAAAGAAAAATGAAAGGTTAATAGAAATTGTCTGTTGCGGAACATAAATACAGTAGTGATTTTCAAAAAAAAAAAAAATTATGTCTTTATTTGTTGCCCATACAGATTCATGGAATATTTGTGTTTTTCGAATGATTGGAGCATTAAGTTCTTAAATACTGTAGCTCCAATCATGTAATTTCCTATGGGACAAATCATCTGATATCTATAGACATGTTCTATGGGATACATCAGTATGGAACAAATCATTACTGTATCAGATGATTATCTATAGACATGTTCTAATTACATGATTATCTATAGACATGTTCTATGGGATACATGATTATCTATAGACATGTTCTATGGGATACAGTAATATCAGATGATTTGTCCCATAAACAGATACAGTAATTTAGATCCAATGGACGGATTTGTCCCAGAGAATTATGTCTTTGATTTTTTTGCTCTCTCCCTGATATACTCTGATATCTATAGACTCTTGGTTGTCGTCGTGTGTACCATAGTTACACTCCATGGTAATAGGTATGGGTGTGTTTCTCGGGATCATGAACCACTTGGGGGCATGGTCCCCGGCCGGTCAGGTGAACCAAACTGCGGGGTTTTTGTTGGAAAAGTGATTTCATTATCGGCTTTGGGTTTTGTACGTGTTGATGTGGATGGAGAGTGATGTGGTGAAGAAGGAGCAGAACTTATGCTATCTGATTCAATGTGATCGATAATGTCACCCATGTCGAGTTCGAGTTTGGGCTCTGGCGTTGTTAGAGTGGTGATTACTTAGAGTGTGACTATCTTCCATCTCACCATGCATGAAGCCCACAGTTTCAGTCTTTTCCATGTCAACTCCCATTTCATGTACTGCAGGCTAATTTAAATTTGAATGGCTATCACTTTCCTCCTGTGATGATTGCTAATGTGTACCCTCAGTGTCGTGACCTCATGTTGACTATTTTGAATAGTTTCTGTTGTTCCCGAACTCTCGGCCTTTTTCTTCTTGGCTGAATCGGATAGTGAGAGTTGCTCTAAGGCAATGGCGGCCCGTTTCAAGCTTTCCAACACCTTAAGGATGACATTTACAACTTTGGAAACAACAGGATGGTCTAGATCCAGCACTTGAAGAATACTGGAAAGACATGAAATTAATCCTCATCGATCATACCTTTGGCTACATATGAAGAACCCGTAATGTTACCTTCAGAATGACAAAAGACATTTAGCTCGAATAATAAACATCAAATATACATTTTAGACTCCTTCTTTGTTAGGCGGAAGAGGGACACCAATGCCATTGCCTCTCGGGAATCTGAAGTGGCTAGGTCTATCACCAATAGCTGGAGATGTAGCTACCATGTTTATCAATCCGGTTTCAGCATGGACCCATGACAACCATGTTTGGCACCTAAAGGAATAGCGAGAAACAAATCAGTGATCTAAGGAGACAAAGGCCTTAGCGGTTTATGTTCACGCTGCACATATGGTGAAGAATAAGAAACATATATGCTGATCGACTAAATCAATAATGTATCATCAAGAACCTGAATGAAGTTTGGCACGCTGGGAATGGATCCCCGCTGCAGATATGGTGAAGAAGCTTTACTTATCCATACTTGGCTGCAATTGCTATTGTCCTATGTGTGGTTCCTCGACAATTTGGTTGATATTCTTCACTTCTTGTATGACCCTTGTTTATATAATCCACTTGACGGTCAACTTCTGCTTTCAAAGATTCCAACTCATCCATCACCACGAGTAATTGCTAAAATAAATATGGGTAACACCATGGCAACAAAAAGTTAATAGGTCAGCAACATATGGTGCAAGACAAACCTAAACAATAAAGTGTCATATTTACCTTCTTGCAACATGCTATTTCCTTTGGATATAAAACCTGGTAGTCACGATTAAATTTTATAGTATCCAAGACCAAGCTGAAAAAATTCAAACAGAAATAACAGTAAACTTATTATTATTAAGCAGGCAGCACTCATATGAAGTTCAAAAAGTCAAACGATCTAATGTAATCTGATCATGACTCGCTCTCATTACCTCGAATATCTTAGAAAAAATATATAAACCTAACAAAATTTTCACCCCATTCTTGAGATGTATGAGTAGTGACATGCACGTAGTTTTGATGGTGTCGTATCCCCCTCTCATCATATGGCTATTCACTGTTATTTTACGGGTAGGGTTGTAGGATAATATTTGCAATAACCCTTTTCATTAAAGCAGTATAGAATAAGAAAAACAGAGATGATAAGTTATACAAAGTATTGGTAACGCAATTCAGAAAGATGAAAGTCGGGTTGTTTTCACCTACCCATGGTTCCTTGTATTCCTTCTTTCCAATAACTGAGGTACCGACATTGCCACCTGAATTAAAACATGTTTGATGAATTAAATTCTATCCATCGATTTGGCAGCCAGGTTAACAGCTAACGTGGTTGATAAAAGGTGAAATTACTTGCCTTCGGTCTTGGGAGCTGAGGGACCAAAATTAAATGATGAAACTCGAGTCTGTGAAGCTGCAATTGTGGTACATAGAGAGAGTTTATTAAACTTTGTATCGAGACATATCAGGAAGTGTCGTTTATGCATTGATACATCATATATGAGGCTCCATATCTATATATCAGTATGAAACAACTGATGAACAATAAAAATAAGAACGACAAAATTATCAATAGAAGCAAAACACAAAGAAACAACATTCAGCCATACTTGTTTTGATCGGCTGACATACTCAACATATATAAGACAATGTGTTCAACTGAGTGACATAGAGAAACTGCAATAATGCAATTGTAATATATAAGAACTTTCTTATAATAGTTCATAGTATACTCGAGAAGAGTTATCGTAATTAGTGTAAAATTAAACATTCTGAAAAAATTACAGTAAGATACTACAAAATCAAGATTAGGAAAATAAAGAAGATGTATACATTGGTATGCTTTTTCGGGTGTGTTGTACCACCATTTGATTCTCCCCATGAGCAGATTCACATAGTACAATCTGCGTGTATGCGTGAGCATCATAAACATGTTCGCTTCTCTCCATTCTTTTCTGTAACTGAATATATAAACAAATTGACAAATAAACAAATCACAACATGTTTCACTAAACAAACAAATAACACGAAACATACTTACTTATCATGTCTAACATACTCACTTATCATATGTCTGTTGAACAGCATCCTCCATTTGAACCACATCCTTCATGGCGTATGTGTAAGAACTATAATATTAATTGAACAGTGACGTGTGTAGGGCTTGGTTATAATAATACATGCACATCAACAGTAATGCAAAAACAAACCAAATCAAGAGCTCAACTGATATAACAGACCAGGAGAAAACAAACCAAATCAACATGTAACAGAAGCAGCACAAAAAAACCAAATAAAAGTGTCAGACAAAAAAAATGGTTAACCGAATTTTATTAGGGTTCTGAATTAAAAAAAAATATTAAGGAAAAGATATGTATAATAAGTTTTAAAAAGATAATTACTTAATATAATTTTTGTAGATAAGTTGTATTTAGTATAGGATTCCAATAAAATTATAGCCATTTATATATTATAGTATGCAACATAATTATCAAAATAACTTGTTGCCTAAGTGGTAAACACACAAGTTATTTATCAAAACAACCAAGGTTCAAACCTTGCAAGGGACTTTTTTTATAAACAATTTTCAAAAATGCTTAAAAAAAATCCGAAAATTAACCAAAAAAAAAAAAAAAAAATGAAAATTAACAATTAATTGCTTAGTTGGCACAAAAATGCTTATGTGGCATGAAAACAATGAGGTGGCATTGAGGTGTCATTAATGCCAAATGCCTCCTGTTATATATATTTCCACCACTCAAAGATCAAACAAAATTAATAAATACAATACGTCTTTTATTTATTTTTTCTTCGATAACACTTGAGCCAATATCCGAGTCAACACTTATACGAAAGCTTGTATACATCATTCCAACATTTATTCAAAGAGCCAATACTTAAGAAATATTTTCACAACTACGTTTTTATACATCGATAATCAAATTAACGTATGAAACTTCCACATAAGCTACAATAACACGAGTACTAAAAAAAAACTTTTGTTTTTGAAATTTAAGCATTTTAAGAATTCAAATATTTGGGAACTTTTGTTTTTGAACTTTAAGCGTTTCAAAAACACAAACATTTGTAAACTTACAAACGTTGTTTGAACTTTATGAACATGCATTTGAATACAAGACTTAGAATAAGACCATACCATACTTATCTAGGTTGTGTGTCGGAGCCATGCACATTTTTTAATTGATATTAGTTATGATGTCTTACATTTCTGCATACCAAGGTGAGTTCATAACCCCTACTTTACCTGTTTTATAACTGTGTTGGGGTGAGAAACATGCAAACTCTTTATGAAATATTGCTTTTATGCAAACACTTTATGAATGCTATTACTTATATGCAAATCCTTTTATGAACTATTTTTGTTATGAAATGCCTTTTAAGAACTATTGCTGTTACACAATATACTTTATGAACTGTTGCTTTTAGGCAAACACTATATGAACAACTATTACTTTATGGACTAGAACTGAAACTCTTGTGTAAACCACTATTACGAGATAGCCTAAGAGAACTGTTTCCACAACTCGCCTGCCTTTCATGTACGATTAATCCCTGCGGGGAGCGCGAGTGTTATAAATAGATCTATTGAGGGTAACGCCTCCATCCGGTTGGTCGCTCCAACTTGCTCCGGATGTATACCATGTCGGAACACAAGTGTGACGGAAACACACACTTGCTAAGGGCACCATAAACCATATTGACATGCTACTTACACGCATGCGGAACTGTTGTAGTTTGGTACATGAGCTTAGAGCTTGATTAATAGACACAACCACTTTTATTTGGAAGACTCCTTACACGCGATGTATCGAGCACACTTTTGTCCATAAAACAAACTTGATTACTTAAATGCTTTGCTATAAATTTATGAACTCACCAGCTTTATAGCTGACCTTTTTAGCATGTTTTCTCAGGTATTGATTTTGAAGTGTGACGATTTCAAGGTGGGGCTTGGCATGGCATGGTCATAAACAACACTGATGTATTTGGGACCACTTTTTATTAATGGGCCATATTTCCGCAACAATTAAACTTTTGTAAACTTTATTATTTTATTAATAAAAGTCATTAAACGGGTTTTATAAATCGTTCTTTATTACCTGTGTTATGATGCCAATGACGTGGCGCCTTCGGGTTTTTGGGGGTGTTAAAGCTATGCTAGAGCGTATGGTGGAGGATGAGCAGGCTCGTAGGCGAGAGGATAGGGCACGTATTGAGAGTCTTTTGGAGCAGATCCGCATTCTCCAGCACCATTCGGATGGAGCATCTGGTGGTTCTTAGATCAGATTTATGTCATTGTAGCTTAGAGACATCCTAGCCTGCCGAGGGTGACATTAATAAAGGCACTTGTATTATTTTGTTTTGTAAAACAATGAATCAAGTTATTAATTCCATGTTGTTGGTTATGGATTGGCTATATTGTAATGTTGATTTATACTGTCGTGCTTGCTTATTCGTATTCATGTGTGTTGTGATGATATGTACGCATGTCATAATTATTATTGTGATTTATTGTGACCATGCCATAATCTTTTCATGATTTATTCTTGTTATGATTTATTCATATCTTATCTTGGTTGATTATGTCATGATCCATTCTATCTATACACGTTGTGATTGGGTATGGTAACCTTATCAATTGTGTTGAGATGTATTGTTACAAAAATCTTATGGGTTGATTTTTGTTCGTGTTTTAGAGCATGCCTCTATGAAGAGCCACATCCAACCGTCGAGCTACAACTACTCGCCCAACCGCACCAGTTCACCGAGTTGCACATGTTCAACGGGCTCCATCGGCTCGCTGAGCCGCACCATCCTGACAAGCTACTCCAGCACAACCAACAACACCTGTTGGAAATACTGCCCCTTGATAAGGATTTAAACATACGTTTTTAGGGGGTCATTTAAGCCTTAAATCGATACATTTTATATTCGTTACTCCTTAAAATCGTTTCTTTTCACATTTGAGGTCTTTTGGAAGCAAATTGCTGGAATCAAACACTTTCGGACGAAAAACAAAGTTTATGATTCTGTATTCTTATCAGGATGAGTTTGGCAGCCAATTCCATTATTTTGAACTCTAATAATAACGAAAAGCTGGACTTAGTTTCTGTATGTTGTGGGTGGATGGACTTACGAGTAACAGTTGATAACTTCATTGTGTCTTTTATGTAATATATTTAGTTACATTTTATTATAATGTGGCAAGTCTGGTGTATTTAGGGAATTGGTGCCATTGGGCACCTCTTTAGATGGTTACTGATGTCTTAACAAGAAAGCTATAATCGTTACTAATGATTTTTCATGTCTGAGTAACGAAATAGGATTGTGTTTATTAGGAGGGGATATCTTAAGTAATCCACCATCCCACTTTGTAACTCATTATTGTATTTAGCGCAGACATAAACGCTTAAATATGCAGCAATTTGTGATTCTTTTTAATCCAAGAAAGATATCCACGTTGATTAACTTTTCATGTAAAGGGATGGTATCTCAAACCAGTGTGCTAATTACCCTCACGTGCGCTTGTTTATCATTCCCATACTCACTGGTTGTTATTATTGCTAAATGCAGATGAGACTCTCTGAACACAATACTATTCAGTCAGTAATAGTTCCAAATTCCCGCTTACTGGACTAGGTGTTTTGACCAGAGAATCAGGAAAAAGAAAGCAAAATCTCTCAAATGTCTCAAACGCGCTAGAATCCGTAGTCATAAGCTGCAGCAAACAACTATTTCCAAAGTTATCTATCAGTCCTTTTAGAAAGTTTCAGCTGATCGATTCCGATTCTGATTCTTATATTCCTTCTACCAGTAAAGTTGCTACTAACAGGACCTGCAATAAGTCAGAATCTAATTTGAATAGGGGAAAAAGTGTAGGTTTACATCAGCCGAGAAAATTAAGTGAATCACTCGATACTTCAGCCAGAAAAGATTTATGGGAAGATTTTAGACACAAGAAGAGGTTCCATATCCCGACACCTGCACTGGATGAGGTCTGTGAAGAATATTTTAGTTCCATGAAAGAAAAAAGTAAAGTTCAGAGTAATATTGGAAAAAGTATCAGTAATAGTCATGTAATGGACAGTGTAGTAGATTTGGGTGACTCTCGGGCTCTCGCCAGCCAGCACATCAGTATTTCTTCCATAATGATTTGAGGGTCCAAGAGCTTGTGCGAACCCGTTTGTGCAACTTTTTCCTGTTAGCTGCAGAAAGTAGAG
This sequence comes from Chrysanthemum seticuspe, assembly GCA_019973895.1. NCBI lineage: Eukaryota > Viridiplantae > Streptophyta > Magnoliopsida > Asterales > Asteraceae > Chrysanthemum > Chrysanthemum seticuspe. The sequence continues at coordinate 8,658,253 of BPTQ01000006.1, read as the reverse complement.
GTTCTGAGCTTCCGTGTACATCGAAGATCGATTACATGTAAGTTAATTCCGCTATATCACTAATAGTTTTTCGCATGATTAATTTCATATAAGATGGTTGTATGCAAATGACTCTATAAAGTCGGATATAATTTCTTATGTCGTCTTTCTTGTGTTTCAAAGGGCCAATTCAGCAATGGTGACAAAACTAAACAAGCTGCTAGAAGTAATAAAGCTGAGACAAGCTCATCAAGGAAAAATTCAAGAAGATCAAAAAATCAAGAAACGTCACAAGGTTTCACGAATCCTAAGGTTAATACTGCAAAAGGGATCACAAAAGATGCTGGCAAAAGAAGGTTCAAGTTGATGGTCAAGCTACAGGGCATTGGTTCACAAATGGCGATGGGAAGAGGGTAAGTTGGAAACTTCTTGTTCTGTTATTGTAGTCATTTCAAATCTAGAAACTGTTCAGACTTCAGACCAAATACGGGTCGGTTTTGTGTTCGGATTGGCATATCAGAACACCGAACACCTTAGCCTGAGCACGACATGTTTAAGTAGTTAGGTGACTTAGGTCAGTTATGCCAATCCTAACATGTTTACACATAACGCGAACATCGCCTATTCTAAACTGATGGGTGGGTCGACTTATAATATGTTTAACCCTTTATAAAAATAATTTATCTTTAATTAAAAAAACTCAAACGGGTTGGTGGATCAACCTCTTTAACACCCATGGCCATCAAACTGTTTATACCAGACCCTACCCGTTTATTTTTTCGTGTCGGTTTTGGGTCGTGTTTCGTGTTTGGAATTGCTAAACCCTACTTTCTGATTGCATATCTTTATTTGTTGTAAGATGTAAATAGATATTTCTTGTACTTTCAGGTTTATGTAAGTAAAAAGGTACTTCTGCTCAATTATATTTCCCAACTTTCTCACCTGATTTTGCTTTACAAATTACAACTGTTAAACATCGTTTCAAAATTTTTATTTTTTGCATGTAAATATGCTATGAGCTAAATAATGATGCTTTTGTTGTTCAACAAGTCTGATTTCTATTAACATTGAAGAATATATGTTGTTTTGACAGGAGGGATTTAAAAATAAAAAGGTGAAGAAAACTTCCACCAAGAAGAAATGAGTGTTGACTGTGTCATACATGTGGGATTGGTATATACTCATCTTGAGACGCTAAGAGTCTGAATGGGATTGTTCAAATACAGTTGACACTAGTAGCTTCAGAAGTGCTGGTGAATTTTTCTGAGGCTGCTCGGTACTGCTTAACACAGGATATAAAGCATAAGCTTTTTATAAAATTTAGCTTGTAGTCCAGATCTTTTTTACTAATAAACATATTTTAGACCAGAATTTAGTGTTTGTAAATGAAAATTTGAAGCTTTTTATGAACTCTTACATTTATAACTGGATATCATATTGGTAGAAGTGAGTTTGAGCCTAAATTAAGATTGCTTTAGGTTATTAATACAAGTTTTACTTTTTGAATATTATGTATAATTGAAGTTAGATGAGTTAATTGATAAACAATCAAAAGTAATTGACTTTTTTTAAAAGTCAACCGTGTTTTTGATGAAAATGCTAGGACTTGGATATGAAGTTGGAGATCATTTACAGATGAATCTATGAGGATTTTGCAAGTGATGTGTGATCATACACAAAAGTATTAGAGTTAATTACATAAATGGTCATTGTGGTTTGTCGGGTTTAGTCCCTATACTTTTTTTTTGCAGATCTCGTCCCTATGGTTTTGACCCGTCACGGGTTTAGTTCCTTGACCATTTTTTCTGTTAGTTTGACCGTCAAATGAGTGTTTAAATGGCTTAAATGACAGAAATAGCCTCCTATTGTATGCTCCCTGTGGTTTGTAGCATATCACGAATTTGGTCCCTACTTTTTTTATTTATTTTTTTTGTCCAAATTTTTTTTCAGTACTTTTTATTAATAATATTATTAATAAATTTTTTTTTTCCGAATTTTTGTGTCCGAATTTTTTTGGTCCCCGTGGGTGGTTAAATTTTTTTTTTCCGAATTTTTCATTAATAATATTATTAATAATTTTTTTATTAATATTTTTTTATTTCAAAAATTTTTTTGTCCGAAATTTTTAAGTAAGTTTTTCACATTTTCTTTAAACTTTTTAGATAGATTTTTTTTTAAAAATTTTTTTGAACTTTTTACGAGATTTTTTTTATATAAAATTTTCACCAAAAGATTTTTAAAAATTTTGGTTAAATTTTCGTCATTTATTAAATCAGATTTTTTTAGTTTTATTATTTTTTTTATTTTTTTTCTTGACATAAATTTTTTAAATTTTTTTGACAAAAAATGTTTTGATATAATTTCTGTAAAAGTTTTGACATAATCCGTCAAATTGTATTTTATTTTTAATTAAAAAAAACATTGTTCAAAATTATAAATTTTTTAATCTGTTAAAAAAAATAAAAAATTAAATTAAAAAAATTGTTAAAATATTAGATTTTTAATTTCTTGAAAATAATTTTTAAGAAAATATTGTTTTTATGGTTTTGAAATAATCTATTTGAAAAACAAATTTAAACTTTAAGCTTAAAAAAAATTAACATAAATATGTGATAAGAAATAAAAATAAAAATTTACAAAAAGAAAATGAATTAAAAATTTAGTACTAATGTTAATTAAATAGTTAAAAAGAAGAAAAAAAAAGGAAAACAAAAACAATGACTAAATCAGTTATACGAGACAAACCACAGGGACCATATGCTAAGACAAACGAGGGTATAAGTGTCATTTTAACCATCCTTGACGGTCAAACTAGCAGAAAAAGTGGTCAAGGGACCAAAATTGTAACGGGTCACAACCATAGGGACGAGATCCGCAAAAAAAAGTATAGGGACTAAATCTGCAAAACCCGATAAAGCACAAGACCATTTATGTAATTAACTCAAAGTATTATTATATGCTCTTTGGGTAAAAATCATCAAAAACAAAAACGTTTGACTTTTTTAGTAAAAGTATTGACTTTCATCAAATTTACTGACTTTTTATTTAATGTAACGAACATAGAGTGTTTATTACTGCTGGTATTGTCAAATAAAAAAAAAGTTGAAAGGCCTGTTATGACAATACCATACTAAGAGACACAAGCTCTAATGAAAATTTTGAAGAATGAAGTTATGATTTCATCAAATACATGGGCGGAGCTACAGGGGGGCACGGTGGGCAAGTGCCCCCTCACCCAAAAAAATAGTAGTGTAAATTTCTTGAGCAATTAAGTTATTTTTGTAATTTGCCCCCTCTGAAAACGCGTCTGTGGTATCTAAATTGAAAGTCAAAATCGAATTTTAAGCATTTTTTTGAATATGAAATTGGTTTTATTTGTTGGAATGATGAATAACAAAGAAGCCATGGAAGGTTTAGGAAAGTAGTACAGTAAAATAAGAAGAAGATGAAGTAGAGGAGCTCTTTTTTGTTTTGCAGTGAAAAATGCAATCATGTGACTAGTACATAGGTGCTCTAAATTTATTTTAAATTAGTATTTTTTGTTTGTAAATTAGTACTCTAGCTTGTTAATTTTATTATATTGAATCTAGACATTTAGTTTGCTAATGATCTTTCTTTTTTTAAGCCAATTTTTGATATGCCGTAAAAAAAAAATTTTTGCCCCCCCCCTCGAACTTTTTTCTAGCTCCGCCCCTGATCAAATATGAGATATGGCAAAATTTAAGGTAAATTTTGCCTTACACGTTTAATTTGTATTTAAAACTTTGATTACATAGTAAGACATTTATGTTTTTTGGAATTTGTTTAACTGAAGCTCCATTTATGCAAAACCAGTACTCTATTTGATCTATTTGATGGTTAAATATATAAGTTACATTGCATGTTGATTTTAGTAACAAATGGAGTTTGATTTTAACTGAAGCTCCATTTATGCAAAACCAGTACTCTATGACTATAATGAAGTTTTGATTTTCACACTTTGACTAAAAAGGTTTTAAGTTTATTTCAATGTTTGTATTGCCCGTTAGTAGATTGCTTCACTTTAAACTTGGAATGTCTAGAGACACTTGTTCGAACCTCGCTAGATAAACATCTTGGAATGTCTAGAGACAACTCCGGAAACAACCACTAGTTATTAGTTAGACTCTCATGCATCATAGCACACAAAAATTCTCAAGTTTCCCAAGTGAATATAGACCCTCTCTGTTTTGACCTTGATCAAATCAAATACTCTTGCTTGTGAATAATGTGAATATACTTTTAGATATTTGGTGTGGAGAAAAGGACATGTAATTGCAACTAGGGGTGTCATATTTCCCGACCCGACCCGGACCCGACCCATACCCGAACCCGACGAAGGATATTCGGGTCGGGTTACTCGGGTCCAAAATCCAATTCGGGTCAATCGGGTCAACCCGATTAACCCGAGTACGAACTAGGGTCGGGTATCGGGTTCAAAATATTTGAAAATTCGGGTTCGGGTCGACCCGACTAACCCGACTTAATTTTTTTTTTTTTTTTTTTTTTTTTTTTTAACTTTTCCCGATCTTTATTTAATTGAAAGGCCCAAATTAGTGCATGAACATATATTGCTTCATATATTTGGTTTTATATTCATTTTCATTCTATATAATTGACCTCAGATTGAAAACAAAATGCATTACAAAAAGAAAATGTGTAAATCCAACTATAAAATGCATGCATTAGTGCATTGCTCTACTGGTATGAATATAATAACCTTTTAAAAACCAATAGACATTATATTCATAACGTTTGGTTACTAAATTTAAGAAATTAAATTATAGAATTATATAAATGGACTTGACCCGACCCGACTGACCCGACCCGATTTGACCCGAACCCGACCAACCCGAGTTCAAATAGGGTCGGGTTCGGGTATATTATTTTTTGGCTTGACCCGACTTCGACCCGACCCGACTGACCCGAACCCGACCGACCCGACCCGAATGACACCCCTAATTGCAACTATCTAATGACATATTATTGTTACAACAATCAAACTTTCTTGAGGAAAAGCCTTTATAAATGGTTTTTATTGGTCATATGGTTGAAAGTTCAAACAGTGAATCTTATCTTATTTTTTCATTGACCAAAAAGACCATATGAGTGGCTAGCTTTTGTTTCTCAAGATCAATATTCCACAAAATTTCCACACAAACGCATCACTGCAGCTGGAACTAATATCTTTTTAACATAGAATCTTCTAACAATTTGAACCTGCTTCCAATGGCTTCTTCTTCAAGTGCTAACATTCAAAGGAGCTTTAAGTATGATGTGTTTTTAAGCTTCAAGGGTGAAAAAACACCCGTAAAAACTTTGTCGATCATCTTTATGCAGCTCTGAAGCAAAGAGGCATTGTCACTTACAAGGATGACGAAAATATCGAGAAAGGGAAAAGGATCAATGAGCAACTCATCAAGTCTATTGAAGACTCCAGATTCTATGTTATTGTCTTCTCTAAGAACTATGCTTCCTCATCTTGGTGTTTGGATGAGCTGGTTAAAATTATGGAATGCCAGGAGATGATCGAGCATACTGCTTACCCAATCTTCTATGATGTGCAGCCCACTGAAATCCGCAAACAAATTGGGACAGTAAAAGATGCCTTTGCCGAAAACGAAAAGAAGGAGGCTGCTGGAAAATGGAGAAAGGCTATGGAAGAAGCAGCAGGTCTGTCTGGCTCGGTATTGGAGGATATGCTTGATGGGTAATTCCTTCCTTAATATATATGCAATATAATTTCATTAGTCTCTTTTTGGGGTGATATATCTTTAAGTATTCTTTTCATCTGAGAATTTTAAAACAGCTAATTGTATACTGTATATCTTTAACATACAGGCATGAAGCTAAATTCATACAAAAATTTGTTCAAGACATTTCACGAGATTTGCATTCCGTTGACTTCATTTTAGATGAAGAGTTGGTGGGCATGGAGACACGGATAAGGGATGTGGTTTCATCTTTAGAAATTGATGTTGATGATGTTCGCATGCTAGGGATATGGGGGATGGGTGGTGCGGGTAAGACAACTTTAGCCAAGGCTGTTTTTGATCAAATATCCTTTCAGTTTGAAGGTCAAAGCTTTGTTGAAAATGTAAGGGAAGAATCAAAACCATCTTTGTCTGGTCTAAAGACATTGCAGAACCAAGTACTTTCAGATATTTTAAATGCTCAAGGCGTCACTGTAAGTGGTGTTCTTGATGGGAAAAACAAGATGAAAAAAGCGATGCGTGGTAGAAAAGTGCTTGTTGTTCTTGATGACGTCAATCATAAAGACCAGGTTGAGGCGTTAGCCGGTAACTGTAATTGGTTTAAGCCGGGAAGTAGAATTATTATTACAACAAGAGATAAGCAAGTACTGGCAGCCCACGGAGTAGGATTGATTCATAATGTGACTTTGTTATCTCAAGCGGAAGCGGGTCGCCTCTTTAGTAGGCATGCGTTTGGAAGAGAGAATCCGATTCAAGGGTATGAAGAGTTATCAAGAAAAGTTTTACAATATGCTGATGGTCTTCCTTTAACGATCAAAGTTATGGGTTCACATCTTCGTGATCTAGATGAGTCTGAATGGAAAAATGCCATAAAAAGACTAGAAAAAATTCCATGCAAGGATACCATGGAAGTATTGGAATTAAGCTTTGATGGTCTAGATAATGAACACAAAGAAATATTCTTAGATGTTGCATGCATGCTAAAAGGTTGGAACAAAGAGACTGCAATTAGAGTACTTGAAAGCTGTGAATATTATGCTAGGTATGGTTTAAGAGTTCTTGAGCAGAAATCTCTTATAACTTATGATAAAATAGGGCACCTTGGAATGCATGACCATTTAGAAGAAATGGGTAGGAATATTGTTCGCCGTTTATATCCTGATGAACCTAACAAACATAGCCGACTGTGGATTAATGAGGAAATTGAGGATATATTGACTAATGACCTGGTAAGAATCAAGTTATAATATATAATCAAACTGAGAGTTAACTACGTTTTTGGTCCGTGTTATTTGCTAGGTATTTCATTTTTGGTCAAATAGTTAGAAAAGTTTCGAGTTTGTTCTTAAATGAAACACTCGTTGCGGTTCGGTCCAAACTTTCTAACTCCCTTAATTTAAGTAACTATGTTTGACCATTTAATAAAGAGCCAAGTCCATTTTGTCCCAAAAATGAAACCATGGTTAAAGGTTTGCCCCCCAAAAAATTACTTCTATATTTGCCCCACCCAAAATTATGCGACTCCACAAAAAAAAATTGACACGTGTCTCATAAAAGTACGCATTTTGAATATTTAATTATTATTTTGTTTGTCTTTTTAAAAAAAGTACAAGTCACACAACTTTTTGGTTGAGTCGCACAAGTTGCACAATTTTGAGTGGACAAATATGGAATTCAAAAAATTTTTTTTTAGCAAACCTTTAACCATAGTTTTATTTTTGAGGCAAATATGGATTTGGCTCTTTAATAAAAGGATATTATTGTCTTTGTTTGTGTCTCTAAAAGGTTTCTCCAAATTCACTTTCTCTCTCTGGTAATTACTCAAAAATTCATTAATTCGAATCAAATTATCATTCAATTCATTTTATATCATCTTCATTCACTCCCAATTTTTTCAGTGATTTTGGGCGTTTTGAAATTTAGGGTTCCGATTAAAATTAAGGGGTTTTATTTTTTCGATTTCAGGGTACCCAAGCAACTAAATGTCTAGACTTCCAGTCACGGGATTTGAGTGCTGAAATTGTAGTAAAAGGTCTAGCAAAAATGAAGGATCTTAGATTCATTGACATACATCTCCCAAAGTATTATTATAAGAGGAATATTGTTGAATTTGATAAAGTTAGCGAATACCTTCCAAGTTCCTTACGATTTATGAGTTGGGTTGGATTTCCTTTTTCGAGTTTACCGAATACATTTCAAGGAAAATATCTTGTTGAACTTTACATATGGCACAGCAAAATTGTTCAACTTTGGGAAGATGGAGAAGGAAAGGTAGAATAATGGTTAATTTGTTGTTTTTTCATGATTCATTATGATCCTATATATCTATTGGTTTGTTACTGCTCCAATATTAATTGTTTTTTTGTGCTTATGTTAGGCTCTTCATAAGCTCAGGTTCCTCAAAATCACGAAGTCAAAGTTGAGGACCTTTGACCTTAGGTTGGCTCCAAATCTTGAGCAGTTGACTATTATTTATTGTTATGATTTCGTAGAGCTTCATATGCCTGCTCATCATCATTCAAAGCTCGAATATCTTAACATCGATTATTCAAAGCTGACAAACCTTCACCTAGGGAATACTCCAAATCTTAAGAAGCTAGAACTCAAAAGCTGTAATGATTTGATAGAGCTTAAAATGCCTGATGAAAGTCTAGAGCTCCAAGAGCTCAACCTCAGTGATTCAAAGTTGAGGACCCTTGACCTTGGGCTGACTCCAAATCTCAAAAAGTTAAAACTTAAAAATTGTCAAATACAGTTGACACTAGTAGCTTCAGAAGTGCTGGTGAATTTTTCTGAGGCTGCTCGGTACTGCTTAACACAGGATATAAAGCATAAGCTTTTTATAAAATTTAGCTTGTAGTCCAGATCTTTTTTACTAATAAACATATTTTAGACCAGAATTTAGTGTTTGTAAATGAAAATTTGAAGCTTTTTATGAACTCTTACATTTATAACTGGATATCATATTGGTAGAAGTGAGTTTGAGCCTAAATTAAGATTGCTTTAGGTTATTAATACAAGTTTTACTTTTTGAATATTATGTATAATTGAAGTTAGATGAGTTAATTGATAAACAATCAAAAGTAATTGACTTTTTTTAAAAGTCAACCGTGTTTTTGATGAAAATGCTAGGACTTGGATATGAAGTTGGAGATCATTTACAGATGAATCTATGAGGATTTTGCAAGTGATGTGTGATCATACACAAAAGTATTAGAGTTAATTACATAAATGGTCATTGTGGTTTGTCGGGTTTAGTCCCTATACTTTTTTTTTGCAGATCTCGTCCCTATGGTTTTGACCCGTCACGGGTTTAGTTCCTTGACCATTTTTTCTGTTAGTTTGACCGTCAAATGAGTGTTTAAATGGCTTAAATGACAGAAATAGCCTCCTATTGTATGCTCCCTGTGGTTTGTAGCATATCACGAATTTGGTCCCTACTTTTTTTATTTATTTTTTTTGTCCAAATTTTTTTTCAGTACTTTTTATTAATAATATTATTAATAAATTTTTTTTTTCCGAATTTTTGTGTCCGAATTTTTTTGGTCCCCGTGGGTGGTTAAATTTTTTTTTTTCCGAATTTTTCATTAATAATATTATTAATAATTTTTTTATTAATATTTTTTTATTTCAAAAATTTTTTTGTCCGAAATTTTTAAGTAAGTTTTTCACATTTTCTTTAAACTTTTTAGATAGATTTTTTTTTAAAAATTTTTTTGAACTTTTTACGAGATTTTTTTTATATAAAATTTTCACCAAAAGATTTTTAAAAATTTTGGTTAAATTTTCGTCATTTATTAAATCAGATTTTTTTAGTTTTATTATTTTTTTTATTTTTTTTCTTGACATAAATTTTTTAAATTTTTTTGACAAAAAATGTTTTGATATAATTTCTGTAAAAGTTTTGACATAATCCGTCAAATTGTATTTTATTTTTAATTAAAAAAAACATTGTTCAAAATTATAAATTTTTTAATCTGTTAAAAAAAATAAAAAATTAAATTAAAAAAATTGTTAAAATATTAGATTTTTAATTTCTTGAAAATAATTTTTAAGAAAATATTGTTTTTATGGTTTTGAAATAATCTATTTGAAAAACAAATTTAAACTTTAAGCTTAAAAAAAATTAACATAAATATGTGATAAGAAATAAAAATAAAAATTTACAAAAAGAAAATGAATTAAAAATTTAGTACTAATGTTAATTAAATAGTTAAAAAGAAGAAAAAAAAAGGAAAACAAAAACAATGACTAAATCAGTTATACGAGACAAACCACAGGGACCATATGCTAAGACAAACGAGGGTATAAGTGTCATTTTAACCATCCTTGACGGTCAAACTAGCAGAAAAAGTGGTCAAGGGACCAAAATTGTAACGGGTCACAACCATAGGGACGAGATCCGCAAAAAAAAGTATAGGGACTAAATCTGCAAAACCCGATAAAGCACAAGACCATTTATGTAATTAACTCAAAGTATTATTATATGCTCTTTGGGTAAAAATCATCAAAAACAAAAACGTTTGACTTTTTTAGTAAAAGTATTGACTTTCATCAAATTTACTGACTTTTTATTTAATGTAACGAACATAGAGTGTTTATTACTGCTGGTATTGTCAAATAAAAAAAAAAGTTGAAAGGCCTGTTATGACAATACCATACTAAGAGACACAAGCTCTAATGAAAATTTTGAAGAATGAAGTTATGATTTCATCAAATACATGGGCGGAGCTACAGGGGGGCACGGTGGGCAAGTGCCCCCTCACCCAAAAAAATAGTAGTGTAAATTTCTTGAGCAATTAAGTTATTTTTGTAATTTGCCCCCTCTGAAAACGCGTCTGTGGTATCTAAATTGAAAGTCAAAATCGAATTTTAAGCATTTTTTTGAATATGAAATTGGTTTTATTTGTTGGAATGATGAATAACAAAGAAGCCATGGAAGGTTTAGGAAAGTAGTACAGTAAAATAAGAAGAAGATGAAGTAGAGGAGCTCTTTTTTGTTTTGCAGTGAAAAATGCAATCATGTGACTAGTACATAGGTGCTCTAAATTTATTTTAAATTAGTATTTTTTGTTTGTAAATTAGTACTCTAGCTTGTTAATTTTATTATATTGAATCTAGACATTTAGTTTGCTAATGATCTTTCTTTTTTTAAGCCAATTTTTGATATGCCGTAAAAAAAAAATTTTTGCCCCCCCCCTCGAACTTTTTTCTAGCTCCGCCCCTGATCAAATATGAGATATGGCAAAATTTAAGGTAAATTTTGCCTTACACGTTTAATTTGTATTTAAAACTTTGATTACATAGTAAGACATTTATGTTTTTTGGAATTTGTTTAACTGAAGCTCCATTTATGCAAAACCAGTACTCTATTTGATCTATTTGATGGTTAAATATATAAGTTACATTGCATGTTGATTTTAGTAACAAATGGAGTTTGATTTTAACTGAAGCTCCATTTATGCAAAACCAGTACTCTATGACTATAATGAAGTTTTGATTTTCACACTTTGACTAAAAAGGTTTTAAGTTTATTTCAATGTTTGTATTGCCCGTTAGTAGATTGCTTCACTTTAAACTTGGAATGTCTAGAGACACTTGTTCGAACCTCGCTAGATAAACATCTTGGAATGTCTAGAGACAACTCCGGAAACAACCACTAGTTATTAGTTAGACTCTCATGCATCATAGCACACAAAAATTCTCAAGTTTCCCAAGTGAATATAGACCCTCTCTGTTTTGACCTTGATCAAATCAAATACTCTTGCTTGTGAATAATGTGAATATACTTTTAGATATTTGGTGTGGAGAAAAGGACATGTAATTGCAACTAGGGGTGTCATATTTCCCGACCCGACCCGGACCCGACCCATACCCGAACCCGACGAAGGATATTCGGGTCGGGTTACTCGGGTCCAAAATCCAATTCGGGTCAATCGGGTCAACCCGATTAACCCGAGTACGAACTAGGGTCGGGTATCGGGTTCAAAATATTTGAAAATTCGGGTTCGGGTCGACCCGACTAACCCGACTTAATTTTTTTTTTTTTTTTTTTTTTTTTTTTTTTTTTTTTTTTTTTTTTAACTTTTCCCGATCTTTATTTAATTGAAAGGCCCAAATTAGTGCATGAACATATATTGCTTCATATATTTGGTTTTATATTCATTTTCATTCTATATAATTGACCTCAGATTGAAAACAAAATGCATTACAAAAAGAAAATGTGTAAATCCAACTATAAAATGCATGCATTAGTGCATTGCTCTACTGGTATGAATATAATAACCTTTTAAAAACCAATAGACATTATATTCATAACGTTTGGTTACTAAATTTAAGAAATTAAATTATAGAATTATATAAATGGACTTGACCCGACCCGACTGACCCGACCCGATTTGACCCGAACCCGACCAACCCGAGTTCAAATAGGGTCGGGTTCGGGTATATTATTTTTTGGCTTGACCCGACTTCGACCCGACCCGACTGACCCGAACCCGACCGACCCGACCCGAATGACACCCCTAATTGCAACTATCTAATGACATATTATTGTTACAACAATCAAACTTTCTTGAGGAAAAGCCTTTATAAATGGTTTTTATTGGTCATATGGTTGAAAGTTCAAACAGTGAATCTTATCTTATTTTTTCATTGACCAAAAAGACCATATGAGTGGCTAGCTTTTGTTTCTCAAGATCAATATTCCACAAAATTTCCACACAAACGCATCACTGCAGCTGGAACTAATATCTTTTTAACATAGAATCTTCTAACAATTTGAACCTGCTTCCAATGGCTTCTTCTTCAAGTGCTAACATTCAAAGGAGCTTTAAGTATGATGTGTTTTTAAGCTTCAAGGGTGAAAACACCCGTAAAAACTTTGTCGATCATCTTTATGCAGCTCTGAAGCAAAGAGGCATTGTCACTTACAAGGATGACGAAAATATCGAGAAAGGGAAAAGGATCAATGAGCAACTCATCAAGTCTATTGAAGACTCCAGATTCTATGTTATTGTCTTCTCTAAGAACTATGCTTCCTCATCTTGGTGTTTGGATGAGCTGGTTAAAATTATGGAATGCCAGGAGATGATCGAGCATACTGCTTACCCAATCTTCTATGATGTGCAGCCCACTGAAATCCGCAAACAAATTGGGACAGTAAAAGATGCCTTTGCCGAAAACGAAAAGAAGGAGGCTGCTGGAAAATGGAGAAAGGCTATGGAAGAAGCAGCAGGTCTGTCTGGCTCGGTATTGGAGGATATGCTTGATGGGTAATTCCTTCCTTAATATATATGCAATATAATTTCATTAGTCTCTTTTTGGGGTGATATATCTTTAAGTATTCTTTTCATCTGAGAATTTTAAAACAGCTAATTGTATACTGTATATCTTTAACATACAGGCATGAAGCTAAATTCATACAAAAATTTGTTCAAGACATTTCACGAGATTTGCATTCCGTTGACTTCATTTTAGATGAAGAGTTGGTGGGCATGGAGACACGGATAAGGGATGTGGTTTCATCTTTAGAAATTGATGTTGATGATGTTCGCATGCTAGGGATATGGGGGATGGGTGGTGCGGGTAAGACAACTTTAGCCAAGGCTGTTTTTGATCAAATATCCTTTCAGTTTGAAGGTCAAAGCTTTGTTGAAAATGTAAGGGAAGAATCAAAACCATCTTTGTCTGGTCTAAAGACATTGCAGAACCAAGTACTTTCAGATATTTTAAATGCTCAAGGCGTCACTGTAAGTGGTGTTCTTGATGGGAAAAACAAGATGAAAAAAGCGATGCGTGGTAGAAAAGTGCTTGTTGTTCTTGATGACGTCAATCATAAAGACCAGGTTGAGGCGTTAGCCGGTAACTGTAATTGGTTTAAGCCGGGAAGTAGAATTATTATTACAACAAGAGATAAGCAAGTACTGGCAGCCCACGGAGTAGGATTGATTCATAATGTGACTTTGTTATCTCAAGCGGAAGCGGGTCGCCTCTTTAGTAGGCATGCGTTTGGAAGAGAGAATCCGATTCAAGGGTATGAAGAGTTATCAAGAAAAGTTTTACAATATGCTGATGGTCTTCCTTTAACGATCAAAGTTATGGGTTCACATCTTCGTGATCTAGATGAGTCTGAATGGAAAAATGCCATAAAAAGACTAGAAAAAATTCCATGCAAGGATACCATGGAAGTATTGGAATTAAGCTTTGATGGTCTAGATAATGAACACAAAGAAATATTCTTAGATGTTGCATGCATGCTAAAAGGTTGGAACAAAGAGACTGCAATTAGAGTACTTGAAAGCTGTGAATATTATGCTAGGTATGGTTTAAGAGTTCTTGAGCAGAAATCTCTTATAACTTATGATAAAATAGGGCACCTTGGAATGCATGACCATTTAGAAGAAATGGGTAGGAATATTGTTCGCCGTTTATATCCTGATGAACCTAACAAACATAGCCGACTGTGGATTAATGAGGAAATTGAGGATATATTGACTAATGACCTGGTAAGAATCAAGTTATAATATATAATCAAACTGAGAGTTAACTACGTTTTTGGTCCGTGTTATTTGCTAGGTATTTCATTTTTGGTCAAATAGTTAGAAAAGTTTCGAGTTTGTTCTTAAATGAAACACTCGTTGCGGTTCGGTCCAAACTTTCTAACTCCCTTAATTTAAGTAACTATGTTTGACCATTTAATAAAGAGCCAAGTCCATTTTGTCCCAAAAATGAAACCATGGTTAAAGGTTTGCCCCCCAAAAAATTACTTCTATATTTGCCCCACCCAAAATTATGCGACTCCACAAAAAAAAATTGACACGTGTCTCATAAAAGTACGCATTTTGAATATTTAATTATTATTTTGTTTGTCTTTTTAAAAAAAGTACAAGTCACACAACTTTTTGGTTGAGTCGCACAAGTTGCACAATTTTGAGTGGACAAATATGGAATTCAAAAATTTTTTTTTTAGCAAACCTTTAACCATAGTTTTATTTTTGAGGCAAATATGGATTTGGCTCTTTAATAAAAGGATATTATTGTCTTTGTTTGTGTCTCTAAAAGGTTTCTCCAAATTCACTTTCTCTCTCTGGTAATTACTCAAAAATTCATTAATTCGAATCAAATTATCATTCAATTCATTTTATATCATCTTCATTCACTCCCAATTTTTTCAGTGATTTTGGGCGTTTTGAAATTTAGGGTTCCGATTAAAATTAAGGGGTTTTATTTTTTCGATTTCAGGGTACCCAAGCAACTAAATGTCTAGACTTCCAGTCACGGGATTTGAGTGCTGAAATTGTAGTAAAAGGTCTAGCAAAAATGAAGGATCTTAGATTCATTGACATACATCTCCCAAAGTATTATTATAAGAGGAATATTGTTGAATTTGATAAAGTTAGCGAATACCTTCCAAGTTCCTTACGATTTATGAGTTGGGTTGGATTTCCTTTTTCGAGTTTACCGAATACATTTCAAGGAAAATATCTTGTTGAACTTTACATATGGCACAGCAAAATTGTTCAACTTTGGGAAGATGGAGAAGGAAAGGTAGAATAATGGTTAATTTGTTGTTTTTTCATGATTCATTATGATCCTATATATCTATTGGTTTGTTACTGCTCCAATATTAATTGTTTTTTTGTGCTTATGTTAGGCTCTTCATAAGCTCAGGTTCCTCAAAATCACGAAGTCAAAGTTGAGGACCTTTGACCTTAGGTTGGCTCCAAATCTTGAGCAGTTGACTATTATTTATTGTTATGATTTCGTAGAGCTTCATATGCCTGCTCATCATCATTCAAAGCTCGAATATCTTAACATCGATTATTCAAAGCTGACAAACCTTCACCTAGGGAATACTCCAAATCTTAAGAAGCTAGAACTCAAAAGCTGTAATGATTTGATAGAGCTTAAAATGCCTGATGAAAGTCTAGAGCTCCAAGAGCTCAACCTCAGTGATTCAAAGTTGAGGACCCTTGACCTTGGGCTGACTCCAAATCTCAAAAAGTTAAAACTTAAAAATTGTCAAATACAGTTGACACTAGTAGCTTCAGAAGTGCTGGTGAATTTTTCTGAGGCTGCTCGGTACTGCTTAACACAGGATATAAAGCATAAGCTTTTTATAAAATTTAGCTTGTAGTCCAGATCTTTTTTACTAATAAACATATTTTAGACCAGAATTTAGTGTTTGTAAATGAAAATTTGAAGCTTTTTATGAACTCTTACATTTATAACTGGATATCATATTGGTAGAAGTGAGTTTGAGCCTAAATTAAGATTGCTTTAGGTTATTAATACAAGTTTTACTTTTTGAATATTATGTATAATTGAAGTTAGATGAGTTAATTGATAAACAATCAAAAGTAATTGACTTTTTTTAAAAGTCAACCGTGTTTTTGATGAAAATGCTAGGACTTGGATATGAAGTTGGAGATCATTTACAGATGAATCTATGAGGATTTTGCAAGTGATGTGTGATCATACACAAAAGTATTAGAGTTAATTACATAAATGGTCATTGTGGTTTGTCGGGTTTAGTCCCTATACTTTTTTTTTGCAGATCTCGTCCCTATGGTTTTGACCCGTCACGGGTTTAGTTCCTTGACCATTTTTTCTGTTAGTTTGACCGTCAAATGAGTGTTTAAATGGCTTAAATGACAGAAATAGCCTCCTATTGTATGCTCCCTGTGGTTTGTAGCATATCACGAATTTGGTCCCTACTTTTTTTATTTATTTTTTTTGTCCAAATTTTTTTTCAGTACTTTTTATTAATAATATTATTAATAAATTTTTTTTTTCCGAATTTTTGTGTCCGAATTTTTTTGGTCCCCGTGGGTGGTTAAATTTTTTTTTTCCGAATTTTTCATTAATAATATTATTAATAATTTTTTTATTAATATTTTTTTATTTCAAAAATTTTTTTGTCCGAAATTTTTAAGTAAGTTTTTCACATTTTCTTTAAACTTTTTAGATAGATTTTTTTTTAAAAATTTTTTTGAACTTTTTACGAGATTTTTTTTATATAAAATTTTCACCAAAAGATTTTTAAAAATTTTGGTTAAATTTTCGTCATTTATTAAATCAGATTTTTTTAGTTTTATTATTTTTTTTATTTTTTTTCTTGACATAAATTTTTTAAATTTTTTTGACAAAAAATGTTTTGATATAATTTCTGTAAAAGTTTTGACATAATCCGTCAAATTGTATTTTATTTTTAATTAAAAAAAACATTGTTCAAAATTATAAATTTTTTAATCTGTTAAAAAAAAATAAAAAATTAAATTAAAAAAATTGTTAAAATATTAGATTTTTAATTTCTTGAAAATAATTTTTAAGAAAATATTGTTTTTATGGTTTTGAAATAATCTATTTGAAAAACAAATTTAAACTTTAAGCTTAAAAAAAATTAACATAAATATGTGATAAGAAATAAAAATAAAAATTTACAAAAAGAAAATGAATTAAAAATTTAGTACTAATGTTAATTAAATAGTTAAAAAGAAGAAAAAAAAAGGAAAACAAAAACAATGACTAAATCAGTTATACGAGACAAACCACAGGGACCATATGCTAAGACAAACGAGGGTATAAGTGTCATTTTAACCATCCTTGACGGTCAAACTAGCAGAAAAAGTGGTCAAGGGACCAAAATTGTAACGGGTCACAACCATAGGGACGAGATCCGCAAAAAAAAGTATAGGGACTAAATCTGCAAAACCCGATAAAGCACAAGACCATTTATGTAATTAACTCAAAGTATTATTATATGCTCTTTGGGTAAAAATCATCAAAAACAAAAACGTTTGACTTTTTTAGTAAAAGTATTGACTTTCATCAAATTTACTGACTTTTTATTTAATGTAACGAACATAGAGTGTTTATTACTGCTGGTATTGTCAAATAAAAAAAAAGTTGAAAGGCCTGTTATGACAATACCATACTAAGAGACACAAGCTCTAATGAAAATTTTGAAGAATGAAGTTATGATTTCATCAAATACATGGGCGGAGCTACAGGGGGGCACGGTGGGCAAGTGCCCCCTCACCCAAAAAAATAGTAGTGTAAATTTCTTGAGCAATTAAGTTATTTTTGTAATTTGCCCCCTCTGAAAACGCGTCTGTGGTATCTAAATTGAAAGTCAAAATCGAATTTTAAGCATTTTTTTGAATATGAAATTGGTTTTATTTGTTGGAATGATGAATAACAAAGAAGCCATGGAAGGTTTAGGAAAGTAGTACAGTAAAATAAGAAGAAGATGAAGTAGAGGAGCTCTTTTTTGTTTTGCAGTGAAAAATGCAATCATGTGACTAGTACATAGGTGCTCTAAATTTATTTTAAATTAGTATTTTTTGTTTGTAAATTAGTACTCTAGCTTGTTAATTTTATTATATTGAATCTAGACATTTAGTTTGCTAATGATCTTTCTTTTTTTAAGCCAATTTTTGATATGCCGTAAAAAAAAAATTTTTGCCCCCCCCCTCGAACTTTTTTCTAGCTCCGCCCCTGATCAAATATGAGATATGGCAAAATTTAAGGTAAATTTTGCCTTACACGTTTAATTTGTATTTAAAACTTTGATTACATAGTAAGACATTTATGTTTTTTGGAATTTGTTTAACTGAAGCTCCATTTATGCAAAACCAGTACTCTATTTGATCTATTTGATGGTTAAATATATAAGTTACATTGCATGTTGATTTTAGTAACAAATGGAGTTTGATTTTAACTGAAGCTCCATTTATGCAAAACCAGTACTCTATGACTATAATGAAGTTTTGATTTTCACACTTTGACTAAAAAGGTTTTAAGTTTATTTCAATGTTTGTATTGCCCGTTAGTAGATTGCTTCACTTTAAACTTGGAATGTCTAGAGACACTTGTTCGAACCTCGCTAGATAAACATCTTGGAATGTCTAGAGACAACTCCGGAAACAACCACTAGTTATTAGTTAGACTCTCATGCATCATAGCACACAAAAATTCTCAAGTTTCCCAAGTGAATATAGACCCTCTCTGTTTTGACCTTGATCAAATCAAATACTCTTGCTTGTGAATAATGTGAATATACTTTTAGATATTTGGTGTGGAGAAAAGGACATGTAATTGCAACTAGGGGTGTCATATTTCCCGACCCGACCCGGACCCGACCCATACCCGAACCCGACGAAGGATATTCGGGTCGGGTTACTCGGGTCCAAAATCCAATTCGGGTCAATCGGGTCAACCCGATTAACCCGAGTACGAACTAGGGTCGGGTATCGGGTTCAAAATATTTGAAAATTCGGGTTCGGGTCGACCCGACTAACCCGACTTAATTTTTTTTTTTTTTTTTTTTTTTTTTTTTTTTTTTTTTTTTTTAACTTTTCCCGATCTTTATTTAATTGAAAGGCCCAAATTAGTGCATGAACATATATTGCTTCATATATTTGGTTTTATATTCATTTTCATTCTATATAATTGACCTCAGATTGAAAACAAAATGCATTACAAAAAGAAAATGTGTAAATCCAACTATAAAATGCATGCATTAGTGCATTGCTCTACTGGTATGAATATAATAACCTTTTAAAAACCAATAGACATTATATTCATAACGTTTGGTTACTAAATTTAAGAAATTAAATTATAGAATTATATAAATGGACTTGACCCGACCCGACTGACCCGACCCGATTTGACCCGAACCCGACCAACCCGAGTTCAAATAGGGTCGGGTTCGGGTATATTATTTTTTGGCTTGACCCGACTTCGACCCGACCCGACTGACCCGAACCCGACCGACCCGACCCGAATGACACCCCTAATTGCAACTATCTAATGACATATTATTGTTACAACAATCAAACTTTCTTGAGGAAAAGCCTTTATAAATGGTTTTTATTGGTCATATGGTTGAAAGTTCAAACAGTGAATCTTATCTTATTTTTTCATTGACCAAAAAGACCATATGAGTGGCTAGCTTTTGTTTCTCAAGATCAATATTCCACAAAATTTCCACACAAACGCATCACTGCAGCTGGAACTAATATCTTTTTAACATAGAATCTTCTAACAATTTGAACCTGCTTCCAATGGCTTCTTCTTCAAGTGCTAACATTCAAAGGAGCTTTAAGTATGATGTGTTTTTAAGCTTCAAGGGTGAAAACACCCGTAAAAACTTTGTCGATCATCTTTATGCAGCTCTGAAGCAAAGAGGCATTGTCACTTACAAGGATGACGAAAATATCGAGAAAGGGAAAAGGATCAATGAGCAACTCATCAAGTCTATTGAAGACTCCAGATTCTATGTTATTGTCTTCTCTAAGAACTATGCTTCCTCATCTTGGTGTTTGGATGAGCTGGTTAAAATTATGGAATGCCAGGAGATGATCGAGCATACTGCTTACCCAATCTTCTATGATGTGCAGCCCACTGAAATCCGCAAACAAATTGGGACAGTAAAAGATGCCTTTGCCGAAAACGAAAAGAAGGAGGCTGCTGGAAAATGGAGAAAGGCTATGGAAGAAGCAGCAGGTCTGTCTGGCTCGGTATTGGAGGATATGCTTGATGGGTAATTCCTTCCTTAATATATATGCAATATAATTTCATTAGTCTCTTTTTGGGGTGATATATCTTTAAGTATTCTTTTCATCTGAGAATTTTAAAACAGCTAATTGTATACTGTATATCTTTAACATACAGGCATGAAGCTAAATTCATACAAAAATTTGTTCAAGACATTTCACGAGATTTGCATTCCGTTGACTTCATTTTAGATGAAGAGTTGGTGGGCATGGAGACACGGATAAGGGATGTGGTTTCATCTTTAGAAATTGATGTTGATGATGTTCGCATGCTAGGGATATGGGGGATGGGTGGTGCGGGTAAGACAACTTTAGCCAAGGCTGTTTTTGATCAAATATCCTTTCAGTTTGAAGGTCAAAGCTTTGTTGAAAATGTAAGGGAAGAATCAAAACCATCTTTGTCTGGTCTAAAGACATTGCAGAACCAAGTACTTTCAGATATTTTAAATGCTCAAGGCGTCACTGTAAGTGGTGTTCTTGATGGGAAAAACAAGATGAAAAAAGCGATGCGTGGTAGAAAAGTGCTTGTTGTTCTTGATGACGTCAATCATAAAGACCAGGTTGAGGCGTTAGCCGGTAACTGTAATTGGTTTAAGCCGGGAAGTAGAATTATTATTACAACAAGAGATAAGCAAGTACTGGCAGCCCACGGAGTAGGATTGATTCATAATGTGACTTTGTTATCTCAAGCGGAAGCGGGTCGCCTCTTTAGTAGGCATGCGTTTGGAAGAGAGAATCCGATTCAAGGGTATGAAGAGTTATCAAGAAAAGTTTTACAATATGCTGATGGTCTTCCTTTAACGATCAAAGTTATGGGTTCACATCTTCGTGATCTAGATGAGTCTGAATGGAAAAATGCCATAAAAAGACTAGAAAAAATTCCATGCAAGGATACCATGGAAGTATTGGAATTAAGCTTTGATGGTCTAGATAATGAACACAAAGAAATATTCTTAGATGTTGCATGCATGCTAAAAGGTTGGAACAAAGAGACTGCAATTAGAGTACTTGAAAGCTGTGAATATTATGCTAGGTATGGTTTAAGAGTTCTTGAGCAGAAATCTCTTATAACTTATGATAAAATAGGGCACCTTGGAATGCATGACCATTTAGAAGAAATGGGTAGGAATATTGTTCGCCGTTTATATCCTGATGAACCTAACAAACATAGCCGACTGTGGATTAATGAGGAAATTGAGGATATATTGACTAATGACCTGGTAAGAATCAAGTTATAATATATAATCAAACTGAGAGTTAACTACGTTTTTGGTCCGTGTTATTTGCTAGGTATTTCATTTTTGGTCAAATAGTTAGAAAAGTTTCGAGTTTGTTCTTAAATGAAACACTCGTTGCGGTTCGGTCCAAACTTTCTAACTCCCTTAATTTAAGTAACTATGTTTGACCATTTAATAAAGAGCCAAGTCCATTTTGTCCCAAAAATGAAACCATGGTTAAAGGTTTGCCCCCCAAAAAATTACTTCTATATTTGCCCCACCCAAAATTATGCGACTCCACAAAAAAAAATTGACACGTGTCTCATAAAAGTACGCATTTTGAATATTTAATTATTATTTTGTTTGTCTTTTTAAAAAAAGTACAAGTCACACAACTTTTTGGTTGAGTCGCACAAGTTGCACAATTTTGAGTGGACAAATATGGAATTCAAAATTTTTTTTTTTAGCAAACCTTTAACCATAGTTTTATTTTTGAGGCAAATATGGATTTGGCTCTTTAATAAAAGGATATTATTGTCTTTGTTTGTGTCTCTAAAAGGTTTCTCCAAATTCACTTTCTCTCTCTGGTAATTACTCAAAAATTCATTAATTCGAATCAAATTATCATTCAATTCATTTTATATCATCTTCATTCACTCCCAATTTTTTCAGTGATTTTGGGCGTTTTGAAATTTAGGGTTCCGATTAAAATTAAGGGGTTTTATTTTTTCGATTTCAGGGTACCCAAGCAACTAAATGTCTAGACTTCTAGTCACGGGATTTGAGTGCTGAAATTGTAGTAAAAGGTCTAGCAAAAATGAAGGATCTTAGATTCATTGACATACATCTCCCAAAGTATTATTATAAGAGGAATATTGTTGAATTTGATAAAGTTAGCGAATACCTTCCAAGTTCCTTACGATTTATGAGTTGGGTTGGATTTCCTTTTTTGAGTTTACCGAATACATTTCAAGGAAAATATCTTGTTGAACTTTACATATGGCACAGCAAAATTGTTCAACTTTGGGAAGATGGAGAAGGAAAGGTAGAATAATGGTTAATTTGTTGTTTTTTCATGATTCATTATGATCCTATATATCTATTGGTTTGTTACTGCTCCAATATTAATTGTTTTTTTGTGCTTATGTTAGGCTCTTCATAAGCTCAGGTTCCTCAAAATCACGAAGTCAAAGTTGAGGACCTTTGACCTTAGGTTGGCTCCAAATCTTGAGCAGTTGACTATTATTTATTGTTATGATTTCGTAGAGCTTCATATGCCTGCTCATCATCATTCAAAGCTCGAATATCTTAACATCGATTATTCAAAGCTGACAAACCTTCACCTAGGGAATACTCCAAATCTTAAGAAGCTAGAACTCAAAAGCTGTAATGATTTGATAGAGCTTAAAATGCCTGATGAAAGTCTAGAGCTCCAAGAGCTCAACCTCAGTGATTCAAAGTTGAGGACCCTTGACCTTGGGCTGACTCCAAATCTCAAAAAGTTAAAACTTAAAAATTGTCAAATACAGTTGACACTAGTAGCTTCAGAAGTGCTGGTGAATTTTTCTGAGGCTGCTCGGTACTGCTTAACACAGGATATAAAGCATAAGCTTTTTATAAAATTTAGCTTGTAGTCCAGATCTTTTTTACTAATAAACATATTTTAGACCAGAATTTAGTGTTTGTAAATGAAAATTTGAAGCTTTTTATGAACTCTTACATTTATAACTGGATATCATATTGGTAGAAGTGAGTTTGAGCCTAAATTAAGATTGCTTTAGGTTATTAATACAAGTTTTACTTTTTGAATATTATGTATAATTGAAGTTAGATGAGTTAATTGATAAACAATCAAAAGTAATTGACTTTTTTTAAAAGTCAACCGTGTTTTTGATGAAAATGCTAGGACTTGGATATGAAGTTGGAGATCATTTACAGATGAATCTATGAGGATTTTGCAAGTGATGTGTGATCATACACAAAAGTATTAGAGTTAATTACATAAATGGTCATTGTGGTTTGTCGGGTTTAGTCCCTATACTTTTTTTTTGCAGATCTCGTCCCTATGGTTTTGACCCGTCACGGGTTTAGTTCCTTGACCATTTTTTCTGTTAGTTTGACCGTCAAATGAGTGTTTAAATGGCTTAAATGACAGAAATAGCCTCCTATTGTATGCTCCCTGTGGTTTGTAGCATATCACGAATTTGGTCCCTACTTTTTTTATTTATTTTTTTTGTCCAAATTTTTTTTCAGTACTTTTTATTAATAATATTATTAATAAATTTTTTTTTTCCGAATTTTTGTGTCCGAATTTTTTTGGTCCCCGTGGGTGGTTAAATTTTTTTTTTCCGAATTTTTCATTAATAATATTATTAATAATTTTTTTATTAATATTTTTTTATTTCAAAAATTTTTTTGTCCGAAATTTTTAAGTAAGTTTTTCACATTTTCTTTAAACTTTTTAGATAGATTTTTTTTTAAAAATTTTTTTGAACTTTTTACGAGATTTTTTTTATATAAAATTTTCACCAAAAGATTTTTAAAAATTTTGGTTAAATTTTCGTCATTTATTAAATCAGATTTTTTTAGTTTTATTATTTTTTTTATTTTTTTTCTTGACATAAATTTTTTAAATTTTTTTGACAAAAAATGTTTTGATATAATTTCTGTAAAAGTTTTGACATAATCCGTCAAATTGTATTTTATTTTTAATTAAAAAAAACATTGTTCAAAATTATAAATTTTTTAATCTGTTAAAAAAAATAAAAAATTAAATTAAAAAAATTGTTAAAATATTAGATTTTTAATTTCTTGAAAATAATTTTTAAGAAAATATTGTTTTTATGGTTTTGAAATAATCTATTTGAAAAACAAATTTAAACTTTAAACTTAAAAAAAATTAACATAAATATGTGATAAGAAATAAAAATAAAAATTTACAAAAAGAAAATGAATTAAAAATTTAGTACTAATGTTAATTAAATAGTTAAAAAGAAGAAAAAAAAAGGAAAACAAAAACAATGACTAAATCAGTTATACGAGACAAACCACAGGGACCATATGCTAAGACAAACGAGGGTATAAGTGTCATTTTAACCATCCTTGACGGTCAAACTAGCAGAAAAAGTGGTCAAGGGACCAAAATTGTAACGGGTCACAACCATAGGGACGAGATCCGCAAAAAAAAGTATAGGGACTAAATCTGCAAAACCCGATAAAGCACAAGACCATTTATGTAATTAACTCAAAGTATTATTATATGCTCTTTGGGTAAAAATCATCAAAAACAAAAACGTTTGACTTTTTTAGTAAAAGTATTGACTTTCATCAAATTTACTGACTTTTTATTTAATGTAACGAACATAGAGTGTTTATTACTGCTGGTATTGTCAAATAAAAAAAAAGTTGAAAGGCCTGTTATGACAATACCATACTAAGAGACACAAGCTCTAATGAAAATTTTGAAGAATGAAGTTATGATTTCATCAAATACATGGGCGGAGCTACAGGGGGCACGGTGGGCAAGTGCCCCCTCACCCAAAAAAATAGTAGTGTAAATTTCTTGAGCAATTAAGTTATTTTTGTAATTTGCCCCCTCTGAAAACGCGTCTGTGGTATCTAAATTGAAAGTCAAAATCGAATTTTAAGCATTTTTTTGAATATGAAATTGGTTTTATTTGTTGGAATGATGAATAACAAAGAAGCCATGGAAGGTTTAGGAAAGTAGTACAGTAAAATAAGAAGAAGATGAAGTAGAGGAGCTCTTTTTTGTTTTGCAGTGAAAAATGCAATCATGTGACTAGTACATAGGTGCTCTAAATTTATTTTAAATTAGTATTTTTTGTTTGTAAATTAGTACTCTAGCTTGTTAATTTTATTATATTGAATCTAGACATTTAGTTTGCTAATGATCTTTCTTTTTTTAAGCCAATTTTTGATATGCCGTAAAAAAAAAAATTTTGCCCCCCCCCCTCGAACTTTTTTCTAGCTCCGCCCCTGATCAAATATGAGATATGGCAAAATTTAAGGTAAATTTTGCCTTACACGTTTAATTTGTATTTAAAACTTTGATTACATAGTAAGACATTTATGTTTTTTGGAATTTGTTTAACTGAAGCTCCATTTATGCAAAACCAGTACTCTATTTGATCTATTTGATGGTTAAATATATAAGTTACATTGCATGTTGATTTTAGTAACAAATGGAGTTTGATTTTAACTGAAGCTCCATTTATGCAAAACCAGTACTCTATGACTATAATGAAGTTTTGATTTTCACACTTTGACTAAAAAGGTTTTAAGTTTATTTCAATGTTTGTATTGCCCGTTAGTAGATTGCTTCACTTTAAACTTTGAATGTCTAGAGACACTTGTTCGAACCTCGCTAGATAAACATCTTGGAATGTCTAGAGACAACTCCGGAAACAACCACTAGTTATTAGTTAGACTCTCATGCATCATAGCACACAAAAATTCTCAAGTTTCCCAAGTGAATATAGACCCTCTCTGTTTTGACCTTGATCAAATCAAATACTCTTGCTTGTGAATAATGTGAATATACTTTTAGATATTTGGTGTGGAGAAAAGGACATGTAATTGCAACTAGGGGTGTCATATTTCCCGACCCGACCCGGACCCGACCCATACCCGAACCCGACGAAGGATATTCGGGTCGGGTTACTCGGGTCCAAAATCCAATTCGGGTCAATCGGGTCAACCCGATTAACCCGAGTACGAACTAGGGTCGGGTATCGGGTTCAAAATATTTGAAAATTCGGGTTCGGGTCGACCCGACTAACCCGACTTAATTTTTTTTTTTTTTTTTTTTTTTTTTTTTTTTTTTTTTTTTTTTTTTTTTTAACTTTTCCCGATCTTTATTTAATTGAAAGGCCCAAATTAGTGCATGAACATATATTGCTTCATATATTTGGTTTTATATTCATTTTCATTCTATATAATTGACCTCAGATTGAAAACAAAATGCATTACAAAAAGAAAATGTGTAAATCCAACTATAAAATGCATGCATTAGTGCATTGCTCTACTGGTATGAATATAATAACCTTTTAAAAACCAATAGACATTATATTCATAACGTTTGGTTACTAAATTTAAGAAATTAAATTATAGAATTATATAAATGGACTTGACCCGACCCGACTGACCCGACCCGATTTGACCCGAACCCGACCAACCCGAGTTCAAATAGGGTCGGGTTCGGGTATATTATTTTTTGGCTTGACCCGACTTCGACCCGACCCGACTGACCCGAACCCGACCGACCCGACCCGAATGACACCCCTAATTGCAACTATCTAATGACATATTATTGTTACAACAATCAAACTTTCTTGAGGAAAAGCCTTTATAAATGGTTTTTATTGGTCATATGGTTGAAAGTTCAAACAGTGAATCTTATCTTATTTTTTCATTGACCAAAAAGACCATATGAGTGGCTAGCTTTTGTTTCTCAAGATCAATATTCCACAAAATTTCCACACAAACGCATCACTGCAGCTGGAACTAATATCTTTTTAACATAGAATCTTCTAACAATTTGAACCTGCTTCCAATGGCTTCTTCTTCAAGTGCTAACATTCAAAGGAGCTTTAAGTATGATGTGTTTTTAAGCTTCAAGGGTGAAAACACCCGTAAAAACTTTGTCGATCATCTTTATGCAGCTCTGAAGCAAAGAGGCATTGTCACTTACAAGGATGACGAAAATATCGAGAAAGGGAAAAGGATCAATGAGCAACTCATCAAGTCTATTGAAGACTCCAGATTCTATGTTATTGTCTTCTCTAAGAACTATGCTTCCTCATCTTGGTGTTTGGATGAGCTGGTTAAAATTATGGAATGCCAGGAGATGATCGAGCATACTGCTTACCCAATCTTCTATGATGTGCAGCCCACTGAAATCCGCAAACAAATTGGGACAGTAAAAGATGCCTTTGCCGAAAACGAAAAGAAGGAGGCTGCTGGAAAATGGAGAAAGGCTATGGAAGAAGCAGCAGGTCTGTCTGGCTCGGTATTGGAGGATATGCTTGATGGGTAATTCCTTCCTTAATATATATGCAATATAATTTCATTAGTCTCTTTTTGGGGTGATATATCTTTAAGTATTCTTTTCATCTGAGAATTTTAAAACAGCTAATTGTATACTGTATATCTTTAACATACAGGCATGAAGCTAAATTCATACAAAAATTTGTTCAAGACATTTCACGAGATTTGCATTCCGTTGACTTCATTTTAGATGAAGAGTTGGTGGGCATGGAGACACGGATAAGGGATGTGGTTTCATCTTTAGAAATTGATGTTGATGATGTTCGCATGCTAGGGATATGGGGGATGGGTGGTGCGGGTAAGACAACTTTAGCCAAGGCTGTTTTTGATCAAATATCCTTTCAGTTTGAAGGTCAAAGCTTTGTTGAAAATGTAAGGGAAGAATCAAAACCATCTTTGTCTGGTCTAAAGACATTGCAGAACCAAGTACTTTCAGATATTTTAAATGCTCAAGGCGTCACTGTAAGTGGTGTTCTTGATGGGAAAAACAAGATGAAAAAAGCGATGCGTGGTAGAAAAGTGCTTGTTGTTCTTGATGACGTCAATCATAAAGACCAGGTTGAGGCGTTAGCCGGTAACTGTAATTGGTTTAAGCCGGGAAGTAGAATTATTATTACAACAAGAGATAAGCAAGTACTGGCAGCCCACGGAGTAGGATTGATTCATAATGTGACTTTGTTATCTCAAGCGGAAGCGGGTCGCCTCTTTAGTAGGCATGCGTTTGGAAGAGAGAATCCGATTCAAGGGTATGAAGAGTTATCAAGAAAAGTTTTACAATATGCTGATGGTCTTCCTTTAACGATCAAAGTTATGGGTTCACATCTTCGTGATCTAGATGAGTCTGAATGGAAAAATGCCATAAAAAGACTAGAAAAAATTCCATGCAAGGATACCATGGAAGTATTGGAATTAAGCTTTGATGGTCTAGATAATGAACACAAAGAAATATTCTTAGATGTTGCATGCATGCTAAAAGGTTGGAACAAAGAGACTGCAATTAGAGTACTTGAAAGCTGTGAATATTATGCTAGGTATGGTTTAAGAGTTCTTGAGCAGAAATCTCTTATAACTTATGATAAAATAGGGCACCTTGGAATGCATGACCATTTAGAAGAAATGGGTAGGAATATTGTTCGCCGTTTATATCCTGATGAACCTAACAAACATAGCCGACTGTGGATTAATGAGGAAATTGAGGATATATTGACTAATGACCTGGTAAGAATCAAGTTATAATATATAATCAAACTGAGAGTTAACTACGTTTTTGGTCCGTGTTATTTGCTAGGTATTTCATTTTTGGTCAAATAGTTAGAAAAGTTTCGAGTTTGTTCTTAAATGAAACACTCGTTGCGGTTCGGTCCAAACTTTCTAACTCCCTTAATTTAAGTAACTATGTTTGACCATTTAATAAAGAGCCAAGTCCATTTTGTCCCAAAAATGAAACCATGGTTAAAGGTTTGCCCCCCAAAAAATTACTTCTATATTTGCCCCACCCAAAATTATGCGACTCCACAAAAAAAAATTGACACGTGTCTCATAAAAGTACGCATTTTGAATATTTAATTATTATTTTGTTTGTCTTTTTAAAAAAAGTACAAGTCACACAACTTTTTGGTTGAGTCGCACAAGTTGCACAATTTTGAGTGGACAAATATGGAATTCAAAATTTTTTTTTTTAGCAAACCTTTAACCATAGTTTTATTTTTGAGGCAAATATGGATTTGGCTCTTTAATAAAAGGATATTATTGTCTTTGTTTGTGTCTCTAAAAGGTTTCTCCAAATTCACTTTCTCTCTCTGGTAATTACTCAAAAATTCATTAATTCGAATCAAATTATCATTCAATTCATTTTATATCATCTTCATTCACTCCCAATTTTTTCAGTGATTTTGGGCGTTTTGAAATTTAGGGTTCCGATTAAAATTAAGGGGTTTTATTTTTTCGATTTCAGGGTACCCAAGCAACTAAATGTCTAGACTTCCAGTCACGGGATTTGAGTGCTGAAATTGTAGTAAAAGGTCTAGCAAAAATGAAGGATCTTAGATTCATTGACATACATCTCCCAAAGTATTATTATAAGAGGAATATTGTTGAATTTGATAAAGTTAGCGAATACCTTCCAAGTTCCTTACGATTTATGAGTTGGGTTGGATTTCCTTTTTCGAGTTTACCGAATACATTTCAAGGAAAATATCTTGTTGAACTTTACATATGGCACAACAAAATTGTTCAACTTTGGGAAGATGGAGAAGGAAAGGTAGAATAATGGTTAATTTGTTGTTTTTTCATGATTCATTATGATCCTATATATCTATTGGTTTGTTACTGCTCCAATATTAATTGTTTTTTTGTGCTTATGTTAGGCTCTTCATAAGCTCAGGTTCCTCAAAATCACGAAGTCAAAGTTGAGGACCTTTGACCTTAGGTTGGCTCCAAATCTTGAGCAGTTGACTATTATTTATTGTTATGATTTCGTAGAGCTTCATATGCCTGCTCATCATCATTCAAAGCTCGAATATCTTAACATCGATTATTCAAAGCTGACAAACCTTCACCTAGGGAATACTCCAAATCTTAAGAAGCTAGAACTCAAAAGCTGTAATGATTTGATAGAGCTTAAAATGCCTGATGAAAGTCTAGAGCTCCAAGAGCTCAACCTCAGTGATTCAAAGTTGAGGACCCTTGACCTTGGGCTGACTCCAAATCTCAAAAAGTTAAAACTTAAAAATTGTTATGATTTGGTGGAAATTAATGCTCCCATTGGATGTCTGAAAAAGCTTGTCTTCTTAGACTTAAGTGGTTGTGGGAGGTTTAAGTCTTTTGTGTTTGACAAACGGCATCAACCAGCCTCAGCTGGTTCTTTATCTGAGTTACATCTGATTGTAGAACCCACAGATGTTTGCCCATTGCACTCCGACAATGATTCTCCAAAGTTTCGGTTTGAATGTTATTATAAAGAAGATCTGGCTTCATCGTTTGGAAATCTTGAAAGGCTAATTTCTCTTGGTCTGTGTGCTTGTACAAACCTTGAGAGTTTTTCAAGAAGCATCTGTAGTTTACATTGTATAAGAAAGCTTACACTTGAAGGCAATATTACAGAATCACCCCAGGACCTTGACCAGTTAGAATGTCTAGAGGAGCTGACTTTTTCATCTACAGAGATTAAACATCTTCCAGATAGCATTTGTAAGTTGAAACATCTCAAGTCTCTCGAACTTAAATCATGTTTTCTTCTTCAGAAGTTACCTGATGATCTTGGCCAAATAGAATCTTTAGAGACGCTAATCATAACGGATTGTAACCGTTTACGAGATATTCCAAACAACATGGGTAAGATAAAATGTGTTATATCACCAAAGGTCTACAAGCGCTATACTCATGCAGATATAAGCAGAAGCAATAAATGACGCAGTTAACAGACCGATAGGAGCCGATACATGCAGAACTAATGTAACAGGTAGATTCTATGTCTCTATTTTATGTTTGTTTTTACTGTTGATCCTAACATTTGTTCCATTTCTGCAATCAGGTGGTTCAGTGAGCAAGAAGCAATGCCGTCACATCTGCAACATTTGTACCATTTGTTTATGATTTTTTTTATCACCCGGCGTTGAAGCGTTGTTGATAGTATTCATGTGCTTAGACTCTGCATCCCGTCATATTAATGAAGCAAAGGGTCATTTTTGTTCGTTGGCTCAGTTTGTTTTGGTCATTGATAGTATTGTGGAACTATTTAGTGCTTTTGAATATATTGATAGTATGATTGTTTGTAAAGAAGTGTTTAAAAGTTTAATTGTCTTTTATCTTAAAATTTAGTACTTTACAATACACTGTTAGATTAAGCTATAAAACCCAACTTGGAAAATGAGATAATAGCAAGCTAAATATGGGTTTTTGGTTTGATCGAAGCTTATTTTTATATTTAATTGAATCTGGAATTCCCATGATGTATATGTTGAATCAGAGAAGAAAGAAGGATTTGTTTGGTTGTTAGGCTATGCACAATGGGTGGGTGAACCGATTGGGTTGAGGTTGGGTTGAGCAAGGTTGCCCCATTGTGGGGTGCTAGGTTGTCATCGGTTGAGTGGGAGAAAGCCATGAACTAGTTTGGCTGTTCGACCGAATTCAAAGCAAGAAAAAGTTAAAAATTCCAACGGTTTGGATTAAAAATAAAAATAAAAAAAATTTAAAACTTTACCACTTTTACAACATTATAAATACCAACCTCAAACACATTTTTAAACACACAATTTCAAACACAATTCAAACAACTTCGTTTTTAATAAGTATTATAACGTCTACGTTTTAATAAGTATTGTAACGTCTACGTTTTATTTTTAATAAGTATTGTAACGTTTACGTTTTATTAGTTTAAGTTTTCAATTATTGTTGTAATGTTAAGTATTTTTATTAATGAAGTTTAATTTTGTTTAAAAAAAAATAAAAAATCTCAGGTCACAACTGTGACAACTAGGTCGTCGTCATGTGGTCGGAGAGAGAAAACTGATGTGACATGGGTGAACTAGTTTGCCATTATGTTTAGCCTTATAGTTAGTGTGTGGTTGTAAGAATAAAGAGAAGAAAGGGATAGATTTGTTTTTATTTTGATGCATCTTGCCCATTGATATTGACAAGGTGGCAATCCTTGTGAAGTAATCTAATGGTCATATAGTATCCCTTAAAAACATAAGAAATTTGTAAGTGTATTAAGTTGGGATAGTCATTGTTTATAGAAAAAATGTTAGATGTAATATGTAATTTTTTGACTAATATTTTTAGCGTTACTATATTTGCTTGTTTATCTTATAACATATATGTGTAAAATTTATTTTTTAACATAAAACATATTTTACCATCATTTTTACTACGTGTATACATATAATAGAACATATGTAATTCATGGGATGGTAATTCAGTTAAAGCCTTATATAAAAAGAAATGCGTATAGAAAAACATAAAAGTTTATAAAAAAAATAGAGTATTAACACCATATATTTTATAAAAATAGAGATTTAATAAATAAACTTATTGACGAAATCTTTTATGGAGAAGTATTTTTGTGTTACCTACAAAAGGTTAAGTGTAATAACATAAGTAACGACATGTGCTCTTTTTAAAACGACGTTTTTGTTGAAAAGAACCACCCCCACCCACCCTCATCCCACCCCCACCCAATGCCTCTTGGACCTATTTTGAGCACAAGCCGATCATATGCAAGACTGACTTGGAAGAGAGTTGTGTAGTAATGGATTTTGTGAGATACATTTATGTATAAGTGAAATATGTTTAGATTGTTAAATTGGTAGTTTTATCATATTTGATTAGCAGTGGAATAAAAATGTAATGTAATGTAACACTAAGTTAACGATAATAATATCGATCACCGTCAAAATATTTATTTTTAAACACTCGTAAGCAATCAGAGTACTTGTCTCAAAGTAAAAGCATAACCATATAAGTCCCAAACACCCCACAAATGCACAAATCAAAAACCGTTGAGAATTCTTTTTTAGTCACAACATTCCAAAAAAAAAAAAAAAAAAAAAAAAAGATCCAATTTCTTAAGTTGAAATATTTGAAATATACCCGATTTATTGACACAACAAGACAATTTTTGATTTTTTTTTTTTCGTTTCGTGTCTTGCCTCATTTACTACTTTTAATTTGTTAAAATTTATATTTTATACTTCGTATTTTTTAGACAATTTATCTATTTTATTAACAGGACAAGACAGTCTTATATGGTGTCCGGCTCCATATTTATTTTTATGTTTTACTACTTTTAACTTATCGAACTTTACATTTTTTATTTTATCCCTTTATTTTTTTATTTAGAGGGTTTATAATAAAAAAAGTTATAAAAATAAAAAAGATGTCACGGGTGAAAAGTGAAAACATCCTTACACCACACATTTCACTTCTATAAAAACAAAACCCCCAAAATTCAAAAAACTTACAAAACACAAATCAATAAACCAAATCCATCATAATAATCTCATTAATCAATAAACCACACCGAATAATACATCGAATCGTGATTCGGTAGCTGCTGATGTGAAAAGTGTTGTTGATGGTAATGATAATGATGAGGAGTTTGAGATTGAGACGCTTACTGTTGCTGATTCAGATGATGATGACAATGAGGTGGAGGTAAGGCCAAGATTGAAGCGGTTACGGCGCGGGTTGTCGGGTTCGGCTACGGTGGATTTGGGTTCGGTTGTTGTTGATGATGATATCGAGGACTTTTCGTCGCCCGAGGATAATAATGCTAAAGGTAAAAGTGATTGCTTTTTAGAACTGCTTGGTTACTTATCTGATTAACGTGTTTTGAGGGTGTTTGGGTCTGCTTATTTGATTTCGTGAGTGAAGTAGCAAATTACAACTTACAAGTTCTGATAAGCAAATTAGTAACAGTTTTTTGGAGCTACCCTTTAGTTGTGCCTGTGCCAGTGTTACTTTTGGTTGTG
The DNA here is from genome assembly GCA_019973895.1 of Chrysanthemum seticuspe. Classification (NCBI taxonomy): domain Eukaryota; kingdom Viridiplantae; phylum Streptophyta; class Magnoliopsida; order Asterales; family Asteraceae; genus Chrysanthemum; species Chrysanthemum seticuspe. The sequence goes on along the minus strand of BPTQ01000006.1, from coordinate 8,624,228 downwards.
AGTTTTTTGATATTTGATTTGATGATTAGGGGATTGAGTTGTTTGTTACCTGTTTATTGCGGTTTCATATAGTCAGTATTTTGAACTCTAGTATTTCTTATTAACAGGGAATAACTCATGTAATCCATCATCCCACAACTTATTACTGTATTTAGCAGACATAAACGCTTAAACATGCAGCAATTTGGGATTCTTTTTAATCCAAGAAAGATCACAAAGATATCCACGTTGATTAACTTTGCGTGTAAAGGGATGGTATTATGATTTATAAGATTCCATAAACTAATTTGCAGTTAGTGTGCTAATTACTGTCACGTGCGCTTGTATGTCATTCCCATATTCACTGGTTGTTATTATTGCTAAATGCAGATGAGACTCTTCCAACACAACACTATTCAGTCAGTAACAGTTCCAAATTCCCGCTTACTGGACTAGGTGTTTTGACCAGAGAATCAGGAAAAAGAAAGCAAAATCTCTCAAATGTCTCAAACGCGCCAGAATCCGTAATCACAAGCTGCAGCAAACAACCGTTTCCAAAGTTAATGATTAGTCCTCTTAGAAAGTTTCAGCTGATTGATTCCGACTCTGATTCTGATATTCCTTCAATCAGTAAAGTTGCTACTAACAAGACCTGCAGGAAGTCAGAATCTAATTTGGATATGGGAAAAAGTGTAGGTTTACATCAGCCGATAAAATTAAGTGAATCCCTCGATACTTCAGCCAGCCAGAAAAGATTTATAGGAAGATTTTAGACACGAGAAGAGGTTCCATTATCCCGACACCTGCACTGGATGAGGTTTTTGAAGATTATTTTAGTTCCATGAAAGAAAAAAGTAAAGTTCAGAGTAATATTGGAAAAAGTAGCCGTAATAGTCATATTATGGACAGTGTAGTAGATTTGGGTGAATGATTTGAGGGTCCAAGAGTTTGTGCGAACCCGTTTGTGCAACTTTTTCCCGTTAAATGCAGAAAGTAGAGGTTCTGAGCTTCCCAGTACATCGAATATCGATTACATGTAAGTTAATTCTGCTATATTATTGATAGTTTTTTAAGGTTTTATTTGCATAAAAGATTAGCTTTTTTTTCATAAAATCCTATATCATGATTCAGGTTTTTTGTGTTGCATTTCTTGTGTTTCTAGGGGTCAATTTAGCAGTGGCGACAAAACTAAACAAGCTACTAGAACTAATAAAGCCAAGACAAGTTCATTAAGGAAAACTTCAATAAAATCCAAGGCTCATGAAACGTCACAAGGTTCTATGAATCCTAAAGTGAATACTGCGAAAGGAATCACAAAAGATGCTGGCAAAAGAAAGGCTCATGCAACATCTAGGAATATTTCTGGTCAAGGGACGGGGCATTGGTTCACAAATGGCGATGGGAAGAGGGTAAGTTGGAAAGTTCTTATTCTGTTAATGTAGTCATTTCAAATCAAGAAACAACTGTTACAAACAAATACGGGTTGGGTTTGGGTTCGGATTGGCATGTCAGAACACCTTAAACCGTTTTTAGGTCATTTTCAGTAGTTAGGTCAGTTTTGTCAATCCTAACCCGTTTACACTAACACGAACATTGCCTATTTAACCCGTTTTTCTAAACTGGTGGGTGGGTCGACTTGTTTAACCTGTTTAACTCACTATGTTCATAATTTATGTAAAATAAATAAACTCAAACGGGTTGGTGGGTCAACCTGTTTAACACCCATGGCCAGAAAACTGTTTAGACAAGACCCTACCAGTTTAGTTCGGTGTCGGTTTTGGGTCGTGTTTCGTGTTAGAAATTGCCACCCCTACTTTTTGATGGCATCTCTTTCTATGCTGTATGATATAAATAGAATTTTCTTGTACTTACAGGTTTATGTCAGTAAAAATGGGCAAGAAATGACCGGCAAAGCTGCTTGCATTCACTATAGAAAGGTACTTCCACTCAATTATATCTCTCAACTTTTTCACCTTGCTTTGCTTTATAATTGATAAACTTCGTTTTAAACTTTTATTTTTGCGTATAAATATGATATGAGCTAAATAATGATGCTTTTGTCATTTAGCAAGTCTGATTTCAGCTATCATTGAAGAATACCTGTTGTTTTGACAGGAGAGTGGATGAGGATTTAAACTTAAAAGGGGGAATTGCATATATATCCCTCTAAAGACTAATAATTGCGTATATATCCAAGCAAAACTCATAATTACGTATATATCCTTGCAAAGACTTAGATATATCATATATATCCAAATCATTATTTTTTACATATTTAAAGCCTTAAAATACATAATAATTATTTTTAAATATGAAATACCAAATTTACCCATGTTCTTATCATTTCTCCCAATCTTTACTTGTATCTTCATAACATCTATGATTCGTTAATGTATATACGATCCTTAACAGCCTGTGACAAAGAAAACTAGTTTTGTAATTCTTTATTAACAATACAAGATTTTCATTAACCGGTAACAAAAACACCATTACACCATCTGTGAAGTTTCTGATTGCCAAAGAAAAAAAAGGCTCGTTAAACACAATTTACCAAGCAATAAAGCAACAAATACTTTTAATAAGAAACACCCCAAACATATTTTCTGATATAAACATTAACAGCTCACATGAGAAGATTTTCTTCTAATTGTTTTAATAAAAAGAATCCACAAATCAAAGATGCTAAGAAGATAAAGCTACATAAGATTTGGGTTAGAAACAACAAAAGTTAAACAATGACAATCAATCAATCACATAAAAGCAAGGACAATGTTTATGTAAACTAATACAATCTATCACGAACAAAAATACAAATAGATTTAATTATAATTTATGATTTACCTCATGTTAAGGTTTAAAGTTGTAGAAAACAAAGTAAGGGTAAAATTGACATTTCAGGTTGAAAACAAAATTATCATATATTTTAAGATTTTAAATATGTACAAAATAATGATTTGGATATATATGAAATATTTGAGTCTTTAGAAGGATATATATGCAATTATTAATTTTGCTTGGATATATATGCAATTATTGTCTTTTGAAGGGATATATATGCAATTGACCCAAAATAAAAAGGCGAAGAAAACTTCCACCAAGAAGAAATGAGTGTTGATCGTGCTTTGAAATGTGCGATTGGTATATCCGTATCTAATCATGTTGAGATCGACACTAAGAGTCTGATTTGGATTGTTCAAAGGCAGTTGACATTAGTATCTATCAATCTACAAATGAAAACTTTCAGAAGTGTTGAGGCTGCTTGGTACTGGAAAATAGAGGAAAGAAAGTGGAAGCTTTTCAAAATTCAAGTTGTAGTCCAGCCCATTTTTTTTTCCTAATGAACAAACTTTCGACCTGGGTTTAGTGTTTCTCCAAGAGATTTTATAGTTTTTCAATGGCGATTATAGTAATAAATGGATGTCATTTTAGCATACAGTGATTTTCGATCAAAACACAGTCATGCACTCAATGTTCTTGTAAGCAAATATTCCGACGAAAAGTCTTGTGCTTTTCTTAGCAGGTTTTCCAAAAGCAAAACTATTGTGGGTGCATTCTTGAACATTTTAGGGCGTTGTACCTGCAGTTTTGGGAACTGACCCCAATTTATTTGGTAATGTGTTTGTGTGAGACTAATGCTTTCGCTATTTTCAATTTAGGTTTTCAGTGGTTTCAAGATTCATCAATAGGTGGCTCCTAGTTCCTTAGTTTAGTGGGAAAGACAACATATCTCTCGTCTCTGATCTAAAGATGCTAGTAAAACCAATCAACTAATACTTTACCGACTATTCTTCAACCATTGTTTGTAGCAAATTCTATATGATTTGAATAGTGACTGACATAAAATTTATGTAATGATTATGATATCATCAATGAAACAAGTAATGATCTTCTGAACCACCATTCATATGAAAATTAAGAAACAAAAAACATGTGCCAGTATGCAACTAACAAAATGTGAAAACATAAATATCAATAGCCTTTTATAAATGGTGGTGTGTGTATCGGTCACTTGGTTGAAAGTTTAAAAAGTGAATCTTATCTTTCTTTTTTTCATTGACCAAAAAGACCATATGAGTGGCTTTTTTTTCTCAACATCAATATTCCACAACTACACCCACACAAACACACGCTTTTTCACATAAGATCTTTCAACCATACTTCTAATGGCTTCTACTTCAGTTTCATCCATTCAAAAGAGCTTTAAGTATGATGTCTTCTTAAGCTTTAGAGGCGAAGACACTCGAAAGAACTTTGTTGATCATCTTTATCATGCTCTTACACAAAAAGGCATTGAGACATACAAGGATGATGAGAATATTAAGCAAGGGAAAATTGTACGAAAGTATCAACAACAACAAGTAAACAGAAGAACTCTTATTCAAACCTAAGCCTCAATAGTCGGCTTAGATTGTATCAACAATAGTATCAAAAATGTTACAAGATTAGATTAATGTCAATGAGACAATAATCATATGAATACAAAGAATAGACAAGATCAGTGAAATGATCAAAGAGAAGAGAAGAGTGTATGAGAAATGACTGCACACACAAGTGTATCTAACCCTAGATTAAGGGACTTATTAAATAGGAGATTAAGTTACACTAAGACCCCTCTAACGGCTATAAATGACTCATCAGCAGAAATGAGAATAGCTTCAGCAGAAACGAGCATCTTGGGACTTTAAACCTTTTATTCTTTGTCCATGATTAACCCCTGTAATAACCCTGCACTGAACATAACTTGAAAGCCATTAGCAATTGATAGAATGACATGTTTGCCACAGATTAATACCCCAAAATTTAAGATTCCCCCTTAATTTGATGGGCAAACATATCAAACAATATCAATTTTTCACACAAGAATTTATGATGATAAACAGGGTGGTTTTTAGTATGTCTGCAGTTTGGTTTGAAGAGCCAATCTTTTTGGCACTTATAACTCCTCTTGCAATTTTTTCCCTGATGAAGTGGACATCAATTTCAAAGTGTTTTGATCTTTCATGGAAAACAGGATTGACAGCAAGTTGTAAAGCAGATTTGTTATCACAAAAAAGATTAACAGGAAGATTGATATCAACTTTTAGATCCTTTAAGATTTTTTGAATCCAAATGATTTCACAGGCAGCAGTAGACATAGATCTATACTCTGCTTCTGTGGAAGATTTTGAAAGAGTGTTTTGTTTTTTACTTTTCCATGAGATCAAACAATCATTAAAGAAAACACAATAACCTGTGACAGATTTTCTGGTTTTCTTGCATTTGGCCCAATCTGCATCACTATATCCTTCAAGATGATTTTCAGAGTTGCTGAAATTGTACCTTAGACCTTTTCCTGGAGCTCCTTTTAGATATCTCAGAACATTGAGGGCACATTCTAGATGAGATTTTAATGGAGAATGCATATATTGTGCCAGACAGTGAACTGAGTATAAGATGTCAGGTATGGTATGAGTGAGATAGATAAGTTTCCCAAGTAACTTCTGATAACCAGTGATGTTGACAAGTAGGGGATCATCAGCAGTGGGAATGTATGGAAGAACAGAGTTGGGTTCCATAGGAGTGGACACAGGTTTGCACCCAAGAAGACCAAATTCTTTGAGGAGTTGAAGACAATATTTTCTTTGGGAGAGACAAATGTCATTCCCAGTTTTTAAAACCTCAATACCAAGAAAGTATTTTAAGTTTCCCAAGTCTTTGATATGAAATTTTGATTTTAGAAACTCTTTGAATAGGTTTATTTCATCAATACAGTTTCCAGTGAGGACTATATCATCCACATAAACAAGCAGAGCAATAAACTTGTTATTCTCTGTTTTGGTGAATAAAGAATGATCATTGACAGATTGAACAAAATTATTTTCCTTTAAAACACTGACAAGTTTTTCATTCCATTTCCTGGGAGCTTGTTTTAGGCCATATAGGGACTTGACAAGTTTGCAAACTTTATTTTTATTGTTCTCATTACAGAACCCCTTAGGGATGGTCATATAGATATCTTCATCAAGATCTCCATACAGGAAAGCATTGTTAACATCAAGTTGGAAAAGAGGCCATTTGTTTTTCACAGCTAAAGCAATAAGACATCTAACAGTAGACATTTTCACAACAGGAGAAAAAGTTTCATCATAGTCTATTCCTTCCCTTTGATTATAACCTTTAACAACTAATCTAGCCTTGTATCTATCAACTTCACCATTGGCTTTATATTTGATTTTAAAGATCCATTTGTAACCAATGGGAGTTCTATTAGGTGGGAGATCAGTTATATCCCAAGCATGATTTTCATTTAAGGCCTCAATTTCAGAGTTCATAGCATCAACCCAATTACTATCAAGGATAGCTTCTTCATAGCAGGTAGGTTCAATACTTTTATTAAGACTAGAAGCAAAGCAGTAATTATCTTTGTTTAAATTAGAATAGTTAACAACCTTTTCAACACCATATTTGACTTTCCCTTCTACAATAAAGTCATTAAGATTACTGGGCAACTTAGAAACTCTGGTTGACCTTCTAACAGTAGTGGCTGGCAAGCCTCTTTCTTGTTCAGCAGAATCAGGTGATGTATCAGCAGAATCAGAAGATGCATCAGCAGGATGTGATTCATGTGATATGGTGCCCTCAGGGTGTGTATTATCATCTATAGATGTTGCAACCGGTTCATCAATCCTAGTAGGATGACTTACCACAGTGCCATCATCATAGGATGTCACTCTCCCTTCATCATTGGGACTTATTTGTGAGTCAAAGAAATTTTTGTGATTTAAATCTTTAGGCGCATAAGTTTCAACAAAAGGTTTTGACAAAGAATTTTTCATTTTGAAGGGAAAAATAGTTTCATAAAATTTGACATCTCTGGAATAAAAAATATTTTTTGTTTCTAAGCTCAAGAGTTTGTAACCTTTTTTCTCATTTGAATAGCCAATAAAGACACTTTTTTCAAACCTACTACCAAATTTATCAGAGATGTTGAGAATGGTGGCATAGGATAAGCAGCCAAAGACTCTAAGGAGAGAGAGTGAAGGGTCATGCCCATACACAAGGAAGAAGGGAGACTTGCCAGACAACACATAAGAGGGTAACCTGTTTATGACATAAGCAGCAGTTAGAACACATTCAGGCCAAAGATATAGAGGTAATTCCCCCTGAAACATAAGGGATCTAGCCACATTAAGGAGATGCCTATGTTTCCTTTCTGCAATACCATTTTGTTGAGGTGTGTAAACACAAGAGGTTTGATGTAAAATTCCCTTTTCATGAAAGAAGTGTTGAAGTTTGTTATTGACAAATTCTGTCCCGTTATCACTGAATATCTTAACATTGTGTTCAAATTGATTTGATAGCATGTGAGTAAAGTTAACAATGGAAACATAAACATCATCCTTTCCCTTAAGCATATAAACCCAGACTGCCCTAGAATAGTCATCAACAATGGTCAAAAAATATTTGTAACCATCTCTGCTAGTGACTTTATATGGTCCCCATACATCTAGATGAACAAGTTGATCAATTTTAGTTGATTTATGTTCACTTAAAGGAAATGGTTCCCTGGTTTGTTTAGCTTTATTACAAGTATCACAGAGATGGTCAGATTCAGAGGTTCCATCAAGATTAAGTATGGACTTAAGTATATGTAGGACTTGGTCAGAGGGATGACCAAGTCTTTGATGCCAGAGATTTCTAGGAACATGACAAACAGAAATGCATTTATTAGAAGCAATCTTACATGTGGAATCAATATGAAACATATATAACCCATTGCATTGTTTACCAATCCCCACAATCTTTTTTTGATGTAAATCCTGTATATAGCAATTAGATTCATTAAAGCCAACAAACATTTTATTGTCTCTAGCAATCTTATGAACAGACAGCAAACTGACATTGTACTCAGGAACAACCAGAACATCAAAAAGAGTTAGGTCATTATTGACCTTTAAATCACCAATTTTAGTAATTAAGGCCTGAGTACCATTGGGATGACCAACGGTTAGACCAATATTTGAAATGTCAACAACCTTAATTAAAAATTTTGCAGAAACAGTCATATGCTGATTTGCACCAGAATCAACAATCCAACCAAGACATATGTTTCCAGATAAGGTTTTAGTGTTGTTGTTAAAAAATTTATCAAAGTTTATGTTAAACTTGACACTGCCATTAAAGAAGGTTCCTGAAAATTTTTTACCTGCTACGTTGGCATTAGCAGAAGACACATTGTTGTCATCAAGCAGACTCATAAGTCTGGAGAGCTGTTCATTAGACAAAGAGACAGGAGAGTTGCTAGCTCCATTATTAGTGGAAAGATTAGTGTCAGCAGAAACATTGTTACTGCTGAAGAGTTTGGAATTAAAATTCCTTTTAACATATCCAGCAGGATAACCAACCAGATCATAACATCTATCAACAGTGTGACCAGGTCACTAGAACAAAAAGTGGATTTGGCCACACCGAATATGTGTGACGATATACATATAGTCACACATGTTTTTTCGGCCGTGTGTGACTAAAGGTCGCGCGACCATAGGTACCCTATGGTCACGTGTTTGACTTTTTTTAGTCTCTATTGCAAAAGAGTAACCAAAACCGTAACATGTGTGACTAATTAGGTACAAATTTTGTTG